>CM070671.1:40614977-43014977 GCA_036346575.1 Dendrocalamus sinicus
GCAATCGAGTTTTCAGCACCGTGACTTGCCACTATTTATGTCATTTTATTTATTCTTCATTTGGTTAGAAGTGGACTGGTCCCATATTTCAAACATTACTTTCAGCATTAGTTGGCTCTCTAATAAAGTTCCTTTAAAGTTTTAATTCTCTTGCGATTTATATTGTTGATTTTATTATTTATTCTTTACTTCGGCGATGACGTTCCATAGTAGTATCTCATATTGATATGTGGGATGCTATATTAGGTATGCTATGACGTGTGGGGGTTGATCTAAGATTATCTAGCTCATCCTTTACCAACAACAAGTTCTAGGCTATGTTTGGTTCTTGACAGGTTTGGGTGCTACACGGGTTTGGAAAAGAAAAGGTTGAATCTTTGAATATGTTCTTAAGGTTGTAGAGAATCTTTGTTTTAAGTTTGAGATTTAGAACTGTGGTTTGAAAGGTGGACCTTTTGGAGGCTTTGGAATCGGGACGGTCTTGCCACTGTTCTAAGGGACCGCCCTGTGCCTTGCGCATGCACGCGCGCATCCCGCATCGATCGCGTGTACGGTGTACTCGATTCATGTACGCAAGTAGGTAGAGGGTGAGATCGTATATCACCACTACTACAGAAAAGATCATCACAGACGGTTCAAAAACATCATCACAGACGGTTTTGTGAACCGTCTGAATTTATGGGTCAGTAATAATACGACGTCATCACAGACGGCTTTCGAACCGCTTTAGTTAAAAACCGTCAGGATATATAGTTATCGCAGCATTTGTTCTAGTTTAGAACCATTCGTGATATAATATCACGACGGTTCTTAACTAAAACCGTCTGTGATATTTATAAGCGGTCGGGGTCTTGGAGGCGACTGGCACAAGCGGGTCATGTTTTTGGATCGGGCTCGCCGTTAGCTTTCCAACGAGTACAAGAACGCCAAAACGGACACCGTATGCAAAAGTTATGCCCGCTTTATCAAGGTGTCTCAAAACTGAATCATACTCGGATTCAAGCGGAAAATATGAAATTTTGAGGATTGCAAGGCGGAAAGCGTAACACGATTTTTTTATTATAAAACCATTCGTGATACTCGAATATCACGATGGTTTTATAATAAAACCGCTCAGATATTCGAAAGATCACAGACGGTTCAGCGGTAAGAACCGTCTGTGATACTCCACAAACATCACAGACAGCTTCCAAATTAAAACCGTCTGTGATAGTGTACATCACAGACGGTTTCACAAAACCGTCTGTGATTTGGCGTCTAGTATTAGACTTTCTGTAGTAGTGCACTTTATATACTTTATATACATGGCTATCTTTTCATTACAATCTTGGAGTGATCTTTTTGCTTACTTACATTGAGCAAATACATACATAGCCGCAGATTCAGAAAAAAAAATGCAGATTCGCAGAAAATAAAAAAAGACATACATATAGCTGGATATTGGATAGCTAGCGGACACAGGCATGCAACGAAAAGCACTTAAAACATGGCCTTCTTCGCAGGCTGTGGGTGAAGTGGGCTGAGCACTGGGCTGTACGAGGCTTCACGAGCTTGGCTGTTGGGCCAAGCAGTCGGGTAGGGCTGGCCACTGGCCCATGAGTAGCATTGTCGTCCGAAGTGGTTCTTGGAGAATGTTCCGGATTGCAGCTTTTGAATTTGGTGGGGGAAATGAATTGGGTAGATATTGGATGCTCTGATAAGTAAAATAAATATTCTATGTATTTGGTTTTAATATTTCAACAATTCATTAGTGATGTTGCACACATTAAGTTCTATGTTCCATGTGTTTTGTTTTAATGCAAGAAATTATTGACAATGTTCTAACAATTCATTGACGATGTTCCAATGGTAGAGCAAGATGAATTGCCTAATTGGGAGGCAAATTAAGACAAATAGCTGAACGAAAAAATAATAGAAAAATAGTGAACAAAAAATAGAACATGACGAACAAAAAACAGACCTGGTACAACGTTTGGGGGAACAAAGCTGCAACTAAACGAACAGAAAAAAGAATAAATCAAAACTATTTGGCAGCCAATCCTTACATACTATTGCTGGTCACATATTACCTGAATCAAAAGAAAATGCTCGTAGAATTGTTAGGAGGCATCGGGAGCGTACGACATGCAGCATGAGCAGAGCCTACGTCACACAGTTCGCACAAGGAATTGCATGGCGGATGCACCGAATTGAGCAGTTTGCAGAAAAAGCAGTAAATCATGTGAGACAAAGGCGATCAAGCTTTCACCACGCGAAGATTGCCACTAGGCATGCAATTTATGTACGATGTTATCTCTGCGAACTAACTAGCTAGGACCAGTGATCTCATCTATGATCTATCCATCAGTTGTATTGCTAGTGCACAAAGATTTGTGTTTTTATCGGGGTTGCCTCTGCCTCTGTGTGCAATAAGATAGGAATTGAAAATGGAGGAAAACTGCATTTACTCTAAATGATAACATGACATCATGGATGCATTTGCTAGGATCAATTAAGCAAGTGTCAACAAGAAAACTAAATAATTGATCGACATGTGAAAGCAGAGGACTATGGGCTACTTGAATGCGTGCATCTGGGCAAAGCTTGTGCATCGAAGGCTCCTGAAGCTTTGCAGACAAGGTAGGTCATTAGGTAAAGACAAGGTAGCTCCCATGACTATGAGTGGAGCTTTGCAGATGGTATATGAGTTGTCTACTACTACCTCGAGCCAAAACAAAGAAATTGAAACTCCAGCCATAGTTGAAGATTGGGAGGATAAAACTGTTCAATGTGTCTCACCATGTGCTATCTTGTGGCAAATGCATGGTAGAAAGATTCAATCGCTCAACGGAGATCACGTATACTAAGGCTTTGTTTCAAGTAGCTTCTGGCTTTAGCTCTTAGAAGTTGATTTTTGAACATAATGGCTTATTAAACGGAGTTATTGTAGGAACCGTTTTGAATAAAATGGCTTCTCAACCTGACTGTCCTTTACTCCCTTAATCTCTCTCGCAATAAACCGAAAGACAGAACACTTTTTTTATCAGGACTTGGATGCACCCCGAATGCAGAGTCGAACGGATCCTGAGGCAGTTCGATATGTATATGTATGTCCCTTGGGCAGCAATTAATACATGTAGTTCCTTAAAAAAACATGTAGTTGTTCGTCGTGGCAAGGACTGCATGCATGTACGTATATACTGATCAATGTGCGCGCGTGCGTAGATGAGGATGATCTCAGCTTGGTACAATTCTTGAAGTGATCTGGTTACTTGGATTGAGCAAATACGTATATCGATGCTTACCATTCAAACACAGAGGCGACTAATTGTTATTGGTGAATGAGTGGCTGATTTCAACAAATACGTATATGCGCATGCAGTTCTCATGTCGATATTTGGTGGGTGCGGTGCAAGTGCAAGTGCAAGTGCAATGAAAGCATGGGCTGCTCGGTTCTATCCATCTAATCGACTAATCCCAACAAATGCAGCAACAGTCAAGCTCCAAGCCATTATTGATGAAGCGATTGATTAGGGTACCAGACGTTGCCTCAATTTATCCCTTTCTTGATGTTTGAAACGATAGTGCTACGTGCAATCTCCTCTCTCTGTCTATGTGTGAAGCCAGCCGACCTTGTTAATGTTAAGTTTGACGCATGCATGACTTATTTGCTAATGGCTACCGTAATCCTGGTTTGGTGGCCAAGAAGAAAATGTGGAAATCCTTGGTTTGCTTATAGTGAGCTTGAACTTACATTACCGGATGGAGAAGAATACTATAAATCAAATATGAGTTACGAAGAATTTACTATAAATCAAATACGAGTTACAAAGAATTTACTATAAATCAAATACGAGTTACTGAAGTATTTACTGTAAATCAAATACGAGTTACTGAAGAATTTACTACAAATCAAATACGAGTTACGAAGTATTTACTATAAATCAAATACGAGTTACGAAGAATTTACTATAAATCAAATACGAGTTACGAATAATTAACATGCTGCTAAATGATCTGAGCACATAGGACTATGTGCAGTTGTGCACGATGCAGCAAAAAGCTTTAGTAGTACATACATGTAAAGAATGGGTCTGCTCAGTTTGAGAAGACATAATATATATATATGCATTTTAGAGACCAACATTAAAGGGTAACCGAGTGCCCATCGAGATGAATTGAGATCCTCTGACGTTACGCCGGGGTCACTGACGCGTGGACCCCACGCGACGCGGGGGCCACGCACAGTGACCCAACGTCACTCTGACGTTACGTCAGAGAAACTCGTTCCCATCGAGATACGGTGTAAGACAGAGAGAGAGCACTGTGTAACAACAGTACAAAATGGATATTTATCCTTCGTCAAATCACTTTGTACATGCTATAGGGATAGGAGGCATTTGGAATGCGCAGTGCACAATCTCGCGGTCCGAGGTAAGAAATCAGACCACCTCTAGGCTCTAGTATACGCGTATTGCAGTTCAGTAGGAAGAATCATATGCTGAATCGTTTACATTGGAGCTAGCCTTTTGGTTTAAGCAACTTATAAGTGATTTACTTTTAAGCTAAGTCAACCTGTTTGGTAATCTAACCTTTCGGTGTGATCAACATGGCTGAAAAGCCCGTGGCTTATGGCTGAAAACATCGTAGTTGGTGAAAAAGCATCAGTAGCTAACAGAGGCTTATTTTGCATAATTAAATTTAAAAAAATTTAAAAATAAAAAAATATGTTAGCCCATTACGTATAATACAAACGAATACGGGAAAAAAAAGAACCAGCAAAAAAGCTCAACAAAAAGCCAAAATTTCAGAAAAAGACGAAACTTGTGAATAGTGCCAAATAAGCCTCCACCACTGTAGCATCAGCCACAATAATCGCAGCTTGGCTTATTGGCTTCAATGATGAATATCTGAAATACACTTTTACAAATAAGCTGGGAAGTGTTTTGATCATCTATTTCTAATTCAAACACACAATAATTACTGGATTAACACCATTTTTTCAGGGCATGTTCTTTACAGCTTTCGACTTTCAACTTTTGACTTTCTACAGTAACTAGCTTTCAAACGGAGTATCTTTTCAAGATATGATCTACTAGTTAATTGTAGTACACACTGTGCGACTTCATTTATATCGGCAAAAACACACATAAGTTTCTGTTACTCTATAATCTCTCTCACGAACAACCAAAAAGCCACAAGCAGCGGCCAAAAGCCATAACCCGTAACCATAAAGAATAGGCCCTGCTGCATACTACAAGAACATTATCTTGATTCCCATGTGCACCACGGCCACAACCGAAAAAATATGAGACAACTAAAATTCTATTGTGGCTACGGTTCTACACTAGAATAACTAGTCACAAATTCTTGCAACCAAATTCATATATCACAGTTCATTCTTGCAGCCAAATTATTGAATCAGATGGTAATTGAATACAATTATTTTTCAAGAAAACCCCTCATCTAAATAACAAGAGATGCTTCTAAATATATCATACAGAGATCTCAAATATGAATCAATTAACAACCCATTAGCATCAACCATTCGGAGCTCTGAAATATGGATAAATTAACAACCAATTAACAACAATTTGAGAAGGACAATAAACATTTTTTTGGTACTACTAGTACTGGTTATTTGGAATGTTAGCAATATATTAGTTAACATTAGCACTAAGCAGCACTCACTCATGTTGATCTGAACATACAGAAATTGAACCAAAAGTTCCACACACAAGCTTTCATAAAAATTGAACAAGATTGTGTTGAGATCGTTGGTGGTGTGGACAGTGGTGGCTTGAACTTCGGGGCGGCGGCGCGGCGATTCCACTTGGCCGCTGACGCCAGATCAGTAGAGCAGCGCCGTGGCTGGAGGTCATGGCAGCTGGTGGAGGAATTTTTTGTACGGATAATCCATTTTTTATTCGAAATTACAGAAATATACCCGCGGGAAAATTTTTACAAGAATATGCTCCAGTCGCCTAATGATTGGGCGACTGGAGCCTTTCGCCCAACCATTGGGCGACTTTAATCCAGTCGCTGTACCCTCGGGCGACTGCATCCAGTCGCCCAACCATTGGGCGACTTAAATGCAGTCGCCCAATGGTTGGGCGACTTCACTCAAGTCTCCCGTGAATGTTTTAAATTTTTTCAATTTTGTAGTTTTAAACTGGTAAGAAATCTGCTGGAGTTGTAATAAAAGTTTATGTTCATTGTATATTATAGGTGTGTAAAAAATTTTGGGAAATTTTTTTTAGGAAAGATTGACCGTAGAACGATCGGTACATACGATGGTAAGTGATATTTTAATGTTATTGAGAATTCGTGTCTCTGGGCTAGGATTGGGTTGAGGAGGATCGACAGACCCAGCGGTCAGATTATCACAGACGGTTCTACATACAAATCATCTGTAATACTCTCTATCACAAGTTTTATATATCGATGCAATATAAACAACTAGTCTGAAAAGATAAAATAGCAAAGTTTTATATGGCTTATATATACTCATTTAAAAGGTTTCGACGAGATCTACAACTTTTCAGTTGAAGCAAAATCCAAATTCCAAAAGGAAGACCAAGAAAAAGGGCAAAAACAGAAACCAAAAACTTACGACGCGGGTTTAGGTCCAAAGATGACCGATTTTCGGGGTCTTGGAGGGCGACTGGCACAAGCGGGTCATTTTTATTGGATCGGGCTCGTCGTTAGCTTTCCAACGAGTACAAGAACGTCGAAAACGGACACCGTATGCAAAAGTTATGCCCGTTTTACTGAAGGTGTGTCGAAAACAGACTGAAACTACTATAACTTTTGATCCCGTGGCTGAAATTGCTCAAAGTTTTTTCTAGAGGCTGTTGGATGTATGAAGAACAGCTCCACCAATTTTCACTTTTTGGCGGAGGTTTGATGCACTTTCCAAATTCTCAGAAATCAAAATATTACTTACCATCGTATGTACCAATTGTTTTATGGTCATTTGTTCCTAAAAAGTTTCCCAAAATTTTTACACACCTACAACATACAATGAACATAAACTTTTATTACAACTTCAGCAGATTTTTTACCAATTTAAAACTATAAAATTGACAAAATTTAAAACATTCACGGGTTCCTGAGTGCAGTCGCCCAACCATTGGGCGACTGCATGAAAGTCGCCAATGGTTGGCGATCGGATGCACGCCGAGGGTAGAGCGACTGGATTAAAGTCGCCCAATGGTTAGGATATGCTTCATCGCCCAACCATTAGGCGATGGAGCCTATTTTGTAAAAATTTTTCCACGGGTATATTTCTGTAATTTTGAATAAAAATGGATTATCCGTACAAAAATTCGCTGGTGGAGGGCATGACGGCGTTGGGGAAGGAGGGCAGTGGCATCGGGCGGGGGGCGGATAAACTTCTCAATGTGATCTTTAACTTTTTTGGTTATGGCCTGAGCTTTTCCTCTGTTATGTGATCGGGTGGTTGTAGTCAGCTAGCTTGGACCTTTGCTGGTCTTTCTTTATGTAAAGGCAGTAAAGCATAAGTACTGAAGTACATTTCACAGGTATAGTAGCACAGTTTATATCAGACTTTAAAGCAAAATCCTCGGCACTAGTCACTTGATGAGCTGAATTTCACAATTTACGTAAATCGTCAGCTCTTGTTTGATTATTCTAAAAAATAAGAGAGATATTTCTTTGGTTATCTTAGCGAGCTTGAACAGCAGCTCAAAACTCCACTCCGTTACAAAGTACAAACCTCAGTCCTACCAAACTAGTCAGTGCATAACTGCACATAGCTTAACCCTGATCAATATGGCTTCAGCTTCTGGCTTCAGCTTATTTTTGCACTATTCATAAATTTCGTCTTTTTCTGAACTTTTGGCTTTTTTTTAGTTTTTTTACCGGTTCTTTTTTTCCTCGTATTTGTTTACATTATACGTGATGGGCTAATATGTTTTTTCTATTTTAAATTTTTTTTAAATTTAATTATGGTAAATAAGCCTCACGTCATTCTGGTTTTTTCAAATTTTACTACAGTGTTTTCAGCCATAAGCCATGAGGCTTTCAGCCGAACCGATCACCACTGTACACAGGATGCAGCAAAAGCTTTAGTAGTACATACATGGAAAGAATGGGTCTGCTCAGTTTGAGCAAAGACACACACACACACACATATATATATATACATATATATATATATATATATATATATATATATATATATATATATACTAGTTAGAGACCTGTGTTGCAACGTAGTTGTAAAAATAATGAGACGGAACTTACTGCCTGGCCAACTTCACACATCAAACATTGGAGAGCAAACGATAGAGAGAGAAGGGTGGCTGAATGCGTGAGGAGATGGAGAAAGTGGAGAGGATGGACGGTTGTATCCTCGAGAGAGGAGGAGAGAGACGAATGGTTCAGATCAAATCGGATGGCTGAGAAGAGAGGAGGAGAATGGATCAATCACCAACTCACACTTTTATAAAGATAAAGATATAGACATTTTACAGACCAACATTATTAAAGGGTAACCGAGTGCCCATCGAGATACGGTGTAAGCCAGAGAAAGAAAGTGTGTAACAACTGTACAAAACGGGAATTTATCCTTCGTCAAATCACTTTGGACATGCTATAGGCATAGGAGGCATCAGGAATGCGCAAGGCCCAATCTCGCGGTCCGAGGTAAGAAATCAGACCACCCCTAGGCTAGTATACGCGTATTGCTGTTCAAGAGGAGGAGGAAGAATCATATGCTGAATCGTTTACACTGGCATCATTAATTCGCTTCGTTCTCGAGCAGCTAGATGCGTACCGGCGTGCCCAAACGGTGAACCACCAAGGAGCTAGATTCTTGGATGGAGAGGCTGCCATCTGCGTCTGCCTTCTCCTGTCGCTGCGGCCGGCCGACGTGTCCCAGTTCCGGCGGTGACAACCTCGACGAACACAGCCAGATTTTCCTTTCCAGACATCGACCAGCAAGGAGAGCTATTGCTTGTTGCTAGCTAGCTCACATGCACATGCGTGCGTAGTGGATGAGACTAGTGTGAGCCCGTATCAGCCTGCAGGAGCTGGCTATCTGTTTTTTGTTTGGACTTAGTATTTGTAGCTTAAAGTTAGTTTTTTTTGCTTAAACAGCTTATAAGCGATTTATTTTTAAACTAAGTCAACCTGTTTAGTAATCTGACTTTTTTCTTATATTGGCTTATTGGATTTAATGATGAATATCTCAAATACACTTTTACAAATAAGCAAAGAAGAGTTTTTATCATCTATTGGAAACATAACAATTACAGGATTAACATCATTGTTCATGCCACTTCTTCGTATCATTCGTTATCCTATCAGACCAATTTGCATAATAGAAGAACATTACCATAATTCCCATGTGCACCGCGGCCAAAACCAAAAAAAGATGAGATAACTAAAATTCTAATGTGGCCACGCTTCTACACTAGAACAACCAATCACAAATTCTTGCGACCAAATTCATAGATCACAGTTCATTCTTGCAGCCAAATTATTAAATCATATGGTAATTGAACACAATTATATATTTTGTCAAGTAAAACCCTCGTCTAAATAACAAGAGATGCTTCTAAATATATCATACAGAGATCTCAAATACAAATCAATTAACAACCCATTAGCATCAACCATTCGGCGCTCTGAAATCTGGATGAATTAACAACCAAATAACAACAATTTGAGGAAAATAGCCATTTTTCTGGTACTACTAGTGCTGGTTAATTGGAACGTTAGCAATATATTAGTTAACATTAGCACTAAGCAGCAATCACTCATCTTGGTTGGAACATACAGAAATTGAATCAGAAGTCACACGCACAAGCTTTCACATAAATCAAACAAGATTGCGTTGAGGTCGTCGGTGGTGTGGACAGCGACGGCTTCATCATTGGGCCGACGGTTCCACCTGGCCACCGACGCCAGATCTATAGAGTAGCGCTAGGGCTGAAGGTCATGGCAGCAGTTGGAGGGCACGACGGCATTGGTGGAGAAGGGCGGTGGCATCGGGCGAAGGGCACGACAGCGCCAGTGAAGTATGGCAGCGTCGACAGAGGATGCCTAAGGGGTCAGCGGTGCTGGGGACGAGGAGGAGGCCTGCGACGTCGACGGCGTCGGCCAATGGGATGACATGGGTCGGGAGAGACCAGCAGGGTCTCTGGCGGTCGGAGGAGGTCATGAACGAGTAGGCCACCACTTGGTACCAGTGGAAACCTAATCACCCTGGAGGCGATTCGGGCCAGGAGGGGAGAGGAATGCGGGTGGGGAATAGAGATGGAAGAATTTTATATGGTGGTACGCGCGGGTAATTTCTTTACAATCTGGTGGCAACGGTTATTTTCGATCCGCAAAAGCAAAAAAAAAAAAGCACACTTGGGCTAACTTTTGGCTTATAGTTATGGGTTCTTTGGGCTGTGGCTTATGGTTTATGGTTGAAAATTTTAAATTCTAGACTGTTCGTGAGATGCAGTACGCAGAGCGAAATAATCACATACAATTTTGGCCATACAGCTGAACTCAGTACAGTTTATACTATAATATAACTGTAGACCCCGCATTAAAAAATGCACCATTTAAAAACTAGTTACTGTAGCAACAAGCAAAAGCCAAAGTCTGAGTGGTGCCGAACCCATAGGGTGCTTAAGCTTTTTTAAAAGCCAGGTTAAAAAACCACTTTCTTTATTCGAGCTTTGACTTTTTAGCTTTTTGGTTTTTAAAATAGAGAAAAAGGCTAAATAAACATGGCCTTACCCTTGATCAACTCGGCTTCGGCTTCTGACTTCTGGCTTATTTTTCACTATTCATAAGTTTCGTCTTTTTCTGAACTTTTGGCTTTTTGTTGAGTTTTTTTGCCGGTTCTTTTTTTCCCATATTTGTTTGTATTATACATAATGGGCTAACATATTTTTTTATTTTTCAATTTTTTTAAATTTAATTATGCTAAATAAGCCTCTGTCAACTACAGTGCTTTTTTCAGCCAGCTACAATGTTTTCAGCCATAAGTCACGAGCTTTTCAGCCGAACCGATCACCACCTTAAAGACAGCAGCGGGGCTGAGCAGCACATCCGCTAGCCCATGACAAGACTACACCCGAGGCTCCCATCATGTCCACGTAGTACATATAGGACTCTTCTTGAGCTTGAGCAAAGGCATATATGCACGTTAGAGACGGGTACCTACCAAGATATATTCTACACACACCATTCATTAAAAAAAAAAAGATAAGCTACACCATGCACGGGAATTCTGTGGAAATCAGCAGCGTAGACATAGGAGGCATCAGGAACAAGGGGCACCTCATCGTGAGGGACGGCTGAGTAGAACGCATGCCTATTGCAGTTCATAGGGGCGAAGAAGAATCGCAAGCTAAGTTGTTTACACTGTCACTGTTAATTCGCTTCTGTCTCGAACAGCTAGCTAACGTGCCGGCAACAACAAACCAGCAATATGACCATGCCTGCCGAACATCGAGCTCCACTATGCTGATGCTTGCAGTGTGCTGTCAAGGTGAGCTTCTCTCGCATCTGTCGACGTCGGCTGGTACGGCGTTGCTCGGCCAGCCGTCGCGTCCCAGCTGCACGTGTGACCTGAGCGGACCTGTCGTAGGTCTGGGAGGCCGATTGAATATGCAATAAGTTACCAAAGAAGCTTTGTATATACTATGAGCATTGGAATTTAACAATGGACTATGCGCTTTCCCAAGTAGAGTATACAATTTATTTTTGTTTTTTTGTGATCACAAGAAACACGCACACGCATGTCACACTCGGACACATGAATGTCCCTTTAGCACATGCCTAAAATGATGGAGGTTGGGGATAATTCTACGATCTCACAAAGTTCTTACTGAAGTGTAATCATATATATGTAAAGGCACACACTAGAATTTGAACCCAGTAGATAAAGTTGGAAATTTTTGTACGGACAACCTTTTTTTTATTCGGAAATACAGAAATATATCCGCGGGAAATTTTTTACAAAAATAGCCTCCAGTCGCCCAATGGGGGGGCGACTAGAGCATTTCGCCCACCCGGGAAGCGACATTTAAAGAATCTGCGAACCGTTGGGCGAATCAGCGCTATCGCTTTGCGTTAAGCGACTTAATTTAAGTCGTTATGCGGTTGGGCGATCGCATTGCAACGCCAACGCTAGGCGACATGGGGGTTAAGGCGGCCTGCCCACCGGCTCCCACTACCAACCACCTTTTCACTCATTCAGCAAACACATTCAGCGCACAGAGAGAGAGAAGAAGGAAAAGAAACAAGGGGAGAAGAGAGGAAGGAGGGGAAGAAGAGGAGAAGGAGAGGAAGGAGGGAAGAAGAGGAGAAGGAGAGGAGGAGGTGAGGGAGGAAGGAGGGGAAGAAGAGGAGAGGAGGAGGTGAGGGAGGAAGGAGGGGAAGAAGCTATTCCATCAATTTGGATTCAGGTATTTTTTTGGATTATGTTGTATTTGCATTATTATTTATATGAAATGTTGGTGTTAATAAAAATTATAGATGTAGAATAATTAGTACCGTGTTAGTATGGAAATATTATTGTAGAAAAGGTTTGGTATGCAATTTGTAGTATGGTAGTATAGAAATTTTAGCAAAGTTTGTGGTATAAGAAGTTTAGTATTGTGCGATATTATTTGACATGTCGCAAAATTGAAATATATATGCAGGCCGACATCATCAATGTCCACTACATTGAGAGTGTATTACGGAGCTGGAACCATTCGTGAAGGTCCGAATGGTGTGGATTTGAGCGATTTTCCATAAGTCACTCTCGTACTTCGGATGACGAATGCTCGAATGGGAGATGTGCGCTTTGGCTGACCGGAGTTTTTCGTTGAACCCCGAGGTGTACAACGTCGTCGTGCAAGGGCTTTGGAGCCGATCTCCCACGGACATCATATGGGAGTTGAAGACATTGGTGCGCTCTGCCACATGGAAGGGCTTTGTGCTAGGGTGCCGGCGTCCTGGATACGAGTGTGTGCTGCTTGTGCAACCGTGCTCGATAAGCAAGCACTGAGGACGCCGTGCAACGGCCGTTGTTGTGGGAGGTGCTAGCAGCTCGGGCGGCGCATGTTGGCGGACATGATGAAGTTGCTCGCCATGAAGCCGATCGCGGTACATGAAGGAGAGGTACAGCCGCCAAGCCATAGAGAGCCAATCGGGCAAGCCGATGAAGGAGAGTATAATGAGTACATTGTGCAGCAGATGGACTCGATGACGAGGGCATGGGATGAAGAGGAAGCTCAGAGAGGACGGCGACGAGGACAGTTCCGATGAGGATGAAGTTCTGTCCCCAAGGAATGGAACCGGTTTAATGCGGACGGTCTTTCCGCACATGATGAGCATGAATCACAATGGGAGTACCATGAGACGATGTTCGGTTGCATGCTATGTTTGTTGACAAGGAAGCGCCGCAGATGCCATCAAGCTTTGGGCCCTTTCAATGCAGCGGACATTTCGCGTCGTCAAATCAAGCCAGAGCAAGACATCGTGAAGTGCGAGCAGATCGTTGCCCTTGGCAGTGCACGCCAGTAAACCTAAGTATGAGACTCATTGGATTGTGTCCAAGGTTGAGCCGCACTCCTGCATTCTAAACACTTGTCTTGGCGAGACATCGTAACTCGACGTCCGGATTTATAGCCAATCTCATGTATGGGGAGATAGTGCGAAGAAGGACATGGCAACCACGCATATTGTGGTAGCTATTGAGAATAAATTCAAGTATAAGATTAGCTACGTGAAGACGTGGCGTGCCAAGCAAAAGGCGTTGGAAAAATATTTTGGCACTTTCGAGGCGCGCACGACAACCTTCCTCGTATGCTTAATGTCCCGCAGAAAGGAACCCGCACGTACATCGCCTCCACGAAGCCGCCCATAAGTCCGCCAGTATGCGGTGTTGCAGAGCAATGTTTGCATTTGGTGCTAGCATCAAGCATTCGTGCACATGCTGCCGTGATCTCAATTGACGGGACCTTCTTGACAGCAAATACAAGGGCAGATCCTCGACGCCATAGGCGTTGCGGTAATAATCAAATATTGCCGCCATTGCATTTGTGGAAAGTGAGAATTACGAGAGCTGGCTGTGGTTTCTCCGACATGTGAGGGCTGGAGTTGTAGCCACTCGGCCTGGTGTGTGCGTAATCCATGATCGCCACGCCGGTATTATCAAGGCAATAAGAAAACTTCAAGAAGACCCCGAGGAGCCCTTTCCTTGGCGGACATGAGGAACCGTGGTGCAGATTGTCACTTAGGGGCAAACTTTTTAAGCAATTCCTAAACAATCTTTGATGAAGCTATTCAAGAGGTCAAGCAGGCGTAACCAACAGAGAAAATTTGATGCTTTGTGGAGGTTGTTGGATGAGCACACTAGGAAGAACGTCGAAGAGAGGAGCAAGGAGCCGGTCACTTTTGGGGCGGCACAACCACAATGCTTGCCACCAATCGATGCGCCTAACCCAAGTGGTCCAAGAAGAAGGAGCTCACGAAACATCAGGTGCTTCGCGCAGTGGATCGAGGGGGAACCGTTGGAGAAGTGGTCGCTGTTGCACGACACGGATGGCGCAAGGTACGGAATAATGACAACTAACCTTGCCGAGGTGTACAATTGGGTTCTAAGGGGTCTCCGTTCTCAGCCCCTTGTCGCCATCGTGGAAGGTGTTCTTCACAGCACAATCCGGTACTTCAGGGAGAGGCACGCGAGTGCTGCACTTCATGCGGCCGATCCCGGAGCTCTGTATTCGGCAAAAATTACTGCGTACATGGAGATGAAGGCACAAAAGGGTCAGTTGCACACAGTGCAGGTCATGGGCAACAGGGAGCATCGTTTCGAGGTGATACTCCGTGATAGAGCCGGATTTGGGACGGCTCGTTCACTTGTTACCCACGAGGTATGTCTTGGAGATCATGGAAATGAACCTAGCTGCACGTGCAACAAGCTTAAGTTGTTACACAAACCATGCTCTCATGTCCTCGCTGCATGCGGGACCGTGGGTATGGATCCTTCGAACTTCATGTCCGAGTTCTTCTTTAAGGGGAGGGTACTGCAGGCTTGGTGTGGGGAGCTCCGAGGGTTCAGGGTGGTGGGAAACTTCGCCACTTTGGACATTGCATCGAGGACCTGGGTTCCGGATGTTAACATGTTGAAGGGTGGGAAGGGTCGGCGACAGAGCCGACGTATTAGGAATGACATGGATGAATCACAAGCTGGAACACCGGGTGCACGTTGTGGTCGATGCGGTCAGGAGGGGCACACAGCTAGACGATGCAATGCATGTCCTGATCAGTAGTTACATGACTTTTCTGTAATGTAGTTGGTTATGTACTTATTTAGTACATGTATTTGCTGTTTGTTAAAATGAGATACTTTTGTGGCTCGTGCACAAGACAATGAATTCATGACATGCTTAACAACATTGCACATTATTTCGATCGACCCTCGTACATACTACGGTACAACCATACACATCGTTGCTTATATGCCAAATGAGCCTCGTGGCACCCACATGGAGAACTGCTGAAGTGGACGCCTCGGACGGGGCTGGCCATCGTGGTAGTGGCACGCACATATGCAACTTGGATTTGCACAGCAACATGTCGGATCGTACGAGCTTCCTATGTTGACAACCTCCTCGTTTCCCCTCTCGCGTTGCATCTGTTGGCGGAGGTCATTGTTCTCCTCATTGAGAGTCTCCATTCGGTACTCCAAGTCCATTATTCGGTCCCATAAAGTACCCACATAACGGTCAATATACCGTTCATGAGGAGGGTCGATCCAGCGGGAGAAGTCGCATTTCGCCATCTGCGAAAAAGGACAGTAAACATGGAGGGTCCATAAGCAATAACAAAAATGTACTATTAGTAATTTGTACCCCGGAGCGTGGGCATCGGAAGAAACGGCGCCCGCCATCGTTCGGCCCTTCCAGGACCTGCACGACCACGTACTCATTGTGTCTGCATTTCGGCCACGCTGGTTGCGCACGCCGGCTTGGTATCAAGCAGTACTGTGGACCGAACATCTTCCTCCTTTCCAAGGGAAGGTCTTCCTTCGGTGACCCATATCCGACTGGCCCCTCATCTTCCACCATGGTATGTTCCACCACGAAATAGAATGTACTTCTTTGTTCGATTTACAGGGTTTTCTGGCTACAACTTCATGGGACCTCAACCGTGCTATTTATATCGAACGGCGGGACAAAAGAGGGTTGCTTTGCCCAGAGACATGACAACAGCCCTCAGCTTTACTCGGTGAGATGACAACACATGCCAGCTTTACGCAGTGATTTGACAAAACGGGGCAGCTTTGCTCAGTCAGATTACAACACATGCCAGCTAAACTACCTAAATAAAGGCACGATCTGAAAAGCCTTCATAGGGACATTTATTGCTACACTAGAATCCTGAGGATAATCCAGGCCTATCGCTCCAGAAACCAACAAAATAGGGGCGTAGGCTGTAGCCTTTACAGTGAGTGTTCACGTCATAGGCATGTATCCTTTCCAGTGAGTTTTCATGTCACCTTAGCTTGTTGTTTCAGAAATTATGATTACTGGCCTCTGAGAAGGCAATGTTGTAGCACTTATTTCTTGCAAACGACTGAAAAGGCTACGTTGTACCAGATACATTGAATGGTCCAACCTCTGAAAAGGCTATGAACTATGAATTTATTACGAGGCTACATGCTCTGAAAAGCCTACAAAGGGATATTTATTGCACCAGATCCTGAAAAAGCGAAAAGATTCGCATGTCGTCCTCTCCATGGACTATGCCCACTGCACCAGATAACCTGCCTACATAAAGGCCTTCTATGTCTTCCATACTACATCTCCTCCTCAAGCCATCACAATACTACTACACAACAATATCTTCCTGGAGGTCCGACCCATTTGGAGTGCCGGAGTGGTATGAGCGCCCGAAGTGCCATTGCGGCTTTAGAACCTTGTTGGGAGTCTGCACGGATCGAGTACAACGAGCCAACTACGGTCGTATGTTCTTCAAGTGTCCGACACTGGATGACGACTTCGTGGTAACGACGATAACTAAATCATTTATTTTTCGTTATCGTTTTCAACTTGATCCATGACATCTACCACGCCACACATAGCCTTGCAAGTTCATCGAATGGGTGGATCGGGTGCCGCCGGCATGGCCACATAACCAGGCAGTGGAGGTGGAAAACAAAGGACAATACTTTGTCAAGATGACTCGAGCTCGCGAGGTGGAACAGCGGATGCGGCTTGAGCAAGAGCGCCGTGAGGTGGACCAAAACCGTCTGAAGGGCAAGGAGGATGAGCTGCAAAGGAGGCGAGAGCAGTTAAGTCTGCGTGAAGCAGCCATCAAGCGTCAGGAGGAAGAGCTTCAAGCTCGTGAGGCGGCTCTCAAGACCAAGAGTGACCGAACAAGGATGCAATGGAGCCATCTTCAAGGCGCGATAAAAGGGGAAACAACCACGCTACACCCAGAGACAAAATGTAATAGACCCAGCAAGTTATATTCCCTAAGGCATGCTAGGACTAGTGGTGGAGTTCTGAACATTACAAATACATGGTTCCGCACATTACTAATAGTACTGCGGAGTTGCTCTTAGTCGCATATCATGCTATATGTTATGCATGTAATAACAATGTACGCGCATGTTATTATGAAGTTTATTTCTATTGACATAAGCTTATATTATCTAGCATGTTCGCATTCAATGATTCAGATAGCAAGTCATACCGGTTCTCTCCGTAAACTATTTCTCAAAGAACATCAAAATATCACTTACCACTCTATGTATCTATCGCTCTACGGTCAATCATTCTTAAAAAAAATTTGAAATTTTTTTTGTGCACCTACAACATACAGTGCACATAAACTTTTATTACAACTATACCAGATTTTTTCTCTATTTCAAACTACAAAATTGCCAAAACTCTACAAAAATCGTGGATCAATGAAGTCGCCTACCCATCTGGCGATCAGCATTACAAGTCGCTTAGCCATTGGCGACTTTCTTAAATCGCCAGGAGAAAGCGACTTCATGATGTCGCTTTCGTGAAGCGACATAAACTCTTGTCGCTTCCCGGTGGCGACAGGCTCTAGTCGCCCACCCATTGGGCGACTAGAGGCTATTTTTGTAAAAATTTCCATGGTATATTTCTGTATTTCCAAATAAAAAAGTTATCCGTACAAAAATTCGATAAAGTTGTACACCTATAACTGTACCACTCTACTAAGAGAAGCTTCCTAAGTAGTAGATATTTGACTTATTACGATAAGATTTATCCTTCACCACTACCGCTATACATGGCTAAAATATTTCACAGTTTTGGCAGAGCCCTTGAGTTCAGCTCATTCACACGTAGTCTTTCGAGTGGAATGATGGATCACTGTTCAAGTCGACACAATCTGATCTACTGAGATTTTTCTCTGCTCCTCGTTCATGACGGGGAGACATGAAGCAGTTCAAGTTTTGAGGTTGAGGACGTTGATAATGAGGCCGTTAGAATTTGGGACGATAAGTGTTGGGCCAATTCATTCAAAATTCTAAAGCATGGTATTATTTAGTCCCAAATTGTTTGAGCAAGTGGGTGGAGCTCTTACCACTACTCAAAATATGTGACACGTGACATATGAGGGTATGAAGAGGACAATAGCTAAACACACATGCACGTACCCACACGTACATATTCGTGTATTTTTGTATGAAAGTCGTGTTGTAGTGTGGTTCCTAGCGCAATAATTTTACCTTTTATTTTGTTAAATCATGCCTTATCTCTCTCCTTTGAACTTGTCAGAGTTGATAAACACTGCTTAAATACCATTATCTAGTTTGAATTAGCAGATAACATTGTTTTTGTTGGGAAGGGTCCCGCGCCACTTGAGCCCCACAACTACTTTGGAGTGAGGGCACCCATTAGAAGGTCTACCCAACCAAGTATACGAGTCATCCTCGCGAGGTCTCGAGACCAATCTCGGTGAGGTTTGCAAGACCAACCCCAGAGGGATCCGGCCCAATCTCGGTGAGGTACACAAGACCAATGTTGCAAGGGTTTGCGGCCAACCCTAGACGGAGTCCAAAGCAGCCATGAACCAACCCCGGAGTCTCGGACGTAGCAGGGGCTTGCGCGAGACAAATGACGTAGATACCCCTAAGAGTAAGTTAGGCCCTAAGGGTGAACTTGTAACTCCACTTGACTTTCTCTCCCCTCCTAAAAATAGAACCTCTTGTAATAGGAGAAAAGAGGCTATTCGTAACCCTAAATGCCCTGATATATGGCTGTCAATGCCACTTGTTCCTTGTGCTCATTAACGTTGCCATTCTCGACCGTGTCTCATACTCCTTGAGCCCTTATATATATGTTCATCTTGATTACCCTGGTTGTATAATTGCTTGTTGTGAGTATTGGATAATTCAACGAGACGGTGGAGCTCTCCTTTGCCATCACACCTGATGATTTGTCACTGATGACACAACTTCCTAGAGAATGCGACATAATTTTAGTCACAAATCAAGAATTCAAAAACTATATCTTGTAAAGCTTCTATTTTGGATCGAATGACGAAACCTTATCTTTGTTTATAAGGTTAATAGCTACTGTGCTCTAAGGTTTGTGTTTTTGCTTGAATTGAGCGTCTAACGCCTCACTCATTTCGGTTTGAGCTTCTGACTTTTAGCTTATTTTCACTATTCATAAATTTTGTCTTTTTTTTGAACTTTTGGCTTTTTGAGCTTTTTTTACCTGTTCTTTTTTCCTGTATTCGTTTGCGTTGTCCGTGATGAGCTAACATATTTTTTCTATTTTTAATTTTTTAAATTTAATTACACCAAATAAGCCACCTTCAGTTACAGTGTAATTTCAGCCAGCTACAGTGCAATTTTAACTATAAATCACTATTTTTCAGTCCAAAATGTTGCTTTTCACTGTCACCCGCTGTACTGATCGGTTTCTACCTTCAACCGATGGCTCTGATCGAATTGGGTTTGGTTTTTTTTCTCTATCTTGTTTCTCTGTCCGTGTGGCTGCCCTACGCAAGAAAAGAATCCTCTCTCCTGCCTCGGGTCTCGTGTCCCTTTCTTGACTCGCGGCTGCCCGAGTGAGCAAAGCTCCCTGTTTTGACTGCCTCCTGGAGCAGCTTTGCTTCTCTCTATCCCTCTCGCTCAAAGTGTAGAAAAACAGGCTGCAGAGCTATTGCTGTGCTTGGCCTCGCGCGCTTGATCGAACACCACACACGATCACTTTTTTATCGCCCACCTGCAGTGCGCTGCCTTCAGCTCGGAGACGATTTTGTTGCCAAGTGAGCATAAACGGAATCGCCGAGAGACCATTTTTTCAGTCGGATCTCATCTAGGCTTTGATAATCGTTTAGACTCTGATACCGATGGTTAGATTGGATTCTAACTATATGTCTATGTTTAATCGGATTTACTCTCTGAACTCTACATTCAAATGGGCTGAACACAACTAAGTTCATGGGGTTGCCACATGCACATCCTATAGCAACAATCTTATAAGTGGTATTGAAACTTCTCACTCTAAAAGATTAGTATAATGGGTGAGATTTTTCTCACACTTATAAATTGTGCTTTTTTCTTTTTCACAACTAATGTAGGACTATTCTTAATGTTCTCCCTCGCACACATCGGTTGTGCAATCTACCAACCATGAAGTTTAAGGAGATATTATGCGTCTGGACTCTGATACCAATTGTTGTCTTAGTTCTAGGAGAAAACTCACACATTGCAAATAAACAGATAGAAGATATGAGAATTTGTCCTCGCTGCAACTGCGTATCCGAGTTTTCTAAATTTCTCTATTCTCTTCCTGTTGCTCTTTTCTTACTAAATTGACTGCAAGCCTCCTCATTATATATGCTAATACTTTTTGACCAATACATACTTGGACTTTAAATTGTCCATAATTTCAACTTAAGTAACACATGGAGACAAACTTCACATACACACGCACACATATATGACAACCCCCCCCCACCCACATGGGTGGGTTCTACACATGCTAGAGACTATTGGACTTTAAATTGTCCATAATTTCAACTTAAGTAACACACAGAGACAAACTTCACATACACACGAACACATATATGACAACCCCCACACACCCACGTGGGTGGGTTCTACACATGCTAGAGACAAACGCGAGGTGTAAGCCTCATAGAGGCTGGGCATACGCTTTGACAATTGAACACAACCACATGCGCATGTACTCAGAGGGGCACTATTCACATAAATATTAAAGCTGGCTGAAAATGCGATGCCATAGGATCGATCCCGAGTGGGTGGGGTGCATGCCTCACACGCCCACCAACCGAGCCAAGCTCGCTCTGCATAAATAAGTGTTGATAATATGAAAATTGCATATGCATTGCATGCACTTGCAGCATTGTAGACCGGCATTTGATTGTTGTATAAAATGTGCTCCAACTGGTTTATGGTTTAAACTTCTGATTTATAGCTGAACTTATATCGTAGCGGTGGTAGCTTTTTTTGAGAAAAATATAAAAAAGAAAAACATCATATCGTCATGAATAATATAAAAGAATAAGAGAAAAAAGAAAAATAAAAAAACACAAAAAAAAAACCAAAATTGCCTCTTCTTTCTTTGCAGATCATATACGTAAACGATGCATGTAGTAGTATCAAGTCAGAAGCTCTGCCAATCGAAGTATCTTGATTTTCAGCCATGTGCATTTTGTTTTATCTCATTTGCAAATCATACACATATCTGGTGCATGTAGTAGTATCAAGTCAGTGTTGTCACGTGTTATCATGTGGGAATACATGGCAAAAGGACACTGTTAAGGCTCTAGGAACTTCGCATGCGCCAAATGATATATAGCATATATAGGACCACGTCAGACAGTTGTTTGATGGAATATATCCGATTGTAAGTAGGGGCGTCAACAGCTCAAATAATTTTCTTTCAATCGATGACCAAAGGGTTATAAAGCGAATATGAAAGGGATAAATGGATATATGGTATTATTCAACTTTAAGAAAAAAAATATGAAATAGAATAGGATAAGTGATATATATATATCTGTATATATCTATATGTAAGTGATATAAGTAAGTTTGTTATAACTTTACTTAAAAACAAGATAATAGATAGGTGGATTATCACATCTAAATAGATGAAGAATGTTGAGTGCTCTTCCTTCGATATCTTGACGATTAGTCTCTCCGTATTCGTTTTAATTGCACTCCTACTGTTCAATGTCCTATGTAGAGGTGCAAAAGAAGCAGATAGTTTTCGTGTGACTGACCGTCCAAAGGCTTGTGGAGTGAATATAGAATGAAGAAATGGATATCCGATACTATCTATGTCTAATTCCGTCTCTAAGAAAAAATATATAATAGGATATAAAATGAGCAACATCTCTTCATATCCGCTTTGATTGCATCAGACGTTCTATCGCGCTTGAAACGGTGAAACTGTGAAGAATCATTTGTGTGCACCAGGGAAAGTCTCGTGCACTAAATGCGCTTGAATGAAGAGCTGATCGTATCCTACACCTTCGCAGAGCTGAAGCCTGAATGTGAAGAGAGAGATATAGAGAGCGAGCGCGCGCGCACATCTATGCATATACATGGTGGAAATCGTATACATGGTGTATATCCTGCAGAGCAAACACACGCGTGTCGGATAGAAATTAGAGAACCATTTTTTTTTATCGCAGTCATCTTTAAGGCTCTGCAACCGAGGGTCACGGATTAAATCCCACAAATCCTCAAATAAACCCACCTAACAAGTAGCTAATTCGAACCATCGATCACAAAAACCACAAGACACGTGTACCATACAGGAACGCTTACTGTTTCCCAGTGGAGTAATTTTCAGTATAACGAAAATTAAAAAGCAAGATTGCAATACACATGTTAGTGTATGACGATTGGATAATTTGCTTAAAAAATAAGCTGTCTGCACAAAAATTACTGTTCAAAAAAATTCCCGTTGTTTGCGAGAGACAGCTTAACAAAATCATCAAGCATAAAAAATATAACCAGCCCAGTGCTAATCACTTCAAATGATTACTCAGGAGAGGTGATATGTTCTCTGACTGTAGAATTGTAGATGCATTATTCTCGATTCCTCTCACCTACGGAAAGCTAGCATTTCGTTTCTCTTGTGATCGGAGAATGACCATGCAAATCCAGCCAGTGATTTCAAGCAAGCGAGCTATCTGTTGTATTAGCCAGAGCATGCATACACAACGCAAGCACTAGCTAGCTAGATGTATGGTTCTTGTCATTGACAAATGATAAAACATGCATGCGTGCACTCCTCGCAATAAAAGACCTTGGTGAGGCTACAGTCACTTGCATGCAAGCTCTCGTTGCTCTTATTTGTCTTCCCAGCTTTGTCAGAGGAGCTCATTAGATGGTTGCAGTGGTCCTTGTAGATTAAGGGGTACCAATGAATCCTCTTATATGGGTTACATTGAGATGGCTCATCAGCTCATGGGTGTGCACCGCTGATCGAGGCAGGAAAGCACATGACTCTACTGACTACTAATGGAGTGTAGGTGTTTCTTTTAGAACTAATGCAGGTCATCAGCATGTGTATTTCTCATGTGATAATTGGTAATTGTGTGAGTTTGCATCAGCCATCATTTTCGACTGGCCGACATCTCTGAAACGTCAATCAAAGCCCATCATCCTCGACTCATAAAAGCCCGAGGCTTCAAATGCGAATCGCCTCGTCTCGTCAATTGTGGCCCAGAAAAGCCCATCTGCAACCCAGCCCATGCGGTCGTCCACTGACCCGATCGATTGTGCGGAGCCACAGCCGCCGGAGTTGACACATCGATTCCCGATCGACGTGGGTGCGGCTCAGGTGCTGGGGCACCGCAGTTAACGCGTGCGGGGTGCCCCAGCACCCGCCACGTGTCCCGCAAATCTCCAAAAATTCCAAAAATTCAAAAAATACTTACAAAATTCGAAAATTTGTAAAAAGTACTTTTGTAAAAATACTTTTATTAAAAAGTATTTTTAAGTACTTAAAAAAATACTTTTTAATGAAAAGTATAAATCAAAAAAATTTAAGTACTTACAAAAAAATACTTTTATACTTAAAAAAGTACTTTTTATAAATTTTCGGATTTTGTAAGTATTTTTTGAATTTTGGGAATTTGCGGGACACGTGGCGGGTGCTGGGGCACCCCTGCACGCGCTAACTGCGGTGCCCCCAGCACCTGAGCCGCACCCGATCGACGTTGGGGTCCAGGCAACCGCCGCCGCCGGCCGTCCGCACGGTCGTTCCCAGCATACGGTAACGCTGCATCTCCACCGCCATCGCCAACTGAAACGGAGAGATAAAAACAAGGTGTGAGGAGCAGAATTGCAAATTGCAAGCTGCTAGCACCATGCAATCACACCATTGCAAACTGCAACCTATTTGCTTGTTTCTCTGAACTCGTGTCATATACAGATTTCAGTTTCAACTAACATTCAGTATTTGGGCTGCATGTGAACATCTAACTCTGAATCGATTATTTGGGCGTTAACGTTACTACTTGCCCTCCACTTGGTCACATTCCAAACGGCTTTAACTTCTAGGCTTCTTAATTTTAGATTTTTTTCGTTTTCAGTTTTTCTTTTTTTCTTCTTATTCCTTTGCATTATCTCAAAAGATATAGTGGTATTTTCTAAATTTTCTAATATTTTTTCTTATTTTTTGACTCAAAAAACTAACCACCACTACAGTGCATTTGTAGCCAAAAGTCTACAGAAAAAAAGCCCGAAAGCCATTTCTTTTGAAGCAGTTTGGAGCAAGCGCTGCACTCACTCTAGGATTGGCTTCGCATTGAGAGTATCCTAGAATAATAGCGGCGTATTTGGGTTTATTGTTAGCTTATAATTTATTTTTCACTGTTTGACACTGTAACTTGCTTATTTTACACTATAATTATCGGTAACTTTTTTGCGTAATTAAATTTTAAAAATTAAAATAAAAAACAGGTTAGACCATCATGAACAATGCAAAGGAATACTAGGAAAAAAGAAAAGGCAAAAAAGCCTAAAAGTCCAAAAGGAACGAAATTAAAGAATAGTAAATTAAAAGCCAAAAACAGAAATTAAAGCCAAACAAGCGGGCCAGTCTTATCAAATATCATATTTATCTGTCAGCCAATTTTTTGAAAAACATACATCCAATCTTCAAATTTGGTAAATATGTTTCATGATCGATGCTTCTGTAGATTGCTGTAGGACTTAAGTAGAAAATATTATCAGTAGCTTTCTTGTTGTACTTACTTAGTTCATTGTACAATTCGGTGATAAACTGCCGCAAGCATTAGCGCGTGTGAGAAGGTCAATGCTCACAACATTCCCGTTACCTCCAATGTACAACTGCGAAAACAAAACTTAATGAATGCAGGCAATAAGCCAAACAAAGACATCCCGGCGTTTTGTTACGACGGGATTTACTTGCAAGGCAATCAGTGAAAAAAAATACGAAATCGGATCACTCAAAGCAGTGGCGAACAGATTCCAAACCCCTTCCCATCTAGCTATGGCATTGAAAGTTTGAGTGGATGATTACTTACGAGACGCACGCGTCGTCGCATGTGCATTCCTGAATCCTGATGCCCCTCAATCCTATTCCTACGTCACGGAGAGCAACGCCGTCGACCTTGTGGATGCCCATTGATCTTGATGAGAGCCAGCCCCTCTCCATTGGTGAGGAAGCTGAGCTAGTTGCTGTAGTTTCCAAATATATTTATACCATGCACTATTCCAATACAATTATAGGTCTTATTCTTTTCAGCTTCTAAAAGCTACCTTTTGATTTTTCTACAGAATTAGCTTTTAAACGGAGTATATTTTTAAGATAGGGTCTACTAGTTAATTGTATTAAACATTATACTGACTTTATTAATATCGGCAAAAATTGCATGTGAATTTCTGTTATTCTGTAATCTCTTGCACGAACTTAAAAGTCACAAATCATAGCAAAAAACTATAAATCGTAGCAAAAAAAAAAGGCCCATAGTACCACACACACTGGTGATGCCCAGGTCAGTAACACCACATGGGAGCTCCCATTTATTGTCATTCATATCTTTCAGCCTTTTCATAAGCTTGCATGGGCCGCATAGAGCAACTCGGAGCCAATCCGTTAGGCCAGGTTTCCACCAGAAAGCTTGTGGAGTTTGCTTGGCGCCAGCTTGGCCTGCGAGTCGGCTCAAGCCACGTACGGAGCCAAGCCAGATCTTCTTTCTAACTCGATAATCTGTTTGGGACTGCTCCACTCCAGATTTTGCAGCTACAAGTGAGCCAGTAGGGGTGGACCCACGGGCAGCTGGGGTGGGAGCACCCTCTACCATCTACAGGACCCTGGCTACCCCTGTAGCACTGGCATTCATCGGTCATTAGAATGAGAATGAGGTTAGGAGATTGAAGAAGACCAGAGTTCTATTGGCACCATTTTTATTTTAATTCTGGTTCCGTCACTGTGAGCCAATCCGTTATGCCAGGTTTGGGCCCAGCCCACCTTCACGTCGAAGCAGCCGACGAGCGAGCGACCACCATGGTCATGGCCACACCCATCGCGCCGCCATATCTGACCGCCTCCTCCCGGACCACCTCATCGGCCGCCGTCGCAAGCTGCGGCCTTCGGTTCCCACCGGGCGCCGCGCTGCCACCTCGGCACACCCCCGTGGGCCATGGATCCCGGCTCCATTTGCGCTTGCTTTCGGATCTTGGACCCTCGGTGAAGTGTGCTTAGGTGTGAGGAGGTCTAACCACGCAGCAGCGGCGGCGTGCGTGTTGGTATTCTCGCTCAGCGCCGCCGCCGGCTCACGCTCCTGCAACGTGAGCTTCAAGTTATACCTGCTACGTGAGGCGTCCTTCCATCTCATCCCTCTGTTTTGTTTACTGGCTGCATCGTGTTCATGATTTCTATTGCTTGAATGGTGCTGATAAATTAGGTAACTTGCTATTGCCTACCATAACTTCTCAATGGTGGAGTGAGAAATCGGTGTGCTATCAATGTCATGAGCTCACTTATCGACAGAAGCAAGTGGCATTCGTTTATTTATTCAGTTTGAATGTTTAGCTCCCGTGATCCTTATCAGTCAAACTGCAACATTTGGAGTATTTCACTAATTCAATGATGCATGCATGTATAAGTTCCAGTACCAGTCAGACATTTTAAGTGCGATATTAGTAAGAATTCTCTTTTTTTTCCCCTGTAATTTTAGTAAGGAATTATTTTTTTCCCTGTAATATCCTTGAGACCTTGACCAGATGTTGAAATTAATATTAACAGATGATCGAAAGTTATTGATATGTGCGCGTTGATGCCTTTGGAACCAGCACTGACTACTGAAATTTGCAAAAAAAAAACAGAATTTTGTGTAGAAATACAAATGAATATATTACAAATAGACTTGAAGTGTTAAAACTAGGGGTAGCATGATCTCATTGCCACCTATCCTTTCTTCCAGAGTTTGAGGAGCCAACTTCCTATCAAACACTAATCTTTACCAGCTCCAGATTCTCAGTAGAGTGGATCTTAGAGAATCTAGAGCAAAAACTGAAAAATGAGAATCTAGAGCTCTACCAAACAGACCCTCAATCTCTTCAAAAATCTTCCTAGAACAATCACTACCATACAAAGGATTAACACATACGGTTCTAAACCCTCATCACAGACGGTTTTTGAACCGTTTAAATTTTTACGTCTATGATAACAGACAATTATCACAGATGGTTTGTGTACTGTATGTAAAGGCCGACTATCACAGAAAGCTATGATCAAAAACCCGTGTGTAATATGTCGACTATCACAGACAGTTATATGTAACAATCATCTGTGATAGTCGACATATCACAGACGGTTGGTACATATAACCATCCGTGATGTCAAACATATCATGAGTGGGTTTTGGTTATAGCCGTCTATGATAATAGATATCTTCATAGGCGGTTTATACCATAAAACCGTTTGTGATAGTTCGTTATATACTTAAAATTTATTAGAACCGTCTATGATAATTCACAAATAGTTCTTAATAAGAATTATTTGTGATAGTCATGTATCATAGATAGTTCTATCCATCGCTACTAACGTAGATGGTCACACATGTAAAATCATCTATGATAATTGCAACACTGACGGATTCAAGAAATCATCTGTAATGAGACGTCCAATATAGCATTGTCTGTAGTAGTGAATCCCTCAATTCTAGCTCTAGACAATTTTTTCTGTGTACTACAAAAATCTAGCCTCTCAAGAAATTTTTCCTTCCGTAACGCAAGCCTCTGTCTAATTAGCACTCCTTAATCTCCAGCCACAAGGGCTAATACATATGCATATATGCACGCACATAGTAGTCAAACTAGAACACGGGATCTCTATGGTGATCATTTGGGCTTTTTTTATGGCTTATGGCTGAAAACATTGTAGCTGGCTAAAAAAATACTGTAGCTGACAGAGGCTTATTTAGCATAATTAAATTTAAAAAAATTTAAAAATATGTTAGCCCATTACGTATAATACAAACATATACGGGAAAAAAGAACCGGCAAAAAAGCTCAACAAAAAGCCAAAAGTTCAAAAAAAGACGAAATTTATGAATAGTGAAAAATAAGCCGGAAGCCAGAAGCTGAAGCCCAACCACAGCACTAACTCGACTAATACACGGACTCAACTAGCCAACTTGTGCAAGGAAACTATTTCCGATACGAAGGCCCTGTTTGTTTAGGCTTAGGCTTTTTGGCTTATAGCTTAAAGCCAGCTTTTTGGCTTAAGCAGCTTAAAAGCATTTAGCTTTTAAGCCAAGTTAGACTATTTGGTATCATAGCTTTTTGATAGGTTGAATGGTGTGACTTATTACCAGAAAGTCTGAAATGCCCTTATTATATGTATTGTTGCACTCAAGAGGAGGCCAGCGGTGTCACCGGAAGACGGCAGATTTGTCGGAGGATGGCAGACGAGGCCGGCGGGGTCGCGGGTCGTCGGTCGCTGGCGAGGTTTGTCGGAGGACAACGGATGAGGCCAGCAGGGTCACGGGTCGCCGGTGGGATTTGTCGGAGGCCGGCGGGGTCGCGAGTCGCCGGTCGCTGGCGGGGTTTGTCGGAGGACAACGGATGAGGCTAGCAGGGTCGCGGGTCGTCGGTCGCTGGCGGGGTTTGTCGAAGGACAGCGGATGAGGCCAGCGAAGTCGCGGGTCGCCGGCGAGATTTGTCGGAGGATGCCGGATGAGGCCAGCGGGGTCGCGGGTCGCCGACAGGGTTTGTCAGAGGACGACGGATGAGGCCAGCAGGGCCGCGGGTCGCCGGCGGGGTCTCGGGTCGCGGGAGAACGGTGGTGTCGCAGGTCATCGGCGCCGCAACCCTAATCACACAATTCGGTTTGGGAGGGGATCAGGAGAGGTCTGCCGAACGGGATCAGGAGAGAACGGCCGAACGGCCAACGGTTTATATACCAATGGCATTTGTGTGTAAATCTTTCGAAGTTCAGTGGCAAAAATTATTTCTATTCTGCAAAAGCCAAAAAAAGCTCCTTTCAACTGGCTTTTGGCTTTTAGTTATAAAGTGGCTTTTGGCTTTTTAAAAGCCTAGTACAAAAGCCAGCCGTTTGTTTAGGCTTAGACTTTTTTGCTTATAAGCCACTGAAAAAGCCAAAACAAACAGGGCCGAACTCTGTTTGCACACGAGCAGCCAACTTGTGTAAGGAAACTATTTCCGATACGAACTCTGTTTGCACACGAGCTGCATGCACTGCTTGCAGCTGCGCCCGCTGCCTCGCGCTGTGGCTTCCGCAGCTGGTCGCTGTGCTCGTACACTTTGCTGGTCGCCCGCCGCGCTTCACGCTCGCTACTGGTCTCTGGCTTCCGCGTACGTACGCGACGCACTGGTCGCACTCATGCTGTTCGCAGCGTTGCAGCGCACTGGTCACTGGTTGCTGATCTAGCGTCCGCGCTGGTCAAATGCGTCGGAACTGGTTATCGCTGCACCGACGCCTGGTCGCTTCCTACTGCGTGCGTATGCTCCGGACGTGCACTTGCTCTATCAATGCGCTGCCGGAGTGATATCTTTTCCGTGCCTTGGCCTCAAAAGTGCATGAGTGGGTGCAGCTGCCGGAGCATCCGGTGCGTATGCTCATGTCTTTTCCGGCAAGTCTCTTTAGCCCCTTCTCTCGTCCTCCTCAACATCCACTGGACTCCATGGCACGTTTCATGCCTCTATGTCCATCTTCTATCGCCGTGACGGTTCTGTCCCCCAATTAAATTTGCACACATCTAGATAAAGCAACCCATCACGTAGCAATGCATCTTGACATAAAAACACTTGTTTATTTACTCATCACAACATGAACCTACACCTATGTTCTAACAGACATGAACCTACACTTGTTTATTTACTCATCACAACATGAACCTACACCTATGTTCTACCCTCCCGCCACCGTCGAGTAGATCGAACTGGAACTCGGCATCGACACCCTCGTGATTGTCTGGACTGACATGGTGGAGGAAGACGGATATGCAATCGGCCGGCACACTCTCGCTTGTTGCCGTTGGGAAAATATTTGATACGCCATGTATAACCTCCTACCTCAAAAGTGCATGAGTGGGTGCAGCTGCCGGTGCTGATGGCCTCCTTGGTCCGGGAGTAGCTGTCGATGTTGAGCACGTCGTACCCTCTTGCCAAGGCGGCGACAACGATGATGGACGCGGAGCATGACGGAACGGGGGCACCGTCTCCGGCAGCGGACGGCGTCGAGGCCGCCATGCAAACCAGACCACGATGAACCGGGTACTAAAAATTTTGTTAACCAGTAGTTTGTTGGGAAAACACCAGGATCAAAACCCAAAACAAGCTATCTGGACGATATCTGGATGCTCAGGAAGCACTCATGCCCACTCGGCTAAAAACTGCATGCTGAATTGCCGAGAACAGCGTTTTGCATCATCAGAGAAAACAGCTAACACAACAGAGAACACATGCGAGCAGAGGATGGGAGAAAACAGAGCTTGCGGCGCAAAAAACTCCCTGCACCTTTTATGGGTTTTTCCCTTCTTATTAAAACAGCAAAACTGGAAACTGATTACAAGATCAGAACCGAATCGACTCCTCCTAAATTTTCCTATCTTCTAACAATGGAAATCTGTCTGCTAAAAACACGAAACCAAAAACAAACCGATTCTTATTCCACAGGAAACAAGTCGGACTCAAAACAGAAACTAATCAACTCACCGAACAAGAATATTTTTCAACACAGTTGCATTCTGATGGAAACTTAAGGACGTAAGAAATCTGGTATGTTACGATACCATCCATCTCTAGCGACACAAATTCTGTTGCAGTGTTGTCCTCAGAACTCTCCGTGGATTGCTTTTGTTGGTGAGTGATTTGGGGGTTATCCTGCTAGGTATGTGATCCAAGTTGGAACAAGTCCGTATCTAACTAGTCTGATATAATACGGCTTCATGTTCAGTGCAATGAAGTAGTTCTCATGCATGTCTGCAGTTGCAACCGGATTTCTGATTCGGATTTATGTATTACAAGTTCTTAGAGATGTAGATGGTTCTAGATGAAACTGGTAGGGGTATAATTGCAGCAGATACAAACGGAATCACTCATCCTATATACTATTCCATATTTTTCCCCTCGGAGTCGAAGTCAAACACAGATAATACTGGATACCAATTTCTCCATTCCGTATTCGTCCCATAAGCCTTTGGACGGTCGGTTGAATGAAAATCATCTACTTATTTACACAAGACATTGGACAGTAGGGTGTAATCAAAGTGAACACGCAGAGACTAATCGCCAAGATGTCGAAGGAAGAGCACTCGGTATTACCCGCCTATTTAGATGTGACAATCCGTCTATATGTTATCTTGTTCGTAAGTGAAATCGTAACAGACTTCCCAATATCACTTGACATATGGATATATACAGCCTGAGAGACCATGTGGAGGTCACCCCATGGATATATACAGCTTGCCATTGCACTTGGCATGAACTTAGGGGGAGTTTTGGATGACCTAGACTATCTTCTTAAGCTTATCGCTTGAAGTAGTCGCATAAGGCTTGAGGTCTAGCACATGACAAAACAAAAATCTGGTTGTCAACAACCTTCAGTTTCAAAAGAAAATATGTCATTTGTGCTCAATTTGCTTAAGCTACAATAAAAATCAAGTACTTTAACAAATGTTTCATTCTCGGACTTGTAGCACTCTAGTTGGACTCAATTTGAGCTTCTTGGTTACGCTTAGCTTATTAACATGGCTGCATCATCCTTGGATATCTCTAGCTGGACTTTGCTCATTGATGACTTGACTTGCTCACATAATGCACTTCAGTTTCAGATTGTCATTTATGTATTCTAGCTAGTTTATATATATGTTGTCATGATCTAGATAGCTTTTTATTGAATTATGGCTTGGTGTAGTACTTGTTGATCATATTGGACAACTCTTATGGCTCTAAATGCTTAGAATAATCAAACTTCAGCCATTTCTTTCATCCTTGTGATCTTATTCTCTCCTTTGCATCCTTGATGCGTTTATTGCCAAAAGGGGGAGAATAGAGAAGAAAAAAAAGAGCTAGTTGGGATCATTTTAGAGCTTTGGAGAACAATTTGCTCTTTCAGTTGTTGCTCTAGTGTTCCTTTTGTCGACATGGTCATTTGTTTCTTTCTCTTCTTTGGACCATGTTGGACTTTTCAAAACAAACTCAACTTCTTGCTTTTTCTGGGTTTGTCAATATACTCATCAAGGGGGAGATTGAGAGACCATGTGGAGGTCACCCCATGGGTGTGATGAGTAATTGACTCTTGGTCTAGGAAGATTGAGTTTAGTTTTTTAGGTTTGTGCTAGTTCTGCAATGTCGTAGCCCTGGCAAAGTGTTTTGCAGCTTTTACGACCACGTTGGTCGTAGTCAAAAGTCATGCGCACTGTTTACGACCACTTTGGGCGTGGTCGAAGGTCACCTGAGGGGTCTACGATCACTCTGGCCATGGTCGAAGGGCACCAGAAGGCAGTACGACCATGTTGGCCGTGGTCGAAGTCCAGCACGACCACGTTGGCCGTGGTCGAAGACCAGTACGACCACGTTGGTCATGGTCGAAGCAAGTTTACGACCACTTGTGCGTGGTCGAAAGTCTCCCGACTCAGCTACGACCATGTTGACTATGGTCTGTGGTCGCAAGTCGTGTGACGACTGCTGTGGTCGGAAGTCGGCGCTCGAATGAACGATCACGTTGAGGAGTCGGCGCGTTACGACCACGTTACCGCGAGAGGTAGTCGGAGGTCGATACTTCGATCACTGTGGTCAGTAGTCGGCAGAACTCGACGTCGACCACATGAGAAGTCGGCGACTTCGACCACGTTATGAAACGGTCGTATGTTGTCGAATCGAGCTCAGACGGGATTGGCTCGGTTGGATGTGGTCGTATGCGGTCGGCTGAGGGCATAGGACAGTTGGTTGTGGTCGTATGTCATGTGCATTCATTGTTCTATATTTTCGACTGGTCGTAGGTGGTATACGACTTGGTAAGAGTATGATTTGAGTGTTGATTTCTGGCTCAAGTGGTTGGATACTATTGTGAGCGGTGCTATGTAATTGTTTGCCTATCTGTGATGTTTGCAGGACCTTGAGACTAGTCGTGGCGAGGCATGGAGGGCCGAGACTAGGCACGGGTGGTGCTGAGGTCAAGAGCGGCCAGGAGGTGCTGAAGACGACGAGGTCTGCGAGGTGGTTGCAAGACTTGAGAGGCAAGGCGGAGGAAGCTTCCAGGAAGGCAGTGGGATGGCATTTTGGAGAAATGCGGAAAGCTGCAAAGGGAAGCTGTGTCTCTGCGAAAGCACTGGAGTGGTTGGCGCTAACGGGCAAAGCAGTGGAGCCGTTGGGTGTAACGGGTAAAGCACTGGAGCTCGTTCTCGCTGTTGGGTTAAAGAGAGTGGTAAAACCCGGTGTTTGTTGGGGTTAACGGGTTCTCCCCTGGAAGCTTGAGGCTATAAATAGAGAGGTAGAGCTCGGGTGATAGGTGAGGTTGTTCCCGAGTCACTCTGAATTTTTCGTCTCTATTTGTGTGAGTTCTCTCTGGGTAGAGCACGGTTGCTCTTGTACCTCCGATGGAGTGGCTGTAGAAACCTCCATGATCAATCATTCATCTCTCTTCCTCAAGTTAATTTCTGTCGTTATGAGATGTTATGATTGTTTTGTTTGCGATCTGTTTTGAGAGCTTGTTCTTCATGCGATCCTTTTCTTGTTTCTCTTCTTCGTGAATCTGCATTCGTTTTTGTGTGCTTTGATTAGCTCAGAACTGGAAATCTATCTCAAAGCCACTTGGCCAGTTCATTCCCGAGAGCAGGAGTCGAATCAGAGAAGTTCTCTTAACTGATTAGTCGTGCGCCTCAAGTCCTCTGTTTCGAGTTCGACCTTGTCTCTCTAGCCGTCCTTAGCTAAGACTTTGGTTTTTCTTGGTAATTTCTTTTCCAGAGGTTGGTTTCTTCCAGTGCCTCAAATTTGAGGATCAAAAGACCAGAGAGTCTTAGTTACTCGGAAATCTGGCAAACGAGTCCTCCATTCTTGTTTTAACCACGCAGTTTTCGGTGTTTGATTTCTTTTGTCGGCTCGGGCAAGAGTTCGACCACGTGGTGTTCGACCATCAGTTGGTTTACGACCACGTGTGTTCGACCAGAGACGTCAGTTCTTTCGACCGATTTGTTGTGTGGGTACTTGGGGAATTATGAAGGCACCATTCACCCCCCTCTGTTGCCATTTTGATCCTACACAGCCATATACCACTCATCTCATATCTTATTCTATATTTTTTCTTTAGAGTCAGAATCGGACACGGATAGTGCTGGATACCCATTTATCTCTTCTCTATTCGATAGTGTCGGATGGAAATTATCCGATCCGTTTGCACCTCTAGAAGCAGGTCTACTATTTTTAATTTTTTAAAAAAAATCGAAAAGGCAACAGTGCTAGTGCTACATATTTATCATGCGTGCGTCTACTTACATTGAATTTACAATGTAGTGTGGAGTGTAGTTGAACGCCCTTCGAAAGGCAGCCATCAACCATGTTTAATGGCAGTCGAAGATGCTATGTGCCATGTTTCACCTTTATATATTGGAGCTAAGAGATAAAAGAACTGCAGAAATTTAGCGCTACCCCTAGGCTGTACGTACTGCATGCAGGGAGGAAAACTCCACGGATATATAGGTTTTGAGCAACTCATAAGCTATGTAGTAAGCATGACGAGCTGCTTGCGTTACTCTTATGTAGTTGCAGGCTTGCGAGGTATCGCCGTATCGGGACTGCATACATTAGCCAGGTTGCTCCAACAGGTGGCAAGTAAAGTAAGGATTGTTGTGGATGGAGATCAAGAATGCTAAAGATTATCGAAGAACCAAGATACTAAAGATGAAAAATAGTGGTGTATAAAACAAAAAATTGGAAAGGTTGCAAAATCTGCTCAGACGGAGAAAGTATCTTTGGATGTTTAAGAGTCGTATCAGTATCTCAGTTTGCCTTTGTCTATTAAATTGGATAGCTTCAGGTGATTGGTGCACCCAGGCTGGTGGGATGCTTGAGTAGAATCAAGGGTGAGTGCAGGCTATTGTGCCTGAAATATGTTTTTTTTTTGCTTTGGAACCTTGTAGTTTTGGCTCCTGATAATAGAAATAGGAATTTCCAGCTCAAAAAAAAGTTCTTCGTACAGTAATTCTCCCAAGTACTAACTGGTAATTTAGCACCTACTAAGACTGGAGAGGGATGTTTAACCCACCATGGATGTCTTAATTTGCGTTAGCCGGGCCTGCTGCAATCTATCGAAGCACATCCGATTGCAAGAGGCAACGGTTTGCTGGCAGTTGATGTGATGCAGGCTGGCAACACGTCAACACTTATTAGGCTCAATCATAACCAGGGCTCAATCATAACCATGCTTATTACGCTTTTCAGAACCAATTTGATCGAGCAAAGGCATCATCTATTGTAGTTCTCTCATCATCTCTTGTAGTTCTATATAGTCTTGGGAGGTGTCGGGACTATATATACTTTCTTTTTTTTCTTTATGATTTCCTGTAGTTTCTCTCTCTCCCTTTCCGAACTAATTTGATCGACTCTAAAATTTCCCGGCACGTTTGGCCATTATGGAGTTAGAATTGACATAGCCTGGGATCAATATTGCACCATGTGAAACTCTGTTCATAATTGTCTTGGGAACAAGCTCACAGTGATTTTCACCACACATTCAAAACGCAGGCCCGCATGGCAGCACTGTAATGCAGGAACGTGTAGAACCTGTAGTTTCTAATAATACAAACTCGATTCCTCTGTTTCAAAGGAAAAAGTCCGACAAACCAAATGCTAGATTCTTGTAGTTTTCCTCCAACATTGAGGTTCCATTTGCGCCTTCATTTTAGTAGAAAATGAACTGTTTCCAAGAAATCCCTGCATCCTAAACAGGCATTGATAGTACACGGTGGTCAACCTCTGAATTGACTAAAATTATCACTTTTAGACCAATTTAACTAAAATCTCGTGGTCCATCCGCTATTTGGTTAAGTTTTCGCTGAGTAAGGACATAACAAAATACCGAGCATGTTATGAAACAAGCAATCAGTTTTCCCAGTATAACAATAAAATGTACACCAAAAGGATGAAAACCCAAAAGTTACTTCTCTAACACTACTGAGATTATAGGACTAAGTGTGCCTTGATCTGAGCTCCTTGCAAAGAGAGGGGCAGCTTGTCATCAGATGCTTATAGCCATCAGTCGCGCTGACTGCTCGCATTTTTGAAGGTAAGCTGAGGAACCTGAAGACCGCCTCTCTAAGCTCATGACAATGATGCTGCTCAGCCAAGGCCAATGTGGTCGCTGCCGTGCTCACATCAAGTCGCCTGCATAGTTTGTCCTCACAAATCAACTTTAGCATCGGTATATCATACATGTCTGCTGCAACAAGCAGATGCTGGGCCATTATCGCCGCCGTGTATCATACCGGTGCGCGACGAACGTCTCCCCGCCAACCTTGAACGTGACGTCCGCCCCCTCTGCGTTTCCGACGAGGTCGCCAAGATGCCAGTCCAGCGCCTTTGGTGGTGGCAACTTGACAGACGGCTCTACCACCGGATGACGGAGCAGTTGTCCTTGAGATACACCGACTTCTCTAGGACCTCCCTGCTGATGAACTGCAGGAATCCCCAGGTACTACGTGACAAGGTGTGCGTGAACCTGCTGTCGTACGCTGGCGCTGCTTGGCCGGCATGGTCGAGCAATCGAACTGCGCGTGTATGTTCACGCCTTCGTTGGGTCGACATGCTCGAGGAATACGGATATGAAGCGGCGTTGCTCCGCGAGGTTGCCGTTGGGGTAATATCTGATACGCCATGTGTGGCCTCCGATGAGGAAGGTGCAGGAGTACAAGCACTGGCTGGTATTTACAGCTTTGGTGCCGGAGTAGCCGTCGACCCTTAGAACGTGATTCCCTCTCTTCTCTCTCTCTCTCTCTCTCTCTCTCTCTTGGCAACGACGGTGGAGGACGAACGTGTCGGATCAGGCGCGTCCCCGTCGCCGGCGGCCAAAAGTGCGGGCGCGGAGGTGGACATGGTTGATTGGAATAACGTGCGGCGGTGGTGCGGTCGAGCGTAAGATTACGATCGAGTCCCAAGTATTTGTCAGTCATATATCGGGAACCGCGACGATTTTCATAGCGAGTGAATCGCTGTCCTGCTAGGTAATTGACTAGTATATGAGATCCGAATTGGAGTCTACGTCCGTGAACAGCTTGTTTGATATGATTACGGCTAATTCGTGTTCAGTGCCATGAAGTAGTTCTCATGCAAGTTGCGGTTGCACCCAGGCTTTGATTCTGATTTTATATTTCAGATGAAAAAGGGTTACTAATCTTATTTTTATTTATTTTTTGGAAAGGTGATAGTGCTACGTATTCGTCATGCGTGCGTCTACTTAATCACATTGAATTCACAATAAAAAAACGTAGTGCAGAGGGTAGTTGAACGCTCTTCAAAGAGGAACATCAACCATGTGTAATGGCACTCAGAGATGCAAAGCTACGTACCATGTTTCACCTATATATATTGGAGCTAAGAGATAGAAGAACTCAGAAATTTAGTGCTAGCCCTAGGCAGTCGTCGCATGCAGGAGCAAAACTCCACGGATAGGTTTCCTGCTAGCAACTCATCAGCTAGCTAGTAAGCGTGACAACCCGCTTGCATTCCTCTCGATCGTCTGGTTGTAGGCTTGGGAGGTATCGGGACTACATACAGAAAAAATAAGAACTGAGCAAACTTAATTTAATTTCATCGAACTGACTAAATGCACAGGTCAACAAACTTGGCCATAAGCTCCTTGCAGACAGAGGGGCAGCTTTTCACGAGATGCTCATAACCATCGGTTGCCATGACCGCTTTCATATTCCGAGGCAAGCCGAGGAACTGGAATATCCCCTTCTTGAGCCCATGGCAATGATGCTGCTCGGCCAAGGCCACTGTGGTCGCCGCCGTCTTCACCTCAAGGCACTTGCACAGCTTGTCCTCACAGATCAACTTCAGCCTCTCCATCTCGTACCTGTCGACCGCTACAAGCAAATGTTGAGCAATTACCACTGCATCTTCCTCGTTTATCTCTGGCAACTCATCAGTGTATATAAAGTGAAGTAGCACCTTGAACACAGTGGCGTCCATGTCGCTGATACATATGGATCTTGCAGTCTTCTCCCTCATGGAACCAAACAGCTCCGCCTTGAAGACCGGCCACCGAGCGGCGAGCACATACCGACGTCCAGGGCCGCTGCTCCTCCTTCCCCCGCTTTCTCAACTTGCCCAAACGACCATGCATGTGCAAAGAACTTGGATGGATGGAATGCTTAGGTGATGGGGAATGCGATGGTGTGACATGCAAGGCTAGATTCTTCAAAAATGGATGGGATTTGGAGGAGAGGAGAAGGCATGAGTCTTTGCTTATTGCTGGGAAGAAATGGCAATGGGAAGAACAGAGGGCACATGGCTTTTTGTCTCCTGCCTTCGTCCTTTTTTTTTATTTGGGCTGCTGTGGCGGTTAAGGTGTGATTTGTTTTTGGTTGTTGGGCTCCAAATGCAAAGTTTTGAGCTGGGTAGCAAATATGGTAAATGTTTGGATAATTATGTAAAATCAAATGGACGCAACTGCAGTGAAGTTCATGTCAGATAATCATCTTAGGCTCAGTTACTTATCAAATTTGCTCTAGAAATTTGTCGTGTTACACTTCTCCAACTTCCTCTTGTATTATTTGTTTGAAGGAAGTGAAGTACTTTGCCTAGAATGTTATTGATAAGTGTTGGTGTTCTTGATTTGTTGGTTAATTAATCTTTTCTAATTTGGCTAGCTTCATATACATGTTACTTTTAATTTCTTGGGTAAAATATTTTTAGTTCCATCTTTGCTAATAGATCAATGTTCTAATTCGTATTGAACACAAAGCATCAATATTTCGTACTCGTTGAATTAATGCAAATACATCAAAAAAGATAACAGTTCTGAATGCAACACGTCAAGTTACATTATAATTCAGAGGTATAGGTGTTCAAAGAGTAGTGGTGCTCTGTTTAATTTTTCTGAGCTAAAGAGGACAGAGAACCATGTGACAAAGTGACAATCGAGTTATTCTGAAGCATCATACTTTATTAAAAGATATACTTTCTTTCTCCCCTATAAATAGTACATGTAACGATTGAAGGCTAGCTGAAATATCTCTCCTGGAATCCATGACTTGATTTTTTTGGAGACAGACACCATGGATGGGATAGTAGCCACTGAACAACTAGCAAGAACAATGAGTTGCATGTTATCTTGCATGTATGTAGGTTTAGGAGGCATCAGGACCATATCATGTACAACATCATTAAAGGTATGCATATACTCCTTTTAATCTTGCAACCTAGCATACATTCTTCATTATTGAAATGACAAAATAAAATGTTAACAACTATCTACACTTGGACTTAAAAGCGTTTATCGAGTCTTCTTTGTGATTTGTTGCGCCCTGCTTCAGATGGACTAGCCTTCTATTCCAACGACAGACGATGAATCCAAGGCACATTTCTTAAGCTTGCTGCACTCATGCTGAACTGCTAGCGTCAATTTTGACAACACTGTGCTTACGTCGATGTGGTTGCAGATGTTCTCGGTTACTGTCTGTAACCCTTTCAGATTGTACCGATCCGCTACAACCAAATCCATAACCATCACTTCTACCTCCGACGTCTTCATCTTCGTCTCTGGCAATGAGTAAGTGTATATAAAATGTAGCAGAGCCTCAAATGCTTCCAGGTGCATGTTGATGATGTGTATGTGGGTGGTGTCTTCTACCTCAATCGGGCCAAAGAAATCCGCCTTAACAATGATGACTGGGAGGTGAGCACGGATCTGTGTGCAGCAAACACCATGCCACTGACCTCGAAATCAATGTCCGACCCCTCCTTTGTCTCGAGGAGGCAGCCAAGATCCACTTGCAGCCCAGACAGCTGAGCCCTCACGTTAGGTGGTTCCTGCAAATCAGACGGCGGCACCCTTGCCCTCACGATGGATGGTTCCTACTTTTGCAAACCAAAAGGCGGCGGCTCCCTCTTGATGGATGGTTCCGGCAGGTCAAACGATGACTGGTTCCATGTCGAATCCCGATTTAGCCAATCTAGAATCTTCTGTGAAACAACTGTACTATTCTCTATATCAGTAGATATTGCTCAAAGATACATCACTGAATCATTTTATACATGTCATAAACCATACCATACACTAATGTTTCATTCATCAGAGTTCAAATAGACTGCATTGGGTCAAGTTTACAGCAAGGACCGATCAAGCTAAATGAATACGTTACATAAATGCAGAAGTGAAGTGAAAACAAAAGATGAGAGCACGTCTCATCATAGACAAGAGACTGGGGTAAGTTGTGTGCAATCGTTATTAACCAAATACTTAGATAATATTGGAGCACGCAAACACCAACTTAGTCAGTATGACTAGGGTAAAACCTAGACTACTAGAGACTATCTTAATCTCCTCCATCTCCTTTAACATCAGCTCCTGGGCATCATAGTATGTGTAATGTCCTTGATCCATAGTTTATAAGGGATTTTGTGAGCGAGGATAAGCACAAGCAACAGTACTTCATGAGCAAACACACAATATAAAATATTTATAATGCAAGGTTTAACAAAGGTGAGCTCGGATTATTTTATTTGTTAAAGGCAATATTTTGAAACTACAATTCTTAGAAAAATTTATGACTTATCATTTTTCTTAAATCATATTTTATTAAATAGAGTGAAAGTGTACAATATTTATAATGGTACAGATTTCATCTGCTTGTTACATGGTTCCATCCGTCATATACTATTTTTTTTATTATTAGGGTTACATCCACCCAATTATCAACATTGGATTACATTCACGTAGGTGGCTCTACGTGAGGCCCACGAGAGCTGCGCACCTTAGCCCACCACAAATCCACCTCTCCCAACAGCTGCTAAGAGGCGAACAACACCTTCTCCTGGGAAGTGAGCTTCACGGTGTCGAATTTCTTGTTTATGTAACAAAGCCAGTCGTCTGCCTTCACTAGCTCCAATCCACTGAAAATCCGCAAACCCAAGCACTACCACCCCCTCATTGTCATACGAGGAGCAGGAGGAGTGGTGCCTGGACAGGCCCAGCTGTGGCAGTCACCGCTGTGCCGCCATAACCTGATTGGGGAGCATCGCCGGAAGAGCGGTCTGTAACAACATGACTAGGTTCTACACCTAAGTTGAAAGTTAATGTACCTCACTCTGAGAAGCAGTCGCTGCCGAAGAGGAAGGGGCACTAGCTGTGCCTAGAGTAGGATTCGCTGGTGGGGGTAGAGTGGATGCATCAGAAGCTGAGTTCACCGGTGATGAGGTCTGACCTTGGTTGTCTGGATCATTAGTACGTTCATGTACCTGGTCCATGTACTCCTACACCCGAGCACTGGCACGCCTAGCCGAAGGCATACTACTGCATGGAAATAGAAGATTGGAACAGTGACATAGAATAATGATAAGATAAAGGGAATGGCAATCGTATATGGAATCAGGGTAATATTCCAGTGGCCAGATATGCAAGCATGAATGAATTAACTCAAAGCCCCGTGTAAGTGCAAAATATTTTTTTTCCAGAAACTACAGTCTGAGCTCTCAAACCAACTATAGCACCCCACATATAGCCAATCTGGGATACTACTATAGAACATCATCACCAAAGTAAAAAAATAAAAAAGCAACAAAAGAAATTGTGAGAAAATTAAACTTTAAGAATACTTCATTAGAAAATCGGCAAAAGCTGAAATAAATGTTTTAACATAGGACCGCTCCACTTCCAATTTAATGTAGAATAAATAAAATGGCATAATTAGTGGCAAGCCATGGTACTGAAAACTCGAGTGTTCCTACCCATGCATGATATTATCACTCCACTGGCCTTTTACTTTAGAATGGAAAGAGCAAGTATGAGATTTGAAAAATTCAGTAAGTACCCAACAACAATCACAAGCAAAATATGAAATGGACAAGTAATGTAAGCAAGTAATTGACACTCGTCAAGGCAATGCAAATTATATTATTGAAAACATTGATAGGAAACCGAATAGAGGTAACATGAACAATGAAATTAAGGATAATTGTTATTTAGCAAGTTATGGTAAAGGAAATCCAAATTTTATATTTTTCACTTGGAATATAAAAAGCTAATTTTCTTTGACTTTTATTTAAAATTTGCATATTTTTGGATTGCACTCCTCATATACTTTCGTTTTTAGTTTTATGTTAGAATTCATTTATAAATCTAGCTGCTAATTTTTCTTCAAATTTAGATTATTTCTTAAAGTATTTGATATGGACTATTTCTTTAATCTTACATTTATTTTTATTTAATTTAGAATTTTAGTTTTACATTAGATACAAATTAACCTCTAATTTTCATCTAATTTCTACCCCAAATTTTTGTTATCTAGTGGTTTTTATTTGGAGTTCGTATTAAAATCAAATTGTTACTTTCCTTTTATTTTTCATTCCAAAATTATGTTATTTTTGCTGTCCTTTTTTATTTAATTTCAATTTTTAGTTTTAGATTAGAATTCGGATACACATCCAACTACTAATTTTCATCTAATTTTTTACTTTGAATTTCAGTTGTGTATAGGTTTTAATTTGGAGTTCATATGAAAATCACATTGTTAATTTCCTTTTATTCTTAATTCCGAATTTCTATTAATTTTGGTTGCTATTTTTTATGTCAATTTTAGGTTAGAATTCGAGTATGCTTCCCCAAAAATGAATCTCACCCCCCCCCCCCCCCTAAAAACAATGGACTATAAAACATTAGGATCTAGTATATACTTTTAGAAAGAAAAAGTCTGCAATATGACTCTGCACTTGCAGAACATGTCCAACTATAAACTATTTCCATCATTACCTCTGCATTTTTGTTAGGCTATCGTTAGTGCAATAATACGATCGCTGGTCTAAGAAACAGAGCCAGAGCAGCGTGTACTTCACGACAGCAGCACAATGTGACCCGACCAGCACCGATGGCACATGCACGGTGCAAAGCGACATCTCAATTCTCGAAGGAAACAAATTAATCTGTAATGCTAGACTTGCTTTGATCCTTTGGCTAACATGTCAAATGTTGTTGCGTGCAGCACAATATGTGACCCGTACCTCAACATTTTTGGCGGCATCATACATTCATACCACCGCTCATGGGGGACTCTGGACCTGTTGCATTTTAGTAATAAATAGATGCTAACTAAATTTCTGCACGTGAAGTAATAACTAAGGACTAAAGTCTGAACATGCATGCTCTAGGCAGCTGCGTTAACCTGAACTTCGACTTCTGTTCGTGTCCTGTTAGCGTAAGCAATGGAGTTCACCAATTAATGTCTCTACTAACAAGCCTGCAATTCCAAATGAAGAACATTGTAATTAATCTACCTAGCGGAGTTTCCCGTACAATTTCTCGGCTAGATACTCCTTTGTAATATATTGTATTTATTATATAACTCTATTGCCTTTGAAAAATGTGGTTGTATTTGTTATACAGTTATAATAGTTGTAATATATATATGATTAATTTATAATGTTATAATATGTAAACGAAAAGAAACAGGGTGTTCTCCCTTTATTCAGGAAAAGAAATCCAAACCAAAGGGAGAATAGTTGAGGCTGTGTCCTGGACTAGGTTCACCGTGCAAGCACTTCTGATGTTACAGCTTGCTCCTTATAATTTCGCTTGGAGCAGGATTTCCAATCTCAATAAAAAGAGCTAATTTTCTCCTGGCTGAACACTGTTTGATCAGGCCTTATGAGCTTTGTAAGAGCAACTCCAAGAGATGGGCTAAAACATCCCCTAAAACAAATTTTGGTGATTAGTGAAAAAAACCCCCTCCAAAAGATCCCCAAAACCACCACTAAAAATTTTAACACCCCCAATATCTCACCCCATTGGAGCCAAATTTGGCCTCACCCCACGCATCCCCAATCACCGTTGCCACGTGCGAGTAGGCGATTCCGCGCCCAATTTTTTTCCTTCGCGTTGCGTGAGACCTACCTGAGGGTGTCGGCAGCTTCCTCCCCGCCGGCGCCCCCAGGGGCGGACCTGCCCTTCGGGCGAGCCCGGCGCCGCCCGAGCTCCCCTCCGCCGGACCGCCCCGCGGCGCCACCCCCGAACGGCGGCCTCCGCCCTCGCAAGGAGGCCCCGACGGGTGCCTCCGTGTCCCCGTTCCTCTGGAGCTCCTTCGTCTTGTCCTCCTCCACGTCATCCGCCTCCCCCGCCTCGCTCTCGGCCGTGGTCTCGGCGTCGCTCGCCTTCACCTCCACCTCCTCGTTCGCAGGTGAGAGAGCTTCTCCTCATTACTTGCGTTCGATTTATCGGTATTGCTGTGCTAGTTTCGTTGGGTTGGGGAGCTAGAGGGAGGGTACGTGCAAGAGCTGGGCGGGTTTGAACTTTGGAACTGTGGGTGTTGGCTCTAGTTCTGTGCAGTGAGATGTTGATATAGTGTTTTAAGCTTGTATAGTTTGTTCATTGGTTCAGTTGTTGTGTTAGGCTAAAACAGGAAACAGAAGAACATAGGGACTTCGATGATTGTTTAGCATGTGGAAGGGAAATGTATCCTAAATAGGTGTCTGAAAAATCTGAAATTTCTCCGGCATTTCTCTGAAAAATCTTAAATTCCATTACTGTTGGACCTGTTGGTTAATGTACAAGGTTCGATGAAATTAGAAATGCCCGATTCTAGAGTCTGAGCACTCTTGTAATTAACCACGAGCCAACGAATTTGCGTAAGTAGTTCGAATGAGAGACAAAGTTAACTTGTGGTTGTAGACCCAGATTTTATTTCAGTGTCCAAACATGAAACTGATAATGTTCATATTTCAATGATCAGTTTGAGTGAATACAAAATTATGAAAACGTGCAAAGCTGAAGGTTTCTTTTTGTTCTCCATGTCCTGCGATTTCCAGATCAGAACAATAGTGTTTTAATTTAATTTCAGATCAGAACAATGGTGTCTCCATGGCGTTGCCACAATTTAATTTCCTTGTCTCTAATTTTCATGTGGGCTTGAATAAACTCATGAATATCAGCACTATGCTCATGTGAAACTGCGACGGTTTCAATTAAAAAAAATCCTTTTTAGTATGCACAACCATACTGTACAAAATTTAAAACTAGCAGAAAATCTATTGTACAAAACACTAGCAGATAAAATAAATTTTAGGCTCCAACTAGCTAGCTAGTTCACATGCACGTGGAGATTATAGTAAGAGCAGTGGCGTTCATTGAGATTACCGTGATAAAATAAATGGAGGAGCAGGTTGGTTGAAATGGGCGGCGCTATGAAGAACGAACAGGGGCGGTGCTAGAAGGAATGAACAGGGCGGCGCTGCAAAGGCATGAATAGGGGCGGCGCTTGGTGATGAACAGGCTCGGCAGCTGGGCCGATTTATAACTAATATGACCCATAAGCCCATGTAGCAGATTTAAAATATTTAGGGGACCAATTTTGGGGATGATTGTTGGAGCAAAGGAGTTATATTGATCCCTAACTTTTTAGCATATCCCCTAAAATAAAATTATAGGGGATCAAATTTAACCCATCTTTTGGAGCTGCTCTAAGCTATCCTGATTCCAGATAGAAACACGTTCAGCAGAGTGGAGATTGTACAGTTTGTGGCTTTGTGCTTCTAATTTTGGGGTTAAGTGTTAAAGCGTGCAACGATTGGTAGTGAATCCGAAGGGCAGGGTACCTTACAACTCACATTCTACAAATGCGATCTGATCAAAGAAGTTGGCTATAAAACAGCAGAAACATGTAGTGTCGTAGTGATCCATTGGATTGTAACTTTATTGTTGAGGGATCAACCATTAGAGTAGATAATCAGTACGGACACTAACGAATGAAGCAACACAAATTCAGAAAAAGCTCTGATGCTAAGACCCCGCCTAAAGGAAGGTATTAATCGTTGGGGCTTCTTTTGTTATGCCATTACTTGCCGTGATGTTATCATCATTACTGAAAAGGTAAAGTCCGAAGCCTCCTCAAAAGCTGGGTAGAGCTCTGAGTCACAAGACATTCTTGCCGTGGTGTGATGCCCTTCCCCTCCTCTCGCTTCTTTGCTCCGCATTGCTTTCTCTTCTCGTCTCGAGTAGGGACGACGAGGAGGAGCCAGATCGAGATCGAGAGCAGAGCAGCGTCCGGGTCAGATCTGGGTGAATCCAATCCAATACAAAATCTCCTGCGCCCGCGCCTGCATGAATTGAGCAGGCAGCCATGCGGGTGCGGGTGCTCCCGTCGTCATGTTCCTTCTCCTCGGAGGCGGCCTCCTCCTCCTCCTCCGCCAACGCTGCCGTCGCCGCCCCACCGCCACCTTCTGCTTCTGCTTCTGCTTCTGCTCCTCCGACTCGGACTCGGACAAGCACTAGAACGGAGGAGGAGCTCTACCTCAACATCTACGACGTCTCCCCCATCAACCACTGCCTCTACTGGTTCGGCCTCGGCATCTTCTACTCAGGCATCGAAGGTCTCTCTCTCTCTCTCTCTCTCTCTCTCTCTCTCTCTCTCTCTCTGTGTTCTGAAACCGCAAGATTTGCTTGCTGCTACCGGACAGTTCGGACTACAGTAGTAATTCCATGAGTTGCTGCTGCGCTCTCACTTCTCTACTGTCACTTGTCTGCCTCCCTGTCGCACCTGTTCCATGCTGTTGCTGAATTTCATTCCTTTTTTTATTTTACCTCCGTTCTGGAGTAATTTCTTTCATTCGGACTACAGCTCTCGCACTTTCTAGGTAGCAAGGACTAGTACTACTTGTCTGCAACTGCCTCCCTATAAAATTATGCTTGCTTGGGGAGGAATGGAATGGATCCTTACATCCTAGTCCTAGTACGGCTGCAACACTGACTTTTCATTTCTTTCTCTCCATTGTATCAACTGGACCTGGCTACCTATTCTTTCCAGGACATCTCCCCACAATTCAGCACACCTTGCCAACCTTCTTTACCTATAACTTTGCTATTGTACGAGAACTTAGTTCCCTACATATACTAGGTACACGACCTTAGTTTCCGGTCTGCACTAAGTTTGCCAGTGATTCGCCAATAGGAGATCAGGGATTTGTGTCTTCCACTGTTACTACTAAGTTGGGAGTTGAAACGGCACAAGTGCCCCGTTCCCAATGTCTAGTCTGTCCAATGGCAGATTCGGACAATCTACAAATAGGGATTTGTGTCTTCCACGAAGAATTGGTTTCCAAATGGAGGCGAAACGGACAAAGATCAGTCAATGCTCAACCTCAGCTGGCATGTCAACTAAATACAGTTTTGCATCTTGCTTTATGTTACAAATAATCTTGACTTCGAGTCCAAGACGTAGTAGAGTCCGTCTCCATGTGTAACTTAAGTTGAAGTTGTGTCCAACTTAAAATCCAAATACATATGCAAGTACGAGAGTTTAGCCTATATATTGAGAAGCTTATAACCAGTTTTTAGTATGAGAAAAAGGGGGAGCAAGTGAGAGAATAAAGAAAATTCAGAAATTCTCTTGTGTTCTCTCAGATTATTTGCGATGTGTGTGTTTTCTCCTGGAATAAAGTTAATACTTTATTTTTACTGGATCGACCTGTATCACACACACCCACTTATTTGACACATTTGGTATAATATGTATGTTTGGGCAGTGTTTAGGCTCTTGGCTCAGATAGCAGGTTGTACGGCTTAGGGTTTTAGTATTGTAGGTTTTATTTGAAGACTCATATCTTTTTGACCTTGAAAAGGTTTTATTCTTAGTCTACCCCAACTTGTTTGGGACAAAAGGCTTTGTTGTTGTTGTGGTATAATATGTATGTTTGATTGTCCATCTCCTTTTAGTCCTTTTGAGCTGCTCCAGAGCAAGGGCTGGCAAACTCTTCTATACATCACAACTTTGTTACCTTCCGTAGCTGTAGTATTTCGAGCATTCCAATTTTCTTGGTCAACTGACATTCACATCCATTGTGTTCTGAGGCCTTGTGCACAAGATTTTCTTCTCAAACTGCTCATGGCATCGTTGCCCGTAGAGTTCCTTCGGTCGTTTTTGCAATTATATATAAGTTTGACATCTGGGGCCAGCCACTTAAAGATTCCAATAATATTTGACAGTGTATGGCATGGAGTATGGGTTTGGAGCCCATGAATACCCAACCAGCGGAGTCTTCCAAGTAGAGCCGAAAAGCTGTCCTGGCTTTATCTTCAGACGATCAGTGTGTGTCGGTACCACTGATATGTCCCGTTCGGAAGTCCACAGTTTCATAGAGGATCTTGCAGAGGATTATCATGGGGACACTTATCATTTGATTGCGAAGAACTGTAATCATTTTACAGCTGACGTCTGCGAACGTTTGACCGGAAAGCCAATTCCTGGATGGGTGAACCGACTCGCCAGATTAGGTTAGATCTTACAAACCAATCTCATAATCTGATGCTCCTTAATGATGACGATTCTGAACTATTGCTGGCTTCGCATTGTTGAAATCACAGGTTCTTTCTGCAACTGCGTACTGCCCATTGTTGAAATCACAGGTTCTTTCTGCAACTGCGTACTGCCTGAAAGCATCAATGTTTCTGCGGTCAGAGATGTAACCGCACACCCCGGATTTTCTGGTATTTTTTCCTGCTTTCCTCTCTCTACATGTGTGCGCGTGCCATTGTTTTGTTCTTAAGCAGATCCATTTTTAGACTCCTTAGATGTAACCACTTCCAAACTCAATACTATTTGACTACAGGTGTTTCCTTTTTTTTAGCTGCTCCTATCAGCTGCATTGCATTAAGTGGCTGTACTCAAATCATTTCAATGCTTGATATTATCCTTAATCTAGCTTGTCTTACAATTTGATAGCGATCATGAACCAAGTTAGAGTTATTAGGAAATTATTTAATTTAGTTTACTCTTTTCTCCCAAGTTGAATTAGTACAGACATTTTCCTCTTAATGTCTTATGTAATCTGCAACCTGAAACTATAAGCTTTAGGGCCTTTTTGGAAGAGGGGGGTTGCTCTGGAAATTTTTAGGATTTAGTTCAAATCCTCTCTTTCCAAACAGGCCCCTAAATGTCCTATGTGCTTGAGTTTCTTTTTAACATTTCAAAAGTTGTACCAAAAATTGGTTAAATTTCTGTGTGCCACATCCATCCTCCAATGGTCAACATCAATTCTTGACATACATTGCTTGACTAATCTGAATCACATCATACCCTGAAATCTACCACCACTCCTTCATCCACATATACTTAAATGCTTCGACGGTTCACTTTCCTCCCATTACTTGTTAAATCCTGATTGCTACTGAAATTGAAAATGCTTATCAAGGGACAAGGTAATTTAAGATACAACAGTGCAACAACTGTTGTAGTCTCCTGTATATACTATATATTCCGAACTGGTACTATATGCTAATGGCTATATATGTTCAATCATATTTCAATGATTCGATCAGTCCACATCTGGTAAAACCTATTCTAGGAGTATATATATATATATATATATATATATATATATATATATATATATATATATATATATATATATATATATATATATATATATATATATATATATATATATATATATATGGGAACATATCTAGTGTTAACAGCTTTTCAGTGCTAACATGCTAAAACTTATCCAGAGCCATCCAATCTGCTCCGTACGGCTCGGATCTAGGAAGGCGGGATGCCCCAACTCACTTATGCAATCTTTCACAAAACCCCCTATCGTTCCCAATATTCTCCCCGCCATCTGAACTTCCTCCACCTCCAGGGGCAGACCTACCGGGGGGTCAGCCGGGGCTGGCGCCCCCCCTACGGCGGCCGGCCTCCCCTGGTCGCAGGTAGCGCTGGCACTGCACACGCTCTCAGGTGCTTATCCTCAGTAGACATGGTAAGACAAGGAGTGATCTCCCTATTGAAATCCTACAGATCCTCCTCTATGAGCCAACCCTCAGCAACAAACATCCTAGTCAGCTACAGAGCATAGGGCAATATTCTCTTCATGGTAGTGTAGATCGTGTCCTTCATCTCACCAATCATCTAGTCTATAACATCAATCTATGTATTAGTGGGAATTAGGTGCGTTAGCTAGATAAACTCTGTAGTTAGCTCCTCTCAGCCACCCTTCCTAGGGAGATGTGTACCATGAAAAATAGTTAACTGCAGTCACAAGGTCTAACAGCTCTGGTTCTTGGTCTTGATGTGTGTGTATATATATACTAGTTACGTGCCCGTGCGTTGCAATGGAACTCATTGAATGTATAAAGAATCGTTGCACGTTTAACCGCTCGATAAGGCAGACGCAGATCCACCAGGGGTCAGCCCCCTCTAAATTTTGATCCTGGGTCCGCCACTGTCCGCCTCCCATCCGCCCGCGCGCTGATCAGCGCCGTCACCACGCCTCCCGTCCGCCCGCGCCGAACAGCTCCAGGAGCATCGCGTCGTTGGTGTGGTGATCGTGTAGTTTGGCTTCAGGCCCTCCTGCAACATCTGATCCTGCAACTTGCGAGCGGCCTCCAGGTCACCACCCATGCAGTGGCCAAACACCACGGCATTGTACGTGAAATCGTTCCGGGCCACGGCCCTGTCCGCCATTTCGTCGAACATCTTCATGGCGTCATCGCCCCTCCCCGCGAACCACAGCGCCTTGATCACCATAGTGTACGAGAAAGTGTCCAGGCGCGGCGCGTCGTCGTCGCGACCCATCCGCCGGAGCATCCGGATGGCCTTGTCGACGTCGCCCGTCATGACGCAGGCCTCGACGACATTGTTCCATGCGAAGGTGTGCAGGCGCGCGCCGCTAGCGGTGAGGATCTCGAAGGCGCGGCGCGCGTCGGCGTAGCGGCGGAGGGAGACGAGGGAATGGAGGAGAAGGCCGCAGGAGATGGGGCTCGGCAGCGGCGCGCAGGCGCTGGCGAGGACGGAGACCAGACGCAGCCCGCCGTCGGGGTGGCCGACGAGCGCGGAGGCCGCGGTGCTAAGGAAATCCGGCTGCTAGTCAGGGCCGGCGGCGGTGGCGAGCGCGTGGTAGAGGTCGGGGACGGAGCCTACGCTAGGGTGATCGGTGCCGAGAAGCGGTTTGGCGAGTTTGACGGAAGCCTGGAAGCGGCCGGCAGCGAGGAGGGAGGCGAGATCGCGGACGAAGTCGGTGGCGGAGGTCGACGCAGCGAGTTCGACTTCGAGTTTGATGGAAGCCAAGTTTAAGTATGAATAGATCATAAATTCGTAAGCTCAATTTCACGTACCAATCGATCATGAATTCATGAGCTCATCAGCGCGGGCGGACGGGAGGCGGAGGAAGTTCAGACGGCGAGGAGAATATGGGGAATGGTAGGGGGTTTGTGAAACATTGTATAAGTGAGTTAGGGCATCCCACCTTCCTAGATCCGAGCCGTACGGAGCAGATCGGATGGCTCTGGATAAGTTTTAGCATGTTAGCACTGAAAAGCCCGTTAGCACTAGATATGTGTATATATACATAAAAGCAAATAATTATAAATCTAAAACCCTAATCAATCTCCTTAAATAGAGGGAATTCTTCTAGACACCCCAATCTCTCTCTCCTCCGTTTGTGGCCGCATGGGGACTGCATGGCGCCGGCGTTGTGGGCTACGTCGCACATCCGCATGCGCGCCAGCACACTCTCGGCTTCCATGGCACGGTAGTGGCAGTGGCCCGGCGAGGGTTGGCGTCGGTGGCGGCGCGGGCAACCGGCCGGCGGCGGCGGCGCCGCGCCGCTCGCCTAAGCGCGCGCTGCGCCGCGCGCACGCGCGCGCGCGCGCATGCCCGCACGCCATGGTGACGTCGGCAATGGTGGTGGCAACCGACGGCCGACCGGCGCTCGGCGGCAACGGCGGTGGTGGTGGCAACCGACGGCCGACCGGCGCTCGGCAGCGGCGGCGGCTGCGTCGCGACGCCGCGACGCACTCACCCGCACGCGACCGCTCACTCGAGCGGCGATGACCGCGGCGGCGGTGAGAGGCACTACAGCGGCGGTGGCGGCAGCCAATTGCCGGCCGGTGCCCGGTGTTGGCAGCGACGACGCACGCTCAGCCGCACACGCGCGTACATGCTGTATCCAAGCCTTGTTGCGCCCATGTCCTCGCGGTGTCCGGAGGCAGACGCGTCTGAACGCGCGTTCGCACAGCCGAACTCGTGTTCATGCTGCCGAACTCGTGTTCGCACGGCCGAACGGCCTTTCGCCCAGGCCGAACTCGTATTCGTGCGGCCGAACAACCGTTCGTATGACCGAACGACTATTTCTTTCCAGTCAAACTTATCACCTGTCGTTTCTGTATCAATTTATCATATCTGATCGGTTGTCCTTCGTCTCACTTTGCAGGTTCTCACGCAGCTGTTGAGGGAGCAGCGGGGCAGTTGCGTCTCTCGGCTCCATCGTGCAGCGTGTCCGTCGAGCGTGCTCAAGGAAAGTACCTCGTGGCCATAACCTGTTTCTTTCGCACTCTATATCTCATATTTACCTGTTGCCTTAACGTGATTACTGATCGTTACATTATATTGTTGCCTATCATAAGTCGTTGTAGTTTAGTATATGTTCATATGATGAGGTAGATAGTAATAAATGCTCGTAATTAGTATGTTGTCAACCGTAGAATTCTTATGCGATTAGGATTGTAACAAACATTTAAATGGTAATTAGGGTTGCGTTGAATCATGCTCAAATTTAAGGTTAACCACTAGTAATCTTTAACATTGGCCGGTTATTGATATGTCTTGCATCTGTGCTCTTTAATTGTTAATTATTATTCGTGAACTGCCGTTGATTTAGTTATTACACATTAACTTGACTAATGACCAATTATCACCTAATAAAATGGTTTGTTTGACAACCCTTGTATGACTCCGGTTAGGAACCTCCTTATCGACAGATCTTGTTTTCATCATCATGTATCACCAATCTTGTCTCTAGCCTCATCGTATCAAACCCTTACTCTCATAACCTTATCCTAATTCAATCACAACTTTTTAATTATATCATGGATAATTCGCTAAATAACAAACTAAGGGTTATCACGCCGGGGCTACCCACATATAGGGGTCATTTCCACCTAACCTGGTAACGTATGGGGGGTCGTACATTCTCGTTACACAAGATATTACACCCCGTCTACGGTTATACAGTCGAGGACAAGGTTGTGCCTGGCTATTCTCGTATAACCGGGTATGTGGGAGGAGGTCGCCAGCACCCTTGTTATAACTTGCTATAACTTATCACATAATAAATATCTTTAATACACATTCTCATAATATCCGTCTTCCGCTTACGACAGTATTTCCGATATTAGTTCATTGCTTGCCTTATGTACATTGCTTACTTGTCATGCTTACTCTTTATTTCATATGGTTGCATTACCTGTCTTACTCTTGAGTTGCGACCGTTATTGGGTACTTGCTGAGATTTCCAAATCTTACGCTTGCTCTTTCCCTCTCAGGTAAAAGGGCAGTTGATTGATAGCAGCATGCATGGGTGGGAGCACTCGAATTTCAGCACTGTGGCTTGCCACAAGTTTTTCCATTTACTTTACGTGTCATTTAATTAGAAGTGGACCGGTCCCATATTTCAAACATTATTACAACTTCCGTTGATTATCTAATAAAGTACTTTAAAGGTTTTAATTTGTATATGAATTTCTATTATTGTCTTTTATTATTACTTTTATTTCTTGGCGATGACGTTCCATAGTAGTATTCCACCTTGGCTATATGTGGGGTGCTACAGTTTTCTCCATGTGGTCGATGTGAAAGCAGTACTACATACTATATGGTGTTAGTTTGTGATTGACAAGATGCTATTGCTCCAGATGATGGTTTGGAGTCGATTGCGTCAATTGTTGATGATGGCGACGTGGATGATCTAGATCACCTTCTAACAACATCAAACAGCGACGTTCTATCTTCAAAAGACAAGGCATTAACTCTTGCCAGGGATAGCTTCTAATTGTCTCTGTTCTCCATGAATAGCATTATATTTTGGATTGTTTGGTCAGAATCAGACGCGGGTGCTTTAGTAGTAATGATGATCTCTTGCCAATGGTGGTGGCAGGGCCTGGTGATCATCTGCGGTCAAACCTTGAAGTCTAGTAAAGTTGGAATGATTGATGGCGAAGGCCAAGTTAACCAACATGTGATGGTTGCGTGCATAATTGTAACCCTTGTTGTTTTGAGTGGAGAGGATAGGAGTGGTGGTGTTCAGCTTGCACAAGTGTTAAGAGAGGGGTGTGATGTATATGTTGTAACTAGTTGGTGGAGAATGGTGTGTTATTTGATTAGGGAGGGGGCTTGTTTTGCCGTTTATGCTAATTAATGGTGCGTGTAATTTATAGTTGTTTAGTGTTGTGCCTCTGGATTGATTTGGAGCATTTTTACAGTATATTTTTCTACTAGTAGAAATTAAATCTAGCTATTGATTTATAAGGGTATAATAATGACGCTGGCGACCACGCTCACCAGCATGATACTCATGTAGTTTCCCAGTGAGATGGACGCCATGCATACCGAGCTGTTGAAGCTCTTGACGCTGTCCACCGCCTACCCGTTGATGAACACCTCCAACACCTCAATCAAAGCGTACTGCGGCACCTGCTGAGACGCTCGACCTTGACTACGCTTGCCACCACTATCGTCACCATGCCAATCGCGAGCCTGGCACCCATGTGCTGCAACTTGGTCAGCCCCTACGGGTTGCTGGACAGCCAGGACATGACGGGCACCAGCATGCACCGGTTGATGGCAATGAACACCAGCACGCTGAGGATGCTGACATGCTCATGGTTGGCTCATGGAACGAACCGATGTTGGTGTTCATAGTGGTGCCCTGCTCCACGAACAGTGACGCCATCTGGGTGAACACCACCAAGTAAACAATGGTGCATAGGCATAGCTATATGGGCAACATCTTAAGGGTGCACTTCACTTCATCTGTGTCACCGTGCAGAGCCTCCACGAGTTCTTCATGTTCTCTGGCACGCAGAAGCCCTCTCCGATGATCGTCACTGCCTTGTCAAGAAACCTGCACACCACACAAGCCACAAATGCAGATTAATTAGATGTCACAACTCGACACTTAACAATTCGATGCTTGAATCGAATAGAAATACCATTATTCGAGAGAGATCTTTACCTAAGTTCATTGCTTTGAAGGATCTTTCGAATGTCAGAAATCTTAGACTTGTCGCTCTCCACCTCATAGAGCAACTCGCGGCGGGGCACCTCCGTGTGCCACTTGCGGAACGCAGCGACGAACACCTGCGCAATGTGGGTCAGCGGGTTGTCGCTCAGCTTGAAGTGCCTTGGTGACTCCTTTGCAATTTTACCCATTTGAATATTCTACTGCTAGTAGTGTGAGTGATAGTATAACTAAATCCTAACTAATATGAACCATTGAATTGCAAAGATTTGAATGGCAGATATTACAAGTACTAGTAGTACTAATTAAGCTAGCAGCTAGCTCCCTGCTTGCTGCCGATAACTAAAGTCTAGCTAATCGATGGATATAGTCATATAGACCGCCACCCCCTCCTGCCTTCCTCTCCTCTCTCCCACTCTCCCCACCCCTCATGTGCGAGACCCCACCTAGGGGCTGCTCCAGCGGCAGCGCGACGGCGCGCGGGCAGCCCGGCTCGCCGACCTCGGGCTCACCGCCGTTGGCCTCCCCTGCTCGACCCCCCCTTCACTCTCCTCAGATCCGGCCGGCCAAGCCCGGATCCACCGCTCCCTTTTGCGCGCGCGCGGCGGTGAGGCGCCACCGCCCGGTTGGCATGGCCAGTGGCCACCGCCCTCGGCTCTGGCCCTAGTCCCCTGCGCCTTCGCCCTCGGACGCCTACGCCACCACCCGTCACCGTCAACCATCGCCCCCAAAGGTGCCGCCGGTCACCGGTGCGGCGCCGGCGCTCCCTCCCCTACTTTCTACATGCTTGAGCTTATGAGTCTGTGTTGGAAAAACATGGGGGATGGGCAACCTACTTGTTTTGCGGGACTGGAAACGGAAGTGGTTGTGGACGATCTCCTCTGGATTCTATCGACGGCGTCACCTAAGCTCCGTTGGAATCTCTTCTCCTCCTAGCCCTTCTCCTTCCTACCCTTCTCCTTCTTGCTCTCTCTGCCTCCTCCCTTCCTCTCGGCTGGGGAAGAGAAATGGTGTGGCACGACTTTTTTGTGGCTGAGGCAGAAAAGTGGAGTAGGAAAGGTGGTTGTGTTGTCTTGTCTACTTAAGAGGCATGGCTATCCCTCTCACTGCGAAATGCCGCTTCTACCCCTCCCTTTTTGCCTTGGCTGGCTATGGCCCTAAGGGATTTTTGGTCCAACGGCAGCCCTATACTATTTGGTGCTCTTCTACTAGGCAGGTAAATCGGTAACAAGTAAAAAGGAATTTTCTGCCGAATGACGAAAACCCACAACGCGAGATGGTGCCGACCGGCCCTTGACGGTCTGGGAACCTCTGAGAGCGCACTTTTATGCGCTTTCTAGATGGTGCCAACCATTCCTGCGGGTATGGGAACCTCGGCGAGCGTTACTTAATCGGCGTTCTAAAAGCCGATGGGTCTGACGGCAAAAACCGCCCTTACCTTCCCTAAGTCCCTCTTTTGCAAATCAGTGGTATTACATCATTATTTTGGTTCTCTCTACGAGATTCGTTTTTTCTTTTTGATACCGTGCATACTCATGTTGTATCTCATAAACTCTTATTCAGAGGCTACTACGTATAAGAAAGGATATTAGAGTGTAACATGTTCTGTTAATGCTTTAGAAATTTTCGTGATCATGTTTGATCGGTATGCCATTGAATAAGGGATCCTGATTCACCCGACGTCGATTTCTTAGGGCAGTCCCAATGGGGAATTAATTGTGGTTTCTATCTCTATTAAATGACTTGCCAACTAAGCAAAATGCTGACATGGCAGTCTAATTAATGAGGAAAGAGAGGAAGAATAGAGGAAACCGTTTCTTCTGAAGGAAACCACGCCTCCGCTTGAACCGAGGCACGAAGAAACGACAATTTTGGCGTTGGGAGGAAACCGGCTGTTTCTATCGCGTGCGCTCGCCCGCACCGCTGCTGCGCGTGCTCGCTCCGCTGGACACGCGCTCGCCGCCGCCGCGTGCACTCGCCAGCGCGCCGCTCTGCGCGCGCCGCGCGCTTCGCCTCGAGCTTGCTGCGCGCGCGGCTGGAGCTCGCTCGCGCGCCGCCGCGGAGTTTTCTGCGCCGCTGCGAGCACGCACGCAGCGCAGCCGCACTCGCCGAGCAGCCGCAGAGCTCGCCGCGCCGCCGCGCTGCTCGCTGCTGCCGCTGCTTGCAGCTCACTGCGCGCGCCGCGCTCGCCGGAGTAGGGGCCGAAGGAGACGAGCGCACGGACGAGGAGGGCGGCGAGGGAGATGAGGAGGGCGGTGGCGAGGGGCGGCGCAGGGGAGTGCCATGGGAGGCGAGCGGCGGTGGGTGCCGGGTGGATCTGGGAGTTGGCTTCCGGTAGATGAGGTGGGCGGTGGGTGCTTCGGTGGATATTGGAGTTGGGAGAGAGAAAGAAAAAAAGGCAATATTTATTACGAGAAGACACCTTCATTGTGTGAGGTAGTTTCTATGGATGGTTTCTTGCTGATGTGGCTGCTATGGAAATCATGCGTAGTTTCTAGCATTGGAACTGCCCTTAGAGGGCGATAGGTTGCCTGCATAGTGCTCAGCCTGGCTCATGGATGCATCATCTCTCTTTTTCATGTTGAGCGTACGAGTGAGCTAGACCCAGCTAATGACATGATTACTATCAAGTGGTTAGCATGTATTAAGGTTCTTTAGCATAAATGTACAGCCCTACTATACTAAAAGGAGGTGTGTATCAAGAGCAAACGAGACTTCACAATACTCCTATTTTACCGTTTCTAAAATCAAAGAATTACCGTTCCACTCTAATGGTGGTTTAGAATTTTTATTATGATTTTTTTTGGATTTGAACTCGTGACTTGTATAGTTGTGTGCCTTAAGTTAATTTCACTAGCCACATGTTCCCACCATCTAAAAAACCTTTTATTTTGACAAATAATATTTTTGAATGTTTTATGTTCAATATGCATACATGCCTCGAAGTTTCATCGATTCCTCGTTGATATGGGAATTATTTAGTTTTTTGGTCCACTAGCGTCACGATTTTGCAAATCTGGCTCTCGTGCTAAATTTTTTTTGCATATCTAGTCTTCTCCCAGAGTGTGGAAAAGCGGCGAGCAAAGCGTGCTGCTCCCGTGCCCCCAGAGTGTGGAATGTGCCTCTCGTGCCACCGGGCTGCAGAACACGTGTGCACGTACCAGTTTTTATTCAGCCACATGTGTGCGCGTTCATTTCTAGTCTGCATGCATGTGCATTCCATGGCTCGGTGGCACGAGAGGCACGTTCCACACTCCAGGGGCATGGGAGGAGCTTGCATCGCACCCTGCTTCTTCTGCGCTTTGGGAGAGATCTAGATATGCAAAAAAATTTGCATGGAAGCTAGATTTGCAAAAATATGGTGCTAGGGGCCCAAACCAAATAATTCGTTGTTACCCACTGTTGGTCCGAAGCATGGATGCGTGATGAACTTCTTCTTTCTATACCTCTTTGAGTTCCATGTTTCTTCTAGTTGGGAATTTTTAGCCCTCAAAGCTAAGGAAATATGTTTGACCCAACTGGTTCTTATTATGACACACAGGTCAAAAATATAATGCTCCCTCAATCCTCTAATATAAGTAAAATTCACTGTACATATAGACACAAGAATACTCTCCCCCATGTACAAATCTCCTTTACTATCCCCAACAGCTATCAAATCAACCAAAGCACGATACTCCCAATAGTATAAGTAAAGTTCATCCTACACATAAACCAAAGAAAAACCCTCTCATATATGAATCCCCTTTATTGTCCCCAATAACCATAAATCTCCTTTATTGTCCTCAACAACCACTAAACTACTTTACTTCCTCTCTCCTGTAATATAAGTAAAGTTTATCACGCACATGGATCAAGGAGATATTGAATTTAATAAAAATTTAATATCATTAGACTATATAGTATATCTCTATTAAATGACATAATATAACTATTTATTTATTTTTCAGCATTAAAGCATAAATATAAAATAAAAATATTGCAATAACTGCCCATTTAATATCTGCAATGAAGTTATACTATAAAACACGTCTCCCAACAATAAAGATTTGTTGTGGAACGGAGGTAGTGGAAAAGTGACCGCTTTCCCACCTCTTCTTCTCCCCTTGCAGTTTCCTTCCCCCAAAGCGGCAGAGCAAGAATCCTTGGTCCGTTTCCCAATTTAAAGATTATCTTCCAACACCTACCAGCTCCTACAGCAGTGCGACCGGCTGGGACTTGGGAGAGCTCTGCGAACATTTGCCAGGGAACAGCAGGTGATTTTTTTTGCTTTCTTGATTTCTGATGAACATTTGGCACATCTGGGTTTTTGCAATCTTCAGGAATCTGAGCTTGCGATATCTATGTCGCAGATTGAGAGTCTTTGTGTAAATGGTGAAGATCCTTAACCATCAAACAAGGGGCATTGCTGAGTTACCAAGTACTATCTCTACTAAGCCCCATTCCACTCGAGGCAACAAACTGGTTGAGAAGTTGCGGCACGTGCAAGAACGGAGCAAGGGATGGATGGAATCATGGTGAGCGCTGCCACGGGGGTGATGAAGTCCCTCCTCGACAAGCTCACCACGCTGCTGGGTGAGGAGTACAAGCTGCAGAAGGGCATGAAGTGCGACATCACCTTCCTGAAGGACGAGCTGAGCAGCATGAACGCTCTATTACAGAAGCTGGCTGAGAAGGAGGAGCTTGACCCGCAGATGAAGGAATGGAGGAACCAGGTGAGAGAGATGGCCTATGACATTGAGGATTGCATCGATGACTACATGCGCAGGCTCCACCACGAGCCGAACAAAGTAGGTGGCATCAAGGGCTTCATCCTCGAGAGCATTAATAGATTGAAAAATCTGGGAGCTCACCATGGGATTTCTGACCAAATTGAAGAACTAAAGGTCCGCATCAACGGACAAACAAACGACGGGAGAGGTACAAGCTTGATGAAGTGGTCAGTGCTGGTAGTGCCAATGTGGTACCCATCACCCTCGGGTGCATGTCCTCTATGAAGAGGCCACTAATCTTGTTGGAATTGATGGTCCAAGGGATAAACTCATCAAGTTAATGGTTGATGATAGGGAGATGCAGTTGAAGGTGGTGTCCATTGTTGGGCTTGGAGGATTAGGAAAGACCACTCTTGATAACCAGGTGTACCAGAACCTTAGCGGCCACTTTGAACATCGGGCTTTTGTGTCAATGTCCAGAATTCTTGATATGACAAAAATATTATAGACTATACTCTTTCAGATTAAGAAGCAAGAGTGCGATGACATCAAATCATGGGATGAGGCACGGCTCATCAATGAACTCAGGCAATTCCTTGAAGATAAGAGGTACCTATAGTTGAAGATAACCTAATCCAAAATTAAAATTTCTTAATTAACTATCTTGAAATTATCTACATAGTTTCATGTTTCATCAATGTTCATATTTATTAGTACAGAGATAGATTTGATCTGCTAGCTACAAGAATTGCTTTTCACAATTATTTTTGTTGTGAACATTCAACCTGCTGAAGATAATGGCCTAGGCCAATTGGATCCTAACTCTCGTTCATTCGACAGGTACTTTGTTGTAATTGATGACATATGGGATGCTCGAGCATGGAGGAACATCGAATGTGCTTTACCTGATAGCAATTGTAGTAGTAGAATAATGACAACAACAAGAATTATTAGTGTTGCCCAGTCATGCTGCCTCCATAGCCATGATCATGTGCACGAAATAAGTCCGCTCAGCAAAGCTGATTCTGAAGGTTTATTTTTTAAAAGAACTTTTAAATCTGAAGATGGATGTCCTCCTCAGCTTAAAGATGTTTCCATTGAGATCGTGAGAAGGTGCGGTGGTCTACCATTGGCAATCATTACTATGGCCAGTTTATTGAGTAATAGATCACACAGAAGAGAAGAGTGGATGACTGTTCGGGATTCTATTGGTTTAGGACTTGAGAAACATCATAGTGTGGGAGACATGAACATGATATTATCTTTGAGTTATGTTGATCTTCCTTACTATCTAAGGACTTGTTTGTTGTACCTTAGCATTTTTCCAGAGGACTATGTGATTAAAAGGGACCGATTAATAAAGAGGTGGATAGCAGAAGGATTCATCAAAGCTGTAGGTGGGATAACTTTAGAGGAAGAAGGAGAATGCTATTTTAATGAACTTATAAACAGAAGTATGATCCAACCAGTTGGCATCGAGTACAATGGTCAAGTGAGGGCATGCCGAGTCCATGATATGATTCTTGATCTTATTATATATAAGGCGAAGGAAGAAAACTTTGTCACTTTGATCAACCAAAAGGATGTAAGGGTACCCAAATGTAAGGTTCGCCGACTCTCGCTCGACTATTGTTACCAAAAATGCACTACAATATCATCAATGGATAAGTTTTTTGAGGAGAAATCATCCATGGTTATTTCTCAAACTCGATCCCTTAGTATCTTTGGATACTCTCAACAGATACCTCTTCTTTCGAACTTCAGAGCTCTAAGAGTGCTTGACATAGAAGGCCTGTTAACCAGGGATTATCTGATGAATATTGGAGAACTACTACAATTGAGATACCTACGACTTTCAGCAGGATCTATTACAGAGCTTCCGGAAAAGATTGGGCAGCTACAACTTTTGGAGACATTGGATGTAAAAGAAACTGATACAAGAGAACTGCCAGCAAGAATTGTTCAGTTGCAAAAGTTGAAACATTTACTTGTGCATGAGGTAAAGTTGCCTGCCGGAATTGGCAACATGCGATCTCTTGAGAAATTGTCACAATTACGTGTTGATGATAGTTGTTCATTTACTTCTTTGCTGGAGTTGGGCAGTTTAACCAATCTGAGATTTCTTGGTCTGTATTGGCCCATCAGTAATTCTCACAATGACAGAAGAATATACACAGACAATTTGGTCTCATCCCTGTGCAAAATTGGCAGATCCAACCTTCGCTTTTTAAGTGTTCGTAGTGAATATGATGGTGGTTCCTGTGAATTTACATTTGATTCTTGGTCCCCACCTCCTCAACACCTTCAGGAATTGACCTTGTACCCAAACTGCTATGTCTGCAAAATTCCAAGGTGGATGGCCTCACTGGCTAACCTCGCCTACATAGAAATTGAGATTAATCCAGTGGAACAGGAGGCTCTTGACATCTTTGGGAGATTGCCTGCCCTGCTATTTCTTGAGTTGTCCACAAAAAGGATGGTTCCCAGAGGACTTACAATTGGCAGAGGTATGTTCCAATGTCTAAAGGTGTTCCACTTGTACTGTCAGGATATTGAGACAGGGCTGATATTCGAAGCTGGAGCTATGCTGAACATTGAAAAGCTTGAACTTCCGTTCAGAGCACACAGAGCACAATCTACATGTGGCGCTTATGATCTCAGCATTCACCACCTCTCTACTCTGCAACATCTCAATGTCAGGATTAGTTGCAAGGGAGCAGATGCAGCGGGGGTGGCAGCGTTGGAGGCAGCCATTAGGGATGCAGCCAGTCTGCTTCCCAACCATCCCTTACCATATTTCAGTAGATATTATGAGAACGAGATGGTATATGATGACAGGGAGGAGCAGAGCAAAGAGCAGGCTCCGCTGTATGCATGTATGCCTGATCATTATCAATATTTTGTTCAAGGAAATCTTGGTGATATGGAGTGTCATCGTCTAGAATCCAGTTGCACCATCTGCTAATGGGCCCAATGCTGCTTCGTATCACATCCTCCTCAAAGTAGGGGTGAAATCGGGTCGGATACGGTCGGATCTCAACCTTCCCATATCCTAACCCACATTTTCTAATCGGAATCGGGTCGAATACGGATAGTATCGAATACGAATACAAACACGGATAATGTCGGGCACAAATATGGAACAAATACGTACCAAGACGGATACAGATACTATCGGTCACGAATATTTATTCGGATATCAAGTCAATGCAACAACCATTTTATACCACATAGACAATAGCAATGCAACCATTCCATACATCCATAATGCAACTATATTAGGAGCTTAGGGCATAGTACTGCCTAACAATACGTCAGTACTAAAGTCGTAGCATCACTGGATATACATCATTACTCATTAGTAGTTTTAACACTAAGAATATCACCCTCATGAGTCATAACCTCATATTCAGATCAAAGGTACAGTCAAGGCAAAAGATACATTCATATGACTATTGATGACATGTCACCAGGGGAACCACAGCTCAGCAACCGCAAGCCAACGACCGCAACCAACCCCAAACCCTAACCATTCTTGCAGCCACCAGCAAAGGTAAACCCACCAGATTCACATCAACATATCACATTCATCTAGAGTAGCAAGTATTGAACTAGAGACATTAAGCAATCACCCACATCGGGCCAACCCAAAAATGTATCACTGGAAGTAGTGAGCGGAGAGGAGGCTTACCGAAGAAGACGGCAGCTGCGGGTTTCCTCCGGCCAAGCCACTAGCTAGCTGCCACCAGTACTCCCCCGGCGTACGGCGACAGCTAACCGGCGGCGGTCAGCCACGGTCACCCGCCTCCCAGCCTAACACCTCGAGCAAACAATTAGAACAACTCAAAAATAACAACTAAAACAAATTAGTCATGAAATCAACCGTGGATCCGGTTGAACCAGAGGAAGGAGTGCCAGATCCGGGCCATAGGCCTCGGATCCGGCAGTAGCCGACCGGGCTAAGGGAGGAGGCGGCGTAGAGGGGAGGCGCGTCGGTGGGGGCGACGCCGGAGGAGGAGGCGCAGAGGGAGTAGACGGCGGAGGCGGCCGGGCCGCATGGCGCGATGCCACCGGGGTTGGCGGCGCTTGGGGGCGGCGCATCGAGCAACCGAGCGTAGGAGAGTGCGGAGGCCGGGGTAGAGGTCGGCGCGTCGGGGGCATGGTGCGCGCGCGAGGTCCAGGGCGGCGCCAAGTGGGTGTAACACCCCGACCCTCCACAGGGTCCAAGATGCTACCACCATACCCTTCCCAATTCACAAGTGTTGCTAATCCAACTTTTAGCAGCACATTCTCTGTTCTTTTTATATCATTACCCACAGTTATCAAACCACAATTAACAGTAGGATGATTGCAAAAACAACTAACTTCATACGTCTAAACTGTTATTTCACATGTGCCGTGCCCAAAAGTACTGTCTCATTCCATGCATGTCGTCACCCTTCACCTAAAAACAACGACAAAGCAAGGGTGAGTCCGGAGACTCAGCAAGCACATGATAAAACAGTAACATCACTTTAGCAATTTCAATCAGAATCAGATATCAGTAACTCAATTCTATGTCATACAATCGTAATTCAACCTATATGTCATAAATCAGTAAATCAATTCTGAATCAGTAAATCAATTCAGAATCAGTAAATTAATTCAGAATCAGAAATCGCTCAGAATTATAAATCAGAAATCACAATCAGAATCAGAAATCAGAATCACAATCAGAATCAGAAATCAGAATCACAATCAGAATCAGAAATCAGAATGCACAATCAGAACTTTAAATCAGAATCACAATCAGAATCAGTAAATCGTAATGCACAATCAGAATCAGAAATCAGAATGCACAATCAGAATCGTAAATCAGAATGCACAATCGTCAGAATCGTAAATCACAATCAGAATCAGAAATCAGATCACTTTCTATCACTGTAATGCAATGCATCTGTATGCATCTGTATGCTCTGTAACTGTAGCGTATACCGGTATAGCGGAGCGTCCACCCGTCGATAGACCACTCATTTGCCTACCTCTGTAGGTCTTATTCCAGAGCACTCCGGACTAGTCATATGACTTTCTCACCGACCTGGCTCTTATTCAAGAGCACTCCGGACTAGTCATGACTTTCTCACCGACCTGGCTCTTATGCATGTTGCATGATGCAATATGCCTCAAATGTGAATGTCTAATCATAAACATTACTCATCAAAGTATGATTAGCACATAATCACATGCATCATCTCATAAATACTGTAAACCATGGCATGGGAACACAAATAACATTCATCACAATTTTACTGTCTACCATGCACTTGCCTGTTAACCTGGCGGACGGTGCGTGGACGGCACCAAACTCGAACCGCCACCTGAACAAGCATTAATCATCTCAATTCATCACTCATGCAATACATTCAAATACGAGCAAATGATATCGCTCCAACGCCCAATTTGACATAACCCATTCCTGTCCCACCAGCCAACCTCTCATTGACCCGATGCTTAACCAGTCTGTAAATTCAGCGATCACATTATTTATACTCGCCGATCAATTTCTATACGCTTAATCTCACTTTAACCAATTATACTGTCTAATCTCAGATTATGCTCTCCTCCTCCCTCCTCTGCCACGGATCAACCAGATCCGAACTACAGTGACCGTACCAACTACATCGATCAGGCATTCATATTAATAACGATAATTAAAGGGTCACATGCATCAACTCTAATTATCGACATATTAACTTATGCCTGACTCGGCAAAATAAACAGGGAGAGGGTTTTCGAGGCGTTACCCTAGCCCCGAGCGATTGGATCGGGACAGCCCTCCTTTGACTCAGCCGGATCGGGCAGATCTGACGGCGGGACGGGCTTTCCCCTTTTTCCCTCTTTTCCTTCTCTCTCTCCTTTTCTTTTCTCTTTTTTTCCTCTGCCGGCCACACTTTTTTTTCCAACCGGCCGGCTCTCTCTTTCTCCTGGCCTTCCCTTCCTTTCTTTCCTCTGTCGGCAGCTCGCTCCTCTTTATCTTCTCCCCATAGCCGGCACTCCCTTTTCCCTTCTTCTCCAATTGGCCAGCTCTCGCGCCGCCTCCTCTTCCTCACGGGTGGCGACCCCCTGCGGCTCTTCCCCCGGTCAGTCGACGCAGGCCCCCTCTCCTCTTCCCCGCTGGAACCCGGCCCTACCCCTTGCTCCCTTGCACGGCGCGCAGCCGGCGGAGAAGGGGAGCGGCAACGGCGGCGGCCAGAAGGCAGCGGCACGCGCAAGCGGCGGCGGGTGGCAGCAGGAGCGGCGGCGCACGGCCGGTCGACGACAGCAGCACACACGAGGGAGGACGGCGAGGCGACGAGCGGCGGCAGCGCAAGCGAAGACGGCGGCGCCGGCGGCCACAGCAGCAAGGAACGGAGACGGCGACGGCGGCGATGGCTACAAGCGGTGGCGCAGGCGCAAGGGGAGGCGCGTAGAGCGGTGACCGCAAGAAGAGCGCGAGAGAAGCTGGCAGCGGTCGAGAACGCACGGGAAGAGAAGCGAAGACGGGTTTGGCTTCTCCCTCAGTCTCTCTCTCATATAGATATTTGTGGGGTGGGCTGGGCTGAGCTCATACGACCCAGGTATTACAGTGGGAGAAGTAGGGGGCGGCGCCGAGCGGGAAAGGAGGGGAAGACCAGGGGTGCCGCCGCGTCGGCCGTCGGCGTCGGGCACTCGGCGTCTCGGCCGAAGGGAAATGGAATGGCGACTGGCCACTTGAGTACTTGACTGGAGTCTGGAGAGTGGAGACTTGGAAAGTTGGAATGAAATGGAACGGCGTTGAGGAAACCCCGAACTCCCGAAGCCCCGAACGGCCGAACGCTCCAAGCAATCCGGGTAATATCCGGATAGTTTACCGGGTAATATCCGTATTTTGTACCGGATAATCCGTATCCGTCGGATACCGACCTCCCAAACCCGATACCATATCCGCAAAAAAATACCTGTACTCGGATCCGATACCCGTATAAAACCCTGGGTACCCGAATTTATGACCCGAATTTGACCCGTTTTACTACGGGCGGGCGAGCGGGCGGGAAATACCCAGCCCCATTTTCACCCCTACCTCAAAGTACTGAAGCATGCCACTATCACCTGATTATTTACTGCATTAGAATGAGTAGCAAATTTCCTAGCCAGACTTCATTATTGGGGAATTCGCTTATGAATCATCATTCTTGCAACCATGTTGGGCCTATGGGTACTCATCCTTGTTTTATCCTGTAGTACTTTAATATATGCCATATGATGTCTATCTAATTCCAAAATGCCAAATTTTCAATCAAACGCTTTTCTACCATGTTTGAAGCTGCAATAGTTTACTGAAACCATTTGTTTTTGTATTTTGGGAACCTGCAAACTGATACTTATAACCGACAAGAAGTAAATATGTGTATCTTTGTGTACAACGGTCTGCTGTTACATGTAATAAATGACATTGACATGTTATCATCTTGAATTATTGTCCAGTACAGATTCGTTTTTCAACCAGATGAATTTACAAATTCTCCAGTCCAATGTCGTGAACAATGTAAATCGAGAGGACTTTTTCCTAACTCATTTACAGAGATTAGAGTTGCTTGCAGGTCCTGACTTCATACAGATAACACTGAAGTGAATCAAGTTTGGACAGTTTCTTTTCTAACCCGGTAGTACCACACCGGGACATCCAAAGTTACCTCATTCGGTGACTGGTTCCAAACCTCTCACCACTTTGTTCCTGCAATACTAGAGGGAACGGCCACAGGTCTGACTTTATTCTGTGGAATGGAAGTCGTCAGCAGCCTCTCTATGCAAATAGGAGTGATGATCAATGTATTAATCTGAACTCTCTAGTTTTTTAGTTCCATTTATAAGGCTTCAATGGGGTGGCTGGTTCCAAACTTGTCAGCACTTTGTTTCTGCTATACTAGAGGGAAAAGCCATAAGTCTGGCTTTATTCTGTGTTGAATGGAATCCATCAGCTGCCTCTTTATGCAAATAGAGCGATGATCAATCTTTACCTCTAAACTCTGTAGCTTCTGGGTTCCATTTAGAAGGCTTCCGTCTTATTCTGGCATTTGTTTGATGTAATGCTAACATATCAAAAACTTGAACTGCAATATGTTCTGTTACTTCTAGTCTATATGAAAAGTTAAAATTTCGTTCTCTTAATTTCATCTGCTAAGAACATTGCTGTTACATGTTCGGTAAGAACGGGACCAGTGTGTACTTGGATGGCGAGCAAGAACCTCGCAGGAAGTACAGCAATCTGCAACTGAACTGAAATCACGCAGAACGGCAAGAATCGCTGCTCGCACTGCAGTAACAAGTTTCCTCTGCAGCCTTGCGACGGAGCTGGTACATGGATTGGTCGCTGCAATCTCAAAGCGATCCATACTTGCCGGGATGGCGTCTCCGCTGGATCTCGATGTGTGTTTCCCGAAGTTCTTCTGGGAATCCTCTGTTCCAAATAAGGGCTTAACCTGTGGTTTGTTGCACAAGTATGATCGTCTTTGGCGTCTTCAATTAGCCTTGGAGCTTTCAGACAGGCTTTTACTTGCTGCCTCCTTTGGCACTCGAATCCGTGTTCTATTCCACGCTTACCGCGTGGTTAGCCAAGTCGAGTCTTGATTCCACACCTGCGTAGCATGAGCAACGAATCCGTGTTCTTGTTTGCAGCAGCATCACTGAGCAACGACATCGCGAAAGCTTGTTAAGCTTGTATCGAACGCAAACATACATTTTCACCGAAACATCACCCTGGTTAGTCACATTATATCCGTCCGGACGGCCAACTTGTGTGTTGTGTGACTGACCGTTGTTAAACCGTCACTCATGATCCAAGCTTTTCTTCTCGTTGGCATGAGCCAAGGCAGGACTAAAATTGAGGGAAACGTTACTACTTTGGCTTAGTATAATCGCTTAGGCTATAGTTCACCAACTGGTGCATATCATCTATAATTCTATTCTATAATTCTATTGTTAAATTGTTACAATTTTAGCCCTCTATTTCTCCGCTTTATTTCTCGCAAATATTGCAATGCATAAACTGGTTACAAGCCTCTCAATTTATATGCTTATAACTCCTACTAACACACGCATTAGGACTTCGAATTGGACACTACTTCAACTCGATTAACACACGAAATCAAACTTAAATATGACTAGGACTCTAAGTCAAGATTAAATCTAACAATCTCCCCCTTAATCTTGACTTTCTAACTTCTTTCCACCTTGCTTGAGTTTGGACGGTGACACATCTTAAGCGTCCTCAACTCATCTTCAGAGCACTTCATCTTCGCTGAGCGCTTCGGCAACAAATGCTTTCTTCGTCTTCGGCTTTGGGCATTCTGAAGCAAAGTGTCCATAATCATTACAGTTATAACACCTTACTTTTGCCTTATCAAACCTCTGACCTTTACGGCCATGGCCATCACCCCTGGAAGTGTTCTTGCCTTCACGCTTCGATGATTGTGCCTCCCACTCGGCGCGAGTCAACAAGAGCTGTCCTTCACCTTTGTTGCTAGTGTCATGGATGCGTTCCTCATATGCCTTAAGACGACCGATGACCTCCTCCATGGTCATTGCCTTTAGATCTGCAAATTGCTCTATGACTGAAGCAATCGGGAGAAACTGTGAGGGAATAGCACGAAGGAATTTCTTCACCACGTACAACTCTTCCACCTTCTCGCCAAGGGCCCGTATCTTGTTGACGATGACCGTCAACCGGACGGCGAAGTCATTGATCGACTCCGTTTCCTTCATACGTAGCACCTCGAACTCGGTCTTGAGAGTTTGTACCTTTGCTTCCTTCACACGATCTGCGCCAAGATGCATCGCTTTCAATGCCTCCCACGCGGCTTTGGCCGTCTCCTTTCGCCGCAGGGAAGAGCGTCTCCTCCGATGCCCCGTAGATGGCCGCCAATGCCATCTGATCTTTGCGCATATCGACGTTGCCGTTCTCGATCGCGTCCCACACTCCTTGAGCCTTCATGTACACCTTCATCTTGATTGCCCATGCTGCATAATTGCTCTCCGTGAGCATCGGATAATGCAGCGAGATGGCGGAACTCTCCTTCACCATCGCACCAAATGATGCCTCGTCGCCGGCGACACCGCTTCCCGAAGTACGTGACATGATCTTGGGCACGGATAAAAAAACTCCAGCTACTTTGAAGTCTCTTGGACCGGGAGAAAACGAAGGAAAAATTACTGCTTTCCTTTTTCTTCTTTTCTTGAATTTTGCTCTTGCTCTTCTGCGTTTGGGTGCTAGATCTGGTGCTTGGGTTCTCCCTTTTATGAGATGGCGGGAGTAACCGACTCCGAGGTAGACTGCGCTCGGCCGGATCTGATACGGACTGAAATTGCCGAAAACGAACCGGATCTCTGTTTTCTTTAGTGCCGCTTGGTCTTCCTTCTGCCGCAGCTCCCCCATCTCTTCTTTTGCCCGCGCGCCTCTTCACCTCTGTCGGCCGCACAAGCGCTCCTCCTCCACCAGGCCTTCTTCCAGGTGCGGCACCAGCTCGGCCGCTTCTTCCGCCGCTGCGCCCGCCACCTCCCCGCGCTCGGCCACTCCCCCCTCGGCAGCGCCTCCGCCTCGGGCTTCTTCCACGCGCGGCTCCCCCGTCTCCGTCGAGCAGGGCGTGGTCGCGGAGCATCCCCGGCGGCGAGGATGAGGCGGTCCACTTCCTCCGTCGTGGCCGCGTCCTCTTCGTGCTGCGTCTCCGCCGCCTCCTCCACCACCGGCGCGTCCTTCTCCGGCGCACATCTCCGAGGGCGGCCGGGCACGGGAGGTCAGCGCGGCGAGCGGCGGCAGGGCGCGAGACACCAGCGTGGCGAGCGGTGGCTGGGCACGGGACCGCCTGAGCTCCTCGGGTCGGTCGTCCGCTTGGAGCGCCCTCCTGAGCTCACCGTGGCGCGACTGCTTGGGCTCCTTCTCCAGGCTCGGCGGCGGTGGATTCAACAGATCGGGCCCGGCGACGGCGAAGGGCGGCCGGATCCTGCCGGATCCGGGGTGGATCTACGCAACGGTGGCGGCGGCGACCTTCCTCAATCTCTGCCACGGCTTGCAGCCGGCGGCGGCTCCAGCCGGATCCGAATCTGGTCGGGATGTTTGCGCCAACGGGGACGGGCGGATCTTGCGGGCACGACGGAGACTCCCGACCGATGAAGCTGAGCGCTGGTGGGCGGCCTCGGGTGGCCCAGATCTGGGCACGGGCAGCGGCTGGTCGGGCGCCACCTCTAATGGACGCGTCTGCAATCGGGCGGGTGCGGCCGTCGATCGTAGTTGACGGCGACTTCCTCTCTTCCTGCTTCTCTGCAGCGGCGGCGACGGGGGCTCGGCGACCCTAGGCTGGCGACGGTGCACAACGGTGGCCGCCCCCGGGAGTAAAGATCATCCCCCGAGGGCAGCAGTGGAAGAACTCAAGGTTTAGGCTCTGATACCAATTGTTACATCCTGGGCCACAGGTCTAAATGGGCTGAACACAACGAAGCCCATGGAGCAATGGAGCAACAAACTTATAAGTGGTATTGGCCTTCTCCCCCTAAAAGACTAGTCCAATGGGTGGGGGCTCCCTCACACTTATAAGTTGTGCTTGCTCCTCTCAAACAATCCATGCGGGACTATTCCTAACAATATCCTAATCACACATAGATTGGAAACTTCTGCAACCATGAGGTCCAAGGAGATGTTAGGCACCTAGACTCTGATACCACTTGCTATAACTTTGATCCCAGGAGAAAACACGCACATCGCAAATAATCTGAGAGAACACGGAAGAAATTTCTGAATTTCTTTATTCTCTTATTTACTCCCCCTCTTTCTAGCTTTTCTTCCTTGGATCAAAGTTATAGATACCATTTGTTACATTCTGGGCCATAGGTCTAAATGGGCTGAACACAACTAAGCCCACGGAACAACAATCTTATAAGTGGTATTGGGCCTTCTCCCCCCAAAAGACTAGTCCTTTGGGTGGGGGCTCTCTCACACTTATAAGTTGTGCTTGCTCCTCTCCCACAATCCATGTGGGACTATTCCTAACAATCTCCCCCTCACACATGGATTGGGCACTTCTGCAACCACGAGGTCCAAGGAGATGTTGGGCACCTGGGCTCTGATACCAATTGTTACAATTTTAGCCCTCTATTTCTCCGCTTTATTTCTCGCAAATATTGCAATGCATAAACTGGTTACAAGCCTCTCAATTTATATGCTTATAACTCCTACTAACACACGCATTAGGACTTCGAATTGGACACTACTTCAACTCGATTAACACACGAAATCAAACTCAAATATGACTAAGACTCTAAGTCAAGATTAAATCTAACATAAACGCATTTGGAGCCCAGGGAGGACTAAAATTAATGGAGCTTGTAGTTGTTTCCTGATGCTCTACCTTCTTTGTTGCGAAGCAACAAACTCGATACCTAGCATCTCCTTATGGCCAATCTGCACAAGTATGGTCGTCCTGACGAGAGGTGAGGACTAGAATGAAAAAAAAAACTGCTAGCACTGGCGTCCGGTATCAGCTTTGATTTGCCTTCCAGCTTTCAGATTGGCTTTGATACGCTTGCTTGTCTTTTGCGCTCCAATCCAATTTCACGTTGGCAGCATCTCGGTCAGTGGCCAACGACATCGCCAAAGTTTAGCTTGGCTCGAATATTGCTTTAGTTGCGCCAAAAGTATGGGCAATTAGCAAATTCGCAGGCCACATCATACCAAGTGAAGAAATAAAAGCATATTATTGTTCTTCCTCCTTAGGGTCGCTCAGTGGAGCCTGGGTCCTATCAATTATTACTGCCGACACCCAAGCAACAATACTGCATTTCGTCCTCTTTTCTCAACACAACTTTCACCAGAAATCTTTCGCTGCACCATTATTCTATCAAGCCATGGCCACGGTACAACAGGAGGTACGTACTTACAACTAGTGCATGGATTTTGTTCTTCTTGATTTTCCATGAACATAGTTCAGAAGTGAAATCTTCAGATATCTGAACCACCCTGAGATACTGTACCCTTGGCAGCAGCCGCCATGACGATCCAAATGAGTAAAAGTGATGCATGAGAAAAAAAACAAAAAGAAAAAGCGGCACTCGGAAAAGAAAGAGAAAAAAAAAAGATAAGACCTATTCTCTAATACTTGTGAATCCTAGGGAGGTTAAAGAGGTAAACTATGCATATAAATATGAGACGTATACGATACATCGTGTTAGATCATGTGGTTAGGTCTATATTATTTTGATGATGAATAATTGACAATGGTTAATTTGTTATGATGAATAATTGGTGATTTTATTTATCGACGTTATGCGAGGTGTGTTAGCGTGTGTGCGTATGGACTGATGTTGGTCAAGTTGAGATGAACTTGTACCAGAAAGAATGTTATTTGGTCTTTGCATGTGCAGGTTGGACGTGGAGATGGTCATGGTCGATGACGAGGAAGACCGGGACTAGGAGGGGAAAATCTGAGGTCCAGGCAATCGAGTATGTCACGAGGTGGTCGGGCTCACGCTGGAGCATATAGAGGTCAAAGGTGGATGATGCGTGGAGAAGCTACGGGAGGTGCGGTCCTGGAGGCTTCGACACGTGATGGGTTGAAGAAGTTGTAGTTGGAATTTTGGAAAACCCGTGTTAGGAAGGGTTTCGGGTCCCTTATTCGTTGGAATTGGATTAGAACTCGTGGACTTGGGATACGCCCAAGTTTTGGGCCTAGACTATAAATAGAGGTGGGGTTAGAGGCTAACCCCGTGGCTTTTGGGGAGACTAATTTCGTACTAGGGTTTAGGGGTGTCAGGAGGGCATTTTATAGCCACCATGATCAAGAAATAAAAGATTAAATCGGATCAGAAATTTTTGTCGGCGGCGGTTCCAATTGCGTGCGTCTTTATTCTCTCTGTTAGCTTCGTCACGCATTTTGCATCCGCAACGTCCAAGGAAAAGGCAGCGCCAGCGTCCTCAAGCGTGACCGAGCGAAAAAAAATACGGAGCGGCGGCCGATCGGATGGACGCATGCATGTACGGGCTGATGGATACGAGAGGGCTCCTTGCATGCATATGATGATGTTTCTGGCTACATCGTATAGATTGAAGTTTTGAGCGCTGGCCGTGGTTTTTGGTCAGGTAATTGTGAACGGCAGATTTGGTTGCGCCTTGCCGCCTTGGCCACGCGCTGGAAGTTCTGTGCGTCATCGGGTTTTGGGTCGACCGTCGCGTTCGCGGCGTCGTCTTCCGGTCCTCTGTTTCCACGGCAGCGTATTGTCTCGACGAGCTCGTTCCGTTCTTCCTTGGTCCAGAGTGCAGCCAGCGCGCAGGGAGAGGATACTTTCATCCACTCGATAGGTGAGAGAGAGGACAGTACGTCGTATTTTTCGTTGCTTTCTCGAATGCTTGATCCATGCAAGACTAGAAATAAAAGACGTGTGGATTCTTGATTTATGGAATCACGTGGAGTCAAAAACAAGGTACTACTATTACTCCACGTGAAGATTGAAGCATCAGTAGCTAGTGAGTTTATTTCGTAGTGCTTTCTCTTTACATAGTCATCAAGCATCAGTAGCTAGAAAAGCATCCCGTTTGTTATTTTTATTTTTCTTGTCTTTTGCTGTTTCTTTTGTTTTCATTTTTTTGGGTGTGTTAGCAAAAAAAAAAATCAGAAGTCGACAAATTCCTAAGAAAAATCTTCCGTGTGCACTGCAATTATTCACCCCTCTCTGGTTACCATCGACGATCCTACACATGGCCTCCCAAACGTCAATTCGTTGTTGTGCGCAACTCTGCCACACCGATGCAAAGGTTATACGACATCATCATGCCATATCCCACTGCTTCTGTGTAGGATCTCATCTGTAGGCCACCATCAGACTTGACCATTGTGTGAAGCATTAGTTGCTGTCGCACGAAGCCAGCATTGTGGACTCACGCCATTGCGGCCAAGCCATAGCTCGGGAAATAAAAGCCTAGCGAAATATGCGGTCGACATGTCATTTGGTCACTATTGAATTCGACAGTTACACGTACAACTAACTAGCAAATAGCAAGGCTTTCTGACCAAAACAATGTAAGGGGAAAGAAGAACCAAAGTTGTATTATGTGGCTATTTTATGCTCCCAAGTGCCCATCTTAAAAACAATGCACATTAAAGTCTCTCTTATTGGAGATGCCCTAATTAATTAAAGACTTAAAAACACACGTATTTGGAAATTTAATATATTTAATAAAGATGCCTTTTTTAAAAAAGAAGACAATGATGGCTTGACTACAAACAACATCTAGCTATAAATGATAGATAACTATTCTTTGTTTTAACATATACTGCTATACATTAATATCACAAATGAAACCAATTCTACAAATATTGAAACTAAATTGAATTGATAATATTATAAAAATTCTAATATTTAAATTCTTTGATGCGATCGTATATGTGCAGCTAAACTAATTAAATATGTTTTAAGAATGATACCCACGCAGGCCACCTTGCTCGTTCGAAAAAATCTCTGATGCTAAGGCCCCGTCTGAAGGAAGGTATTAATCGTTGGGGCATCTTTTGCTTTGCATCTTCTTGCTGTGATGTTATTATCATTACAGCAAAGGTTAAGTCCCAAGCCTCCTCAAAAGCAGACTAGACTCGATGCCATTACTTTCCATCACATGTGCTTTGCTTTGCACTAGCATCAACCAAACAAGAACAAATACAAAATCAAACATTAATTGCAACCCAAACCAAACCATACCTTCCATAATCACAACTGCATTCTGACAACATCTCTGAGAGGAGACAAGGGTGCCATGGCTGATGCTGTCTCTGCCGTAGTTTCATGTGTCAGCAAACTTGCAGCCCAGGAGACCTCGTTTCTATGGGGAGTCATGTGTGAAGTGGGGTTCTTGAAGGATGAGCTGAAGCGGCTGCAGGGCTACGTCAACGACGCTGCGGCCAAGCGGAGGTCGGGAAACTCCAGCGTAGCCGTCTGGTGTCACAGATCGAGATGCTGCATACGACGCTGAGAATGTTATTGAAGCTGCAGAGTACATAGAGAAGCGAAACAGGCTCGAGAAGGGTTTCATGGGTGCCGTTGCGAGGTATGCTCGTATACCAAGTGATTTGATTGTTCTACACAAAATTGGTGTTGAAATTCAGAGAATAAGAAGAAAGATCAGAGAGATATTTGACGGCGCAATCTGTCTAAGTCTTGTTGATTTGGGTCATACTGAAGTAGGGATGGGTCATGTTGAGCATGGGTCTCAGCAAGATTTTGATCACACGTATCAAAATTTTGAAGATCTTGTCATTGTTGGTTTTGAGGATGAGTACAAGGAAATAGTGGAAAAGTTAGTTGAGCAAAAGAGCAAGCTTAGTGTTGTCTCCATAGTTGCCATGGGTGGGTCGGGAAAAACTACACTTGTCAGAAAAGTCTATAGTTCATCTAGAATTAAAAAGCAGTTTGACACAGTTGCTTGGGTGACTGTATCTCAAAAGTTCAAGAGCATTGATTTACTGAAGGATATTATGAAACAAATAATGAGGGACAAGTATGAGTCCAGAGCAATTGATCAGATGCAGGAGTATGATGTGGGAAAGAAGATCCATGAATTTCTATTGCACAAAAGATACTTAGTAGTGCTTGATGATGTGTGGACTACAAATACATGGAACCAAATAAATAGATGGGTTAAAGTCTTTCCAGATGCAAATAACGGTAGTAGAGTACTGTTAACCACAAGAAGGGAAGATGTTGCGAAACATATTCAAATGCCAACCCATATTCTTGTTCTGAAGCTCTTGGATGAAGAGAAAAGTTGGGAGCTCTTTAGTAGCAAAGCTTTGCCGTCATTCCAAAGGTCTGCGATTTGTAATCTGGATGAGTTTGAAGAACTGGGGAGAAAGCTTGCAAAGAAATGTAATGGCTTACCTCTTGCGCTTGCAGTTCTAGGGGGCTATCTATCAAAGAATCTAAATATAGAAGTATGGTCGGATGTGCTTTTGAGTTGGACATCAACAGAAGATGGACAGGCGATACGAGAGATCCTAGCTCGCAGTTACAATGACTTGCCAAGTCATTATATTAAATCTTGTTTCCTCTATCTTGCTGCTTTCCCTGAGGATTTTTATATACAAGTGTCACATCTTATCGATTTATGGATAGCTGAGTGCTTCATTCCACATACAACAACGCACAAACAGGAAGAAACAGCACGTAAGTATGTAACTGAGTTAGCTCAAAGAAGCTTGGTCCAAGTTGTTAGCAAAAGCATGGCACATAGATGGATAGACGAAATAAGGATTCATGATATTTTACGTGACTGGTGCGTAGAAGAAGCAAGACAAGATGGTGCTCTTGATGTCATTGACAAAATTGCAGGTCAAGCTTCATCTCTGCCCTTTGTATATTGCAATGTATTTCCCATTATGTTGATTTCTTTCTGACATACGAATTTGCTCCAAAAAAAATTGCAGGTCAAGCTGTTGCATCATCATCCAGATCCAATACCATGAAATCCTATCATTGTTCTATTCAAAACTTCTACAATGATAAGATTTTCCAGGCAACACCTAATCTCCGAACTCTGCTTGGCTTTCGACTTCAATCATTGTCCCTACCTAAGCTGAGGTTTCTGAGAGTTCTTCATGTGGAAAATTCAAGCCTAAAGAATTTCTCTGCAGCAATTGGTGGCTGCACTCACCTAAGGTGTCTCGAGTTGAGATATTGAAGAGGTCACGCTCCTTCTTCAATTGGACAACTCCTTTACTTGCAAACTATAGATCTAATCGGCACCAAATTGGACACGTTAGTACCAAACTCCACGTGGGCTATCCCTGCTCTAAGGCATGTTTTCCTTCAAGGGGCGTTTTCTCCACCAAGGAGTGTCCAACAGAAAGAGCTCCAGGCCTTATATTTCGATTTTCCAGATAGTGATAGAAAATATTTCTGGAGTGACATGGTGACGTTTTTGGGTTAAATGACTGAACTAACTGCATTGTACTTGGTCGTGAGACCCTGCCAGCGGAGATGATTAAAATATTGGCAAAAAACATGCCTCACCTGGTTGATGTTTTTCTTAACGGATTCGGTGTGCTCAATAAGTTTCCTGAGAGCCATCTCCTACCACAAAATCTACGGAGGCTCATTTTGAATGCTTATGTCATTAAAGAAGACCCGATGCCGATCCTGGAGAAGCTTCCTTGTCTTGTGAAACTGTCCTTGGGTGGCTATGAAGGCCGGATTGTGTCCTACTCCACCCAAGGGTTCCCTCGGCTGGAAGAGTTGTTCCTTTCACAGTTTTCCAGTGAGGAGTGGAGGATAGAGGTCGGGGCAATGCCAAGGCTCTCCAAACCAACATTTAGTTTGTGCTGGAAGATGAGTAAGCTTCCCGAGGGGTTGCTGCACCTGCCGTCCCTCAAGGAGCTACGTTTGTGGAGCATGTCTCAGATTTCTAGAGACGACAGCACTTGCGAAGAGCTGCAGCGAAAAGGATGCAAGGTTGGTAACTATGTCCCCTCCCCTGCTTGTCATTCTTTCACTTTCTTTGATTTGAGTGGTATTTGCGTTCAGGACTTTTAAGTGTCTCGTCCAAATATTTGCAATACATGAAAACAAGAAGCAATCTGCTCAATAAAAGCCGTTTAACTTATTTTTTTTACTTTCTCTACCTTGCTACCTTGTTAGGCATAATGGTTGCGGAATGGGCTCTCTTTATGTTTTGTAACTGGGATCGTTTTCTAGGGGAAATTCACTCTATGCCTTCGGTCAAACCTAGACTTCAAAACTGCCTTCTTGTGAATATGCCATTAGAATTCCAAGTTTGACCGATGGCATACAACAAATTCTCGTAATCAACTCCTTAACTTGGTGCTATTCTCTTGTATGCTTTACGCAGGTGACAAGAGAATGACAATCCTCTGGTTGTCGCTCAACCTTGATGCATGAACTCCTCTGGTTGTTTGCTATTCTCTTGATGCGTGCTCAACCTCGAAGATTTCTGCAGGATGTGTCAGGGACTCCTCGATTATCCTTCATGCATGCATTTGTCTTCCTTTGTAAACTATGGTTTGTTTTTTTAATCGAGTATCTCCGGTAGGTTTGCGTGTTGGCCGTTAATATACTGCATTCTGTTTGCTTCTATGTAATAATAAAAAACACGGAGCGCAGAACCTGTGCTTCATGGTAATATCGATATTTTGTAGATTGAGATTTGCAAATACAAACGTTTGTGCTGTCAAACGCTGTATTAATTACATAATCTCTTTGCATGATTTTTGGTTGAAAAATAACTGGTTTGTCATCACTGAAAAAGACTTAGGTCCCGCTTGGTCAAGCTGAAAAACTGTGGTTTATGGCTGAAATTGCACTGTAGCGGTTGAAATTTCATTTAGCTGAGGGTGACTTATTTGACGTAATTAAATTTAAAAAATTTAAAAATAGAAAAAAAATATGCCAACTCATCACGGACAACGCAAATGAATATGGAAAAACAGAACCGGCAAAAAAGCTCAAAAAAGCTAAAAGTTCAAAAAAACGAAATTTATAAATAACGAAAAATAAGCCAGAAATTGAATCTGAAATGAGCAGGACCTTAACAAAGAAAGATTAAGCTAAACAAATGAGTCCAGTCCACCCACTTTAAGAAGCTTCACATTCGTGTCTGAAATTTCGCACATTCACTACTCAACCAACTGGGAAAATGTACCGTCTGTGTACTACGTGCCCAACGCCATCGACCAGCCAAACTTCTCCGTACTGTCGCTGCCACACTTGTCGATGACAGCGTTGATGAACTTGGTGCCGTGCTGTCGAACTTTGAGGATGCTGCGCGAGAATGAAAGAACTCGAATAATTTACGCTGCTGGTCTGCTGCTATGTTACTGCGGCTGCTGTTTGTAATTTTTGCTCCAACCACAAGAACATATTCGGCCGGCCTGTCGAAGCTCGAGAGCGAGCAGATTATCATCTTCCTGCTGCAGCGGTGCCCAGCGAGAAAGATGGCAAACGAGCATGAGTAGTTACCTTGAGTGGTTCTTGGATTGGTTGTAACACCTCACCCACCTGCCAGGGAGACGTGGTAGCCGCAGGCTTGCCCTAGCGTGCATGCTTGCCACCTTAGCCACGAACCCTGCAGAAGTCAATACCCAACCCCTTCTTAGATCCACCCAAACCGTAAGCCATCGCCATACCCCTTCTTCGTCCAAGCCACCACCCGGGTAGGCCTCCTCACCGTAGCTTTAAGGGAAGAGAGAGGGAGGGAGTACCTTGTGCACGCCGAGGGAGGCGTGGTGGCGCAGGCCGGAGCCGAGGACGGCAGCCAGGCCGCTGGCCGAGCCGACCGGGCGGCGGAGCCCCAGCGCCCACCACCGCATGCGCAAGGGGAGGCGCGGATCCGGTCGGAGTCGGCCGGATCTCGAGGCGAGGTAGGCGGGGCGGCGGGGGGAGGCGGCGCGGAGAACCCGAGGGTGGCGGCGGCGAGCTCGGGGCCGGCAAGCCCTAGCTCGGCCGTGTGCCATCCCCACGCCGCCTGTGGAGAGCCGGTGGGAGAGGGAGAGAGTGGGGATAGGGGAGGAGAGGAAGGGGCGGCGGGAGAACCGCCGGCGCCGCCACGCCTGGCCGGCCGCGCCGCCCCGTGCGGAGAAGAGGAGGAGCAGGCCGTTCGGCCGAGTGGAGAGAGAGAGAGGTGAGGATAAGGGAGAGAGAGGGGGGAGCCAGGAGAGGAAAAAAAGGGGAGGCCGGTTCGGCTGGCTGGGTAAGGAGGAGAGAAAGAAGGAAAGAAAAGAAAAAGGGAAAGAAAGGAAGGAAAAAAAAGAAAAGAAGAAAGAGAGAAGAAGAAGAGGAAAGAAGAGGAAAGAAAAGAAAAGAGGAGAAAAAAAAAGAAAAAAAGGGGGTTCGGGACCTGCGCAACAGATCCCTGAAACCCGTGCGTTTCTACGCCAGAACGGGATGTGGAGGTCGCGAGTCGACGTCGACCGCACGTTGTTCCGCTCCGTTTGGCTAACAGGCAAGTACATGGTAGAGCGGTAGACCAAGGTTTATGAATATGCGATGTTTATCTGGTTTGATGATATTTATGTAGAAATGCGTTGATTGCATGATATCTATGTGGAAATATGATATTTACCTGACCGAAGGTTGCATGGTAAATGATGACAATGATGATGGAGTGAGGTAGGCAAAGATGCTTGTCTACTAATAATACTAGTGATGAGCGTAAATATGATCATGGGCATATGCATTTGCATGAGGAGCACTCAAGAGTGAGGGCGGTGAGAAAGTCCCTAGCTATGAGTAAAGCTAGCGGACTAATCCGGAGTGCTCTTGAGTAAGACCTACTTCGGTAGGCCTCCACGGGAGTGAAGGGGTCCCGTGCCTATGAGGGCGGGCCCACGATGGGTGAACATCGACGGGTGTTCACTCGGCAGTACCGGTACTTGCAAAGTGAAGAGCATATGAGCATGTAAAGTAATGAGGCATGGCATTGATGGCATTGCATGGCTTGGCTATGAAAATGATGTTATGAACATGATGATATATGTGCATTATGTTTATATGCTTACTTATGTTGGTAGTGTCTATTGTTCTATTATGTACTTGCTGAGTCTTTGGACTCACCCTTGCTTTGTTGTTGTTTTTTTAGGTAACTATTGAGGACGTCTTGCACGGGCGGGTGTAGCACATGAATGACTTCACGTTTTTGCAGCACTTCACATATCTAGCTTTTGGTAGTATGTTTAATTCTACTAGTAAGTTAGAAAAGTTGTTTAAAAATGGTATGGTGTAAGTGGTTGTTGCTTCTTGATCAAGGTAGAGTTTGCTTAAATTGTTTAGCAGATGACTAGAAGTGGTATTATTTTGCAGTGATGGTAGCACTCTAGGCCCAGAGGATGGGCGGGGTGTTACATTGGTACGGTAGGTAGATGACGATTCCAGCACGGTAATGGAAAGGCTTTTATAAAATGAAAGAAAAAGGAATTAGCGTTGTTTAATGTCATTGGCAATCCTTATTCAGTACGTGTGCATTTTTTGTTTATATTGATTGCTTTGTGATTGGCATAACATCCACACCGCTATAGTTATTTTGGGCCACCTTATATACGTACAAGCTTTTTTCCTTTTTATTGTGATTTATAAGAGAATAACTAGGAATTTGGTTTTTTCTAATTTAAGGATTAATGTGGAAATTTTTAGTTCTACAGATAAAAGAAACGACTTTAATCTCACTAGTTATTTGTAGATATATAGATTACAGCTTCATGTTCTTGGTTTAGAGAGAATCATGGTAGCGATGTGAGTAATATTGCAGTGCTGCTACTGCTACATCTGGGTGAATCAGGAGTTTGATAATCCTTTGAGAGGACAAGCATAGCTGCCACTCTAGCCCAAACTGCAAATTGGGCCATGCAATTCGTATGTATCCAGCTCGTACGTTGTATGATGACCCTTGTGGATCGTGCAAAAGTTTGCTTGGAATTGCGCCGTGCCTTGTCGCTCCTACTTTCGTCGCCAAATTGGGCCACCCGGACCTGGACTCTGGTTTCGTATCTAACCCATGCGGCCATGCGCATACTCTTAACCCTGTTACCTCTGCTTCCGCGCCGAGTTCCGTGGAGGCCGCCGCGCCGGACTGACGCCGGTGCTTCCACTGGTGGCCCGCGTGGGGAGGCGGCGCATAACTGGGAGCAGCGGCTGGTTTCTTTTGCGGTCGTTGTTTGACTCCACCCGGACGGCGGCGGCTGCGGCAGCCTGGTGTCGCTCGGGTGGTCGTTGTCGTCGACCACCGCGCGGCTGCTGCGGCATGCTGACGATGCGGAGGTGGGAGCTGCGTCAGGAGTCTCATTCGCTGACTTGCTGGGTTGTGCAGCTCAGGTCCGTGCTGTTTACTAAAGAGGGGCATATATTCCGTTTCTCTTTTCATCTGTGCAAATCGCTTCAGTTCTGCAATTCAAATATCTAACGGCCAACTAGAATTTACCACTGAAAATGTTTGTTTTGGTTGCAATTTATACGGTAGTGACGTATACATGTGAATGAGAACCTGCACATGAATAGTTAGTTAGGATATGTCAGTAATCATCCAGATGTTTTTTTTAAAAAAAAAATCAGCCAAATTTTTTACCATATATATAACATTTTTCGTCAATATTTGTAACATTTTTCACCTATGTATGCAATATTTTAACATGTATCTAAAATTTTTCCTATGTATGCAATATTTTATGGCCGAAAAATGTTACATATATGGATGAAAAATATTACAAACATATCCGAAAATGATGCATATATGATAAAAAAAACTATTTGATTTTTAGAAAAAAAATATTCGAATGATGTTTATCAAAACTCAATTAACAATCTGCGGTCCGTATCTACCACTCGACACATCTTAATATTTGATCCTCTGAAAACAAAATTTCAGTAGAAACCACCGGCGTTGAAGACCCTGTTGACGCACCAATTGGCCCGGTACGCTGTCATGGCCATTCATCAACAGTAATGGTGCTCTTGAGCGACTAAACAAAGGCATGGCCGTTGGTTGTACCATCATTGGGCGGCCACAACGAAATGACGAATTTTCAATGTAAGTTCCATTGCTCCAATATAAGTTTCTACTGTGGTCGGAAGGATCGGCAACCTTGCCAACCTTGCCGTGCAGGAGACGTCGCTCTTATGTGTCTGAAGTGGAGTTCCTGAAAGACGAGCTGGAGCTGCTACAGGTCTGGGAATGCAAGCGAAGCTGCCTGAGTCCGTCAGATCAGAGATGCGCGCAGCATATGAGGCCGAAAATGTCATAGAAGTTGCAGCATACATGGAGAAGCCACAAGCATGTGCAGCCCCACTGGTGGCTTCTCAGGGCTGCAGTAGTTGGAACTGATGTGTTCCCGTTGAGAAATTGGGAGTTTTGAGGATGGCACAATGCCAAAGCTCACCAACTTGACTCTTTGTAAATGTGGAGATATGACAGCTTCCAGATGGGCTCCTGGGCCTGGAGTCCATAAGAAAGCTGGAGCTGAACTTCATGGAGAATAAGCTACCCGAGGAGAGTCACGAAGAACTTGCGAAGAAAGGTTGCAAGCTCATCATAACAAAAAGCGAGTTAGATCCGAGGCAATCTCACAGCGACTCCAGATAACTTAAGGAAAATTCCCACGTTATAAGCTATCTATCTTTATCTCTCTCTATATATATGTATATATATAATGGGTGTTGATAAATATCATCTGGATGTTTTCTTCTTAACTATCATTCAGATTTGTGACCATTGGATTAGAGATCCAACGGTCATGAATTCTCACCCTTCAAAAAAATCTCCCTCTCCTCCAAAACAAAAATCTCCCCTCTCCAAAAAAAGGGCCGTTGGATCTATAATCCAACGGTTCCAAATTTGGATAATTATTAGGAAGAAAACATCAGGCACTCTAAGGAAATTCTCACGTTAATCAGAAAGATCTAGCCATTATCTATCTAGCAGGTCAAGTTATAACAGCTAAGATCGACTCTAGATAACTCTAAGGAAAATTCCCACGTTAGTCACAAGAAAAAAAAGAGAAAAAGATCTAGCCATTTGCCTGTTGTGGAACCCAGTTATAACGGCTGAGATTTAATATCTATATTTATAGTTAAGAAGTATTAGATAGAAACTTTAATTGTTAATGGAAGTTTATCTATTCCTGTAGAGCCAAAACGAAAGATACTCGACATGCACGTCCGCCAGGATACCAATCCTCTTGCGTGCATATTAATCTCTCCCCCTCTACGTTTTTAACATGGCCAAATTGACTTCGCCTCTATGGTTCCGCTCTTCAATCTTCCTCGTATTCGTTTGGCTGAATCACTCCTCGCGACCTGCCCAACAGCATCCTCGCACAAGACGCTCTAAATTGAAAGCTGCACGGTGAGACGGTGAGTTGACGATGAAGAAGTAGAGTAGCAGCACGTTAGATGACGTCCGGCCGGAAACAGAGAAGACAAAAAGAAGTCATTGTTGGGGCAGCGGGCGAAAACTTCACAATGACGACGGCGGCACATTGGACGAACTCGATGTTGATTGCTGAGTGAATAAGCACGCGAGCATAATGGCAATGCAGTGGGAGATAACAGCCTTCCATGAATTGGATATCTATATCACACGCTTTGAGAGTCCAACTGGATTTTATACACTCGATAAAATAGATCACAATATATACAATAATAATGATATTGGAATAAAACACAGACACTATGCATTGGTATAGTTGTATCTAAATACTAATTTAATGCATATTCTTTTCTTGTAGACATTATTATGAAACTATCTATTAGGAATGTCGTGACGGCATTTTGCAGATTTCTCCAAGGGAAAAAACGGATAGCTAGTTAATTTGCACAGGAACCATCTCATATCATGCATGCCCGACAACACGACGGATGGTCGGGAGACTCGAAGAAGACCGGCCGAACCATTGATTCACCCCCGATCGACCTGTCGCCATCCCTGACAGCAGATTCGATGGAGAAATTAACAGTAGCAAAACGATGCAGCATGAAACAGTACTAGCAAGCAATGGGGTCCTCCACTGTAATAATGCACGTCCCAGCCGAACAAAAAGCGTGATCAATTACGCCAGCCTGCACATGCCCCAAGATTGAACCAATACGACCGGGTCATTCAGTACTTTGTTCCTGCAACACTAGAGGGAACAGCCACAGGTCTGACTTTATTCTGTGGAATGGAATCCGTCAGCAGCCTCTCTAGGCAAATAGGAGTGATGATCAATCTATTAGTCTGGACTCTGTAGTTTTTTAGTTCCATTTGTAAGGCTTCTATCAACTTCTGGCATTTGTTTGATGTAATGATAACGTATCAGAAACTTCAACTACAATATGATCATCGGTCCGATGTTCGAAGCTGGGCCATGGAAAGCTCGAAGAACTCGTTTTACAAATCAGAGCACGTGAGGTGAAAATCTGCATGTGATGGTGATCCCGATCTTGGAATGCACAACCTCTCTGCCCTCTCGAACCTCCATGTCGCATATGGTTGAAGAGGTGGATGTGTTGGAGGCTGCCATCACGCACGCAACCGTCCCACACCAAGTTTTGTGGGGAACGGCTCACATGGGCCCCTGCACTTAGCGCCGTGCAGGGGTGCCCAGGTGAGTGACACGTGTCCCCAAAAATTCAAAATAATTCCGAAAAATTCAAAAATATACTTTAAAAAATCCGAAAAATTGTAAAAAATACTTTTTAAGTATAGAAAGTATTTTTTCACTTTTATTAAAAAATTTTAAGTACTTAAAAATACTTTTTAATAAAAGTATTTTTTTTAAAAGTACTTTTTACAATTTTTTGGATTTTTAAAGTATATTTTTGAATTTTTTGAAATTATTTTGAATTTTGGGGACACGTGTCACTCACCTGGGCACCCCTGCACGGCGCTAAGTGCAGGGCCTCAGCATGTGAGCCGTTCCCAGTTTTGTGCGATCCAATTACGAAGGATGACGCAGGCAGGAAGAGGCCCACGAGGAGGGTGCGGTGCAAGCTTTTAAAATCGGCTTTTGATTTTTGCTACACTACCTAACTTTCAAACGAAGTATTTTTTTAAGATGGAGCTATAAGTTAATTGTAGTATATGTTAAAAGCACAACATCTATATCAACCAAAATCTCAAGCGATTATCTCTATCTCCGTATTCTCTGTCGTAAACAGCTAAAATTCAAAAATTTCAGTCAAAATTCAAAAGCCGCAGCCATCAACTAGGCCCTCGAAGATAACTCCACAGGCAGTCAGGCAACATGAAGGCCCTGCATGCCGAGTGTCTGCATCTACTTAAAGTATGAATGTAATCCATCCAAGGAGATATCCAATCTCAATGTTTGTCGTCTACCCTTTTTTGTCTTCATGCATGTCAATCAGATCACTAAAATATATATAGCGGACATTAAGATTTAAGACCACCGTTTGTTCCGTAAAAATCGGTAACTATGAGATGCTGTTAAATCAACTGGAGGATGTACGTGGGATTTACCCTTCGTTTACCCCATTGCCTTCATAAAAAGTACTGTTCATCTGAGACCATGGAGACTTTCAGTCTTCTTATGATACGCACTAGACTTCTTTCGTAGTGACGTTCGGTTTTCCTTCTGGCAAAGCAGTGATTCCTTCACTTGGAAATCGTCACGGCTGATGCAAATCATGTGTACCAATTCATTTCCAGAACAAAGTGTAGGAAATTTTACTCTGTCGCCGCGTGCACTAGCGACGCGACTGCCGTGGGTCCCGCTGACCTCTACTCCGAACGTGACCCGCTTGGTCAAAAAAATCGTTTCGGCTGCACATGGGAAGGAGCAACGCGCGGTGATGCGCGTCTCCTGTACAGGACGTGATGCCTGGTCGGAGGAACAGCACCTGCCTCCTGCTCCTCGATGGACTAAACGAAGGAAGCTCCAGATAATGCTTTTTGTTGGAGGAAACAAAACACCAGACAAACGAAACAAAAATCATCGAGAGCATGTATACTGTTTAGGGATGATAATGGGTTAGGTTCATATAGGTCAAATGAGTTGGGCTTTTTATTAGATTAATTTTGATTGTGTGGAAATAGGTTAAAAGAATAAATGGGTTGGATCGGATTAGATTGCCATATAAAAAGGGTTACATATACACAGCAAGAGCACTCGTACACGATTTGCGCTCTGATACTAACAAGATTACTTCTAACACATTGCTGGGGTACGTTAGTACTGAAATTAGTTACTGCATGAATTTGTAGTTACTCTACCCGCTTACATGTACCATATTTTGGGGAAGCTTGTAGAAGAGTTACCCTGACGTCAGATGTCTGGTTCATTTCTGTCGGGCATTTCTTTTCTCTATATGGCGAAGCTCGGTTGTTATTTCTGCAGAGATTGAGATGGTGAAAACTGGTTCTATTTGTCGCGTCTCCATCTTATATTGCAGAAGAAAATCATGAGTCAGGTCAGGACATGGGGACTGAACATGGCCTGATATCCGATTGGCTTCCAATTAAGCTACTCATTTTGTTGAGCGAATGCAAGCTTGGGTGTGTGTTTGCAGCTTTTGTTCTTGCAATTCGAGGAGGCAGTGAAGAACAAGAAAAAAGGTCTAGTCCTGCTATATTGCGTGGTGTTCAAACCTCTAGTATCTCTATGCACAAAGAAAAAAAGAAATAAAAAGAAAAGAAAAGTGTTCAATCTGTTAATTTGGTGTTTATAAGTTCCCATTTAAGGAGGTTTATATATCTGTAATATCATATTTGATTTTGACGTGATAACGTATCATGATATTGAACTGCAATATGTATGTGTATGTATATCTAAGAATTTGTTTCACTTCCATTGATCAATGTTAACTTACGTGGCGTACTACAGGCATAGGCATTACATTGTACAAACTGGGTTCTGGTCATTGGCCACATGGATCCCACGGCCAGCAACCTTTATAAGAAATTTTGGGCTTCGCTTGGATGGGTTCTGATTTTTTTTTGGGGGGGGTTCCAATCCAACGCATGTGAATTTTAACTGAATTGCAAGTATGCACGGTTCTTAGTTCTTCCAGCCAATTAGCTTCTTTCTTTCTTTTTTGGAATTTTCATTGTCATTTCACAAGGCAATGCAGAGTTCAGTTGGTAACAACTGACTAGACTAATTGCAAACACACAAGAGCGGAGTGGTGAATCTAACATATGCCTCTAGATATTCTGCGTGTGCCGTGTAATGTAATCTCCAAAGTGCAAATGTTACATCTGCGCATGCTGCTGGAGTATCATGCAAGCCAAATTGACGGGCGCCGTCAATCCCACGTTGAAGGAAGAGGTCACGTCGTTGCTCGGCTGATCAATCCTTAGTTATCCATATCATTATGCTTATCTCCTCCACTTATGCTTTCTGCCCCGCTTCGACCGGCGACGACCAAGCAGCATGGCCGGTCTCCACTTGCATATCTAAGCAGCCGGCAATTCGGCTGGCACACATGTATGCTTGTTGTGGGTCACTAGCACTGGCGTCTGGTGCTAATCTTCCTTCCAGCTTTCAGACAGCGGGCAATTTAGCAAGCGGAAGGTCATGGACACGGAACAACAGTAGGTACATTACGACTATGGCATGAATTTTGCTCTTGATTTTCCATGAACGTAGTTATATTTGGTGCACTTGGTTGTTTGCAGTCTTCAGAGATCTGAATCTAAGCAGTCCTTGGCAGCAGGAACTAACTTCTAATACCCACAAGCCAACCTGAGGATCTGAGTTGGCCCAGAAGCTTCACCACGCGCAGGAACAGAGCAGGAGATGGATGGAATCATGGTGAGCGCTGCCACGGGGGTGATGAACTCACTCCTCACCAAGCTCACCACACTGCCGTGTGAGGAGTACAAGCTGCAGAAGGGTGTGAAGCGTGACATCACCTTCCTGAAGGATGAACTGAGCAGCATGAACGCTCTGTTAGAGAAGCTGGCTGAGACGGAGGTGCTTGACCCACAGCAGCAGGAGTGGAGGAACCAAGTGAGGGAGATGGCCTATGATATCGAGGACTGCATCGATGAGTATATGCATCGGCTCCACCAGGATCCGGGAAAATCCAATGGTATCAAGGGGTTGTGTCGCAAGACGATCAAGAAAGTGAAGAAGCTGGGAGCTTGTCATGAGATCGCTAAGCAGATAAAAGAATTAAAGATTCGCATCGTCGAGGCAAGCCAGCGACGTGACAGGTACAAGCTTGATATGGGGGATAACTCAGGTAGTACCAACATTGTGTCCATCGACCCTCGGTTGCCGGCCCTCTACGCTAAGGCATCCGACCTTGTCGGTATTGATGTTCCGAGGGAGGAGCTCATCGAGTTGGTGAATGATGGGGAGGAGCAGTTGAAGGTGGTGCAATTGTGGGATTTGGAGGATTAGGCAAAACTACTATTGCTAACCAAGTATATCAGAAAGTTGGTGAACAATTTAAATGCAAGGCTTTTGTATCATTATCCCAAAAACCCGATATGAGAAAGATTTTAAGGAACATACTCTCCCAGATCAACAAGCAAGTCTATGCATGTACTGAATCAGGGGATGAGGAACAACTTATTAATGCACTAAGTGGTTTCCTGAAGGACAAGAGGTATGCTCTCTGTTTCATATTGCAAGTCATCCTAGGACTCAAATTTTGTTTTGTATTCTAACGCATTCTACCTGTGAGACAAATTTATCACAATCTTTCTAGCAGATGACCTTAATTTATTTGTAACATTATCTCCATAATTCATTGACATCTTATGCAATGTCATTTTAAATAGGACTATTGATCATTTTAACACTCATCTTAATTCTTATGCAATAAGCTATAGTTCCTCATAATGTGAGACGAATTGAATATCTAAGTTTAAATAGAATTTTATTTAAACTGCCATGATGAAATACTCTTAACGTTTTTTTCCACGAACATATATGTAATTAGGTCGACATTGAAATATTACTTTTGGCTACCAGCTATGTGATTTCCTTTTCATATTATCTCCTGTATGTATTTAATCGACATAATTCAATTGAACCAAAGTCTCTCTCATTTGATAGGTACTTTATTGTAATTGATGATATATGGAGTACCCAAGCATGGAAGTTTATTAAATGTGCCTTGCTTGAGAATACTTGTGGTAGCAGGATACTAGTGACAACAAGAATTGCAAATGTTGCCAAATCATGTTGCTTCCCTCGCCTCGATCTTGTGTATGAACTAAGTCCACTAAGTGAAGCTGACTCAAAAAGTTTATTCTTTAGAAGAATATTTGGCTCGTAAGACATATGCCCTCTTCAACTAAAAGAAGTTTCTACTGAAATTATAAGAAAGTGTGGTGGACTACCACCGCAATCATTACAATGTCTAGTTTGTTGACTACTAAATCACCCGAAGAGAAGAATGGGTAACGGTCCTTAGTTCAATTGGTTCAGGACTAGAAAACAATTCGATGTGGAGGAAATGAAGAAGATACTATGTTTGAGTTACAACGACCTTCCTCATGAGTTAAGAACTTGCTTATTATACCTAAGTATGTTTCCGTAAGATTATATAATCTGGAGGATCGTTTGGTAAGTAGGTGGATAGCGAAGGATTTGTCAAGGTTGATGGTGGGAGAAATTTAAAGGAAGAAGGGAATGCTATTTTAATGAGCTTATAAATAGAAATATGATCCAACCGAAGTTATCCGGTATGATGGTCAAGCAAAGGCATGTCGTGTGCATGATATGATTCTTGATCTCATTATATCCAAGGCGATTGAAGAAAATTTTATCACTTTCACGTGACCAATCACACATGTTGGTGTCACAAAATAAAATCCGACAATTGTCACTTGACTACCGCAGCCAAGAAATTGACATAGCGATGCCATCCATTGTTACTACTCATGTTCGATCCTTGGCATATTTGGATATTCTTTACAAATGCCTCCTATTTCAAACTTGCATGCTCCGAGAGTGCTAGATATAGAGAGCAGTGAGAAGTTGCAAAGTTGTGATCTTGGAAATATTGGGAAGCTAATTCAGTTGAGGTACCTACGGTTGAAGCACGTGGCATTACAAATCTTCCGAACAAATGGGTGAGCTACAACATTTGGAAACATTGGATCTACGTCAGATCGAGATAAGAGAATTGCCAACAAGTATTGTTAAACTGCGAAGGTTGAAAAGTTTACATGCTAATGGTGCAAAGTTGCCGGATGGGGTGGGGAACATGCAAGCTCTAGAGGAACTATCACGACTAGTCATGTGCGAAGAAAGCTCACCAATTCTTTGTAGGAGTTGGGCGCTTTGACCAAATTGAGAACTCTTCGCTAGTTTTCAACATTAATGACGCACACAAAGATAAAATGATGTAAGCAGATATCTTGGCTTGTCGCCGCAAACTCAGTAGTTCAAACCTTAGATGTTTGCACGTTTCTAGTTCTCACTGACATCCCTTTGGATTCATTGTCCCCACCTCCTCATCTCCTGCGAGAATTACAAATCCCAACCTCACCGATCTCGTGGGATTCCAAAGTGGATGGCCTTGCTATCCAACCTCACCGTGCTACGCATCAAGGTTAATCAAGTGACACAGAAACCCTCCGGATCATTGGGGCTTGCCCGCATTGCTATGTCTAGAGTTACGATCGAGTTGACCCTAAGGAAAGGTTCATTGCATGCAACAAGGGATTCAGATGTCTAAAGGTCTTCCGCTTGTGGTGTTGCACCATGGGCCTGATGTTCAAGCTGAAGCCATGCCAAAGCTCAAGAATTCGAGTGTTGTATCATAGGCCCGATGTTCGGCTAGAGCCATGCCAAAGCTCAAAGATCTCTGGATTCAAATCAGAGCACGTGAGGTGCAATCCGCATGTGGCGATCTCGGTCTTGGAGTCCACCACCTCTCTGTCCTCAGTAGACTCTTTGTCATTATTGATTGTGAGGGTGCGAGGGTTGAAGAGGTGGAGGCGTTGGAGGCTGCCATCACGAATGCCACCAGTCTACTTCCCGACCATCCCACACCACATTTCGGCAGATCGAACAGAGGAAATTCAACTACAAGCAGAAAGCCTGGTTCTGCATTTAATTAAGGTATTATCAATTATAAGCTCATCCGATCCTCCGAGACGCTCATGTATGCTGTTAATTCAACTAGAGAATGATGTACATGCATGAGATGTACTTTGTCTTCTTCCCAATCGCTGTGAGCCGTTCAAAAAAAAATGCTGCTCATCTGACCATATTCTTCTTCTGACACTAGTGACTTTCTGTTTCGTCTAGGCAAAAGTAGATGCCATTTTAATTGGTTTGTGATTTTTGAAGAGGATGGTTGTCGCTGCTCACTGGAGAACACAAACTAAAATTTTCCTTGTGCACTAAATACCTGTTAAGAAAATGTTTGTATAGCATGTGAACCAGCAATTAAACCTTTGGTCCTCTAATTAGTAAAGATAAAGATGGTACACAACTCCTTTGGTCCTTTTATATTGAGCAATGCCATGTCCACGTCATCAAACAACTATGATAATATGTGTTTAACAAACTCCTAAATTGTATAAGTTACATCGCTACTGATGCCGATCCTATTTATTTCGTTACCACCACCATGCATAGTAGGTCGAAATGGCTCGAAATGAGATTCGCTGCTCAATTGTTTTCAGATCACAATCGTTGCTGAAGTGAATCGAGTTACTCGCTTGAATATCCGGAGTTACTAATTGTGCTGTTGGCTCCAAATTTTTAGGACTTTCTTCCGCTGCATTGAGTGGACTTGAAACCATAAGCAGCCTCTCTGTGCAATAGAGTGCTCAATCTGTTCGCTACTTCGAAGTTTTTGGGTTCCATGTAGAAGGTTTCTATATTATTGTTTCTTTTTGCGAGAACAAGCTTCTTTGTTCATGCACTTGATTCCATGTAACGAGAACATGTCAGAAACTTGAACCGCATTATGTTCTGCTACTGCTTTAGATATTTATGTAATCATTTTTCATATGTTTGATCAGTTCAACATGCACTAAGCTTTTGTTACAGGGGATAACTGTGCATAACAAATGTACGTGCTTGGGCTGGCCTTGAACTAAACTTATCAAACTGACCTCCATGTAGCTATCCAAATACTATGGTTTCGTTCAAAGTTTGAAATGTAGTAACCACACATCGATTTTTGCTCTGCTTCTGCTGCCTTAACCTGCGAGAACTTTGATCTATCGATGCTGTGACTGTCAGAACATAATCTTGGAACATCCAAATTCCATGGTTGCATAAATGTTGTCTTGTCGGTTTAATTAATCACAATAGAGCACTGAACGCATCGGGCATGCGTGACCAATAACTTGGGAAGCGATTGGGTATTATGCAAAGTTGGCTATGCTCCTTGTGCGAGTGGCCGGACAGACAGGTACGAAGGGCACGAGCTCTTGGGCTGGCCCTCTTCCTTTTCTTTTCTCAGTCTGACCATTTCTTTCCTTCTTCCCACTTCGACGCAACCGTGAGATGTGAACCCCGTTTGATCATACATACTTGATCTTTGCTTTGCAACATCGAATCACTGCGTGCTAGATGTGAACCCCGTTTGATCATACATTCGTACTCCCCCTGTTTTCCCTTTTCCTTTTGGCACTCGGTGATATGATACCCTGAAAGGCTGGAAGCACATTACATGAACCACCAAATCATTTGGCAAGAACAAGCCTTCTGGTGTGTGTTTTCCGGTGAAATGGTGAATAGGTTCTTTTCTTCTCTCTTTTGGGCTCGACCGAAGTTGACTGGGCTCTGTGCGATTGGCTCAACAGGCATGCAAGGCACGAGCTCTTGGGCTGGCCCGTCCACTGGGCACTGGCTTCCCCTCTCTGTGTTGTCGTCTACGATTCTACACCCGGCAAATACCATGTGCAAACCTGTAAATTTTTTTAAAAAAATTCTCAGAAAATAAGGTAGGGTAGATGATGTTATATAACACTGTAAAATTTCAAGGTTAACCTCAATCGTATTTGCAACATATAAAACTGACAAACATAAATAGTGATGAATAGTCAAACCACTATTCGTGCTGAAATTGTCTTTATAGCGATATAGTCTTGTAGCATTCATTCAGAACATGGGCTTGCATCGGTGTATTCTTTTCTTCTCTCTTTTGGGCTCGACCAAAGTTGACTGGGCTCGGTGCATGCAAGGCACGAGCTCTTGGGCTGGCCCGTCCACTGGCTTCCCCTCTTCTTCGTGTTGTCGTCTTCGGCTGATTCTACCCCGAATTTTTTCTATTTTAGCCCTTTTTTGAAAAATATTCACATTTAGACCCCTGGTAGTTTTAATTCCATTTTTGGACCCAGGGCGTCGGAGCCGTGACCCACGGCGCCGAGGTAACACGTCTCGGCGCCGTGGTCCATGGCGCCGAGGTCCCAGGCCTGCGCCAGCGTGACGGCCTGCGTGGCGCCGACGTGGCAGCACCTCGGCGCCGTGGTCTGTGGCGCCGACCTCGGCGCCATGGTCTGTGGCGCCGACCTCGGCGCCATGGGCAGTGGCTCCGAGCTCGGCGCCGTGACTGGTGGCTTCGAGCTCAGAGCCGTGGATCGTGGCACCGAGTAACCAGGATTGAAACTTCTGAAAGTCTTTTGCATCAATAGCGCTATTGGTGTTTTTGAAGTGCATGGACGGCGAATACGAGATTTTAGGTACTCAAAAATTACTGACCTTATACATTTTAGCAATGAAAAGAGTCTCACACGCCGCTTTGATCAGATGCTATACAAAAAACTATATTTCATATCCATTTTGCTCTAGTATGTGTAATTACCAATTAGACAAGCATCATCTGTGGTAGCCCTGAATTATATGCTTTCTGCGACCTCTATTGTTTAAACTAGCAAGTAGTATGTGTAATTACCAATTCAGGTTGGAGATGCTTTGTGCTTTTAGAATTAAGACATAATGTAGAAAGCATGATTGGCCTTGATATTCAAGTAATGTGATACTAATCGATAATACATTCTCTATATTTGACCTGGTAAGAACAAACAAGCATTGCTACCCTGTTATGTTCTAGCTCGGACTCATTACATGGCATGTGATACTTTAATAGGTTGATGCATAATGATTGCTTGCACTTCTCTTTCATGCTCGATGTAATATATGCATGTTTTATTGTTCATTTCCAATATGCATCTGGTCCTTTTGTTTCTTAGCATGTCTGTACAAACTGTCTCATACTGTGTCATGATGGAACAAGTTCAAATAATACTGAGTCCATGAACTATGTTTTAGGATAGTGCAGATCCCTTGGCAAATGCCCTTCTTCAGCCACAATCTCCAGCCATAGGGGTATATGAGGAGCGCAAATTCCTTTATACCCACCCAATTAGAATTAAAGGAAATAAAACATAAATGGAGAAAATTCTCATCATAAGATTATATCGGGCGCACGTGGCATGTGGGATGTGTGGAACTCTGTACTTGTAATGTTCAGAACTCCACCACTAGTCCTAACATGCCTTAGGGAATATAATTTGCTGGGTCTATTACATTTTGTCTACTGGGTGTAGCGTGGTTGTTTTCCCTTTTTCTCGCGCCCTGAAGATGGCTCCGCTGCATCCTTCATCCTGTCACTCTTGGTCTTGAGAGCTGCCTCACGAGCTTGAAGCTCTTCCTCCTGACGCTTGATGGCTGCTTCACGCAGACTTAACTGCTCTCGCCTCCTTTGCAGCTCATCCTCCTTGCCCTTTAGACGGATTTGGTCCACCCTCACGCGGCGCTCTTGCTCAAGCCGCATCTGTCGTTCCACCTCGCGAGCCTGAGTCATCTTGACAAAGTATTGTCCTTTGTTTTCCACCTCTATTGGCTGGTTCTGTGGCCATGCCGGCGGCACCCGCTCCACCCATTCGATGAACCCGCAAGCCTATGTGTGGCGTGGTAGATGTCACGGATCAAGTTGAAAAACGATAACAAGAAACAAAGGATTTAGTTGTCGTCGTTACCACGAAGTCGTCATCCAGGTCTGGACACTTGAAGAACCTACGATCGTAGTTTGCTCGTTGTACTGGATCCGTGCAGACGCACAACATCGTCCTAAAGCCGCAATGGCACTTCGGGCGCTCATGCCACTCCAGCACTCCAAATGGGTCGGACCTCCAGGAAGACATTGTTGTGTAGTTGTATTGTGATGGCTAGAGGAGGAGATGTGGTATGGAAGACATAGGAGTCCTTTATGTAGGCAGGTTATCTGGTGCAGTGGACATAGTCCATGGAGAGGACATACGAATCTTTTCGCTTTTTCAGGATTCCAGTGTAGCAATAAATGTTCCTATGTAGGCTTTTCAGAGCCTGTAGTCTCGTAATAAATTCATAATTCGTAGCCTTTTCAGTCGTTTGCAGGAAACAGTTCATAGGCTTTTTCAGGATTCCAGTGTAGCAATAAATGTTCCTATGTAGGCTTTTCTGAGCCTGTAGTCCCGTAATAAATTCATAGTTCGTAGCCTTTTCAGTCATTTGCAGGAAACAGTTCGTAGGCTTTTTCAGGATTCCAGTGTAGCAATAAATGTTCCTATGTAGGCTTTTCTGAGCCTGTAGTCCCGTAATAAATTCATAGTTCGTAGCCTTTTCAGTTGTTTGCAGGAAACAGTTCGTAGGCTTTTTTAGGATTCCAGTGTAGCAATAAATGTTCCTATGTAGGCTTTTCTGAGCCTGTAGTCCCGTAATAAATTCATAGTTCATAGCCTTTTCGATGCTTTTGTGAAATAGTTCGTAGGCTTTTTTAGGATTCCAGTGTAGCAATAAATGTTCCTATGTAGGTTTTTCTGAGCCTGTAGTCCCGTAATAAATTCATAGTTCGTAGCCTTTTCAGTCGTTTGCAGGAAACAGTTCGTAGGCTTTTTCAGGATTCCAGTGTAGCAATAAATGTTCCTATGTAGGCTTTTCAGAGCCTGTAGTCTCGTAATAAATTCATAGTTCGTAGCCTTTGCAGTCGTTTGCAGGAAACATAAATTCATTGCAAGAATTATAGAACCACAAAGTACAGACTACGGATTCGAACACAAATATCACATGAATATAACATATACACTTATATACAACAAGTAGCTCATTACAACGTACCTCCTAGCTCATTACAACATATATACAACGACTTTTAAGCCCAACAACAAGCCTACACATAAGTATCACTGCCTCCTAGCCTTACCCTTACCCTTACCAAGGGCGTCGGTGCCTAGAGTGTAACGGCTAGGCTCGCGGTGGCGTCTGCGTGGTAGAGGCTGTGAAGGCTGAGTCGAAGGAGCGTCTACGAGCTGAGACGGGCCTATCTCATCGTAAGTCTGCTGCTCCACCTCGTCGTCGTCCTCACCGCCCTCGTCAGGGAAAGTGTCGCTCCTCGTGGGGGACGAGCTCTGCCCCGTGTACGACCCTCGCTGCGTCGGGTCTGCAAGTCATGTCGAAGGCACGTCTACGTCCCTCGCCGCGCATGTGCTGTAACCACAACGACCAGCCGCACGACGTAGCCGACCTGCTAGCCTCTGTCATCCAACATTTTGTTAACCAACAAGATACGAAGATATTAGGTACTAATTTTGTGAGTGGCTTTGTCGAAGCTTACCTCTAGGAAGCTACGCATCCTGACGTCACCGATCGCCCCGGAGAAACGCCTATGTCCTGCATGCATCGCCGCAGTGTTGCCCTGCAAACAAGCAAAAGAATGGATAATTTGCTATATGTAGTGGTATTTATGTCTATTGGAAAATAAGCAATGAGACTGAACATTACCACACGGTCCAGGACTGGTGCTATCTCCACCTACGTCCCAAGTCAAGTAGACTGGTCGTAGGGCGTGTCTTCATCGTCGGAGGACTCAATGTCGGCATAGTCATCTTGAGTCCATTGTCCCTAAGCTTGGATCGCGCCGCACGCCGGTACCAAACTTGGTACCACCGGAAGTGCTCGTTCTTTGTGCGGCTCGCCGTTGTCGCCCACGTGGTCCCGAAAGTGTCCCCACTCCTCAACGTACACGGTGGTGGTGCCGCCAAGTCCGTGACCTTCTTCTATCGCCGACGATCAAATCGCATGTCACGTAAACCAAACGTTAAAATTAGAAAAAGCTCTGTGCAATTGGAATCCAAGGTTAGAATTGAAATTGCATGCCACTTACTTGTGCAAGGCCACAGATGTGGAGAACGGCGCTACTGGCCACAGCTGCCTCATACCAAACTGGCGTGCAACTCTATGTGGCAGGTGATACTCAACAGCATAGAAACAGATAAGGGGGCACCTCATCCTGTAGAGGGCCTCGTCTATGCTGCACAGTGCGCTGAACTGAATGGCCTCCACCTCTTGCTCGGCGTACGGCTCCCACTTAACCTGCATAGCAACAATTTAACGTTAAAGGTCATATACTGACAAATGAAAATCACGATACCAAATGGAATTAACTTACATTGGAGGCCGTGAGCGCATCTAGCTTGTTCGTGTACTCTAGGTAGGCCCTCTTCGTCCTGGCGTAGGGAACTGAGACCTGGTCCCAAAGATATGCAAGTGTCGGACGTCGACGAAGAGGAACCTCTGTGAACCACGGACGAGGAGGCGAAACCGTGGGACGACCAACTGGTAGACGACACCACATCCACAGCGGAGGAGGTAGAGGCAACCACCTCATCGCCGAGTTCGCGAACTCCGACGACACGCCTCGCAGAGGTGGCGTAAAGGAACGCCAACACCCCGAAGCCCACCTGCATCGCCCGCCGTGTCCCGGGCCAAGGAGGCAGTGGATGTACATCCACGACGCGCTGTCCCCCGTTCCGTTGGGGAAGAGAACGCAACTAAACAAGTGCAGGATCCATGCTCTGCAATTATACGTAAAATGATATTAAATCAAACTATGTAAATTTTAGAAAAAGCTCGATAAGACGACAAGTTGGCTCGATATCCACCCCTACCTGTAGTAGTAGGCAACTGTCTGCTCGTCCGCAACTTCAGGACACACTGCAAAAGTCTGCCGGAGCCAGGTGATCGAAACTCCAGAAGTGCGATGGCCTGCCTCAGGAGGAAGCTCTCTCTCGAGGAAGGCCTCTACTCGGGCTCTCCAACCAGCAGGCACGCACGGTCCGATCACTGGACGGCCGTGAATGGCGACACCAAGTATCTTCTGAGTGTCCTGGAGCGTAATAGTCATCTCCCCGAAAGGGAGGTGGAAGCTGTGAGTCTCCGGCCTCCACCTACATGATACAAAAAAGAGGACTACATGTCAGAGAATTTGAGGCGCACATAGCCGATAAACAATGAACATGCAAGTGGAGCAATGCTTTAGGAGAATACCTGTCAACCAGTGCAGTGATGGCCGGGGGGTTGAAGGTGGGCAACCCACGGTGAACCTGGTAAGAGATGGCATCTAGGCCAGCCCTCTCCAGGAAGGGAGTGTACCTCTCGTCGTACCGCATGTCCAGGAACCCGTCATGGGTTCGAGGACGAAGGATGGGTAGCTCCTGTATAGAATACACCAATTTTTTTAGTTAATGCATCAACATAAAACTGAAATTACACAGGAAGTGATGAATGCAGTACCCTCCCCTCGGCGGTGAGCCGTCCTCGGTGGTTCTCTTCGTAGTGTGGGTCTAGCAGGTGGAATTCCGCCATCCTACAAAAAAAATTAAATTTCTCAGTCCAACATATAAGCAAACAAAAAAATTGAACATGCATAAAATATGGAAAGAATAAGAAATTAAACAAGAAACATAGCAAATTGCATATGGAAAAACAACTAGACGAACTATGAAACATAATGAACAACAAGCACTCGCACCTGACTAAGTGGCCAATGGCATGTGCGTGAATTGTGGCCAAGTCTACCACATCTGCTACATTGGTTCTCTCGTGGTCGATGAAGAAAGGGGTTGCTCTCCTCGCCTCGTTGTTCCCGGAAGCCGATCCATAACCATCTTGTGTCTCGCCCTCTTCATGGTTCCACGTTTGTTCCAACGGCTACCCGGATCCGCAATGTATTTCGGCCCGGTGTATGGTGGCCACTCTCCCTCATCCCGGTAAGGCTCGAAACGGGGAGACCACATAAGCACAAGGTTGTCAACACTGAACTCCCGAGATATCTTGCTCTCGTAGTCATAGTTGCGATGCCTTGCTGCTGCCACATAATGAGAACACGGAAAGTGGTACCGCCTCGGTTAACCACATGTGCATGAGAAAGCAATAAGGACAACCTTATGCCTCCTCGTCGGCCGGAGCTCTCCATCGGTCGTTGTACCACCCCTTTCTACAACCTCGTAAGTGCCCGTGGCATTGTCAAAACAATGTACCTCATGTGCCTCAGCCCTCGCCTTTGCCCTTTCAAGGTGGCGCTTCGGTTTTGGCGCCCATCTCTGTTGTTTACTCTGTAGCGCCATTGCATGTGCGTGTCTTTCATTGAACCAGGCAACAAGCTTGTAAAAGGTGAAGGATATGATAGCATTGACGGGCATACCATGTATACCCCTAAGCAAATTATTGAAGGATTCAGCCATGTTGCTTGTCTGAAACTCGTACCTCCAGCCACCATCGTCATGAGCCCTTGTCCATTTGTCGACATCTCTCATCAATCCCGTCAACCACTGTCTACCTTCTGCGTTTGTTGCAGTATTAAGCTACTCCAACTTCTCCTGGAAGAACTTGACCTCAAGCATTCGAGCGACCTCCTCGAACAGATGAAAGTTATCCTTCGTACCATCCTTACGGAGTAGATTCTCGGCAAGATGCCGAGTGCACCAACGGTGGTGCAAAGCTGGATACCCCGTATTCGCTCTGTCGGCAACAAGTATGCCCCGGTGTCTATCGATATGACACCAACCTCCCTACCAGGGCCGACCACGTGCCTCCGAACGAGCCGCAAGAACCATCCCCAGCTGTCTTTGTTCTCCCTCTCAACCAAAGCAAACGCCAAAGGAACCAACGCGTTGTCTGCGTCATAGGAAATGGCTATCAGAAGTGTGCCCTGGTACTTGCCAAGAAGAAACGTACCGTCAATGGAGAAGACGGGACGACAATGCCGAAAGGCCTCGATGGACTGAGCAAAGCACCATAAAGCACGGAAGAATATCTGCATCCCATCTTGAGTCCATTCGTTTGGTTTCGAGACGTACGCATAATGCATAACCGCTTTGATTGCATTGAAGAGTGCTGGCAACTGCAAGTACCCATCTTCCCAATCCCCATATATCATCTTCCAGATGCGTTGCTTTGCCCTCCATGCTTTTCCATACCTTATCTCGTATCCAAATTTCTCCTTAACAATCCCAGCAAGTGTCTTCACCTTCATATTGGGTTCTCCCTTTACTATGTGACACAGTGACTTGGCAATAATGGTAGAGGTCAATCTGCCGATGCTTCGCTTGAGCTCGCTCGCACAAGTGTGTGGGCCAACGATTCTTGTGATCTTGAACTTTCCGTGTCCTTCTGCTTCCTAGCACAAACCCTCCATTCACATGTTTCCTTCTACACAACTGTGTACCTCCGCTCCACATAAGAATGCCTCACCTTGAATGGCCTTTTACGAATCATCAATACTCCTGCAGCCACCTTTTCAATGCCGACAAGTCCTCAAACACCATGCCCTTCTCAATTGTCATGCTTGACCTGCCTCAGAGCATCTAGCAACTCATCATCCCTTCCTTCGCATAAGCCTCATGGGAATGCCTAAGATCGCTGAATTCATGAACCGATGGATCCCGCCAGGCAATAACGCTCGATCGACTCAATATCACTTTCGGTCAGCTCTCCAAAAGGGCGGTCATCATCAGAATCAACGGCCCTAGCGATCTCGTAAGGGGATTGAGACAAAATAATGGAATGACGGGAAAAGGCTAAAGAGTTGCTCGACACTTACTGGGATGATCCTGAGGGGCCGCCACGACATCATCAGTCCGACATTCAACTCGAACTGGTTGAGAAATCTGAACCTCGTTCGGGGCAGATAGAGCATCGGGCACCTCAGGCACTTCTTCCACATCCACCGCAAGGTCCGGTAACGGAGGGTCAAAGGGTGCCTGATCACCTAGTTCTGGTGAATAACTATGAGGGGTGGGATCAATGGACACCTTCCGCACAACAAGGTCCAAACATTGGAACTCATTCCTCATAACCAATTGGACATATTTGTCCCACTGATCCTCACAACCAATTAAGATCAACCGCCTTAGAATTGTGTCTTTCGAACCGAAGTGAAGTAACCCCTCAACTGTGATGCTCTCCTCGTTTGCATAACAATGTAGCTCCTCCCGGGCCCTAGCAACCAACTCACTAAACGACGGCCGATCACTGAATATCGGAGGCACCCTTTGCATTTCAACAAATCAAACATTTCCATAATCATCACTTGTCACACTGCCTCCATGATATAGGGTGACTAGGTTGTCCATCTAGTTCATACAGAAAATCAAACTTAATACCTTTAATCGAAATTGGATACTACATAGTAACTAATAAGTACCTAGTCACTAACTAAATGCTACCTAACTTCAAGCCAACAAGTTAATGTCAACATTGTAAAAAGCAAATTACCAACAAGTTAACGTCAACATGGTAAAATGAATAATTTAATATAATTATAGGTTTGCCAGGTTTTCTATTGCGGTATCACCTTAGGATATTAGTACCATACTCACAGTCTCCCACCCCCGTTGACATTTGACTTCAACACTACACTAAGACTTGAACACTGTGATTTCTCTATCACACTGGCCCATCCTACAGGCCACAGCATCGTTTCCTCTGTCCCATTTCAACGACCAAACACACTATCTAACCATGAACACATAGCATGCACAAGCAAGGGCATCAAGCAAAACCTAATGCAAGCCCATCATAATCCAAATCAAGGCTGCAAAGATCACATTTCCCACAATTGTAAACCTCCTCATCAGCAACACATACCATACACAATGCTACTCCTACGTAAGAAGTAAGCATCTACTTCATATATTATTGACTAAGAAGCAACCAACTGTGAAAATATACCTGATCAAAATCAACAAGGAGCAACCGGAGGCGGCGGGAGCGGCGGGGGGACGCAGGCGGGGAGGGGAGGCGGCGGCACCAGGGGACGGCACTAGTATATTTTGTCTGTCAATAGGCAGCATCAGCAGTCAACAATCGCTTGTGCACACTCACTCTTTATTTTATTCATCTTCCTTCCAATTTTTATACAGGGCCAACACCAACCTTGCAAAACCATCAATTAATTGGTACACCACACAGCAGTGCATGCATGGGGAACAATCCATTTCCTTATGAATAGCACACGATATCGAAATATTTGTAGTCCATACAAAGCCCAGGCAGACGTGTGTGCATAAGCGCTATACCAGCAATAAAAAAATGCTTAAAGTAACACACACAAGATCTATACCAGCAATGCAAATTGTATGTACAAAGCTAGGTATCCAAAAACAATATCCCATAAATTTTACCTGTTCTACCAAAATTACTCGCTAATTGCATGTACTTCCGCCGGGACGCAGCGGGAGGCGGGGCGGCGCCGTGGACGCGGCGGGGAGGGCGGGCGGCGGGACGCGCGACGGGAGGGGAGGCGGCGGCACCAGGGGCGCGGCGGGGGAGCGGTGGTCGGGACGCAGCGGCCGGGGACGCGCGCAGCACCGTGGGCGGCGGCGGGAGGCGGGCGGCCGGGACGCGCGAGGAGGGGAGGCGCGCACCAGGGCGGGCGGCCGGGACGCAGCGGGAGGGGAGGCGGCGGCACCGGGGCGCGGCGGGGAGGCGAGAGGGAGAAATGAACGCGAATGAACGAAAGAGACAGAGGGAAAGGAGAAGGCCGCGTGCGGCCCGGTGGCAGGCAGCTCGGCGCCAAGATCCACGGCTCCGAGCTCGGCGCCACGACCCATGGCTCCGAGCTCGGAGCCACGACCCACGGCGCCGAGGTGCTGCCACATCGGCGCCACGCAGGCCACCACGCTGGTGCGGGCCTGGCACCTCAGCGCCGTGGACCACGGCTCCGACCCCCTGGGTCCAAAAACGGAATTAAAACTACCAGGGGTCTAAATGTGAATATTTTTTTAAAAAAAGGGCTAAAATAGAAAAAAATTCGGGATTCTACCCCAGGCAAATATCAGGTGGAAACCGTCTATTTTATGTAAACATCATAAAAACCACGTGTAAAAGTTTTAAAAAATTCTCAGAAAATAAGGTAGGGCAGATGATATTATATAACACTGTAAAATTTTAAGGTTAACCACAATCGCATTTGCAGCATATGAAACTGACAAGCAGCGAAATGAATAGTGATGAACAGTGGAACCACTATTCCTGCTGAAATTGTTTTTTCATATCTTGCAAACGTGATTAAGTTTAATCTTGAAATTTTTATAGGGTTCTGAAATATCATCTTCCTTACATATGGTAAAATTACACGTGGTTTCCAATTTTTCATGGAATTTACATGGAAAGAGTGGTTTCTACCTAGTATTTACCGAAAACCCCCACTTCTGACGGCCCGAGGCCGATAATGACGTCGTCACCACCACGAGAGACCAGAAACAGGACATGCAAGCGCTATATATAGTACTTGTCCCTATGATTAGTCACTACATTTGTCGGACAGATTAAATTGTGCTCACAATGGCCGGCGGACGACCATCAGACGACGGTACAAGAACCAGGACAATGCTGACGACGAACCATGGGACCAGCAAAGTTGGCGCTACGAACTTACCAGAAGAAATTGTGCGATTCGGTGTTTGAATGATTATAAATCTGTGCTGCATTTCAATCACGACATGCTAGATCAAATCTCTTGCCTGTGGGTCATGATTTAAGAGCATAGGTCTACTATTGGTTTCCTGATGCGTGTTCATTCAGCCCGCAAGCAGTTCGTTAAATGTCCTGACCCAAACAAGGCTGGTGTGTATGCACCATTTCTGATTTACTTGTGGTGGGAGTCGCCATGCAGCTGAGTCAGATTAGCAGCGACTCCTTCGGCAGGAAGATGCGCTATTGATCAAACAGCAGTGATGCCAATACTAAACAAACAGCAGTCATGCGACCTTTGTTCTTCGCAGTTCCCAGTTTATACATACTGGTATACACTTGATTAGTTAAATATCACGCAAGTGTGGCCGTATTGACGAGAGGTAGAATACTCGGAAAACTACTAGCATCGGCGTCTGGTACAAGCTTCAATTTGCCTTTGAGCTTTCATGCTGGCTTTTACTTGCTTCGTTTTTTGCGTTCTGTTCCACGCTTATCGCCTGGTAAGTCGAGTCTCTTTCTTCTTTTTGAAAGCGTGGTTAGTCGAGTCTTGATCCCACTGCTTGGCTCGAACGCGTATTCGTCCGGTCAGTCAACTTGTGTGTTGTCAGCTGTGGGACCCCAGAGCAAGCTTTTCTTCTTGTTGGCATCTTGTGTGAAAGAAAGAAAAGCATATTATTATTCTTCCTCAGGCTTAGCGGAGCCTGGGTCCTCTCTTCTTCCATCCGAAATAGCCATGAAAGCACCTCTTAACCAGTTTTTGGATTTTAATTATACGCTGGACGAATCTGGTCTTCTGATCAGGTATACCATTCCACGATGAGTATGCCTTAAGTACACTGGAAGGAAGGAATACAATTCGATGTTTACTTGCTTGACTCGTGACTTGTGACGAATAAGCAGCAGTGAATAAGCCGGGTCGCCTATAAATATTGAAAGCTTCCGTTCCTCCCGTAACATAACCAAGATCTTAGGTCGATCTGCACGAGCAAATATACACTAATACAAAGTTACGCAGTACCAGTAATTATAAGCTTGCTTAGCTATGGAGGCAACCGCGCTGAGCTTGGCCAAGCTCACCCTCGACACGGTGCTGCCCGTGGCCAAGAACGCCTCGCCGACGAGGCCATGCTCTGCCGGCGCCCACGAGGAGGTGTCCTTCATCACCAACGAGCCGGAGATGATGCGTGCCTTCTGCGGGCGGTGGCGCCGCGATCGCGCCGCAACGAGGTCGCCAAGATATGGGTGAAGCAGGTCCGTGACTCGCATACGATGTCGAGGATCGCCTCCAAGAGTACCCCCCCGACCTCGGCACAGGCGCAGCTGCCGCCGTTCGATGCATGGCTCGGGCGTCGCGCACTCGCTCGCCACGCAATCGAGAGCCCAGCACCAAATCGCCGTCCGGATAAGGCCGTGAAAGGCGTGGTCGACGAGGTTAGCAAAGGAACCTCCGTTACAAGATCGCCATCCACCGGCCCCGCACCCAACTCGGTTGCCATTGATGACATGGAGATCTTCTCCGAGATTTCGCCGCCGACATCGCCACCGAGGAGTCACAGGCTCGTCGGACGTGACCGAGTTCGAGACGATCCGTCGGCCGCTGGTGGGATCGGAGTGGCACGCCGCTCCGTGTGCTCTCCGTGTGTGGCATGGGCGGCATGGGCAAGACAAAGTGCTCGCGCGGGAGGTGTTGAGGAGCCCGAGCTCGCGCGGGCGTTCCAACTCCGAGCCAGGTCACCGTGCCGCACCCCTTGGGCATGGCCGAATTCATTCGAGCCTCGCGAGACAGCTAGACATCGTGCCGCACAAAGAGCGCAAAGCCTCACGGCCCTCACCGAGGCGGTGGTGCACCACCGGGGACAAGAGGTACGCCATCGCCGCCGACGGCGTGGCGACCATTGCGGAATGGGAGCAAATCGGAAGGTGCTGCCCGACGGAAAGAGAGGAGCTGGATCATCGCGACAACAAGGGACAAGGGTGTCGCCGAGTTGTGCTCCTCACCATCCGACCTTGTGTACGAGCTTAGCTCTCTCACGACGCGAATCACTTCAACTTCTCTACAAGAAGGCACGATAAACGACGGCCGTTGATGGGGAAGTCGATGGAGATGGCCAACTCCATCCTCCGAGATGTTGCGTCTGCGCCACCGGCGGTCGCCGCCGTCGGCAAGCTATTGGCCACAAAGATGAAGAAGTTGGTGGAGTGGAAGAAGCTGCACGACCACCTCGGCTCTGAGCTGAAGAACAACCCGGTTTGGGGTCAATAAAGATGTCCTCACATCCAACTCGACGCGCTGCCATACCACCTCAAGTCTTGCTTCTTGTACCTCGCGTCTTCCCCAAGTACCGCAAACTTCGCCGAATCGCGTGTTATGGCGGTGGATAGCCGATGGGTCGGTGGTCGAGAGGTGGACATGCATGTCCGGGGCGTTGGGGAGGGCTACTTCAATCGCCTTATCGCCAGTGCATGATCCACCAAGAACCACCGGTCAACCTCGATGGTCGGATCAACACCGCCCAAGTCCATGACATGATGCGTGAAATCATCCTTGCCAAGTCCGCCGAGGAGAACCAACTCTTCGTTTCAACAACCGCCAATCGCCGCCGAGGCGCGCCCGAGGGAGAAGGTCCGCACTTGGTCGCCGCAGCGGCGTTGACTACCGCCGCAAGCCGATCGACGCCATGGAGAGCATTAACAACCTCGTCGCGACGCTCGGTCGCCGACGGCCGATGGAGAGTGTCCGCCGCGCCTCATCATCCTCCAAGATGAAGATGCTCGAGTGCTCGATCCGAGGACTGCCCGAACGCGACGGACGCCCATATCGTGGACATTGGCGAAGCCGCCATCTCAAGTACTGGGCCTAAGAAGAACTAGCATCACTAGGCTCCCAAGTCGCCGGGAGGCTCAAGTTCCTGCAGATCCATAGACATCCGAGGCACCAAGGTCACCACCGCGCCGCAAAGCCTCACCAAGCCGGAGAAACGCAGCACTTCACCGCCGCCATCGCATGCGCCATGACGACAACAATAAATCCCGCAGAGCGTCGGGCTCCCCGACGGCCGGAAGGCCGAGGAGCATGCACGATGGGTCGGGTGGCCGTCGAAAGATGGCCACCGCGCGCCAGGGATATAAGCAAGCGGTCGAGCTCACTATTTGGAAATCACGGAACTCACCGACAAAGATGGTGCCAAACTCAGACACACTTCATGAGCTCGTCGGTCTTAAAGACCTCGAGGTGCGCGCTTAGGCACCGGCACCGCAATCATGGCTCACCCGCTGCTCGGAATTGATATCGCCGCCGCAAAGCATCTCATCACCCTCCGCCGTGTGGGTTCCTCGGCAAGCTGCCCCATTGGGTCCAATCACCCAAGGTGTCACCAAGATCAAGCCGCTCGGCACGAGTTGGAGCAGACGCGTTGAGGTTCTTGGGGATCTCCTAGCCTAACAGTTTGCATCTCGGAGGAAGTCCTATGTGGGGCAGCGGCTGAACTCGCGCCGAGCAAGTTCGCGGAAGCTCATCAAAGATCGACCGCCTCAAGACTTGGTGTCGTTGGTCATCGAGAAGAATCCATGCCGAGTTTGCAGTGGCTATGGCTCAAACGATGCCGCATGTTGAGGGACGACGAGGACGGTGTCGCCGGTGTGACGCTCTGCCGCCACGCTCAAGGAGGTCCGGTCAAGTTCAACGACGGTGATAAACCCACGCTACATGCTATCCTGCGAAAGCAATTACTAGAAAAGCACCCAAATCGCCCACAGTTCGAGTATGTGCTGAGCATGTAGCTCTGCATACTTAGCGAGCTATATAAATAGCTATAGCACTTCCGTTTTTTATGGTTTTTGGTTTTGATTTCTCTAAAAATTAAAATAACAGGAAGGTTTTTTAAAGCCACTTCTTTAGCTCCAAATAGCTTCTCAAATTTAAAATTGTACCCTCTTTGCTTCTACGTCTATACCTGTTGTATAACTGAGGGCGAAATGGGAATTTCCCAATTGAGGAAAAGGAAAAAAATTTTATGCTGGTGGGGCCCATCTGTTGGTGGGCCGTGTGAGGAGATAAGGAGGAGACGGTTCATCTCCTCCCACAGGCCGGTGCGGGTCTTTTGGATCTGCGCTTTCCTCGGGCGATGGCGGCGGCCGGGTCTTGGGGGCGATGGCGATGCAGGCGGCGTCGGCGCGGGCGTTTCGGCGCCAGCCGCACCGCAGCCCGCCGTTCCCCTCCTCTCCGCTCCGCTATAAAGCTCGGACTCTCTCCTCTCTTCGGTACGGCGAAATCCAGTGAGTTCTCTCCCCTCTACTCTTTTCTCCGGTGGTGGTCTCGGGTTCTTGGACGGTTGGCCGGCTTTTTTGTGCTCCACCGACAGCCGTGAGGCTTGACCCGTGACTAGGGTTTTGATTTGCACTTGAACTGGGAGCATCACATGGTAGTGTGTTAATTAAGTCATTTATATGCCATGTTTTCCATACTTGGATAATTATAATATTTGCTGGAATTAAATTAAGAAATATGCTTATACCGCAATATTTACAACAATCCAGAAAAACAAACTATAAAGAAATGGCTTCCTCATCTGATGTCGTAAAACCTGAAGTTTTTGACGGAGTCAATTTCAAGCGCTGGCAGGCGAGAGCAAAACTTTGGCTGACTGATCTTAAGCTCTTCTGGGTCATTTCAAATCAACCGGCGTTTCCGCTGGCGATCCCTGAAACGATGAAATGGGAAGAAGCTAATAACGCAGTCTTAGCCCGTTTGCTGGCCATCCTGTCTAATCGCTTGTTTGACGTCTATGTCAACTTCACGAATGCCAAGCAACTTTGGGATGAGCTCGATGAGAAATACTCCGAAGAGGATAATGGAAATGAGTCATTTATTACAGCCAATTACTTGAACTACAAGATGGTTGAGGGGCGGTCGGTGATGGAGCAACTCCACGAGCTACAACTCCATGTACGTGACTTAAGTCAGTACGACTGCGTCCTACCAGAGAAGTTCCAAGTGAATGTCATTCTGGCTAAGTTACCGCCTTCGTGGCATGACTTTGTGACTGCTCGTGGACATATAAAGGAGTGCTTGACACTCAATGAGCTGTCAGCTGCTATCAATGTCGAAGAGCGTGCTAGAGCCGGTGACGGCATGGGAAAGGCTCAAGTTCAAGCTCATCAGGTGGAAGTTAAAAGAACTGGAGGTCCTGGGAAACCCAAATTCAAGCCCCAAGCCAAGCTCCAACCAAAGAAAATGAAGAAGAAAAAGGATGACATCGTCTGCTTTGTTTGCGGTGAGGCTGGCCACAAGGCCAATCATTGCCGCAATCGGAAGGGCAGAGGTCCATCGCCGGGTCAGCACAAGAGCAGCAAGGCTTAGGCTAATGTCGTGCTGGCTAACACCAGCTCAGAAGAGTACGTACCTATGGCCTTTATGGCAAATCCATCTATTAATTGGTGGATTGATACAGGTGCTACTAGACATATATGTGCTGATCGATCTTGTTTTTCTTCATTTCAGGGTAAAGGTGGTGGATCCGTCCTAATGGGCAACGGAGCCGCCGCAACAGTACGTGGGATCGGACAGGTTTGCCTAAAGCTCACTTCGGGCAAAACACTCACCCTAAAAGACGTGCTGTATGTGCCTGCGATGACTCGCAATCTCCTTAGCGGGTCAATGCTGTGTAGGCAAGGAATAAAGCCTGTGTTTGAGTCAAATAAGGTCATCTTGACCAAGTTTGGTAATTTTGTGGGCAAAGGCTATGATAGCGGAGGCATGTTCCGCTTATCCATTCTTGACTTGAATAATGTAAACGTTTATAATGTTTCCCATTGCAATAAAGTTCATGATATTTGGCATTCACGGTTATGTCATGTTAATTTTGAAGCCATTATGCGGTTAAGTAAGATGAGTTTAATTCCAAGCTATAATTATGAGAAGGGTTCAAAGTGCGAAGTGTGTGTGCAAGCTAAGCAGCCCCGAAAACCTTTTCATAGCGTTGAAGGGCGGAGCACCTCTCCACTTGAACTAATCCATTCTGATCTTTGTGAGATGAATGGAATATTAACTAAAGGTGGCAAACGATATTTCTTAACTCTCATAGATGATGCGACTAAGTATTGTTATATATATATATCTACTTAAGTCGAAAGATGAAGCACTTGAATACTTTAAAATCTACAAAGCTGAAGTTGAAAATCAACTAGAAAAGAAAATCAAATGGTTAAGATCGGACCGAGGCGGTGAATACGTCTCACATGAGTTCTCCCAATTCTGTGAAGAAAATGGAATAATTCATGAAGTTACTCCACCGTACTCACCCCAATCTAATGGAATAGCCGAGAGAAAGAACCGAACTCTTTGCGACTTGGTTAACGCCATGCTTCAGAGTTCAGGTATGCCGGACTATTGGTGGGGTGAGGCAGTTCTCACAGCTAACTATATTCTGAATAGGGTTCCACCTCGCAATCAGGAGGAAACACCCTATGAAGGATGGAAGGGGAGAAAACCCAACTTATCCTATCTTCGAACGTGGGGATACCTTGCAAAAGTGCATGTGCCGTTGCCGAAGAAAAGGAAACTTGGTCCTAAGACCGTTGATTGTATCTTTCTAGGATATGCTATAAATAGCACGGCTTATAGATTTCTAGTGGTCAAATCCGAGTTGAGTGACATCACTACAAATATAGTGATTGAATCTCGTGATGCGACATTCTTTGAGCATGTGTTTCCTATGAGACCGAATGAAGGAAGTAACCATATCGGTATACATGACATCTCTATTCTTCCTAGTGTGGATAACACTGCTCCATAGCTGGAGTTGAGGAGAAGTAAGAGACAGAGGACCGAGAAGTCACTTGGCGATGACTTTGTCACATATGTCGTGGATGATGAACCACGAACCCTTTCAGAGGCGTATGCATCTCCGGATGTGGATTACTGGAAGGAGGCAGTCCGTAGCGAGATGGATTCCATCATGTCTAACGGAACTTGGGAAATTACAGATCTTCCGCCTGGTTGCAAGCCAATAGGTTGCAAATGGATCTTTAAAAGAAAGCGTAGACCTGATGGTACTATTGAAAAGTACAAGGCCCGTTTAGTGGCTAAGGGTTTCACGCAAAAAGAAGGAGAAGACTATTTTGATACATACTCTCCTGTGGCTCGTTTACCCACAATTCGAGTGCTTTAGCGCTAGCCGCTGCATACAAACTCCTAGTACATCAAATGGATGTAAAGACCGCTTTCCTAAACGGAGAGTCGGATGAGGAGATTTATATGCAACAGCCTGAAGGATTTGTGGTTGAAGGGCAAGAAAGGAAAGTATGTCAATTGATTAAATCTTTGTATGGTCTAAAGCAAGCTCCTAAGCAATGGCATGAGAAATTCAATAGTACGATGATGTCGGTCGGCTTTTGTGTAAATGAAGCCGATAAATGTGTTTACTATCGGTTTAACGGGGGCGAAGGTGTCATTCTATGTCTTTACGTAGATGACATATTGCTTTTTGGAACCAACATGGATGTGATCAATAACACTAAGTCTTTCCTTTCCCAGAATTTTGATATGAAAGATCTGGGTGAAGCTGATGTTATCTTAAACATTAAGCTTATAAAGGGTGAGAATGGGATTACTCTTTCACAATCACATTATGTGGATAAAGTCCTAACCAGATTCGGGTTTATGGACTGTAAGCCAGCAGCTACACCCTATGATCCAAATGCAAAGCTACATAAGAACACTGGGCATGGGAAGGACCAACTTAAGTATTCTCAAATCATAGGATCCCTGATGTACCTAACTAGTGCAACAAGGCCAGACATCTCATATGCTGTAAGCAGATTGAGTCATTATACGTCCAATCCAGGAGATGATCATTGGATAGCACTAGAAAGAGTACTAAGATATTTGAAGGAAACCTCTAATTTGGGAATACATTACTCGGGCCATCCGACAGTCTTGGAAGGATTCAGTGATGCTAACTGGATCAGTGACTCGGATGACATGAAGGCTACGAGTGGTTATGTATTCACTCTAGCAGGTGGGGCCGTGTCGTGGAAGTCCTCTAAACAGACTATTCTTACACGGTCCACCATGGAGGCTGAATTGGTACCTCTTGATTCAGCAGCTGTAGAGGCAGAATGGATTCGAGAACTCCTTTCTGACCTACTTGTGCTGGAAAAGCCTATTCCAGCCGTATTGACCTACTGCGATAACCAAACCGTTTTGGTTAAGGCGAAGAGTAGGAAGGACAATATGAAGTCCTCAAAACACATAAAGAGACGACTTAAGTCGGTAAGGCATGCCAGAGAGACGGGTGTTATTACTGTAGAATACATCCAGTCTGAAAGGAACTTGGCAGATCCTTTCACTAAAGGATTGGCTCGGAAGGCTATCCAAGCAGTGTCACAGGGAATGGGGCTTATACCCGTATAAAGGCTCACATTGGTGGTAACCTATCCTAGGAGATCGGAGATCCCGTGAACTAGGCTCTAGGACAACAAACTGTGTGAGATTAGAGAGCACATCTAACGGGTCCCATTAGCTGTAGTGCTCTGTCTGTATGGAAGGTTGAGCATAAGCTCTTAATGAACTCAAGGTCTATTTGACTTATGGAATCGTCCTACAGGATTCCTAGAAGAGTTCACCTACGTGAGTGTGATTGTGAGGTCGCAATTAGAGAAAGATAAGGGTATACTTTCTTAAGCACTCATGAGCTAGATACGGGGACATGACCGGAACGTCCCAACCCGAGAGGGAAAAGGCAAGCCGCCCAGTACAGAATGTGATTTGGGCAAATATTCTCACACCAAGACATTGGATCAAGGTATAGTCCTCCTTTGTCTGTGCAGAGTCGTAGTCCTTGTTGCTAGGCTTTGGGTTCAAACCCGAAAGGTACCCATTGTCGAACAGCTGTATATTAAACAAGACTTTGAGCTTCAGTCATCAATTGAGAAATTGGTGGGGACTGTTGTATAACTGAGGGCGAAATGGGAATTTCCCAATTGAGGAAAAGGAAAAAAATTTTATGCTGGTGGGGCCCATCTGTCGGTGGGCCGTGTGAGGAGATAAGGAGGAGACAGTTCGTCTCCTCCCACAGGCCGGTGCGGGTCTTCCGGATCTGCACTTTCCTCGGGCGATGGCGGCGACCGGGTCTTAGGGGCGACGGACGCGGTGTCAGCGCGGGCGTTTCGGCGCCAGCCGCACCACAGCCCGCCGTTCCCCTCCGCTCCGCTATAAAGCTCGAGCTCTCTCCTCTCTTCGATACGGCGAAATCCAATGAGCTCTCTCCCCTCCTCTCTTTTCTCCGGTGGTGGTCTCGGGTTCTTGGACGGTTGGCCAGCTTTTTTGTGCTCCGCCGACATCTGTGAGGCTTGACCCATGACTAGGGTTTTGATTTGCGCTTGAACTGGGAGCATCATCGTGAGGTTTGAGTTGTGCTTTGAGTGTTTTTGGCTGGAATACTCTTGTGGCGTGTGGTCTTGTGCGGCAAACTTCTACGTCGACTTCCTGTTGCTTGCGGCTGATATGGGAAGAAGGGCATTGTATCTTTGGCGACCATCTCCCTGCTCGGTTTATGGGGGGCATTAGTTTTCTGGGACAGCGCAATCGCGTGCCTTGCTCATTTCAGTAACTTCATGTGATTTCGAATATCACCGTATTGTGAGTATTCTGGTGCTTGATCTTTGCAATTTGGTGGTATACCTCTTATATCAGTGAGTCTTGTTAAAAGATCATTTGCAAAGATTGAATTCTGTGGACTTTAGCTCTGTGATGAAATGACATACTGCTGAAATTTTATATGAATGTGAGGGTAGATTTACTTTGAGTATTCAATTGAATCTGCTATTAGTTTGTTCACTGATATCAAATCTGCTAGCTGCTCTATTTCTAATATCTGTGTGAGGTCGGTCTAGTTTGGTCTTTTCTGACCTCTGCCGAACTTGTTGATTCGGGCTGCAGCTAGTTTTGTTATTGACTGGTCTGTGCCGAACTTTGTAAATCAAAATGTTACTCTGTCAGGTTGGATTCTTGTAGGTTCGGCTCTGTCCAGTCAATTTATTTTTGATCTGGAAATACCTGTAAATAGCAAGATTCAATTGTAGCTCAAAAGTAAATTTACAACTATCATATACAATAAAGATTAGGCATTGTCATGGCGGTGATGGCCAAGATTGATTCTTGTGCAACTCGCTTTCCGAGAGCAATTAATACTTTTCAAATTGCAGTTCATATGCTGGGTTTAAACATATATGTTAATGCTACATTAAGATTAGCATGCAGATGTTCATGTTTACTTGTCAACATGTTAATTATATACATATATGTGACATTTATATTGAGCATATGTTATTTTTGCAATGGCTTAAAAGATTCACATGGTAGTGTGTTAATTAAGTCATTTATATGCCATGTTTTCCATACTTGGATAATTATAATATTTACTGAAATTAAATTAAGAAATATACTTATACTGCAATATTTACAACAGCTCCGACGAGCTAGCCGGCCACCAGGGCCCCTACTTCAAGCGGCTCAGGGAGGCCGGGTGGGAGACGCTGGACCTGCTCCACCGGTCCGAGTCGGCGCAGGGCCGACAGGTGCGCGTGGTGGTGCACGACCCGTTCATGCCGTGGGTGCAGCGCCTGGCGCGGCGGCACGGCGCCGCGTGCACGGCATTCCTCACGCAGACGTGCGCGGTGGACGTCGTGTACACGCACGGGCGGGCCGGTCGGGTGGCGCTGCCGGTGTGGGAGGGCCGCCGAGCTGCCGGGCCGCCGTGCCCGCCGGTGGCCGACGCGTTCTGGTTGACACGGACGCGCACCACCCGTCCATGCGGGGGCTGTAGATGAACGTACCAGTTCGTTGGGCTGGAGACGGTGGACCATGTGCTTGTCAACTCATTCTACGACTCGGAGCCTCAGGTGAGCGGAGCCGCGGAAGCCCACGCATGCATGCACGAACCAACTAATGCTACTAATTAACATGTGCACGCACAGAGGTTCACATCAAGAGTGGTTCTATCCAAAGTTACCAGACCCTTCTCTCTCTGCATCCTTCCATCCTTCATAGGCCCGGACCAGGGCCATATGATCACTATAATGTTTCGCTGAGAATCTAGATTTTGCAGTTCCTGCCAACTAATAGGTAAAGGACAAAAATTCAAACAAAGCCTTCTTACCTGAATGGCAACAAAAAGCTTGGGGATCAATGAAACATAGCCATAACTACCACATGTATCCATCGGGGGAGCATATTGTGTGTAATCTAGCTTAGGATGCAATCACGGTGCACTTCAATTAGAAAAAGTCACGAAATATTCTAAAAAAATTCCTAGATATATTTCATTGTTTACTCCACATATATATAAAATTTTAAGTTCAAATTCACTATATGTTAAGAGTAACAAAAAAGAGAAAATTCTAACAAATTTGAACTCTTAACATGTCAGATTTTTTTCTCTTTTTTTACTCTTAACATAGAGTGAATTTAAACTTAAAATTTTATACATAGGTAGAGTAAGTTTAGAAGTAAATCTAGATTTTTTTTGGATTTTTCATGACTTTTTTAGTTGGAGTGCACAATGATTACACCCCAAGCAAGATTGCACACGATACGTTCCGATATTAGATCTTCCCTACTTTTCTTATAAATTTTCTTATGAAAGAGAATCGTTTCACAAGTAATACTAATAATTAAGATATAGTCAAACAGTAGAAATTAAAGGCATACATCCTTCTTGTCCTGTGGCAATAGGAAAGGATCCCGGGCACTCAATCCAAAGAACCACGGTAAATACAGATCAATGCAATGTAAAAACTGCACCCATTATAAGCATCTTCCCCAACTTTGAATCAACTGGAAGCATGGAAAGGTATCTTCCTACAAAGTTGAATTAGGGAAGTATTTATACGTTCAAGACTCATATGTTTCAGTAGTGCTAGCAAGGAAGCAAAATATAAGACATACCAAGATCGATAAGGTTCTCATTTTCATCTAATGCTCCAATCATCTTCAGGAATTCCATTGCATTTTGGACCTACATATTTATCAAGTGGTTAGCCACATCAAAAGTGGAAAGGGTTGAAAAGAAGAACCCTTTACTACCTACTTAAACAATAACTTGCAGAGTTTTAAGCTGTGTACATGCCCAAGAAGTGCCGCAGTTTGAAGATACAACTAAATCCAATAGACACAGGCAAAGCAAAAAGGGAATATCCAAATGCTGAAGTATGATTTAAACAAATACAGCTAGTGGTTTTGGAGGCTATAAGGCAGCTGATAGAAACTCCCCAATGCTGCCAACTTGCAAACTTTTTATCTGCAAACACAGTGAATTCAAAGGAGTTCTAAGAAGCTCCTAAGTCGATAGTCTGCAAATGCATCATACACACATCTAGGGTAGAGATGATAGCATTCTCCAGGTTGGACACGACCAGCTCTGCCCCTCCTCTGCAAGATAACAAAAGAGTAAAAGATCATGTCATCATTCAATGAACATTTCTGTAGTAAAAGAAAACCAACTTCATGTTCCCTGCGAAGGGCTTCTATTCTATTATAAGCACTACCCTGTTGAAATGAATTACACCTATCTAACAATATGCACACCGTAGGATCAAATTAAGTATACTTTCACAAATTATAACACACTAATTCAACTATTAAAAGATTCAGATTTCCACAGAAGCTTCAACTTGGAGCAGTACCGCACATTACAATTCCTCAAATCTACCAAAAAGAGTGCAATTTGGATAGAGGGAGGTGTGCAATTGCAAAGTTTTGGTACCCTCATACCATCAGCGATAATTCGATGCACATTGCTATGAATCAATCGAAATTTCATATTTTCCACCCAAAGCTTCCATATAGATTATAATGTTACCGTCTCCACCAAACAATACCAGGCTTTGGGAACACAAGAAACCCACCTCGGTGGCCATCCGGCAGCGCGAGAGTAGCGCCCTGCAGCTTCCTCCCGCGGAAGAAGGCCTCCTCCACCGTCACACCGTCCACCTCCACACCTGCACGCACCCACCACATCGTCAACCAAAACGGACAAAAAGAAGATCAGATCTGTGAGGCGAGGCGGCCGTCAAGAAACTCACAGATCTGTGTCCCTGGACTTGAAGTAGTCGGAGACGGCGGCGGCCCTGTTGTGCCTGATGCCACAGGGCAGGAGGTGCACCCCGCCGAGGTCGGTGGCCGCAGGGGAGAAGTCGACAGTGGCCGTGACGCCGGCGGCGGCGGCGCGGGGTGAGGTGGGGAGGAGGCGGCGGCGGCGGGGCGGAGTGGGGAGGAGGAGGTGAGGGGAGCGGCGGCGCGGGGGAGGACGGGGGGAGCGGAGGGAGTGGAGGCGCGGGGGAGAGGTGGAGATGGGGGAGCGGCGACGCAATCGAATACATCGGAAGAACATATCGAATACATCGGAAGCAATTGTTACCTCAGAGTCACCCCCAGCGATGGTGTCCCAGAGCTCTTGGATCTCCCTCTCCCCTTCATCCTGCTCCTCGTGGCCGCCACCGCCCTTCCCTCCCGAGCCCCTCTTCTCCCTCGCCATCCCCATCCCTCTGTCCCTCTCCCCGCCGTCCTCCCTCCTCCTCTTCTTCTCCTTCTCCTTGCGCCCGCCCCTCGCGAGGTCCCTCAGCGCCGACGAGCCCTTTCTCTTCCTCGCCGCGTCGGCCTCTGGAAATTGTCAAATTCAGAAAGATGCTCTTAGAGTGCAAAGCATGATAACTGGTAACTGCAGGGGAAGTCAAAGGAAAAAAGGACATTACCTACAAAGAACATCTTCGACAAGATGACCATAGCTCGAACTGGTTTCCACCAAAGCACCAACCAAAGTACTATCTGAAATTTATACAAAATCAGATAGTTCTAAAACTGTTTCACAAAATGATGGGTGGCAAAAGTTTCCTTGATTTCCATGTAACACTCAGCACTGAATATAATACATGAACCAAAACTGTCTTAACTGTTGGCAAACGATACATCAATTTACCATAGCATTAGCAATGTTCTCTATTCGATAGTAATGTCCAAATAGCTCATTCAATCACTTAACATTATCAATGGATTAATAACTACAGCTGTAAGTTTACCATCTGTCACACTAAAGAGTTTCACATGCGAGTTCATACAAAAATCTAAACATTGTTCTCACCCATCGGTGAGAAATCTGGATCCTCAACTCACCGAATAGCGTAGACCACACCATTGATTGCATAGAAAACTGGTGCGAGCCCATCGGTTGACATTGCCCGTGCCTTGCAAACATCATCACGAACCAATGAGCACACCAATACCCACAAGAACAATAACAAAATATCTCCAAGGAAATCTAACTGAAAGAAGAGCACCAATAGGGCGTAGGTCGTGAAGAATGCGAGGTAGGGCAAATTAATCAGCACATGTTGAAATATCTACAGATTGCCATATTGTTAGACATTAAACTCGCTCTACATGCACATTCCAACCAATTGCCAAAACAAAACAGGTGAAAAATCACTCTCCCACAAACCTCGGGGTGTACAAGTTGCACATTTCGACGCAAAGACAAACACGATCGATCACACTGCAAACATAAAGCCAAGTCCAATGCAAATCACAGAACCGAACAACTAACATATGTCAAGTAAGCGGTGAGAAAGCGCTAGTACGATGAGCTCACCGCTGTTCACAATGAAATTTAGGAAATGGAACACCTTCGTGTAGTCCACACATTTGGGAACCCTACATTCGATTCTAATCAATTGGACCTGCAAACAATGACCAAAAGGGCCAAATGAAATTGATGACCCATGTATCCGATCGATATCGATATAGATACGTTGATTTTGGGAAGTATCTGTAATGTAGCGGGTAGATCACTTGGATTTGGTCAGGGCGAGAAGCAATCACAAGGAAATAAATAGAATAAATTCAAGTTTCGGGTTTTGGGTGGCTCTAGACAAATGACAAGAATTGAAGCATGAGATACCCGATAACAAGCGATGAGTGAGCTAGCAAATCCAAACGCCCTGTCACACGAGGAGTGATTTTTGGGGCGATTGCAGTAGCCCCACAAAGAACAACTATGTCAAGGCTCGATTTGATGAGCGTGAGAAGCCTCGTTGGACTTCTGCAGCTTCATCCGATATTGCTCGTTCGGCATTATCAATACAGAGGATGTATCAAAGAAATATGGGAAACGGTTGCATTACGGACCTATAATCACATAAACGAGACCTTGTACAGCTCTTGGTGTTTAAGCTCCTTTTCTAACTTCTTCATTGATTTGGATAACCATTGAAGCTCAGCTAGCTAGGATATAGCACAAATCCAATGTTATTTCCTCATAGTAAAAAAGATAAATATGTACAAAACCATATAGACACGAATGCAGTAGTAGCTTCGGATGGCTAAGACAAAAACATCATACCTCAATAATGGTAGTACAGTATTAGAGCCTAGGAAGCAATAAAATGCTATCCCGCACGAGGAACTCTGCTCGCTCCTTGTTCTGTATAAACAATTGGAATATTATCCATATATAGTTTGTCATCATGTAATTAGTTCATTTTATTGTATGATTTTCATTTTAGCGGAGACAGTGAGGGCAACACTCTAATGTATTTTTTCCAGTATATGATGATGTGAAGAAGAAAAAGCAAACCTTGTATATTCCTGTCCTTCCACCCACACAATTTGGTCCAGAAGAGGAAAATTGATAGCGATTGCATTGTTTGGTAGAGGAGGACATAAAGCAAAATTAGAAAATTAGAAACCTATCTTCACTGATTGACTTCCCACTACCACTTGACATACCTTTCCAAGCAAGATCGGTGGAAGTGGAGTTCCTTTGTGAAGGACTAATCAACGCATGCGCTGATCATTAACAAACGCAAAACATTGATGGCAATGCCATAGATCATGTCAAGATATAAGGATCTAATAGCTTCCAATTTGTAAACTCTACTAAACAAAATATTAAACACTACCTTAATTTGTATTGTAATGTATTTATATAACACAATAAATACATATCGGAGGGGTCATATCGGAACGGGCTTGATTCGGCGCCGGAGGGGTCAACCGGGGAGGACCTGGGCAATCGAGAGGTCATCTCGGGGTCATCGAGGTGTGTGTTTCTTGGTACGGGAGCTCGTCCGCGCGCGTACTCAGCCGACCGACGGCGCGCCCGTCCCTATGGCTCTGTCGGTTCCCGAGCCGCCTCCTCGCCGTTCACGATCCTTGGGCTGCGGCGCAACGACGAGCTTGGGCCTCTGGCTTCCCTCCGCCGGCAGCGGCGCCACGGGCGCGGATCGGAAGGAGCTGCGGCGAGGGGCGGCCACGCGCGCGGAGAGGAGGAGGCGGGAGAGGCGAGCGAGGCGAGGGACCGAGCTCTCCATGCCGCGCCGCGCCAATCCCTAGCTCTGCCGTCCGTATGTGAGGCGTCTCTCACCCTCGCTCGTGCAGAGCCGCCTTGTCGGCGTCCGGCTCGGATGCGGCCAGGGCGGCGCACAGCAGCAGAAGGGGAAGGATCGGATTAGGTGGAACCTGCCCTGTCCTGGTCGTCGAGGTCGATCTCGCGGCGCAGGGCGAGCTCCTCGTTGCGGAGCTCGGTGGGGATGGGCTTGCCCTCCTCGAGCGCCTCCCGGACGCGGCGCTTCTTCTCGTAGTGCTGCCACTCCTTCCCTTTGAGGCTCTTCCGGTACAGGTACTCCCGCCGCAGCATCTCGCCTCGCTTCCCTTCTCGCTCTCCACCAAATCCCGCAAAACCCTAGGCGCCTGATCCGAACGGAAGGAGGACGACGACGCGGCGGCGGCGACGGAAGGCGGCGGCACAGGGTGGGGAGGAGGAGGCAGCGGGCGGAGCGGAGGAGTAGGGGGAGGAGGAGGCGGCGACGCGGGGTGGGAGAAGGAGGAGGGCGGCGCGTGAGGAGGGGAGGTGGTGGGGGATGGCGACTGCTGGTGGACGTGGAGAGGGTGGCGCGGCGGCGGAGGAGGAAGGGGAGGAGCGATGGATCCGTGCGAGGGAGGCGGAAGAAATGAGGTGGGGGAGGCAGCCGCACGGATTCAGCCGGGGGTGGGCGCACGGATGGGGGGCATACCGATTATGTGCATGATCCAAATAATTTTAGCTTTAGGATCTTTAATGAGTAAGAGAAAAAGATTTAAGGAGAGATCTAGATCATTCATTTGTATAAAGTTGGATTACTTTGGTACACAAATCTGGGTGGACTTAGCTTAGGCATGACTATGGGGGTGGTTGAAGGGGTGGATTTAGAAAAGAAAATTTTGGTGTATTATAGAGAAGGGTAGATGTGAAGGTTTTTGGTCACATCAAATTGAATGGAAAGCTACTTAAGAATTAGAGTCTCGTATACGCGAAAGTATCCTGACCTTTTCTAGATGAGGTAATTCTATAACCCTTTTGCACTATTCTAACTTCCCTACTTTCCATCACGATTCGAGGATGAATCTTTTTCTAAGGGAGGACAGCTGTAATACCCTCAATTTGGAAATCCAAGGAAAGGCCAAAACAAAAAACCCCAGAAAAATGGGATCTACTACTTGCGTATTTATACCCAGTAGCACGTGATCTAACTCCCCACGTTCACAAAATTTCTCCAAAGGTAAGAGTTTATCTCTCTCTCTCTTCCTAAACCCATCTCAGGTTTCTAAGGCGCCGCCACCGCCGGTGTGCGTGACGCCATGGTCATTGCGGGGCCGTGAGGGCCATCGGTGTGGTGCGCCGCCCTCCCTCGCGTTGTCTCCGTGCGCCAGGCAAGGCAGGTCGCCGTCGCGAAGGGTGTCGTCTTCTTTGATGGGAGCGGAGCTGAGGACATCTGCGCATGCTGCTGGAGTATCATGCCAAAGTAGCGCCGTCCATCCCACGTTGTAGATCGGCTCTCCGTCACGTCGTTGCTCGGCTGATCAATCCCTAGTTATCCATTACACTCCAATGAACGGGCCGGGTCCCAAGCGCGTCGACCATTCATATCATTCGACCGGTCTCCCTCTTCTCTCCTCTCATGCTTTCTGCCCCGCTTCGACCGGCGACGACCAAGCAGCATGGCCGGTCTCCACTTGCATATCTAAGCAGCGGGCAATTCGGCTGGCACACATGTATGCTTGTTGTGGGTCACTAGCATCGGCGTCTGGTGCTAATCTTCCTTCCACTTTGAGACGGGCAATTTAGCAAGCGGAAGGTCATGGACACGGAACAACAGTAGGTACATTACGACTATGGCATGAATTTTGCTCTTGATTTTCCATGAACGTAGTTATATTTGGTGCACTTGGTTGTTTGCAGTCTTCAGAGATCTGAATCTAAGCTGTCCTTAGCTGCAGGAACTAACTTCTAATACCCTCAAGCCAACCTGAGGTTCTGAACTGTCACCACGCACAGACGTCTGGTTCATTTTTGTCGGCCATTTCTTCTCAATCTGGCAAAGCTCACTTGTTATTTCTGCAGAGATTGAGATGGTGAAAACTTGTTATAATTGTCCCGTCTCCATCTTATATTGCAGCAGAAAATCATGAGTCAGGTCAGGACATGGAAACTGAACATGACCTGATATCCGATTGGCTTCCAAGCTACTCATTTTGTTGAGCGAATGCAAGCTTGGGTGTGTGTTTGCAGCTTTTGTTCGTGCAATTCGAGGAGGCAGTGAAGAACAAGAAAAAAGGTCTAGTCCTGCTATATTGCGTGGTGTTCAAGTCTCCAGTGTCTCTATGCACAAAGAAAAAAAGAAATAAAAAGAAAAGTGTTCAATCTGTTAATTTGGTGTTTATAAGTTCCCATTTAAGGAGGTTTATATATCTCTAATATCATATTTGATTTTGACGTGATAACGTATCACAGTATTGAGCTGCAATATGTTTGTGTATGTATATCTAAGAACTTGTTTCACTTCCATTGATCAATGTTAACGTACGTGGCATACTACAGGCATAGGCATTACATTGTACATTTCCTTGATAGTTAATTTCCTGAACTATCCACTTGTTTCTTAATCACAATCCAATAGCCATTTGCCATTTTAGTAAATGAGAGAGTACTTGCCAATTTGGTCTCTTGATGCTGTATTGATTACTGAGTCAGTTAGGAATGTGGTACAAACTGGGTTCTGGTCATTGGCCACATGGATCCCATGGCCAGCAACCTTTATCAGAAATTTTGGTCTTTGCTTGGATGGGTTCTGAATGGTGGGGTTCCAATCCTATGCATGTGGATTTTAACTTAATTACGTCAAAATCCCACCACTCTGAACTGCACTATGGAAGTATGCACGGTTCTTAGTCTCCCAGCCAATTAGCTTCTTTCTTTCTTTCTTTGAAATTTTCATTGTCATTTCACAAGGCAATGCAGAGTTCAGTTGGTAACAACTGACAAGACTAGATTGCAAACACACGAGCGGAGTGGTGAATCTAACATATGCCTCTAGATATTCTGCGTGTAATGTAATCTCCAAAGTGCAAATGGTACATCTGCGCATGCTGCTGGAGTATCATGCCAAAGTAGCGCCGTCCATCCCACGTTGTAGATCGGCTCTCTGTCACGTCGTTGCTCGGCTGATCAATCGTTAGTTATCCATTACAATCCAATGAATCGTCGTCCCAAGCGCGTCGACCATTCGTATGATTGGACCGGTCTCCCGCTTCTCTCCTCTCACTTATGCTTTCTGCCCCGCTTCGACCGGCGACGACCAAGCAGCATGGCCGGTCTCCACTTGCTTATCTAAGCAGCGGGCAATTCGGTTGGCACATACGTATGCTCAGCATTAATATTCCTTCCAGCTTTCAGACAGAGGTCAAATTAGCAAGCGGAAGGTCATGGCCACGGAACAACAGTAGGTACATTACGACTATGGCATGAATTTTTTCTTGATTTTCCATGAATTTAAGCTGTCCTTGGCAGCAGCAACTAACTTCTAATGTCCCCACTCATGCAGCCACAAGCCAATCTGAGGTTCTGAGCCGGCCTACAAGCTTCGCCACGCACAGGAACGGAGCAAGAGATGGATGGAATCATGGTGAGCGCTGCCACGGGGGTGATGAACTCACTCCTCACCAAGCTCACCACACTGCTGTGTGAGGAGTACAAGCTGCAGAATGGCGTGAAGCGTGACATCTCCTTCCTGAAGGATGAACTGAGCAGCATGAACGCTCTGTTAGAGAAGCTGGCTGAGATGGAGATGCTTGACCCACAGCACAAGGAGTGGAGGAACCAAGTGAGGGAGATGGCCTATGACATCGAGGACTGCATCGATGAGTATATGCATCGGCTCCACCAGGATCCGGGCGAATCCAGCGGTATCAAGGGGTTGTTTCGCAAGACGATCAAGAAAGTGAAGAAGCTGGGAGCTTGTCATGAGATCGCTGAGCAGATAAAAGAACTAAAGACTCGCATCGTTGAGGCAAGCCAGCGACGCGACAGGTACAAGCTTGATGCGGTCCTCAACTCTGGCAACACTGGTGTTGTGCCCATCGATCCTCGGCTACCTGCCCTCTATGCTGAGGAATCCAGCCTCATTGGAATTGATTTTCCGAGGGATGAGCTAGCTCATCGAGTTGGTGGATGATAGGGAGAAGTCGTTGAAGGTGGTGTCAATCGTGGGGTTTGGAGGGTTAGGCAAAACTACTATCGCCAATCAAGTATATTAAAAAGTTAGCAAACAATTTGATTGCCAGGCCTTTGTGTCAGTGTCCCAAAAACCTGATACAAGAAATATTTTACGGAACATACTCTCTCAAATCAACAAGCAAGAGTATGCATTTATTGAGTCAGGGAACGAGGAATGCCTCATTGATGCACTAAGGGATTTCCTAAAGAATAAGAGGTATGCCCCTATTTCCTATTACAAGTCTTTCTAGGATTCAAAACATTATTTTGTATTCTAGGGCATTCTACCTTCATTTAATTGTAACATTGTGCTTGTAATTAATAGACATCTTGTGCAAAGACATCTTAAATAGGACTATTGATCATCTTAACACTCATCTTAACTCTTATGCAATGAGCTGTAATTCTTTATAATGTGTGGTCAATTGAATATTTATGTTCAAAAATAATTTTATTTGGACTGGTAGGATGAAATACTCAACATTCTTTCCATGAACGTACATATATGTAATTAGCTCAACATTGAAGCATTACTTTTAGCTACCAACTATGTGATTTGCTTTTCATATTATCTCCTGTATGTATTTAATCAACATGATTCAATCGAACGATAGTCTCTCTCATTTGATAGGTACTTTATTGTAATTGATGACTTATGGAGTACCCAAGCTTGGAAGATTATTAAATGTGCCTTGCTCGACAATACTTGTGGTAGTAGGATACTAGTGACAACAAGAATTGCCACCGTAGCCAAGTCATGTTGCTCCCCTCGCCACCATCTTGTATATGAACTAAAGCCACTAAGTGAAGATGACTCAAAAAGTTTGTTCTTTAGAAGAATATTTGGCTCAGAAGACATATGCCCTCCTCAACTGAAAGAAGTTTCTACTAAAATTATAAGAAAGTGTGGTGGTCTACCTTTGGCAATCATTACAATGTCTAGTTTGTTGACAACTAAATCACTTGCAAGAGAAGAATGGGTAATGGTACTTGGTTCAATTGGTTCAGGAGTAGAGAAAAATTCTGATGTGGATGAAATGAAGAAGATACTATCTTTGAGTTACAACGACCTTCCTCTCCAGTTAAGAACTTGCTTATTATATCTAAGTATGTTTCCAAAGATTATGAGATCGAGAGGCATCGTCTAGTAAATAGGTGGATAGCAGAAGGATTTGTCAAGGTTGATGGTGGGAGAAATTTAAGGGAGGAAGGGGAATGCTATTTTAATGAACTTATAAACAGAAGTATGATCCAACCAGTCAATATGAGGTATGATGGTCAAGCAATGGCATGTCGTGTGCATGATATGATTCTTGATCTCATTATATCCAAGGCAGTTGAAGAAAATTTTATCACTTTCACTAGTGACCAAACACATATGTTGGTGTCACAAAATAAAATCCGACGACTGTCACTTGACTACCGTGGCCAAAATAATGAGCAAGCGATGTCATCCATGGTTACTACTCATGTTCGATCCCTTGGCATATTTATTTATTCTGTACTAAAGCCTCCTATTTTAGATTGGCATGCTCTGCGAGTGCTAGATATAGAGAGCAGTCGGATGTTGGAAAATGGTTGCCTTAGAAATATTGGGAAGCTAATTCAGTTGAGATACCTACGGATTCAAACATTTGGCATTACAAATCTTCCAGAACAAATAGGTGAGCTACAACATTTGGAAACATTGGATCTACTTAGTACTGAGATACGAGAATTGCCGGCAGGTATTGTTAAACTGCAAAGGTTGAAAAGTTTACATGCTAATGGTGTAAAGTTGCCAGATGGGGTGGGGAACATGCAAGCTCTAGAGGAACTATCTGTAGTAGTTGTGTGCGAAAAAAGCTCAGTGAAATCTTTGAAGGAGTTGGGTAGTTTGACCAAATTGAGAACTCTTCAGCTAGTTTTCAATATTAGTGACTCACACAGTGATAAAATGATGTATGTAGATATCTTGGCTTCGTCGCTTTGCAAACTCTGTAGTTCAAACCTTAGATGTTTGGACGTTTCAACGGATGTTTTTAGTTCTGCTGACATCCCTTTGGATTCATTGTCCCCACCTCCTCATCTCATGCGGGAATTGGACATCCATGTTTGTTGTCAACAGGGGCTTCCACAGTGGATGGCCTCGCTATCCAACCTCACCAAGCTACTCGTCAGGGTTAACTTCAATGTGACACAGCAAACCCTCCAGATTCTTGGGAACTTGCCCGCCTTGCTAAAGCTAGAGTTAATTTCAGGAGGAGTCGTTCCTAAAGAAAGGCTCATTGTATGCAACAACAGATTCAGATGCGTAAAGGTCTTCAAGTTCCTGTGTTGGACCTTGGGCCTGATGTTCGAAGCTGGAGCCATGCCAAAGCTAGAAGATCTCTGGTTTAAAATAAGAGCACGTAAGGTGCAATCTGCATGTGGCGATCTCAGTCTTGGAATCCACCATCTCTCTGCCCTCAGGAAGCTCCGTGTCGAATTTGATTGCAGGGGTGTGAGGGTTGAAGAGGTGGAGGCGTTGGAGGCTGCCATCACGAATGCAGGCAGCCTACTTCCCAATCGTCCCACACCATATTTTGTTAATTGGTATGAAGTGGAGATGGTAAATGATGCCAGGAGGAAGAGGCCCACACGGAGGACACAAAGCAACATGAAGAGATCCCCGCAAGAGAGCTTAGAAGCCCATCCCAGTTGTGCAAATACATCTGCTGCATCCAATTAAGGTATTATTAATCATATATGCTCGTCCAATCCTCTGAGATACTCATCTATGCTATTAAATCAACTAGATCATGTTGTTCATGGGATTGTACTTCTGTTTATTCCCCATCGCCTTAACCAAGCAAACAATATGGTATTGTGTGTTTAACAATTAACAACTAAATCTTATAGGTTACACTGCTACAGTACGGATTCTACTTGCTTATGTTACACACGGGCATGTTTTGACTTACTATACGACTTGAGTTCAGTTTTCTCGAGTTTCATTTCCTACCAAGTTTGAAACCAAACCGACTCCTTTGGTCATATGATATGGTCTCCATCTTTTCTTGCGAGAATGAAATCTTGTGTCAGTCGCTAGGACGGGAGGTCAGTCTTGCCTTAATTCACTGTTTATAGGGCCTAAATTCTTTCGATCACAATTGTTTGCTGAAGTGAATCGAGTTACTTGTTGGAATATCCACAATTACTCATTGTGCTGTTGGCTCCAAACTTGTCAGCACTTTCTTCCGGCTGTATGCATTGTGTGGACTTGAAACCATTAGCTGTCTCTCTGTACAACAGTGCTCAATCTATTTGTTACTATGAAGTTTGAATTCCATGTGGAAGGTTTCTGTATTATTCTCTTTTTTCCGATAACAGGTTTTTATGTTATTTTTTCTCGAAAACGCAAGAGCGATACGTTTCATTCAATAAGTAGAGATTTGGTACATCCCGGGCAGGAGACCAAGTGGAAACCAGGACCCAAAGCAGAGCTACAGGAGGGGACCGAAAGCAGAAGCTGCAGAACAGCTAGACGAAAACAAGGTTTTATGTTATTCTGAAGATGCATTTGATTCTGTGTAATGCGAACATATTAGAAACTTGAACCGCATTATGTTCTGTTATTGTTTTAGAAATTTTTGTAGTCATTTTTCATATGTTTGATCAGTATGCCATTGAATAAGGGGATCCTGATTCACCCGACATCTATTTCCTCTGAGGTGATTGGTTGCTGCCTGGCGCTCAGCTGGCTCATGGATGCAGCATCTCTCTTTTTCATGTTGAGCGTACGAGTGAGCCAGACCCAGCTAATGACATGATTATTATTAAGTGGTTAGTATTCATTAAGGTTCTTTAGCATGAATTAAGGTGGGTTAAGTATTATTAAGGTAGAATAAACACTATTAAAGTGGAATAAATCATATCATTAGCTTTGGTAACTTTATACCTAAGACAGTTTCTACTTGCATCGCTCGAACAGTTAGCCAAACATCATCTCCTGTTAGCATATATGACTTGTGCATCCAACCAAGACAACCCTTTGTTAATTTCACTGGTGACTAGAGAGCTCATGATTTATGTGGGTTGTGTGCCTTGAGTTAATTTCACTATCCATGTGTTCTCACCATCTAAAAAACTTTATATTTTGACAAATAATTTTTCTGAATATTTATGTTCAATGTGCATACACGCCTCGAAGTTTCATTGATTCCTCGTTGTTACGGGAATTATTCGGTTTTTTGGCCCACTAGCGTTATGTTTTTGGAAATCTGGCTCCCATTCCATCTTTTTACATATCTAGCCTTCTCTCTGAGCGCAGAAAAAACGGTGAGCGAAGCATGCTCCCCCATGCCCCTGGAGCACGGAACGTGCCTCTTGCGCCACCGGGCTGTGGAACACATGTGCACGTACCAGTTTCTAGCCAGCCACGTGCAAGTTTCTAGTCAACCACATGCACAGCCACATGTGAGTTTCTAGTCAGCCATACGCGTGCGCGTTTGTTTCTAGTCTGCATGCACGCACGTTTCGCGGCCCAGTGGCATGCCGCACCCCAGGTGCGCGGGAGGAGCACGCATCGCACCCTGCTTCCTCCGCGCTTCGAGAGGGGACTAGAAGTGAAAAAAAAACTGGTATATAAGCGAGATTTGCAAAAATACAGTGCTAGGGGGCCAAACCAAATAATTCATTGTTACACACTGTTAGTGGTCCGATGCATGGACACACGATGAACATCTTCTTTCTATACCTCTTTGCGTTTCATGTTTCTTCTAGTTGAAAATTTTTCCTCAAAGCTAAGAAAATATGTTCAACCTAACTGGTTCTTATTATGGCACACAGACCAAAAATATAATACTCCTTCAGTCCTCTAATATAAGTAAAATTCACTGTACGCATAGAAACAAGAATACTCTCTTTCATGTACAAATCTCCTTTACTATTCCCAATAGCTATCAAATCAACCAAAGCACTATACTCCCTCCATTCTATAGTATAAATAAAGTTCATCCTACACGCAGACCAAAAAAACATCTCATATATGAATCCCTTTTATTGTCCTAACAACCACCAAACAAACCAAAACAATGTATAAATCTCCTTTATTGCCCTCAACAACCAGCATGCATATGGACCAAGGAGATATTGAATTTAATAAAAAATTAATATCATTAGACTATGTAGTGTATCTCTATTAAATGACATGCTATAACTATTGAGAGACCATGTGGTCTAAATCCCAAGTTGATGATGAGTAATTGACACGTGGTTTGGTTAGAGTGAGTTTGATTTGAGTGATTCATGCCATTCTGGCATTTGGCGAGGTCGGGTTATGATTAGACAGATTTGACGCATGGTCGTCTTCCCGGTTGGTCATTTGGGCCATTTCTCGCTTGAGTAGGATTTGTTGGTACTAATCATGTTTATATGCTTTGTGCCGTGCTATGCGATGTGGTTTTTGTCTGTGATGGCTGCAGGACGTCGAGTGGAGTCGTGGCGAGACACGGAGGACTGGACTAGGCGCAGGTGGCGCTGAGGTCGAATCGATCGGGATGTGTCGAAGACGACGTGGACTCGAGGTGGTTGCGGGCGTGCGAGACAAGGAACACGGAAGCTTCGGAAGGTGCAGCGGGCGTTTCGGTAAAAGCGCGAGGCTGCAAAAGGAAGCGGGTTAGCGGGCAAAGCATGGAGGGGTAAAATGGGCAAAGCAAAGTGTAAACCCATCAAGGAATGCTATAAATAGGAGTGTATTTCCTGGTTGTTGGCAAGACTTGGAGAGGGTTTTAGGGCTTTTGCTTTGTGCTTTAGTGGTTGAGAGAATGGGTGTATGAGATAGGGTTGTGTTCCTCCCAAGAACCATGTAGTTCTTGGTGTTCTTGAGATTGAGAGAGAGATGAGCTGAACAACTATGTAATCTTTCCTCTATTTTAAACATGTATGTCTCCGTATCGTGTTCAAGATTTCTTGTGTTGAGTTCTTGCTTGTCCCTTCTCTGCTCGTGATTGCTCATGTTCTAGATCATTCGGTTTTCAGTTCTCGAGATTTATCTGCTTCAACCAAGGAATCAAAACTGAGTTATATACTTGCTCAATCCTTCTTTGTTGGCAAGATGTTTGTTTCTAGGAGGCAATCATAGTGCACGTTGATTGCATGAAGTTAGTCTAGCACATTAAATGAGGATGCCTTCTCTTGCACGTTGAGTGCATGAAGTTATCTAGCTCATTAAATGAGGATGCCTTCTCGGTTTTGATTTACTTAGTCCTCTTCTAGTTCTTCCGTTTCAACAGATGTTGATTCTCTTTTTGGGAGGCAGGATTACTTCGGCTAAGCCTTTTGTAAGCTGCAGTTTTTAATCTCTATTTTATGTGCTTCTTTCGGCCAGTAGACTACAGTTTGGATGATCTTTGTTTTCTCGGCAGTTTAGCCATTTTTTTTTGTGTTGTAATCTTTCTCGGGTAGTTCTCCCAATCTTGCTTGACTCTTTTGGCTGGTGCTTTTTCGGCAGGGTAGTGGGTTGTCTCTCGTCAGTGAAGGTTCTTTTGCCTTTCAGTTTCTCTTTTCAGTAGTCAGTAAGGTGCTTTAAATGGCAGCAGGACTGTACGTTTTTTGTTGGCCATTTCAATCAGTTTTCGGCTGAAATTTCAGAGTGTGATTTCTTTGCGAGTCTGCTTCTTCATAGCTCTGTAGCTATTGGAGAGGAGCGCATTTAGAGGGTACTTGTTTGGGGAAAAATTTTAAAGAGATCGACATTCACCCCCCTCTGTCGCCATTTCGGTCCTACAATTGGTATCAGAGCCAGGTTAGCTCTAATTCATAGATCTTAACCGGTCTCAAGAGCCATGGCGACGGACAAGTACTCGACCAAGCCGCCTGTTTTGATGGCATCGATTACCCTTCGGAAGAGCCGAATGGAGACATACATCCGGGCCTGTGCGCGCCATCCGCGCAAGGTCAAGGTCCGGTTCGTTGTTCCTGCCGATGAGAACATCAATGCCGGGAACATGGCTGATGTTGAGGCGAATGCTAAGGCAAGGAACATCATCATTCAGGGCCTGAGTCGTAGTGAGTTTGACCGCATCTCTCATCTTTCGTCGGCTTTCGACATCTGGGAGACCCTCGATGCATACCATGAGGGCACCACCCAGATTAAGACAGTCCGACAGGACCAGTTCAAGCGAGAATACAACAAATTCGAGATGCTTGCTGGTGAGTCCTTGGATGAGTGTTTTGCGCGTTTCCACAAGATTCTGAGCAACCTCCGAGCCGTCGGTCTCACATACCCCGACTCGGATAATGCTCGACAGATGCTCACTGCACTCGATCTGCGTGTTTGGGAGATGAAAGTGACCACCATCAAAGACACGACAGACCTCTCAACCTTGACTCTTGACGCGCTATACTCACGCCTCAAGACTCACGAGATTGACGTTGTCTCTCGTAGGTCGAAGTCACAGTCGATGGCCTTGGTCACTGATCCCGTTTCTTCTTCTGGTCCTTCTTCGGGTTCGCTTTGCGGTTTCTCCCTTGCTGCTCTATGTGACGTAACTGATGATCAGTTAGAGCAGCTCGAGGATGAGCAACTGGCCCTCTTAGCTCGGAAGTTTTCCCATGCTTACAAGAGGAGGAGGGACAGAAAGAGAGGAGGACCTGTCATTTGCTTCGAGTGTGGTGGCCCCAACCACATTCGGGCAAATTGCCCCAAGCTGGAGAAGGGCAAGAACGACTACGGCGGTTCGGGCAAGATCGACTACACCGACAAGAACCGCAACAAGAAGCCTCCACTCGGGCGCGGAAAGAAGAAGTTCCGCAACCGGGAAGGCCAAGAAGCTCTTCCACGCGTCCTCACCGCCTTCGACGACCTCGACCTCGGCGAGGTGGAGGGATGGAGCGACGACGACGGGACGGGTGACCAAGAGCCCAAGGATGGCGGTGGCGACTTCTCGGCATGTGCTTCATGGCCTCGAGGCGAACTCAATGACAGATGAGTCTGTACTCGACTCGGACGAGGTATGCCCCACCTACGACCAGCTCAATCAAGCATTCCTTAAGCTAGGTGGTTTTCATGCTAGAGCTAGGGCTAGGTGTACCGAGTTAAAGAAGGAAGTAGATAGACTGTCACGGGAGCTTACTTCACTTACATCTGCTCCCTCCCGTGACGATTGTGATACATGCTGTGCTTTGCTGGGTGATTTGGAGAAGCTAAGGACCTCGCATGATAGTGTGTCTTCCGAGCTTGATGCTGTTAAGGTGGAGAATGTTAGTTTGCTTGCTGAGTTAGAGTTGAGTAGGATGGTTGTTACCCTACTTACTACTGATGAGACTACTTCTCCCACCTCATGTGAGGTTAAGGACATTGCTGCTAGAGGACCTTATGCCATGCTCCTTGATCTGCCCGATTCTTGTGAAAATTGCAATAACTTGAAGATGAACTTAAAACGGGCAGATCATAAAATTGCTGAACTACAAGCTTCTTTACTTGAGCCGATTGATTCATGCTTGAACTGTCCTAAGTTAACTGCTGAACTTGAAGCTGTCTCCAAACAGTTTCAAGATATGATTGATCATGATAGAAAGTTGGCTCGAGATGCTTCTAAGGACCTGTTAGCTCACCATGCATTAATTGTAACAAACTAAAATCGACTTGATTGCATTGGATGAGAAATGTGTGAAGCTAACTAAGGACCTTCTAGAGAAGCCACCTTGTGCTTGTAATGTGATTGAGGAGAAGGGGGAGAAGCCCTAGGGCAAGGTTGAGACGCTTAGCGACGTGAACCAACCGGCTAGCGATGGACTGTCCCTTCGAGTCGGTGTGCGTGCACAAGCCATTCTTCCCTCTGCTGTTGGTTCTTCATCTGCTCCCTTACCTTCTGCTGTCTCTTCTTCCCCCTGCTCTTCTTGCACCTCTCTCTTTCGGGAGTGTCAGTACCTTATGAACACTCTCGAGAGATTTGTAGGAGGCAAGAAGAAGCTGAATCTTATTCTAGACCAGTCCAAGATTTGCAAATTTAATCAGGGTCTAGGATATGATTTCTATGAGGATATGAGGAAGCATCCACCTGCTATTCTCTGACCCATAGTAGGAGGTGTGATCGAGGTCGAGCCCAGATCTGATGAGGTCAAATTCAAATCAGCGGGCTTTGTCCAGGGGATCTCTGACAGCAAGGTGATTCCACCTGCTACTTCGGCCTCTCAGAAGCCGAAGCCCTCTCGTGCTACTTCCACCTCTCAAAAGGTGAAGTACCACTGCACCTTCTGTCAGAAGGATGGACACACGATCGATCGATACTTCAGGCGCACCAGGATTGCGCGTAGAGACCGTGCTGAGACACTTAGGCGTATTCAGGGTCAGCCCCAGACTCTGAGTGCACCTAAGGCCAGCACGAGGTCTAGGCTTGTGTCTTCCGATGGGTTTGGGCAGCATCGAGGACTTGGTTTTTCTGAGTCTTCTGGTTTTCGTCCTCATGCTGCTCTTGGTTGTGACTTCCGCCGTCCTGAGGGTACTTCTCGTTTCCCCCGTCGAGACAGCTACCCGTGGCGTGTTCAGCTTTGTGCGGTGCTCGACTCGCTTGCTGTGCAGCACCGGACCCAAGCAACGACTCTAGGTCTACTCGTAGACCATCTGCTTTTCTGAGTGACAGAGAGCGTAGGGTAGATAGAGGTCAGTCGTGCTTGACTACTTCATCTGCTCGACGTGTTGTTCAGTATTGGGTGCCAAAATCACTCTTGATTTACCCCAGTACTGAGACTTTACTCTCTGTTTGACTCAGGCTCGCCGGGCTGGGAAGGGAGAGGTTTGGCTTGTAGACTCCGGGTGTTCACGACACATGACCGGAGACTCACGTTGGTTCTCTTCCCTAGCCCGTGCTCCAGGTGATGAGACGATCACCTTCGGAGATGCTTCATCTGGGCGCGTCATCGCCAAAGGTACTGTACGCGTTAATGATTCATTTCTTTTGAGAGATGTTGCCTTGGTTAGTAAGCTGCGTTATAATTTGCTTTCAGTCTCTCAGCTTACCGATGACGGTTATGAGGTGAGCTTTAAGAAAAACACTTGCAAAATTCTTGACTCTTCGGGTAGTCTGGTTTGCGGGATTTCACGTTATGGGAGGATCTTTCGTGCTGATTTTTCTGAGTCTTCTGGTGATCCTCTCCGGTGTTTGGTTGCTTCGGAGTCCCGCGATCTGACTTTCTGGCATAGGAGACTTGGTCATATTGGATTTGACCATTTGACTCGAGTTAGCGGCCACGATCTCATTCGTGGTTTGCCGAAACTCAAGATAGTCAAAGATCTAGTTTGTGCTCCTTGCTGGCACGGCAAGATGGTTGCCGCTTCTCACCCTCCGGTCACAGTTACTATGACCGATGCACCGGGACAGCTGCTCCACATGGATACAGTGGGACCAGCTCGAGTGCAGTCAGCAGGAGGGAAGTGGTATGTTCTTGTCGTAGTCGATGACTTCTCGAGGTATTCTTGGGTGTTTTTCTTGGCCTCGAAGGATGAGACATTTTCACATTTCCGAGGTCTTTTCAGTAGGCTTTCTGTTGAGCTCCCGGGTGCCTTACGAGCGATCCGCAGTGACAATGGCACGGAGTTCAAGAATTCCTACTTCGAGAGTTTCTGTGGTGAGACAGGTGTAGAGCATCAGTTCTCCTCTCCGCACGTCCCACAGCAAAATGGCGTTGTGGAGAGAAAGAACCGTACCTTGGTTGAGATGGCCAGGACGATGCTTGATGAGTACTCTACACCGCGGAAGTTTTGGGCTGAGGCTATAGCCACCGCGTGCCATGTCTCAAATCGAGTTTTTCTTCGGGCACACTTGCACCGCACTTCTTATGAGTTGAGATATGGGCGAAAGCCCAGTGTCTCTCATTTTCGTGTGTTTGGTTGCAAGTGCTTTATTTTGAAGTCCGGGAACCTAGACAAGTTCGAGTCACGATCTTGTGATGGTATCTTTCTAGGTTACTCGCCTTCTTCGCGGGCTTATAGGGTCTGGAACTGCGAGTCTAGCAAATTGGTAGAGACCTGTGAGGTGACCTTTGACGAGGCCAGTCTGGGGACTAGGCCTGATATCTCAGGTTCTTTAGAGCAGTCCGAGACCATCTTCGTGGATGATGAGGACGATGGAGATGAAAGTTGTCTACCCGATCCAGTCCCACATCCACCCCTCGAGGTGCCTTCTTCCACCTCACCTCCAGGTGACCAGCCCATGCCTTCTGCTTCCTCTGGAGCTAGTGGCTCTGTTCCTATCTCGTCAGCTCATGAGGTAGAGGCCACTTCTTCATCTCATCCTGGACCTCCCCGACATATCCAGAAAAGGCATCCTTCTGAGCAGATGATTGGAGACCTGTTCGAGCGTGTTACCCGCTCAAAATCTGGCTTATCTCAATTCTGTCTCCATTCTGCTTTCATTGCGTCATTTGAGCCCAAGGATGTTTCTCATGCTCTTTCCGATGAGTCTTGGGTCAATGCCATGCATGACGAGCTAGAAAATTTCGAGAGGAACAAGGTCTGGTCGCTTGTCGAGCCCCCGCGAGGTCACAATATTATTGGAACTAAGTGGGTGTTCAAGAACAAGCGAGCGAGGATGGAGTGGTTATTCAAACAAGGCTAGGCCCGGTAGCTCGGGGTTTTCCCAGTTGAGGGTCTAGACTTCGAGGAGACCTTTGCCCCTGTAGCTCGACTTGAGGCCATTAGAATCCTGCTTGCCTTTGCAGCTTCTAAAAGCTTCAAGCTTTACCAGATGGACGTCAAGAGTGCCTTCCTTAATGGGTTCATTGAGGAAGAAGTCTATGTCCGACAGCCTCCTGGTTTCGAAAATCCTAAATACCCAAACCATGTCTTCAAGCTTTCCAAAGCTTTGTATGGACTTAAGCAGGCCCCTAGAGCTTGGTATGAGAGGCTTAAGTCCTACCTGTTGAGTCATGGTTTTGAGATGGGTAGAGTAGACAAGACCTTGTTCATTCGCCGACATGGCAATGACTTTCTGCTCATCCAGATCTATGTCGATGACATCATCTTTGGCGGCTCCTCGCATGCTCTCGTTTCCCAGTTTTCCGATGTCATGAGCTCGGAGTTTGAGATGAGCATGATGGGCGAGTTGAGTTTCTTTCTTGGCTTCCAAATTAAGCAGACTCGGGAGGGTACATTCTTGCATCAAGGCAAGTACACTCGAGACCTCCTGAAGCGCTTCGATATGAGTGATGGTAAGCCGGTGTCCACTCCGATGGCTACCTCAGTTTCACTCGACCCAGATGAGGATGGCGAGCCAGTTGATCGAAGGAGTATAGGAGTATGATCGGCTCCTCTTATACCTCATCGCCTCGAGACCGGACATACACTTTGTTTGTGTGTCTTTGTGCTCGATTTGAGCTTCTCCTCGTGTATCTCACCGCCAAAGGTGAAGCGCATTCTTCGGTACCTTGAGCTACCATTGACTATGGTATCCGGTACTCTTCCTCGTCTTGTCTTTCCTTGAGAGCCTTCTGGATGCGACTTTGCTTGGTGTGAGGATAGATAGGAAGAGCACATCCGCACTTGCCAATTCATTGGCACTTCTCGTTCTGGTCTTCTAGGAAGCGATGCAGTGTTGCACAGTCCACCGCAGAGGCCGAGTACGTTGCTGCAGCGAGTTGCTGTAGCCAAGTGCTTTGGATGGCTTCGACCCTGCGGGACTTTGGGTTAGTCATAGACAGTGTTCCACTCTTTTGTGATAACACTTCTGCGATTAACATTGCTAAGAACCCAGTGCAACACTCTCGGACCAAGCACATCGATATCCGTTATCACTTCCTTAGAGACCATGTAGAGAAGGGCGATATAGTGCTCCAGTTTGTGGAGAGTGACCACCAGTTGGCTGACATCTTCACCAAGCCATTGGATAGTTCGAGGTTTTCAGCTCTGCGGGGAGAGCTTGGGGTGGTTTGTCCTTATGGACTGTAGTGAGGGGGAGTTTTGGGCTTTACTGCTTTACTATATTATTTATGCTCTTACTCCTTGCTGTTTGCATTGCATTTTGGGTGCATTTGGGATTAGTCCTCCTAGCATAGATTAGAGTGCTTCTCTCGTCTAGTTGCTTAGACTTCTGCTCTTATCTTGTGATTCCAGGATCCTGCATATTAGTTGTTTCTTATCTCACTAGGTTGAGCTCACTCACTGCTTGTAGGTTCTGGCGAGGGTTGGGCCACCCTCGGGTAGACAGGGTACGTGTTTGCTCTCTAGTGTGTGATTTACGGTCAGCTGATAGTCCTGGAGTCATACGGGGTAGATGAGAGTCAGTCTGAGCCATAGTTGTCGCTATATCTTATCTATGCTTTAAGGGCTGTCTGTTTGGTTTTATTTGCCAGATTCTCGATTTTATTGCTTTGGTTCAGGGAGAGTTCATTTGGGAGCTTCTAGAGCTTAATATTGACTTAACTCAACTTGAACTAAAAGTTGCATCTCATGTTGAGGGGGAGCTGGATTTTTTTGCATTTTCTAGCATTCTGCATTGTACTTAGTTACATTGAGCCTTGATTATTATCCTATTATGACATGGTTACAATGTGTTACACCTTGCCATGACTTGTGCTTATTTGCTAGATTTATCATGACTTCATATGTGTAGACTAGCTTTTGCCATGATAAGTTAATTAAAATTGCTCAACTTGAATTAAAACTTGTCATGCTCACATTTGAGTCTAGTCTTGCTTTAGCGATCCTTTTATGATTCATGCCATGTCAAATAGGCTGAGTTGAACGTTGAATCTCTATTGAGCCTTAGATTGAGCTATTATAGTCACTTGATGATGCATAAGTTAGTACTACATGTTAAAATGCAAAAAGATCTCTTTTGTGCGAAAAAACTGATCTCACCAATTCTCTCCTATGAGACGGCTTGCCATTGCACTTGGCATGAACTTAGGGGGAGTTTTGGATGACCTAGACTATCTTCTTAAGCTTATCGCTTGAAGTAGTCGCATAAGGCTTGAGGTCTAGCACATGACAAAATAAAAATCTGGTTGTCAACAACCTTCAGTTTCAAAAAAAAATATATGTCATTTGTGCTCAATTTGCTTAAGCTACAATAAAAATCAAGTACTTTAACAAATGTTTCATTCTCGGACTTGTAGCACTCTAGTTGGACTCAATTTGAGCTTCTTGGTTACGCTTAGCTTATTGACATGGCCTGCATCATCCTTGGATATCTCTAGTTAGACTTTGCTTATTGATGACTTGACATGCTCATAAAATACATTACATTTCAGATCGTCATCTATGTGTTCTAGCTAGGATATACATATCTTGTCATGATCTAGATAGCGTTTTATTGAGTTATGGCTTGGTGTATTTCATTCTGGTCATTATGGATAATTCTCATGGCTCAAAATGCTTAGAAATAATGAAACTTCAGCCATTTCATCCATGTTTGTGATCTTATTCTCTCTTTTGCATCATTGATGTGTTTATTGCCAAAGGGGGAGAATAGCGGAGAAAAAGGCATTTGGGAACTTTCTAGAGCTTTGGAGAAAAATTTGCTCTATCTGTTGTAGCTCTAGTGTTCTTTGTCAACATGGTCATTAGCTTCCTTAATCTTCTTTGGACCATGTTTGACTCTTTTTCATTTCAAACAAACTCATCATTTTTCAGGGTTTGTCAATACACTCATCAAGGGGGAGATTGAGAGACCATGTGGTCTAAATCCCAAGTTGATGATGAGTAATTGACACGTGGTTTGGTTAGAGTGAGTTTGATTTGAGTGATTCATGCCATTCTGGCATTTGGCGAGGTCGGGTTATGATTAGACAGATTTGACGCATGGTCGTCTTCCCGGTTGGTCATTTGGGCCATTTCTCGCTTGAGTAGGATTTGTTGGTACTAATCATGTTTATATGCTTTGTGCCGTGCTATGCGATGTGGTTTTTGTCTGTGATGGCTGCAGGACGTCGAGTGGAGTCGTGGCGAGACACGGAGGATCGACTAGGCGCAGTGGCGCCGAGGTCGAATCGGGATGTGTCGAAGACGACGTGGACTCGAGGTGGTTGCGAGGCGTGCGAGACAAGGAACACGGAAGCTTCCCGGAAGGTGCAGCAGGGGCGTTTCGGTAAAAGCGCGAGGCTGCAAAAGGAAGCGGGTTAGCGGGCAAAGCATGGAGGGGTAAAATGGGCAAAGCAAAGTGTAAACCCATCAAGGAATGCTATAAATAGGAGTGTATTTCCTGGTTGTTGGCAAGACTTGGAGAGGGGTTTTAGGGCTTTTGCTTTGTGCTTTAGTGGTTGAGAGAATGGGTGTATGAGATAGGGTTGTGTTCCTCCCAAGAACCATGTAGTTCTTGGTGTTCTTGAGGATTGAGAGAGAGAGATGAGCTGAACAACTATGTAATCTTTCCTCTATTTTAAGCATGTATGTCTCCGTATCGTGTTCAAGATTTCTTGTGTTGAGTTCTTGCTTGTCCCTTCTCTGTTCTGTGATTGCTCATGTTCTAGATCATTCGGTTTTCAGTTCTCTGAGATTTATCTGCTTCAACCAAGGAATCAAAACTGAGTTATATATTTGCTCAATCCTTGCTGTTGGCAAGATGTTTGTTTCTAGGAGGCAATCATAGTGCACGTTGATTGCATGAAGTTAGTCTAGCACATTAAATGAGGATGCCTTCTCTTGCACGTTGAGTGCATGAAGTTATCTAGCTCATTAAATGAGGATGCCTTCTCGGTTTTGATTTACTTAGTCCTCTTCTAGTTCTTCCGTTTCAACAGATGTTGATTCTCTTTTTGGGAGGCAGGATTACTTCGGCTAAGCCTTTTGTAAGCTGCAGTTTTTAATCTCTATTTTATGTGCTTCTTTCGGCCAGTAGACTACAGTTTGGATGATCTTTGTTTTCTCGGCAGCTTAGCCATTTTTTTTGTGTTGTAATCTTTCTCGGGTAGTTCTCCCAATCTTGCTTGACTCTTTTGGCTGGTGCTTTTTCGGCAGGGTAGTGGGTTGTCTCTCGTCAGTGAAGGTTCTTTTGCCTTTCAGTTTCTCTTTTCAGTAGTCAGTAAGGTGCTTTAAATGGCAGCAGGACTGTACGTTTTTTGTTGGCCATTTCAATCAGTTTTCGGCTGAAATTTCAGAGTGTGATTTCTTTGCGAGTCTGCTTCTTCATAGCTCTGTAGCTATTGGAGAGGAGCGCATTTAGAGGGTACTTGTTTGGGGAAAAAATTTAAAGAGATCGACATTCACCCCCCTCTGTCGCCATTTCGGTCCTACAACTATTTATTTATTTTTCAGCATTAAAGCATAAATATACGCTAAAAATATTGCAATAACTACCCATTTAATATGTGCAATGAAGTTATACTATAAAACACGTCTCCTAACAATAAAGATTTGTTGTGGAACGGAGGTAGTGGAAAAGTGACCGCTTTCCCACTTCTTCTGCTCCCCTTGCAGTTTCCTTCCCCCAAGCGGCAGAGCAAGAATCCTTCACCGCGAAACCCCATTAGTCCGTTTCCCAATTTAAAGATTATGTTTCAACACCTACCAGCTCTTACAGCAGTGCGATCGGCTGGGACTTGAGAGAGCTCTATGAACATTTGCCAGGGAACAACAGGTGATTTTTTTTTTGCTTTCTTGATTTCTGATGAACATTTGGCACATCTGGGTTTTTTGCAATCTTCAGGAATCTGAGCTTGCAGTATCTATGTTGCAGTTGAGAGCTGTACTATGTAAATGGTGGAGATCCTTGGCATCAAACAAGGGGCATTGCTGTGTTACCAAGTACTAGCTCTACTAAGCCCCATTCCACTCGAGGCAACAAACTGGTTGAGAAGTTGCGGCACGTGCAAGAACGGAGCAAGGGATGGATGGAATCATGGTGAGCGCTGCCACGGGGGTGATGAACTCCCTCCTCGACAAGCTCACCACGCTGCTGGGTGAGGAGTACAAGCTGCAGAAGGGCATGAAGTGCGACATCACCTTCCTGAAGGACGAGCTGAGCAGCATGAACGCTCTGTTACACAAGCTGGCTGAGAAGGAGGAGCTTGACCCGCAGATGAAGGAATGGAGGAACCAGGTGAGAGAGATGGCCTATGACATCGAGGATTGCATCGATGACTACATGCGCAGGCTCCACCACGAGCCGAACAAAGTAGGTGGCATCAAGGGCTTCATCCTCGAGAGCATCAATAGATTGAAAAATCTGGGAGCTCGCCATGGGATTTCTGACCAAATTGAATACCTAAAGGTCCGCATCACCGAGACAAACAAACGACGGGAGAGGTACAAGGTTGATGAAGTGGTGCCAATGTGGTACCCATCGACCCTCGGGTGCATGTCCTCTATGAAGAGGCCACTAATCTTGTTGGAATTGATGGTCCAAGGGATAAACTTATCAAGTTAATGGTTGATGATAGGGAGATGCAGTTGAAGGTGGTGTCCATTGTTGGGCTTGGAGGATTAGGAAAGACCACTCTTGCTAACCAGGTGTACCAAAACCTTAGCGGCCACTTTGAACATCGGGCTTTTGTGTCAATGTCCAGAATTCCTGATATGACAAAAATATTACAGACTATACTCTTTCAGATTAAGAAGCAAGAGTGCGATGACATCAAATCATGGGATGAGGCACGACTCATCAATGAACTCGAGCAATTCCTTGAAGATAAGAGGTACCTATAGCGAAGATAACCTAATCCAAAATTAAAATTTCTTAATTAACTATCTTGAAATTATCTACATAGATTCATGTTTCATCAATGTTCATATTTATTAGTACAGAGATAGGTTTGATCTGCTAGCTACAAGAATTGCTTTTCACAATTATTTTTATTGTGAACATTAAACTCTTGAAGATAATGGCCTAGCCGAATTGGATCCTAACCCTCTTTCATTCGACAGTACTTTGTTGTAATTGATGACATATGGGATGCTCGAGCATGGAGGAACATCAAATGTGCTTTACCTGATAGCAATTGTAGTAGTAGAATAATGACAACAACAAGAATTATTAGTATTGCCCAGTCATGCTGCCTCCATAGCCATGATCATGTGCACGAAATAAGTCCGCTCAAAGCAAAGCTGATTCGAAGGTTTATATTTTAAAAGAACTTTTAAATCTGAAGATGGATGTCCTCCTCAGCTTAAAGATGTTTCCATTGAGATCGTGAGAAGGTGCGGTGGTCTACCATTGGCAATCATTACTATGGCCAGTTTATTGAGTAATAGATCATACTGAAGAGAAGAGTGGATGACTGTTGGGATTCTATTGGTTTAGGACTTGAGAAACATCATAGTGTGGAAGACATGAACATGATATTATCTTTGAGTTATGTTGATCTTCCTTACTATCTAAGGACTTGTTTGTTGTACCTTAGTATTTTTCCAGAGGACTATGTGATTAAAAGGGCCGATTAATAAAGAGGTGGATAGCGGAAGGATTCATCAAAGCTGCAGGTGGGATAACTTTAGAGGAAGAAGGAGAATGCTATTTTAATGAACTTATAAACAGAAGTATGATCCAACCAGTTGGCATCAAGTACAATGGTCAAGTGAGGGCATGCCGAGTCCATGATATGATTCTTGATCTTATTATATATAAGGCGAAGGAAGAAAACTTTGTCACTTTGATCAACCAAAAGGATGTAAGGGTACCCGAATGTAAGGTTCGCCGACTCTCGCTCGACTATTGTTACCAAAAATGCACTACAGTATCATCAATGGATAAGTTTTTTGAGGAGAAATCATCCATGGTTATTTCTCAAACTCGATCTCTTAATATCTTTGGATACTCTCAACAGATACCTCTTCTTTCGAACTTCAGAGCTCTAAGAGTGCTTGACATAGAAGGCCTGTTAACCAGGGATTATCTGATGAATATTGGGGAACTACTACAATTGAGATACCTACGACTTTCAACAGGATCTATTACAGAGCTTCCGGAAAAGATTGGGCAGCTACAACTGTTGGAGACATTGGATGTAAAAGAAACCGATATAAGAGAACTGCCAGCAAGAATTGTTCAGTTGCAAAAGTTGAAACATTTACTTGTTCGTGATGTAAAGTTGCCTGCCGGAATTGGCAACATGCGATCTCTCGAGAAACTGTCACAATTACATGTTGATGATAGTTGTTCATTTACTTCTTTGCTGGAGTTGGGCAGTGTAACCAATCTGAGATTTCTTGGTCTGTTTTGGCGCATCAGTAATTCTCACAATGACAAAAGAATATACACAGACAATTTGGTCTCGTCCCTGTGCAAAATTGGCAGATCCAACCTTCGCTTTTTAAGTGTTCGTAGTGAATATGATGGTGGTTCCTGTGAATTTACATTTGATTCTTGGTCCCCACCACCTCAATGCCTTCAGAAATTGACCTTGTACCCAAACTGCTATGTCTGCAAAATTCCAAGTTGGATGGCCTCACTGGCTAACCTCACCTACATAGAAATTGAGATTAATCCAGTGGAACAGGAGGCTCTTGACATCTTTGGGAGATTGCCTGCCCTGCTATTTCTTGAGTTGTCCACAAAAAGGATGGTTCCCATAGGACTTACAATTGTCAGAGGTATGTTCCAATGTCTAAAGGTGTTCCACTTGTACTGTCAGGGCTGATGTTTGAAGCTGGAGCTATGCTGAACATTGAAAGGCTTGAACTTCCGTTCAGAGCACACAGAGCACAATCTACATGTGGCGCTTATGATCTCAGCATTCACCACCTCTCTACTCTGCAACATCTCAATGTCAGGATTAGTTGCAAGGGAGCAGATGCAGCGGGGGTGGCAGCGTTGGAGGCAGCCATTAGGGATGCAGCCAGTCTGCTTCCCAACCATCCCTTACCATATTTCAGTAGATATTATGAGAACGAGATGGTATATGATAACAGGGAGGAGCAGAGCAAAGAGCAGGCTCCACTGTATGCATGTATGTCTGATCATTATCAATATTTTGTTCAAGGAAATCTTGGTGATATGGAGTGTCATCGTCTAGAATCCAGTTGCACCATCTGCTAATGGGCCCAATGCTGCTTCTTATCACATCCTCCTCAAATTACTGAAGCATGCCACTATCACCTGATTATTTACTGCATTAGAATGAGTAGCAAATTTCCTAGCCAGACTTCATTATTGGGGAATTCGCTTATGAATCATCATTCTTGCAACCATGTTGGGCCTATGGGTACTCATCCTTGTTTTATCCTGTAGTACTTTAATATATGCCATGTGATGTCTATCTAATTCCAAAATGCCAAATTTTCAGTCAAACGCTTTTCTACCATGTTTGAAGCTGCAATAGTTTACTGAAACAATTTGTTTTTGTATTTTGGGAACCTGCAAACTGATACTTATAACTGACAAGAAGTAAACATGTGTATCTTTGTGTGCAACGGTCTGTTGTTACATGCAATAAATGACATTGGCATGTTATTATCTTGAAATATTGTCCAGTACAGATTCGTTTTTCAACCGGATGAATTTACAAATTCTCCAGTCAAATGTCGTGAACAATGTCAATCGAGAGGACTTTTTCCTAACTCATTTACAGAGATTACAGTTGCTTGCAGGTCCTGACTTCATTTACAGATAACACTGAAGTGAATCAAGTTTGGACAGTTTCTTGTCTAACCCGGTAGTACCACACCGGGACATCCATAGTTACCTCACTCGGTGACTGGAACTTCTCAGCACATTGTTCCTGCAATACTAGAGGGAACGGCCACAGGTCTGACTTTATTCTGTGGAATGGAAGCCGTCAGCAGCCTCTCTATGCAAATAGGAGTGATGATCAATGTATTAATCCGAACTCTCTAGTTTTTTAGTTTCATTTATAAGGCTTCAATGGGGTGGCTGGTTCCAAACTTGTTAGCACTTTGTTTCTGCTATACTAGAGGGAAAAGCCATAAGTCTGGCTTTATTCTGTGTTGAATGGAATCCATCAGCTGACTCTTTATGCAAGTAGAGCGATGATCAATCGTTTACTCTAAACTCTGTAGCTTCTGGGTTCCATTTAGAAGGCTTCCGTATTATTCTGGCATTTGTTTGATGTAATGCTAACATATCAAAAACTTGAACTGCAATATGTTCTGTTACTTCTAGTCTATATGAAAAGTTAAAATTTCGTTCTCTTAATTAGCCTTGGAGCTTTCAGACAGGCTTTTACTTGCTGCCTCCTTTTGGCACTCGAATCCGTGTTCTATTCCACGCTTACCGCGTGGTTAGCCAAGTCGATTCTTGATTCCACACCTGCGTAACATTGAGCAACGAATCCGTGATCTTGTTTGCAGCAGCATCACTGAGCAACGACATCGCGAAAGTTTGTTAAGCTTGTATCGAACGCAACTATACTTTTTCACCGAAACATCACCCTTGGTTAGTCACATTATATTCGTCCGGTTGGCCAACTTGTGTGTTGTGTGACTGACCGTTGTTAAACCGTCAGTCATGAGCCAAGCTTTTCTTCTCGTTGGCATGAGCCAAGGCAGGACTAAAATTGAGATTAATTGATTAGAAGACAGAAAATTTGATAAAAAGCTTCCGTTAGACATTGCAATCATTTAACCCCCTCTGATTGCCATCGACGATTCTACACATGATTATAAATCTATGCTGTATTTTAATCACAACATGCTAGATCAGATCTCTTGCCTGTGGGTTATGACTTAAGAGCATAGGTCTAGTATTGGTTTCCTGATGCGTGTTCATTCAGCCCGCAAGCAGTTCGTTAAATGTCCTGACCCAAACAAGGCTGGTGTGTATGCACCATGCAGTTGAGTCAGATTAGCAGTGACTCCTTCGGCAGGAAGGCGCGCTATTGATCACTCTGCAGTGATGCCCATACTGAACAAACAGCAGTCATGCGACCTTTGATTTGTTCTTCGCAGTTCCCAGTTTATACATACTGGTATACACTTGATTAGTTAAATATCACGCAAGTGTGGCCGTCTTGACGAGAGGTAGAATACTCGGAAAACTACTAGCATCGGCGTCTGGTACAAGCTTCAATTCGCCTTTGAGCTTTCATGCTGGCTTTTACTTGCTTCGTTTTTGCGTTCTGTTCCTAGCCTATCGCCTGGTAAGTCGAGTCTCTTTCTTTCATAGTCTCTTTCTTCTTTTTGAAAGCGTGGTTAGTCGCGAGTCTTGATCCCACTGCTTGGCTCGAACGCGTATTCGTCCGGTCAGTCAACTTGTGTGTTGTCAGCTGTGGGACCCCAGAGCAAGCTTTTCTTTTTGTTGGCATCTTGTGTGAAAGAAAGAAAAACATATTATGGGCCTGTTCGGTAGGCAAGAAGCCGACCGGCTTTTGGCAGTCGCTACAGTACCTAACTTTTAAACGGAGTATTTTCTCAAGACGGAGTCTACAAGTTAAACGTAGTACACATTAAAAGCCCAACATCTATACCAGCCAAAATCGCAAGTGGGTATCGATCTCTCCGTAATCTGTACCGTAAACAGCCAAAATTCAAAAATTTCAGCCAAAAGCTATAAGCCGCAGCCAAAAATAACAGGCCCTTATTCTTCCTCAGGCTTAGCGGAGCCTGGGTCCTCTCCTCTCTTCTTCCATCCGAAACAGTCATGAAAGCACCTCTTAACCAGTTTTTGGATTTTAATTATACGCTGGACTCGGCTTTCAGCGTTAGTTGAATTTTTTGGATTTCGTTCAAGAATTTTGATTGGATTTTGTGATTAACCAAATAAATAAATGAAAGTAAAATCAAAACCTATGACTAAGAGCCATGTAATTGGAAAACAAATTAAATGAAAATTTGAATTGAACCATTGAGTTTTGATCTAATTTAAAATCATAAAAGAAAAATAGAAAGCAAAATAAAAATAGAAAATTTGAATATGAAAAGATGGTCCAAATTGAATTCAAATTAAATAATGGAAGAGAAAAATAACAAAAGAAAAAGGGAAATTCCAAAACCCATGTTGGGTCGGCCAATTTCTTTTTCCCTTAATTTCTTGTCCAGCCCGACCCAGTCACACGGTGCACACCGTCGTTGCCGCCCGGCCCCGTCATTGCCATACCCTGACTGCACCTTCGATATCGCTGTTTAATTTGTACAGCAAAATATCATAACTTGTTCCGAAAGGTGGCTCATACACTACTAAGAGAAACACTTTTGGTAATCGGAGAGGTGAGACTAGGAGATTTCGTCTATACTAATCTAAAAATTCGTACTTCTTTTGGAGTAGAACATGGGACTATATAAAGACAAGAATCGTGGACAAGAATCGCTGCACTACATGTCTAATGGTAATGATCTATGATTTTTTACTTATATGATTTTTTAATTTACGTAATAAAAAATTTTAATCTGTACTAGTATAGGATATCTGTGCCCCAACATCCGTTTCTCCTGTAACATAACCAAGATGTTAGGTCGATGTCCACGAGCAAATATACACTGATACACACTTAAGTAGTACTAGTAAGCTTTCTGTAACACCCCACATAACCATATGGGATATTACTATGGAACGTCATCGCCAAAGTGAAGAATAAATAAGTACAATAAAAGAAATCACAAAGAGTTTAAAACTTTATTAAAACTTTAATAGAGAACCAACGGAAGCTGGAATAAATATTTAAAACATGGGACCGGTCCACTTCTAATCAAATAAGGAACGAACGAAACAACAAAATGGTGGCAAACCACGGTGCTGAAAACTCGAGTGCTCCCACCCATGCATGATGCTATCACTCCACTGGCCTTTTACCTGAGACTGAAAAGAGCAAGCATGAGATTTGGAAATCTTAGCAAGTACCCAACTACGGTCGCAACACAAAAGTAAGACAGGCGATGCAACCATATGAAATAAAGGCAAGCATGACAAGTAAGCAATGGACAAAAGGCAACCAACCAGCAACTGATATCGGAGATATTGTCATGGTTAGGAGACGGATATTATGAGAACTGTGTATTAAAGATATTGGTTATGTAACAAGTTATAGCAAGTTATAGCAAGGGTGCCGGCGACCTTATCCCACATACCCGGTTATACGAGAATAGCCAGGCACAACCTTGTCCTCGACTGTATAACCGCAGACGGGGTGTAATATCCTGTGTAACGAGAATGTACGGCCCCCCGTACGTTACCAGGTTGGGTGGAAATGACCCCTATATGCGGGCAGCCCCGGCGTGATAACCCTCAGTTCGTTATTTAGCGAATTATTCATTCATGATATAATTAGAGAGTTGTGATTGAATTAAGGTAACATTATGAGAGTAAAGATTTAATCCAATGAGACTGAAGAGACAGGATTAGTGATACTAGGTGATAAGGTAACCGATACATCATGGATATATTAAATAGTATGAACTTAAGGAACAAAGAGATGGCAAGGGTAAGGCTATAATAAAATTATGAGAAGCGAGAAGATGTGCTAGAGTCGAAAATAGAAAGACAGTTTCTGATATGAGGACGGTGTGGGATAATGATAAGGTGATAGTGACATATATCAACCAATCAAGTTTTATTATGTGATAAGTGATTATTAGTCAGATTAACAGGTTAATACATACATCATTCATAAGTCAAATACAACATCATACGATTATTGGAACATAATATTGGAACCTAAAACATAGCAGCCCTAACATCGAAAGAGCATCAATAATTTAAATCTAAATTAAACATAATCATATGCTACCCCCCATTAACGATTTAAGCATAAAGTCTAAAACACTCATTTAAGGTACGAATTCTAGAACATTATTAATCGAGCATTCTAATAAACCTAAAAGCATATGAACAAGTTAGCCTATCACATTGTTGCAAGAATACAATATTAAGATTCTAAAACTAAGCAAGTATGAACGATATGAAATAACTAGATAAGCATTGGTGATATGTTAATGAGCAGGTAACTTAGCGATATGAAGCTAGTCAGATACTTTGGTGATATGATAATGGCCAGGTAACTTTAGCAATTAGCCAGGTGACTTAGCGATCTGGCAGTTATTAGGTAACTTTAGTGATATGATACTGGTAATCAATGGCAAGGTGACAGGTATTCTGGAAATACGTGATATGCGAAACGTAAAGGTTACGGCTGCGAGGTACTTGCCTTGAATATATTCGGCGGATTCGCTGCACGAAGGATTCAGGGTGCGCAACCGTCCAAACGTTCCCTCAAAGACCACGTGCGACCCTACGAGATGAAACAGAAGTGATTCAGATGAGAGATATGATAAAATTGTGGTAAGGACAACAGAATGTCCTTCGGCCACGCGAAACGGCGATCGATCGTGCAAAACGTTGTTCGTGCGTGCGAAGGGTCGTTCGGCCGCAGGTCACCGGGCGCGCTGCCCCTACACCGTCACCGCCATGACCGGCTTGCGTCGCGCGCCCATGTGCCATGGTCGCCGCCATGTCGACACGCTGACACTGGCCGTGGCAGGTAGTGAGCTCCGACCCTTGCCCGCTGCGCCGCTCGCCTGAGTACCTGCCGCCGCGCCGCTCAGCCTGCGTGCCTGCGCACCTACCGCCAATGCCGCGCCTCAGGCCCGCGCCGCCTTATGCGTGCCGTGCGCTTGCGCCACCGAGCCACTCGGCCTGCGCGCCTGCTGCCACTGCTGGTGCCTATGCCGCTGCGCCGCATGCTGCCGCCGCTGAGGCGCGCCCGCCGTGGCCACACGCAGCCGCACCACGCCGTGCGCCGCCGCCGACGGCATCCGCCTTCAGGACGATCCACATGAGCGCGTCGTTGCCTCTGCCACCTTGCCGAGCATCTCGAAGCCCAGGATCATCTCCATCCGCAGAAGGAGGCTGACCGCGTTCTGGGCGACCTCCCGACTGGTCGGTCGTGCGAGGACGCGCTTGTACACCATGCAGCGGGTCTTGTTGAAGTCGAAGATGTCCGCCACATGAACAACCACGTCCATGGCGTGGAGAGAGAGAGTTAGATTAGGAAGGATAGAAGAGAGAGATAACGGGAGAGAGATATGCGGGGAGAGAGATGTGTTTGAGGAAGGAGAGAGATAAGTTGTTGGGGAGGATAAGAGACGTGAGGGGATTTTCATGGGAGAGAGCGAGTTAATTAGTTATATGGGGAAAGGCTTAGATTAGGGAGAGAAATTAGGAAGGATAGGAGAGAGGTAACGGGAGAGATACTTGGTTAGGACTCTTTTTTTGTTTTTGAGGGTGCTACACTTTCTTAGCTATGGAGGCAGCTACTGCATATATTTGCTGCCTTGGTGTTTGGACCTATGTGCAGCGAAGATGCTACCTGCCACATTTATCTTTCAAGCACTGCACTGTCGGAACGCAAAACTTTCGAGTACATCGTTTCACAAATCTGGTCTTCTGATCAGGTATACCCTTCCACGATGAGTATGCCTTAAGTACACTGGAAGGAAGGAATACAATTCGATGTTTACTTGCTGGGATAGACTATTGCACAGGCGACTGAAATTTTTTTATCTTTCAGTCACCTGAAGTTGCACTTTAAATTATCTAAAGTTGCATATATTTTTTTTAGAGGGGGCTACAATTTTAGTTGATTGAGAGTGCAATTTCAGGTCACCTGAAGTTGCACTCTGAATCACCTAAAGTTGCAGCTGTTTTTTTAGAGAATGGCTGCAATTTTAACTCATTGAGAGTGTAATTTCAGATGACTGAAATATAAAAAAATTTCAGTCACCTGTGCAATAGCAAAACTGTTACTTGCTTGACTCGTGACTTGTGACGAATGAGCAGCAGTGAATAAGCCGGGTCGCCTATAAATATTGAAAGCTTCCGTTCCTCCCGTAACATAACCAGATCTTAGGTCCATCTCCACGAGCAAATATACACTAGGGAATACACAGTTACGCAGTACTAGTAAGCTTGCTTAGCTATGGAGGCAACCGCGCTGAGCTTGGCCAAGCTCACCCTCGACACGGTGCTGCCCGTGGCCAAGAACGCTCTCGCCGACGAGGCCATGCTCCTGCTCGGCGTCCATGAGGAGGTGTCCTTCATCACCAACGAGCTGGAGATGATGCAGGCCTTCCTGCGGGCGGCTGGCGCCGGCGACCGCGCCCACAACGAGGTCATCAAGATATGGGTGAAGCAGGTCCGTGACCTGGCGTACGACGTCGAGGACTGCCTTCAAGAGTACCTCGCCCTCAACCTCGGCACGGGGCGCAGCCTGCCGCCGTTCGTTGCGTGGCTCAGGGCGTGCGCACTCCCGGCTACCACGCAACTGAGAGCCCAGCACCAAATCGCCGTCCGAATAAGGGTGGTGAAAGGCAGGGTCGACGAGGTTAGCAAAAGGAACCTCCGTTACAACATCGTCCTCCAGCCGGGCCCTGCACCCAACCCGGTTGCCATCGAGGACATGGAGATCATCTCCCGGGATTTCGCTGCCGACGTCGCCACCGAGGAGTCACAGCTCGTCGGGCGTGACCGAGTTCGAGACGATCTGGTCGGCCGCCTGGTGGGATCGGAGAGTGGCACGCCGCTCCAGGTTCTCTCCGTGTGTGGCATGGGCGGTGTGGGCAAGACAGTGCTCGCGCGGGAGGTGTTGAGGAGCCCGGAGCTCACGCGGGCTTTCCAACTCCGAGCCTGGGTCACCGTGCCGCACCCCTTGGGCATGGCCGAATTCATTCGCAGCCTCGTGAGACAGCTAGACATCGTGCGGCACAGCAGCACAAGCCTCATGGCCCTCACCGAGGCAGTGGTGCACCAGCTGGGGGACAAGAGGTACGCCATCGTCGTCGACGATGTGTCGACCATTGCGGAGTGGGAGCAAATCAGGAAGGTGCTGCCTGACGGAAAGAGAGGGAGCTGGATCATCGCGACGACGAGGGACAAGGGTGTCGCCGAGTTATGCTCCTCACCATCCGACCATGTGCGCGAGCTCAGCTCTCTCACAGACGCGGAGTCACTTCAACTTCTCTGCAAGAAGGCGCAGATAAACGACGGGCCGTTGATGGGGGAGCTGATGGAGATGGCCAACTCCATCCTCCAGAGATGTTGCGGGCTGCCGCTGGCGGTCGCCGCCGTCGGCAAGCTGTTGGCCACAAAGATGAAGAAGTCGGTGGAGTGGAAGAAGCTGCACGACCACCTCGGCTCGGAGCTGAAGAACAACCCGGGTTTGGGGTCAATAAAAGACGTCCTCACGTCCAGCTACGACGCGCTGCTGTACCACCTCAAGTCCTGCTTCTTGTACCTCAGCGTCTTCCCCAAGTACCGCGAACTTCGCCAGACTCGCGTGTTATGGCGGTGGATAGCCGAGGGCCTGGTGGCCGAGAGGCCGGACATGCATCTCTGGGACGTTGGGGAGGGCTACTTCAATCAGCTTATCAGCAGGTGCATGATCCAGCCAGCGACCACCTGGGTCAACCTTGACGATTGGATCAACACCGCCCAGGTCCACGACATGATGCGTGAGATCATCCTTGCCAAGTCCGCTGAGGAGAACCAGCTCTTCGTTCTCAACAACCGCCAGCTGTCGTCGATGCAGCGCCCAAGGGAGAAGGTCCGGCACTTGGTCGTCAGCAGCGGCGTTGACTGCCGCTGGCAAGCTGGGATCGACGTCTTGGAGAGCATTAACAACCTGTCGCACGTTCGGTCGCTGACGGTCGATGGAGAGTGTCCGCCTCGCCTCATCATCCCCTCCAAGATGAAGATGCTCAGATTGCTCGATCTGGAGGACTGCCCGAACGCGACGGATGCCCATATCGCGGACATCGGCGAGCTTCGCCATCTCAAGTACCTGGGCCTAAGAAGAACCAGCATCACTAGGCTCCCCGAGTCGCTCGGGAGGCTCAAGTTCCTGCAGTCCATAGACATCCGAGGCACCAAGGTCACCACCGTGCCGCAAGGCCTCACCAAGCTGGAGAAACTGCAGCAGTTCACCGTCGGCCACTGCATGCGCCACGACGACAACAATAAGTCCCGCAGCGGCGTCAGACTCCCCGACGGCTTCGGAAGGCTGCGGAGCATGCACACTATGGGTCGGGTGGCCGTCGGGAAAGATGGCCACCGCACGCTCAAGGATATAAGCAAGCTGGTCGAGCTCAACAATCTGGAAATCACGGAACTCACCGACAAAGATGGTGCCGAACTCCAGGACACACTTCATGAGCTCGTCGGTCTTAAAGACCTCGAGGTGCGCGCTAGGGGCGCCGGCACCGGCAATCATGGCTCACTCCATTGCCTAGAATCGATATCGTCGCCGCCGCAGCATCTCATCACCCTCCGGCTGTGTGGATTCCTCGGCAAGCTGCCCCATTGGGTCCAGTCACTCCAAGGCGTCACCAAGATCAAGTTGCTCGGCACGGAGTTGGAGCAGGACGCGGTCGAGGTTCTTGGGGATCTCCCTAGCCTAACAGGTTTGCATCTCTGGAGGAAGTCCTATGTGGGGCAGCAATTGCACCTGCGCCCAGGCAAGTTCACGAAGCTGAAGCTCATCAGCATCGACCGCCTCGAAGAGTTGGTGTGGCTGGTCATCGAGAAAGAATCCATGCCGAGTCTGCAGTGGCTGTGGCTCAAACGATGCCGCATGTTGAGCGACGACGAGGACGGTGTCGTCGGTGTGACGTTCCTGCCGCTGCTCAAGGAGGTCCGGGTCAAGTTCAACGACGGCGATAAACCCACGCTACATGATATCCTGCGAAAGCAATTACTAGAAAAGCACCCAAATCGCCCGCAGTTCGAGTATGTGCATGAGCATGTAGCTCTGCATACTTAGCGAGCTATATATAATATGGGTGTGTCTATGTATCACTCGGATCACAAAAACTATCGTGTGTTTCTGTGTGTCGTCATCTTCCTGTGAATGTGTGCGTTGTGTCTAGGTGATCGGGTGTGTTTACAAGGGATCTATGCCAACATCTGCAAGGCGCCAGAAGCGGTTGTCGCCTTTGGCACCGTCGGTGGACACAATTTCGGTGCCCAAAAATTGCATCGATTCTGAATATAAAATTTGCACATGGTTCATCCAGATTCTGAATATAAAGCAATTACTAGAACAGCACCCAAATCGCCCACAGTTCGAGTATGGAGCATGTAGCTCTGCATACTTAGCGAGCTATATATAATATTGGATTTACTATACAACACTCGACTGAATTTTTGTTAGGATTTCAGCCGGACTCTCTCATAGTTAGATTTGTTTCTTGAATCGTGCGCCGGTGACGTCTCAGCCTCCAAATCGGGGAGAGCCGACTCCGGTGACCTTGCCGCCGACTCTGATTTCGGTGACTTCAATTTTGAGTTGTCTGCTGTTGATAATAATCTGGTTGCACAATTTTGGTTCCACGTCAAAGTTGTTAGTGTGTGTTTGCATTGTGTTTTGAGTCTGTCACGTCAAATGTTGGACGTGCTGCATGTTCGTGCATGTAGGTGTAACGTGTAGTATGAAGGTTGTTGTTAGAAGTGGTCAGAGCTGTTAACTCGGCCGTGGGTGCTTTGTGGCTTGTGATAGGGAGTGAGTTGAGATATATTTGTTTGGAGTCAATACTAGAAAGATAACAAGCGAGAATAAGACATGCAAGTTGAGTTCGCGTCACAAAAACTATCGTGTGCTTCTGTGTCGTCGTCTTCCTGTGAACGTGTGCGTTATGTCCAGGTGATCGTGTGTGTTTACAAGGGATCCATGCCAACATCTGCGAGGCGCCAGAACGCGTGCGTTGTGTCGGCGGACACGATTTCAATGCCCAAAAATTGCATCGAGTCTGAATATAAAATTTGCACATGGTTCATGCATGCTTTACGTTGTGCTCTTTTTTATCCTTTTTTTATATTTTTTTTAGATAATGGTATATTAAACAACCGGCTTCTCCCTTCCAGAAGGAATCAGGCCACAAGTTCAACACAAGAGAACATCACACACCAGCTGACCAAAACAACCAAGGCAGCACAAAGCCAGTTTTTAACCAAAGACTAAACACTAAGTCTAAGGGCACCAGGCCAACCAAAAAAAACAGAGTATTGCAGAGCCGCAGTCTCTAGCTTCGACACCCTTGGACAAGAAGCTTCTTCAAGTCTTCACTCCTTTGTAAAAGCCCCCACTGCCGCAGCTAGTGCGTTACTCTGAACATGACCTGCGAAATAGATTTTGGACTGCATTTGTCAAAAACCAGTTCATTCCTAGTAAGCCAAATTGACCAGCACAAAGCAACAGCTCCTGTAAGCAACAAGCTTCTAAATTCTCTCCCACTTTGTTTGTGCCAAGCACCAAAAATGTTCCGAATACTTGTTGGCGGTTTTAAACCAAGCACCATGTGGATAGCACGCCACAAGGCCTTAGCCATCACACAGTCGAAAAAAAGATGTTGAATATTCTCTAGTTTAGAGCAAAAACAGCAATTTGGATTGCCCCTCCAATTTCTTTTAGCTAAATTATCCTTTGTTAGAATCACCCCCCTCTTTAGAAACCACGAAAAGATCTTAACCTTTAATGGAATTCTAAGCCGCCAAATGTCCTGAGACACTTTGATCCCATTGTTTATTAGGTACACATACATGGATTTGACCGAGAACATTCCATTAGAATGCAAGTCCCAGCAAAAAGAGTCCCTGCCAGCATGTAAATTAATACTCGCAATCCTACCAATTAAGTCCTGCCAAGCAACCAACTTGCTTCCCACTAACGTTCTTCTGAAGGCAATGTTAATTGGAACCGACCGAAGAACTTCAGCTACCGAAGACTGCTTCCTACGAGCAATAATGTAAAGGGAAGGATAGACCTCTTTCAAAGGCACCCCCCCTAGCCAACGATCCTCCCAAAACCTGATTTGGGATCCATCCGAGACCTTGAATCTTCCTAATCTCAGAAACTGCTCTTTAATCCCCATAAGACCCAACCAGAAGTGAGTCTCCCGGTTTCTTGGTCACTTGAGATAAAGTCTTATTTTTAACATACTTGTTTCTAATAATTAGTTCTTGCCAAATACCATCTTCATTCAAAAGCTTGAACAACCATTTACTAAGCAGACATTTGTTTTGGATTTCCAGGTTCTGGATGCCAAGGCCCCCCTATTCCTTAGGTTGGCAAATAATAGGCCATCTAACCAACCTATATTTTTTCTTGTGTTGATCATTCTGCCAGAAAAAACGTGATCTAAAATATTCAAGCTTCTTTAAGACCCCTTTAGGAATCTCGAAGAAGGAAAGCATGAACATAGGAAGACTGGACAGAACAGAATTGAACAACACTAATCTACCGCCAACTGACAACATCTTCCCCTTCCAGCAGCTGAGTTTTTTCTCAAATCTTTCCTCTATGATTTTCCAATCCCTGTTGCTCAATTTCTTGTAGTGCATAGGGAGACCAAGGTATCGACATGGATAAGATCCTAATTCACAACCAAATAATTGTGTATATAGATTTTCCTCCTCTTTTGCCTTACCAAAACAAAAAATTTCACTTTTGTGGAAGTTAATCTTAAGGCCAGATAATTGCTCAAACATACACAGAATTAGTTTCATGTTTGTCGCTTGCTCAATATCATGGTCCATGAAGATTATTGTATCATCCGCATATTGTAGAATAGATAAACCATCCTCCACAAGATGCGGAACTACCCCACTAACCTGCCCATTCACTTTGGCCCTGGCAATTAAAATGGACAACATGTCCACCACTAAGTTAAACAAAACGGGTGACAACGGGTCACCTTGTCTAAGACCCTTTCGGGTTTGAAAGAAAGGGCCCATCTGATCATTAATTTTTATACCCACATTTCCGCCCTGCACGAAGGCTTTAATCCAATTGCACCATGTTTTGGAAAAACCTTTCATGCGAAGAGTTTGTTGCAAAAAAGACCACTTGACTTTATCATAAGCTTTCTCGAAGTCAATTTTGAATAAAACCCCATTTAGCTTCTTCCTATGCATCTCGTGGATTGTTTCATGAAGTATTATTGCCCCTTCCATGATATTTCTCCCCGGAAGGAAGGCTGTCTGGGAAGGTCGAATAATTTTTTGGCCAACAAGAGCAATTCTATTTGAGGCAACTTTTGTAAAAATTTTGAAACTAACATTAAGCAAACAAATAGGTCTGTATTGTTCTATCCTGTTTGCTTCACTACCCTTTGGTATCAGGATTATAGATCCAAAATTTATACTATGTAGATGCAGGTTGCCCCTATGAAAGTCCTCAAATAACGCCATTAAGTCACCTTTGATCACCTCCCAGAACACTTGGTAGAATTCGACTGGAAAACCATCCGGCCCAGGGCGGAATTATGCTTCATTTGGAAAATAGCCATCTTGACTTCACCCTCGGTAAAGACCTCAGCCAGGATTTCATTTTCCAAATTTGAAACTTGAGGAATATCATCAGTCCGTGACTCATCCAAGAACATGGAGGTTTCCTCGGGAGGACCAAATAGGTTTTTGTAATAGTTGGTGATATACTTTTTTAGATTAGCATCACCACTAATTACCCCTTCCTCCTGTTCTAAACGGAAAATCCGAGTTTTCCTATACTTACCGGACGCCACCAAGTGAAAGTATTTGGTATTCGCATCACCCTCAAGTAAATTCTTGACTTTAGCTCGTTGGTACCATTTGAGCTCTTCTTCTCTTAGGAGATCAGCAAGCCTACCTTTTAACACATGTTTCAGATTTACTTCTTCTGCAGTGAGAAGTATGGATTCGGCTTTTTTGTCTAATTGATCTAACTTGTCCAGCAACACTTTCTTCTCTTTTTTATATGCCCCGCTAGTGTTCTTCGCCCACCCCCTTAAGTATTGTCGAAGCCGCCTAATTTTAGCCTGCCATCTTTCTAAAGGGGTGTTACCCATCTGCACGCTAGCCCAGATTTCCTTGACCATGTCCATGAAACCTTCTCTAAGTAACCAACCCAGCTCGAATTTGAAGGAAGGTTGGGAGTTACTAGAGGAAGGATTTCCTGTATCCATAAATAACGGCGTATGGTCCGAGATTTCTCTGGTTAAAGCCTGAACAGACGTTTTGGGGAACTTTAATTCCCACTCAGTGGACATTAAAATTCTGTCCAACTTTTCAAAAGTCGAGATTTGTAGGCTGTTTGCCCAAGTGAATTTCCTACCCGAGAGTACTAGCTCCTTAAGATTGAAAGCGTCTATTATAGCATTGAAAAGAAACGGCCATCTGTCATTGTAATTAGAGTTGCTTTTCTCCCTTGGCCCCCTAATGATGTTAAAGTCACCCCCTAAAATCATAGGCAGCGATTCCTTAGCACAAAGGTGGGCTAATTCAGTCAAAAAACTTTCTTTAAGACTGGGTTGAGCAGCACCATACACAGAGACAAGTAACCATTGAAAGCCATCATTCTTGTTCCTGATTTTAAACTTAACAAAGAAATCTCCTTCTTCTATTTCTCCAATATCAAAAGTGAGAAGATTAATCCCCAACAGCATACCTCCGGACCTGCCACACGGAGGCTTGACATGCCAAAGGAAATCCTTCCCACCGCACAGATTTTTGAGAAACAACTGAGCACACTCTCCCTTCCCCGTTTTAGACAGAGCAATAAAATCTAAATTCTTTTCAACCGTCAAGTCCGAAAGAAATTTAAATTTCTTCGGATCACCTAAACCATTACAATTCCAAAAAAACTCCTTTCATTTAGACTGAGGGAGATTTTTTTTCCTTAATTTCAGCTTTCTCCTCCTATTTTTCCCCCACTGATGCTTTGCACGGGTATCCTCCGAACCCCCGCAATCGCCATCAGATGGACCCTCAACCATCTCACCACAAATATGGTTCAAAGCCAGGATATCAATATCATCCCCCCAAAGTTCCTCAGAATGATCTAGCGACAAAACAGGATCCCAGGTTTTTTCTACCTCCGACCTCTTGGCACAACTAAGCCTATCCTTTTCTACAGATTTAAGGTAATCTAATTGCTCAGACCACGAGAAATTAGACTCATCCCAACAGACCCCCAGAGAACTGCACTTAGCAGTGATTACTGAATTATCTAAAGCTGAAAATGAGATAACTAAGGACGACATACCTTGCGTAGAAGATACCTCCAAGTTCCTTTTGGCCTTCAGCTTAGCAGCTCGCTGCAGTGAGTCCTGGTCCCCCAAACAAGCATTTCTTTTGCTAGCTCGAGAAGGTGTTACTACAGGCTGAGTCCCCGCTTTAACCGGAGTGTTTGGGCCATCAACCATCATTGCCACTGGATTGGTACCTTGTGCTGAAATTTTGGGCTGACCTGCAGCCGGTCCAATCGGAACTGTCATCCAGGCAGCATTTTTGCTATAACCAGATGACTGAAGCGCCACTGTGGGCCTAACCTTCCCAGTGACCACAGCACCACTATTAACAGTCACAGGGGAAAGAACAGCCTGGCGGCCCATTTTAGCAGGAGCCGAACCAGACCCAGCTTTGTTTTTCCCTTCCTCCATATCTTCCTTTTTGTTATCATTGTTGCTTTCTTTCCCTTCTGCTTCATTATTTTCCTCTTCCTCAGCATCGTCAATTGGATCAAAATCCAAGTCCATGTCAATTGGCCTCGGTGATGATTCAGGATTAGATTTCTCCACCCTGAATTGTAATGCATAAACGAAGTCCCCGATAACTATGTCCACTAAATCAGGGACAAGACCAGCATCAAGAACTGCCACCTGAATCCTGCCCATCTCATATGCTTTCACAAACTTCATATCTACTTTCCTAGTCACCCCAAGTATGGAGCCAATCGCCCATACAATGGGGAACTCCAAGAGCTCCTCAGGGAGCCCCCTGAACTGAACCCAAACCTTGGAAATCTCATATTTAAACACATTAGGATTGCTTTTAATTTCAAATTCCATTTTCGCTACTGTGCATTTAGCTTCCACAGGCCCCACGCGCACCAATCGCTGTAGTTCATCTATGGAAGGAAAATTGGCAGCAAAAGCATTTTCCCCTAATGCTTTCACCTCCCAATTCACATTGCCAGGTATGAGCCTCTCAAGTTCAGTACTGACCTGCCGATTAGTCATAGTACCTCCTGAGATTTTCACCTTAACAGTTTTTGAGTCTCTCTTTTCCTTTTGCTTCCCAGCATAATCTATGTAATAGAAACCCATTTTTTCCACCGCAAACCCATGTGGCACTGCAGTAGGTTTAGCACCCTTTGAAAAAGGGCAAGCTTTTGTGACATGATCATCACTGTCATAGATCTCACAGCACAGTACCTTTGAGCACTCGCTCAGGACATGCCCCTTGGTTAAACAACGGAAGCAGTATGGAGGTTTGTTCTTTCCTTTACCTGCATTCTGCCTTGGCATCATACTATCGCTCTGATTGATGGCCCTCAAATTAGCTTCCTCCGGATTAATCTGCGAGTTCAGCAAAGTACCTTCGGGGAGCGGATTTGCAGCAGAAGAAACTGAAGCTATTGCTGAAGGGGCATTCGAAGGCAACGATCGGGAATCCAGCGGATTAGCGCTCCATTCCTGGCCACCGCGGCCTCGGCCGACGCCGCGGCCACCGCTCCCTCGTCCTGCACCGGAAAAGTTGATGTTGCCGAAAGCGCCCCGGCCAGCAAAGCCGTGAGGGGCGTGACCACCACGAGCGCCTCGACGACCGCACCCACCTCCCTGCCATCCCCGATTAGCGCCCGGGTGATAGCTGGGGTTGAAGCCCGGGTGATATCCCCCTGCCCGCAGTCTGCCCCAGATTGGAGGCACTGACTCCGCCGAGATGGGGGGGTGCTGACCACCCTGGCTGGCAATGGGATGCTGGTTCGCCATGCCGGAGTCTTGAGGCGTCGAAACTTTGCGTCCCTCTCTCACCACCTCCGCGAAAGACTGAGGCCTTCGCCGAGCAGAGTACAACTTGATTCGTGTTCCAACTCTGGAGAATAGCGCAACAAGGCCAGGGCACGGCCTGACCCTAAAACGAGAAATGCTGCAGCCCGCCTCGTTTACTGTTGCCCGAGTAATAGCAGTAAATACTACCGGGCCCGAAGCGATCTCTCCGGAACTCGAGCCCACCGAAGCGCAACACACCGCACGGGGGCTTTTCAGTTCCGGGAAATCTAGGGTCATTAATTGCAAATCTTTGGCCTTGTCAACCAAACCTTCGTGATTCAACTTCGAACACTGTGAAACCAAAGCCGCAGGACCCGATGCACGGCAGCCACCCTTCTTCCCCTCCCGATGCCCAACCTCCCGCGCTTTCTCCATCACGTCCCCTAGGGTTCGAGGAGGAGAGGAACGTGGCGGAGGCAGCGGACCTTTCCAGGCCTCGGGGTAAAGCTTCCTTTGAACCATCGACTCGATGATCCTGGCTGCCAGCTGCGACTTCGGATACTTCCTAGAAATGGAACCACTGCCAATGGTTGCAAGTTCCCTCTCCGCCTTATAAAGATCACGACTCTCAACCCCGGCCGCCGCCGCCTCTGCGATGAACGCCGGTGTCGATAAGACCTCACCGGAATCGGAAGATCCGTCAGCCTCAGACAACTCATCCGAGTCCCTCTCCCCATTGGCCACCGCCCAAAACCTTCCAAACTCCGGCCCATGCACCGGCTTTGGTCGAACAGACAAAGCTGCTACCATCTGGACAAAACGAGACAGCTCCAATCTTCCTTTCGCACGCTTAGCTTCAGGCGAAACAGGATCGACCTCAAGAACTTTGGACGGAATGAGCCCAGGCCGTAAAGCACGCTTGGTCGCCGGTGCCAACGACAGCCGACGACCGCGACGCATCAGCCGCGGAAGAACCAGACCATCGAGATACTGCGCCCCTTGACCAAGCTCACTAAAGAGACTAAAAAGATAGGGGAGAATCAAAACTTACCTTCCTCTAGAAAATCCACGCCCCAGCGATCTTGGCGCCACTCCCGCGGCCGGAGAGGAAGCGGAGAAGCGTCCAGGCCGCTGCAGCTAGGTCCTCATTGTTGCCACCAAGAACCCCTCCGCGCGAGCCGCCGCCGCCGCCTCTCGGTCTTCTCCTCTCGGTCGAGGGACTTCTCCCGCGGCCGGAGAGGAAGCGGAGAAGCGTCCAGGCTCGATGGAGTTAGATGTCGCCCTAGCGGAGAAGCTCTGCTCTGCTATCGGAAAAGATTCATGTCAGTCGCCTTTTTTTATATAGAGAGACAAATATTGTTCTGCAAGCAACACACACCACGCACACACAAGATAACTGGGAGCTAGGAACAGAACTCAAGAGTCACGACCTCCCTTTCTGTGAGCAAGTACAAGTGCGCAGTAAACATCCGGTTGTGCATATTTATGGTGTATTTGAGTATTGGATTGTTTTCTAGTGGTTTATGCCAATGTTGTTCCTGACTTCCTTCCCGAAATGTAATACCCCATCATTTAGTACCACATTGTAGAAAAGTTTAGGCTGCAGGATGTTATAGATTGGTATTAGAGCATTAACCCTTGCTGCATATAGCGCATGTGCATAGGAGAGGATAAGAAAGACACATGGAAGCGTTTGAAGATTGGACAATTGGATTGAATAATCTGCTGGCTGAAGATCGAGATACTACAGCTCGAATGAATTCCCATTGTTTACGAGGGCCGGGACAGCTTAACAAAAAATCATCAAGCTTCAAAAATATAACCAGGCCAATGCCGATGGCTTCCAAATGATTACTCACGGAGAGCAGACGTCAACCAGGTTGCAGATGCCTCTCGGTCCCAGCCACTCCTTCCAAGCAAGCGAGCTACTTGTTGTATTAGCCAGAGCATGCATATGCATGCATGTATTCTTGAGAAGAAGACTAACCTGAGGCCATGGTCCCAACATTTCAGATAGAGACGGGTCTTATGGATGCCGATGATGAGTAGATCATGGGAGCTCAAGCACTAGCTAGCTAGAGCCTAGAGGGATGGTTCTTGCCATTGACAGAGCATGCATGCACTTGTCGCAATAAAAAAGGCCTTTAGGGTTACATGGAGATGAATCATGGCTCCTAATGGAGTGTAGGTGTTTCCTTGAGAACTAATATATGCAGGTCATCAGCATGTGCATGCGCCGGCGCTGCGACCGTCCGGCCGGCGACCGGGCGACTCCGGAATCAGGTAACGCCACACAGCACAGGACCCCACATGGCCACATGTCAGCTGTCGGGTCACAAAATAAGTCTCCTCCCCACCCCCGTCCACCGCGTCCGAGCCGTCCTCCGCCGAAGGCCCTGCCGTCCAGTGCGGCGGCCCGCAGCATCATTCTCTCTCACAGAGCAGAGCAGCCACCTCGGGAATCATGCTCGCGCCGCCTTCCAGCCCCGCAAGGCAGAGGAGACTCCACCGTCCTCCCTGGCCGCCGCTGCGTCGTCCCAGGCAGCGCAGCCGCTCCTTCCGCCGCCGAGACCATCCTCCTCATGCACCTCGGGTACTCTCCTCCGATGCGGCGACGAGCCTACTGGGGACTGGGCGTGAGGCTCTCTTGGGTATCGGGATAGCAGGGAGCCGAGCGGAATTGCCGATGCCCACCATGGAAGAGAATCGAGAACAGATACGCGGCTTAAATAAGTAGCATTGGCATTGCAAACTGAAAACTGCTAGTACCATGCAAGCATAGCATTGCAAACTGTAACCTATTTGCTTGTTTCTCTGAACTAGAGGCACATACAGATTGCCGTTTAACATTCAGTATTCGGGCTGCATGTGAACAATTTACTCTGTAATCTGTATAGATCAATTTAGGTGTTACTTACCCTGCACTCACTCCAGGATTGGCTTTCCACTGAGAGGATCATAGGGTCATTGTTTTCAGTGGCCAGTGGACAGGTAACTGACCAACTGAAGGGGATAAAATTTGTCCTAATGCTTTTTTTTAGACATGATTTGGTCAGAACTAGAATACTTCACAAGCCTTTGTGTTAAGAGTGGTCTGTGATCCTCACCGTAGATGGGAAGTCGTACTCGTATTGCAACAGCTCTGTTTCTGCTTGTGGTAATTCAATAATAGATTTCATGTTTTTTAGATGCACTGCTACAAAAATCAGTGGTTACTTTTGTATCGGTGTGTCCTTTCATCATCCCACAAGACAATCAAAGGAACACACGAAATATAATTTTGGTTTGATAAGTTATATGGGCAATAGCCAACGAAAACACTCGATGCAACTAGAAATTGGTCTGCTACTTGTACAATTTTACTTCATCTAGACGCTGGCTTGTCGTACTCTTGCAGTAAATAATCATCAACCCATGGAGAGGTCACTTACACCGCATGCAAGCTTTCATTTGTCTTTCCAGCCTTTTCATCAGCTCCCATGGGCAGCAGCCCAGTTGTCCTGGTAGATTAGTAGTACCACTTTTAATTGACTGCTGTTCGTCCTTAAAGCATAATGAATGGTGTTCATATATAAGAGCTGCATTGACAATACACAATAGCAACGTCTTCTCGTAGATCCCCACTGACTAAAGAGAACCCAGGCATTCATTGGCAAGCAATATGATAGTTAAATAACTCTACATTTTTCAGGCAATTGAACAGAATTGTCACATGTTCTTGTTTGAAATCAATCCCTTGGCTGAAGTTTACTGTTCCACGCTTACTGTTTCCCAGTGGAGTAATTTTCAGTATAACGAAAATTAAAAAGCAAGATTGCAATACACATGTTAGTGTTTGACGATTGGATAATTGGCTTGAAAAATAAACTGTGTGCACAAAAATTACTGTTCTTCCCGTTGTTTGCGAGGGACAGCTTAACAAAATCATCAAGCATAAAAAATCACTTCAAATGATTACTCAGGAGAGGTGATATGTTCTCTGACTGTAGAATTGTACATGCATTATTCTCGATTCCTCTCACCTACGAAAAGCTAGCATTTCCTTTCTCTTGTGGTCGGAGAATGACCATGCAAATCCAGCCAGTGATTTCAAGCAAGCGAGTTATCTGTTGTATTAGCCAGAGCAAGCACTGGCTAGCTAGATGTATGGTTCTTGTCATTGACAAATGACAAAGCATGCATGCGTGCACTCCTCGCAATAAAAAGACCTTGGTGAGGCTACAGTCACTTGCATGCAAGCTTTCATTGCCTCTTATTTGTCTTCCCAGCTTTGTCAGAGGAGCACATTAGATGGTTGCAGTGGTCCTTGTAGATTAAGGGGTACCAATGAATCCTCTTATCTGGGTTACATTGAGATGGCTCATGGCTGTACACCGTTGATTGAGGCAGGAAAGCACACGACTCTATTTACTACTAATGTAGGTGTTTATTTAGGAACTAATGCAGGTCATCAGCATGTATATTTGCCTTTACTGTGTAAGTTTGCACCAGCCATCATTTTCGTTTTCCCGACATCTCTGAAACGTCAATGAAAGCCCATCTCTCAGCCCATAAAAGCCCAATGCTTCAAATGTGAATCACCTCGTCTCGTCAATTGTGGCCCATCAAAGCCCATCTGCATACCCAGCCCATGCGGTCGTCCACTGACCCGATCGCGAGAGTTGCCACATCGATTCCCGATCGATTGTGCTACGCTGGGGTCCAGGCAACCGCCGGCGCCGGCGTCGCGGCCATCCGCCCGGCAACCGAGCGACTCCGGCATACGGGCAACTCTGTGTCTCCACCACCATCGCCAACTAAAATGGAGAGACAAAAAAACAATGTGTGAGGAGCAGAATTGCCATGGAAGAGGAGAAGGGGAACGCCGGCCGTCCCCGGGGAGTTGATGATCGCCGCTGCTCTCCGTGGCAAAGTTGTGCGAGCACCCTCTAGCTCGCCGATCGCAAGAGCAACCCCGGGTGGCCGCCACTCGCCGGAGCTCCGCTGCCCTTCGACCATCCTCTCCTTGCCACGTAGAGACAGGGTGGGCGTCAGCTAAAATACAAAACCATGTGAGGACCTACGTGAAAAATATACATCAGCCACGTTGCTTGACTCGATCTGGACTGCACAAGTGGATCCAACGGTTAGCGGAGGTCCTAAACTGGACCGTGGATTTTATTTGCGATCGAGGATCGGACGCGCATGGTATTCCACAACCGTTAGAGGACCTCATTTGCAAAAATATCACCTGGTTGACATGTGGGTGTAGGCTATAGAGGACCCACCTGTAAACTACCCAGTCACAAGAGCTTCTCCTCCCACCGCTGCCCTCCGCGTCCGAGCCGTCCTTCTGATCCGTCTCCTCCCTCCTTGAGGACTCGGCAGTCGGCATCGCATGAGGCGACCCAGCAAGGCGAAGGAGATGCCACTGCTGCATCATAGTAAATGTTACAAAATGCACAGCAAATATTTGAGAATCAAAGGAACAAGAGATATGAATTTTATATAAAAAATCCTTTTGAAAAAAACTACATATGCACAAGGATAGAATTCACTATATGAGAAGAAATTATAAACATAGGAAACTCCGATACATCTAAACTATGCGACTATATGAGTCCACATATATGCTAGAAAATAAGAGTTCTAGGAGAATATGAAATAATCAGAGTTGTGCTGCTCGTGCGGCACAGACACGATAGTAAATTCAGATCATATTTTAGCAACCTTCATCTTAAGATAAATTCACTCATGTAGCCGAATCTCGTCGCTTGTGTATTCCTGATGCCCCTCAATCCTATTCCTACGTCACGGAGAGCAATGCCGTCGATCTTGTGGATGTCCATTGGTCTTAGGAGAGCCAGCCACTCACTCCAATGGGGAGGAAGCTGAGCTAGTTGCTGCAGTTGCCAAACACATATATAGCATGCATTATTTATGTAGCATGTATTATTCCAATAGAATTATACTTCCTCCATCCCTTTGTTTGAGGAGCTTTCTTTTCCTCAAATAGATGTGTTTTGGGTTTTATAGGCAGTGTTTCCCCAAAAAAAACTCCTATAAAAAGTTTGTTGGTATGAATGTATTTTATGCCATCTTATCTAAATTTTGTGGAATCCCAAATATTATGGTGAGAGTAGTACGCAGCCGGTGTATTAACACTAAGCTTTTGAGGAATAATTGTGTTAATTACAGCAAAAGAAATTAGCGGCCACCCCCATCGCTACCGAGCTGCTATTGGACCGTTGGGACTTGCAATTGCCGCTGAATGATTGGGCTGGTGTAGTACATGTAAGATGAGGGGTAAACAGGTCAGAAATGAAATAATTAAAGAACTCCTTGTTCTAGGTGATACTACTGGCTAAAACGCCAACTAATTCCGAACGGAGGGAGTAGAAGAGCACACTGTCATTTATTTCTCTTTTCAGCCTTTTCACCCGTTCATTTTAGTTTGAATTTTTTTATTTCTAATTTATTTTTCACCATTCCTAAATTTCATCTTTTTCTGATTTGTAACTTTTTTGAGTTTTTTTATCGGTTCTTTTTTTCGTATTTATTTGCGTTGTCAGTGATGGGTTAATCTGCTTTTTTTATTTTTAATTTTTTAAATCTATTTATACCAAATAAGTCATAATTAGTTATAATATAATTTTAGTTAACTATAATGTTACCTTAAACTAATTTATTTTAGTCTAACCGATTGTCACAATATATGGGCGCATAGAGGCATAGAGCAGTCCGGAGCCAATCCGTTAGGCCATGTTTGGGCCCAGCCCACCTTCAAGTCCAAACCGCCGACGAGGGAGGGACCACCACCCACATGGTCATGGGCTCATGGCCACACCCACCGCGCCGCCATATCTGACCGCTTCCTCCCGGACCACCGCATCGGCCGCCGTCGCAAACTGCGGCCTTCGGTTCCCACCGCGCGCCGCGCTGCCACCTCGGCGCACCCCCGTGTACCATGGATCCCGGCTCCAGCTGCGCTTGCTTTCGGATCTTGGACCCTCGGTGAAGTGTGTTTCGGTATGAGGAGGTCTAACCACGGCGCAGCGGCAGCGTGCGTGTTGGTATTCTCGCGCAGCGCCGCGGCCGGCCCACGCTCCTGCAATGTCATCTTCAAGTTATACCTGCTACATGAGGCGTTCTTCCATCTCATCCCTCTGTTTTGTTTACTGGCTGCATCGTGTTCATGATTTATGTTGCTGTTGCTTGAATGGTGCTGATAATACATCTCCGAATCGATGATAACCTGTGGGATTTGTGATATAGCTCTGTGATTGTGAATATAATCGGCCTCTGGGAGAATTACTCTTGACAAATCAATAGTATTATAGCCAAGTTATTGCGCTATTGTTGTACTTTTTTGTGAATCTTGTTCACTAGTACTACTGTCGATGTCTTTTTGGGCCCTTGGGAGTGGATGTTCTATTCAACCTGATCATGATCTGTAATAGGGAGGAGTTTTTTGCTATTATAGTACTCCTCAAATGCGGCTTCGACGAAACGGTATCTACGTTGTGGGCTTCTCTAAAATAGTATCTATTTCGTGTACTCCTCTCTATAATAGTATTTTCAGATATTTAAAGTCATTTGAATTTGATTTTCGAATTTAATCTTCCTCATATGACTAAAATACCCCTCTAGTCTCTACTCTCACGCCCAATTCGACCAAAACAATCGCAAGGCTCCAAATCTCGCTTCCCTTATATAGAACGAGCCCAGGTCACCCAATCTTGCCCATCCACAAATCAGATCACATCAAATCCTTCCTCGTTTCCGCCATGAACGAATCCCTCACGTCACCTATCGCAGCGCCTTTACAAGGTCAACCTGCTAGCCAAAAGCACGCATTGCGCCGCGCAAGATCGAGAGTTCCGGGTCCCAATACACGGACCCAAGAAACCAACAGATAAAATTCCAAGAAAAAAATGCACTAAATTTGCTGCCGATGTAATTCTACTTCTGATTCTGGTTCCAACGGGTACGTGTGTGCAAGTTACCTGCGCATGACTTGATGGTGTGGATCTTGAGGAGGAGCACCACCACGCTGAGGAGGTGGGTCATGTCCCCGGTGAGTTTTTTGCTATTATAGGGGCGTTGGAGGAGCCGTCACCATGGCGTACTCGTCGCCTGGGAGGAAAAAGAACTGGAATAGAAGAGTGCGATTGGATCTGCTGAAAAAACCAAGGGGCATTTTAGTTATATGAGGAAGATTAAATTCGAAAATCAAATTCAAATGACTTTAAATCTCTGAAAATACTATTATAGAGAGGAGTACACGAAATAGATACTATTTTAGAGAAGCCCACGACGTAGATACCGTTTCGTCGAAGCCGCATTTGAGGAGTACTATAATAGCAAAAAACTCAATAGGGAGGTGGTATTGTCTTGGTTCATTCTGTGATATTGGGTCCTGTATGATAACCTGGTTCCCCAGTTCTACCTGAACCTTTCTTAGCTTTACTAATAAAGCTGAGCAATGCCTCTGCCCTCTTGTTTGATTTACTTTCTGAAATATTATTCCGCTCTTTAGGACTTGAGTCGAGAAATATTATTCTGCTCACCTGCTGTCTTAGTCAATTGCCAATTCAGCGAAATATTCATAGGCCATTCTAGTTCTGGACCCAGTCTCAGTTGCTGTGCACCTCAGAGCTCTCAGTTGATGATGCATTGGTGCACATCTTACTTTGTTTGACTAGCTATGAGTAATCCCATGGTGAATCACACTAATAAAATTTCTGCCGTTCATAGCTTGTTCCATACATGTCCAGATCAGTTTAGAGATTTGTAGTTTGTGCATAATTGTGGTCCTGAATTTCTTATTTGTGAACATTTTTGTTATATTTATCATGCTTATGCACTAGTTGGAATTCCTTCATACTTGGCTGAAATTTGGAATTTACTTTGTTCTTAATTGGGAGATTTTGCAATACAACTAATTTTCAATGATTTTCAGGGGTTACTGTCCTAGCCTTCTAGGACAGGTCGACAGAGGGCTAACACAACCTACTTATTTCAGAGAGTAGGAGTTTGGTCAGAGATGGCTGAGTCGCTGTTTCTTCTGTGGTCGGAAGGATGAGCAGCCTTGCAGTCCAGGAGACTTCATTCTTGTGTACCATCCCTGATGAGGTTGCTCTCCTTAAAGATGAGTTGACATCACTTCAGTGCTTCCTTCAAGGTGCAGATGATAAATGGAGAAGTGGGAATGCCAGCGTAGCAAATTGGGTTCGTCGGATCAAACATGCCACATATGAAGCTGAAAACGTCATCGAAATTGCAGAGTATATCGAGAAATGAAACAAGGCAGGGATGGTCTTCATTGGTGCTATGTTGAGGTATGCTTATATACCTAACAATATCATAGCCTATCATAAACTTGGTGTTGACAATTGTCGTGTAAGGAGGAGGATTCATGAGATAGCAATTAGTAGACCAACTTTGAATCTTTTTTTATCTTGGGGAGACTACTAAAATACGAGAGTTCAGTGGCAAGGCCAAAATGCTGCAAATTCTGATGATGAGTATGTTTTAGTTGGATTTCAGGATGATATTAATCTAATCAAAGCAAAAGTGAAAAATGCAGAGAATGATCAACTAACTGTAATCTCCATAGTTGCCATGGGTGGGGCTGGGAAGTCCACACTAGCTTGGAATGTGTACAATTCATTTAAAACTGATGGTCAATTTGACACATTTGCTTTTGTCTCTATTTCTAAAAGATTTGAAGTGCTTAATGTACTGAAGGAAATTGCAAAACTAGTTATGGGGATTAAAGGCAAGGATAAGGAATTGCATGAAATGGGCACATCAGATGAGGTGGAAGAATCTGACTGGATAAAATTGGAGAAGACAAAATAGCGACAGTGTTGTATAACTTTCTTAAACAGAGAAGGTTCTTCGTTGTGCTTGATGATATTTGGACAGTAGAGACATGGGATCTCATAAATGTGAGAAAACAAGTTTTTCCTGACGTGAAGAATTGGAGCGTAGTGCTGCTAACTACTCGTAATTTACAAGTCACCAACCAAGCTAGTGGATTGACCTATGTTCGTCAACTCAAACTTCTAAATGAGAAGGAAAGTTGGCATCTTTTTTGTAGAAAGGCCTTCCCATCATACGAAAGCATTGACAGAAACCATCATGTTGAACTTGAGAGCCTAGGCAAGAATCTTTCAAGGAAATGCAATGGCATACCACTGGCTCTTGTCCTTTTAGGAGGACATTTGTCCAACAACCTTTGTCTTGATACATGGTTTAAAATGGACCATTGCTTGGATTGGGAAATCACCAAAAAAAAATGGGACATTATGGAGCACATATTGGCCCGAAGTTACCATGACATGCTGAACCAGCACTTGAAATCTTGTTTTCCCTATATCGCATCATTTCCAGAGGAATACAAATTTTCATCATCTGCCACCACGATGTAATGGATTGCTTAGGGCTTTGTGCCACATAGAACCAACCACACACTAGGAGAAACAGCACGCTACTATTTGGAGGAGTTATTGGAGAGGTGTATGGTCCATGTTTTCAAGAGAAGTAAAGCTCATGGATGGATTGAAGTCATCAAAATCCATGATGTACTATGGGATTGGGCCATCCAAGATGCTCAAAAAGAAAAATTTCTCAGTGTATGCAAAAATCGTGAGGATCTACATGTATCATCTTCTGGTGCAACTACACCCTATCGCATTGCATTCCAGAACTACTTTGATGATGAAATTTACCGATCCTCACCAAATTTACAGACTGTACTAAGCTTCAACGTGTCTTTGTGCACCCTTCATACACTAAGATTCGTGAGGGTTCTTTACTTGGAGAACATGAATTTTGGAGAAATTTTCCAAGAAAATCAGCAGCTTGATTCATTTGAGATATATTGGATTGAGATACTGTAAAAGTGTAGGGCACACATCATCTATTGTACGTGTCCTCAACTTGCAATACATCAATATGCATGGCAAGTGGTTGCCTTACATCCCTAGTTCTATTTGGAACATATCATCTGTGAGGTATGTCTGGTTTTCAGTTTTCTGACGTCGAAAAATGGACTGCTCCAAGAGCATATCAACAAAAGGAGCTGCAAACGTTGGTTATCCAGACAAAGGATCAAACGAGGGTTCATGAGAATATTTGGAGGCGTATGAGAGAATCTCTCTTGCGCATGACCCAATTGAGAATATCTCTTGCACATGACCCAATTAGCATCCTTGGGACTAGGTGGAGCTAATGTTCCCGTGGAGATGCTCACCTGTTTATCAAACCATCACTGCCTTGTTGAGCTCTATTTGTGAGTGTTGATAGGACTTATTAAGCTGCCAGGCAGCAGATTATTTCCACAAAACCTTCACAATCTCACACTAGTCATGGGTTCTGGTTCTGCCCTACAAGAGGACCCAAAGCTAATCCTAGAGAAGCTTCCAAACCTTGTAGTGCTCACATTGGCTGTGGCAAAATATGAAGGCCCTAGCTTGTCTAGCTCCAAGTGTGGGTTCCCAAGGCTGCAGTACTTTAAACTATGGTGGGTTTTAGTTGAGAAATTGAGGTTTGAGCTAGGTACTATGCCAAAGCTCATCAGCTTGACTTTGGACCGATGTGGAAGTATGACAAGGCTTCCTAACATTTATAGAGTTGAAGCTTGTGGGCATGGGAAACTTTCTGACCAAGGAGAGTTGTGAACAACTTGAGAATAAAGGATGCAAGGTCATCGTCATGAAAAGCAACCAGCTATAAAAGGTACTTGAGCTTTCCACTCTTTCAAGTCTTTGATCTCTTTCCATTCCCTCTTCTACTGCCTGCCCTGGTAACTTACACATGTATTTGTACTGCTAAATTTGCTTCAGTAGACTACTTTGAGTTTAAACCGATGATTCCAGCTGTTATGAATATGCATTTTAAACAAGAGATTTACAATGCTTGCCTTCTATGTTTGCACCGGTGCATGTTTCCGTACTTAGCTACTTCATGTACTTAACTTGGACCATTGGCTGTGGTGTGTGGACACATGTGAACTGTATGACGTTATTATTATGGAATGCTACTTTGCCAACTAGGTTGAGAATTCTAATAGCAGAAATTATGTACCTAAGTGCGCATAATCGCTCAGGTGTTCACAAACGAATCAGTCATGCCTATTAGCGAACCAGGGATACATATAGTTCTTCATGCTTTATCTCAAACAATTATCAGTATCTCTGCCAATAACATTTCTGCCTGACAGTAATCTGTCAAGATAAACCCAAGACTGATGTCGTCTTTTACTGTTTACTTTTACTACAGGTTAAACGTGAATGCTACCTCTGCATGGACATGGAGACATACCTGTTCGCAGGGTGTGAAGCTGACAACTGAAGGGCAACAAAAACTACTACCAAACTGACAAGTGAAGGGCAACAAAATCTATTACCAAACTGAGAACTTAAGGGTAACAAGCACTATTGACCATCCGACAAATAGCACAGCGACAGCAGAATAGAACAACGGCAATGCTGGTCAGGCTTCGATGCATCCTCAATGCTTATATGCGCTCTTGGAGTGTGCATGGGCCCCTCTGTTGTCTTACTCAGCATCCCTACTTTTTTTGCTTCCACGCTCCTAATCTACAACTCTGACTGTGTATATGTATATGTGGTATTTGTGCGACTACTCGGCATCAATTTAACTCAGTTTCGGTTTGCATGTATTGTTTGGAACTGGACTAGCACTGCCCTTCTTCTGAATGGATGTAATATGGCGTCGTGCCCCAGCTAAATGTTTGCCGGGCACTGAGATGTGATATGGTCTCACGGTTTTCCTCCATCGCGAACTGAGATGTTGATTGTTTCTCTCATATTCGTGTGCGTGTTTCTCAACGAGGCTCTTTTAGACACGTCGCACAAGATAATCAGGTCCACTTCTTTCTTCTGAAAGCTATATCCTCTTCATAACTGCGTCCTTAACATTAGTTGGTGATCTATAATCAAGCTTCAACCAGTCAATTATAATCAACTTCCACCAGGCAACATTAAAATGGAAGCTATATATAATCAACCTTCAACCAGTCAATTACTCCTATCTGTTGGCCTAGTATCTTCCTTACATGTAAACATGATATAAACGTCTCCATAGGAAAATTAGTAGAATGGGGAAGTGAAAGCAAAAGTAACACACAAAACAAACAACAGATGTCGAGCAAATTGTCATTCAACCACAGTGCATACAGGTCCTGCTCGATGGGCATTTATATTATTACAAGCAAGCTTACTCAACACGGTAAGCCATGTAGGCATGTAGTCTGACAAACCCAGCAAATAGGATAGGAGGTATGTTTCGCAATTGGCGAGCACATGTAGTGCAAACGCGCCTGTGATCACACACCCTGTGCAGCCACGGTCTCAGCGCATGTGCATCGATCTGCGAAAATGAAGGAGTACATCAAAGGATGAGCATGGGTTCAGATTAATGGCAAGGAACCAAGTGGCACGATGTCATGATTGAGATGGCAAAATTAATTTTGAAGTTTGAAAGGACGACTCAAGTAACACAACCGAACATCTGGTGTAGTGTAGTTTAGAACGAAAAGAATGTTCACTTGGTCTCGTCACATCGCCAAAGCAGTGGATGGAAGAAGATGCACAGGAGCGTGAATGGGATCTGAGACTTACTGTCGTGGGTGAACTGAAGTTGCCTCTTGGATCTACTCAAATTATCTTATGACGAGCTTGCAACCTTTCTTCTCAAGTTCTTCATGACTTTCCTCAGGTAGCATATTTTCCATGTCTTCCAGCTTCAGCATCTTTAGGGACGGCAAGCCCAAGAGACCATCTGGAAGCCTTGTCATATTTCCACATCCGAAAAGAGCCAACTTGGTGAGCTTCGGCATCGTACCAGCCTCAAACCTCAATTTCTCAACGGGAATAAGCGAGAGGTCCAGGTGTTTTAGCTGTGGGAACCCTCCAGCAGGGCTGGTCATGTTGGGGGCTTCATAGCCTAGCACAGTCAATACAACACGTACGAGGTTATGAAGCTTCCCTAGAATTGGCATTGTGTCTACTGGGCAGGGGGGCTTAACAAACAGGGAAAGGCTGCGAAGGTTCTGCGGGAGTACACTGCTGTCCGGAAACCCAGTCTTGTCTATAAACAGATATAAATGAAGCTCAACAAGATAGCGACGGTTTGACAAACAGGCGAATATATCCACAGGAACAAATATTCCTCTTAATTGCAAAACCTTTAGCTGTGTCATTTGCAGTAGGGGCTTTCGCATACGTATCCACACATCATTATTAGGACTCCACAAAGTTGAGTTTATACCAATGCGCAAGGTCTGAAAGTGAAACTCCTTCTGTTGCTCTGGTACTGGCATAGGAATAGTCGATGTTTCTATAAACGGGATCTCAACATGCCTCAGTGTGTCTATATCCCACAAAGATTTTGGGATATAGGGCACTGGTGTGCCTTGCAAATCAATAGATTGCAAGTTGAGGAGGCGTCCAATGGAGGATGGCAGCACCAAATTTCTACAACCTATCAACCCAATGTATCTCAAATGTATCAAACTGCCGAGTTGTTTAGAAAATTTCTCCAAATTTGAGTTCTCCATGAAAAGGACCCTCAAAAATCTTAACGTTTCAAGGGTAACAGAAGGCAAGCTGAAGCCCAACATGGTTCGCATATTTGATGCAAATCTTCCAATCTCATCGTGAAAGAAATCTACCGAAGAAATGCGATATGCCAGGGGCGGATCCAGGACAAAATCTGAGAGGGGGCACACCCACAAAACCAAGTATACCTGGGCCTTTTAGTAGAGGGCAAAATGAAGGCTTCCTTCATCAATTTGATAAATCACAGATGAGTGAGGGCCTTTTAGTTGGGCTGAGTGGGGGCACTAGCATTAAATCTTGGGCTATATACCTGGACTTCTGCGAATTGAGTGGCGGCCTGTGCCCTCACTGGGTCCTCTTTGGATCCGCCCCTGCGATATGCTGTCATTGTCTCTGAAGAGGATACATGCAGGTCACCATGATTCTTGCACACCTTGAAGAATCCTTCTTTTTGGGCTTCTTGTACCGCCCATTCGTGTAAGATGTCATGCATTTGGACTCTATTAATCCATCCATAACAGTCCCTCTGAACGACTTGAACAATAGATCTTCGAGCTAACTCCTCCAGGTAGTCACGTGCAGTTTCTTCTATTGTGTTTCTGCCTTTATGTTGCACAAAACCCTCCGCAATCCATGCTCCTATAAGAGTATCGGCTCGAAGTTCATAATCCTCAGGAAAAGATGCCATAAAAAGAAAACAAGATTTCAGGTTATGATCTGACATGTCATCATAACTACGAGCTATTATGCTCTGCATAATGTCCCATCTGCTCGTAACTTCCCAATCCAAGCAACAGTCCATTTTCAACCATGCTTCTCGATGAAGGTTCTTCGCTAGGTATCCTCCCAAAACAACAAGAGCTAGTGGTAAACCATCACATTTCTTTACAAGACTCTTGCCAACACTTTCAAGCTCGCCGCGATGGTTCGTATCAATGCTTTCATACGATGGGAATGCCTTCGAACAGAAAAGTTGCCAACTTTCCTCCTCGTTCAGTAGTCTAAGCTGATGAACATGAGTCAACTTATTAGCTTGAGTGGCAGCTTGCAAGTTACGAGTAGTTAGCAACACCCTGCTCCCGTTCTTTTTATCAGGAAAAGCTTGCTTAATTCTATCCCATGTATCTGTTGTCCAAACATCGTCAAGTACAATCAAGTATCTTTTCTCTTTAAGAAGATCGTGCAATTTATCTGTTATTTCTTCTACCCCCATTTTCTCGAACTCCTCCAGTATTCTCGTTTTGCTAATCTCTTTGTCTTCCCTTTTGATCCCCATAGCTTGCATTGTGATGTCCTTCAATACATGGAGCACTTCAAACTTTTGTGAGACAGAAACAAAAGCAAATGCATAAAAATGCCCTCTAACTTCTGCTGAGTCGTACAATTTCCTTGCCAGGGTGGTCTTTCCCGCCCCTCCGGTTGCAACTATAGAAATGACAGTTAGCTGTTTGTTCTTCATATTTTTCAGTTCTTCCACAATTTGCTTGTCTTCCTTCTGAAATACAACCACGACATCATCATCACCACCAAGATCGGGTACATCACGATGCACTTCTGGTACTGTACTCCCACCAAGATTAATACCCAGAGTGGAAGCACTACTTGTAATTTCTTGAATATTCCTTCTGATACGACGAATTTCCGCATCAACTTTATGAAGGGTAATCAAGTCACTTGGCAATCGAGCATACCTTGAGATGGCACCCATTAAGCCCTTCTTCAGACTGTTTCGCTTCTTCACATGCTCTGCAACTTCAATAACATTCTCAGCATCATACGCTGCATCTCTGATCTGGCGGACCCAGACGGCTATGCTTTTATTCCCGGACTTCCTCTTGCTGTCCGCATCATGAAGGAATCCTTGCAGCCGCTGCAGCTCGTTCTTCAAGAAGCCCACTTCACCGGTGACTTTGCATAGCAGGGACGTCTCCTGGATAGCAAGGTTGCCGAGTCTTCCAAGCACAGAAGAAACTGCAGACTCAGCCATGGCGCTGGTCTGAGTGGTCCCCCTCCCTCCCTCCCTCCCTCCCTCTCTCTCTCTCTCTCTCTCTGCGGCGTAAGGTGTGGAAGCTCTTTCTCAGTTGTTATTCCCTCTCAACTAGAAAGCCAACTGAAAATTCTGATGCTTCCGCGAAAATTCCACCCAGTTGTTAATTAACAAAGGGCCACGCATTAGTTTTGTCCGTAACTGTCAACAGTAGATGTTATCCTCAAAAGAATAATGACCATTGTTAGCTAAGTCGTAGAGTAGGTGAGCAACATGGCAGAAAAAATATATAGGACGTTGTTGACTTCCAAATAATGGTTTTCTGTCGGTCTCAACAAAATGCAATCTTGTTCTGATATAGACAGCTGTACTTGTATACCACTTCACAAGTTTCAGAGCAAATGAATCTGTGATGTTACATAGTACAATACAACATTCTACTACATTTACAACAAGGCAAAAACTGCTATTTACTTATCTTACGGTATATTGATTGTGCACTTAATCTAAAAAAATCACGAAAAATTCTGAAAAAATTTCTACATGTATTTCTAAACTTGCTCTACCTATGTATAAAATTTCAAGTTCAAATTCATTATATGTTTAGATTAACAAAAAATAGAAAAATCTGACAAATATTAACAGTTCAAATTTATCAGAATTTTCTTTTTTGGCACTCTTAACATAGAATGAATTTGAATTTGAAATTTTATACATATGTGGAGTAAACCATAAAGTACATTCAATTTTTTCTGAATTTTTCATGACTTTTTTTTTAAATTGAGTGCACGGTGAGTACACCGTAAGGTAAATGCATAGCAGTTTTTGCCTTGCAACAAAGGAAGCACCCCCACACAAAAAAAATGATAAAAGATTGTTACCACAACATCCAAAACGAATCGTAGCAACAAATGGTCTGTTTTTGGGGCCTGTCTACCTATTACAATAAGAAATAATTATAAGGGTTTGTGCACCCATTGACTGTTTTTGGGTTGAAATCAGTCAATGTTTTAGCCATTGGATCAAGATCCATAGACCGTCTGTAGCACTGCACATACCGATGTGAGATACTATTATGAAACATCATCGCCAAAGTGAAGAATGAATAATAAAAGCAAAAATAGGAATCACAAGTAAATAAACTTTAAAAGTAATTTACTAAAGAATCAACAAAGGCTGAAATAAATGTTTGAAACATGAGACTAGTCCACTTCTAACCAAATAAAGAACAAATAGTGGCAAGCCACGGTGCTGAAAACTCGAGTGCTCCCACCCATGCGATGCTATCACTCCACTGGCCTTTTACCTGAGATTGAAAAGAGCAAGCGTGAGATTTGAAAATCTCAGCAAGTACCCAATAACGGTCGCAACACAGTAAGTAAAGAACAGGTATTGCAAGCAAGATATGTAAAGGACAAGCAAGCAAGCAAGCAATTGATACAGTTTTAAGTGCAATGAAGCTAGGTTATCCAAAACACTGATACAGATTGGAGATAGAGATCACAGGAATAGTGGCATCAAAGATAAATGTTATTTAACGGGTTATGATAGTAGCACAGGTGATTACTCCCCACATACCTGGTTATACGAGAATAACCAGGCACGCCATCGTCCTTGACTATATAACCGCTGACGGGGTGTAATATCTTGTGTAACGAAAGCATACGGCCCTCCGTACGTTACCAGGTGGGTGGAAATCTCCCCTATATGTGGATAACCCTGGGCCTGAAAACTGTCATCTGATCACCCAGGATAATTGTTATTTAGCAAGTTATATCAAAGGCACTGGCGATTACTCCCCACATACTCGGTTATACAAGAATAGCCAGGCACGCCATCGTCCTCGACTGTATAACCATCGACGGGGTGTAATATCCTGTGTAACGAAAGCGTACGGCCCCCCATACGTTACCAGGTGAGTGGAAATCTCCCCTATATGTGGATAATCCCAGACCAGGTAACCGTTATTTTATTAACATGTTATATGGTATGAATTTAAGGGAACTAAGAGAAAACGAAGATAATATTAGGAGAAGTGAAATGATTTGCTAAGGTTGAAAATGAAGACATATAATTCCTAATATGAAGATGATAGGGAATGATAAAATGATGATAAGGTAACTGATACATCATGGACAGATTATATAGTATGAAATTTAAGGAACCAAGAGATGGCGAGGATAAGGCTATGATCAAGTTATCAGAAGTGGAAAGATGTGTTAGGGTTGAAAATGGAAAGACAGTTTTTGATATGAGGGCGATGTAGAATAATGATAAAGTGATAGTGATGTAGTAATTAAGCTAAAGTGGTATTATAATATAGCTCACACAATGTTATCAACCAATCAAGTTTTATTATGTGATAAATGATTATTAGTCAGATTAATAGGTTTAATACATACATCCTTCATGGCTCAAATACAACATCATACAATTATTGGAACATGATATTAGGAAACTAAAACATAGAAGCCCTAATATCCAAAAGAGTGTCAATAATTTAAATCTAAGTTAAAACATGTTCATATGCTACCCCCATTAATAATTTAAGCATAGATTCTAAAACATTAATTAAAAGCATGAACTCTAGAACATTTTAACTGAACATCCTAATTAACATAGTAGCAGGTGAAATAAAATAACCTACAACATCATAGCATGAACACAATATTAAAGGTCTATAACTAGGCAAACACGAATGATATGATGACAGCCAGGCAGCATTAGTGATATGATATTGACCAGAAAAGCTTTAGTGATTTGCTAGTAGCCAGGTAACTTTAGCGATGTGATTTTTAGCGATATGATATTAGCCAAGAGATATGATATGAACCAGGTAATTGTAGTAATGTGGTATTGGCTAAGCGATATGATATGAACTAGGTGACCTTAATGATACGATTTTTAGCGATATAATACTAGTCAAGCAAGCATGGTTGATATGATAATTATACTCAATGGCAAGGTGAAAAGTAAACTGGAAACATGTAATTTGCAAAATAGAAAGGTCACGGCCGCGAGGTACTTGCCTTGAGCACACTTGACGGACACGCTGCCCGAAGGATCTAGAGTGCACAACTGCACAAACACTCCTTCAACAGCTGCATGTGAACCTACAGGATGGAACGAGGGCAACCGATCAGATACAGATTAATATGATAGAGGAACAACACGAGATGAATTTGGCTAGAGCGGAAACGAGTTCACTAGCCCCCACGGCCATGCGAACGCCGCTTGGCCAAACGGAACGACGCTCAGTCGTGCAAACGGCCGTTTGGCCGCGCGAAATCGCGTTCGGCTGCGCGAAACCGTGTTCGGCCCCGCATTTGCCACCAGCCACGGTGGCCGCGCCACCGCCGGCCGCCGCACCAGCTAGCCACCGGCCACTGCCGCCCGCGCCTCGGCCATGCATGCTCGCCGCCGCCGCGCCATGACCGAGGGTGAGCGCGTGCGCATGCACCTCCGCTGTTGCTGCCACGTGCGCCGCCGTCCATCAACTACCGCTGCCACACCGGTCTCTTGCCCGACGCCGCCGCTACCACAGCACGTCGACGCTGCCTGCCATGACCGAGGGTGAGCGCATGCTCGTGCGCCACCGCTGCTGCCGCCACGCGCGCTGCCGTCCACTGGCCACTGTTGCCATGCCGGTCTCCTACCTGACGCCGCCAACGCCACAGGGCGCCGACGCTGCCTGCACGCTGCCATTGTTGCACCCGTGCATGCGGCCGCTCCACGTCGCTGTCGCCTCGTCAGGCTGGCCACCGGCGGCAGCCACTGCCACCGCCACAGTCGGGCCGAGTGCTGCCGTTGGCCACGCGTGCAGGATCACGGGTGAGAGAAGGAGAGAGATTAGGTTAGAGATATAGCAGAGAGGGTGAGGTTAAAATGGGGGAGAGAGATATTAGGGATAGGAGAGGGAGGTCAGTTAGGTTTTTTTGGGTGCTACACCATCTTTCCCCCACAGCTTTCTAATAAAACAGCCTCAATTCTAATCTCCTATCCCACCTCCCACCTGGCCACCCACCACCATTGGCCTCCTCCTCCTCCCCAGCCGCCATGCACCTCCGCCTGCCTCGCCGCCCCATCACCTTGTCGGCATCACCCCGGTGCCAGCGAGGCCCGCTCGCGACCCCTATCCCCCTCCCCCTGCCACTGACACCGTCGTTCGCCTCCTCCTCCCTCCACCCCGCCCTCTTTTCCTCGCCTCCGGTGGCTACTGTTGTCGGATTCGCTACCGCCGCCCATCACTTCTTAATTGCTTGTCATTCTCATCACCCCCACTGCCTCTGCCGCCCTCCCCCAAGACCGCGGCTGAGGTGACACCACCGCCGCCTACTGCTATGTCTCTACCGCCGAAGCCTTCCTGTAAAGTTCTAGGCTTGAGTGAATCCTAACCTTAACTAATGAACCTTGAGTGCTAACCCAACAGCGGCAGGAGGTGGCAGCGCCGAAGGGGAGGAGGGTGAGCTTGCCGAAGCACAAATGTTCAAGTGGATAAGAAAATCAAGAAATTCGATTGATTTTTTTTAAAAAGATCATTCTACATATTTCTAGCAGTTCCATAATTATAATGCAACAATGAACCATGCTTCTGCAATAAATAATTCTAAGAAGACATGGTTACGACAAATCAAAATGCTTGTTGCAACAATTTACGAAAAATATGCACAACAAATTGCCATATTATTTGCAGCAACCATACACCAGACCTTGTGTGTTGAGGTCAACCCGGCAGCACCGCCTCGTTGTTCTTCCATTGCGCCGTCCTCCGCTGGGCGCTGGACACGGCCTCATCCTCGGAAGGGTGGCTTCCGTGCGTGCTCTGGCTACAGTAGATGGCCGTCCCCAAGCACGAGCGGGGGCGACCCTGGACCGACGGCACAGCAGCCGGCGAAGCTTGGTATGCCGGACTCAACGCCTCTACTTTTGTTTTTCTTCCACTGTTGAACTACAACACTACAATATATTCTGCTTTGGTTTGGATGTTTTTAACCATCTTTGCAGAGGTACGATTTGCTCAGTTACTTTGGACCATCAAATTGCAGATATGCTTTGGAAACCACCTCCTCGTAGGTTGATGCAGTTGCATGTAAAACTCCATTTTTTAGTACCACGTTACCAGTTTGTATTAAGTTCCACTATTGTATAATACATAGGCTCAAATGGTAGCACTTCTGGGTTAACACTTTTGGACAAAACGAGGACGAAAATTCAAGAGAGATGCTAAGCATGTGCAGACCTACCCCATGGTGAGCTAGGCTATGAGTGAATTTTAGGTAAGGATGTTACATTGTGGGTGTATGACTTAACCTATCAAGATTTAAATCTTAATGCCCACATTTTCCCACATGCAAATACACTTTTGATTGGAATTTTGTGAAGTCACGAATTTATCTCGGCCTTCGTCTTTCTAGATATGTGCTAAGAGAACGCACTCGTGTGTGTGCGTGCGTGCGTGGTGTTGTATGTGTGTTTGTAATAGCAATTATTTTTTTGTTAATTCTCAATTATATAAAGTTTTCTTTTCTCTCAGTCACATAAAATTGCACAGTTTTAAGCCTAAAATTGTAATACTAAGTAATATGTAATTTTATCACAACTTTACTACAGTTTTTAGTTTTATTTGTTTTTGTATTTGTAGGGTTCCTAGATTTATTTTATTTTTGTCTAAGTTATTAATTTTTTTGTCTTTGTATTTTGTAGGGGTCCATCAAACTTCAATTTATTTTTTGTCTAGATTAGATTAACTCTTTATCTTAAGATGAGGAATGGGTTATATCGGAAGTGAGGTGAGTGGTTATATCTTCGAACAAGTGTTAAGAAAAGCGATTGAAATTTAGCAAAATTCAGTCTCCTGTTAAATATGAAAAGCCCTGAAAAATTCAAAATAAAAATTTCCAATTTTTGCTGCATTTTTGAGTGAATTTTGAAAACTTTCCTTTTCGGGAAAGTTTCGTCGGAAATGCTCTTTCCTTTCTCGGCCATTCCGCTTTCTCCATTTCGTTGGCGCCCCGCCTCCCTTTCCGCCTTCCCTTCTCTCGCGCGCCCCGCGCCCGCGCCTTCCGTTGGCGCTGCTTCCCCCTGCCGCCTTTCCCTCGCAGTGCCTCCTCGCCCTCTCCCGCGCGCGCGCCGCCGCGCCGCCGCCTGCGCGCGCGCTGCGCGCTGCGCCTCGCCGCCCGCCCGCGCGCCGCGGCGCGTTGTCCCGCGCCGCCGGGATCCCCTCGCGCAGCACCGCCCGGCAGCGTGCGTGGGCGCCGCTCCACGTCACCCGCCTCGCTCGGCCCGCCGCGATCGCCGCTCCTCCCTCTCTCTCGCGCGACGCACCTCCGCCGCTGCTCCGCGCCGCCCATCTGTGCCGAGCGTGCGCCACCCCGGCCCCCTTCCACTGTGCGGGATTAAACGCCGCGACAGCTCCCTTGTCCCCACTGCCGCCCGGCCCGCCACGCTTTCTCCCGAAGGAGCCCTCCTCCGCGCGGGTATAAAACCCCCCCTCTCGGCTCCCTCTCGTTTCTTTGCTCCCCGAGCTCTCCCACCGCCTTCACCACCCTCCTACCACTCCCAGCCACTTCTCTGAGCTGCCGATTGAAGCCCGATCGCCTGGAGCACCGCCATTGCCGCCCTGTGAGCCGGCGACCCCTCGGAGCCGATCTCCCTCTTCCCTCCTCCGATTTTCAATTGCATTCGCCCAGAGTAACTCCTCAGTATGCTGATCATTTTGGTGCTTGTCCCTGTCCAGGTGAAGCCCTGTTCTGCGCCGGCGCCGAAGCTTCTCCCCGGCCGTCGCACCTCTCCCGTGGCCAGACTCCCTCGAGATTCCTCAGCTTCCTCCGCAACCGCCAATGTGAGCACTTGGACCCCTTGAAGGTGTAGCCGCCCCCGATTGAGCTGTTTCGCCGCCGTTGACCCCCCCCCCCCCGCCACCAAATAGCCGAGATACTCCCTCCTTCTTCCCGCTCTCCCCGATGACTCTCTTTTCCCCCACAGCCCTGAAATGGGTTCCCCTCACTCCCCTCTATCTCCTGGTGCCCTTGATCGCCGGCGACGACCCTTCCCGCGCCCGGACCACCGTCGTCACCGCTGCCCTGCCTCGGGTGCACTGTAGCGCCCGGAGGTTGAAGACGACGACGACGTGGCCTCTCTTCCGCTGTCCAATCCTCCCGTCGCCCTGTAATACCAGCCGCCCGATGGCATCAAGTCACGACCGTCGGATCTCCTTAAACTCCCCACTTCTCCTCCGTCCGATCCGCCCCGTACCGCTTCGCCCGCGTCCCCGTTTCGCCACCGTCCGATTCCCACCCGCTTCATCCGAGCCTCGGGCGTTCGCATCTCCGCCGCGCGCGTCCCACGCGGCGACCATCCAGCCGCACGGCGCGCCGCTGGGCTGCCCCCCTCGGCCCATCTCCCTCTCCCAGCGCGCACGAAATCCCAGCGGGCCGCACGATTCAAACGCCGGGCGGGCGTCTTCAGTAGCAAGCGGCGGGCCCAAGATCGTTCCTCCCGATTTTCCAGCATTTTCGATTTCTAAAATCCCGAAAGTCCAAATAAATCCCAGAAAATCACAGAAATCCCAAAATTCCCAAATTTCACCACTTTGCTCCAAATATTATTCCAGACCCAGTGGTGAACTCCATTTCCACAGAACCTCCCAAATAAATTCCTAAAAATCCTTTTGGAGAGTTTATGCAGTTTATTTCTTTTAAAATAGTTTATTTTTCCTCGCTTGATTAGTCTCAAGCTGGATTTAATTTATTTTATGTGTTTGCGCTAGTGTCGAGATCCCGAGGTTCAAGAGCGTGCTCGGGATCCGAGCGTTTCTACGTTCGAGCTAGTGAGATCATCCGGATCGACGGCAAGTCCCAAATCCTTTGATCATGTTGTATCCCATGATGTTTAATTATGTTAATATGCTATTTGCATTATGCTAGTTGTGAAATGTTAGTTTAAAGTAAAATAAAATGTTTAGAATGACATGTGATATAGTTAGTCCTACCACCGCTAAATGCCATTTTTAAATTGTAGCCATGCCTTGGAAACCCTAGAATTAATTATCTGATAATCTAGACAATTGTAGGATATTATTATCATGCAAAATGTTACACTAATAAGGTTGTGGCTGTGGGCCAATAGAATCTGGAAAACCCGACTCTAAGGTAGGGTGGTATGGGACACCGTATCTTAGAGCGGAGAGTGCCGGCGTGCACAAGGTAGGGTAAAGGGGAGTGGAAACCGTAGGACGGTCCTCGCCAATCTTTTACCCTAGGGTTGGAGAAGGGTAAGGGTGTGTGGGAAACCGCGAGACGGTCTACGCCCACCGCTTACCTTAGTTTGGGTCGCGGACCTGGCGAGGTTGCGGGCCATGTGAAAATATAAGGACTGAAACCCTTACGCTGAGCAAATGTCACGATGTCGCTCAACCACGGAGTTGACTTGTCAACACATGTCTACTAGCTGCTCAACTCGATTGAAACTCTACGGAGGGTAGCGGTGAGGTTAGGCAGCCGTCTTTGCGGTGCCTAACAACGGTGGGATTCACTCGGCGGACGTTGTCCTCTCTGCATCTTGTGTGTGCAGTGTGTGTGTGTGTGTGGTGTGAGCCGGACCAGAGTGAATTCTACCTGGTAGAGCCTATACAAAAAGTTGAGCGGTGAAACGACCGGCTTTCTTAACTCTTTAGCGGGAGTTAAATGAATCGTGTGGGTAAAGCCGAGCAAACTCTGCAGAGTCAAATAAATGGTATTCGAATACGCCGTGCTCCGGTTATTGGAGCCGTGTCACTTGGGTGATTCCAGAATGAAGCTTAAGTAGTTTTGTACATACTTTAACTTGGTTAGTTGGTTAATCAACTCTTCGTGAAAACCCCGAGATCTTAAGAACTAGTTTTGGGCAGTTTATAAATGGTTTGCAAATGAAACTGCATCCACCAAATGTAATAAACCAAGTATACTCCCTTCCTTTGACTTTCCGTGCATGTAGTAAGATAGGATCCCTTTGGGATTTGCTGAGCCTATTGTTTGGCTCATGGCTTGCTTAATCCACTCTTTAGAGGATCAAGACGAAGGAGAAGGTCTCCCCGTTGAAGAAGTCCCGGAGGATCTTTTCTTCGACGAGGACCCTTGGCTGTAGGTCTCCGCCGTGCTCGAAGCAGATTCTGGAAATCTTTTGTAATGTATTGTACTTGGGCTTACACGCCCCGTTGTAAGAAAACCTGGATGTTAATCCTTATATCAAATATATGCTGGGCTTTTGTTGTAAGCATGCAATGGTATACTCTTGCGCGACATTCCATAACTGTTCATGCGTGAATAGTTACGGGGTGCCGTGTCCGTACGCGCCCCTGGAAACGGGGGCGTTACAAGAAGTGGTATCAGAGCCAGGTTCTTTGACCATAGGCTGAGACCTAAGGCAGTCTAGGAAGCGATTTTATCGCAAAACTTAATTTAAGCCATAAAAATGGTTTACGAAAAATATAAGGTTTATTGCTGTCTTGTTTCCCTCTTGTTGCTACCTTACCTGTCCTAAATTTAATTCTGCTTAAGTTTTACTTTGCAAAATGTTTACTGCTTCACTTGTCTAATTTCAAAATTTCGTTTCCGGCAGATGGTGCACTACGTCTTCTCCCGCCCCGACCGTTTGGATGGATGGCCCCGGAAGCTGTGGGAGATGAGGAGGTACCTCGGATCGAGGGAGCACTGCAGCCCAGTGTTCCGTGCTGTGAGTCGCACCCGTGGAGAGCAGCTCTACGAGTGGAAGGCATGGGTGGTCCTTACACCCCTGCCTGTCCGCCCCGACCTGGAGCGCAGGTTCGTCGCCAGACGGATCAGCAGAGACGACGCCGTGCAGGACGCAGCCCAGAAGGCTGCACTCTACCTGCGAGACTACTTCGACCAGGAGCTTGCAGGCTCACCCTTCGACCTGGTGCCACGACCGCACTTTGGGGACTTCTTAGTGCCCCGGTTCGGTGAGGAGGACGACGCCCGCCTAGAGGCCACCGCCGTCCTCATGTCGCAGCAGGTGGCCCGTTACGACAGCACAGTCGAGGAGTCCAGGAGGCTACAGAGAGAGCTTTGGGACGCTCGCGAGCAGGTTCAGCACTTGCGGGAGTCCCTTCTCCGCTATGAGGCCTTAGAGTTCGGCGAGGCCTCTGGTTGCGGAGAGTCGCCTAGCGCCCAGTCTTCCTGTTCCACGGTGCAGTCTCGGCGCAGGCGCCGGATGACTGCGGCGCAGTACCGTGCTCGGTTCCGTCCCGCAGCCCCGCTTGCCCTTCCAGCACCCGGGGACATGGAGGAGTAGACGCTGACCGCTAGTTGTAGCCCGACCTTTTGTAATAGATGTACTTTTGTTATGTAATGCAAGTGCAAACTCGAACCCTAAGTGGTCTGCGTACCGCTTGCTTTATTGTAAATTTATGTTAATTAATCTTTTATGTTGTTTGCCTAAATTATCAGTATGATCTTCCTGTGTTCAAAGCTTTCTCCTATCCCCTTTCGCTCTCGTTCTTATCTTTTCGTCCTATACTTGCCTTGAAAAATTCAAAGTCTTACTTATCTGTCCTTGATTGCCAAAGCCGCTGCAAAGCTAACCTCAAGTTCCCAATCAACAGATGGAGCCGGCAGAGCAGACGGGTCAGACCAGCAGGCAGGGTGCACCTGCCACCGACCGGAACACACTTGCCGATGTCATTGCAACATTAGAAAGGAATCGATATCAAGGAGAGCAGAACATATTACGAGTGTTGGACCAACAGGCCAGATTGATTGAACAGATTGCCACCAGATCTCCAGGAGTACAGGGTGGAGGCAATGTTCCACGGGATGGTGCTCCAATTACCACCCGGTGGAATGACTTTCTAAAAACACGTCCACCCACTTTCTCCACAACCGCTGACCCTATGGTCGCTGAGGATTGGCTGGCAGATGTAGAGAGAAAACTTCAGACTGCGCAGTGTGACGATAAAGAGAAGGTGTTATATGCATCCCACCAGCTACAGGGTGCAGCAGCGACCTGGTGGATCAACTACCAGCGCACACTGCAGAACAGAGAGATTGGTTGGGAAGATTTTTCCAAGGCCTTCCGTAAGGCACACATCCCTGATGGCGTTATGGAGGCAAAGCGCCGAGAATTTTTGGCGCTTAGACAAGGTGGTCGTACAGTAATGGAGTATTTACACCAGTTCAACCACCTCTCCAGGTTTGCCCCTGAGGATGTTGACAGTGAAGTCAAGAAAATGAGCAAGTTCCGTGCAGGATTGCAGCAGTCCTTGAGATTCCATATTTCAGCTCTGAACTTCAAGGACTTGAATGATATGGTTGACAGCCTGATCAATTCAGAAGAAACTAGAAGTGAGATGGAAGACTACAGAAAGCGCAAGGCAGTGCATAAATCGCAGTCATCTTCACACCATGCACAGCGAGCCAAGACATCGGGATCTCCCTCATATCGATCCCCATCCTCAAGACAGTATGTAATGATGCCGAAGAACCAATCCGGCCAGAACCAGCAGTATACTTCCCCTCTACCATTGGCTTTTAAGCGTCCCACCTGTGGTGGAAATCATCTTGCTAGTAGCTGCCTGCGAAGGTCAAACGCATGTTTCCACTGCGGTGAGATAGGGCACTACAGAGACCAGTGTCCCAGGAAGAACTTGTCATCAGATGCAGCCAAGCTACAAGTCCAGAATCAGCAGCAGCAGGAGACAAGGACACAAGCAGCCCCTGGTACCCCCAAAGGAGGATTTCTGCAGATCAAAGCAGCCAGCCCTCAGTCACCTGCAGGCACTGCAAATTTTTCAGCTACAAGCAGAGGCAGAGGCAGAAGCAATGTCAGACCTACTTTTTATGCCAGAGTGAACCATGTATCTGCAGAGGACGCCGTTGGAGCAAGTGACATCATTGCTGGTATGTTTCCAATCAACTCCATACCTGCTTTGATTTTATTTGACCCCGGTGCAACGCATTCGTTTGTTTCAAAGAGTTTTGCCGCAAGAAATCAATTACCTTCTGTTGCATTGCCAAGACCTTATGTGGTGGAAACCCCTGGGGTTAGAATGGAGTCCCACCGTGGGTGTGCGGGACTTAGCATAAAAATCCAAGGGGTAGATTTTAAAGCAGATTTACTGCAACTAGATATGTCAGGACTAGATGCTATCTTGGGCATGAATTGGTTAGCCAAAAATAAAGGCAAGGTAGACTGTGAAGCCAAAACAGTATCCCTAGTCAATCCTGAAGGACAAAGAGTGGTAGTAGAGACAGATCGAAAAGTGCTGAAAGATGCCAAGAAGCGTATGATCAACATGATAGCAGCCACACCTGACCAAGTGCCAATAGTACAAGAGTACCCTGATGTATTCCCAGAAGAATTACCAGGAAGACCCCCTGACAGACAAGTAGAACTTGCAATAGAATTGGTACCTGGTACCAAACCCATAGCCAAGCACCAGTACAGAATGTCAGCTAGCGAGTTGAAAGAATTGAAGAAGCAGTTAGATGAACTACAGGAGAAAGAATTCATTCGACCAAGTATTTCATCGTGGTCGGCCCCAGTCCTGTTTGTAAAGAAGAAAACTGGAGAGTTGAGAATGTGTGTCGACTACAGAGGCCTGAATGCTGTCACAATCAAGAACAAGTATCCCCTCCCAAGGATTGATGATCTGTTTGATCAACTTAAAGGAGCCAAGGTGTTCTCCAAAATCGACTTGCGCTCGGGTTATCATCAGCTTAAGATTCGAGAGCAAGATCGAGAGAAGACAGCCTTCATCACCAGATATGGATTGTTTGAGTTCACGGTCGTACCCTTTGGTTTAACCAATGCGCCAGCATATTTCATGAATCTTATGAACCTGGTGCATATGGACCAATTGGATCGATTCGTGATTGTTTTCATTGATGACATCTTGATATACTCCAAGAGTGAAGAAGAACACAAACAGCATTTGCATATGGTTTTGACCTGGTTGAGAGAGCATAAGTTGTATGCAAAATTTGATAAATGCAGTTTTTGGTTGAGAGAAGTCGCTTTCTTGGGTCATATTATATCTGAAGATGGAGTGAAGGTCGATCCAGAAAAGATTTCAGTAGTTATGGAATGGAAACAGCCTAAGACAGTGACTGAAGTGAGAAGCTTCCTAGGATTGGCGGGATATTATCGCCGATTCATAGAAGGTTTCTCAAGCATATCTCGCCCACTCACTCAATTGTTGAAGAAGGACAAGCCTTACATTTGGACAGATGCTTGTGAAGAAAGTTTTCAGATGCTGAAGACCAAGTTGACAACCACGCCAGTCTTGATTTTACCCAATCCAGAGAAGGAATTTTAGATTTACTGCGATGCCTCAAAGCAAGGTTTAGGTTGTGTACTTATGCAAGACGGAAAAGTTGTTGCTTACGCGTCAAGACAGTTGAAGCCGCATGAAGAGAATTACCCCACCCACGATTTGGAGCTAGCAGCTGTAGTGCATGCTCTCAAAATTTGGCGGCACTACCTGCTAGGGAATCGTTGTGAGATATTCTCAGACCACAAGAGTTTGAAGTATTTGTTTACGCAGCCAGAGTTGAACATGAGACAGCGCAGATGGCTAGAACTGATTAAAGATTATGATGTTGATCTCCAATATCACCCGAGCAAGGCAAATGTAGTTGCTGATGCCCTTAGCCGCAAGGCTCGTCCAAGCAAAGGCAGTCGGTCAGAATACCCACCAGAGTTGCAGAGAGATATGTTACAGCTGAACTTGGTAATCACAGAACAAGGTGAAGAAGCAGCCTTAGAAATTCAACCACTACTGCCAGATCAGATTAAAGCCGCCCAAGATGAAGATGAAGAGATTCAAAAACTGAAAAAGGATATTCAAGGAGAAAATTCATCAGAGTATGCGATAGACGAGCATGGAATCCTTACCTTCCGTGGTCGCTATTGCATACCCAACAAGAAAGAGTTGAGAGAATTGATTTTATCTGAAGCCCACTCCTCTCAATTCTCAATTCATCCAGGAGGCACAAAGATGTATCAAGATTTGAAGAAGAGGTATTGGTGGAACCAAATGAAGAAAGAAGTGGCAGAATATGTAGCTAAATGTGATGTCTGCCAGCAGATCAAGATAGACCACCAAAAACCATCGGGATTGTTGCAGCCTTTGCCAATTCCCGAATGGAAATGGGATAGCATTGGTATGGATTTCATCACTGGACTTCCCAAGACTCGTGAGGGATATGATGCTATCTGGGTCATTGTTGATAGATTGACCAAGGTGGCTCATTTTCTCCCAATCAAGCAAACCTATGGGAAGGATAAACTCGCCGAGTTATACTTAACCAGAATTGTGACACTGCATGGAGTTCCGAAGAAGATTGTGTCAGATAGAGGAGCACAGTTTACATCCAAGTTTTGGGAAAAATTGCATGAAGCCATGGGCACCGATCTGAATTTCAGTTCGGCATATCACCCACAGACAGATGGACAGACAGAGAGGACCAATTAGATTTTAGAAGACATGTTGAGAGCTTGTGCGATAGTGTATGGAGCATCTTGGAACACCTGTTTACCATTTGCTCAGTTCTCCTACAATAACAGCTACCAAGCCAGTATTCAAATGGCACCGTTTGAAGCCCTCTATGGTAGAAAATGCAGGACTCCACTGAATTGGACAGAAACAGGTGAACGACAACTCATTGGTCTCCAGATTGCTCAAGATGCAGAAGCACATGTCAGAATTGTCAGAGACAGACTGAAGATGGCACAAGACCGACAGAAGAACTATGCAGATAACCGCAGGAAAGACTTGAGCTTCGAAGTTGGAGACTATGTCTACATCAAAGTCACCCCATTCAAAATAGTCAAGAGATTTCAAGTCAAAGGCAAATTAGCACCAAGGTATGTGGGACCGTTTCAGATAATTGGAAGAGTTGGGGAAGTAGCTTATCAAGTGCAGCTTCCGCCCAACTTATCCAGAATTCACAACGTGTTCCACGTATCCCAACTTCGGAAGTGTCTACGCCAACCAACAGATGAAGTGCCATTGTCAGATATTGAATTGCAAGACGACTGCACATATGCTGAAGAACCACTACAAATACTTGAAACAATAGAGAGGCAGCTCAGAAACAAGAATGTCAGGTTTTGCAGAGTACAATGGAAGAATCATACACCTGAAGAGTCAACTTGGGAACGAGAGTCAGATTTGCAGCGAGATTTCCCCAACTTACTCCCTGGACCAAGTTAATCTCGGGGTCGAGATTCTTTTAAGGGGGGTAGGTTGAAAAGCCCTGAAAAATTCAAAATAAAAATTTCCAATTTTTGCTGCATTTTTGAGTGAATTTTGAAAACTTTCCTTTTCGGGAAAGTTTCGTCGGAAATGCGCTTTCCTTTCTCGGCCATTCCGCTTTCTCCATTTCGTTGGCGCCCCGCCTCCCTTTCCGCCTTCCCTTCTCTCGCGCGCCCCGCGCCCGCGCCTTCCGTTGGCGCTGCTTCCCCGCCGCTTTTCCTCGCGGCGCCTCCTCGCTTCTCTCGCGCGCGCGCGCTGCCCGCCGCCTGCGCGCGCGCGCTGCGTGCGCGCCTGCCGCCCGCCCTTCGGCGCCGCGGCGCGTTGTCCCAGCGCGCGGGATCCCCTCGCGCCCGGACCGCCCGACAGCGTGCGTGGACGCCCTCGCTCCACGTCACCCCGCCTCGCTCCAGCCCCGCCTGGCAGTCGCCGCTCCTCCCCTCTCCCTCGCGCGCGGACGCACCTCCGCCCTGCTCCCGTCGCGTCGCCCATCCTGTGCCGAGCGTGCGCCACCCCCGCCCCCTTCCACTGTGCGGGATTAAACGCCGCGACAGCTCCCTTGTCCCCCTGTCGGCCCGAAGCCCGCCACTGCCTTCTCCCCGAAGGAGCCCCCTCCCCTCCGCGCGGGTATAAAACCCCCCCTCTCGGCTCCCTCTCGTTTCTTTGCTCCCCGAGCTCTCCCACCGCCTTCACCACCCTCCTACCACTCCCAGCCACTTCTCTGAGCTGCCGATTGAAGCCCGATCGCCTGGAGCACCGCCATTGCCGCCCTGTGAGCCGGCGACCCCTCGGAGCCGATCTCCCTCTTACCTCCTCCGATTTTCAATTGCATTCGCCCAGAGTAACTCCTCAGTATGCTGATCATTTTGGTGCTTGTCCCGGCCAGTGAAGCCACTTACTCGCGCCGGCGCGAAGCTTCTCCCCGCCGTCGCACCTCTCCGTGGCGGACTCCTCGAGATTCCTCAGCTTCCTCCGCAACCGCCAATGTGAGCACTTGGACCCCTTGAAGGTGTAGCCGCCCCCGATTGAGCTGTTTCGCCGCCGTTGACCCCCCCCCCCCCGCCACCAAATAGCCGAGATACTCCCTCCTTCTTCCCGCTCTCCCCGATGACTCTCTTTTCCCCCACAGCCCTGAAATGGGTTCCCCTCACTCCCCTCTATCTCCTGGTGCCCTTGATCGCCGGCGACGACCCTTCCCGCGCCCGAACCACCGTCGTCACCGCTGCCCTGCCTCGGGTGCACTGTAGCGCCCGGAGGTTGAAGACGACGACGACGTGGCCTCTCTTCCGCCGTCCAATCCTCCCGTCGCCCTGTAATACCAGCCGCCCGATGGCATCAAGTCACGACCGTCGGATCTCATTAAACTCCCCACTTCTCCTCCGTCCGATCCGCCCCGTACCGCTTCGCCCGCGTCCCCGTTTCGCCACCGTCCGATTCCCACCCGCTTCATCCGAGCCCTCGGGCCGTTCCGCATATCTGCCGCCCGCGCCGTCCACGCGGCAGCCATCCAGGCCGCACGGACGCGCCCGCGCTGGGCCGCCTCCCCCTCAGCCCATCTCCCTCTCCCGCGCGCGCGCACGAAATCCCCGCGGGCCGCACGATTCAAACGCCGGGCCGGGCCGTACTGTAGCAAGCGGCCGGGCCAGCACTGTTCCTCCCGATTTTCCAGCATTTTCTGATTTCTAAAATCCCAGAAAGTCCAAATAAATCCCAGAAAATCACAGGAAATCCCAAAAATTCCCAAATTTCACCACTTTGCTCCAAATATTATTCCAGACCCAGTGGTGAACTCCATTTCCACAGAACCTCCCCAAATAAATTCCTAAAAATCCTTTTGGAGAGTTTATGCAGTTTATTTCTTTTTAAAATAGTTTATTTTTCCTCGCTTGATTAGTCTCAAGCTGGATTTAATTTATTTTATGTGTTTGCGCTAGTGTCAGAGATCCCCGAGGTTCAAGAGCAGGCTCAGGATCCAGGCGTTTCTACGTTCGAGCTAGCTGAGATCATCCGGATCGACGGCAAGTCCCAAATCCTTTGATCATGTTGTATCCCATGATGTTTAATTATGTTAATATGCTATTTGCATTATGCTAGTTGTGAAATGTTAGTTTAAAGTAAAATAAAATGTTTAGAATGACATGTGATATAGTTAGTCCTACCACCGCTAAATGCCATTTTTAAATTGTAGCCATGCCTTGGAAACCCTAGAATTAATTATCTGATAATCTAGACAATTGTAGGATATTATTATCATGCAAAATGTTACACTAATAAGGTTGTGGCTGTGGGCCAATAGAATCTGGAAAACCCGACTCTAAGGTAGGGTGGTATGGGACACCGTATCTTAGAGCGGAGAGTGCCGGCGTGCACAAGGTAGGGTAAAGGGGAGTGGAAACCGTAGGACGGTCCTCGCCAATCTTTTACCCTAGGGTTGGAGAAGGGTAAGGGTGTGTGGGAAACCGCGAGACGGTCTACGCCCACCGCTTACCTTAGTTTGGGTCGCGGACCTGGCGAGGTTGCGGGCCATGTGAAAATATAAGGACTGAAACCCTTACGCTGAGCAAATGTCACAGTAATCGCTCAACCACGGGAGTTGACTTGTCAACACATGTCTACTAGCTGCTCAACTCGATTGAAACTCTACAAGAGGGTAGCAGTGAGGTTAGGCAGGCCGTGCTGCGGGTGCCTAACAACGGTGGGATTCACTCGAAGCGGACGTTGTCCTCTCCTGTACTGTGTGTGCGAGTGTGTGTGTGTGTGTGGGTGTGAGCCGGACCCGAGTGAATTCTACCGGGTAGAGCCTATACAAAAAGTTGAGCAGTGAAACGACCTGGCTTTCTTAACTCTTTAGCGGGAGTTAAAGGAATCGTGTGGGTAAAGCTGAGCAAACTCTGCAGAGTCAAATAAATGGTATTCGAATACGCCGTGCTCCCGGTTATTGGAGCTGTGTCACTTGGGTGATTCCAGCAGCGAAGCTTAAGTAGTTTTGTACATACTTTAACTTGGTTAGTTGGTTAATGAACTCTTCGTGAAAAACCCCTGAGATCTTAAGAACTAGTTTTGGGCCAGTTTTATAAATGGTTTGCAAATGAAACTGCATCCACCAAATGTAATAAACCAAGTATACTCCCTTCCTTTGACTTTCCGTGCATGTAGTAAGATAGGATCCCTTTGGGATTTGCTGAGCCTATTGTTTGGCTCATGGCTTGCTTAATCCACTCTTTAGAGGATCAAGACGAAGGAGAAGGTCTCCCCGTTGAAGAAGTCCCGGAGGATCTTTTCTTCGACGAGGACCCTTGGCTGTAAGTCTCCGCCGCGCTCGAAGCAGATTCTGGAAATCTTTTGTAATGTATTGTACTTGGGCTTACACGCCCCGTTGTAAGAAAACCTGGATGTTAATCCTTATATCAAATATATGCTGGGCTTTTGTTGTAAGCATGCAATGGTATACTCTTGCGCGACATTTCATAACTGTTCATGCGTGAATAGTTACGGGGTGCCGTGTCCGTACGCGCCCCTGGAAACGGGGGCGTTACAAAATAGACAAAAAAAATTGCAGACATACTTTAGCAGTGATCACTGCTGCTAATCGTGACTAATACCAAATTCTCATAGCAAAGCATGGAGAATCAACATGCAACAGCAACTCAAGAACCACGAATACTTTGGGCAATGTAGGCCTAGACTGACGTTGACTAAGCCCATAACCGGCCCACATGCACTCCTAAGCACGCCGCCGCTCGGTTAACCCTAATCAGCGCTAGCCGCGCCGTCGCATCCATCCATGGAGATGGAAGTAGTAGCGCTTCCCGACTACGCGCTCACCAACGTCCTACGCCGCGGTGCCTCGCGGCGGCCCGGTGCCCTAGGGCTTCTGGTCCCGCACCTCCTCCCGCACTCGGTGCGCGGGATCTTCGTCAACTACATCGACCACGACCGCTCGCCCCTCGACGTCGACGAGCCCCAGAATCGACGGCAAGGTGGGCTTCATGCCCAACGACCATAGCAAGTACTGATGACCCACGTGGCTATGTCGCCTGATGGAATGGCCTCTTTCGCCGCTGGCGGCGCTAGACAACACGCTATTTTTGGGTTCAATTTCCCATTTCTAGTTCATTATTTTTAAATTTTATCTTTTTCTGATTTTTAGCTTTTATTTATTTCTTTGTAGCAATTAAGGCTCAAATGAATCAATTATCTCACTGTTCATTAGTTAAAGCTAGATCAGCTCAACAACAAATGACCCTGCATTCAATTAGCGATTGCTTGAAAGGTAGCTACCAGAGATCGGTTAAAATTGAGACAACCTGACAAATAAAATCACCTTAGATTTGTAGGGGAAAACACAATAATGACCACTTAGGCACTTAGAACAGACAATAAATTAATGTAGTGGTACAATGTATTGCCAGCTTGGAGTTTGATGCTAAAAAAGGAAAGTTTATAATAAAGTGGTACCCCCTTTGATCCATTTTCTTATTATGGATTGATCCTAAAACAAAAAACACATAGAGATTGCAAATTGCATAGCATTTACTTTAGACTTTGAAGAGCTAAACAAACATTAGAAACCCATTACAGGCCATCCTGATTTGGTGAGATGGGAACAAATGTTCAGAAGGAAATATAGATGATAGTGCAAACAAACTCCAACATTTATTCTCCAAGAACGTCATGTTCACAAACCTCAAAAGTTTTGCATCTGCATCCACCTTACGATGTAATGCAACTCACAATTCGCAACTAAAGTGTCTGGTTTTGTTTAAATACAGAAAAATAAGGGGTTCCCAGTTTTTATTGCAGTATGGAGAATATAGCCAGTCCTTATCATAAAAGAGGACTTTACATGAGTCAAAAGACAAAGAAATGAAAGTTGTAGTCTGTAACTAAACTGCAAGTTTGCACTTAAACATTAACAATATCTTGCAATTATTTTAGAATTCAGTATGAATGCTGGAAATTATGTCCTGTTCAGTGAACTGAGGTATTTCTAAAGTGCAGTGGATGCAAGGCAAACATTGAAAGAGCTATTGTGATATCTTCCACCTCCCGAAGCACCGTGCCCAGGGCGCGCCCATGTAATCGCCCGTGTCGAAGCCATATGCGGGCTGCCGGAGGCGAGGGAAATGGCCATCTCGCCTCCGCCGGTGTCTTACGCCCCTAGAGCGAGAGAGGGTGGGGAGGGGAACAACAACCAGTTAATTCAAAATTAAAACCCTATGAGAAACAACTAACCAAGTACGCAGAACATTACAGATTGGCATGGTCACAATGAAAAAGCTACAGATTCTAGGCATGGTCACAATGAAAAAGCTACAGATTCTAACAAGTCAATCAATACCGGCCACACAAATAGGCATAACCATCTGGTATTGTGTAATCACCTGCGAGCACGAAGGGGGAGATGCGCGCCGTGTGCGTTCGGTGGGTTGAGCGCGTCGTCTCCGTCCAGATCTAGTTGCTGGAGGAATGGAGTGAGCGGAGCGGAATGCTGTAGGGAGGTGGTGGCGGAGGTGAGGCGAGGGAAGGAGATGGCAGAGGCGGGATGTAGAGGGGAGGAGGCGGAATGATGTATTACTCAGCATCCCTATTTTTTTTCTTCCACACACCTAAGCTACAACTCTTTTTTGTATATTTATATGTGGTATTTGTGCGACTACTCGGCATCAATTTAATTCAGTTTCGGTTTGCATGTATTATTTGGAACTGGAATAGCATTGCCCAGCTAAATTTTTGCTGGGCACTGAGACGTTGATTGATATCTCATCCGAACATGGTCTCTCACGGTTCTCCATCGCGAACTGAGATGTTGATTGTTTCTCTCATATTCGTGTGCGTGTTTCTCAAAGAGGCTCATTTAGACACGTCACACTTACAAGATAATCAGGACATTTCTTTCTTCTGTAAGTTATATCCTCTTCATAACTGCGTCCTTAACTTTAGTTGGTGAGATCTATAACCAAACTTCAACCAGTCAATTATAATCAACCTTCCACCAGTCAACATTGGAATGGAAGTTATAATCAACCTTCAACCAGTCAATTACTACTATCTATTGGCCTCGTATCCTCCTTACATGTAAACATAATATAAACATATCCATAAGAAAATTAGTAGAATGGAGAAGTGCAAGCAAAAGTAACACACAAAACAAACAATAGATGCCGAGCAAATTGTCATTCAACCACACTGCATACAGGTTCTGCTCCATGGGCATTATATTATTACAAGCAAGCACACTCAACACGGTAATTTAACAGCAGTGCAAATCATGGAAAAGAAAATCACGGTAATTATAAGTAAGCCATGTAGGCATGTAGTCTGACAAACCCAGCAAATAGGATAGGAGGTATGTTTCGCCATTGGCGAGCACATGTAGTGCAAACGCGCCTGTGATCACACACCCTGTGCACCCACGGTCTCAGCGCATGTGCATCGATCTGCAAAAATGAAGGAGTACATCAAAGGATGAGCATGGGTTCAGATTAATGGCAAAGAACCAAGTGGCACGATGTGATGATTGAGATGGCAAAATTAATTTTTGAAGTTTGAAAGGACGACTTACTGAAGGGGGTGAACTCAAGTTGCCTCTTCGATCTACTCTCTTTTTCTTATGATGAGCTTGCAACCTTTCTTCTCAAGTTCTTCATGACTTTCCTCAGGTAGCATATTTTCCATGTCTACCAACTCCAGCATCTTTAGGGACGGCAAGTCCAATAGACCATCTGGAAGCCTTGTCATATTTTCACCTCCGAATAGAACCAACTTGGTGAGGTTTGGCATCGTACCAGCCTCAAACCTCAATTTCTCAACGGGTACCCAGCAGAGGTCCAGGTGTTTTAGCTGTGGGAACCCACCAGCAGGGCAGGACATGTTGGGGGCTACATAGGCTATCATATACAATCGAAGACGTTCGAGGTTATGAAGCTTCCCCAGAATTGGCATTGGGTCTACTGGACAGTCGCGAATAACAAACAGGTAAAGGCTGCGAAGGTTCTGCGGGAGTACACTGCTGTCCGGAAACCCAGTCTTGTCTATAAACAGAGATAAGTTAACCTCAGCAAGATAGCGATGGTTTGACAAACAGGCGAAGATATCCACAGGAACATAAATTCCACTTAATTGCAAAAACTTTAGCTGTGTCATTTGCGGTAGAGTCTTTCGCATACGTACCCACACATCATTATTAGGAGTACAAAAAGTTGACCCTGTACCAATGCGCAAGGTCCGAAACTGAAACTCCTGTTGATCTGGTACTGGCATAGGAATAGTCAATGTCTCTACAAACGGGATCTCAACATGCCTCAGTGTGTCTATATCCCACAAAGATTTTGGGATATAGGGCACTGGTGTGTCTTCCAAATCAATAGATTGCAAGTTGAGGAGGCGTCCAATGGAGGATGGCAGCACCAAATTTCTACAACCTATCAACCCAATGTATCTCAAATGTATCAAACTGCCGAGTTGTTTAGAAAATTTCTTCAAATTTGAGTTCTCCATGAAAAGAACCCTTAAAAATCTTAATGTTTCAAGGGTAACAGAAGGCAAGCTGAAGCCCAACATGGTTCGCATATTTGATGCAGATCTGCCAATCTCATCGTGAAAGAAATCTACCAAAGAAATGCGATATGCTGTCATTGTCTCTGAAGAGGATACATGCAGGTCACCATGGTTCTTGCACACCTTGAATAATCCTTCTTTCTGGGCTTCTTGTACTGCCCATACGTGTAAGATGTCATGCATTTGGAGTCTAAGAATCCTCCCATAATAGTCCCTCACAACGACTTGAACCATAGATCTTCGAGCTAGCTCCTCCAGGTAGTCACGTGCAGTTTCTTCTATTGTGTTTCTGCCTTTATGTTGCACAAAACCCTCCGCAATCCATGCTTTTATAAGAGTATTAGCTTGAAGTTCAAAATCCTCAGGAAAAGATGCAATAAAAAGAAAACAAGATTTCAGGTGATGATCCGACATGTCATCATAACTACGAGCTATTATGCTCTGCATAATGTTCCATCTGCTCGTAACTTCCCAATCCAAGCAACCGTCCATTCTCAACCATGCTTCTCGATGAAGGTTCTTCGCTAGGTATCCTCCCAAAACAACGAGAGCTAGTGGTAAACCATCACATTTCTTTACAAGACTCTTGCCAACACTTTCAAGCTCACTGCGATGGTTCGTATCAATGCTTTCATACGATGGGAATGCCTTCGAACAGAAAAGTTGCCAACTTTCCTCCTCGTTCAGTAGTCTAAGCTGATGAACACGAGTCAACTTATTAGCTTGAGTGGCAGCTTGCAAGTTACGAGTAGTTAGCAACACCCTGCTCCCGTTCTTGATATCAGGAAAAGCTTGCTTAATTTCATCCCATGTATCCGTTGTCCAAACATCGTCAAGTACAATCAAGTATCTTTTCACTTTAAGAAGATCGCGCAATTTAGCTGTTATTTCTTCCACCCCCATTTTCTCCAACTTCTCCATTATTGCCGTTTTGCCAAACTCTTTGTCTTCCCTTTCGATCCCCATAGCTTGCATTGTGATGTCCTTCAATACACGGAGCACTTCAAACTTTTGTGAGATAGAAACAAAAGCAAATGCATTAAAACACTCTCTAACTGCTGCTGAATCGTACACTTTCCTTGCTAGTGTGGTCTTTCCCGCCCCTCCTGTTGCAACTATAGAGATGACAGTTAGCTGTTTGTTCTCCATATTTTTCAGTTCTTCCACAATTTGCTTGTCTTCCTTCTGAAATCCAACCACGACATCATCATCATCATCACCAAGAGCGGGTACATCACGAAGCACTTCTGGCACTGTACTCCCACCAAGATTAAGAATACCCAGAGTGGAAGCACTATCTCTAATTTCTTGAATATTCCTTCTTATACGACGAATTTCCGCATCAACTTTATGAAGGGTAACCAAGTCACTTGGCAATCGAGCATACCTGGAGATGGCACCCGTGAAGCCCTTCTTCAGCCTGTTTCGCTTCTTCACATGCTCTGCAACTTCAATAACATTCTCAGCATCATACGCTGCATCTCTGATCTGGCGGACCCAGACGGCTATGCTTTTATCCCCGGACCTCCTCTTGCTGTCCGCATCATGAAGGAATCCCTGCAGCCGCTCCAGCTCGTTCTTCAAGAACCCCACTTCACCGGTGACTTTGCATAGCAGGGATGTCTCCTGGATAGCAAGGTTGCCGAGTCTTCCAAGCACAGAAGAAACTGCAGACTCCGCCATGGCTGCAGCAGATGGCCGTCCCTAAGCGCGAGCGGGGGCGACCCGGACCGACGGCACGGCAGCCGGCGAAGCTTGGTATGCGGGACTGGAACTGAAGAGGAGTGGAGCTCACGTCCGGCGGAGGCGCTCACTACTGGAGCTCGCCGGTTCGACTGGAGAGGGAGAGATGATGCTTGAAGCAGGAGGCGTGGATAATAACGAGAAGAAGATCAGGAAGAAGAAATGAGCGAAAGCGGTTGAATGGGCCACGGGACAGAGCGAATCCGATAAGTTGGCTTTCAAGGAATCCATATATCAATGTCAAAAGATATATTCCTTCAGGCCAAAAGATGCCCCTTTTTTTATTAACTCTGGTCAAGGCTTCGATGCATCGTCGTCAATGGATATATGCGTTTCTGGAGTGTGCATGGGTCCCCTCTGTTGTATTACTCAACGCCTCTACTCTTGTTTTTCTTCCACTGTTGAACTACAACTCTAAAATATATTCTGCTTCGGTTTGCATGTATTTAACCATCTCTGCAGAGGTACGATCTGCTCAGTTACTTTGCACCATCAAATTAAAGACATGCTTTGGGAACCTCCTCCCGGTGGGGTGATGGAGTCGTGTGTAAGAGGTGGGCTTGGGCCAGTCTGCGCTGGGCTCAACGTGCTTCGAGCCACGTCGTATTGGTTCAACCCGGCCACTTTGTCGTGCCGGTCTTTCTTGTCTTGTCGGCGAGGTCTAGGCACGGTTTAAAACACAACAGGCCAGTGCCGTGTCGTGCCAGTCCTATTCAGCCTTAAGTAATTATAGACAGCAGAGCGGTGATCTTCATACATTCATACTCTCCTTGTTTTCCCTTTCCTTTTGGCACTGGATGATATGATACCCTGAAACGCTGCAAGCACACTGCATGAACCACCAAATCATTTGGCAAGAAAAGCCTTTTGGTGCGTGTTTTATGGTGAAATGGTGAGTAAGTGTTGGACCGAAATGGCAACAGAGGGGGGGTGAATGTCGTAAAAAATTCCCCGCAGGTAACCACAAAAGAATACTGCTCTCTGATAGCTATAAAAGCTATGAAGAACTGAAGAGTACAAACTTTGCCAAGAGTTGCGAAAACTAGCCTTGACCCCCAAAATAAATGCTCACTCAAAGAAATAGGGCCAGACTGCAGATTAGCAAAGCTACAAAACAGAGGGAAATCAGACTAGAAAGAAAGCATCAATAGCAAACCCAAAATGGACTTCAAATGGGCTCAGCTAAAAAGCAAAAAGACTAAACCATACTCAACTGGAACCTGCAACAAGACACTACAATTTGCTGAAATCTGCACAGGAAAAACAGCAAGCAATCTTCAAGAGAATTGACCTTCATTTGGCTGAAAACTGCATCTTTTCTGCTGAAAACAGCAAGCAAAAACAGCACACAACACTGAACAAAGAGCTGCAGTTTAGGTGTCCCATTCGGCTGAAATCTGCATCTATTTCTGCTGAAAACAGCAAGAAGAAAACTGCATACAAAACTGAAAAAGAAGCTGCAGTTTAGCCCAGAAAACTTGCTTCCAAGAGCCTCTAATGACTGCTAGATGAGAGCACTAAACTGCAGGAGATTTCAGTAAAGAACAGTAGCCTGAAGAAGCACATAAGAGCACTAAGAGCAACCAACAGAGGGTTCTCAAAATGCAGAACTGCAGACCAAGAATACTCAGATTATGCTTGATCCAAGGAAATATGAGAAAAGGAAATTCTCTCCTTAAACCATAAGCCCAAGAAGATGTTCCAAATATGCCAAGGTCCTTTGGAATGCAAGGATTTTAATCAAGAACCAGAAATTCAGAAACTTGACAAAAACTGAAAAGATCGGTGAGCAGCACTAAAACTCAAAATTCCCATTGTATCCATGATCCATTGGCTATGAAATTTTGCAAGTAAGATAGCAATAGTCAGGGGATAGCCCAGATCAAATTTCAGCTCAAGCCAAGAAGGGAATTAAGATTTAACTCAAAACCCTAGCAATTCGAGAAACTTGAGAAAACTCAAAAACCAAATTACTCCTAAACCGTTGGTCCTTTGGCTATGAAATTTTGAGGATAGCTATTAGATAGCCTCTGGACTCCTCATGCCAAATCTCAAGCCATCTCAACAAGAAAATCTCGTTTTCACCAAAACCCTAGAAAATGCAACTCACGAACAGAGAGCCCAAAACCAAATTATGGAATTAATTGAAGTTTGCTCTAGGAAATCAATCAAATGATCTTGAGGTATCCTCCCATCATAGAGCAACCCATTTTGGGCCTTCCCAACAAGAAACAACAGGAAACCAAGAAACTCAAAAATCACAAAAAGAAAGTATCGAAGAACAGAGAGCACACAGAAACTAGAACTCCAGATTTTTCATTCATTGAATCAAAAGGAGTACAGAGGAGTCCCCATACGCCTGGACATTAGAACAGGTTGAAGGATTACAAGCCTCTCCACTCAATCCTCCCTCACCATCTCAAGAACAATACACTCATACATCTTGAGAGGAGGATGAACACACTCTGGTGGTCAAGAAACCATCGAAGAGGAGACAAGCAGGGAGCACACTCTGCCTCTCCACCCACTCTCACCAACTAAAGCCTAAAGCCAAAACAACCACTAAAGACTCTTTTGACTCTAGCAAACCCTAATTCCTTTCCAAGTGCTCAAGGGGGCATGCAGCCCCTCCTCTCCTTTTATAGCATTGGCTAACGGGTCTCCGCCCCGTTACGCCTGCTAAATCCAACGGCGCCCGCTCCCGCTTGTGCAGCCTCGCGAATTTCCCGATTCGCCCCTCCTGCACCTTCCGGGAAGCTTCCGCGCTCCTTGCCTCGCACGCCTCGCAACCACCTCGAGTCCACGTCGTCTTCAACACATCCCGACCGTTCTGACCTCAGCGCCACCTGCGCCTAGTCCGGTCCACCGTGTCTCGCCACGACTCCACTCGACGTCCTGCAGCCACACAGACAAGAAAACACGTCAAATAGCACCGCTCGACACATGAAAGCGTAATTACCATCACACTTACCACAGATGAAGTCCAAACCTGTCAAAACATTAGAATATGCATCCTAAGCCCAAATGACCAGATTTGACCAAAAGTCCGACCGAGCCCGTTGCCCCACGCAACGACATGGTCCGACCACTCAAACCAAACTCGACTGACCTAAACCCCTGTCAATTACTCATCACTCTCATGGGATCACAACCACATGGTCTCTCAATCTCCCCCTTGATGAGTATATTGACAAACTCAGAAAAAGCTTTAAGAAGAGTTTGGGTTTGAAGAATCCAACATGGTCCAAAGAAAGAAATGAAGCTAATGACCATGTCGACAGAAGGAACACTAGAGCAACAACTGAAAGAGCAAATTGATCTCCAAAGCTCTAAACTGTTCCCAACAGACTTTTTCTTATCTATTCTCCCCCTTTTGGCAATAAACGCATCAAGATGCAAAAGAGAGAATATGATAATTCAATGGATGAATATGGCTGAAGTTTGTTTATTTAAGCATGATGAGCCATGAGAGTTATCCAAAATGACCATAATGTAATACACCAAGCCATAACTCAATAAGACGCTATCTAGATCATGACAACATATATATAGTCCAGCTAGAGCACATATATGACAATCTGAAATGTAATGCATTTTGTGAGCAAGTCAAGCCATCAATGAGTAAAGTTTAGCTAGAGACATCCAAGGATGATGCAGGCCATGTCAATAAGCTAAGCGGAACAAAGAAGCTAACATTGAGTCCAAAGAGAGTGCTATAAGCTCAAGATTGAAACATTGGTTAAAGTACTTGGTTCTGATTGTAGATTAAGCAAATTGAGCACATTAAACATTGTCTTTTGAAAGCATAAGGTTGTTTTCAACCCAATTTTTTGTTTATGTGCTAGATCTCAAGCCTTATGCGACTACTCCAAGCAATAAGCTTAAGAAGATAGTCTAGGTCATCCAAAACTCGCCCTGAGTTCATGCCTAGTGCAATGGCAAGCTTTCTCATGAGAAAGAATTGGTGAAATCAGTTTTTTCGCACAAATATGGTGGTTGTCAACCAACATTTTGTTTTATCATGTGCTAGATCTCAAGCCTTATGCGACTACTCCAAGCAAGAAGCTTAAGAAGATAGTCTAGGTCATCCAAAACTCCCCCTAAGTTCATGCCAAGTGCAATGGCAAGCCGTCTCATAGGAAAGAATTGGTGAGATCAGTTTTTTCGCACAAAAGAGATCTTTTTGCTTTTTAACACATTGTACTAACTCATGTATCATCAGGAGACTAAAACAACTCAAACTAAGGCTCAATATAGATTCAACGCTCTACTCAGCCTATTTGACATGGCATGAATCATAAAAGGATAGCTCAAGAAAGACTAAACTCAAATGCTAGCATGACAAGTTTAATTTAAGTCGATCAATTTTTACTTAACTTATCATGGCAAACGCTAGTCTACACATATGAAGTCATGATAAATCTAGCAAGCTAAGCACAAGTCATGGCAAGATGTAAAGCATTGTAAACATGTCATAGCAGGATAATAATCAAGGCTCAATGTAGTTATATATTACAATGCTAAATGCTAAAATGCAGAAAAATCCAGCTCCCCCTCAACATGACATGCAACTTTTAGTTCAAGTTGAGTTAAGTCACAATTAAGCTCCAGAAGCTCCCAAAAGAACTCTCCCTGAACCAAAGCAATAAATCGAGAAGCTGGCAAATAAAACCAAAACAGACAGTCCTTAAAGCATAGATAAGATATAGAGACAACTATGGCTCAGACTGACTCTCATCTACCCCATATGACTCCAGGACAATCAGCTGACATTAAATCACATACTAGAGAGCAAACACGTACCCTGTCTACCCAAGGGTGGCCCAACCCTCGCTAGAACCTACAAGAAGTGAGTGAGCTCGACCTAGTGAGATAAGAAGCAGCTAATCCTGGAAGCACAAGATAAGAGTTAGAAGTCTAAGCATCTCGGCAAGAGAAGCACTCTAACCTATGCTGGAAGGACTAGACCCAAATGCACCCCGAGTGCAATGCAAAAGAAATGAGACAGAAGCATAATATAGTAAAGCAGTAAAGCCCAAAGCTCCCCCTCACTACAGTCCATAAGGACAAACCACCCCAAGCTCTCCCCGTAGAGCTGAAAACCTCGAACTATCCAATGGCTTGGTGAAGATATCAGCCAACCGGTGGTCACTCTCAAACCGAGCACTATATCGCCCTTCTCTACATGGTCTCTAAGGAAGTGATAGCGAATATCAATATGCTTAGTCCGGGAGTGCTGCACTGGGTTTTTAGCAATGTTAATCGCAGAAGTGTTATCACAAAAAAGTGGAACACTGTCTATGACCAACCCAAAGTCCCGCAGGTCGAGACCATCAAAGTACTGCTACAGCAATGGCCGCAGCAACGTACTCGGCCTCTGCGGTGGATGTGCAACACCGACCGCTTCCTCAAGACCAGAAACGAGAGAAGTGCCAATGAACCGGCAGTGCGGAAGTGCTCTTCCTATCTATCCTACACCCGGCAAAGTCGCATCCGAAAAGGCTCTCAAGGAAAGACAGGATGAGGAAGAGTACCGATACCATAGTCAATGGTAGCTCGAAGGTACCGAAGATGCGCTTCACCGCTCGGCGGTGAGATACGCGAGAGAAGCTCGAAACGAGCACACGCACACACGAGAAGTGTATGTCTGGTCTCGAGGCGATGAGGTAAAGAAGAGAGCCGATCATACTTCAACTCTTTCGATCAATCGCTCGCCCCTCATCCAGGTCAAGATAGGCAGAGAAGCCATGGGAGTTGACACAGCTTACCATCACTCATGTCGGCGTCTCAGAGGTCACGAGTGTACTTTCCCGATGAAGAAATGTACCTCCAGTGCGCTTGATTTGGAAGCCAAGGAAGAAAGTCAACTCGCCCATCATACTCATCTCAAACTCGGTGCTCATGACATCCGAGAACTGTGAAACCAGAGTATGGGAAGAGCCGCCAAAGATGATGTCATCGACATAGATCTGGACGAGCAGAAGGTCATTGCCATGACGGCGGATGAACAAGGTCTTGTCTACTTTACCCATTTCAAACCCATGACTCAACAAGTAGGACTTAAGCCTCTCATACCAAGCTCTGGGGGCCTGCTTAAGTCCATACAACGCTTTGGAAAGCTTGAAGACATGGTGTGGGTATTTGGGGTTCTCGAAACCTGGAGGCTGTCTGACGTAAACTTCTTCCTCAATGACTCCATTAAGGAAGGCACTCTTGACGTCCATCTGGTAGAGCTTGAAACCCTTAGAAGCTGCAAAGGCAAGCAGGATTCTAATGGCCTCAAGTCGAGCTACAGGGGCAAAGGTCTCCTCGAAGTCTAGACCCTCAACACAGGAAAACCCCGAGCTACCAGTCCTAGCCTTGTTTCGAATAACCACTCCATCCTCGCTCTGCTTGTTCTTGAACACCCACTTAGTCCCAATAATATTGTGACCTCGCGGGGGCTCGACAAGTGACCAGACCTTGTTCCTCTCGAAATTTTCTAGCTCCTCATGCATGGCATTGACCCAAGACTCATCGGAAAGAGCATGAGAAATATCCTTGGGCTCAAAGGAGGCAATGAAAGCAGAGTGGAGACAGAATTGAGATAAGCCAGATTTTGAGCGGGTAACACGCTCGAACAGGTCTCCAATCATCTGCTCAGAAGGATGCCTTTTCTGGATATGTCGGGGAGGTCCAGGATGAGATGAAGAAGTGGCCTCTACCTCGTGAGCTGACGAGGTACGAACAGAGCCACTAGCTCCAGAGGAAGCAGAAGGCATGGGCTGATCACCTGGAGGTGCGGTGGAAGACGGCACCTCAAGGGGTGGATAAGGGACTGGATCGGGTAGACAACCCTCATCTCCATCGTCCTCGTCATCCACGAAGATGGACTCGGACTGCTCTAAAGAACACGAGATATCGGCCTAGTCCTGGGACTGCCTCGTCAAATGTCACCTCACGGTCTCTACCATTTTGCTAGACTCGCAGCCTGCACTTATAAGCCCGAAGAAGGCGAGTAACCTAGAAAGATCCCATCACAAGAACGTGACTCGAACTTATCTAGGCTCCGGACTTGAGAATAAAGCACTTGCAACCAAACACACGAAAATGAGAGACGCTAGGCTTTCGCCGTATCTCAACTCATAAGAAGTGCGGTGCAAGTGTGCGAAGAAAACTCGATTCAAACATGGCACGCGGTCGCAATAGCCTCAGCCCAAAACTTCCTCGGTGTAGAGTACTCATCGAGCATCGTCCTGGCCATCTCAACCAAGGTACGGTTCTTCCTCTCCACGACGCCATTCTGCTGTGGGACGTGCGGAGAAGAAAACTGGTGCTCTACACCTGTCTCACCACAGAAACTCTCAAAGTAGGAATTCTTGAACTCCGTGCCATTGTCACTACGGATCGCTCGTAAGGCACCTGGAAGCTCAACAGAAAGCCTACTAAAAAGACCTCGAAAAAGTGAAAAAGTCTCATCCTTCGAGGCTAAGAAAAACACCCAAGAATACCTCGAGAAGTCATCGACCACGACAAGAACATACCACTTCCCTCCTGCTGACTGCACTCGAGCTGGTCCAACTGTGTCCATATGGAGCAGTGTCTGGTGCATCGGTCATAGTGATCGTGGACCGAGGATGGGAGGCGGCAACCATCTTGCCGTGCCGGCAAGGAGCACAAACTAGATCTTTGACCATTTTGAGCTTCGGCAGACCACGAATGAGGTCGTGGCCGCTAACTCGGGTCAAATGGTCAAATCCAATATGACCAAGTCTCCTATGCCAGAACGAAAGGTCGCGGGACTCAGAAGCAACTAAACACCTGAGAGGATCACCAGAAGACTCAGAAAAATCAGCACGAAAGATCCTCCCAAAACGAGAAATCCCGCAAACCAGACTACCCGAAGAATCAAGAATTTTGCAATTGTTTTTCTTAAAGCTCACCTCAAAGTCGTCATCGGTAAGCTGAGAAACTGAAAGCAAATTGTACTGCAGCTTACTAACCAAGGCTACATCTTTCAAAATGAAAGAGTCATTAATGCGCGCCTGAACCTTTGGCGATGACGCGCCCGGATGAAGCATCTCCGAAGGTGATCGTCTCATCACCGGAGCACGGGCAAGGGAAGAAAACCAACGAGAATCTCCGGTCATGTGTCGTGAACACCCGGAGTCTACGAGCCAAACCTTTCCTTCCTGCCGTGAACTGAGTCAAGCAGTAAAGTCTCGATCTTCGGGTAAATCAAGAGTGATTTTGGCACCCAATACTGAACAACACGTCGAGCGGATGAAGTAGTCAAGCACGATCGACCTCTATCTACCCTACGCTCTCGTCACTCACAGCGTAAGGTCTGCGTGAGCAGACTGAAAAGCTGCGGGTCCGATCGCTACGGAGAGCGAGTCGAACACCGCAACGCGCTGAACACGCCGCGTAATCGTCTCGACGGGAAACGAGATGTACCTCGGGGCGGAAGTCACGACTAGGAGCATATCGAGGACGAAAACCAGAAAACTCGGAAAAACCAAGTCCTCGATGCTGCCCAAACCCATCAACAGCAGTAAACCTAGACCTCGTGCTGGTCCTAGGTGCACTCAGGATCTGGGGCTGACCCTGAATACGCCTAGAAGACTCAACACGGTCTCTACGCGCGATCTTGGCGCGCCTGAAGCATCGATCAACCGTGTGTCCATCCTTCTGACGAAGGTGCGGTGATACTTCATCCTCGAGAGGTAGAAGTAGCACGGTCGAAGCCGCTTACGAGAGGCCGGCGGCAGTGCAATCACCTTGTCGTCGTAAATCCCTGGACATAGCCCGCCGACTTAAATTGGACTTTCTCGGTCCCGGGCTCGGTCTCGATCACACTGGTGCTATGGGTCTGAGCACAGCAGGTGGATGCTTCCTCATATCCTCATAATAGTCATATCCTAGACCCTGATTAAATCTGCAAATCTTGGACTGGTCTAAAATAAGATTAAGCTTCTTCTTGCCGCCTACAAATCTCTCGAGAGTGTTCATAAGGTACCGACACTCCCGAAGAGAGAGGTGCAAGAAGAGCAGGAGAAGCGAGAACAGCAGGAGGTAAGGGAGCGAAGAAGAACCAACAGTAGAGGAAAGAATGGCTTGTGCACGCACAGCCGACTCTGAAGGGACAGTCCTACTACTAGCAGGTTGGTTCGCGTCTCTAAGCGTCTCATCCTTACCACGGGCTTCTCCCCACACCATCAATCACATCACAACCAGATTGTGGCTTCTCTAGTAAGTCCTTAGTTAGCTTCACACATTTGTCATTCAAAGCAACGAGTTCAAGTTTTAGTTTATCACAACTAATGCATGGTGAGCTAACAGATCCTTAGTCGATATCGAGCTATTTTCTTGTTGTTGTCAATCATTTCTTGAAACTGTTTTGAGACAGATTCAAGTTCAGCGATTAACTTTGGACAATTCAAACATGAATCAATAGGCTCAAGTAAAGAAGCACTCAACTCAAGCAATCTTGTGATCCGCCCGCTTTAGGTTCATCTTCAAGTTATTGCAATTTTCACAAGACTCGGGCAGATCAAGGAGCATGGCATAAGGTCCTCTAGCAGCAATGTCCTTATCCTCACATGAGGTGGGAGAAGTAGTCTCATCGAGTAGTAAGTAGGGTATGACCATCCTACTCAACTCTAACTCAGCAAGCGGACTAACATTCTCCACTTTAACAATATCAAGCTCGGAGGACACACTATCATGAGAGGTCCTTAATTTCTCCATGTCATCAAGCAAGGCACAGCATGTATCACGATCGTCACGGGAGGGAGCGGATGTAAGTGAAGTAATCTCCGTGACAGTCTATCTACTTCCTTCTCTAACTCGGTACACCTAGACCTAGCTCTAGCATGAAATCCACCTAGCTTAAGAAAAGCATCATTTAGCTGGTCATAAGAAGGAGTACCTCATCCGAGTCGAGTACAGCTCATTGTCGCGAGTTCGCCTCGAGGCCATGAAGCACATGCCGGAGAAGTCGTTGCCGCCATCCTTGGGCTCTTGGTCACCCGTCCGTCGTCGTCGCTCCATCCCTCCACCTCGCCGAGGTCGAGGTCGCCGAAGCGGTGAGGACGCGGTGGAAGAGCTTCTTGGCCTTCCCGGTTGCGGAACTTCTTCTTTCCGGCGTCGGAGCCGGAGGCTTCTTGTTGCGGTTCTTGTCGGTGTAGTCGATCTTGCTCGAACCGCCGTAGTCGTTCTTGCCCTTCTCCGGCTTGGGGCGGTTGCCCGAATGTGGTTGGGGCCACCACACTCGAAGCAAATCACGGGTCCTCCTCTCTTTCTCGCTCTCCTACCCTTGTAGGCATGTGAAAACCTTCGGGCTAGGAGGGCGGTGATCATCCGCAAGTCGCTCTAATCGATCATCGCTTATGTCACGAGAGCGGCGAGGAAAAACCGCAAGAAGAATCGAAGAGAGACCGAAGCGAATCGGGATCGGTGACCAAAGCCATCGATCGTGACTTCGACCGACGAGAGACAACGTCAATCTCGTGAGTCTTGAGGCGTGAGTACAGCGCGTCAAGAGTCGTGGTCGAGAGGTCTGTCGTGTCTTTGATGGTGGTCACTTTCATCTCCCACACGCGCGGTCGAGTGCGCGAGCATCGGACGGCGTTGTCCGAGTCGGGTATGTGAGACCGACCGCTCGGAGGTTGCTCAAGATTTTGTGAAATCGCGAAAAGCACTCGTCCGAGGACTCACCAGCAAGCATCTCGAATTTGTTGTATTCGCGCTTGAACCGTCTGTCGAACCGTCTTGATCTGGTGGTGCCCTCATGGTATGCGTCGAGGGTCACCCGGATGTCGAGGCGGACGGCATGATGAGATATACGGTCAAACTCGCTCGACTCAACCCCGGATGATGATGTTCCTTGCCTTTGCATTCGCCTCAACATCAGCCATGTTCCGGCATTGATGTTCTCATCGGCGGAACAACGAATCGTACCTTGACCTTCCGCCGGATGGCATACCCACAGGCCTGGATGTATGTCTCCATTCGGCTCTTCCGAAGGTAATCGATGCCATCGAACACGGGCGGCTTGGTCGAGTACTTGTCCGTCGCCATGGCTCTTGAGACCGGTTAAGATCTATGAATTAGAGCTAACCGCTCGATACCAATTGTTGGACCGAAATGGCGACAGCAGGGGGTGAATGTCGTAAAAATTCCCGAGTAACCACAAAAGAATCTCGCTCTCGATAGCTATAAAAGCTATGAAGAATCAAGAGTACAAACTTTGCCAAGAGTTGCGAAAACTAGCCTTGACCCCAAAATAAATGCTCACTCAAAGAAATAGGGCGGATCGCAGATTAGCAAAGCTACAAAACAGAGGGAAATCAGACTAGAAAGAAAGCATCAATAGCAAACCCAAAATGGACTTCAAATGGGCTCAGCTAAAAAGCAAAAAGACTAAACCATACTCAACTGGAACCTGCAACAAGACACTACAATTTGCTGAAATCTGCACAGGAAAAACAGCAAGCAATCTTCAAGAGAATTGACCTTCATTTGGCTGAAAACTGCATCTTTTTCTGCTGAAAACAGCAAGCAAAAACAGCACACAACACTGAACAAAGAGCTGCAGTTTAGGTGTCCCATTCGGCTGAAATCTGCATCTATTTCTGCTGAAAACAGCAAGAAGAAAACTGCATACAAAACTGAAAAAGAAGCTGCAGTTTAGCCCAGAAAACTTGCTTCCAAGAGCCTCTAATGACTGCTAGATGAGAGCACTAAACTGCAGGAGATTTCAGTAAAGAACAGAGCTTTGAAGAAGCACATAAGAGCACTAAGAGCAACCAACAGAGGGTTCTCAAAATGCAGAATGCAGACCAAGAATACTCAGATTATGCTTGATCCAAGGAAATATGAGAAAGGAAATTCTCTCCTTAAACCATAAGCCCAAGAAGATGTTCCAAATATGCCAAGGTCCTTTGGAATGCAAGGATTTTAATGAAGAACCAGAAATTCAGAAACTTGACAAAAACCTGAAAAGATCAGTGAGCAGCACTAAAACTCAAAATTCCCATTGTATCCATGATCCATTGGCTATGAAATTTTGCAAGTAAGATAGCAATAGTCAGGGGATAGCCCAGATCAAATTTCAGCTCAAGCCAAGAAGGGAATTAAGATTTAACTCAAAACCCTAGCAATTGAGAGAAACTTGAGAAAACTCAAAAAACCAAATTACTCCTAAACCGTTGGTCCTTTGGCTATGAAATTTTGAGGATAGCTATTAGATAGCCTCTGGACTCCTCATGCCAAATCTCAAGCCATCTCAACAAGAAAATCTCGTTTTCACCAAAACCCTAGAAAATGCAACTCACGAACAGAGAGAGCCCAAAAACCAAATTATGGAATTAATTGAAGTTTGCTCTAGGGGAAATCAATCAAATGATCTTGAGGTATCCTCCCATCATAGAGCAACCCATTTTGGGCCTTCCCAACAAGAAACAACAGGAAACCAAGAAACTCAAAAATCACAAAAAGAAAGTATCGAAGAACAGAGAGCACACAGAAACTAGAACTCCAGATTTTTCATTCATTGAATCAAAAGGAGTACAGAGGAGTCCCCATACGCCTGGACATTAGAACAGGTTGAAGGATTACAAGCCTCTCCACTCAATCCTCCCTCACCATCTCAAGAACAATACACTCATACATCTTGAGAGGAGGATGAACACACTCTGGTGGTCAAGAAACCATCGAAGAGGAGACAAGCAGGGAGCACACTCTGCCTCTCCACCCACTCTCACCAACTAAAGCCTAAAGCCAAAACAACCACTAAAGACTCTTTTGACTCTAGCAAACCCTAATTCCTTTCCAAGTGCTCAAGGGCATGCAGCCCTCCTCTCCTTTATAGCATTGGCTAACGGGTCTCGCCCGTTACGCTGCTAAATCAACGGCGCCGCTCCCGCTTGTGCACCTCGCGAATTTCGATTCGCCTCTCCGCACCTTCCGGAAGCTTCGCGCTCCTTGCCTCGCACGCCGCAACCACCTCGAGTCCACGTCGTCTTCAACACATCCCGACCGTTCGACCTCGGCGCCACCGCGCCTAGTCCGGTCCACCGTGTCTCGCCACGACTCCACTCGGCGTCCCGCAGCCACGGACAAGAAAACACGTCAAATAGCACCGCTCGACACATGAAAGCGTAATTACCATCACACTTACCACAGATGAAGTCCAAACCTGTCAAAACATTAGAATATGCATCCTAAGCCCAAAAGACCAGATTTGACCAAAAGTCCGACCGAGCCCGTTGCCCCACGCAACGACATGGTCCGACCACTCAAACCAAACTCGACTGACCTAAACCCCTGTCAATTACTCATCACTCTCATGGGATCACGACCACATGGTCTCTCAGTAAGTGAGTTGGATTTGGCGATTTTCTACTCCGGGGGGCAAGAACCTAGCGCGGATCTTTGTTTGTTGGCGCATTCTGATCACGCCCGTAACCTGTTCGACAAATTTCCTCACCCATAAAAGTTTAGCTTTGATCGAACGTTCATGGTGCGCACTAAACCCCACTTTCCACATTATGCATCATATGCTTATGCTGCTTCCTTTTCCACATTATATATTCGGCCATGTTCTGTCCCCAGAGGAAACTTTCCACACACTGGGATGCTTCCCACAAACGATTAAAATTGGCGGAAGCTCTTGTAGCACCCTGTACTAAGAATAAGTACGACACTTTGCATCGAACGCAATTGCAAAAGCTAACAAAATAAGACAACACCACCATAGGTTAGCCAAGAGGTGAGAGAGAAATCAAAGCATGTGTAGAGATATTCTGAACACGTCCGTCCCTTCACCTCCCACCCCCGTCCCTTCACCTCCAACCCCCGTCCGGATCCCTCCTCCTCGCCGTCGCCGGAGCGCGCCACCGGTCCCAGGTGGACGCAAGGAGGGCGACGGCGGGGCTTTTCTCCCCTTTTCCCAGATCTGCTCGGTGGTGAGCAGTGCTTGGGTCGAGGGCTCTCTGCTAGGGCTTGGTGGCTGCAGGACTTGGTGGTGTCGCGGCAGGCTCCCGAGCGGTGGCTCGTTGGCGCCCAGCGCGCGCGCGGGGCGTGGGGGCGGTGGTGATGCTCGCGTGGAGCTGTGTCGAGGAGGTGCGGCGGTGCTCTGCGGCTCGGCCTAATGGCGGGCGGCGGCGGCCGTGTCTCGTCAGCGTCGAGAGTGCCGGCCAGCGGCGTGCGTCTCCGGCGTGCTGGCGCCCGGATCTGGTTGAGATCGGGTCCGGCGGCGTTGCTGAGGCTCGGCACGTAGAGGGTCGCCGGAGCCCGGCCTGGGTTTGGCTGGAGGCTGATCTCTGCGGCTGGCGTCAGTGGAGGAGGAAGGCGAGAGGGAGTTGGCGGCGGAAGAAGTCCGCGGCGGCCTGCAACGCCAAGGGGGCGGTGGCCGGTGTAGGCTCGGCAGCGCCCGAAGCCGCCGAGGGGGCGGAGGCCGGTGTCGGCTCGGCAGCACCCGAAGTCGCCGAGCGGCGGCAAGAACCAGTGGGACCGAAGGGAAGAAGGCGTTGGAGGGTGGGTGGGCACGCGAGCAAGTCGGCGAGCAAGCGGCGGAGCGGGTGGCGCGCTGGTCGCCGTTCGGCGCGGTGGAGGAGGCCGACCAGCGCGCGTGGCGGCGGCGGGTGCGGCGGTGGTGCGGCTGCTGGGTTTGTTCGGGAGTCTTGCGCGCTTTGCTCGGCGGGAAGGCTTGGCACAGCGATGGGCGACTTAGTGCACCGACGGCCGTTGGTTTGGAAGCGGTTCGTCGCGGAGTTCAAGGGTGGCTATGCCATGGCCTTGAGGCTTGCAGGACCCTGGTGTGCTAGTGGTGGTCTATTCTGTGTGTGTGGGGGGGGGGTAATGCGTGGGTTGCTGTGGATGTGCGGGCGAAAGCCTTGCCGGAGTTCTTTCCGGTCTCGACAACTATGACGCCTTCGGGCGCCATTTTCCTTCCTGGAGGGTTGTCATGGCACTCTATAGCCCTCATGTGTTCTGTTCTCCAATAAAGTCGTGTCTCTGAGGCGGGCGGCGTCGGCGACCCTCGTCGCCTTCTTGAAGACGTTGTCTCGGAGGTTCATCTTCACGCAAAGTAGACCGAAGGTGTGATGGCTCAGTTGGATGAGGATAGGGGCTTGGTTGAAAATAAGGACGGAGAAGAAGTTCTGAAACTTAGTCTTTCTAGCTTTTTCATAGTCCTTAAGGTCTCTTTCTTGTTGTTTAGTACTCGTTAGTGTTAACACTTTGAGCCTAAGAGCTCGTGTAACTTTTGGCTGTATATATCCCAAGTGGATATAGAGGCTGGATTTTATATCCGTTATCTAAAAATAGGTTAGCCAAGACTTTATTTTGTATAAAGTACTAGCCTCATAGGCACGGCGACACGCCGCGCCAGCCACCGTGTGTACCGAAGTAAGAGAGGCGATAATTCGTGAGGGTGCTTTTAAAAAAACCGAGGGCGCATATGTATTTTCGGAAAAGTCAAAGGTCTTTTTCGTAAAAAACCGAGGGCACATGTGTATTTTCGGAAACGTCAAAGGTCTTTTCCGTAAAAAAGTGAGGACCTGTACGTAAGTAAACGAGGACCCGTACGTAATTTACAAAACCGCGGGGGGCTATCCTGCAAAGTGGAGGGGCTAAAAAAACTGGGAGGGACCTTTTCGCGAGAACCGAGGACCTTTACGTAATTTCGGGAAAACGCAGGGACTTTTTCGCAAAACTGCTCCCCCGACCGTACGCAAATTTTGCCGCCACGCGCCGGCCGAGGGAGCGCTGAGGGCGACGTGGAGGGGCTCGGCGGCCGGGAACTCCGCGGGGAGTATGAAGGGTATGATGTAATAGCAATTAATCTGAAACACAGCGGAAAAAGTGCTACCTACATCGTTGCTACTTGCTGACGTGAGTTGATACATGGATCGGTCGCTGCACATTTTAGGCGATCCATACTGGCTGAAATTGTCTCTCGTACTTGGCCCCTGTTGTAAGATGTTGTGCTTTTTTTGTTTTTGTCCAGATAACACTATAGCGGCTATTAGATTTTTCTAAGCCATTTAATTAAATAAAAAATAAGAAAAATAAAAACACCGATATATATTTATGGACAATGCAAAGAAAAAAAGAAAAAAAGAAAAAAATCACATTAATAAACTAACGTGTTCTAAATGGTTTTTAATTTCTAGAAGACAGGAGACATTACTGTTTGAAACAAGGATCATATTTCTCTATTAGTCTGGCAGCATCTCGATTAGTAGCTAACGGCATTGCCACGGTTTAGCATGGCTCGAATATACTTTCTTGCCGACACCCATGCAACGACACTGCATTGTGCATTCCCTCCTCTCTTCTCTACCCAACATGCCCCCCAATTGCTGTCCCATGTTGGGTAAGAACGGGACAGGTGTGTACTTAGATGACGAGCAAGAACCTCGCACTCGTAGGAAGTACAGCAATCTGCAACCGAACTGAATTCACGCAGAACGGCAGAACTGCTGCCTGCACCGCAGGTAACAAGTTTCCCATGCAGCCTTGCTGACGGGCGCCGTGGCCGAGACACAGCCTTATTCGGCTTGCATTAAGTGCTCTTGGACTGGCCCACACACTGTCTCGCTCTTCCTTCCGTAGTTCCGTTGTCTTCTCCCACCGTTCTTGCCCCACTTTGACACCGCAAGGGCTCGGTAATAGGGTGCGGTTTGACTACGGCTGCCAGACAGAGCGCTAACCACAGACCGGTTTGATCACCGCTAGGCCGAGCGTGACACTAAAAAAATATGGTCTCTAAAAAATAGTTACCGCCAGCTATTTTCCGGTTGCACCGCTGCTTTCTAAAAAGTGATTTATAGAAAAATTTATAAAAAAATATTTATATGCAATTTTGGTCAATAGAAATAAAGTCGCTATAGTATATACTATAGTTGACTAGTAAATACTATTTTAAAAAAATATTTCGTTTGAAAGCTAGATATTATATAAAATTTATTTATTATAGAAAAATAATTTTTAAGAAGCTAATATGAACAGATTCGATGCATCGTCTCTTTGTTTCATGTGCTAGTTTCGTAGTAGCAACTAGTTAGCAAGTGGTTAAGTCTAATGCGCGTTCGTTCTTTTTGATGCTTATCGCGTGGTTGCCCAAGTCTTGGTTCCACACCTGCGTCGCCTTTCCTTAATAGCAGCACCGCGCGCGAAACTTCGGATTGGCCGCTCCTAAGCGCTACCATTCTACCATGGGTGGCTGATTAGTTTAAAGAGTTAATCGTCACACAGAACTCATCGTCACATGATATTCGTCTGGCCGGCCATCTTCTGTCCCCAGAGAAGCTTTTCTCAATGGCAAGTCCCAGGGATGATTACACATCGCCAACTTCTGCATATGATTCATGTTTGCTAATGGTGTCATCAATTTGCATGTTCCGTGGACACTGAAATTGGATACAAAGACACTTTTTCGACTCACCCGAAAATGATATTATAATTGACACGTAGTAAAGATGTATGTTTTTACAGTATATTTCAACAAAGACACGATTTTTCAATGTCCTATACAAAATGTTACAAAATTACTTAGTTCCGTAGAAAATTTTGTCCCGTGGAAAAATGCACTCGCAACCAATTGGTAAGCTGAGCATCCTGGTCGGTCCACTGGAACACTTCTGCTTTCCTTGACAGAAGATGTAAATTTTCAGGTTCGAGAGCTTGTTGCTCTGAATGCTGTGGATGAAACCGTGGGTGCTCCACTTTCTTCCACCAGCAAGATGGTGGTGAGGCCATGTAACTTGAGAGCCAATTGTGCCAACTCCGGTGCATCGGAGACCGGCAGTCCGGCACCAACCAACACATGCCAGCAGAAGGCTGCAGTCAAACGGCCATTTATATAATGATCCCTCGTGTCTTAGCGGGCCAGGAAGTACTCCAATTAAAGTAAAGCTTGATTCTATCTGCTTTCGATACATCAATTCCGGAGGGGAGAAAATTACATTTTTACACCTAGCTACGTATTGGAGTGCACATGGGGCCCGAATTACCACCCCTACTGGCAACTGATAATGTTGCCACCCCTACTTGGCGTAGCCAATGGGGTCATGTGCCATGCTGGCTTCACTTTGGTGGGGGCGTGGCGTAGTTGCTGTTGTAGTACGTCGGATCTAGATTTAGCTAATTTAAAATATTTTATGAAATCATTATACTATTTTGAATCAGTAGATAGTGCTTACAGATAAATCATTGAATTATTTCACACAAGACGTAAACCGTACCATATATTAATATTACAACATCAGAGTTTAAATATACCACATCGACTCAAGTTTACAATAAGGCCGATCAGGCTAAATGGATTTATACATAAATTACTGCAGTGGTAGCGAAGCAAAAAAAAGGGGGGAATGGTGCATCTCATCACAGGCAAGCGACTGGATGCATGACCTAACATGGATAGACGGCCTTACACCATAGCACATTCACGAGATTGTTTCCATCTGTGGGTACACATCTGTAATAACTCTACACGGTGCAGCAAAGGACACAATAACATGGAAACTAACTCCTCATGCAGCGTACACGTCCGCCTCAGCCTACAGAGCACAGTTCCTAGGGACGGTTCAAACAACCATGAACCTACTAATTTGGAAGAATTGGGCGCCACTAAAATGCAAAATCTTCGCTTGGTTGGCCATACAAAATAGATTGTGGACTGCAAATCATCTGGATAAGCGTGGATGGCCCAACCACCTAATGTGCCCCCTATGTACACGTGAGCCAGAGTCCGCCATGTACCTGTTGATCATATGCCGCTACGCCACAAGAATCTGGACTTCCATAGCACAGTGGACTGCATACGACTCCATCGACCCGGTAACCTAATGACGTTCCACTCACTTCATGACTGGTGGGAGTATGTCATTCTCTTAATTAGCACACCACGAAAAGCAATGTCATCACTTGTGATGCTAGTCTCTTGGCATATTTGGAAAGGACGGACGCTCGCATTTTCCGTTCCACAGCAATTGCACTTTTGTCCTTAATCGCCACCATCAAGGAGGAGGCGACCTCCTGGGCCCTATAGGGGAAAAGCAGCTACAGGAGCTCCCTTTACTCTCTGTAACTCCGTAACAGTTTTTATTTTTCTTTTCTAGGGCCAATCTCTGGTAGGGGCGGAGACAAGGGGGCGAGCAGGGGCCTGGCCTTCCGTAATATTTTTATTTCTCTTAATTAGCTATTAAGTATTTTAGTAATTATCTTGTAAAGTATTCATTTAGCCCCCTTATGAGTGAGCAAAGTTCGTTTTTGATTAAATTATGGACATCCATGATCTTCTTGGTAGGAGAGCCAAATTTAAATTTATAGAAATGTAACATTCTTTTGTATTGTTATGTTGTATTTTTATGAGATTGCCGCTTTCTTGGCAAAAAAATTTTATCATCTGTTTGGCGCTCTATATCTAAATTCTGGCTCCGCCCTGGACCCTAGTCTTTCTCTCCACCACTTGTGCGCCAATCTAACTTGGTTATGTTGTTTTCCTTTCTCTATATGAAGCAATAGAAGGCAGTCCTCATGCCCTTTTCAAAAAAAAAATACCTTGGTTTTGTGTGCGGTGCATTTCCGGCGTGCGTGCAGCACCACCTTTTGTGCTTCTAGCATCTTGATTTGTTCTTCTAGTATATAATGTATATTTCACATGTTCTGGTCTCATCTTTGCTTCGTTGCAATAACTTTTTCACTCGAGGCATGAACGAATATATTTTTCATTTTAGTTTGTGTGTTTAACAGGATGCCAACTCTATTTAAGTTTTAAACAGCTTTCAGTTTGCCTGATTGTTCGGCCCATCTCTCTAATGCAACATGTGAGCTCGCAGAAAAAATCACATGGTCTGCTTTTACCGAAGGCGTTGGTGAAACCTGCATGTCTGCTTTACAACTATTGGTGGGCTTCATAATTAGACGTTGTTTATATTGATTTGTAAAAGCTGTTTTTCTATAGTAAATAATTTTTTATAGTATCTAACTTTTAAATGGAGTATCTTTTCAATGTAGGATTTACTAATTGATTGTAGTACACACTACAACAACTTTATTTATATCGGTCTAAATTACATGCGAGTGTCTCTTTACAAACTTCTCTATAAATTGTTATTATTTATAAATTCAAACCAAAAAGACTAAATTTCTCTACAAATTATTATTATTTATAAGTTCAAACTAAAATACTACGTGAACAGACCACGAGACGAGCACATGCATGCTCTCTGTATATTTGTGTGTGGGCTCCTCTCAGCACATGCATGGTTAGATGAGCACACGCACGCACATGGTCTGAAGAGAGATGGCAACCACATGACTTACCACCTATGTATTATTGACTGGTTATGGAGGGCAAGACCCATGTTCATCCTTGTGAGCATCGCACGGAAAACCTGTTTCCTGTCTCAGGCGGCAGCTCCGACTCCGACGCCGGAGGGAAATTGTGCTAGAGGATCACGGCTGGTGCTAATACGCCGCGCAAACTGAAGTTAGCACTGCTTGGAGCTTCTTCCTTTGCATCTTCAATCTTGCATCGTGTGACATTATCTATTTGTAGTAACATGTGGTTTCTTCTGCTTTGTTCTAGCATCAAGGAGAAAAGAGACATCTTCGTCCTTGCTGTGCACCCATTTCCATAGGAAACAGGGGGCAATGGCTGAGTCTGCTTTTGCCGCTGTGGCTGGGAGCGTGAGCAACATCGCTGTTCAGGAGACCACATTATTATGTGGAGTGACCACTGAAGTGGAGTTCATGAAAGATGAGCTGAAGCGGCTGCAGTGCTTCCTTAAGGACGCTGATGACAAGAGGAGGTCTGGAAATGCAGGTATTGCTAACTGGGTGAGCCAGATCAGGGATGCAGCATATGCGGCTGAGAATATCATCGAAGTTGCGGAGTACATGCAGAAGAGAAACAGGATCAAGAAGGGCTTCCTGGGTGCCATTGCAAGGTATGCTCGAATACCGAGCGACTTGATTACCTTTCATAAAATTGGTGTTGAAATTCAACGAATAAAAAGGAAGATCATTGAGATACATGAGAGTGCAAACCGTCTGAAAATTGTTGATTTGGGTAATACTTCAACAGAGAATGGTCATGTTAAGGATGAATTTCCTCAAGATTACCATCTCGTGCATCAAATGTTTGAAGATGATGTTGCCATTGTTGGTTTTGAGGAAGAGTGCAAGGAAATAGTGGAAAAGCTAGTTGACCAAACGAGCAATCTTAGTGTTATCTCCATAGTTGCCATGGGTGGGGCGGGAAAAACTACACTCGCTAGAAAAGTCTATAGTTCGTCTAGAATTAAAGAGCAGTTTGTCAAACAGTTGCTTGGGTCACTGTATCTCAAAAGTTCAAGGGCATTGATTTACTGAAGGATATTATGAAACAAATAACAGGGGACAGGTATGAGTCCAGAGCAATTGATCAGATGCAGGAGTATGATGTGGGAAAGAAGATCCATGATTTTCTATTGCACAAAAGATACTTAGTCGTGCTTGATGATGTGTGGGAAACAGATACGTGGAACCAAATAAATAGAATGGTTAAAGTATTTCCAGATGCAAATAACGGTAGTAGAGTACTGTTAACCACACGAAAGGAAGATGTTGCGAATCATATTCAAATGCCAACCCATGTTCATGATTTGAAGCTCTTGGATGAAGAGAGTAGTTGGGAACTTTTTAGTAGCAAAGCTTTGCCGTCATACAAAAGGTCTACGATTTGTAATCTCGACGAGTTTGAAGAACTAGGGAAAAAGCTTGCAAAGAAATGTAATGGCTTACCACTTGCGCTTGCAGTTCTAGGGGGTTATCTATCAAAGAATCTTAATATAGAAGCATGGTCGAATGTGCTTTTGAGTTGGACGTCAACAAAAGATAGGCAGATGATGCGAGAGATCCTAGCTCGCAGTTACAATGACTTGCCAAGTCATTATATGAAATCCTGTTTCCTCTATCTTGCTGCTTTCCCTGAGGATTATGTTATAAATGTGTGGTATCTTATCCAATTATGGATAGCTGAGTGTTTCATTCCACATACACCAAACCACAAACTGGAAGAAACAGCACGCAAGTATGTAACTGAGTTAGCTCAAAGAAGTTTGGTCCAAGTTGTTTACAAAAGCATGCCACATAGATGGATCGACTATATAAGGATTCATGATATTTTACGTGACTGGTGCATAGAAGAAGCAAGACAAGATGGTGCTCTTGGTGTCATTGACAAAATTGCAGGTCAAGCTTCATCTCCGCTCTTTGTATATTGTAATGTATTTCTCAGTATGTTGATTTCTTATTGACATACGGATTTACTCCAAAAAAATTGCAGGTCAAGCTAGTGCATCATCATCCAATACTATGACATCATATCGTTCTTCTTTTCAGAACTTCTGCAATGATAAGATTTTCCAGGAAACACCTAATCTTCGAACTCTACTTGGCTTTGGACTTCCATCAATATCCCTACCTAAGCTGAGGTTCCTGAGAGTTCTTCATGTAGAAAAGTCAAGCGTGAAGAATTTCTCTAGGGCAATTGGTGGCTGCACTCACCTAAGGTGTCTCAGGTTGATAAGCTGTACAGAGGTTACGCTCCCTTCTTCAATTGGACAACTCCTTTACTTGCAAACTATAGATCTGACTGACACCAAATTGGACACGTTAGTACCAAACTCCCTATGGGCTATCCCTGCTCTAAGGTATGTTTTCCTTAGTAGGGCGTTCTCTCCACCAAGGAGTGCCCAACAGAAAGAGCTCCAGACCTTACATTTAAGTCCTCTAGATGATGATAGTAAATATTTTCGGAGTGACATGGTGACATTTTTGGGCCAAATGACTGAACTCACTACCTTGGACTTGCGCGTGAGACTCATGCCAGCAGAGATGATTAAAATATTGACAAAAAGCATGCCTCACCTGGTTGATGTTTGTCTTGATAAATTCGATGTGTTCGATAAGTTCCCTGAGAGCCATCTCCTCCCACAATGTCTACGGAGCCTCCTTCTGTTTGCTGATGTCATTAAAGAAGACCCGATGCCGATCCTGGAGAAGCTTCCCTGTCTTGTTGACCTATTCTTGTCTGGCTATGAAGGCCGGATTGTGTCCTGCTCCACCCAAGGGTTCCCACGACTGGAATTGTTGGACCTTCTACGCTTTTCCAGTGAGGAGTGGAGGATAGAGGTCGGGGCAATGCCAAGGCTCTCCAAACTGATAATTAATAGGTGCAACAAGATGAGTAAGCTCCCCAAGGGGTTGCTGCACCTGCCGTCCCTCAAGGAGCTACTTCTGTTTGGCATGCCCGAGATTTCTAGAGACGACAACACTTGCGTAGAGCTGCTGCAGAAAGGATGCAAGGTTGGTTACTATGTCCCCTCCCCTGCTTGTCATTCTTTCATTTTCTTTTATTTGACTAGTATTTGCGTTCTGGACTTTTAAGTCTCTCATACAAAGATTTGCAGTGAATGGAAACAAGCAGCAATATGCTCAACAAATGACATTTAACTTATTTTTGACTTTCTCTACGTTGCTACCTTGTTTGTTTGGCGAATTTACTGGTTGGGTTCATTTTTTTTTGTCATAACTAGGATCATTTTCTTTTGGCGAAATTTGCTCTATGTCATATATCTATCTACTATACACTAATTGGAAGCTCCTCTAGAATTCTTGATCACGTTAATCCTATGAGGTAAAATGGCCAGAAATTTCTACATTAACCAGAAAATTCTTGAAATTCCCATATGACTAAAAAAAGAAAACAACCTGACCATCTATTGGTGTAATATAAGGTGTAGATTAGTTATGGATATTACCATGGTTTACCGAAACGCGCACAACTCATGCAGTCAAACCTATATATATCGCGATGAAAAAGGTTAATGCGTATGTCTCCTAGCCATCTACATCACGAACTCTAGAATAAAAACCAAAACCAATCAAAATGAAAGAGTAATGCACGTCTAGAATAAAAAGACGGACGACGAGGACCTGGGAAGCTTCACGCATCTAGGCAAGACACTGCCAACCCTGCCTAGCTAGCAGCATCTGCCCTTCCAATTAATGCTCTTTAATTTTGGAAATTCAACACAAGTTAAAAAAATCCTAAATTCCTAATAGTTCACATGAGCATATTGATCTCCCCACACCACAGTACGCTCAAATTAATCCATATTGCTTCCAAACTGAATTTTTTAGGACAACTAGATAAAAGGGAAAACAATAGAAATTCCTACATTAATCAGAAGAAAAGAAAACATTTGCCCATATATTCATTTTTTAACAGGTATAATCTTGAGCTTAACAAACATGTTACATCTAATGTCCTTGTATAGAAAGACATAATCAGACATGAAAAAATGATGCAACACACAACCAAATCATAACTCAGAAAGAAGACATGGCCAAACAAAACCATAATTACCAAGAACATAATACGCATGGAGGAGAGGAAAAAAATGATGCCACACACGGCCTCCACAAATTTATAAGATTGATGGGCTCTGAATTCTTGATGGAGCTGGATTTGGTGCTCGTTATATAACTTGCATGTATGTATGGCATGAAGTATATACTATCAGAGATCGATTCCTCCCCATAATTTTGGGAGAGATAAAATTTAGAAACTCCTATATTAATCCATAAGAAGAAAAATAACTAGGAATCATTCATCTATAACAAAGATCTGCTGAAATCAAGTGGCAGAATGCACGTGTGTACAAACCACTACATTAGCAAGTAGAAAGTAGGCCGTTCCCGAGGTCAATAAAACATTTTTGTAGATTCACATGAGAAAGTTCAGATACAAAGCTCATTATAATGTTAAAGATAAATTTCAAATTAAAGGTGAATCCAGGATTAAACTATATTTGGAAACAAAGTTAAATCAAATTCGGAATTACTTTTAATAAACATAAATTCAGAATAAAATTATAATTTGGTGTTATATAACTTCATATTTGGAACTTAAAGTATATCCAAATAAAGTTAATTAGAAGTTAAATTTAATGTAAAATCAAAATATCTATTGGATTTACATAAAAATCACATGTATTTTGTAAACTTACTAGTGTATGTAGGTGCGCGATCTGTTAATGCAACAAGTCAACCTTAAAAATTCCAAAAAAATATTCTCCATGTATTTCTCAATTTACTTATGTATAAAATTTCAATTTCAATTTCACTTGGAGTCGAGTAACAAAAATGAGAAAGTTCTCACAAATGATAAATAAAAAGGAAAGGGGGAAAAAAGGAAAAGAATGACAACATGAAGTATGAAGTTGAAATTTTAATGGGTGCTACAATACTCCATAGACTATATCATCAATTTTTTCAGAGTTTTTCATATTGATTTGATGCTTCAACCAATGATGGGTTGCATGATTACACCCTAAGGTGGTTGCACTTAATGTGTTGTATATGTGTTATATATATATATATATATATATATATATATAGAGAGAGAGAGAGAGAGAGAGAGAGAGAGAGATATTCAGAGTATATATTAATGTTGGAATAAATACTGAAACAAAGCTAAATTTTTCACTAAAATTATAAATTCAGTATAGTTCCATTTAAAAAATCAATATAGAAAACTTTCAAAGTTGTCTACTGAAATTCTATGCATAAATATACAATAGTTCCATATTAACAGTAAATTAGAATTTCTATGTTTTCCAATATTCTATTTTACTCATGCATTATTTTGTATTTCCATGTTTTTCATGTTCCTATAGATTGTTTTTTTGTTACTGCATTTCAAACATGTCACATCAAAGTAAGGCAATCAAAACACTATTTTACTAACATATAATGATTTTTAGACTTTAAAAAGAAAAAATACACATCTTCTAATTAGCTTGCACGAGCAGACGCATGGTACGCATGGGTTGAAGACTAGTTGGTCAAATCTTGAATTCAAAACTACCTTATTATGAATATACCACTGCTTTATGGGGGTTTTTGTCTTAAAATGCCACTTCCGTCACATTCCGTTGGCCAGCCGGCTCATCAACGCTCTTGACCAGTACAAAATGACTATGCTACCCTTAGTGGTACAATTCATGAAAGGGAAATGCCATTGGACAGTAGAGGGAATAGTTGATGCCAAAAATTTTAGTTGGCCAGCAGATTGGTCGGAAACCTAGAAAGGTTGGCACCAAAAAAATACTAGATAGCAAACTGCAATCATCACTTGATTAGTAGCACATAACCTTCAATAAACATGCCTTAGACATAACAAAAATACTCCCTAGGATTCTGACATCACAAACTATGTACATCTCAAGTAGTATATCATCTAACATAACATACACGTTTGTGGTTTGTAATTTGACGTCACAAAAATACTCCAAGGTTCCTGACATTACAACGTAGATCACATTGTCTAATCTAACAGCACATAACACATAAATTCAAGCAGTTGCTGGTGGTTGGACAGATTTCTTAGTAACTCTAGGTGGCTTCCAGGGTTGAATAATAGATGCAGCGGTTGATGGTGTGGCTGCAGTGTTGCTTGGCGTGGCTCCATCTGTACGAATCTTGAGCATCAGTATATGAAACACTAAGCAGTTCAAAGTTCATCCTTGGACCACATTTCTGAGCAGTACAACATAAATAAATCAGAACATTTTCAACATGCATGTGCTGGAGGATTGGAGTTGGAGGCTTTGCCTTAGAATCTGATGAAGTGAGTTGGAGAGAAGCGAGTAGGAGAGAGAAGTGAGATAGAGAGACAGCCAGGGGCATTTACCGTCATTTTGTAAACAATCTGAGATGGCTTTCTAATGTCTGGCCAACCGAATGTGACGGGAGTGTCATTTTGTAAACAATAAGACAGTTTTGGATAGCATTTTTAGAATTTCAGGTGCCGATGGCATACAGTTTTGGATAGCATTTTTAGAATTTCAGGTTTGGCCGATGGCATACAACAAATTTTCCTATCAACTCGTAACTTGGTGCCATTCTCTTGTATGCTTTACGCAGGTGACAATATCATTACAATACTCTGGTTGTGGCGCAGCCTTGATGCATGCACGAGTCGAAGATTTCTGTAGGATGCGTCAGGGACTCCTCAATTATCCGTCATGGATGCATTCGTCTTCCTTTATAAACTATGGTTTGTTTTTTTAATTATCTCCGGTGTGTTTGCGTGTTGGCCGTTATTATACTGCTTTCTGTTTGCTTCTATGTAATAATAATAATAATAAACACAGAGCGCAGAACCTGTGCTTCATGGTGATACTGACAGTATTTCTTGTAGATTGAGATCTCCAAATACAAACGTTTGTGCTATTAACCGCTGTGTTAATTACATAATCTCTTCGCATGATTTTTGGTTAAAAAATAACTGGTTTGTCATCACCGAAATAGTTATGTACTTATGTTACGTATGAACCAAAGGGATTGCTGTTGACGTTAGAGACCAGTAATCCCATTCCCATATTGTCCGTTAGTCTTTTTGGCTAGACTCATATGACTACACGACTCACCAGCCGGGTTTTCATTACCGGAATCTATTTTTGTAGGATTGTTGATATCAATCAGAGAGGGTGAATGATTGCAACGCACAACGGAAACCTTTTTTTTTTATTTTCTACCTTTTAATATGCAAAAAACCAGAAATAACAAAAAACTCAAAAAAATATTTTTTCCTGAATTTACTGTAGCAATACTGTAGCGTACTGTAGCAAATTACTGTAGCAAGGCACTGTAGCAAAACACTGTATCGTACTGTAGCAGTTTACTGTAGCAGCGAACTTCCGATCGATCTAAACGTGCTCGTTTTTTTAATCTTCTAATCAATTTTTTAATTAAAAATAATTCAAGTATGTAAGCAACAAAAATATCTAGACATAGATCAATGCATGGAGAATTTATAGGAATCAGAAAACCAAGAAAAAGGACAATAGATGCGAAATAAAAAACTCACAAACTTTATTCAAAAACGACGAACACTGTTCATCCCGTTGGTTTTGCTCACAGCCGCCGCATCCTTCTATTTCCTCTCGTCGCTTCGTACCGCGCCTCCAAAACAACGCCTTCTTTTTCTCCACGTCGCTCCCCGGTACCACTCTTGCCATGCCGCCGCATGCATATATATACACACATAGCCCAACTCCAACTAGCCTTAAAATCCTAATCCAACTTCAACTAGGACTTATAATCGTAATCCAACTCCAACTAGGACTTAGAATCCTAATCCAACTCCAATTAGGACTTAGAATCCTAATCCAACTCCAACTAGACTTTTGGCCCACTAATTTTCAAGGGACCCGAAACCCTTCTTAACACGGGTTTTTCATACTCACGACTTTTCTAACACGTCACGTGTCGAAGCCTTCAGGACCGCACCTCCCGTAGCTTCTTCACGTATCATCCACCTTTGATCTCCATGCACCCCAAGCATGAGCCCGATCATCTCGTGACCTCCTTGACCGTCTGAACATCAGATCTCCCCATCCTAGTTCCGGTCCACCTCGTCACCGACCATGATCACCTCCATACTCAACCTGCACATGCAAAGACCAAAGAACATTCTTCCGGCACAAGTTCATCTCAACTTGACCAACATCAGTCCATACACACGCAACACAACTCACATAACACCGCTAAACAAAATCACCAATTATTCATCATAACAAATTAACCATTGTCAATTATTCATCACCAAAATATCCTAAACCTAGCCACATGGTCTAACAATTTTTTACCGGGGGTGGCTGGTTAAGACAAAAATTGTGATTATCGTTTCTTTCGATTATTTTTGGCCCAACAATTTCAAATAAAATTTAAAATTCGAACAAATTTTGACCGGATGTCACAAGCTAGCTATAGTTGAATGAGGAAATCAGGATCATTTCTTGCATGACAAATCGAATCTCTGATGTGCAGACTCAAATATAAATCGAGAACAAACATTTCCAAACAGAGACAGCACCATGATCATATCATGAAGAATTCTTACTGTCCAATTAATTAGGTTTTTCACAGTGATCACATCTAGGTATATCAAATCAGAAATGCAAATAGGATGCCAAGTTTTGCACAAAAGATCAAAAGGTAAATACTCATGCGCTGATTGAACCAGTACAAGACTATAAGTACACAGAGGACCAGATCATTTGAAGTTTTGAACCAGTACAAGACTACAATCCCATACAAGACTACAAGTACACAGAGGGCCAGATCATTTGAAGTTTTGAACCTTACCTGTACAAAACCATCCTCCTGGTGCACATCGTAGAACGCGGCTGCAGACATCCGCGAGTATCTTACTTAGCCCATGCGAGTTGATGGCATAGTAGTTGCAGGGGAGCATAGTAGCCAGATGTGCTAGCAGCACTACAAAACCATAGAAAAGTATCTATTAATTCTCATATCACCCAATGAATGAAGAGGGACTCTAGACATATAATAAATTTGCAGCCATTTCATTGAAACTAGAAGAATTGTCCGCACAATTGTTTTGCTAGATACTAAAATGCAAACCTTTATGTTTGTAAATAGAATTGTATTTTCTATACGGCTATAATGCTTATGATTGGAAGTAACCTCCTAGAGTGAATATGGAAGCATCTTTTAACCTTGTTTTAATAAGACAGTAGAAGACACACATGCTTAGTTAATGGTATGAAAGACAAACTTACGCCGGCAACTCATTATACGTCGTAGCTGAACAGCCACCGGTCTAGGTGGTGAAGATTATACTAGCCCTTTAAAAGTACATTTTGCGAAAGATTTAACAAAGAAAGATTAAGCTAAACAGATGAGTCCACCCACTTCAAGCTGCTTCACATTGGTGTACAAGAGATTTCGCACATTCCCTACTCAACCAACTGGGAAGTGTGTACTACGCGCCCGACGCCGTCGGGCACCACCAAGACGATCACAATGGGCGTGCACTGGTGAACAGCCGCCGGTCATTCCCCTTGTATCTTCAGTCGGCCAGCCAAGCTTCTCCGACTGTCGCTCTGGTACACTTGTCGATGACGATGACAGCGTTGATGAACTTAGGTCATGTTCTTTTCAACTTCTAAAAGCTGTTTTTTGGCTTTTCTACACTAACTAGCTTTTAAACGGAGTATTTTTTCAAGATAGGATCTTGTAGCACCCCACATATAACCAAAGTGGAATACTACTATGGAACGTCATCGTCAAGAATTAAAAGTAATAGTAAAAGACAATAATAGAAATTCACACACAAATTAAAACCTTTAAAGTACTTTATTAAGTAATCAACAGAAGTTGTAATAATGTTTGAAATATGGGACCGATCCACTTCTAATCAAATGACAAATAAAGTAAATGGCAAAACTTGTGGTAAGCCACAGTGCTGAAATTCGAGTGCTCCCACCCATGCATGCTGCTATCAATCCACTGGCCTTTTACCTGAGAGGGAAAGAGCAAGCGTGAGATTTGGAAATCTCAGCAAGTACCCAACTACGGTCGCAACTCAAGAGTAAGGCAGGTAATACAACCATATGAAATAAAGAGTAAGCATGACAAGTAAGCAATGCACATAATGCAAGCAATGGACAAGTTATCGGAAATACTATCATAAATGGAAAACGGATAATAGGAGAACTATGTATTAAGGATATTTGTTATGTGACAAGTTATGGTAAGTTATTGCACGGGTGCTGGCGACCTCATCCCACATACCCCGTTATACGAGAATAGTCAGGCACAACTTTGTCCTCGACTGTATAACGGCAGGCGGGGTGTAATATCCTGTGTAACGAGAATGTACGGCCCCCCGTATGTTACCAGGTTGGGTGGAAATGACCCCTATATGTGGGTAGTCCTGGCGTGATAACCCTTAGTTTGTTATTTAGCGAATTATCCATGATATAATTGGAAAGTTGTGATTAAATCAAGATAAAATTATGAGAGTAAGGGGTTGAAACAATGAGGCTAGAGACAGGATTGGTGATACATGATGACGGAAACAAGATCTGTCGATAAGGAGGTTCCTAACCAGAGTCATACAAGGGTCGTCAAACAAACCATTTTATTAGGTGATAATTGGTCATTAGTCAAGTTAAGGTGTAATAACTAAATCAACAATAGTTCACGAATAATAATCAACAATTAAAGATCACAGATGCTAGACATATCCATAACCGGCCAATGTTAAAGATTACTAGTGGTTAACCTTAAATTTTTGCTCCAATTACAAGTACATGTTCGGCCGGCCTGTCGAAGCTCGAGAGGGAGCAGATTATCATCTTCCTGCTGCAACGGTGCCCAGCGAGAAAGGTCATGTTCTTTTTGACCGAAGCTAGCGGCTTTTGGCTTTTGTTACAGTACCTAACTTTCAAACGGGGTATTTTCAAGACGAGGTTTACAAGTTAATTGTGGTACATGTTAAAAACCTAATATCTGTATTAAAAGTTAGTGAGTACGATCGCAGTGCTGCTACTGCTACATCTGAGTGAATCCAGAGTTTGATAATCCTTTGAGAGGACAAGCATAGCTGCCACTCTAGCCCAAACTGCAAATTGGGCCATGAAATTCGTATGTATCCAGCTCGTACGTTGTATATGACCCTTGTGGATCGTGCAAAAGTTTGCTTGGAATTGCGCCGTGCCTTGTCGCTCCTACTTTCGTCGCCAGATTGGGCTATCTCGTCGGCCATCCACCCAGACCTGGACTCTGGTTTCGTATCTAACCCATGCGCATACTCTTCACCCTGTTACCGATACTGGGCTCTGCTTCCGTGCCGTGTTCGGTGGAGGCCGCCGCGCCGGACTGACGCCGGCGCTTCCACCGGGAGCTCGCGTGGGGAGGCGGCGCCTAACTGGGAGCAGCGGCTGGTTTCTTTTGCGGTCGCTTTGGGTCTGCGGCTGTTGTTTGACTCCACCCGGACGGCGGCGGCTGCGGCAGCCTGGTGTCGCTCGGGTGGTCGTTGTCGTCGACCACCGCGCGGCCGCTGCGGCATGCTGACGATGCGGAGGTGGGAGCGGCCGCGGGTGGGGGAGAGTCTCATTCGCCGACATGTTGGGTCGTGCAGTTCAGGTTCGTACTGTTTACTGAAGAGGGGCATATCCGAGCAACCCTGTAGAAATTCCGTTTCTACTTTTCTTCTGTGCAAATCGCTTCAGTTCTGCAATTCAATTATCTCACAGCCAACTAGAGTTTACCACTGAAAATATTTGTTTTGGTTGCAATTTATACGGTGGTGACGTATATATGTGGACGAGAACCTGCACATGGATAGTTAAATAGGGTATGTCTAGCAATTACTCAGATATTTTTTCTAAAAATTAGTCAGATTTTTTATCATACATATAACATTTTTCGTCAATGTTTACAATATTTTTCACCAATATATGTAACATTTTAACATATATGTAATATTTTTCCTATGTATGCAATATTTTATAGCTGAGAAATGTTGTATACATGGGAGAAATGTTACATATATGGGTGAAAAATATTACAAACATGGGCGAAATATGTTGCATAGATGGCAACAAAATCTGACTAATTTTTAGAAAGAAAATATCCGGATGATATTTATCAAAACCTAGTTAACAATCTGCACTCCGTATCCACCACTCGACACATTTTAATATTTGATTCTTTGAAAACAAAAGGTGAGTTCTTTTAGGCCGTGTGTTATGACTTATTGCTGTGGTTTTTGAATTCTGGTCTGCTCGCGAGAGATAGTATACATAGAAAAATAGTCACATGTGATTTTGGCCAGTACAACTGAACTCAGTACACTTTTTATTACAATTGACTTTTAGACTCCGTCTTAAACAAACACACTGTTTTTTAAAAATCCTATAGTATATAAGCATACACTATAAGCGGTATCGAACCCGCTCAAAATTTCAGTAGAAACCACCGGCGTTGAAGACCCTGCTGACGCACCAATTGGCCCGGTACGCTGTCATGGCCATTCATCAACAATAATGGTGCTCTTGAGCGACTAAACAAAGGCATGGCCGTTGGCTGTACCATCACTGGGCGGCCACAACGAAATGACGAATTTTCAATATTAGTTCCATTGCTACTGTGGTCGGAAGGATCGGCAACCTTGCCGTGCAGGAGACGTCGTTCGTATGTTTCTGAAGCGGAGTTCTCCAAACACGAGCTAGAGCTGCTACAGGTCTGGGAATGCAAGCGAAGCTTCTTGAGTCCGCCAGATCAGAGATGCGCGCAGAATATGAGGCCGAAAATGTCATAGAAGTTGCAGCATACATAGAGAAGCCACAAGCATGTGCAGCCTCACTGGTGGCTTCTCATGGCTGCAGTAGTTGGAACTGGTGTGTTCCCGTTGAGAAATTGGAGTTTTGAGGATGGCAGTATGGCACAATGCCAAAGCTCACCAACTTGACTCGTAAATGTGGAAATATGAGAGCTTCCAGATGGGCTCCTGGGCCTGGAGTCCATAAGAAAGCTGGAGCTGAACTTCGTGGAGAATAAGCTACCCGAGGAGAGTCACGAAGAACTTGCGAAGAATGGTTGCAAGCACATCATAACAAAAAGCGAGTTAGATCCGAGGCAATCTCACATCGGCTTCAGATAACTTAAGGAAAATTCCCACGTTATAAGCTATCTATCTTTATCTCTCTCTCTCTATATATGTATATATATAATAGGTGTTGATAAATATCATCCGGATGTTTTCTTCTTAACTATCATCCAGATTTGTGACCATTAGATTAGAGATCCAACGGTCATGAATTCTCACCCTCCAAAAAAATCTCCCTCTCCTCCAAAAAAAATCTCCCCTCTCCAAAAAAAGGGCCGTTGGATCTCTAATCCAACGGTCCCAAATTTGGATAATTATTAGGAAGAAAACATCAGCCACTCTGAGGAAATTCTCACGTTAATCAGAAAGATCTAGCCATTATCTATCTAGCGGGTCAAATTATAACAGCTCAGATCGACACTAGATAACTCTAAGGAAAATTCCCACGTTAGTCACAAGAAAAAAAGAAAAAGATCTAGCCATTTGCCTGTTGTGGAACCGAGTTATAACGGCTGAGATTTAATATCTATATTTATAGTTGAGAAGTATTAGATAGAAACTTTAATTGTTAATGGAAGTTTGTCTATTCCTGTAGAGCCAAAACAAAAGATACTCGACATGCACGTCCGCCAGGATACCAAGCCTCTTGCGTGTATATATTAGTCTCTCCCCTCTACATTTGTAACATGGCCAAACTGACTTCACCTCCATTGTTCCGCTCTGCAATCTTCCTCGTATTCGTTTGGCTGAATTACTCCTCGCGACCTGCCCAACAGCATCCTCGCACAAGACGCTCTAAATTGAAAGCTGCACGGTGAGACGTCGGTGAGTTGACAATGAAGACGTAGAGTAGCAGTACGTTAGATGACGTCCGGCCGGAAGCAGAGAAGACAAAGAAGTCATTTTTGTGGCACCGGGAGAAAACTTCACAATGACGACGGCGGCAAATTGGACGAACTCGATGTTGATTGCTGAGTGAATAAGCACGCGTGCATCATGGCAATGCAGTGGGAGATAACAGCCTTCATCATGCATATATCGTGAATGCATACATGCGCGCGTGATGCATGCAGCAGCCATGCATGCAAGCGGGAAAGGAGACAATCAGAATCAGTCGCATCTGGTAGCATCAGGAAAGTATGTGGATCTGATCATCTATCGTGGGTTAGAAACCAAGCGAAAAGAACATCTCTCAGCCTCTCAGGCAGCGGCAATGATGGAATAGTGGAAGAAAAGCGTATTCAGGATTTCAGGGATAGAGCGGAGGCAGACGCTGGCAAAGTGCGGCCCGGGTCAGCTGGGAGCCGTTGACTCAGGTGCGGACTCGCACACAGGGGCAGAGGGGCTTGCGGCCAATGGTCCCACCATGTCTAGGTCAAAAAATTTGTATAAAGTAGCGTCTCTAAACCTTAAATTATTTATAGTAAATTTTAGTTAATTTTGTAAAACTTTTATAGTGTGAACATGAGTTAGAAATTCTAAATACCAAACCTTTTAAAAAAAGTCTATAAAGCCTGTTTGTTCCACCTATATACCTTGGCTTAATAATTTGCACAAAGTAGCATCTTTCTACCCAAAATCATCTGTAGTAAATTTCAAAAAAATTAATGAAACTTTTATGATGTGAACGCAAGTTATAAATTTTAAACATCGATCTATTCTAAAAGTTTCCTATAAAATCATGTTGGTCCCACCTTTGTGTCTAGGCCTAAAAATTTGCACAACGTAGCATCTCTATACCTTATATCATCTATTTTTAATTTCAATCAATTTTTTAAAACTTTTATAGTGTAAACTGAGTTAGAAATTCCAAATACTGAATCTTTTCAAAGAATTCTATAAAAGCCTGTTGGTTCACCTATGTCCTTAGGAATAATAATTTGCACAAAATAACACCTCTATATCTGAAATCATCTATAATAAATTTTAAAAAATTTCATGAAACTTTTATAGTATGAATGTGAGTTATATATTTAAATACCCTTTTCAAAAGTTTCTTATAAAAGTCTGTTTGTCCCACCTTTATGTCTGAGCTTAAAAATTTGTATAAAGTAGCATCTCTACACATTAAATTATCTATATTAAATTTCAAGCAAGAACTTGCATATAGTAGATTAGTAAAGAATGAGTTGGCAACAGATTTGAAATAGGTTGAAAATGTGTTTTAACTCATTTCAACAATTTTGAGTTAGGTTGAGTTGAGTGGAAATGCTATATGGGTTGGGTTGGGTTGTATGGTAGAAGATACTCTTTGGGTTGGTTGGGTTGGGTGGGGGTTTCGAGCTTTTTTTTAGGTGAGGGTTGGGTTAGTTTTGAGTTAGACTTTAACCTATTACCACCTCTAATACTTTTTCCGGAGCACCAACCGCTCCCTGTTTTCTTCTTTTTGTTCTCTCCCTTTAGTTACTTCTAATTACAAGCCTTCCTCCCTTTATATACTAAACCATCTGACTAAGACATGGCCAGAACTAAGAAGCGGAAACGGACACACTACTACTCGGATGTGTATACACGGCAAGAGGATTCGTACACGATTCGTACTCGAATACTAACAAGATTACTTCTTGTTAAGAAACCTGGGCCTGGGCCAGCAGCCCGCGGCCCATGGTGGGCACCTCATTGTAGTCTATAAATAGGGAGCCATACCAACTCATTATGTACACATGAATGAAAGCAATAAAGAAAGACCAGGAGTTCTCTCTATCTCTCTCTGTATGTTCAATCTATTATTCTGTGATTCTGTGATTGATTCGTTCTTGTTCTAAACAGAGGAATCGCTCGGACTGGTCGCCAGCGATGGTTCTTCAACACGTTATCAGCACGACTTCGCTCTGGTGAACGAGGTAATCATCGAAACACAGATTGAATTTTCTAGATCGCTTTTGAATCTGTATTTTCTTTTCGCATTCTAGATTGAATCTCTACGGTGCAAATCCGCCCTAATCTACCGCGAGCAGACTTGAAGTCGCCGGCACAATGCCGATCGGTAGATTGTGAAACGGGGTAGATGTTGATTGCACTGTAGATTAGAAACGATGCAAATCCACCCCAAATCTACCGCGAGCAGATCTGAAATCGCCGGCACAATGTCGATCGGTAGATTGCGAAATGGGGTAGATGTCGATTGCATCGTAGATTGGAAACGGAAATTTTTGTATGGATTCATTTGATTCTGCACGATCATTACATAAGAAAAGACTGCACGAGGAAATTTGCATATGTTCTTTTGTTGGTGTTTGGTTTTTGCTCAGCCCCTGCATGAAAAAAAACAAACAAACACAACACACAGAAGATTGGGCGCTGGATAGAAGCCATCGCCGGGAAGCCACCGTGCCGTCGGTCGTCGTCTCCCGCATGAGACGCCGCCGTCACCGCGTCTGCATGCGTGGCGCGGACGGCGGTGGCGGCGTGCGGCACACCGCGCGCCGCGGCCGTCCCGACTTCCGTGCACGCGACGCCACCCGGCCGCCGCTAGCCCAGCGATCGGCCGCCGGTGGGTTTTGCGCCGCATGCGCCGCCTCGGACAGCGCGCCCCACGGGCGCTGCCTCCCGCCACGAGCACCGCCCGCGCCGTCGGTCTTCGCCGCATCGCACACCGCCTCCCCTTGGCTCGCGCTCGCGCCGCCCACCGGCCGTCCGCTCGGCTGGCCGACCTGCCGCCTTGCGCGCTGCCAGCATGCGGCCGCCGCCGGCTTCTCGCCGCTCCGCCATGGCCGCGCCCGCAGCCGCACTAACTCCGGCCTCGGGCTCGCAAATCCGCCGCTCGCCGCCGAACGGGCGCGGCGACGAAAGCCATGCGCCGCCCCGCCGGCACCACCGCACGCCGGCCCGACTTCGCCCGGCTCCGCGGCTCGCGCCGCGACGCCGCCTAGCCGCCGCTTCGGTTAGAGCCGCGCCACCATCCATGTGAATAGGGTAGGAAACCCTACCCTGCCTCTTGATCCGGCATTATGGGCGGATGGGCTCATGGCGGTTTGGGCCGAATAAGGCCGGCCGAAGGGTGGTAATTGGACCAGGACGGAAAAAAGGGAAAAATGGGAAAGGGCCCGGCCGGGTGGGGGGGGGGGCGTTGGCTGTTTCACAAAAAGGCCCCGAAACCATGAATATCACTGATGAGTCCTTAATTTTGCATTTGAGTCCCGGAATTTTGCACATGGGCTTCGGTAGTTCCGAAAATTACCAATAGGTCCTCGGTTTTACGAGTGGGTCCAGAATTTTTGCAGAAAACCCCTCTGTAAATCAGAAAATTGCGCAAAATTTTCTCCGAACTGAAATTTTGCGTAAAAACCCCCAGAAAGTACAGAATTCGCTGAAATTTCATATTTTAGCATAAAAGGGGCTGGGGAATCCGAATTTTGAATTATTTTTAGCATTTGAAGCATATTTATTTCTGCCATTATTATTTCTGTATTTTCTGTATTTATTTACTGTTTTGGTTAATTGTAATTCCTGAAAATTGCTTTTAATCACTGAATTAGCAGTAAAATTATAGAAAATGCACAGGAAATTATGAAACATTGCGAGAACCTTTTGTACCAATTATCCCGTAGTGAATTATTCTGTGCATGTCTACCAGCAGTAGACTTATACACATTTAGATGACTAGCATCACGAACTGGAAGTTCGAGGAGCTGGCCCAGCATGGCCAAAACTATCTGACGTAGGCATCCGATGTCGAGATTGTGCTTGGAGCCAGGAAGCTCCGCGCGACTATTGGGATTGACAGACTGAATGACGCCCAACCCACGCCTAAAGAAAATGATCAGGCACTTCATTTTCTCAGGCACCACCTCTGCCTCACTCTCAAGAATGAGTATATGGCGGAGAAGAGCGCGCAGCGCTCTGGACCGCACTCAAGAAGCAGGTTCGAGAGGCTAAAGTACACCATTCTTCCTCAAGCAGAGTAGGAGTGGATCAGACTGAGGTTCGCCCACTTTAAGACGGTCAGGGAATACAATTCTGATGGTGTTTGAGACCATTACAACAGCAGCACCTCTCTCGACCTAGAAGTGGTTAACGCCATGATTTCTCTTGAAGAGAATGTCAACCCTGAGAAAATAGCAGAAGAAGTCTAGTGCACTGAATGCATTTCGACTTTAATTGTCATTTATTTTGTGTGGAAGAATATGTTAGAATTTGCATGGACGGTACTTAAGAATTGTTATTTTCTCGTGATGGTTGGATGATATTTGAAGCATTCATTCATTTATTCAGTTTATGATGGCATGACATGTTCTGATATTGGTGTATTTATTTGTGTTAATTGCCTTCTCATGCATATTAATAAAATACCCTATATTAGAACAAGTGTAGCGCCCTATAAAGGAAGTGTGCTTAGCCAGCAGCGGCACAATGCATACCATCTTAAGAGAGACTAAGAAGTTTCAAGTCGATTCGTACGAGCACTGGCAACCTTACGACAATCGCCGGAAGCGATGCATGTATAATTGGTTCCGGAAGAGCCACATGGGCACAACTTTGGTCATTGAAGAAGCCTCATTGTACCCAGAATCGACTAGAACTCTCCTAAGTTCTAAGCATATCCGCGCAAATGGTTTCCACGTTGAGACTTCAGAAGAGTATGGTAAGGAATACCTGTTCATTACGAAGCGCGAAGAGAATAGAAAAAGGGTATTAGAAAAACTTCCTTCACTTGAAACTGGGCTATATTATACCAACATTAAAGCGCCTGCAGCGTACACTGTTCTGAAGACAGTGTTTAGAAGTTCTGAACCCTTCTGTCTCTAGCATGACAGATTAGGCCACCCAAGTCTTAAGATGATGAGAAACATAATACATAACTTGCATGGGCATAATATTAATGTGAAGAATTTCCCGAATCATGAAGATTTTGTGTGCCCTGCATGTGCCACCGGGAAAATAATTACTAGACCCTCCACTCTGAAAGTGAAGGATGAAGTCCCTACATTCCTGGAACACATCCAGGGAGACATTTGCGGTCCTATTCAGGCCGTCTCAGGGCCGTATAAATATTTCATGGTGCTCATTGACGCTTCTTCGAAGTGGTCATATGTGGGTCTGTTGTCCACAAGAAACCACGCCTTTGCAAAATTGATCTCGCAGATCATTCACATCAGAAATGTGTTTCCAGATCATCATAACAAGTCCATCAGAATGGACAACGCCGGAGAATTTATTTTGAAGGAATTTTATGATTATTGCATGGCGATGGGAATTGCAGTTGAGCATTCGGTACCGCATGTCCATACCCAGAATGGTTTGGCAGAGGCTTTAATAAAAAGAATTAAATTTATTGCCCGACCTCTCTTGCATAAAAGTAATTTGCTAGTCATATGTTGGGACACGTAGTCCTACATGCAATGAATCTCATCAATTTTAGACCGTTGGCCTACAACATCCATCCGCCTATGCAACTAGCGCAAAGGTCAGCACTGAAAATTTCCCAACATTAGGGGGAGGAAATCAACCCTTGATGAAGAATGTCGGGAAATTACGTGGCAAGCCTGGGGAATCCATGGAGATGACCCGCGCACTAAAGAAGTCCAAAAGACATTACATGGCAAGCCACGGGAATCCATGCAGGTGACCCGCGCATTAGTAAATCAAATAGAGAAGTCCAGAAGACAATAGAAGTTCAGAAGACAAGAGAAGTCCAGAAGATAAAATAGATTTGCAAGCATTAGCAAATCAACTGCCTGATCACTTTAGTGATTTGAAGAGCGTGACTATGTCGCATGTGCCTGCACCGGAGAGGGTTGAAATACCAAAGAAACCAGAGGCCTCAGAAAAATAAAAAAGAGGACGAGAACTCCGGTTTCTCGAATCCTTAGTAACCGGGGACGCCTGGCGAAAAAGGATAAGCGGGATTTATCACAGCCAATCACTGAAGTCCCCCAGAATGAAAAAGGGAGCCAGTCGAGACCTGGCATGAGTATGACACCTTCAGAAAAGGGCATACTGGATCTGAATATCCATGGAAGAAGAAATCGGTATGGATGTGTGTGTACACATCGGAGCCGAAAAACTAAAGGGACTTGCCACCGCAATTGAAAGAAGCGATGCGCAAGGTGAAGCTCCAGAAGAAGCAATCGCTCCAGAAGTAGCAACTCATGAAGAAATAGCTATAAATTATGTGCACACGGGAGAGTCCCTGAATAGGACAACAGCTAATATCGATATCTACTTCGCAAAGAAAATTGCCTCCATCATCGATCTTGATCCCGAGCCTGCATTGCTCACTGAATGTAAGAAAAGATCAGATTGGAAAGATTGGAAGAAGGCAATAGCAACTGAATTGCTGTCTCTGAACAAAAGAGAGGTGTTTGGGTCCGTATGCCGCACGTCTCCCCATGTGCACCCCGTAGGGCACAAGTGGGTATTTGTTCGAAAGAGGAATGAAAGAAACGAAGTAGTGAGATACAAAGCAAGGCTAGTAGCCCAAGGTTCACTCAACATCCTGGAGTTGATTATGAAGAAACCTACTCTCCAGTCATGAGTGGAATTACCTTTAGATATTTGATCTCAATGGCAGTAAACTTGAACATGGAAATGAAATTGATGGATGTTGTGACTGCATACCTTTACGGTAACTTGGATTCAGAAATTTATATGAGAGTCCCTGAAGGAATACCTCTCCCGAACCAAGATAGAGCAAATAAAAATCTGTACAGTGTGAAACTCAGAAAGTCACTGTATGGATTGAAATAATCTGGAAGAATGTAGTATAATCGTTTGAGCAACTTTCTCTGCAAGAAAGGCTACACGAACAATGAAGACTATCCTTGTGTGTTTATATGGCGATCCCAGAATGGATTCTGTATAATCTCTATGTATGTAGATGATCTGAACATCATCGGGACAGCAAAAGCTATTAAAGAAGCAAGCTCCTACGTGGAGTCAGAATTTGAAATGAAAGATTTGGGCAAGACCAAGTTTTGCTTAGGCCTGCAGCTTGAGCATGTCCCTGAAGGAATCTTCGTACATCAGTCGGCCTACACCCAGAAGGTGCTAGAAAGGCTTGGCTTCGAGAAGGCATACCCATCGAAAGTACCGATGATCGAGAGGTCTTTACAGCAAGGAAAAAAGATCCTTTCCGACCTAGGGAAGAGGGGGAGGAAGTCCTGGGACCAGAATTCCCATACTTGAGTGCAGTGGTAGCACTCATGTACTTAGCAAACTGCACTAGATCGGACATTGCATTTGCCGTATACTGTTAGCAAGGTACAGTGCAGAGACCACCAAAAGGCATTGGCAGGGTATAAAGGACACCTTCCGATACCTCCAAGGAAGCAAAGACCTCGGATTGTCTTACAGAAAGAATCAAGATCTGAACTTGATTGACTATGCAGATGCTGGGAACCTGTATGACCCGCATACCGCTAAGTCGTAAACAGGCTATATATTTTCCATGTGGTGGAGCTGCAATTTCCTAGAAATCATCTAAGCAAAGCCTTGTAGCTACTTTGATGAACCACTTAGAAATTATAGCACTGTATGAAGCCGCACGAGAGTGTGCTTGGTTCCGCTGAACGGTTCACCACATCCAGTAGTCATGTGGAATGAATATTGTGCAAACCCCCACAGTTATCCTTGAAGATAATGCAGCTTGCGTTGCACAAGTGCAGACGGGCTATGTAAGCATATCAACCCCAAGTTCCTCTATGCTCATGAATTACAAAGATGGACAAGATTAAAGTACTGCACACTAAGTCATGTAGACTTGTTCACTAAGTCACTCCCCGCATCTTGCTTTGAAAAGTGCGTGTGAGGGATTGGAATGATGAGACTTAGAAAAGTGCAGAATTCAGGGGGAGAATTCTCTCAAGCCCGTTATTAAATCTTGATCATGAAGATTAAGTACCCAAAGGAATAAAGTCCTGAAGACCAAATGAAATTGGGTGAATTGTACTCTTTTTCCCTTGATGAGTTTTCCATGAAGTTTCTCGACCAAGGTTTTTAATGAGGCAATTCATGCATCGCAGCATCACATGTATCATGTGCTCTTTCTCCAAATTTTTTCCACTGGGTTTTTATGGAGTTTTAATGAGGCATGAACGTGTCGGATGAGTGCCCAAGGGGCCGGGGGGTGTTAAGAAACCTGGGCCTGGGCCAGTAGCCCGCGGCCCATGGTGGGCACCTCATTGTAGTCTATAAATAGGGAGCCATACCAACTCATTATGTACACATGAATGAAAGCAATAAAGAAAGACCAAGAGTTCTCTCTATCTCTCTCTGTGTGTTCAATCTATTATTCTGTGATTCTGTGATTGATTCGTTCTTGTTCTAAACAGAGGAATCGCTCGGACTGGTCGCCAGCGATGGTTCCTCAACACTTCTAACACATTGCTGGGGTACGTTAGTACTGAAATTAGTTACAGCATGAATTTGTAGTTACTCTACCTGCTTACATGTACCATATTTTGGGGAAGCTTGTAGAAGAGTAACCTTGACATCAAACGCCTGGTTCATTTCTGTCGGCCATTTCTTTTCTCTATCTGGCAAAGCTCACTTGTTATTTCTGCAGAGATTGAGATGGTGAAAACTGGTTCTGTTTGTCGCGTCTCCATCTTATGTTGCAGAAGAAAATCAAGAGTCAGGTCAGGACATGGGAACTGAACATGACCTCATATCCGATTGGCTTCCAAGCTACTCATTTTGTTGAGCGTATGCAAGCTTGGGTGTGTGTTTGCAGCTTTTGTTCTTGTAATTCGAGGAGGCAGTGAAGAACAAGAAAAAAAAGGTCTAGTCCTGCTATATTGCGTGGTGTTCAAACCTCTAGTATCTCTATGCACAAAGAAAAAAGAAATAAAAAGCAAAGAAAAGTGTTCAATCTGTTAATTTGGTGTTCAATCTCTAGTACCTCTAGTACCATTATAATATTAACCAAGATTTATAATACTCTCGTTATTGAGACAAGGGAATTCTAAGGTTACAAAGGTACGTGGCAATCAACATCAATTGAGGGCATAACAAAGTTTGGAATAACTAATTCCTAAAGATTTGAACTAAGGTTTTATGTAAATAGCAATGCACATAATTTAAAATACTTAAAACATTTCAAAATCATAGGTTCAAGATGATCAAAGGAGACTTGCCTTCTTGCACGCTCTCGGGGTCTTCCTGCTGCTGGGAGGAGAGATCGTCAACGACGTTGGATTCTACGCGCGAAAAGACAGAGCAACGAAACAAATAAGTACAAACTAAATCAAATAAAATCAAAAATTCAAAAAGAGGCCATAATTGGATAGATTATGATTTTAGATGAATTTAGAAAGTTGAATGGCTGAACTTGGAGTTAAAATGAGAAAGTTATGCTCATTTGAACATTTCAGATTGAATAAATCTAGAAATTCCCAAATTTCTGACAGGTGGGACCCATTGGCAGGATTTAATTTTTTAATCTTTTATTTTATTGCTTTTAATTTGAGTCTATGACAGGTGGGACCCACTTGACAGTGAACCAACAGGCCCTGCCTCTGACACGTGGGACCCCTCTAGGCTCAGGCCCAGTGTCACGGAGTATCGACCGGCGGGGTCCAACGTCACCACCCCACGCATCGAGAGCAATGATGAACGGGCCCGCATGTCGGCAGCGATTAGAAGAAATGGCTCAACCTCAGCGTGCGGAGCCGAGGGCTCGAACGCGCGCCGAGGGAGCCAGGGGGGATGAGAGTAGCGCTGGTAACCAGTCGGGCGGGGAGGCGTTGCCTACCCATAAAGGGTAGGTAACCCTCTTGAGGGATACCTGCTGGAGGGTGCCGGGCAGCAGTGGACGGAGGCAGGGTGGCCGGCGGCGAGAGGTGGCCGGGGTGGTTCGGTGGAGTTCCAAAATGCGTCCCTGGAGCGAAGGCGGTTCCGACGGTGGGGTCGGCGAGGCTCGAGGACGAGCGGAGGTGGCCGGCGGCAAGGAAGCGGCGGAGACGGTTCGGGAGCTTCGGTGCAACGGCGCTCCGGCGACGGGGAGAGGTGGCCGAGGTGTCGGGGAGGTTCGCCGATGCACGGGGAAGCTCGGAGTGGCAGTGGCGCGCTCCGGGGATGTCCGAGGCGTTGGTGATTGCTCGCCGGAGTGCGGCGAAGATCGAGGGAAGACGGTGCACGACGGCGGGGCGCTACGGTTCTCGGGAAGGGAGGTGGAGTGCGGCGGGATGTTGTGCGTGGAGAAGCGGAGCCGAGGGGGGCTTTTATAGGGCGGAGGAGGGGACATGGCAGCGGCAATCGCTCGCCGGTGCTAGCGGCCGGAAAAGGAAGGGGGCGGGGGGGGGGGGGGGAAAGGTAATTGGGGCCGCAGAAGGAAGGGGAGACGCGGGGAAGAGGGGATTTGGTCGCGGCGGGGCTTGGGGTTTCCAAAACCGGGGAGAAGATGGAGGGAAAGGCCGGATACGGCGGGGACTCGGTCGGCCGGCGAGAAAAAGGAAAGGGGAGGAGAAAAGGAAAGCGTCTCCGCGGGGGAGACGATGAATCGACAGCGGGGCCGGGTGGCGGCGGAGCAAGCGCGGCGATCGACAAAGCGGGCCCGTGGGTCAGAGAGAAGAGGAGAGCGGGGATGGTTAGATAGGCCGAGCGCGGGGACACGGCTCATCCAGGCCGTCCACGCGTCGGGCGAGGAGGAGGGGAAGGCTGGGCTGGCTGGGCCGGGCCCGCATGGCAGAGGAAGAGGGAGAAAATGGACGGATGGGCCGAGGGGCGACGTGGGCGGTCCTAGGCCGTCCACGTGTCGGCTGGAGGAAGGGTTTGGAATTTTGATTTTAGAATTTGATTTATATTTTCAGAAAAGGCTAGGAAATTATTTAGGCCTCAGAAAAATATGAAAATACCTCCAAAAATTCCAGAAAAATTCACAGAAGCTCCTGGAGATATTTTGGACTTAATAAAATTATTTCCAACTAATATTGGTATTTAATTTTCATACTTTAAATTATTTTTTAAATTTTAAAAATAGGTTTTAAACTCCATAAAATTCAGGAAATCAAATAAAAGCCAAATAAAATCCAATTACTTTAAAATAATTAATTTGAATTTAAATTTTTTCCAGAAAGCAAATTTTTAGGATGTAACAAACCTACCCCCTTAGAAAGAATCTCGTCCTCGAGATTCAGACGGACTGGGAAAAAGGCTAGGGAACTCTGCTCTTAGATCCTCTTCACGCTCCCAAGTCGCTTCTGACTCAGAATGGGGTCTCCATTGTACTTTACAGAACTTGATGACCTTGTTGCGCGTACGACGCTCTGCTTCCTCCAATATCTTAACTGGGTACTCTGGATAGGTTAGGTCCTCCTTCAAGTTTACTTCATCTAGAGGCATCTGCTCTTCTGGCACTCTGAGACACTTTCTTAGCTGGGACACATGGAAGACGTCATGCACATTTGACAGCTGAGGCGGAAGCTCCAACTGGTAAGCAACTTCTCCTCTTTTTGCTACAACAGGAAAGGGTCCAATGAATCTAGGAGCAAGCTTCCCACTGACTCCAAAACGTCGCATTCCCTTGAGAGGTGACACTTTAAGGTAGACATGATCTCCAGGTATAAATTCCAACTCTCTTCGACGATTGTCCGCATAGCTCTTCTGTCTCGTTTGTGCTGTTTTTAATCTATCCTGAATTAGACGAACTTGTTCTTCCGCTTGCTTCAACACATCTGGTCCAAACACTTGTCCTTCTCCTGTTTCCTTCCAATACAACGGTGTCCTGCATTTTCTACTGTATAAGGCTTCGAACGGAGACATTTGCAGGCTGGATTGGTAACTATTGTTGTAGGAGAACTCTGCATAGGGCAAACTCTGATCCCAATTAGGCTTGTTCGCTAGAACACAAGCTCTCAACATGTCTTCCAAAATTTGGTTTACTCTTTCCGTCTGACCATCTGTCTGTGGATGATAGGCTGTACTGAAATTTAAGTTTGTGCCCAAAAGTCCATGTAGCTTTTGCCAAAATCTCGAAGTGAATTGGGTTCCTCGATCTGACACAATCTTCTTTGGAACTCTATACAAACACACAATTCTTGACATGTACAACTCTGCGAGTCTATCCCCAGAGTATGTGGTCTTTACTGGAATGAAATGGGCGATTTTTGTCAGACGATCCACAATAACCTAAATTGAATTGTGTCCTGATTTGGTTCTTGGTAATCCGGTTATAAAATCCATACCTATTTCTTCCCATTTCCACTCAGGGATTTGCAATGGTTGCAAAAGTTCGGCAGGTCTCTGGTGTTCAGCCTTAATCCGCTGACACACATCACACAAAGCTACATACTCTGCAATCTCTCTTTTCACACCTGCCCACCAATACCTTTCCTTGAGATCTTGGTATATCTTGGTACTTCCAGGGTGAATCGAGTATCTAGTTTCATGAGCTTCTCTCAAGATTAACTCTTTTATTTCCTTCTTCTCAGGTATGATAATTCTTTTTCCAAGCCAAACGGTGCCTTGTTCATCTTTTGAAAATCCTGGTGCTTTCCCTTTCTTCATGTTATCTTGGATCTCCTTGACATACTTGTCCTCCTTTTGAGCTGACCTGATTTGATCCTCTAAAGTTGGTTGAATCTCCAGAGTAGCGAGGAATCCTTCTTCCACTACTTCCAAATTGAGCTGCTGGAACTCTTCTTGAAGTGCAGGCATACTGTCCTTAATCCACAGCTTGGTACAGTAACACTCTTTCGGCTCAAGGCATCAGTTACCACATTATCCTTTCCTGGATGGTAATGTATTCCAATATCATAGTCCTTTATTAACTCAAGCCATCTCCTTTGCCTCATATTGAGATCGGGTTGAGTAAATATATACTTCAAGCTTTTGTGATCCGTGTAAATCTCACAGCGGTTACCGATCAAATAATGTCTCCATATTTTTAAAGCATGCACTACGGCAGCAAGCTCTAAATCATGGGTTGGATAATTCTCTTCATGGGGCCGCAATTGCCTTGAGGCATAGGCTACTACCATTCTTTCTTGCATCAGAACACAGCCCAGGCCTTGTCTTGATGCATCACAGAAGACTTCAAAATCTTTCCTGATATCCGGAAGCGTTAACACTGGTGCAGAAGTTAACCTCTTCTTCAGCTCTTGAAAACTATCCTCGCACGATTTACTCCATTCAAACTTCTTTTCCTTCTTTAGTAACTGGGTAAGAGGTCTCGCAAGCTTGGAGAAACCTTCAATAAAACGACGATAATAAGCAGCCAATCCAAGAAAACTTCTGATCTCGGATACCGTCTTAGGTTGTGTCCAATTAAGCACATCATTTACTTTTTCAGGGTCTACGGACACTCCTCCTGCAGAAATCACATGACCCAAGAAAGCTACTTTCTTCAACCAAAACTCACACTTGCTAAACTTGGCATATAACCGGTGCTCTCTGAGCTTTTCCAAAACTATCCTTAGATGCTCTGCATGTTCTTCCTCATTCTTGGAATATATCAGAATATCATCGATGAATACTACTACAAACTTATCCAAGTATTCCATGAACACCTTATTCATCAGATTCATAAAATACGCGGGTGCATTTGTCAAGCCAAATGACATCACTGTATACTCGTACAATCCATAACGAGTAGCAAATGCTGTCTTTGGTATGTCTTCTGGTCTTATCTTCAATTGGTGATATCCTGACCGAAGATCAATCTTGGAAAAGACATATGAACCTTTCAACTGATCAAACAGATCATCTATCCGGGGCAAAGGGTATTTGTTCTTGATCGTCACATCGTTCAAGGATCGATAGTCCACACACATGCGAAGACTGCCATCTTTCTTCTTCACTAGCAGTACTGGTGCTCCCCAGGGTGACGAGCTTGGTCTTACAAAACCTTTATCTTGCAACTCTTCAATTTGCTTATTAACTTCAGCCAAATCATTTGCAGACATACGATAAGGTCTCTTGGAAATCGGAGCTGTACCAGGTACTAGGCTGATAACGAATTCAATCTCTCTGTCTGGTGGCATTCCCGGTAAATCTTCAGGGAATACATCTGGGTATTCACTTACTATGGGTACCTTTTCCAGGGTCACTCCCTTCACACTGTTCAATCCACACCTATTCTGAGAGGAGGGGTTTGACTTATACCTTACTTGGATTCCATCCGAGTTGGTAATAGTGATAGCACGATCGGCACAATCTATCTGTCCTTTATACTTGGTTAACCAATCCATTCCGAGTATTACATCTAAACTCTTGGAGTCTATTATAATAAGGTTTGCCAGGAATTTTACTCCATTTATATCCACAGTTGCGCTAGGGCAAACTGTGTTAGTCCTCATTTCCTTTCCAGGGGATTGGACTAGCATAGGGTTCCTTAGCTTACGCACATCCCAATTATATCTTTCAACAAAATCTTTTGACACAAAAGAATGCGAAGCTCCAGAATCAAATAATGCAGATGCAGGTACTGCGTTGACAAGAAACTTACCCAGAACTACGTCGGGTGCATCCTGGGCTGCTTCCGCGGTCACATGATTGAGATGTCCTCTGCTCATTGCCTGTGGAGCCCTCGGAGTCTGAGGTGTCCCACGGCCTTGACCTGTAGTTGGAGCTCGTGCTGGTGTCGTCCCCAAGTTGAAACGAACAGGGGTCACAGCTGGGCGCTTCTGGGGATAGTTGCTGGCATAATGCCCCATGTTCTTGCAGTTGAAACACTCCACTCCTGCCGCTGAAGTCCTGTTCTGCTGTGGTTGGCCACCATTGCTTGTCCGGGGAACTTGTGGATTTGGGTGAGGTCTAGTAAATGGAGTCCTTGGCACACTTGGTTCTGAGGGTCTATGGAACTGAGGTGGATTAGGGCGAAATCGAGAACTGCTCACGCCCTGCTGTGCTTGAAACTTCCTCTTCCTGCTTTCATACAGCTGACGTTGAGCATCTTCTTGTACAAAAGCCTTGTTTACCATATGTTGGAAGGTTGGATAATCATTTGAAATTAGCTGCACATTGAGGTTGGGATCAAGTCCCTGCATGAACCTCCAAATCTTCGTTGCCTCCGATATGACCTCCTTTGATGCATACCTGTACAGTTGGGTGAACTTGTTTAGGTACTCAGAAACACTGAGGTTTCCTTGCTGCAGTTGGTAAAATTCTCTTTTCTTCATGTCCATTATTCCCGTAGGAATGTGCGCAGTGCGGAAAGCCTCAACAAACTCATCCCAAGTGATGGTTTGTGCGTTTTGATGGGCGGCGCGGTAATTTTCCCACCAGTTAGCAGCAATTCCTTTGAGTTGGTGAACAGCATACAACACCTTTTCGTTGTCACTGCACTGGGCTAGGATCAATTTCCTCTCCACATCCTTGATCCAATCGTCTGCCTCCAATGGATCCACTGACCCAGCAAAAGTAGGAGGCCTTGTCCTCATAAATTCTTCCATCTTAGACTGAGGAGCTTGGTTGGGTGCCTGCGGAGCTTGCTGCACTTGATTCTGTGCCAGGGCTTGAAGTAGTTGCAGCTGCATGGCCATCATCTGCTCCAAGCTGGGGGCTTGAGCAGGAGGTGGTGGAATGTTGTTGTCTGACTGATTGTTGGCGTCACGGCTGTTGCCAGGGTTGCTCCTTGTGTTCACCATCTGAAGTGGTTCCAGGGTTAGCAAAAGGTAAGAGGGAACTAGCATAGATAAGAGATTTAGGGGAGACTAAGCCACATCTCAAACCAACACACAAGGAAGAAGCAAGCAATCAACTTAGCAAAAGAACTTATATTGAAATCAAATTAGTTTTAAGAATGGCTGTACCACAAGTGCACAAATGCTTGGTACAGTCCATCTAGCAGACCAAAACTAATATAAAGCGTTCTAAAGACGTGGACATTTATTTGGGTACTACTGACTCAACTAGCTACTCATCCTCCACGATGATGCGCTCCTCCGGATCCTCCTCGGGATCTTCTTCTGGTTCCTCCTCTGCTTCCTCGCGCTCATTTACGTGATGCCGTGAACAATCACAAGCGGCTGAAGCACGGGAACGGTTACGACTGGAGGCAGTTGAACGCGAGCGGGAACGAGAAGGCTTGCGCTTCTTGAGGGTGATGACGGGTGGCGGACTGGGGTGTCGCACCTTCTTGTGTGCTGTGCGCCTGGTGCGGAGTCCCGAAAGTTGAGCTGGCGCTTGGTTGTTGGGGACGACGGCTGGTACGGGTGAAGACGGTGTGTAGTCAGCTGCAGCTTTGAGACGTCCCAGCTCGAACTCTGCTGCCTGGCTATGAAGAAGCTGTGCGCGAAGAGTGTTGGAGTGCTGGTAGCTGGAAGTGAGAAGCATCCGAAGCTGTCCGATCTCCTCCAAGGCTCTAGCATAAGTGACTGCCATCGCCTGGGTGAGCTGCACCTGATGCGACAGTCGAGGATCGTCAGCTGGAATATCAAAGGGATCTGGATACCTCTGTCCTACTCGAGGGTTGATGAAGAAGCAAAAAGGGGACTGGTGCACAACATCCTTGTGCAGGTGGCACAAGTCATCAATGACGAGGCGTGCTGCATCCTAGACGGCATCAAAGCAGCAGGACCGGCGATGTTTGATGGGGTATGTGTGGGAGTTGAATTCCCCATCCCGTGCATATAGGAATACCTCCATCGACCAAGAATCCTGATCCAGGATCCGTGTCTTCCGCCCCCTGAAAATGGGCAGCTGACGGTACTCCAAACACTGCATCAGCTGCCGGAGAAGGCTAGCGAATGCTCCAGCATCCTCACCATGAGAGTAATAGTCCCACGGGGCAGCTGAGGACGAACCGGCCATCTACAAAATTGAATAAAAGAGAAGATTAGTAAAATGATTTTAACAAAGGAATTTAGAGACAAGAACGAGTTTCTAAGTAAGAAGAGAGTAGAAGCAAAGAGACTTAAATATTTTTAACATATTCTTTTTATAAATATAAGTCCTTAAAGTTTTGCCATGCTTAAACTAGGTCACGTCCTACAGTCAAATTGGCTCTGATACCATCTCTGTCGGGCCCCCGGATTACCAAACCCGGACCCTCTATGTATTACTGCACTAGTCCCAAATCAAAGCTAGTGCACACAGTTAAACAGAAGTGAATACATTACCAGCATCGTTTATTACAATACTTGAGAGTACCGACCGAAAGGTCTCATTATTACAAGTGAGGTTTCAAGACCTCGCACACATGAAATAAAACGGAAGCAAAAGGTAAACTCGATGAAGACCCATCAATACGCCACAGGCAATTGACTGGGGAAGCGCGACCTAGTACTCCGAAAATCCTTCGTCGAATCCACAAGCGAAGTAGTTGTAGTCTCCCTCTTGAGCTTCGTATTCTTCTGAGTATTATTTTTGAGTGCAGCATGTGAGTACATAAAGTACTCCGCAAGTCTTGGGAAAGATGCAATAGATGCAAGGCTTGACAAAGGAAGGCCATATGGTTCTTTTGCACAAAGCAGTATTTTAAATTTCAATTACTTCTAATTATTTTCGAAGGCATCAATTAATTGAAGTAAATGTTTAACAGAAACTAACATTATTTCTATAGTGAAGGTTCCATCTACCAACACTAGCTTAAACAATTTTAATCGAACAAGTTTAATACTGCGGGTTACATCCACCCTCTCTGGCTCCAACTGCCAGGATACCCTTCCAAGAGTTCCCTCCACTCTCGGAATACCAAAATTTCGATTTTACAACAAAACCAGAAATCTACCATGTGAATGCATTCCTTGCCCACCCTTGACCGTGGGCACGGCTATTCGAATAGTTTTACACTCTGCAGAGGTTGTACAACTTTACCCCCCAAGAGATAAATTATCTTAACAGTCACCACGCTTCCTTTGGCATGAGACACAGATAAAATATCACAAAGCCTTTTCCTCACTCTAGGCTAGCTAGACACCACCCGCTGAGGTTTCACCGCAGAAGGGTTAAATCTGCCCAATCCGAAGCCCCCTCTTGCGCCATATGAGTACAGTAAATCCCTGTCCCTCACTGTGAATAACCAGTAAATCCCTGGCACTCACTTTCCACTGGTGGCACATAAACTAGACTATCATGAGTTAATCAGCTAGGTCGTACCCATATAGACTTAGGGTTGTACGGTAGTGCTCAGTCTGGACAAACACAAGCGTCAGTCCTTAATTGACTAGGGTGGAACTTACACTTTACAAGATCTCGTGCTAACTGCACCAACCCAAACCAACCATCCACCCTAATCTAAACCATCTTTCACATTTTAATTTATTTTAAAAGAACAATGGCAACTCCAATCACCACTACATTTATAAACACAAGGTTATTGCAATAAATCATAATTTCCCATTTTCAAGATTTCAAATATATTAATTAGCATGACTAAGCATTATACTACCATTCTAATATTAACCAAGATTTATGATACTCTCATTATTGAGACAAGGGAATTCTAAGGTTACAAAGGTACGTGGCAATCAACATCAATTGAGGGCATAACAAAATTTGGAATAACTAATTCCTAAAGATTTGAACTAAGGTTTTATGTAAATAGCAATGCACATAATTTAAAATACTTAAAACATTTCAAAATCATAGGTTCAAGATGATCAAAGGAGACTTGCCTTCTTGCACGCTCTCGGGGTCTTCCTGCTGCTGGGAGGAGAGATCGTCGACGACGTTGGATTCTACGCGCGAAAAGACAGAGCAATGAAACAAATAAATACAAACTAAATCAAATAAAATTGAAAAATTCAAAAAGAGGCCATAATTGGATAGATTATGATTTTATATGAATTTAGAAATTTGAATGGCCGAACGTGGAGTTAAAATGAGAAAGTTATGCTCATTTGAAAATTTCAGATTCAATAAATCTAGAAATTCCCAAATTTCTGACAGGTGGGACCCACTGGCAGGATTTAATTTTTTAATCTTTTATTTTATTGCTTTTAATCTGAGTCTATGACAGGTGGGGCCCACTTGACAGTGAACCAACAGGCCCTGCCTCTGACACGTGGGACCCCTCTAGGCTCTGGGCCCAGTGTCGGGAGACCGGCCGGCGGGCCCAATCGCCACCGCCCACGCCTGAGAGAGCACCGACGAACGGGCCCGCATGTCGCGCGATTAAAAAATGGCTCGACCTCGCCGCGCGGAGCCGAGGCTCGAGCAGCGTCTTAGGAGCCGGGGAAGAGAGTTGCGCTGGTAACTAGTCGGGCGGGGAGGCGTTGCCTACCCATAAAGGGTAGGTAACCCTCTTGAGGATACCGCCGGAGGGCCGGCGGCAGCGATGGGCGGAGGCGTGGTGGCGGCGACGAGGTGGCGGGGTGGTTCGGTGGAGTTTCAAAATGCGTCCATGGAGCTGGAGCGAAGGCAGTTCCGACGGTGGGGTCGGCGAGGCTCGGGGACGAGCGGAGGTGGCCGGCGGCGAGGAAGCGGCGGAGACGGCTCGGGAGCTCCGGTGCGACGGCGCTCCGGCGACAGTGAGAGGTGGCCGAGGTGTCGGGGAGGTTCGTCGACGCACGGGGAAGCTCAGAGTGGTGGTGGCGGGCTCCGGGGACGTCCGAGGCGTCGGTGATTGCTCGCCGGAGTGCGGCGAAGCTCGAGGGAGGAGGGAGCACGACGGCGGGGCGCTACGGTGCTCGGGAAGGGAGGTGGAGTGCGGCGGGATGTTGTGCGTGGAGAAGCGGAGCTGAGGGGGACTTTTATAGGGCGGAGGAGGGGACATGGCAGCGGCAATCGCTCACCGGTGCTGGCGGCCGGAAAAGGAAGGGGGCGGGGGGAGGGGGGAAGGTAATTGGGGCCGCAGAAGGAAGGGGAGACGCGGGGAAGAGGGGATTTGGTCGCGACGGGGCTTGGGGTTTCCAAAACCGGGGAGAAGACGGAGGGAAAGGCCGGATACGGTGGGGACTCGGTCGGCCGGCGAGAAAAAGGAAAGGGGAGGAGAAAAGGAAAGCGTCTCCGCGGGGGAGACGATGTATCTGACAGGCGGGGCCCGGGTGGCAGCGGGAGCAAGGCGCGGGCGACTGACAGGCGGGGCCCATGGGTCAGAGAGAAGAGGAGAGCGGGGATGGTTAGATGGGCCGGGCGCGGGGACGCGGCTCATCCAGGCCGTCCACGCGTCGGGCGAGGAGGAGGGGAAGGCGGGGCTGGCTGGGCTGGGCCCGCTTGGCAGAGGAAGAGGGAGAGAACGGACAGATGGGCCGAGGGTCGACGTGGGCGGTCCTAGGCCGTCCACGCGTCGGCTGGAGGAAGGGTTTGGAATTTTGATTTTAGAATTTGATTTATATTTTCAGAAAAGGTTAGGAAATTATTTAGGCCACAGAAAAATATGAAAATACCTCCAAAAATTCCAGAAAAATTCACAGAAGCTCCTGGAGATATTTTGGACTTAATAAAATTATTTCCAACTACTGTTGGTATTTAATTTTCATACTTTAAATTACTTTTTAAATTTTAAAAATAGGTTTTAAACTTCAAAAAATTCAGGAAATCAAATAAAAGCTAAATAAAATCCAATTACTTTAAAATAATTAATTTGAATTTAAATTTTTTCCAGAAAGCAAATTTTTGGGATGTAACAACTGACTACTCAGTCAGTTGGGAATGTGGTAAAAACTGGGTTCTGGTCATTGGCCACATGGATCTCATGGCCAGCAACCTTTATCAGAGATTTTGGTCTTTGCTTGGATGGGTTATGAATGGTGGGATTCCAATCCAATGCATGTGAAAACTGAATTATGTCAAAATCCAACCACTCTGAACTGCACTATGCAAGTACACACGGTTCTTAGTTCTCCCAGCCAATTAGCTTCTTTCTTTCATTCTTGGAATTTTCATTGTCATTTCACAAGGCAATGCAGAAGTCAGTGGTAACAACTGACAAGACTAGATTGCAAACACACGAGCGGAGCGGTGAATCTAACGTATGCGATATGCCCCTAGATATTCTGCGTGTAATGTAATCTCCAAAGTGCAAATGGTACATCTGCGCACGCTGCTGGAGTATCATGCAAGCCAAATTGACGGGCCGGCCAAAGTAGCGCCGTCCATCCCACGTTGGTATCGGCTATCTGTCACGTCGTTGAAGGAAGAGGTCACGTCGTTGCTCGGCTGATCAATCGTTAGTTATCCATCACGGAACCCCCATTACACTCCAATGAACGGGTCTGGCGGTCTCCTCCACTTATGCTTTCTGCCCTTCTTCGACTGGCGATGACCAAGCAGTATGGCCGGTCGAGAACCAAAGGGCAATTCGGCTGGCACATATGTATGCCTGTTGTGGGACACTAGCACTGGTGTCTGGTGCTCAGCTTTAATCATCCTTCCAGCTTTCAGACAGCGGGCAATTTTGCAAGCGGAAGGTCATGGCCACGGAACAACAATAGGTACATTACGATTATGGCATGAATTTTGCTCTTGATTTTCCATGAATTTAAGCTGTCCTTGGCAGCAGCAACTAACTTCTAATACCCCACTCATGCAGCCACAAGCCAACCTGAGGTTCTGAGCTGGTCTACAAGCTTCGCCACGCACAGGAACAGAGCAAGAGATGGCTGGAATCATGGTGAGCGCTGCCACGGGGGTGATGAACTCCCTCCTCACCAAGCTCACCACGCTGCTGGGTGAGGAGTACAATGTGCAAAAGGGCATGAAGCGCGACATCACCTTCCTGAAGGATGAGCTGAGCAGCATGAACGCTCTCTTAGAGAAGCTGGCCGAGACGGAGGTGCTTGACCCACAGCAGAAGGAGTGGAGGAACCAAGTGAGTGAGATGGCCTATGATATCGAGGACTGCATCGATGAGTATATGCGTCGGCTCCACCAGGACCCGCGAATCGGTGGTATCAAGGGGTTGCTTCGCAAGATGATCAAGAAAGTGAAGAAGCTGGGAGCTTGTCAAGAGATCGCTGAGCAGATAAAACAACTAAAGACTCGCATCCTCGAGGCAAGTGAGCGACGTGACAGGTACAAGCTTGATGCGGTCCTCGACTGTTCCAATAGTACTGGTGTTGTGCCATTGTCAACTCGATGGCAGCACTGGTGTTGTGCCCATTGATCCCCGGCTACCTACCCTCTATGCTGAGGCATCCGACCTTGTTGGTATTGATGTTCCGAGGGAGGAGCTCATCAAGTTGGTGAATGATGGGGAGGAGCAGTTGAAGGTGGTCTCAATTGTGGGGCTTGGAGGATTAGGCAAAACTACTCTAGCCAACCAAATATATAAAAAAGTTGGTGAACAATATGATTGTCAGGCTTTTGTATCCGTGTCCCAAAAACCTGATGTAAGGAAGATTTTACGAACCATTCTCTCTCAATTTAAGAAGCAAGAGTATGACAACACCAACTCAGGGGATGAGGAGTGGATCATAAATGCTCTAAGGGATTTCCTCAAGGACAAGAGGTATCTAAGTTTAAATATAATTTTCATTAAATCAGCATATAATATTCTGTTCTTCCATTAATTAACATATAACTTTATCAGCGAACGAGCAGTGGCTTGCAAAGTTAAGCTACAAGATATGTGAATTACATTTCGTGTCAAGTCATGTCTTTTTGCCATCAACATGATTAATTTGTTTTTGAAAGAAAACAATAGGAGAGTGTCCTACTGTGTATATATTATACTAAAGATAAAAAGATATGTACAAAAGCAAAAAGAAAAGAAAATAGAAAGAACTTGAGTTAAATTGAACTGTGATTGTCTTTCATTTGGTAGGTACCTCATTGTAATCGATGATATATGGAGTACTCAGGCATGGAAGATTATCAAATGCGCTTTGCTGGAGAATGCTTGTGGTAGCAGAATAATAGTGACATCAAGAATTGCTACGGTTGCCAAGTCATGTTGCTCCCCTCGCCATGATGTTATGTATGAACTAAAGCCACTAAGTGAAGCTGACTCTAAGAGTTTATTCTTTAGAAGAATTTTTGGCTCTAAAGGCCGGTGCCCTCCTCACCTTAATGAAGTTTCAATTGGAATCATTAAAAAGTGTGGTGGTTTACCATTGGCAATAATTACTATATCGAGTTTATTGACTACAAAATCAAATAGGAGTGAAGAGTGGGTTAGCATTTGGAATTCAATTGGTTCAGGACTTGAGAAAAACTCTGATGTGGAGGAAATGAAAGGAATTTTATCTCTTAGTTACAACGATCTTCCTTGCCATTTAAAGACATGCTTATTATATCTAAGCATGTATCCAGAGGATTATGAGATCTTGATGCCTCAGATTGTAAGGAGGTGGATAGCAGAAGGTTTCGTCAAGGTTGATGGAGGGAGAAATTTAAGGGAGGAAGGGGAATGCTATTTTAATGAACTTATAAATAGAAGTATGATCCAACCAGCACATCTCAATTATGATGGTCAAGCACGGGCATGTCGTGTTCATGATATGATTCTTGAGGTCATTATATCCAAGGCAGTTGAAGAAAGTTTTATCAGTTTTATGGGTGATCAAACACATATGTTGGTATCGCAAGATAAAGTTCGCCGATTGTCACTTGACTACCGTGGCCAAGCAAATGCGATGTTGATGTCATCCATGACTACTACTCATGTTCGATCCCTTAGCATATTTGGATATTCTAAACAAATGCCTCCTATTTCAGACTTTCAGGCTCTGAGAGTTGTTAATCTCGAACGGTGTGAGAAATTGGAAAATCGTTATCTGAGAAACATTGGGAAGTTGTCTCGGTTGAGGTACCTACGGATTAATGCAAGGACCATTACGGCTTCCGGAACAAATAGGGAGCTACGGTTTTGGAAACATTGGATCTACAACGTCTTGGTATAAGAAAATTGCCGGCAAGCATTGTTAATCTGCGATGGTTGAAATGGTTACTTGTTGACCATACGAAATTGCCCGATGGAGTCGGGAACATTCAAGCTCTAGAAGGCACAGGGCATGTAGTTGTGGTTAACGAAAGCTCAATAAGTTCTTTGCGAGTTTGGGCGGTTTGACAAAGCGAAAGCTTTCTCTTGTTTGGCGCGTTAGCGACTCATGCGATGAAAGAACAAGATGCGCTGATAGCTTGGTTTCGTCGCTTGGCAAACTCTGTAGCTCCAACCCTCAAATTTTGTGCGTGGGCGGTGCTATTCATTCTCCCGAGGTCTCATTGGATTCTTGGTCCCCACCGCCTCTTTTCTGCGGGAATTGTGCATCCAAATTTTCTCGCCTCCATGGGATTCAGTGGATGGCCTCACTGGCCAACCTCACCCGCTTAAGCATCAGGGTTAATCTAGTGACACAGGAAACCTTCCAGATACTTGGGGACATACCCGCATTGCTACTTTTGGAGCTGCAGATAAACTCCCATGAAGCAGGCTCCAAAGAAAGGCTCACTGTACGCTGCGGTAAATTCCGATATCTGCAGAGCTTACGTTTGCGGGATAGGATCATGGGTCTGAGGTTCAAAGTTGGAGCCATGCGAAAGCTCGTATCCTTATCATTTTCAGTCACAGCACGTGGTGTGAAATCTGTATGCGGTCTTCCTGATCTTAGCATGGGCAACCTCTCTGCTCTCAGGACTATCGTTGTCCACGTTAACTGTAGAGGTGTGAGGGTTGAAGAGGTGGAGGCGTTGGAGGCTGCCATCAGGAAAGCAGCCAGTCTACTCCCCAACCGTCCCACACCAGATTTTTTCCGACGCGGTGAAGGAGAGATGGTAAAGGAAGGCAGGGAGAGAGAGGGCCACACGATGGAGGACCCGAAGCAACAAGAGATCTCCAAGGGTAACTTAAAAGCCAAACCCAGTTCTGCACCTGCACTTGCACCTAGTTAGTCCTCAATTGCGCAAGGCTATTAGTCCTCTAAGCTACACTATCAATTATATTTGCTTACAATTTAGTTATGTTTTGGGATAGTACTGGTTTGCCCCGACTTTAATTCATTCTTCTCATATTTTCTACTGACTTGGAGGTGGTGAAAACTCGCTCTTATGTCGTATCTGGATCACTTGCAGAGTCAAGACTGTCAGTGAGGAGAGGAGGCTAGTTGACCTCAGATCAAATTGGCTTGTTCACTTGTTTCAGATTACAATGCTGAAGTGATTTAAGTTTGGACGGTTCTTTGATCTACGCCGCACAGTACCACACTGGAACATCGGAAGAGTGAAGCTACTCATTTAACTGTTGGTTCAATTCCAAGACAGTAGTGAAAGGATTGAATTTTTGGGTGTGGTGTGAGCATTTTTGTTCCTGTAATTTGATAGGTAGAAGACAATAAAGAACCCAAAAAAAATCCCAGGAATTATGCTATATATTGTATCGAGGTTGCCTTCATATATATACACACACACACATACGTACCTACCTGGAATCATATCCTCGACGTAACGTCCTCGACGTGGGGTCATCGACGCGTGGGCCCCACGAGCCCGTGGGGCCCACGTGTCGCTGACCCCACGTCAGGGGACGTTACGTCAGAGGACCCGAGTTGTACCTACCTACCTTCCATCTTACCGGGATACGATGAGAACACATTCCATATTTGTATGCATTATCTCTGTGTCCTGTCTGAGCGCTTTGAGCCATGGCCCATGGGGTGCCCAAGCGTAGACAGCCATAAGCTTTTTTTTTGGCCTTTTGGTTGAATCATGACAGGTTGTTTGACAGTGTTTTTTGGTTAGGTTGGGTAGATGCTCTATGTTATGAAATGTCCAAGATGCCCTCTAATGTCAAAGATCAGTTTTGCTAATCTGCTTAATCAGATTACTAGATTATCTATAATATTCTTTTGCTAATCAGAAAAATTTCACAATAGGAAGGGAGAAAAACTGCAATATAAAATGAACAAGATTATTCACCAATCCAATATGATTACACAAATAATCAAGGGAGCTGAGCTGGAATTCTCCCAACTTTAACGGCATTCTCTCTTCTTCCATCCGAAACAGTCATGAAAAACTTTAACCAGTTTTTGGATTTTAATTATACTCTGGACTCGGTTCACAATAAGCTACTTTAAAGCTAGCCTATTTGAAGGGACTTTGGCTTTAAGCCCTAAACTGTAACGTCTTGATTTTCATAATGCAAATTCAATTGCATGAAAATGTATCAATTTTAAAAACCTTTTATGTGATTCAGTGTTAGTTGAATTTTTTGGAATTCGTTCGAGAATTTTGATTGGATTCTGTGATTAACCAAATAAATAAATAAAAGTAAAAATCAAAACCTATGACTAAGAGCCATGTAATTGGAAAACAAATTAAATGAAAATTTGAATTGAACCGCTGAGTTTTGATTGAATTTAAAATCATAAAAGAAAAATAGAAAGCAAAATAAAAATAGAAAATTTGAATATGAAAGATGGTCCAAATTGAATTCAAATTAAATAATGAAAGAGAAACATAACAAAAGAAAAATTCCAAAACCCATGTTGGGTCGGCCATTTATTTCTACCTTATTTTCTTGCCCAGCCCAACCTAGTCCCTCCTCTTTTCCTTCTTTCTTCCCCAGCCCAAGCAGCCAAGCTGCTTCCTCTGCTTTTGCCGAAGGACATAGTGATGCCGTCCACTCGTTGCCCCGTGCACACTGTTGTCGCCGCCCATCCCCGTCATTGCCATTGTGGCCGCACAACATTCCTCACTCTGTAATACCCGAGAGAGATGGAGGCAAAACCCTAATTTTCTTCCCCCCTTGCTACAGTAACCGCCAGCTCAACCCCATCTAGAAGCCAGCGCATGCTCTCTTTGGGGGTATAAGAGAGGGAGAGAGCCAGGGGGAGAAAGCAAAACTCACTTTCGTTTCTTCCCCAAGCTCACCTGGCTGCAGCTGTTGTTTCCCTTCGCGTGTGCTGTCGCCGTCTTCCCGCCGGCGCCGGCGCTCGCCATCCTCGGCGCCGCCGTTGCTGCGCCTCGCCGCCCCGCTCCTGCTCCTGCTCGCGATCGCTCACGCACACGCCGCGCGCCGTTGCCACCGTGCGCCGCCGCTGCCGCGCACTCGCCCGTCGCCTAGCCGCTTGCGCACGCCGCCGTGCCTCGCCATCCCTCCTCTGGCCGCCGCCATCGCCGCTCCCCGGCTCCGCCGGCCGCGCGCCGAGCAAGGGGGCAAGGGGGAGAGCCGGGATTCGACGGGGGAGAGGAAAAGAGGGTGCCGTGTCGGCCGATTGGGAGTGAGGGAGAGGAGGAAGCCGCCGGTGGAGTGAAGAAGAGGGGGGGAGCCGCCGGCTGTGGAGAGATAGAGGAGGGAGGAGAGCCGACGGCGTGAGAAGAAGAAAGCAAGGGGAGTGCGGCTGCCCGTGAAGAAAAAGAGGAAAAGGAGAGGAAGGCCAGGAGTGCTGGCTGGCTGAAAAAAAAGAAAAGAGGAAAGGAAGAAAGAGAGAAAGAAAAAAAAAGGGTGACCTGCCGTCAGATTCATCAGATCCGGCTAAGAGTACCCCGATCTTGTCGCTCGGGGCTAGGGTAACGCCTCAAAACCTTCTCCCTGTTTATTTGCTGAGTCGGGCATTACTAATACCGATCATTAGAATTGATGTAAGTGGTCAGTTAGGTATCGTGACTGCCTAGACGACGAAATTGGTACTGCCACTGTTGATCTGGTCGATCTGTGGCAGAAAAGGGAGAGGAAGAGTATAAATTGAGATTAGACAGTATAACTGATTAAAGTGAGGTTAAACGTGTAGAAATTGATCGGCGAGTATAAATAATGCGATCGCTCAATTTATAGACTGGTTAACCATCGGGTCAAGGAGAGGTTGCCCTGTGGGACAGAATTGGGTTATGTCGATTGGACGTAAGAGCGATGTCATTTACTCGTAATTGAATGTATTGTATGAGTGATGAATTGAGATGATTAATGCTTGTTTAGGTGGCGGTTCAAGTCTGGTGCCGTCCACGCACCGTCCGCCAGGTTAACAGGCAAGTGCAGGGTAGAACAGTAAATTGTGGTGAATGTTTGTTATTTGGGTTTCCATGCTATGATTTACAGTATTTGTGAGTTGTATATGAATTGTGCTAATCATACCTTGATGAGTACCGATTATGATTAGACATCCATATTTGAAGCATATTGCATCATGCAAATGCATAAGAGCCAGGCCGGTGAGGACGTCGTGACTAGTCCGGAGTGCTCTTGAACAAAGAGCAAGGTCGGTGAGAAAGTCAAATGACTAGTCCGGAGTGCTCTTGAGTAAGACCTACAGAGGTAGGCAACCGAGTGGTCCATCGACGGGTGGACGCTCCGCTATACCGGTATCAGCTACAGTTATAGGTGCATACAGATGCATTACATTGCATCGCATTGCATTGCATTTACAGGAAATGAACAGATGATAGAGATGACACCCAGAGATTCTGGATTACAGCTCATAAATGTGATTTGTGGGTTGCAGATGCATTACAGATGCATTGCATTACAGATGCATTGCATGAAAGTGACAGAGAAAGCGATACAGATTACAGATACAGAGAAAGTGATATAGATTACAGCTACAGAGTTGATTTACAGTTTACATTACGGAATTAAATTACAGTTTACAGTCATAAAGTGGATTTACAGCTTACAGTTCGTGAAATTGATTGAATTGCTAAAGTGATGTTACTGTTTTATCGTGAGCTTGCTGAGTCTTCGGACTCACCCTTGCTTTGTCGTTGTTTTTAGGTAAAGGATGACGACATGCATGGGCGGGAGTAGCGCAGTCATTCACGTATCACAGTGATTCACAAATCATCTACAGCTGACATATTTACTCCTGGATAGTCTAAGTGCCTTTCTAGTAATTATCAAAGTTATACCTCTGCTGTGCGTAGTGTCAAGTGTACCGGCTTTTGTCGTCTGGTTGCTATTTAAATAAAATAATTTCTTCACAAGACCAGCGGCAAAAGTGGAAGTTGGTAGCATTATAGTGTAGGTGGTAACACTTTGGGCTCAGGAAGGAGCCGGGGTGTTACAGTTGGTATCAGAGCGGGCGTTAGGTCCGTGGTGGATAATTTGGTAATCTAGGTAGTCTTAACCAGGAATTTGATTCAGGTTTGGTTATTAGATTAAGACTTGGCCTAGATCATGCAATTGCTAAAACTTGACACACATTGTTGCACAGTAGGATTGGGTTTGGGATTTGCATTGCATATGCGTTTTCCCTAATTGTGATGCTGATTTGTACTGCTAAAGTTGATGATTGTGAGTTGACTGTGTGATTGCTTCTCTGTTGTGAACAGAGATGCCAAAGGGTAGAGGCCGAGGTCATGGTGGTTGTGGTTGCCGTGGTCGCGGGCGCAGTCCGACAATGCCACTACCTCTCGCTGAGGAGAGTATTGGTGAGGTGGGGGAGAATGTTGTTTCGGCTATTCGACCAGTTGCTGGTGTTTTAGTAGATTCGGCAGCCGAGTTGCGAAATCTTCAAAGAGAGGTTCAAACACTTCGTCAACAAGTACAGGAGTGTCGCTATGTTTTAAAGAGAAGGAACCTTGAGGGTAGAGGCAGGTTTTCTCAGCGACCCATTCCCAAGAGATTTCAGGGGGGCCAATGTTCTTCATCGTTAACTCAACCTGTCTACCTGAGGCCGTCTCCTTCCACAATGCTTCGTTCTTTCCCAACGACCCCAACATACCCATATCGTCCTATCCCAGGGCAAGGGATGATCTGTTTCAAGTGCGGTGGAGGGCACCGTGCTGTTGAATGTTCTTGGACGGGAAAGTGTCGACATTGTGGTCGAACAGGCCACAAGCAGCTGGTTTGTCGTCAGAACGCCTCTAGTATTATCAAGTGGGAGCCAATATCTGCATCGCAACCTCCTTCTTGGGTGCCACCTACTGAGTATTCTGGGCGTCCTGCACCAATTGTTCCAGTTCAGCAGGCTACAGTGCCATCATTTTCGGTGCCGCCACAGCAAAGGGCCGGATCTCTTGCTGTTTTGGCGCTACCTGAAAACCATGCGCCTACTGTTTAAAAGATAGGTGATGTTATAGTTGTAGCAGTGGTGTGTTTTGTATAAACCCCTGAGTTTGGTAACTCGTAGTTGAAGGGGGTACTTTTGTGCGTTTGATGTTGGAGGTTTGTTAGTCGTATGAGTTAATGTTGATGTTATATGGTAGTTATGTTTGGAAGAACCTTGTACCTAGTAATAAACATCTTCTGGGGTATTTGAATGGGAATAAGTGTTTACCTTGACCTATTAAGGTGGATAGTGTTTTATGGTGAATAACTTTGGTTATGTTTGTGGGATTGAAGTTGATTTGAATCCAATGGGGATTTAATAGTTACATGAGAAGTAGCGGCGCAAGGCAGATTTATTCTGCTTAATAGTTGGATTTGAATTATTAGTGACCAGTCGGTGATTATGGTTGCATAGATTGTTGAGCCACATTGAATGAATGGTATTATGATGGTCTCAATTGATTAGCCCAATCGTGCAATCTAGGCATGCTGAGAAGTGTGCTAATTTATGATTTTGGTGGAAAATCCCTCAGGGAGTTATCCTTTCATTTGGCATTAGGCGAAGGATTATAGATCTAAGTGTACCAATCTTGCCCAGTGATAGATTACTATAATCACGACTGAAGTTTTGGAAAGATTTTAATAGTTATGATTGGAATGAGTTTGGAGGACTAGAATGGGGATCTTGATGTCGGATAAATCTTCCAGTTAAATTGGATGGAGAAGAATTGTTGTACAGCTGAGTATGACTCAAATTTTGAGGGATGAAACTAGTAATGTTCTAGCGAGATTTGGTGGCAATATTTAAGCATGAGTTGGTGGAGTTGCCACTGCATTTTGTAGGAAATCATGTGCACGCATATGGAAGTAGAACAGACGGATTATATGCTTAAGAGCAATTGTGGTTTACGGAAGTACATATGATGTGTGCTAAAATTCGGGTGATTGATCATCCTTAAAGTTGAGCTGGTGGAGATTAGTTAGCGCCTTGGAATTAGGTGCTCATGGGTTATTTATTGATAGTGGATCTTTTGATTAAAGAGCCTTGATCGCATCTTGTGGTATGCGTACTTGATAGTCGTTATGATTGTGTTGTTTTGTGCAGTAAGGTGGCAGTGTTTGATGAATTATAGAGTAAACATAGAGGAAATAAAGTATCCGAGGAGCCGTGGAAATGTTCAAGATGGGATACTAAAAGTCAATGACTTATTTATTAGCGAATTGACATTTGCTAATTTGTGTAAGCAATACAAGAGGTACTTGCTTGTCGTTGTTATGGGGAAAAAGAATTTTAATTGATTTCTATGTTGGTATTTGGAAGAAATGCTTTGTGTTTTGATGTGCATTAGCATTTGGAGTTCATGACTTCGGAGGAGGTCATGTTCAATTTCTAATAATGAATGCTTGGAGGTACAGTAAGAGATCCGTATGGCTCACAGATTGATTTAGGTGCATGTGTCATGAGTGCTACATGACTTCCCTCACTTCTGCATATGAGATTTCCCGGACGAGTGGTCCGTGGCGTTCCCGAATGCGTAAGTTTCGGGCGTACCTAGGAACGAAGTCCTAGGCGTACTCAGGAATGAGTCCTGAGTGTTTCCCAAACACGTAATTTTGATTGTCTTGAATTGGGAGTTTAAAGTGAGCCCGGGCGCGTCAACTAGGGTAATGAAAATTTTGGATTTTGTTGCATCTCCCTGTTCCTCGGTGTTATTTGTCTATTGTATATGGCTAATAGAAAATGAGTTGATCTTATGTCATAATCTTGGTGAGATTAATTAAGGATAAAATCGGTCTTAAAGGCAAAACCGATTGTCGATTGTGCTCTCGCAACTAGTAGTGTCTATGGGAAATATTGGTGACCGATGTCACCTTTAAGCTGGAAAAAACATGGGTAGCGATGAGAGTATGAGATTTTGGTGAAAGAGCTTCCCTGACTTATGTTTTGAGGTAATCATCACTAGGTGTTAATGTTTTAGATTACTTGATTCCCATAACATAGATCGAGGATGATAATATTATCGGAGTTATTGGAGGAATATTGGAAACCTTGGTTTATGAGCCTCATATTTGTTGACAGCTAGTAGAGGCTAAAAGATTGAGGAAAAGTTAAAGTAGAGCTATTGGAAGATTTAGTTACTCGATGTTAAATGAAATCCTAATGGAGCTTACCTCATTTTGTGGATGTGAGAAGTTGACAGTTGGTGTAAGATTTGTTTTATCCACCATGTTGGGTGATCATTATTTAAAGAAATAGTCAGAGGAATAATCCATTCCATGAGTTAAAGTCGACCATTGATGGAGTTAATCGTAAGACCAATAGAGTGTGAACTGAAACCCTAGAAATAAGGGTACTGAAGAGATTGAACTGATGGGAACCAATGCAATTTTAATGGGGCATGAGAGACTATCTGTCGGCAAATGTGTCGTTGGTGAAGGGGATTTTGCTTGGGTACTCCTTGAGTAGTATACTAAAGCTTTCCCAGATTTATGGGAACGTTGCCCTAAGATTGAATTGGCCTTGTAGCTCATAATGGGCGATGGAAGATTGAATTGTTGTATGGCCACTTAATGAGTAATCGGAATGTTTTGATATGTCGAAGCATGGCAATCTAATGAGTTTTTGGAACCTTGTGATATGTTGAACATTGAGATTTTATTATTCTTACTAAAAGAGTTAGTAAGAACTATCTTTGCGAGTTTGGTCACATGGATGTGTGATCGATATTGATTTTTATGGGACACGAAGTAAGATATCTTTCGTGTTATCGACTGAAATGATTGATCGATAGTCAAAGGATTACGTTGGGTTCCCTTGATTTGGGAATTCGTTCAAGGCCACTGTGAGGGATAGTGGAGGTAAGTGGAAAGTTGCGGGATTTTTGCATTTCACTTGTGGTCTATGTGGTTTTTGCTATGGAGTTATCAACATGCCGAAAGGAATATGCTTTCTTTTCTTTGAAAAGAAAAGACTGATGTGAGGAATAGAAATATTTCGCATGGTATATGCAGCGTAAAGTTGTTTGTCAGGATGAGGATTGATGTCCTGTCCGATTTTCGCTCTGAGTGGATTTATTGTGATGAAATGGTTTCCTGTGGGGAAATGAATTCCCTTTTGTTTTGAGAGAAGGGTTGATGTTTGTGGATGAATGAATTGATTCTATGAATGTTGTGTGATGTTTCCCTTGTAAAAGAGGAGCTCTCCTTGTTGCGAATAAGGGTAGCCTTGCCTCCTGTGTGTAAGCAAGGAGAGTGTTTCTCCTGGAGAGTTGGAGATTTTCTTATGCCGAGGCATGAGACGTTAAGGATTGTTATGGTGCGTTGGTCGTATTAGATCAGATGACCAGACACGAGATAACATGAGAATTGAGTTTATGCACGGAGTGCATAATGTGTTTCATATTTCTCTGTTGAGAAAGTATTTAAAGGATCTAGAACATGAGAATGTTGTAGAGTTGTTGTCCCTTAAGCAAGACCTTCGAGTCCCGTCCAGTTCGGATTCTGGAGGAATCGGAGAGAGTGTTGAGGCACAGAACGTTAAGGTATGTTAAAAGTCTTATGGTCGCATCAGACTGAGCGAGAAGTAACATGGGAATTGCAGTCTCGCATGCGCGAGAAGTACCCGGAGTTACAGTTAATTTTTGTTTGACTCGATTGTTTATTTTGTGTACAAATTATCGAGTTTCAGAATTCGAGGTCGAATTCTGTTAAGGGGGGTAGAATGTAATACCCGAGAGAGATGGAGGCAAAACCCTAATTTTCTTCCCCCCTTGCTACAGTAACCGCCAGCTCCACCCCATCTAGAAGCCAGCGCATGCTCTCTTTGGGGGTATAAGAGAGGGAGAGAGCCAGGGGGAGAAAGCAAAACTCACTTTCGTTTCTTCCCCGAGCTCACCTGGCTGCAGCTGTTGTTTCCCTCGCGTGTCTTTGTCGCCGTCTTCCGCCGGGCGGGCGCCACCCACGCCGCCGCCGCTGCGCCCGCCGCCCGCTCTCGCTCCTGCGCCGCGCGCTCGCGCAGACACGCCGCGCGCCGCCGTCGCACGCGCGCCGCGCGCGCGCCTCGCCGTCGCCTAGCCGCTTGCGCGACGCCGTCGTGCCTCACCATCCTCCTCGCGCCGCCGCCATCGCCGCCCCGGCTCCGCGCGCGCGCCGAGCAAGGGGGCAAGGGGGAGAGCCAGGATTCGACGGGGGAGAGGAAAAGAGGGTGCCGTGTCGGCCGATTGGGAGTGAGGGAGAGGAGGAAGCCGCCGGTGGAGTGAAGAAGAGGGGGGAGTCGCCGGCTGTGGAGAGAGAGAGGAGGGAGGAGAGCCGACGGCGTGAGAAGAAGAAAGGAAGGGGAGTGCAGCTGCCCATGAAGAAAAAGAGGAAAAGGAGAGGAAGGCCAGGAGTGCTGGCCAGCTGAAAAAAAAGAAAAGAGGAAAGGAAGAAAGAGAGAAAGTAAAAAAAAGGGTGACCTGCCGTCAGATTCATCAGATCCGGCTAAGAGTACCCCGATCCTGTCGCTCGGGGCTAGGGTAACGCCTCAAAACCTTCTCCCTGTTTATTTGCCGAGTCGGGCATTACTAATACCGATCATTAGAATTGATGTAAGTGGTCAGTTAGGTATCGTGACTGCCTAGACGACGAAATTGGTACTGCCACTGTTGATCTGGTCGATCTGTGGCAGAAAAGGGAGAGGGAGAGTATAAATTGAGATTAGACAGTATAACTGATTAAAGTGAGGTTAAACGTGTAGAAATTGATCGGCGAGTATAAATAATGCGATCGCTCAATTTATAGACTGGTTAACCATCGGGTCAAGGAGAGGTTGCCCGGTGGGACAGAATTGGGTTATGTCGATTGGACGTAAGAGCGATGTCATTTACTCGTAATTGAATGTATTGTATGAGTGATGAATTGAGATGATTAATGCTTGTTCAGGTGGCGGTTCAAGTCTGGTGCCGTCCACGCACCGTCCGCCAGGTTAACAGGCAAGTGCAGGGTAGAACAGTAAATTGTGGTGAATGTTTGTTATTTGGGTTTCCATGCTATGATTTACAGTATTTGTGAGTTGTATATGAATTGTGCTAATCATACCTTGATGAGTACCGATTATGATTAGACATCCATATTTGAAGCATATTGCATCATGCAAATGCATAAGAGCCAGGCCGGTGAGGACGTCGTGACTAGTCCGAGTGCTCTTGAACAAAGAGCAAGGTCGGTGAGAAAGTCAAATGACTAGTCCGGAGTGCTCTTGAGTAAGACCTACAGAGGTAGGCAACCGAGTGGTCCATCGACGGGTGGACGCTCCGCTATACCGGTATCAGTTACAGTTATAGGTGCATACAGATGCATTACATTGCATCGCATTGCATTGCATTTACAGGAAATGAACAGATGACAGAGATGACACCTAGAGATTCTGGATTACAGCTCATAAATGTGATTTGTGGGTTGCAGATGCATTACAGATGCATTGCATAGCATTGCATTACAGATGCATTGCATGAAAGTGACAGAGAAAGCGATACAGATTATAGATACAGAGAAAGTGATATAGATTACAGCTACAGAGTTGATTTACAGTTTACATTACAGAATTAAATTACAATTTACAGTCATAAAGTGGATTTACAGCTTACAGTTCGTGAAATTGATTGAATTGCTAAAGTGATGTTACTGTTTTATCGTGTGCTTGCTGAGTCTTCGGACTCACCCTTGCTTTGTCGTTGTTTTTAGGTAAAGGATGACGACATGCATGGGCGGGAGTAGCGCAGTCATTCACGTATCACAGTGATTCACAAATCATCTACAGCTGACATATTTACTCCTGGATAGTCTAAGTGCCTTTCTAGTAATTATCAAAGTTATACCTCTGCTGCGCGTAGTGTCAAGTGTACCGGCTTTTGTCGTCTGGTTGCTATTTAAATAAAATAATTGCTTCACAAGACCAGCGGCAAAAGTTGAAGTTGGTTGCATTATAGTGTAGGTGGTAACACTTTGGGCTCAGGAAGTAGCCGGGGTGTTACACACTCTCTCTCTCCCCCCTGCACGACAGCCACACCAGAGCCATACCCCAACCGCACCTCTGATATTGCTGTTTAATTTGTATTGCAAAATATCATAAATTGTTCAGAAAGTTGGCTCATACTCTACTAAGAGAAACACTTTTGGTAATCGGAGAGGTGAAACTAGGGGATTACTATACTAATCTAAAAATCCGTACTTCTTTAGGAGTAGAACATGAGACTATATAAAAACATGAATCGTGGCCATAATAAACCCAATCCAAGTCAAGAGAAACCCAACCAACACAGAGTGGTTGAGAGAATGAGAGGGTAGCTAATTATTTAGCAAAATATTTTTTGTATAGGGTAAGGATTGAAGGAAATGTCTAAGAGGGTTGTGAGTGGACAACAACCCTTTTTACTATTTTTGATGTTGTGTTTAAAGAATTCATGGTTAATTTTGCTAAAAATCTTTTCCTTTCTATCGTAGCCATTATTTTGATTTTCTCTATAAGATTTATTTAATTTGTTTTTGATACTGTGTAAGTTTGTGCCATGCCTTTCAATATCTGATCAGGTGGTGATCATTTGGGCTTTTTTGGTGGCTTATGGCTGAAAAGCACTGTAGCTGGCTGAAAAAACACTGTAGCTGACAGAGGCTTATTTAGCATAATTAAATTTAAAAAAATTAAAAAATATAAAAGAATATGTTAGCCCATTACGTATAATACAAACATATACGGGAAAAAAAGAATCGACAAAAAAGCTCAACAAAAAGCCAAAAGTTTAGAAAAAGACAAAATTTATGAATAGTGAAAAATAAGCCGGAAGCTAGAAGCTAAAGCCCAAATGATCACAGCGCTTTTGCGCAAAAGGAAGGGTATCATAGATGTGATGTGACGACAACGTATCGGAAAACTCAAACTATAATATGATATCGGGTACCAGCTTCAAAAGTTTTATTTAATCAGTCCCCTTTCGATAGTATGCCTGCAAGCGACATTATTAGCCATATAGTCCTCTCGCATCTATTCAGAACATGAGCCTGCAGCAGTGTATTCTTCTTCTGCCTGTTCTGGGCCGAAGTTGACTGGGCTCCGTGCGATCAGCTCGACATGCATGCAAGGCACGAGCTCTTGGGCTGACCCGTCCACTGGCTTCCCCCCTTCTTCGTGTTGTCGTCTACGATTCTACACCAGGCAAATACCATGTGCAAACAATCTTTTTCATGTAAACTCCATAAAAACCACATGTAAAATTTTTTTAAAAGTTATCAGAAAATAAGGTAGGGTAGATGATGTTATATAACACTGTAAAATTTCAAGGTTAACCACAATCGCATTTTCAGCATATAAAACTGACAAGCAGGGAAATGAATAGTGATGAACAGTGGAACCACTATTCCTGCTGAAATTGTTTTTTCATATCTTGCAAACGTGATTAAGTTTAATATTGAAATTTTTATAGGGTTTTAAAATATCATCTTTCTTACATATGATATTTTTTCAATTTGTTTTTAAAAAATAATATCATCTTTCTTACATATGATATTTTTTCAATTTGTTTTAGAAAAATTACACATTGTCTCCAACTTTTCATGAAATTTACATGGAAAGAGTGGTCTCTACCTGGTATTTACCCAAAAACCCCCACTTCTGACGCCCGAGGCCGATACTGACGACGTCGCCACCACGTGAGAACAGAAACAGGACATGCGAGCGCTATATATAGTACTTGTCCCTATGATTAGTCACTACATTTGTCGGACAGATTAAATTGTGTTCACAATGGCCAGCGGACGACTATCAGACGACGGTACAAGAACCAGGACAATGCTGACGATGAACCATGGGACAGGCAAAGTAAGCGCTACGAACTTACCAGAAGAAATTGTGCGATTTGGTGTTTGCATGATTATAGAATCTGTGCTACATTTCAATCACGGCATGCTAGATCAGATCTCTTGCCTGTGGGTTATGACTTAAGAGCATAGGTTAGTATTGGTTTCCTGATGCGTGTTCATTCTGCCCGCAAGCAGTTCATTAAATGTCCTGACCCAAAACAAGGCTGGTGTGTATGCACAATTTCTGAATTAGTTGTGGTGGGAGTCGCTGTTATGCATGCAGCTGAGTCAGATTAGCAGCGACTTCTTCGGCAGGAAGACGCGCTATTGATCAATCAGCAGTGATGCCCATACTAAACAAACAGCAGTCATGCGACCTTTGTTCTTCGCAGTTCCCAGTTTATACATACTGGTATACACTTGATTAGTTAAATATCACGCAAGTGTGGCCGTCTTGACGAGAGGTAGAATACTTGGAAAACTACTAGCATCGGCGTCTGGTACAAGCTTCAATTCGCCTTTGAACTTTCATGCTGGCCTTTACTTGCTACATTTTTGCGTTCTGTTCCTAGCTTTTCGCCTGGTAAGTCGAGTCTCTTTCTTCTTTTTGAAAGTGTGGTTAGTCGAGTCTTATCCCACATCAGCGTAGCCAATGACAAGCCACTGCTTGGCTCGAACGCAAGCATTGTATTCGTCCGGTCAGTCAACTTGTGTGTCGTCAGCTGTGTGACCCCAGAGCAAGCTTTTCTTCTTGTTGGCATCTTGTGTGTTGTGTGAAAGAAAGAAAAGCATATTATTATTCTTCCTCAGACTTAGCGGAGCCTGCGTCCTATCAATTATTCTTGACGACACCCTAGCAACAACACTGCATTTCCTCCTCTCTTCTCTACCCAACTTTCCCCGGAAATCTTTCGCTGCACCATTGTTGTCCATTAGCCAGCGTGTGGCCACACGGAGCAACAAGAGCCGGTACGTACATACTTACAACTATGGCACGAATTTGTTCTTGATTTTCCATGAACATAGTTCGTAAGTGGAATTTTCAGATATCTAAGATTCTATCCTTGGCGGCAGCAACAAACTTGTACTTCTATTTCACTTGCCTCGGCGTGCTTCACCTCGGCCTTGGCCGCTTTGCCTCAGCTGAACTTTACTTTCACCTCGATGGCATCTCTTTGACTAGAATCTCCCTCTAGCTCAACAAACTCACCTCGACGAGCTCCAACACGCCTCGATTGCTTGGACTCGGTGTGGTTCACTTTGGCCTCGAAGACTTTTGCCTGAGCTGCCTTACACCCACCCTCTAGGGTCAGATCTCCAACAAGCACTAACTTCTCTTTTTCAGATGGGAGACTCTGATGTTCCTACCGTCCCGATTAGGCCCGAGAGACTCTGATATTCCTGCCACCCCATCTAGGCCTAGGAGACTCTGATGCTCCTGCCGCCCCGACCAGACCCGGGACACTTTGAAGTTCCCGCCACCCTTTGCAGGCCAGGGACTCCGATGTTCCTAACAGTAGACACTAATGTTCCCGCTTTCCATACTGCATTCAGGTGTGCCTGTTTTGCGATTCTTGTCTATTGACAGTAGTTGATTTTAGCAAGGCCATAAAGAACTTCAAAGAACATGGTTACTGGTTTCTACGAGAAGTTGCGGGCTACATGTCTCGAGGTGTATGTTACTAAAACATTGGGTAGAATTATGAGTATGAATGATCTTGTAATTTCATCTTCCGTTTGTTGCAAATAGCTACTTCCTACAATTGAAAGGTAATTGTATCTGTTATATAACTCTAATATCTATGTATATTTCTTTTAAGCTGTGTACGATCTTCGGATTGTAGAGGCTGGGACCTTTTTCATGCACTTAATGAAATTTTCCCTTGATCTAAAAAAAACACGTGATAATTTAGCCCTACTGAAATAAGTGATAGAGATCCTTCTCTTTTTCTTTTGATTAATATGAGATTTTTTAGAATTTTATAGATTATTATAGGATTTTTTGTCTCAACAAATAAGGTGCCTTCAATATCATCAGTTATTTTTATTTATATAGATTGTATTATCTGGGTTTTGTGTGAGATGCATTTCCAGCATGCGTAGAACACCACCTTTCGCGCTCCTAGCATCTTGATTTGTTCTTGTAGTACATAATGCATATTTCACATTTGCTGGTCCCATCTTTGCTTTGTTGCAATAACTTTTTTTTACCCAAGGCATGCACGAATATATTTTTCGTTTTAGTTTGTGTGTTTAACAGGTTGCTAATTCTATTTATGTTTTAAACAGCTTTCGGTTTGCCTGATTGGTGGGCCCATCTCTCTAATACAACCTGTGAGCTCGTAGAAAAAATTACATGGTCTGCTTTTACATGAGGCGTTGGTGAAAACCTACATGGTCTGCTTTACAACTATTGGTGGGCTCCATACTTAATTGGGCACATGCATGCTTTTGCTGCAATTATTTGCGCGTGGGCTGTTACTCATCTGATATTGCGAAACAGCAGTACTAGTGCGAAGTTGAATGGTTCCATCACCACTTCCATGCTAGAGGATTACTCTCCATGTCTGCACGGCTGGTGCGAAGTTGAAGTGGTTTCTTTCGCTTTGTTCTAGCATCAAGGAGAAAAGAGACATCTTCGACCTTGCTGTGCATCCATTTCCATAAGCCCCATCTTCTCCGGGAGCAGACAGAGCAGAGCCATTCCATAGGAAACAGGGAGCAATATTTGGCTGATGCTTTTACTGCCGTGTTTGGGAGCGTGAGCAATATCGCTGTTCAGGAGACAACATTATTATGTGGAGTGACCACTGAAGTGGAGTTCATGAAAGATGAGCTGAACCGGCTGCAGTGCTTCCTTAAGGACGCTGATGACAAGAGGAGGTCGAAATGCAAGTGTTGCTAATCGGGTGAGCGGATCGGGGATGCGACATATGAGGCCGAGAATATCATCGAAGTTGCGGAGTACATGCGGAAGAGAAACAGGATCAAGAAGGGCTTCCTGGGTGCCATTTCAAGGTATGCTCGCTACGAGCGACTTGATTACCTTTCATAAAGTTGGTGTTGAAATTCAACGAATAAAAAGGAAGATCATTGAGATACATGAGAGTGGAAACCGTCTTAAAATTGTTGATTTGGGTAATACTTCAAAAGATAATGGTCATGTTATGGATGAATTTCCTCAAGATTACCATCAAACGTTTGAAGATGATGTTGTCATTGTTGGTTTTGAGGAAGAGTGCAAGGAAATAGTGGAAAAACTAGTTAACCAAAAGAGCAATCTTAGTGTTGTGTCCATAGTTGCCATGGGTCGAGCGGGAAAAACTACACTCGCCAGAAAAGTCTATAGTTCATCTAGAATTAAAGAGCAGTTTGACACAGTTGCTTGGGTGACTGTATCTCAAAAGTTCAAGGGCATTGATTTACTGAAGGATATTATGAAGCAAATAACGGGGGACAGAGATGAGTCTAGAGCAATTGATCAGATGCAGGAGTGTGATGTGAGAAACAAGATCCATGAATTTCTATTGCACAAAAGATACTTAGTAGTGCTTGATGATGTGTGGACTACAGATACATGGAACCAAATAAATATAAGCGGTAAAGTCTTTCCAGATGCAAATAACAGTAGTAGAGTACTGCTAACCACACGAAAGGAAAATGTTGCAACTCATATTCGAATATCAACCGATGTTCATCATCTGAAGCTCTTGGACGAAGAGAAAAGTTGGGAACTTTTTAGTAGCAAAGCTTTGCCGTCATACAAAAGGTCTGCGAATTGTAAACTGGATGAGTTTGAAGAACTGGGGAGAAAGCTTGCAAAGAAATGTAATGGCTTACCACTTGCACTTGCAGTTCTAGGGGGATCTAGATATAGAAGCATGGTCGGATGTGCTTTTGAGTTGGACAACAACAGAAGATGGACAGGCGATACGAGAGATCCTGGCCCGCAGTTACAATGACTTGCTGAGTCATTATATAAAATATTGTTTTCTCTATCTTGCTACTTTCCCAAAGGATTTTGATATACAAGTGTTGCATCTTATCAATTTATGGATAGCTGAGTGCTTCATTCCGCATACAACAACGCATAAACAGGAAGAAACAGCACGTAAGTATGTAACTGAGTTAGCTCAAAGAAGCTTGGTCCAAGTTGTTAGCAAAAGCATGGCACATAAATGGATCTATGCAATAAGGATTCATGATATTTTACGTGACTGGTGCATAGAAGAAGCAAGACAAGATGGTGCTCTTGATGTCATTGACAAAGTTGCAGGTCAAGATTCATCTCCGCTCTTTGTATGTTGCAATGTATTTCCCAGTATGTTGATTTCTTGCTGACATATGGATTTACTCAAAAATTGTAGGTCAAGCTAGTGCATCATCATCAAATACCATGACATCCTATCGTTACTCTTTTCAGAACTTCTACAATGATAAGATTTTACAGGCAACACCTAATCTCCGAACTCTGCTTGGCTTTGGTCTTACATCAATGTCCCTACCTAAGTTGAGGTTCCTGAGAATTTTTCCTGTAGAAAAATCAAGCCTAAAGAATTTCTCTAGGGCAATTGGTGGCTGCACTCACCTAAGGTGTCTCATGTTGAGATACTGTAAAGAGGTCACGCTCCCATCTTCAATTGGAAAACTCCTTTACTTGCAAACTGTAGATCTGACTGGCACAAAATTGGACACGTTAGTACCAAACTCCCTATGGGCTATCCCTGATCTAAGGCATGTTCACCTTGAAAGGGGCTTTTCTCCACCAAGGAGTGTCCAACAGAAAGAGCTCCAGACCTTATGTTTAGATCTTTCAGATGGTGATAGTGAATATTTCCGGAGTGACATGGTGACGTTTTTGGGCCAAATGACTAAACTAAGTAGCTTGTACTTGTACGTGACACCCATGCCAGAGGAGATGATTAAAATATTGGCAAAAAACATGCCTCACCTGGTTGATGTTTTTCTTTATAAATTCGATGTGCTCGATAAGTTTCCTGAGAGCCATCTCCTCCCACAAAGTCTACGGAGCCTCACTCTGTGTGCTGGCGTCATTAAAGAAGACCCGATGCCGATCCTGGAGAAACTTCCCTATCTTGTGGTACTGGAGTTGGAAGGATATAAAGGCCGGATTGTGTCCTACTCCACCCAAGGGTTCCCTCGGCTTGAAGTGTTGGACCTTCTGAAGTTTTCCAGTGAGGAGTGGAGGATAGAAGTTGGGGCCATGCCAAGGCTCTCCGAACTAATATTTTCTCAGTGCTGGGAGATGAGTAAGCTCCCCGAGGGGTTGCTGCACCTACCGTCCCTGAAGGAGCTACGTCTGGTTTACATGTCCCAGATTGCTGGAGACGACAGCACTTGTGAAGAGCTGCAGCAAAAAGGATGCAAGGTTGGTTACTATGTCCCCTCCCCTGCTTGTCATTCTTTCATTTTCTTTTATTTGACTGGTATTTGCGTTCAGGACTTTTAAGTCTCTCATACAAATATTTGCAGTGCATGGAAACAAGCAGCAATATGCTCAATAAATGACATTTAACTTATTTTTGACTTTCTCTACGTTGCTACCTTGTTTGTTTGCCGAATTTACTAGTTGGGTTCATCTTTTTGTCATAACTGGGATCATTTTCTTTTGGCGAAATTTGCTCTATGTCATATATCTATCTACTATGTACTAATTGGAAGCTCCTCTAGAATTCTTGATCACGTTAATCCTATGAGGTAAAATGGTTAGAAATTTCTACATTAACCAGACAATTCTTGAAATTCCCATATTACTAAAAAAAGAAACATCCTAACCATCTATTGCTGTAATATACGGTGTAGATTAGTTATGGATATTACCATGGTTTACCGAAACGCGCACAACTCATGTAGTCAAAGCTATATCGCAATGAAAAAGGTTGATGCATATGTCTCCTAGCTAGCCGTCTACATCACGGACTCATGTCTTCAAACCAAAACCAATCAAAATGAAAGAGTAATGCACGTCTAGAAAAAAGGACGGACGACGAGGACCTGGGAAGCTTCACGCATCTAGGCAAGACACTGCCAACCCTGCCTAGCAGCATATTCCCTTCCAATTAATGCTCTTAATTTTGGAAATTCAACTGAAGTAAAAAAATCCTAAATTCCTAATAGTTCACATGAGCATATTGATCTCCCCACACCACAGTACACTCAAATTAATCCATATTGCTTCCACACTGAAAAATTTAGTACAATTAGATAAAAGGGAAAACAATAGAAATTCATACGTTAATCAGAAGAAAAGAAAATATTTGCCCACCTATTCATTTTCTAACAGGTATAATCTTGAGCTTAACAAACATGTTACATCTAATGTCCTCGTATAGAAAGACATACTTAATAGAACATGAAAAAATGATGCAACACACAACCAAATCATAACTCGGAAAGACGACAAGACCAAACAAAACCATAATTACCAAGAACATGATATGCATGGAGGAGAGGAAAGAAATAATGCCACACAAGGTCTCCACAAATTTTATAAGATTGATGGGCTTTGAATTCTTGGTGGAGCTGGATTTGGTGCTCTTTATATAACTTTCATGCATGTATGTATGGCATGAAGTATATACTATCAGAGACCGATTCCTCACCATAATTATGGGAGAGATAAAAGCTTGAATTTCCCACATGAATCCATAAGAAAGAAAATAGCTAGGATATCATCCATCTATAACAAAATCAGCTCAAATCAACATCAAGTGGCAGAATGCACATGTATACAAACTACTAAATTAGCAAGTAGAAAGTAGGCCATCTCCGAGGTCACAAATTTTTTTGCAGACTCACACGGGATAGTTCAGATACAAAGCTCATCATAATGTTAAAGATAAATTTCGAATTAAAGCCGGCTCATCAACGCCCTTGACCAGTGCAAAATGACTATGTTGCCCTTAGTGGTCCAATTCATGAAAGGGAAATGCCATTTGACAGTAGAGGTAATAGTTGGCGCCAAAAATTTTAGTTGGCCAGCAGATTGGTCGGACACTTGGAGGGAAAGGTTGGCACCAAAAAAATACCACATAACAAACTGCAATCATCACTTGATTAGTAGCACATAACCTTTAATAAACATGCCTTAGACAACAAAATACTCCCAAGGATTCTAACATCACAAAGTACATCTCAAGTACACTACTACAGAAATCGACATTACAGACGGTTCAGAAATGTCATCACGAGCGGTTTTAAGGCAACCGCTCGAATTTATGGGTCGATGATGATCGAAGGTTATCACGCACGGTTTTCAACCGTCGTGATTATTAGATATCACGACGGTTTTTAATTAAAACCGTGCAGTGATAATCGATAATCGCTGCAGCGGTTTTAATGAAAAACCGTCAGGATACATATCACGACGGTTTTACTTAAAACCGCTCGTGATATTCCTTCCTCCTAAACCAAAATCTATTTACGCTTATTGGCTAGCCTCAGAAATGCTAGCCATGCCCTCTGAAACAAGCAGATAATCACGGACAAAAACATACAATTCACACATCTCATTTGCTTTCAGGTACATTTCGCAGACATAAAACATCCAATTGACTTCGCACTTCATCTCACAGACATAAAGCATGCATCCATTTCGCAAATCAATTAATTGAATTGAACTGAAATATCCATTAACAAATGCACAATTACAAAAGATCTACACTGCATTTACACTTAGTGATAAGACCAATAAGAAATCGGTGTGCGCAGTGGAACCGTCCTTCGTTGTATGACTTGAGTCGACAAAAAGAACGCCAACTCGATTGAACCTCTCAAGCTCGATCGTTTCAATGCGGTTGACGGGATTGATACACTGTCGATAGGAATATCAATGTACATTTATATGTAACGTGATAAGTATGAAGTAATTATGGGAAGAGTGACAAACCTTGCGATTGGTGACCCTCGAGGAATCGAGGAGTAGTTCCATATGTTGGCAAACGTAGTATCCACATGTGTTGCCCTTCTTCTTGGTGGCACCGCAAAAATGGAATGTGTTAGTTCAAAAGGCATTAGTACCATCTGCTGCATAGGATTAATTAATGTGAAATAGCGAATACCTTAAAATCTCGAACATGTGTCAAGAGCCGTTGGCCCCGCGCTTCGAGTCACCTCCCTTTTCAATGTACATCGCGAACGCCCTACGTAATTCGAAAAGGTTAACCTTAATCATTCGGAAGGAAAGAAAGAGTACAATGTAGATATGTATGGGGAATATGTGCTTACCTATCGATTACTTGGTGACAATCGTGAAGTCCATTTTATTCTTACTTAGGGAATCAAGGTAATATACCTTGTTCCATTTTGGTACAATTACTATTAAAATCCAATGAAAGCTCTGATTGAAGGGCATAAGTACATAGTCCTTATTGCGGCAACTCAGCAGGCCTGATGCAATGTACCTCTCGACGAGGGATGCCTCCACGTCGATGGTAGTCTTGGCGACCAATTGTGGGTCCAAGAAACCAGCTGATGAGTTCGATACTCTAGCTTTAATCAGCATGTGTCTATATATATACACACGAAAGAAAAAATTAGATATGGCATTTATCGGTATGACATTAACGGAGACGTGATTGTACTCACTTACGGCGTCCAAGATCGAGCGATTGAGACGCGTCAAGAGCGTTGAGCATGAACAGCTCGAATAAATCCTCAAAGGCGACCACGAATGTACACTCTTGAAGATTGTGGTGTAAATCTTCCTCGGAGAATTTGACAGTGATACTTGAAGTCCGTTCTCCCTCTGGCTTATTGGACTGCTGCATATACCACGTGTGCAATTGCATGCAACTATATGGTAGCTTTTGGAGGGCTTTTTGCTCGAGCAACGGCTCGCCAAGCACGCAATTTGCGGGCCAAAGGGTGGTACGGAAGATCATCATTGGTCTTCTTTGCTTTGCCCTTGCCGCCTTGCTGCCTCGGCTATAGGTCGACTTCACGGAAGTCGACTTTGAAGGTAGCAGCGGTGCAAGTTGCTCGCGAGAATAGGGCCCGTGGAGATAGCACCGTTGTAGTATCCGGTGGTGGAACCGACCGGTCTTGTATCGGAGATGGCACCGGTGCATGTTGCTCGTCCCGCCACCGTGAAGAAGCCTCCAGAAGATGTCGCTTTTGGGCCACCGGATGAATGTTCCAATGGCTCGTCCTAGAGTCACGATCTCGTCGTTGGGGGCTTGATGGCGGGACCACCTCAAAATTGACATACACCCCATCCACATGAACTTTTGTGAAGCTCGGCGCTAAAGCTTGGCGTGCACCATGGCCCCGCTACGACGAATATGCAGCCCCCAAGCGTACAAGGGAATGGCGCCATATCTCACTTGGAGCTTGCGGTTCGTAGGCTCCTACATAACGATACAAAATTAGCTACTCGAATAGGCCTACCAATGGAGCAAGCATTCGAGAGGTAATAATTATTACCGTGATGTCGTCCACAGGAAATTTGGGTGGTATGCGTCGGATTGGACGCGCAGCTACTCGGACGGTTGGGCGGGCTACCTAGCATAGCAGCGCGGTGGCGGCTCTGACTTTCTGTCTGTTTCCACACCTCTTCTCTGATTACTTCACCCATCTCGAGCAAATAGCTCCTCTCGAAGAGATTCCTTGATCTCTTCTCGTAGCTGCTCCTCACGCTCGGCTTTGTTTCTCTTCCTACGCCGATACATTCCGGAGTCATCTTGGAAACCATGTTTCCAAGGAACGTAAAGCCCAAGGCCTCTCGTACGACCCGGGTGCTCCTTGTTTCCCAGGGCCACGGAGAGCATATCATTCTCCCTTGTTCCCTGGAATGATCCTAGGGTAGATTCAAAACTCAGCTCTTCCCGCAAGAGCACGACATGTCATTTCAATTGCAATGCGGTTGTGGAGTAATTACAAGCTACGTAGTTCGATCGATATCTTACCAGGCGCTGGGACACTTGCTGGTCTGCAGGGTTTTGAAAGGAGACGTCCCCCGATGTCGTTGTAGATGACCTTGCTCTAAGCCAATTTCGAGCGCGGTCATCCGGGATATTGGAAAACGGCGGGCAATGTCCTCTGCAGCTGCCACTCATCCTCCAACCTCCATCTGCGGATTTTACCCGCATACCCAGTATGCCAAGTGCGTGGGGTGCGTGTTTTTGCTGGAGGGCCTTGTGCGCCACACTTGTACTTTTGAATTCTTGGTCGTTTTCATCGCCTTGAACTCTTCCCATTGTGGTTCCAGAATGGGTATTTAGTAAAGGCGTTTCGTCCGTCTCCACGTATTTCGACAAGCGTGCTCTTGAAGTTCTTCCATGCTTTGCACGCCGCTTGGTAGGTTTGTCGTTCCACGCGTGTAAGTGTTCTTACGGGAACTCGAGCGATGCCAAGATTTCGGTCCACACTCACGTTTCCGAGTGTCGAGCACGTTCTTCCACGAATTGTATGTGATCTCAATTCGTTGTCGTGCAACTATTCCGACCATGGTTTGGAATGCGTTTACCGCTTGCTTAGGAAGGATAGGGACCCCAGCTGCGTTTACCTCTGTGATGGTCTGTCGGCTCTGAGGCTTCTTTGATAGCCCTCTTCCTTGGCGTCTTGATGTTGGAGCGGGCGCCCGCGATGATGATGAAGAATGCGCGGGTGACATGTTGCTCATTTTGTGGGTCTATTAAGATAAGATGAGAATGTTCAAAGTGAGGAAGCACGAAAAGTAAAACATGATGCTCAATGTTCGGAAGAGAGGAGGAGTAGAGGAAGGGGAGAAGGGAGGGGTGATGTGGACACAGAGAGGGGTTATGTGCCTATACTATATACTACATACTATATGTGTATATACATACATATACATATACATACCTACATATATACATATACATACCTACATATATACATATATAATGGTAGCAATATGAAGCAACAAGCAACAAGCATCAATAATAGAATCAATAATAGTCTCAAGATGAATATGTGCTCTCAAATTGTAGGGTTGCACAAGATTAATCTTGGCCGTCCGCTACTAAATCATATACTCTTCCTTGATTGGTTATGCCAAATAATGAATTCAGTATTTTGAGCTCTAGATACAAACTCTAAAATCTCAAGATCAAGATATATTCAGCATGCATATATTCAAACAGCAGTATTCATACAGATCAAGACCACACAAGTTAACTTTGCCCAATAATTCAGTCTTTTAACTTGTCAAGATTAAATCCTAACAGATCAATTTAATAACATGCTATAACCTGAAAACTGCATGAACCGACAGCTATTAGAGCTCAAGCACTGAATGAACCAATCTCAGTATATGATTTTATCATCATCGAGCAACTGTAGTAAACAATTAATGTACCAAATAGCAAACTAATTAAGCTACTGCAGTAAACAATGTACCAAATAGCAAACTAATTAAGCTACTGCAGTAAACAATGTACCATGTAATATGTACCAAATAGCAAACTAATTAAGGTACTGCAGATAAACAATGCTCACAATGCTCAAAACCCTAGTCCATCACGAAAGTGCTCACAATGCGATCGGTAATCGAGGGAGGTGGCGGCGAGGGCTCGACGGAGGCGGCCGGCGAGGGGCTCGGGAGGCGGTCGACGAGGGTTCGGGAGGCGGAGGCGACGAGGGCTCGGCAGGCGGTCGACGAGGGTTCGGGAGGCGGAGGTGACGAGGCTCTCGGCGGCGGCCGGCGAGGCTCGGGAGGCGGTCGACGAGGTTCGGGAGGCGGAGGCGACGAGGCTCGAGGAGGCGGAGGCGACGAGGCTCGACGAAGCGGCGGCGAGGGGCTCGGGAGGCGGAGGCGACGAGGGGCTCGACGGAGGCGGCCGCGAGGGGCTCGAGGAGGCGGCCGACGACGGTTCGGGGAGGCGGAGGCGACGACGGGCTCGGGATTTACTTGGATCTAGATCGAATAACTGCGCAGCGCATAGGGAAAACCCTAGCCGGAGGGTATATATAGGAGGTTATCACGAGCGGTTCTAACTCAAAACCGTCGTGATATTAATATCACGAGCGGTTCCAAGTCTAAAACCGCTGTGATAGTATAAATATCACGACGGTTCTAAGTGTATAACCGTCGTGATAGTCATATTATCACGCATTTATTTTAAACTTAGAACCGTCTGTTTTATTGATATCACGAGCGGTTCTAAGTTTAAAACCGTCGTGGTAAGCTTTCTGCATCGTAGTTATTAAGACAACACCAATAACCACAGCTGCATTCATATCCACCACCAAACAAATGCATTCATATACAACACCAACCAATGCATTCATATCAACCATCACATGTGCATCACACATATACATAAATGCCAATACTCATATACATTTTGTCACACATTTTCACATATACATCTCAAAATTGACTACATCATACATTTTCACATATACATCTCAAAATTGACTACATCATACATTTTCACATATACATCTCAAAATTGTCACACATTTTCACATATACATCTCAAAATTGACTACATCACACATTTTCACATATAGATCTCAAAATTGTCACACATTTTCACATATACATTCTTATTGTACTTGCTTATTTCCTTTAAAAATTAGCCCTTCATCATGATCAATGCGTACGTAACTAGTTTCGTCACGTTGTTCATCGTCGACCCTTATGCCATTTCCAAAAGGAGGTAACTCGTCAAATTGATTGTATTCCTCCTCGTCCACTACATTCTCCACTCCGACAATTCTCCTTTTTCCATGAAGAACTACATGGCGTTTCTTATTTGCCGGGTCGGTTACATAGAAAACTTGAACAACTTGATTGGCGAGTACGAATGGTTCGTCTTTGTACCCGACACGTTGGAGGTCCATGGTCGTGACACCGTACTTGTCAACCTTCACCTGTGGGAGATGCACCCAACGGCAGCGAAATAAGGGGATCTTGAAAACCACATAGTCGAGCTCCCAAATCTCTTCTATTAAGCCATAGTACGAGTTTCTCGACCCATCGGTATCTGAATGCATCTATGCGGACTCATTGCTCGTTAGTGCTCTTGACATCCCGAGATCTGCGTATAGAATGTGTACCCATTTATGTCATATCCTTGCCATGTCACAACTGTAAATGTCGGCCCTTTGCCAACCATCTCAGCGTCTCACTCGGCGAGCTCCTAGCAATTTGCTCCTTCAACCATTGGTTGAACCAACGGTTGTGTTGCCTCATGATCCAAACATCCGCCGCTCTGGATTACATTGCGAAGCACATCCTTGTCTGGTCCACATAAGGCGCCACTTCACCATGTGTTGCAACACCGTGAAATGGGCTTGAGTATACGTGTCCATATCTGGAGTGATTGCTTTCCTTCCGATAGTTCCGAGACCCTTCACCTCCCTTCATGACGAGATTGAGGACACCTATCGGTTGAATCGAGCCATATAATCGACACAAAACTCAATCACCTCTTCGCTTGCATAACCTTCGACGATGCTGCCTCCACCGAGAACGATTCCGTCACGTAGGACTTGAGAATTCCCATGAACCTCTCAAATGGGTACATGCTGCGTAGGAATACGGGCCCGCACATTTTATCTCCCACACAACGTGAACAATGAGATGGACCATGATATCGAAAAAGCGAAGGAGGGAAATACATTTCAAGGTGACATAGAGTCATCACCACCTCGTCTGCAGAGCATCTAGTCCTTCGGGATCGATGACCTTCGAGCAATTGTGTTAAAGAAATAACATAGCCTCATGATTGTCTCTCGGACTTTGATCGGCAAAATATTTCTAATTGCAATAGGGAGCATCGTGTCATCAGCACATGACAATCATGAGACTTCATGCCATTTAACTTCAAATCTTGCATCGAAACAAGTTTCTTCACGTTGCGGAGTAACGGATGGAACTTTCACACCATGCAAGCACCGCACGATTCTGTTTTCACCTTGGACAGAGTGTAACACGCAGGGGAAGGTACGTTCGTCCATTATCGGTGCTTGTCGGTGCTAACTCGGGCCCGATGTCCATGTCACCAAGTCAAGCCGTGTGTTGACACCGTCCTTTGTTTTATCACGGATGTTCAGAAGAGACCAATCAAGTATCGCACACATTCTTTTCTACGTGCATGACGTCGATGCGAAGGTTTAACATCTAGGTACTCCCAATAAGGTAAGTCCCAAAATATTGATCTCTTCTTCCGGTGTTCTTCTCATGAGCCCTCAATTTACGTCCCTTTCGAGGACAACATCTAAATCCTTAACCATATCATAAACCTCGCGTCCTTAAATGCCTTGGAGCTGAACCATCTTCCTTCTCTCCGTCAAATTGTTTCTTCATCTTGCGGTATGGGTGAGCCCTCCAAGGAACCGGCGGTGACGCATGTAGACGGTTTTGCGTGAGTGTCTCAGCCACACACTCTCGGTACCATCTAAACAGTGAGTACAAGCTTTGGCACCTTTTGTACTATGGCCCGATAGGTTACCAAGGGCGGGATAATCATTTATGGTGCAGAACAATAAGGAGCGCAGAGTGAAGTTCTCTCGCTTGTACGCATCCCATACCTGTACCCTTCGTTCCACATTACTTTTAGATCTTCCACCAACGGTGCTAGGAACACATCAATATCATTCCCAGTTGTTTTGGCCCTTGGATAAGTATCGACAAACAAAATATACTTTCGCTTCATACACAACCAAGGAGGAAGGTTATAGATGCAGAGAGTCACGGGCCATGTGCTATGTCGGCTGCTCATGCTCTCGAAAGGATTCATTCCATCTGTACTCACCCAAACCTTATATTCCTTGGTTCTGCACCAACTCTGCAAAACTCCTATCGATGTTTCTCCACTGCGCGGAATCAGCAAGGTGTCTTATCATTCCATCCTTCTTGCGCTCCTCCGAGTGCCAACGCAGCAGTTTTGCCTCCTTTGGATTTGCAAAAAACCTTTTCAAACGGGGAATTATAGGAAAATACCATGTCACCTTAGCAGGAGGTCCTTTCTTCGCCTCTGTTCCTCGCCATCAATCGATTGATTGTTACGTTTGTATCGGGATGCGTTGCACACGGACATACATGCATGTTTGCATACTCTTTACGGTAGAGGATACAATCGTTCGGGCATGCATGTATTCTTTCTACTTCCATTCCCAACGGACAAAGAACCTTCTTGGCTTTATACGTGGTTTTAGGCAACTCATTTCCCTCCGGAAGCATGTCCGCTAAAAGACCTAGCAGCGCCGTGAAACTCTTGTCCGACCAACCGTTGCTTGCCTTCAATTTCAACAGTTCAAGCACGGCCGACAACCTCGTGTACTTGCATCCCGTGTACAAAGGTTTCTCTCGAGTCCTCCATCAAGCCACGGAATTTAACATACTCTCTCTCATCATAGTTCTCTTCAACATCGCGAAGCATCTGATCCAGATTATCATCGTGCAACCTATCCGAATCCGACCCACAATCGACATCAGCCGGCGGCATGTCATTCAGTTCACAGGCGATGTCATCCGGGGGCATATCATTCACTTCACCGGCGATGTCATCCGGCGGCATATGATCATTCACTTCGCCATGACTGGTCCAACACGTATAATCCTTTTTGAAACCCTCCGAATCAAGTGCGATTCAATTTGCCTCGGTTCTTAAACATCTTCACATTCTCGCATCGGTGCATGGACAGCATATATATCGCCCCTTATTCAACATATCCTCCTCGCAGCTCTTATAAAAGCAGAAACGCCATTAATGTACTCTTCACTCACACGGCTCGCGGCATACATCCAGCTTCGGTCCTACGTTACGTACATATATAACAACTTAGTATTAAAATCTAGATTAACTAATTATAACTACATATATACCGGCCACATTTATTATATTGAGACTTTATTTGCTAGATTCATATTACAAACACAACACTATTATATAACCAACAATTTTGCAAATTAACCATCTTCAATAACCACTCATGGATTACTTAGAACTAAATTGTAATGCAATTAAAGAAAAAAATAAATTGCATTACTAACCATATCTAGAACAACCAGCAAAGTATGAATCTTCAAAGCTCAATCTCGCCTCTTCCCACCAAATTAACAAGGCCTCAAATCGCCTAGCTTCCTCCCGAGTGAAAAAGTGCGCAGCAGATGGCTAGATCTCGGATCGAAATGAAGACAGATGCGATGCGAGCAGCGCAATAAATGCCTACCGACATTATCACGGATGGTTTTAATAAAAACCGTGTGTGAATTATCACTGACGGTTTTTAATTATTAACCGCTCTGTGATAACAAGGTTATCACAGACGGTTTTTATTTAAAAACCGTCTGTGATAATCTGGGATTATCACAGACGGTTTTTAATACAGACCGTCAGTGATACAAACGTATCACAGACGGTTCATAGTTAATAACCGTCTGTGATAATCCATTTTCCCGCCACAAATACCACAGACGTCCTCCAAATTACAACCGTCTGTAATAGTGCTCATTAGAGACGGTTTCACAAAACCGTCTGTGATGAGGCGTCTACTATTAGGCTTTCTGTAGTAGTGGTAGTATATCATCTAACTTAACAGACACGTTCGTGGTTTGTAATTTGACATCATAAAATACTCCAAGGTTCCTGACATTATGAAGTAGATCACATTGTTTGATCTAACAGCACATAACACTAGGTGGCTTCCAGGGTTGAATGGTAGATGCAGCTATTGCTGCTGGTTGGACAAATTTCTTAGTAATTCTAGGTGGCTTCCAGGGTTGAATGGTAGATGCAGATGTTGATGGTGTTGCTGCATGTTGCTTGGCGTGGCTCCATCTGTATGAATCTTGAACATCAGTATATGAAATACTAAACAGCTCAAAGTTAATCCTTGGACCACAATTCATAGCAGTACAACATAAATAAATCAGAACATTTCAACATCTTCAACATGCATGTGCTGGAGGCTTGGGGTTGGATATTTTGCCTCAGAATTTGATGAAGTAAGTTGGAGAGGAGTAGGAGAGAGGAGTGAGAGAGAGATAGCCAGGGGCATTTACTGTCATTTCGAAAACAATCTGACGTGACTTTCTAATGGCTGGCCAACGGAATGTGACAGCAGTCACATTTCGAGAAGAAAACTCATAAAGCAGTGGTATATTCATAGTAAGGCAATTTTGGATGGTATTTTTATAATTCCAGGTTTGACCAGGCATATAACAAATTTTCCTATCAGTTCCATAACTTGGTGTCATTCTCTTGTATGCTTTACGCAGGTGAAGTGGTTTGCAATATGACAATCCTCTGGTTGTGGCTCAACCTTGATGCATGCACGAGTTGAAGATTTCTACAGGATGCATGTGTCAGGGACTCCTCGATTATCCTTCATGCATGCCTTTGTCTTCCTTTGTAAACTATGGTTTGATTATTTTAATCGAGTATCTCTGGTGTGTTTGCGTGTTGGCCGTTAATATACTGCATTCTATTTGCTTTTATGTAATGATAATAAACACGGAGTGGAGAACCTGTGCTTCATGGTAATACAAACGTTTGTTCTGTTAACTGCTATATTAATTACACAATCTCTTTGCATGATTTTTTTGTTGAAAAATAACTGGTTTGTCATCACCGAAATAGTTATGTACTTATGTCCCTACGTATGAACCAAAGGATTACTGTTGCCGTTAGTGACCAATAATCTTGTAACACCCCAGCTTAACAAAATCCTAAAATATCACTCACCACCTCTACCACTACCAATTTTAAACAATAAGGAGGTCAATATGTCACAAGATAACAAGAACGGTATGCCATAATAATTTAAAGATAAATTTCAACAGCACCAAACAGCATAATTTTAAAACATAACATGGACCAAATGAATACCATAGCTATCAATAATAAGGACAACTAAGTATTGCAACATCTAGTAATATGGTGAATCGAAGATGCTAAAGGTAACCACAAGTTAACCAATTACTACAATAGTTGGAACTAAATTGTTCTTATCCAAACTTAACTAAGTGCAAAGTGAAGTGAAGGCTAAATAATGCAGGTATCCATGTGCTACTCCCTTCTCATACATGTCGTCATCATCACACACCTAACAACAACAAAGAGACAAGGGGTGAGACTATGACTCAACAAGTACAAAGTAGAATAATATACAAGGTACCAACATTTTAACATTTCAGCTCAACCATCATTATCTCACTTTCAAATTCTCATTCCATTCAGTTACATGTTGTAAGATCGAGGAGGCCAACTAGAGGGGGGTAAATAGGCGGTCTTAAAAATTCTCTTCTATTAATTATTTGGCTAAATCAAGTATATAATACGGAAGCTTAACTCAATTTGGTTTAGCACAAATAAAGAATAAATCAACTAGGTTCACCTAAGACTATGTCAAGGTTTGCAATTCTAGGATAATAGGCAATCAATTTAACTTTATGAATGTAACTTATTTGAATGTAAATAGAGCACAAGAATACAAACCACAATTGATATGGTTCCTTTTACCATGGTGTTCGGAGACTTACCAGTCTCCCGTAGTCCATGTTGAGGTAAGCCCAAATGAATTGGACTAACTCCACAAACTAAGCCTTCCACCTCAAATCCACTAGTGGTAGCTCTTTCCCGCTCCGGGTAGGTGAGCTCCAACCTTCACAATTTGTTAGGTCTTCTCACAACCTTCTTTGAGAAGATCACCGTGCACGACGTCTCTAACGCCGTCTAGGAGTCGGCAAGCTTCAAGAGAAATAAGTCAAGCCCCTCGCTTGACTCACACCATGTGCAATGAATGCACAAGCTCAAGTGGATACTCAATCCACCTCTAGATGCAACATATGCAATTTAGAACCTTCCTCCTTACTCACAAGGTGCAACACAGGCACAATTAAGAGAAGGACATCACACTAGCTCAAGAGAATGAAATAGAGTACCAAAAGTCTTACTGCAATAGGCCACAAAGGAGTATATATACCTCACACCCCGAAACTAGCCGTTGGGGACAGAAAATAGGATTTTTGGAAGTACTGCCGTTATAACGCAAGTAATTCCATTCCCCTTAGCAAAGGTCAGAAAACTAGCTATTACTCAGCAAATCCAGTAGTTCCGACACACAAAGTCCGGTACTACCAATCATCGAAAGTACCGCTCCAATGTACGGAGCTACCGATTTCCACAGGATGAGAAGACACCCAAAAGGTGTCTCTCTAAAAAACGTACCGCTACACAAGCGGTCGTTCCGCAACTCGGAAGTACCACTCACACAGAGCCGAAAGTATCACTCACTGTTTGGACCACTCAAATAAAGGTGCTACCACCGATCATCAATCAAACTGGTCCTCAACCACATCGGATGGTTCAACCACGTAGGTCTCTGACCACATTGTCCAGTTCGACCACAAAGGTCTCTGACCATATTGTTCGGTTCAACCACACAGGTATTCGACTATGCTGGTCTCTGAGCACGCTGTCCAGTTCGATTACACAGGTCTCCGACCACGCTGGTTTTCAACCACATTGGTTTCGACCACTCAGGTCTCGACCATGTCGACCATGCCGATCTTCGACCATGTCAATCTTCGATCACACAGATCTTTGATCACCATATCGATCTTCAACCACTTTGTTTCAATCACATTAGTTCGACCACGTTGGTTTTGACCATACAGGTCTCGATCATGTCGGTTCCGACCACGTTTATTTCGACCACACAGGTCTTGACCATGTCGGTTTCGACCACGTTGGTTTCGACCACACAGGTCTTGACCACGTCAATCTTCCACCACACAGGTCATCGTCCTCATCGATTCGACCACGCTGGTTCGACCATATTAATCTTTAGCCACATAGGTCTTTGATCACATTGGTTCGACCAAGTCGGCTTAACCATGTTGGTTGTCGACCACGAAGGTCTTCGACTACCAACGAGCATAGTAGTTCTATGATTACAACACCAGAAGTTTTGCCCCGTGGTAGTATTGGGCAACACATGCCAGTAGTTCCGATTTTCCTAACAAGTGCATATACTTCAACAGATCTTGCAAAACACATTTGCAAGCTATAGTATCATGCACATAAGGATCAAACATAATTCTCAACAAGTTGGAAATCACATTTGCATACTTTTGGAATCATGACACAAGGATTATGTGTGAGCTTCAACTATTTGCAAAACACATTTGCAAAGATAAGCCTCATATCACAAGGAGTAAGAAACATGGACTTCAAACACTTGTAAAACACATTCGTAATGTATAGTCCCATGTTACAAGGTTTCATACATGAGCTTCAACTATTTGCAAAACACATTCGCAAATACAAACATCATGCTACGGAGAGCTAGAGCAAGTGAGGTTGAGGTATCGACACATGATGAGACTCAAGCTACTAGACATGACCCCTCTTAATAATACGGCAACCTATACTAGCAATCTAGTTTTCTAACCAAACACTAAGATCGGTAAAATATTAGGAACACATCCTTAATCCTAGCTAGTCATATTTTTGCCTTGAGTCATAGTCTTGACATCAACTCATGATACATCCTTTACCTCAACTCCATCAACACATAATGGATCCTCAATTGACTTGATGATCAACACATGACCATCTCCTCTTGGACATGCATCAACTCATGATGCATCATCTTCTTTATGGTCTTCAACTCATGAAGCCATCTTTCATCCACATCTTGACTTGATATTCTTCAACACATGAAGTTATCTCAAGTCATCCTCTTTTGTGGAATCTAACTTATTTATCTAACTCATGAAAATTGTTAGTCCACAAATCAATTGCTATTAATTAGTAAAACTTCACCATTAACACATAATTCAGGAATTAGATTCCACAACCTTTCCTTTTTGGTAATTCATGACAATTTCAACAAATAGTAAGATAGAACTTGATTTGCGAGTATACAATATGTACACAATAATTGTACACTCTAGAATAAGCTTTTTAAGCAAAGCTTACTTATCTGATTGTCATGAATCATCCAACCATTAATACATAATGAAGAAACTAGATGACAACCTGGTTATAATTATATATGAACTACATAAGCTATCTATACTCAAGGGATATGTTTCAAAGTAAAGATCCTTAATATGTGGAAAAAGGAATATGGATCAATACTAATGAAACCAAAATATAAAGTAAACTATCCTAAATGTGAACATATAAGAATGTATATTAAAGACATATGCACACATTCAAATTCAATTATTCATGGAGTTCAACCGATATCTTGGATCTGAGGAATGCACTAATATGTAAGAATGTGATGTAGAATGCATATCTCTTATGAATTTTACCTTTTCATCCAAATGAGCCTAAGCAATATCATAATTAATAAACAAGTTAGTCTCACAATTAGATTTATCATTATCACCAAAACCATCTTAATGGAGCTTCAACTTACACATGAACATGTCATTTCTTTCTTATTCTTTTCTCATGAAAGCTCAAACTCAATGTCTTCTTCTGCATATACTGGTGTAGCTAAGTGTTCACCTGTCGATGACACACCTTTGCCCTGTCTTTTATCATACAGAGTCATCCTGTCCTTTTTCATACACGGTTGCAATCGAAATCTTTATCTCTTGCCTGACCCTATTCTTTTTCATACAGGGTCACCCTGTCCTTTTTTATACAGGGTCTCAACGCATCAATATGAATCATGAATGCTCATCATGCAATGCGATGTGGTCATTTCCTTCCATCATATTAAACAATTAGAAGTATTCACCATCTTACCTCAGATCTCACTTTCATCATCATATCATAAGCGGAGAACAATATAAATTCAATGCTGACATAGAAATAATTCAAGCAAGGCATCATTCAACCCAATTTTTAAGCACCCAAATACTATTCTACAATGCACTTGCCTTTCACTTAGATACGCCGACCGGAAGGATGTGAAGACGGTATCACACTTGAAGTCTCACCTCCTACAGAGATTACCCACTCTCAAAATATGCCAACACAATGCAAAACACAATAACAATGATTCTACACGTTCTCCGAAAACCCTGACTTTTCCAACAAATATTTGTCTGTCCCTTTGCTGTCCTGGTACAAAAAATGACACAACTCTCAATTCCCTCATCGAAACAGAACAAACCATACCAGTTCTGGAATCTACACAAAATTTTCTACTTTTTCTTAGTTGGCCAAACTTTCAGATTAAATCATCTAAATCTCTGTTTCTAACCCAGAACACAGATCTGTCATCTTCTAGACAATAGACTTAATCATTTAATATCTTTTAATCTACTTGAGCAAATATATCATTTAATATCTTTTAATCTTTATCTCCTACCTAACACTATCCTTTTTCATAGAGGGTTGTCCTGTCCTTTTTCATACAGGGTCTCAGCGCATCAATATAAATTATGAGTACTCATCATGCAATGCAATGTAGCCATTTCCTTCCATCATATTAAACAAGTAGACGTATTCATCGTCTTACCTCAAATCTCATTTTCATCATTATATCATAAGCGAAGAACAATATAAATTCAACGTTGAAATAAAAAATAATTAGAAGTATTCATCATCTTATCTCAAATCTCACTTTCATCGTCCGATTGCCATAAATAAAAATTCTACAAAATGCTATCGATATTCTCTACAACTCTCTAGTAGGTGAAAATTTCAAATTATGCCTCTACACTATCCGTAAAAATAGCACAATAGTATCACTGCCCAAACCAATCTACTACCTGATTTTTCCCCGATCAGCAAAAACCATCTCCCTCTCTAATATGGAAACTATCCTCTAATAAAAAATAATCAATAGAGAAATAACTGCATTACCACAATCTAATTGCTACTGTTCTAACCTGGTAGATTTCGTACAAACTATGAAGCTTGATCTCACTTCTAGTCTCCTAGCAACTGTAGCATGCTGTCACTGTTCCTTGGCGCTGCTTCACATCTAGCTCTTGCGGCCGCAACACTTCTAGCCGTGGGGTGCATGCATGCATACCCATCCACTTATCTAGTCGTGCATGCGCATGCATGCAGCAGCTTGGGCAGCTGGATCGCGGGCAGCGCGCAATCGCGCGGCGGCAGGAGGCGACGCAGAGCTCGTGGCAGGTGGCGATGAAGGCATGCGGCGCGCGGTAGCTAGCGACGCCGGCTTATGCGCGCTCAGGCGGCCAGGCCTTGGCGCGTGGCTGGAGAGGGGAAACGCACAGGCAGATCACGGGATTGCTGGTGACTTAGCGATGTGACGGTGAAACGAGTAATGGCGACGGCTCACGCGATGGGATCTGTAGATGGCGTGCGGCGGCTGGTGATAAAACAAAGGCCTCGAGGTTTTCTTTTCTATGATCTTTTTTAATACGGAACAGATTCCTATCTGAATCCAATTTCTTCCGACGATTTGTTCCACAAAACCAACTCCGCTCTAAAAGCCAAACGTCTTCTTTTTCCTATTTCTTTTTTTTATAATTACGCATAAATCCTTAAGAATTTAATTCGTGGTATTACAAATCTCATTCCCATATCATCCTTTAGTCCTTTTGGTTATGCTCATATGATAGGCCTAAGAACAAGCTTTCTATCGTACCAGTAACTAAAGTTGATTACAACAAGGCAACGTAGAAGTTCCAATCAGTATTACTTACACACAGCAATGATCTTGTAGGCGTACTCCCGATGCCTCTCAATCCTATTATGCTGTGAGCATTTCTTCTCGTGGATACAAAGTTTGGAAAGGAGCCCAGCACTACAAGAATGTGTTCGCGATATAAGGACCTCAAGCGAGGCCCCAACATCCATAAGCTAGCTCTACGCCTCTACTGCATCTGCAAGTGGTTTTTTTAATGAGGTGGCCTCCACGAAGTACTAAGTGGGCTTACCGGCTCTGGCCGGTAGTGTGGACTGCAGGCTTGCTACTGGGCTGCACGTCCAAACCTCACCGACGACCTCGTACATACACACCACCTTGTTCGTCTTTCGGCTTCGCCATTGGAACTGTTTATACACATGGTCTCTAGCAATTTTTTTTAATTTTGGCCTCTATCATTTTTTGTAAAATAAACTTTTTCCAAATTCAAAAGATGCGGTAGACAACATATATCAACTGCCGCACCACTCTAGCTTTGCAGGTCCCTGCTGAGCCATACGTGTGCGGAAGGTCCTGAGCTGACAATTCGCGGTAGAACTGTAGCATGCACTGTTCACTAGTGTGTGGGATTCGATATGTCCCAAACTACCAGCTTGGTCTAACAGTGCTTACAACGACCAGACCGGAAACTTCCAAAAGCCGTAGGCATGTTATCCACAAGGAACAGGCAATACCATTGGCAGGCAGTGCTGTAGGTTCAGATGGACAGTACCCCAACTGGTCCTTTAGTTCTAAAAATAACAACAAAAAATGGGCCTTTGTCTATATGCAGGCAAAGGCGTTTCAATCCAATGTGACATGCATAGCGATTTGGGTATGATTTTTTATTATGACTTATTAATCTAATAAATAATAATTGCTGAAAAAAATCGAAACTTAAAATCGACTGAAAAGCCGAAAAGAATATAGAGCAATTGGAACAGGAAAAAAAATCAGACCTTGCAATGCACTGACTATACAAGTCCTTCTGGTTGGTCAATTACAATTAGCAAACTGAAGAGCGTCTCTCTGTCTCTCCGCATGCAGGAAGGATGGATAGATCTAATTTTGATGTGCATCGACACTAGTAGAGAGCATGCATCATCGATCGATCACGTGATGCATATTGTCAGTGTCTTCGCAACTCAAATCAACAATTGCAACTTGTTTAGACTGTTCATTGTGACAGGATACGTAATCAACAAATCACAAGTCTTGTTGCCTCTCTAAGAGCAACTCCAGCAGTAGCCCTCAAAACAGGGCCCCTACTTTTCATTTGAGGGCTCTCCCTACTTTTGAGGGCCCTGTTTTTTTGCATCTACTCCAACAGCACCCCTCAAATCTAAGCCCTCAAATTCATCCCACAACACACTGACACATGGGACCCACTCCTAAATCCGGTCGGAGGCGTCGGGTGGAGACGTCGGGCGGAGGCGTCGGGCGACGGCGTCGGGCGGAGACGTCGGGCGGAGGCGACGGCGTCGAGCGAGGCGTCGGGCGGGCGTCGGCGGCGGCGACGAGCGACGGCGTCGGGCGAGGCGTCGGCGGAGGCGTCGGATTTTGGGGGGAGGGGCGCGGGGGATTTTGGGGGGAGGAGGCGGCGGATTTTGGGGGGCGGAGGCGACGGGCGGAGGCGACGGAGAGTGGAGGCGACGGAGAGCGGAGGCGACGGAGAGTGGAGGCGGCGGAGAGCGGAGGCGGCAGAGCGGAGGCGACGAGAGCGGAGGCGGCGGAGAGCGAGGCGGCGGAGAGTGGAGGCGACGGCGAGGTGGGGCGAGCGGCGGCGGAGGCGACGGGCAGGCGGCGGCGGGCGGGGATTCGGCGGCGGCGGCGGGCGGGGGAATCGACAGGGGGCGGGGAAATTTTGGGGGGAGGCGGGGAATTTTGGGGTGGAGGCGGGGGAAGTTTCACGAGCGGGAAAAAAACAGGAAAATGAGGGGTGGAGGGGGAGCCCCTAGGAATGAGGGGTGGGAGGGTGATTTGAGGGGCTCCTCAAATTTGAGGGCTCTAGTAGGGGCCCTGCTGGACCTCTATTTTTACCTCAAGCCCTCAAATATGAGGTTTAAGGGCTCAAGTAGGGGCCCTGCTGGAGTTGCTCTAAGGCGCTATTATTGGTGGAAATTCAGATGTGCGGGATGGCGAGCACAGCGTGCAGGTAGACAAAAGCTAGCTAGACAGATAATTTCTTGTGACCATCCATCCAAATGCATGCATAAATGGCATATATACGATCGATTGAGTTGGTAGGCAGCCAAAAATAAACAAAATAATATAAATAATGAAGCAAGGTGGCCATGCATCGGGCCAATGGGGGCGGCCTCGGAGTGCGTGCCTGTGCCAGAGCCAGGCTCTAGATCATCGAGTGGGCATGCATATGCCCGAGCGCGCCATGGTCCGGGGACACTGCGAGTGGCCCGAGTGGGCATGCGTATGCATGAGCGCGACATGGCCGGACCCACCTGCTCGCTGCGTTTTCAGGTATGCTATGTTCCAACCAATAATAGTAAAGGTTTTATTAGCCTCCAGAAAGTACAATGAAATTTCCATCAATTTTACTTGGTTTTCGTAATCGTCCTTTAGTTTTCACTATCAGGATGCCTTTCACTTTTTTTCCGCGGTATAGAACAAATTTCAGCAGCGAATTTCTATGGTATATTAGTGTTGCAAGTGAAAGTACTGTATAAAATTGTTAACTCATTCAGATAACAAATACTCGCTTGTATAAGTGGCAGAGGCAAACGGCGTAGGCGAAAGAGCATGCTCTATCTTCTGCAATTTTTGTTGTGCAGTATGGAATGAATTCCAGCGGCGAATTTTTATGGCACATCAACGGTATAAGTGAAAGTCTTGTGTAACATTTTCAGTTCAATCGAATAACAAATGCTCGCTTGTATGATTGACAGAGACGAACGGCGTAGGCGAAAGAGCATATCCTACCATCCACATTTTTGTTGCGCGGTACGGAATGAATTCCAGTGGTGAATTTCTATGGCATGTTAGTTGTTCAAGTGAAAGTCTTATGTGAAATTTTCAGTTCATTTGGACAACAAATGCTCGTTTATATGGTTGACAGAATGAACAACATAGGGAAAAAGCATGTGTTGACTTCCATTATTTTTGTTGCGTAATACGTATTGAATTACAGTGGTGAATTTCTATGGTATGTTAGCGCTGCAAGTGAAAGTATTGTGTGAAATTTTTAACTCATTTAGACAGCAAATTCTTAATTGTATGGTTGGCGGGAATGAATGGTGTAGGCGAAAGTGTATGTCTTGACTTCCATAATTTTTGTTGCATAGTACGGAATGAACTCCAGCGCTGAATTTCTATGGCACGTAAGCGGTTCAAGTGAAAGTCTTGTGTGAAATTTTTAGCTCATTCAAACAACAAATGTTTTCTTTCATGTTTGATGAAGACGAGCGGCGTAGGCAAAAGTGCGTGTCGGTGTTTTAATACCGATCTTATGTATTATTTGTTTGGTTCAGGGAATCTCTTAGAAAACTAAGCTATGGTCCTATGGAACAGAAACACGTGAATTTTTATCCAGGTGCAGGTCTTCTTCTAGGAGAATAATAACCCTACGTCTTGTGCAATTACTACACAAAAAAAGATTACAACTCAGTAATGTGGATAAGATAACTTGTGCTCTCTCTCACTAGGCTCTCCTCCCAATCTCCTCTGCCCCTCTCTTCTCTAGCACCAACCATTAAATACTTGATGAAACAATGGCCGTTGTCTAGTGCTAGAAAACGCCTCAACGCTTTAGGATATAATCGTCCGATGGAGATTATTGTCAGAGAGACATGATGGCCATTCGTCGCGCAACGGTTGTTGTCAAAGAGAGATCGTGTGCGGTTATTGGATAAACACACATTCTAAATGCCGTGTCAGGCGCCCCCATGATGTAGTAAGGCATTGCTTAGCAAGTTGATTGGGGATATAGATATCACAGAATAGTCTACAATCATAAGATGACCATAGGACTGCTTATGACTACGTGGTCGTAGAAGGACTTATAACTTCATGGTCGTAGAAGAGCCTACGACCATAGAATGGTCGTAGAAGGACTTACAACTTCATGGTTATAGAAGAGCTTACAACCATGGAGTAGTCGAAGGAGAACTTACGACTACCTCATGAATCTTACCCCTTACCAATATGGGGTATACCCAGTGGATATAGTGATGTAATAATTTGAGGATTATTCTATCCTCGTCATCTAACCCCTTAACTTCAAGTGGAAGTAACTTACATGAGAAAGAAAGAGTGGTCATAGATGAAAAATGATCGAAAGCAAAGCCTTTTCGATTCTTGCCGACTAGAAAAGACATAAACAATGAAAGGACAAACACAGAGTTCCTTCTCATATATCTATTGAATATTTTCATGGACAACACAATTACCATATTCTGATAGTAAGAGTCAGAAACATTTTATCACTAGGGGGCTCTTTCTAGTGGGCAGGACCATGTGTAGAGAGGAGAGGATCCAACTAGTGGTGTTCCCTTATCTGATCAATTAAACAAATTGCATGTACTAGAAGTGGCCGAACAAACATAAAAGAAACTCTACTAAACATACAATAATAAAGATTTGAACAAACTGAAAGCTTTATTTAAAAGAGTAGAGAAGTTACACATAAAACTTGCGCAATTGATCGATATTTCAAGAGTTCGAGAGAATCTGTCCATCCTCCATAGCAAGTCATACTGAGCCTGGGCGAGTGACTTTGACCACAGTATAAGGACCTTTTCCACTTGGGTGAAAGCTTGTTCCGATTAGACTGAGATTGAATTTTTCTTAATACTAAGTCACCTACAGCAAGGCTGTGAAGTTGGAGCTTAAGATCATAGTAACTATGCATGACTTGCTAGTAGACTACTGATCAGATTAAGGCTTCATTCCTCTTCTCTTTGAGCATGTTGATGTCGTCCACTCGAAATTGCTCTTGGTTGGAGTCTTTGAAGCTTTCGACCCTTGTCGATTGGATCTTTAGTTCTTGGGGAAGCATGACTTCAGCCCCAGAGACTAAGAAGAAAGGAGTTTCTCATGTCGCTCGACTAGGAGTTGTACAAATTGCCCATCACACAGAAGGTAATTCTTGGACCCAAGTTCCCGAGCGCTTTACAAGCTGGTCGAAGACTCGAGTCTTGATGCTTTACATTATTTGGCCATTCGCACGCTCGACTGCCTATTACTCTAAGGATGAGCAACCAAAGCATAGCAAAGTTTCGTACCTAATGCGTTGCAAAATTATTGGAATTTTGCACTTAAAAATTGCTTACCATTGTCTATAATTATCTGACTTGGGACTCTAAATCGAGTAATTACAGTTCTCATCATGAACCCTTTTGCGGATTTTGTTGTTATCCCAGTTACTAGTTCGGCTTCAATCCACTTCGTGAGCGTATCGATAGCCACAAAGAGGAACTCGAAACCCTGGTGCTCTTGGGAATAGCCCTAGGATATCGAGACCCTAGGTCACAAAAGGCCAAGATAGAGGAATTGTTTGGAGAACCCAAGCTAGTTGGTGTATTAGCTAGCTATGGAACTGGCATCATACACATTTCTTAACCAAATCCTTATAGCATCAACGAGGGTTGTTGGCCAGTAGAAACCTTGTCAAAAGGCTTTATCGATAGGCATTCTGTAGGAAGCATGCGCTCCACAGATGCCCCCATGAGTGTCATTAAGGAGTTTTGGTCCTTCTTTCTGTGATATACATCGCATGAGAACTCTCTGAGTACTCCGTTTATAGAGTACTCCATCGACTAAGGTATACATCCTGGCCTTGTGGGCAAGACGATTTGCTTCAAGATCATCACCGGGTATTGAACCCTTTTGGAGGTAGTCGTAGATGGGAGTCATCCATGTCTCTTCATAATCTAGAGATGCTGTCTCATTAGGAGTTATCTCTGGTGCTTCGACCAGAGACGGCTTCTGGAGTTGCTCCAAGAAGACTTCTGGCGGTACTTGTGATCGGGAGGAAGCTATCCAAGCCAACTGGTCTACGAAAAAGTTATCCTTCTGAGGGGTATACTGTAACTCGAAACTAAAGAAGTGCTTTTCAAGCTTCTGTACTTCTAACAAGTACTGAGATATGGTCATACTCAAGCATTGATACTCTTTTTCGACTTGATTCACGACTAGTTCAAAGTCCCCTCTCATGAGTAGTCGGTGAATCCCGAGCACTTTAGCGGCTCATATTGCAGCCAACAAACCTTCATGCTCATTATTAGTGGCTGGAAAGACCAATTGGATGGCATACTTTAAGTTCACTCCCACGGGAGATTTCAGGACCACCCCAGCCCCTGATCGTGGGAATCGTACTGTCGGGGATCATGAATAGGTTCAGGATTTATCCATTTAGTGACAAAGTCTGCTAAGATCTGGGATTTAATAGCCATACGGGACACGAAATGGAGGTCAAATTTCCTAAGTTCTACTGACCATTTTGCCATTCATCCCATTGTTTTCCTATTCTAAAGGATCTCTCCTAAGGGAAACTCATACGGTACAATAATTTTGTGCACCTAAAAATAATGTTTTAACTTCCTCGAAGACATGAGGAAAGCATATAAGAGCATTTGGACCTAAGGGTAGCACTCCTTAGGCCCATGTAAGACTTCGCTTACATGGTACACTGGTCGTTGGACGCCTTCGCATTTTGCAATGAGCACAGTGCTTACTGCCTATGGTATGGCAGATAGATATATTAAGAGTGTCTCACCTGATTTTGAAGAAACCAGATAGGAACACTTGTGAGATATTTCTTAACATTTTCGAAGGCATCCTTAGCCTCCTTAGACCACTCAAAACTCTCATGTTTCCTTAAAAGTTTGAAGAAAGGAAGTCCTTTCTCTCCCAAGCGTGCGATGAAATGACTTAGCGCCGCCATGCACCCGGTGAGTTTTTAACTTCTTTCTTTGTGGTCCGAGGGCGCATCTGCTCGATGGTTTTGATCTATTCTGAGTTTGCCTCGATACCTCTTGCCGAACAAGGAATCCGAGCAACTTTCCTGAAGAAACTCTGAACACACACTTCTCATAATCAAGTTTTAAGTGGTACGTTTTGAGGTTATCGAAGGTCTCCTGTAGGTCTGAAATACAATTAAGTCGTTTGGTGCTCTTTACGACCAGATCATCAACATAGGCTTCCAAATTTCTGCCCATTTGATTATAAAGGTTAATTGCATCAAACATTGAAAAGTAGGGCTGGTATTTTCAGACCAAATGGTATTTTGACATGGCAAAATACTTTGAATGGAGTGATAAATGCAGTCTTCTCTTCATCTTTTGAACACATACTAATCTGGTGAAAACCAGAGTATGCATCGACAAAACTTAATATTTCACAACCAGCGGTAGAATAATTAATTTATCAATATGAGGAAGCACAAAGTCATCTTTCAGGCAAGCTTTATTTAAATCAGTATAGTCTATACATGTGCGCCACTTACCGTTAGGCTTCCTAACCATTACAGGGTTAGCTAGCGACTTTGAGTGATCGACTTCTCTTATAAAGCTTGATTTTAGTAGCTTGTCCAATTTCGACTTGATAGCTTCCCATCGATCTGGTGCAAATCTTCACAAGTTTTGTTTTACGGGCTTCTTGTCAGGCCAAAAAAAACTAGCATGTGCTCAATCTCCTCCCTGGGGACTCCGAGCAAGTCGGATGGTTGCCACGTGAACACATCTGCATTTGCTCGGAGGAAGGCAACAAGGGTGTCTTCCTATGTAGGGTCGAAGGTGGCCCTAATGTGAACGGTCTTGGAAGGCTCCGCTGGGTCCAGAGGAACCTCCTTGACGTCTTCATTTGGCTTTGGCGTGGCTTTAGGCTTCAAGTGCTTGCTCGAAGACTGGGCCTTGGTAGCTTCTCGAGTCGATAGCTGTCCGACTAACTGTATGTTAGTGCCATTTTCTTATCACAGTGGATTATGATGACTTTCTTGGGACCTGACATCTTAAGACATTGATACGCATAGTGAGCAACAATCAGAAAATGAGCCATAGTTGGTCGTCTGAGTATGGTGTTGTAGCCGTGTCGAAGTCGACCACAACAAAGGAGATTCTCTCTGTCCTCAAATTGTCCGGAGACCCAAATGTGATAGGTAAAGAGACTTGGTCAATAGGCTTGAATGAAGATCCTGGTATGACTCGATGAAATGAATATCGTACAAGCTTTATTCTGGTATGAGGGACTTGCATCTCGTCTAGAGCACTAACAAATAAAGTGTTTAAAGAACTGCCACCATCGATCAGCACATGATTCACTCTACAGTTATTGATGGTGGGCTTGACAATGATTGGAAACCGATCAGGTCAGGTCGAAGGGATCAGGCAGTCACTCTTCTCAAAAGAAATAGTGACTTTTGACCACTTAGGAAGATAATTAACAAGAGGAGGGTTGATAAAATTTACCTCTCGCTTGGCAGCCTTATACTGTCGCTTGGACTCATACATCAAGGATCCACCGTAGATATGCTCAATGGTGTGCTTTGGATCCTGGAAATGCATGTCATCGTCCTCATCCGAGTTCTTTCGACCACTTGACTATCCTGCCTCTGGGAGTGCGGGAAGCGTTCCCTTGCCAGAATAGTAATCCTCAAGTTTTCATTAGAAAACTCAGTAATTGCAGACGTTGTGCCCCTCCTTTTTGTGGAAAGGGCACCACCTCGGCTTGTTATCCTTCCAAGCGAGTGCTTTGCCTTTGCCCCTGTCGAAGTATTGCTTGGAGTTGCGTGGCTCTTTGTCACCAATGGCTAAGACTTCCTTGGAACTTCTAGCTAGAGATTTCTGCCCTTTGCCCTTGTTCTTGAACTTCTTGACCTTCTCCTTCCTCCTACTGCCCTCGTCTTGTGCTTTGGAACTTGGATTGACTTGATCGATGGTCCTGGTCCATTCGACCGCTTTAGCGGCAATCGCATAGCGATTTGCCATCTCAAAGAGCTCACCGATGGTGGTCGGAGGATTCAAGGCGATGTCCTCTATGAACCTCCTATTGCATACGCATGCCTGAATGCCCTAATGATAGAACTGTCAAAAACCTCTGGAATCGAGTTATGAACCTGACTAAAGCTTTAGATGAACTATCATAAGGTCTTGTCGTTCCCTTGGTGCATTCGATGTAGGTCGTCCTCCTTCCCAGGGTGGTTGTGTGTACCCTGAAAGTTGGCCATCAGAAGGTCACAAAGGTATTACCACAAGTAGATTGATTCGAATGGCTGGTTGAGCAACCAAGAACGAGTATATCTTTTGAGCATATTCGGCAGATAGTTTGCCATAACATGCTCGCATCCTCCCGCAGTCCGAACCACAGTCGTGTAAATCTAAAGGAACTCGACGGGATTCTAGGACCCATCAAATTTCCCCATATTCACCAGTCAAAACCACTGTGGCCAGCACACTGCTCAGAGTTTAGGCACGAATGCCTAGCATCTGATAATGATTTCTTGCCGTCTCCTTTGCAGGAAAGGATAGTTGACATTGCCAGACGGTCGTATTCAACGATGCCTGGCAGTCAATGGACCCGACCGATTGTAGGTCTAGTCTGTATGAGGGTAGTACTCCTCATACTCCATCTACTGCTATAGATTCCTTGGTTGAAGGGGTGAACGAGCATCAACTTGCTGATCTGGAGCCGTTCGATGTACCCTCCTCCGACTAGTATTTCAATTGGGAGTCTGATGCGCCCTGTCATCATGCCAAACCTAACTAGGTGAGTTTCGCGATCGATTAGATGAGGTCATACCTTGCCGATTCTCAGAGTTACATCAGGGAGGGTGCTCGAGTCTATCCATCAAATCGTGGAGTCTTTGCGAAATCCCTTCAGCGAAGTGGTCGTAGCCCAGTGCTCAAGCAAGCTCTTGAGTCAGGTTCTCGAGCAAGTCATTGATCCCTTGAAGCTCTCGAGCCTCTTTGGATTGGTACTGGACACGCCCAGGTAAAGACCTTTGGGCATTCAGTCGCCTTCCTTGAGCAGTCTCGAGATCCTCGATCCCTGATGCTGGCTAGGGCTGCCTCACAGGAGAGTAATTATTTCTAGGATTTCTCCCACGCTCATCAGATTACTGATCAGGCTCATCACTGGAGGTCTCCTCACCATCCTCACGAGAGGCAGGAGAGTGTGATTCGTGGGGAGCATCCTCAGGCCTTCCTCCGAGAGTGTGATAAGGATCTACGGGCAGGGCAAAGACCTCCTGTCTAGAATCTCTACTTCTGGGGGAGGTCCCCTCGTCTGAAGAATCGTCGAGCAAAATTGCCTCACAGCCTGGAGTAAACATCGCCAGGTAGGGGAATTCTGGGTTATAACTGTCCTCGGTCGGATTTGTTCCCTACAAAAATACAAGCGAATGCGAAGAGTGCCCACCCATTCTCTTTGCAGATTCGACCGGAGAGTCACCACCACCAGTTGGCGATGGATTCCTAGATTGGTAGATTCTAGGGCTCGCTAAAACTGCTCGAAGTGTCACCGTAGGACTCAAACGCTCGGGGACGGGCCCATTGCCACATTGTGAGTCCTCATCATGGTCAGGTTGACCCTTGCCACTCGGGAGAAGTGAGTCCTCTGTTCGGTGTACTGCTATGGGGGATTTGGATCCCTCATTAGCCTTTTCGGTGGCGTGGTATCTAGGATCATTGGATGGATCTCTAGGGACAAACTCACCGTTAGAAGCAAGCATGGTCTACTCATAGTCTAGCAGGCCTCCATATCGATATCCGTGTAGTTGGCCAAGTCGAACCAGTTCTTCTCGTTCCATTCATTTGCCATGAGGGCATTAGAAGGAAAAATAAGAAACTTGCAGATGAGGAAATTACTGGAGTCTTAGAAGAAGAATTCTCCATGGATGGTGCCAACTGTCGGTATTTTAATACCGATCTTACGTATGATTTATTTAGTTAGGGGAATCTCTTAGAAGACTAAGCTATGGTCATGTAGAGCAGAGACACAGGAATTTTTATCTAGATTTAGATATTCTCCTAGGAGAATAATAACCCTACGTCTTGTGTAATTACAACTCAAAAAGATATTACAACTCAGTAATGTGGAAAAGAAAACTTGTGCTCCCTCTCACTAGGCTCTCCTCCCAATCTCTTCTGCCCTTCTCTTCTCTGGCACCAACCATTAAATACTTGATGAAACAACGCCATTGTCCGGTGCTAGAAGACGCCTCAACACTTTGGGAGATAACCATCTGGTGGAGGTTATAGTCAGAGAGACATGATGGCCATCCGTCATGCAGCAGTTGTTGTCAGAGAGAGATTGTGTACGGTTATTAGATAAATGCACATTCTAACTGCCATGTCAGGTGCCCCAACGATGTAGTAGGCATTGCTTGGCAAGTTGATTGGGGATATAGAAATCGTAGAATAGTCTACCATCATAAGGTGACCATAGGACTGCTTTCGATTACGTAGTCGTAGAAGAGCCTACGACCATTAAATGGTTATAGAAGAACTTACGACTTCGTGATCATAGAAAAGCCTACGACCATAGAATAGTCGCAGATGGACTTATGACTTCATCGTTGTAGAAGAGCTTACGACCATGGAGTAGTCGAAGGAGAACTTACGACTACCTCGTAAATCTTACCCCTTACCAATAGGGGGTATACTCGGAGGATACAATGATGTTGAGGATTATTCTATCCTCATCAATGTGTATGTTGACTTTCATTATTTTTGCATGCCTTGCATAGCCGTCGCCGCCTCCACCAAGAAATAAAAATAAAATATTATTAATGTAGTGCTTTAATTAGCAATAATTATTTACTATTAGTACTAATTAATTGTGCTTAGCGCTAATTATTAGTAATTTGGTAGGCAACCCTTTGCTAATTATATCTCTATATGACTCTTGTTGTTGGGCAATATCTCTATACTCTAGCACCCAACCCTATGCCCCAAGGTCTATAATGGTTATCATGATCTTGTCAAGTTAAATCAATTCTTTACGTGTGAGTGTCCAACACAAATCCATCTAGTCAAGAAAAATTAATGGCACTCTGCCTTAGCAAGACCTATTATTAAAAAACATGGTTTTGGATGGTGCAGCTAATTGGGAGGGCATCAATTTAGCTTAATATTATGTAAGGGGATTTTATTTCTACAATGTTAAAAGCATTTGGAGCAATTAAATAACATGTATAAAAATAAATAAACAAAAATATGAAGCCATTCACAGACAATGACATTACATCTAATATAGTATGGCCCTTTCACATGGTGATCTCTATCGCACATTTCCTGTTCACCATGGCTCCAAGTGGCCAAAACCTCCAAGTATTTCTACTAAGCTATTACTCGACAGCATGTACTAGTAAAGGTCACAAGGAGTGAAGAAGCAATACAAGTCGACACACAAGTCGTTATACAGATATAGACAGCTTTGGGCTGCAATAAGCATGACACACAGGCCATAAATATTACATACATATATGCATCTCATACAACATTCAGATGCATCATGGGTCATACTATTCACACAATCCTGCAAAATAAATATGCATAGTATCTTATTCTATCTAACATACCAAGTTATTGTTCTAGTCACAAAGGTCCTATTTGAAAATTTTGGACTACGTAGATCTAATCTACTATTCTATCCATGCAAATCGCATTGGATTAATCATATTAATCCTTTTCGATCACAACTCCGATTCAATCAACCAAAATTGATTTTTGTGTGCTCTATGGATTTACTCCTTCACTGTCTGCCCCGATGGCAGAAAACCGATCGGTAGAGGCAAGTCGTGATTCAATCATGAAAACACGATCACAGAATAGCGATCATGAACTCATATATAGAGCACCATGCATAGACGATCATATCAACCACCGCCAAAATCAATCTATCATATAGAATGACCACAGAAATAGTAGCATGTGAAGTGGAGTTCTTGAAAGACAAGCTAGTGTAGCTGCCTAGGCCCGCCAGGTCAGAGTTGCAGCATATGAGCCTGAAAATGTCATAAAAGTTGCATCTGCAGCATACATGGAGAAGTGAAACATGTTAAAGAGGGGCTTTATGGAATTATGGGTTCCATATTGCGGTATGCTCGTATCCCTAGTGATCTGGTAACTCTCCATAAAGTTGATGTTGAAATTCGTGGTATAAGAAGGAAGATTCAACTAGTGCATCCATTCTGGGTATTATTAGTCTTTGTGGGAATACAACAACACTGTTAAAACTTTGATCTAGGAGAAAACGCACACATCGCAAATAAACGGAGAGAACACATGAGAATTTCTAAATTTCTCTATTCTCGTATTTGCTTCCTCTTTTCTTGCTTTTCTTACAAAACTGGATACAAGCCTCCTCAATATATAGGCTAATAATCTCCTACTAGCATATGTATTCGGACTTCAAGTTGGGCACAACTTCAACTTGAGTTACACACGGAGACAGACTCTACTACGACTTGAACTCTAAGTCAAGATTATTTCTAACAATCTCTCCCTTAATCTTGACTTGACATACTCTAGTTTTAGTCTCAATGCATTATGAACTACCAGCCACACCTCCACATGAAGCGTTCTACATGCAATCTACATGTAGGAACTCAACTTAGCTGGTGCTGGTTCATCCAGATGCAAAGATTATAAAAATATTTAGGTAGTCAGTCTCAATTACGACTTACTAAACTCATACTGGATATAGAACAGTGACACATCTCCTCTGCCTTGCTGCGTTGCTTTGGGACGGCTGCATTACTTTGCTTCTCTTGGCGTTGACTTTTGTTGCTCCAGCCGTACAACACGTGCGCGGAGGCCTTGGGAGCACCGCTCGAGATGAGCATGAAACGGAATCGTCGAGATGATTTTTCAGTGACTCGCTTCTTGCCTAGGCTCTAATACCATTTGTTAAAACTTTGATCCAAGAGAAAATGCACACATCGCAAATAAATGGAGAGAACACAGGAGAATTTCTGAATTTCTCTATTTTCTTATTTGCTCCCTCTTTTCTTGCTTTTCTTACAAAACTGGCTACAAGCCTCCTCAATATATAGGCTAATAATCTCCTACTAGCATATGTATTCGGACTTCAAGTTGGGCACAACTTCAACTTGAGTTACACACGGAGACGGACTCTACTACGACTTGAACTCTAAGTCAAGATTATTTCTAACAATCTCTCCCTTAATCTTGACTTGACACACTCTAATTTTAGTCTCAATGCATTATGAACTACCAGCCACGCCTCCACATGAAGCGCTCTACATGCAAGCTACATGTAGGAACTCAACTTAGCTGGTGCTGGTTCATCCGGATGCAGAGATTCTAAGAATATTTAGGTACTCGGTCTCAATTACGACTTACTAAACTCATACTAGATATAGAACAGTGACACATCTCCTCTGCCTTGCTGTGTTGCTTTGGGACGGCTGCATTGCTTTGCTTCTCTCGGCGTTGACTTTTGTTGCTCCAGTCGTACAACGCGCACGCGGAGGCCTCGGGAGCACCGCTCAAGACGAGCACGAAACGGAATCGTCGAGATGATTTTTTCAGCGACTCGCTTCTTGCCTAGGCTCTGATACCATTTGTTAAAACTTTGATCCAAGAGAAAATGCACACATGCAAATAAACGGAGAGAACACAGGAAAATTTCTGAATTTCTCTATTCTCTTATTTGCTCCGTCTTTTCTTGCTTTTCTTACAAAACTGGCTACAGGATGATCTTCTACGTCGTTTTGGGATGGAAAATTGCATGCCTATTGTGTCACCTATGGGAGCTGCTTCGACACTTGATCCCGATGAAGATTGTGAAGCTGTTGATCAAAAAGAGTATAGGAGCATGATTGGCTCACTTTTATATCTTACTGCTTCGAGGCCAGACATACAATTTTCTGTGTGTTTATGTGCTCGTTTTCAAGCTTCCCCACGTGTTTCACATCTACAAGTCATCAAACGAATTTTCGGTATCTACATGGCACTCAAAACTTTGGCATATGGCTTTCGCTTCTTCATGTATTAGTTTAAGATCTTTTTCTGATGCTGATTTTGGAGGTTGTAGAATTGATAGAAAAAGTACATCTGGTTCATGTCATTTTTTGGGTAATTCACTCATTTCATGGTCATCTAGAAAACAATCTTCATTGCTCAATCCATCTTTGAATCTGAATATGTAGTCTTTGCTAGTTGTTGTTCACAAATTCTTTGGATAGTAGCCACACTTAAAGATTATGGGATAATTTTGGATAATGTTCCACTTTTTTGTGATAATACTAGTGCTATTTGTATTGCTAAGAACCCAGTGCAACATTCAAGAACTAAGCATATTGATATAAGATTTCACTTCCTTAGAGATCATGTGGATAAAGGAAATATTGTGCTTCATCATATAGATACTGAACATCAGTTGGCAGACATTTTCACGAAACCTTTGGATTCTTCTCGGTTTGTTCGTTTACGAAGTGAGTTGGGTGGGTTGCACCCGATGGGATTATTCTAAGGGGGAGCTTGTTATTTAAAATTTTTGAGCTTGTTATTAAAATTTTTTTGGAAGCTTTGTTTATTATCCTTGTCAAATAACTCATCAAATCCAAGTCATTGAAATCAATTGAGTAGTAGAGCTCTTTTTATCATATCTATTCGTATGTTGTGTAGCTTTGATTAGTATTATTTATAATAAAATTGCTACATTTGAATTAAAAGTATGACATGGCGGAATACTTTGACTAGATTAATTATATTTATTACTTTGCGATGTTCTTCGAAAAGGATTAGCTTGATTGTGAGTCTTATTTTAACTCTTGGTTATGAGGCTCGCATGCTTCATGTTCCAATTCTTATGATCACTCAATTTGGCATGTTATTAAAAAAGGAGTATATAAAGAAAAAAATTGAAAAGATGTATGCTTCAAGCATGCCATGGTGAACAAAAAAAATGGCACAAAAGTGCGCAAAATGAAAAGAAGTATGCTTCAAGCATGCCACCATAAAAAAACGAAGAAGAAGAAAAGTATGTCATTATGAAAAGAAGTACGCTACAAGCATGCCACATGCCTAAAAATTGAGTGTGGAGTAATAAGTTGTTACATGAGACTGCTAGCCCGTCTAGAGTTAAAATTTGTTTCACTTTTAGGTTTTGACTTTTTGTTGTGATATCTCATTGTGCTCTCTATAATTGGTTTGGTTATTGTTGAGATGCCTGTCATTGATATAAATTGCTTAATCATATTGAAAACTTGTTTTGACATTGCTATATGATATATGACTTTATATGATCTAGATAGCTCTACTCAAAAATATGACTTGGTTGTGTTTTTAAACCAATGCAACGTGTCTTGGATAATCTACAAAGCTTCTAGATTTTTATTATCATTTTTCTTTCTTAGATTTATTCCTTCTTTGAACTTTCTTGATGATTACATTGCCAAAGGGGGAGAGTTTTGGTGTGCTTTGCGAGAAATTAAAGAGAATTTGGTGAGAATAAAATTGCCTCTATTGTGTTGAGGGAGAGAGATTTGAGATTTATGGTTTAAAATATTTTTGCGGCTTCAGTTCTTCACTTATATCTTTTTGAAGCTAATTCATCATACAATTTTGTGGTGTTGTCAATGTATTCATCAAGGGGGAGATTGTTAGACCATGTGGCTAGGTTTAAAATATTTTTGTGATGAATAATTGACAATGATTATTTTGTTATGATGAATAATTGGTGATTTTGTTTAGCGATGTTATGCGAGGTGTGTGGTGCGTGCATGAACTGATGTTGGTCAAGTTGGGACGAACTTGTGCCGGAAAAATATTCTTTGGTCTTTGCATGTGCAGGTTGAGCATGGAGGCGATCGTGGTTGGTGACGAGGTGGACCGGAACTAGGATGGGGATCCGAGGTTCAGACGGTCAAAGAGGGCACGAGATGATCGGGCTCATGCTTGGGGCGCATGGAGATCAAAGGTGGATGATACGTGGAGAAGCTACGGGAGGTGCGGTCCTGGAGGCTTCGACACGTGACGCGTTAGAAAAGTCGTGAGTGTGAAAAATCCGTGTTATGAAGGGTTTCGGGTCCCTTGAAAATTAGTGGGCCAAAAGTCTAGTTAAGATAAAAAGGACCAGGCCTAGTTGGATTAGGATTTTAAGGCCTAGTTGGAGTTGGATTAGGATTTTAAGGCCTAGTTGGAGTTAGATTAGGATTTTAAGGCCTAGTTGGAGTTGGATTAGGATTTTAAGGCCTAGTTGGAGTTGAATTAGGATTTTAAAGCCTAGTTGGAGTTGGACTAGGATTCATAGTTGGCTGTGTAAAAAGAATGGGGTGCAAGGAGAAAAATTGTACCGAGGAGCGGCGTGGAGAAAAAGTACGCGCGAAGAAAGAGGCGTTTTTGGGGACGGCGCGGTACAAGCGATCTGAAGAAAATCAGAAAAGAGCGTAGCGCTGGAGACTTGCTGAGACTTGATGAATAGTGTCTATATTTTTTGAATAAAGTTTGTGAGTTTTTTATTTCGCATCTATTATCTTTTTTCTTGATTTTTTGATTCCCATAAATTCTCCATGCATTTATCTACATCTAGGTATTTTTGATGCTTACATACATGAATTATTTTTAATTAAAATATTGATTAAAGATTAAGAAAAAACATGCACCTTGGCTGATCGATCCGAAGTTTTAGAGCTACAGTACTTTCGCTACAGTATGCTACAGTGATTTGCTACAGTGCGCCGTGTTTTGCTACAGTAATTGCTACAGTAAATCAGGAAAAAAATTGGTTTTTTGTTATTTCTGGTTTTTGCTCATTAAAAAGTAGAAAATCTAAAAAAAGGTTTCCGCTGTGCGCTGCAATCATTCACCCCCCCTCTGATTACTATCAACGATCCTACAATTTCACATTCCTGTACACGTTCTTTCGTCACATTTGAACTTAAAAATTTGCAGTCTAGATATTTAGTCTGGCGTTGTATATTCCGTGGCAAGCTGAGTTGATTCCATTCTCCATTACTCAGTGGTTAAGTACACCTTTCTTTTGTCAGGTCGTATTAAACAGTTTTAGTAAATACATTTAAATACTAAATGTGTGGTATTCTGAAATCTGACTAATGCAAACTTGATAGAAGAAACACACAACTTTACTAGTTCTGCCATCACACAGTAGACTTAGAACTTCAAAATTGGAAATCCAAATGTTGAGATTTTTATTTGCATAGGTGATACATGCTGTGGGGTGCTGAAAAATGCTCGATACCAATTTGTTTCCTGTCTGTTGCCAACAATCGGATGAACTAGATTGTTGCGCGCAGCCCAATCCACTGGTTTGGTCATTACCAATAAGCGAACTATGTTTTTCATGTTCGTCCACCAGATGTCTGATTTTGTTATTTGAGTCCTTCAAACTTCAATCTTTGTTTTTCTTGATTAATCACGTCAAACTCAACTCATCCTTTGGTATGCTCATTTGCAGAATCGCAGTGTATTAGTATTGCCGAGGCCGTTTGTGCACAACATGATTCTACCGGACTTGGTTTGTAAGTGTGCAACGACAGGCCCTTTTGGACAACATGGCGATAAACATTTCCTATCATATATATTTTCTGGGTTTGCTGAACATGCATATACGGCTTTACTTTGGCATTTGGTATTTTCCTACTATCTGTACCGCTATTAAAATAACTTAGTTGCAACTTGCAAGTGCTTGTAAATGCATCTATCTCTCTATATCTTCTATAATTATTAAGCACTCTGAGGAAGCTTCCACATTAGTTAGAAAGATCTAGTCATCTATCTATCTAGCTGGTCTAAGTTATAACTGTTCAGATCGAGTCCAAATAACTCTTAAGGAAAATTCCCATGTTAGTCACAAGAAAAAAAGAAAAAGATCTAGCTATCTGTCTGCCGTGGACCTAAGTTATTACGGATGAGATTTAATATCTATCTTTAGTAGTAGAGATGTATTAGGTAGAAATTTTAATTATTAATGGAAGTTTATCTATTCCTGTAGAGCCAAAACAAAAGGTACTCCACATGCACGTCCGCCAGGATACAAGCCTCTTGCGTGTATATTAACCTCTCCCCCTCTCTACGTTTGTAACTGTTACATGCAAAAAGTAAAAGGTGCCCAAATGTATAGGTGCCTCCATGTACAGATGTCTTTCCAGACAGACATCTATTCAAGCCACCCTATGATCATCTATATATATATATATATATATATATATATATATATGTATCAACATGTACAGATTCTAGACTAATGAATGGATCAACAGTTCATCACATACACTTGTACTCTTTCTCTTACTTGTACTCTTTCTCTTGCAATACGTTATCAGCACACTCAAACACACAAGTGCAACAGAAACAAAACAAAAGGTAATGGCACTGGATGTCACGGCATCGCCTTCTACCACACCCGCGCCCGGCGGCGTCCTCCGACGGCCGGCGTGGCGCGTCCTCATGACGCGGCGACGCCCAGCGCGCGCAGCGGCGCGCGCGGCACGGCGCCGCGGCAGCGCGCGCTTTCGGCGCGCGGCGATGCACGCGCGCGACGCCGGGAGGCCCGGCGCCGAGCGCGGCGGCGCGCCGACGCCGAGGCGGCTCGGCCCGCGGCCGCCCGGCGCGCCGACGCCGCACGCCCGAATCGCGGCGCTCACGGCTCATCCGGCGGCTCGGCGCGCGGGCGGGCACCACGGCGCGGCCGGCTCGTCGCGGCACCCGACGGCACCGGGCGGTCCTGCGGCGGCGTGGCTGCGTGCGGCGCAGGCGGCGCGCCGGCATCGCGTGGTGGCATGGCGCCAACGGCGCCGCAAGCGGCGGCTCCCATGCCGCCCAGGGCCGGCGCCACGCACCCAAAACGGCCGGCGGAGACCTCGCGCCGGAGACCCGCGACCGGCGACGCCCGTGGCGAGGCGGCGAGCCCATGGCGCGCGGTGGTGGAGGCCCTGGCGCGAGTCTTGGCGGCGCCGGGCGGTGCAAGCGGCGGTGGCGGCGGCGAGTTGGCGGCGGCGCGGCTCCCATGGGCGGCGGCGGCGCATCAAAGGCAGGTGGCGGCGGCTCCCATGGGTGGCGGCTGGCTAGGGTTTTGGGGAACCGTAATTCACTGCCCCTCCTTTTATATGGCTCTCTAAAAATGGGCTTTGGCCTATTAAATCCCACCATCCCATATGGGCCGAAAGGCCAAATGGGCTGCAGCCCAGGTTGTCTCAAATTTGCATTTCCCCCCTCTAGTTCATGGAAAATGCAGACATTTTCTTTTGAATAAATTTGTATTGTAATATTTGCAGTATAGTCCTTACGCTTATTTATAATTGTACCTGTCAGTTTGTACATTTATAAATTAGCATTTCAGTCCCTACAGGATCTGAAAATTATGTAATTGTTCAAATAAATGTGCATGCACATTTCTATAACTTTTACATATTTAGGATTATTACTTTATTGCAATTTATTTACAATATAAACTGCGACCATATTTAAATTTGCTCTCGCTAGTAAATTTAAAATTCCCGTTTAGTGAGTACCATTGTACTTCATAAATTGGAATTTTTGAAAATATTATACCTAAAATAAATACCATAATCACAATTTATGGCACTTTGCTATGCCATACAATAAATTGGTGTTCACCACCAGTATTGTGATTACACGGTATTATAAATATAACCACATGTTATATTTAATTTGGGCATATATTCATTCGGATTACAATACTCATATTGTTTTCCACATATTTTGCATTTTATTACAACATTACCGTACACATTAATTTACCTCATGTAAATTAATTATTTATGGTGTACTTTTCATGTAGGTTTCAAATGGCTACCAAAGATTTTGAGCCACTCGCTCTCGATGGTGCCAATTACCCTACATGGGCTATGGACCTCAAAATCAATCTAACCACACGTGGGTTGCAAAGGGTGATATTTGATCCTCCAGCTGATCAAATTCCTCCAGATATTGTGATATATTCCATTTTGAGCATAATACGGAATCACATTCATCCCGATTTAAAAGCGGAATATCTGTATGAGGAAAATCCACTCACTTTATGGTTAGCCCTCAAAAATAGATATGAGCAGCAAAAAGTTGTTATCTTACCTGAGGCTAATCATGAATGGGCACATCTTAGACTCCAAGACTTCAAAACTGTTGGAGACTATAATCATGCCCTTCATGCTATTTGCTCTAAGTTGCGATTTTGTGAAAAGGGACCAACAGATGCAGATAAAATAGAGAAGACTCTCTCTACTATGCTCCCATCTGACAAGGTCCTCCAGCAGCAATGGCGTGCTGCAAATTACCAAACTTATTTTGATCTCATGCATACTATGCTTCAGGCAGAAAAGCATGCTGAACTTCTTTTACAGAACAATCAGCAACGTCCCATTGGGGCTGCTCCACTTCCTGAAGTACAAGCTAATCAAAATAAAAATAAGTTCAGTGGTTCACACAATCACTCAAAGAACTTTAGAGGTAAAAAAAACAAACGCAACATGAAGCAAAAACCAAGTGGATTCAAGAAAGGTAAAGACAATCTTGGTAAGAGAGTTGACAAAACTGAAATTTGTCAAAAATGTGGTTGCTACAACCATCCTACCAAGAAATGCCGCACCCCGAAGCATCTTGTGAACCTCTACCTCCAGTCCTTGGCTCACGGCAAGAATGCTCAAGAGAAGAGATTTGAAGCACACTTCAATCTCACATCCAACAATGATGCAGCCGGATGTTCTCCAAAGTTCCTTCAAGAACTCAAAGACACATGTGCTTCTCCAAAGAAGGATGATCTCATGTGCACCGAGGACACACTTGCAGAATTTCATTCTCAAGACATGTTTGGAGATCTCAGTTAGACTCCTCGTTCCATAGCTAATAAGTACTATAGTGTTGTAATATAAATAATGTTGTCATCTATATTGTAAGCTTGTATGCTACAATCATATATCGAACACATTCGATATTGTAAAATAAAGTTTGTATGTATTCTATATATACCACTATAAGAATTTCATTAAATTCTTCTTTTTTGTATATAGATTTTTGGAGTCAATCCAATGGAGGAGGAATTATGCCTTGTGGATAGTCGTACCACAAACTCTATACTTAGGGACACAAAATATTTCCTAACTCTTACTAGGAGAAAAGGAAATGTTTTAACCATCGCTGGATGCGATGCAACGATAGTAGGCTCTGGTCGCGCCTCTATCACTCTCCCTATGGGTACACAATTGGAAATTGAGGATGCACTCTTGTATCCCGATTCAACACGTACCCTACTCAGTTATAGAGATATCCGTCAGAATGGTTTCCATGTTGAAACCCAAAATGACAACCAAGAGGAATATCTCCTCTTAACCAAACACAACGGATATGGCAAACAAGTAATAGAAACGATTCCATCTTTAAACTCCGGATTGTACTATACATACATCAAACCCGTTCAACATATTGCGTACAAAGTAATTTTCCAAACCACAAACACATTCCAAATATGGCATGATCGCCTTAGCCATCCAGGCATTGGAATGATGATAAAAATTATTAGCAATTCAATTGGTCATACATACCTCAAAACAAAATTTTCGGAATCCTCAGATTTTGTGTGCACTTCATGTGCCACCGGAAAATTGATTTTAAGACCCTCTTATCTTAAAATCAGAGCTGAACCACTTAAATTCCTTGAACGCATTCAAGGAGATATATGTGGTCCTATACAACCATTGTGTGGACCGTTCAGATATTTCATGGTTCTCATTGACGCATCTACTAGATGGTCACATGTGTGTCTTTTATCCACACGAAACCATGCATTTGCTAAGTTAATTGGTCAAATTATCCAATTACGAGCACATTATCCTGAATATCGAATTCAATCAATTCGAATGGACAATGCTGCTGAATTTTCATCCCATGCCTTCAATGACGATTGTATGGCTCTTGGGATACAAGTTCAACATTCTGTTCCATATGTCCATACACAAAATGGTTTAGCAGAATCTCTTATCAAGAGAATCAAGCTTATTGCAAGACCATTACTACAGAATTGCAACTTACCAACATCATGTTGGGGTCATGCAGTTTTACACGCTGCTGACTTAATCCAATTGCGTCCAAGTGCATATCATAGCACTTCCCCGCTACATTTAGTACGTGGAAATCCACCAGATATTTCCCATCTGCGAAAGTTCGGTTGCGCTACATACGTACCGATCTCACCACCGCAGCGTACCTCAATGGGACCGCACAGGAAACTTGGGATCTATGTTGGGTATAAATCTCCGTCAATCATAAAATACCTCGAGCCCCTAACAGGGGACCTGTTTACGGCCCGGTACGCTGATTGCATATTCAATGAGGAACATTTCCCGGCATTAGGGGGAGACAACAAGTACCAAACTGAATGCCAGGAAATTAATTGGAATGTACAAGGCATTCTGCCTCACTCCACGTACGCAGAGACTCGAGCTTCAAGTTCAGAAACTCATTCATTTGCAAAACATTGCAAATAACCTGCCAGATGCATTTACTTATTATAAGGGTGTCACAAAATCCTATAATCCTGCCAGAAATGTACCTGAAAGAGTGGAGGTACCGCAAAATACCACTCAACTCCCAGTTCAAAATAAGAGGGGGAGAAGTATGGTACAAATGGCGGATACAGCTTCTAACAAGCGACAAAGGAAACAAAAGAATGTAAATGCAGATCAACCTCAAATTGATAGACACCAGAGGATCCTTAAACCCGCATCAACAAAGCACTCAATTATCGATCCTGGGACATCGAATACCCGACTCAAATGTTTTGGGAAATAACATTGAGTCACCAGGGGTCCAAGAAATTTCCACTAACTATACTGATTCTGGAGAATCATACGATCGTAAGACTACAATTGTCGACATTTATTTCTCCACAACAATTGCAAACAACCTTCAAAATGATCCAGATCCCAAGACCATAGCAGAGTGCAAATAGCGCTCGGACTGGACTCAATGAAAGGATGCAATTCAAGAGGAGTTAGCCTCGCTCAAGAAAAGAAATGTATTCACCAATGTGATACATACACCTCCCAAAGTATTCACTGTCGGTTTCAAATGAGTTTTCGTCCGCAAACGGAATGAAAACAATGAGGTGGTGAGATACAAAGCAAGGCTTGTAGCACAAGGGTTCACGCAGAGACCCGGCATTGATTTCAATGAAACTTATTCTCCAGTAATGAGTGGAATAACATTCCGATACTTAATCTCATTGGCAGTACAAAATCATCTATCTTTTCAGTTGATGGATGTAGTGACCACATATCTTTATTGGTCACTTGATTCAGACATATACATGAAAGTTCCCGATGGAATTTCAATTCCGAATCCAAACGCAAATCGCACAAATCACAATATGTATTGTGTAAAATTAAACAAGTCTTTATATGGCTTGAAACAGTCGGGAAGAATTTGGTACAACCGACTAAGTGAGTTCCTAACCAAAAAGGGATACTCCAACAATGATGATTGCCCATGCGTGTTCATCAAAAGATCCTCAACAGGATTTTGTATTATATCTGTGTATATTGATGATCCTAATATCATTGGTAACATACAAGATATAGATGAAGCACGTAATCATCTTATGACGGAATTTGAAATGAAGGATTTTGGTAAAACCAAATTTTGCTTAGGTATACAACTTGAGCACCTTCATACAGGCATCCTAGTGCATCAATCAGCCTATGTCCAGAAAATATTGGAGAAATTCAATATGGACAAAGCATATCCATCGAAAACCCCCATGGTTGTTCGATCTCTCGACAGGGACAAAGATCCATTTAGACCCCGAGATGACAATGAAGAGCTATTGCGACCCGAGGTTCCATATCTCAGTGCCATCGGAGCGCTTATGTACCTTGCAAATTGCACCCGGCCGGATATTGCATTTGCGGTAAATCTACTTGCTAGATATAGCGCTGCTCCAACCAAAAGACATTGGGTAGGAGTGAAGCATATCCTTAGATATCTTCAAGGCACTAAAGATCTCGGTCTATTCTTCCAGAAGAATAACAATGTGGATTTAATAGGATATACAGATGCTGGCTATTTATCAGATCCCCATAATGCCAGATCTCAAACAGGCTTTGTATTTTTACACGGTGGAACAGCCATCTCTTGGAAGTCTTCAAAACAGTCTCTAGTGGCTACACCCACTAATCATTCTGAAATAATTGCATTATATGAAGCATCACGTGAATGTGTATGGCTTCGCAGAATGATTAACCACATACAACAATCATGTGGTATAGGTGCCATTGCATCACCTACCATTATCTACGAAGATAATGCTGCTTGTGTTGTTCAAATGCAAACGGGTTACATAAAGAGCAATATCACAAAACATATTGCACCTAAACTATTTTACCCACATGAATTACAAGAGAGTGGGGAAATAAATATTCTGCAAACTAAGTCTTGTGATAATCTTGCAGACTTATTCACCAAGTCATTACCAACCTCCACATTCCAAAAATGTGTTCATAGAATTGGTATGCGAAGACTACGTGATTTGCAGATGTCAGGGGGAGAAATCTCCTAAGACTTAACCCGTTCAATACAAATATTGTACTCTTTTTCCCTTTATGAGTTTTCCCTCTAAGGTTTCTCATCAAGGTTTTTAATGAGGCAATATGACAACGTAATTATAAATATATCTCTATTTTCCCACAAGGGTTTTTAAAGAGATATAATCAAATATATGCCATATCATTTTTCTCCTTAAATTTTCCCACTGGGTTTTAAAGGAGTTTTTCATGGCGTATCTACTCTATCGGTTCTCCTCATATTTTTCCCTACAGGGTTTTAGAGGAGTTTTTCCAAGATGATCATATGAAGATACATTGGTCAAGGGGGAGTGTTACATGCAAAAAGTAAAAGGTGCCTAAATGTATAGGTGCCTCCATGTACAGATGTCTTTCCAGACAGACATCTATTCAAGCCACCCCATGATCATCTATATATATGTATCAACATGTACAGATTCTAGACTAATGAATGGATCAACAGTTCATCACATACACTTGTACTCTTTCTCTTGCAATAGTAACATCGCCAAATTGACTTCGCCTCCATGGTTCCGCTCTTTGATCTTCCTGGCATTCGTTTGGCTGAGTTACTCCTCGCGACCTGCTGTCAGATCCCGGCTAAGAAATCCGACAGAAATGGACTGGTCTCGTGAATTTGGTGGTAGATTTCGACAAGATCAAGTCAGGAATCGTGGGGGAAAAGGAAAAGCGAACTAGGGTTCTACGAACTACAGATGAGAGACTAATTTACTTTTCCTTCCTGCCTTTCCCCTTTCTCCAACCTCGGGTTATAACCCTGAGTTTTTACAACGCATGACTCAGCTGTAACTAGGGTGAATGGTCAAGTTTCAGTCTGAAAACAAAATGCTGAGACGGCTACAGGATAAAACAGTAATTACTAAACTCAAAACAGAGTCGTCCGATGCTCCTTGGCGCTGCTAGCTTGACATCCATGCCGCCGATTCTGAATGAGTGAAGTCGCTGAAGCGTCCCCTTCGCTGCCGGCTTCCTTGACTTCTGAATCTTCAGATAACTGAGGCTCCATTTCTTTGCTGTGGCCTGACACCTGCCCAACTGCGTCCTCACACAAGACGCTCCAAATTGAAGCCTGCACGGTGAGACGGTAAGTTGACGACGAAGAAGTAGAGTAGCAGTACGTTAGATGATGTCCTACCGGAAACAAAAAAGACAAAGAAGTCATTGTTGCGGCAGCAGGTGGAAACTTCGCAATGACGACGGCGGCAAATTGGACGAACTCGATGTTGACTGCTGAGTGAATCAGCACGCGTGCATAACGGCAATGCAGCGGGAGATAACAGCCTGCATCATGCATACATAGTGAATGCATACATGCGTGACGCATGCAGCAGCCATGCATGCAAGCAGAAAAGGAGGCAGTTAGAATCAGTCGCATCTGGTAGCATCAGGAAAGTATGTGGATCCGATTTGCTATCGTGGGTTAGAAACCAAGAGAAAAGAACATCTCTCAGCCTCTCAGGCAGCGGCAATGATGGAATAGTGGAAGGAAAGCGTATTCAGGATTTCAGGGATAGAGCGGAGGCAGACGCCGGCAAAGTGCGGGTTATCCGGGAGCTGTTGACTTAGATGCGGACACACACACACAGGGGCAGAGGGGCTCACGGGTCACGGCCAATTGCAGCGCCATTAATCACGTGAAGGGAGAGTTCCGATGGCAGTGAGAGACTCGGCAGCGCCGTGGAACGGCACGGCCAATCGCGGGCCACACCAAGATTGGCCAGAACGATGGGAGGCCATGGAACGAGTGGTAGATGGAAACAGTTGATGCATGCATATTAGAGACATGATTGCAATGGCCAGCAGATTAAACAGGGAGGAGAGCAAAGGAACGTATGTGCTCAAGATTGAGCTAGAGGAAACCAATGATCAATACACGAGATGAGCAAAACGCAACAATCCAAAGTTGTCGATAGGTCAGCTGGCAGGAGGGGTGGACGAGGGAAATAAATTCTATGGAGTTGGGCCTTAAATCCGACGTTCTAAGGCTGCATCCTTCCCACTCCTCCTCTTCCTCTTCCACGGCGCAAGGAATGAACCGAAATCCAACAACACAGGCACGAGTTGATAGCCTCGTATATCTTCATCTGGTAACGTCAGAGTATGAAGCCACAAGCATGTGCAGCCTCACTGGTGGCTTCTCACGGCTGCAGTACTTGGAACTCTGGTGTGTTCCCGTTGAGAAATTGGAGTTTGAGGATGACACAATGCCAAAGCTCATCAATTTGGGTTCCTGGGCCTGGAGTCAATAAGAAAGCTGGAACTGAACTTCATGGAGAATAAGCTACCCGAGGAGAGTCACGAAGAGCATGAGAAGAAGGGTTGCAAGCTCATCATAACAAAAGGCGAGTAGATCCAAGAGGCAACCTCAGATCGCCATGATAGTAAGTCTCAGATCCATTTCACATTCCTGTACATGTTTTTTCATCACATTTGAACTGAAAATTTTGCAGTCTAGATATTTAGTCTGGCGTAGTATATTCCGTGGCAAGCTGCGAGGGGTGCCCTGCGGCGTGGACCTTGGTCTTGCCGAACTGATCGAGGTAACGCAGGAACTCCAGCACGTGCGCGCCGCTGCACCGCGCGAGCTCCAACATGGCCGGTGGTTGCACAGTACTACACGAACGTGTCCCCGTACAAGAACGAAGTTTCATGAGACATTTCGGCACCTCCTTAATAAACAAAGAAATCGGTTGTGAAAAACCTTACCCGAATTCCTCCTCTTGTTCAAAATACTAGGCTAAGTGAGGTCACTAAGGCTTGCCATAAGGTAAGCAAACGAGCGACTTTTGGCCATCATGAACCAGAGCTCCTCATTCTTCGTCATGGAATGCAACATAAAGGGGTTCTGAAGAAACAAATGTATCATCCAAAACTTGCGCATTAATTACAGGCACAACTATAGTACTTTTGTACCAAGAAATGGTAATTTCTTCAACAGCTTGCTGAAATTGTACCGGACATATTGTGGTGAAAAGGGGACAGAATAGAAGATTCAAGAACTCACCAGAGTTGTCAGTGATCCATGAACACCTCGTCCTCGCTAGCTCCAGGCCGACTGGCGGTGGCGGAGGACTCCTACACCTCGCTGAAGAGACAGGGCCACCACTCTTGCCCCGCTTCTCTTCCTCTGTTAGCCGCCCTTGCGAATCTCTCAATTTTCTAGCTCTAGCTTCAAATGAAATGGATTAGGATTTGATGAACACAGGATGAAACAATGGATGTTTGGTGCTGTGTGAACTTGCAGGCTGCAGCTTTTCCGGTTTTTCTTCTCTTTATTTATAGAAAAACAAAAGTTTACATCAGCCATAAACTATCACATTCAGTGCCTCGCTGCAAACTGAACCATGATGGCTGTAAAAACTGAAAACTGAAACGCAAGTACTAACTGAAAGCTGAAACACAAGCACTAATTGCAAACTAAAACGCAAGCACTAACTGCAGACTGAAACGTAAACAATGACTGAAAACCGAAATGCCATAATGGCTAACTAAGAAACTGGCGCAGGATTATTTCTCCAACAAATCTCCCTAATCCGACACCTTGTGACGACCTTGACGATGCCCGCCTTCTTGCGGTTCATGAAACTCGATACGCTGAGTGGCGATTAAATGAAGCTCGTCGAGTCGAGCTCCACCGCTTCGGCGGCGAAGATGTTGGCCATGCTTCTGTAGCGCCGCGGAGCCCCGTGATCATCGTCGACGTCGGGTTCAACAGTTGGGGGCGATATGAACTCGATGGCGGGTTTCGGAGTGCGTGGCGAAACAGGGTCGTTGGGAGCCGCCGTCTCCAAGTGTTCCGGTGTTGCTGTCTGGCCTCCCGGCGCCATGCTGGATGGCACAGAGGAGGAAACCACCTCGTAGTGGACGGTGAACGAATCACCCAAGGAGGCCGCAACGGACTCTCCTGAAGCCGCCCAATCCCACTTCGCCACTTCATCGAACACGGCGTCGCGGGTGACACAAACACGCCGAGACGCCGGGTCGGAAGCGCGATATGCCTTGGTTCCCGATTCATAGCCGAGGAACACCATGGCCTTGCTTCGATCATCGAGTTTCTTCAAATGCGGTCTCACGTCCTTGACGTAAACCACGCACCCGAACGTCTTGAAGTAATGCACGGTAGGTATTCGACCGTGCCATGCCTCATACGGGGTCTTGTTGCGAACACTCTTCGTCGACGAACGGTTCAGGATGAAGACGGCAGTGGACACCGCCTCGCCCTAGAACTCCCCCGGCATGTCCTTCGCCTTCATCATGTAGCGCGCCATGGCCACAACCGTCTGGTTGCGGCGTTCGACTACGCCGTTCTGCTGAGGGGAGTACGGCACCGTGAGGTGCCACTGGACACCCTCATTGGCATAGTACAGACTAAACTCTACGGAGGAGAATTCCCCTCCGCGGGTTAGATCATCGATCAACAACAGGAAGTACCTCTTGCCGCCATGGGTTGTCGACGTGATGGGCCCGCATATATCGCTGTGGATGAGATCGAGGCACTTCGACGCGCGGTACGCCGCCGCGTCTGGGAACCGCGTTTGCTTCTGCTTGCTAATCAGGCAGCCGTCGCAAACCTGATTTATGCGCTCAAGCTCCAGTAGGCCTCGCGCCATCCCACGCCGAGCGAGCATGCGAAGCGAATCGAAGTTGAGGTGGCCGAAACGTGCATGCCATGTCCAGGCCTCCTCCTTGCCCCTTGCCGCGAGGCAAATGGGCTGTGCAATGTCGACGTTGAGCACATAGAGACGTCCGGCGCTCCGCCGAACCCGGCATAGCAGCCGGCGTTGGGGGTCGCGCAATGTGAGAATGCCATTCTCGACCTCCGTCTTGCAGTGAGATTCGTCTAGCTGGCCGAGGCTGATGATGTTGCTGCGGAGGCGCGGGATGCAGTAGACACTGGTGAGCGCGCAGTGAGCACCGTTCTTGCAAGCGAAGAGCACAGTGCCGTACCCCTCAATGCGGACTCGTGAGGTGTCGCCGAACTTGACGGAACCGCGCACGCTGGTGTCGAGTTCGGAGAATGCGATCCGTGCGCCCGTCATATGATTCGATGCACCGGTGTCCAAGATCCATTTTGGATCTACTGGTTCTCCCTCGTCGCGGAGAGTGACAAGGGTGTGCTCCTCATTTATAACGAGTTTGGCGCCTACTGGTTCGATGTTGTTGGCGGGAGAGAGATCACAGACCTGAGCAAATAACAACATGGGCTCTTCTTCGCCCTCAGCCTGCTCTGGTTCGGCTTGGAGAAGATTCACCTGAGCCAACCTCTCACGATCCCGCTTCGCCTTTCGGCAGTCCTTGGCCCAGTGGCCGAGTTTGCCGTAATAACGACATTTGTCCTTGGAGATGTCATGGCACGCAGCCTGGGATGGCCCAGACTTTGGTTCCCCGTCTCCCCCGTCATGCCTGCGGCGGCGTCGGCCACGCTGGCGTGAGTGCGATGTGTTCCCGCTGTTCGCAGCGGCGCGAGAGGCGGACATGCCGGTTTCCTTGGTGTTGTACGACGACCATTTCTTCTCCGTGAGTAGAACCTGGTCTCCTTCCTCATCGTCTGACTCTCCACGATACTCGACAGCGTGGAGCCGGCCGGTGAGGTCCTCGATGGACAGAGTGCTGAGGTCAACCAAGGTTTCAATTGACAAGGCGATTTCGGCGATACCTGCGGGGAACAACACGCAGTAGCTTGCGGACCACCTTCTCCTCCGACAACTCTTCCCCAAGGAGGCGAAGGTCGTTGACGACACCTGGAGTCGGAGACTGAAGTCCTCCATGTGCTCGCCATTTTTGAATCGCATCGACTCAAATGTCTGGCGTAGCTTCTGCGCCTTGGATTCACGCACTCAATCCGCCCCAACCCTCATCGCCTTGAGGGCGTCCCAGGCTTCTTTGGCGTTGTCCTTCTCGGCGAGCGGCCGGAGGATTTCCGGAGGCACTGCGAGCAGGATCGCCGAAAGGGCCTGGCGATCTTCTTGGTATGGCACATCACCGGTGTCGACGGCGTCCCACAGGCCTTGAGACTACAGGTTGACTCGCATCAACACTGCCTAATCGAAATAATTTGAGCATGTGAGCGTGGGGTAGGATATGGAGCCACTACTCTCCTTCACGACCTGCTGGACAATGAGTTCACGCTGGCCGCCATCGCGTCGTTGCGGGCGGTGCGTCGATGGGGACGGCGAGTGTCCACGGCCGTGTCGCTGCAGTGTATGGGAGTGGCCTACGGCAAGGGCGGGAGCCGACATTATGCTCTGATACCAATTGTTAGCCGCCCTTGCGAATCTCTCAATTTTCTAGCTCTAGCTTCAAATGAAATGGATTGGGATTTGATGAACACAGGATGAAGCAATGGATGTTTGGTGCTGCGTGAACTTGCAGGCTGCAGCTTTTCCGATTTTTCTTCTCTTTATTTATAGAAAAACAAAAGTTTACATCAACCATAAACTATCACATTCAGTGCCTCGCTGCAAACTGAACCATGATGGCTATAAAAACTGAAAACTAAAACGCAAGTACTAACTGAAAGCTGAAAGCACTAACTACAAAATAAAACGCAAGCACTAACTGCAGACTGAAACATAAACAATGACTGAAAACCGAAATGCCATAATGGCTAACTAAGAAACTGGCGCAGGATTATTTCTCCAACAAATCTCCCCCTAATCCTGACGCCTTGTGACGACCTTGACGATGCCCGCCTTCTTGCGAAGTTCATGAAACCTGATACGCCCGAGTGGCGATTAAATGAAGCTCGTCGGAGTCGAGCTCCACTGGCTTCGAAGTGGCGAAGATGTTGGCCATGCTTCTGTAGCGCCGCGAAGCCCGTGATCATCGTCAACGTCGGGTTCAACAGTTGGGGGCGATATGAACTCGATGGCGGGTTCCGGAGTGCGTGGCGAAGCAGGGTCGTTGGGAGTCGCCGTCTCCAAGTTTCCGGTGTTGCTGCCTGGCCTCCCGGCGCCATGCTGGATGGCACAAAGGAGGAAACCACCTCATAGTGGACGGTGAACGAATCGCCCAAGGAGGCCGCAACGGACTCTCCTGAAGCCGCCCAATCCCACTTCGCCGCTTCATCGAACACGGCGTCGCGGGTGACACAAACACGCCGAGACGCCAGGTCGTAAGCGCGATATACCTTGGTTCCCGGTTCATAGCCGAGGAACACCATGGCCTTGCTTCGGTCATCGAGTTTCTTCAAATGCGGTCTCACGTCCTCGACGTAAACCACGCACCCGAACGTCTTGAAGTAATGCACGGTAGGTATTCAACCGTGCCATGCCTCATCCATGAAACAATGGATGTTTGGCGCTGCGTGAACTTGCAGGCTGCAACTTTTCTGGTTTTTCTTCTCTTTATTTATAGAAAAACAAAAGTTTACATCAGCCATAAACTATTACATTTAGTGCCTCGCTGCAAACTGAACCATGATGGCTGTAAAAACTGAAACGCAAGTACTAACTGAAAGCTGAAACGCAAGCACTAACTACAAACTAAAATGCAAGCACTAACTGCAGACTGAAAAGTAAACAATGACTGAAAACTAAAATGCCATAATGGCTAACTAAGAAACTGGCGCAGGATTATTTCTCCAACATCCTCTACCTTGCCTTCGGATTGGCCGACGCTTTGGCTCTTACAGCCTTACCCTGCCTGGCAGTGGCTACCTTGGAAGAAGCTGTGGGGAGGATCGTCCAGACGCGGCGGAGCTCCGACGAGGGGCTCGCTGGAGACTTGGACCTGACGCCCGACATTTCGGGGGCCGCGGCAAGCAACCTGAGAGGGCTCCAGCGCCGCTTCGTGGCGGACTGGCGACGGCCCCCGCGGATGACCTGGCGGCGCCTGGCCACCGACGACGGCATCGCGGGGCTGCCGGTGGTAGGCCTTGGCGAGGATAGCTTCATGGGCATTCGTGACACCATCGCTCGCATGCGCGCTGCTGCTTCCTCGTGCCTGTTCTCTTGGATTTGGGTTCATTCCTTGCGCTGTGGAAGAGAGTGGGAAGAATGCTCTGCGATTGGTGCTGCTACGTGGCACATTTGAGATGGGGCCTTAGAAGGTGGGATTCAGGGCCTGTTCTTTTCGACCGAAACTAGTGGCTTTTGGCTTTTACTACAGTACTTAATTTTCAAACGGGGTATTTTCTCAAGACGGGCTCTACAAGTTAATTATAGTACATGTTAAAAACCTAATATCTGTATCAACCAAAATCGCAAGCGAGTATCTTTCTCCGTAATTTCTATCACAAACAGCTAAAATTCAAAATTTTCAGCCAAAATTCATAAGCCACAGCCGCACCAAACAGGCTCTCAAGGCCCAACCCATAGGACTTATTTCCCTTCTCTACGCAAGAAACGAGACGCTTTCTCGAGTTTACTGCCCGTTTGCGATTCCCTTTTCCGCTGCCGCTTGGAGCAATGCTCTACGGATGTTGTTGCGCGTGAATCGAAATTTTTTTGGCTTCCGACTGGTGGATTGGGTTCTTTTGAATTTAATATTGACTTATGATTATACTATTTATAGTAACTGATTTTTAAAAAATGTATTTTTGAAAAACGAGTCAATAGAAAAATTGTAGTAAAAAGTATACTGAGTTCAGCTGTACCGACCAAAATCATATGCGACTATTTTTCTCTGCGTACTACCTCTTATGAACAGTCATAATTCAAATATTTAAGCCGTAAGAGCCATCAGTTTAAAAGAACCCACGTTGACTTTGCTTTGGACGCGTCAACCGAGTTGACGACTTGAACGAACAATACTCGCCGAACATCGTCAGCTTATTATTTATAACTTCTCACTAACAAATAAATATCACTATAGTTTTGAAGTGATTTATTATAATAATGTTTTCGCCAAATATCGTCAGCTTATTATTTATAACTTCTCACTAACAAATAAATATCACTATAGTTTTGAAGTGATTTATTATAATAATGTTTTTAACACGGATTATTGACTTATCAACATTCGGTACGTTCACATAAACGCTCATACTAGGATAAAAATCATAAGCCACAGCTAAAAAAAGACCCACCTTATTTTTCTCATCGGATCTCATTGGAGTTGATGGCTGTCTTGATGATGCCGTATGATGGCCGCCCCCTCCCAAGGAGAAATTCTATTAGAGCAAGTTTAATAAGGCTGACTGTGCTAGCTATAAGGGAATCCATGTCAGCATAGTCCTATGTGGAGGGGAGAGAAAAGGAGAGAGAGAGCTAAGCCGGCTCCCATGCAAGAGTCAAAGCTATAGCACAGGAAAAGAGGCGTTATCCATGCATGTACCAATAGAACTAACTGCTATACCCATGCATGTATTAAATGACCAATACTCATGTATGTATTAAATGATTGAGAGCTCTTGTAGAGACAACTTATAGCCAGCTTATTGTATGAGTTGGCTGCATCTTACCTTTTGATGACATGGAAATGTATTGGAGGTAGCAGCTATCTATACTATTAAACTTGCTCTTATGCAACGGGGATACAGCCGAGTTTGTGTCACCGGCCAATCGTGTGGTGACACGTGGCAAACAGGAATTTAAAAAACAATATTTTACTGTTTGTACTGTAGCACATAAATAAAAGATATTTTGTACTGTTTTGTACAGTAGAAAACAGTAAAAACATATATTTTTTATTGATTGCTACAGTAAAAATATTAATTTTTTAGTACTTTCTGCCACGTGTCATCCTTCGGTTGGCCGGTGACACAAACTCGGCTGTATCCCCGTTGCATATTAGAATTTCTCCCTCCCAAGGCAGTGGTTAGAATTTTGAAAACTAAAATTTGATAAAATTTTGTTATAAAACGCATAGCAAATATTGAGGATTAAAAAAAGGGAGATATAAATTTAACGTGAAAAAATGACGAATGTACGAAGATGAAATTCACTATATGAGAAGAGATTACACGTATGAAAAACTTTAGTGTATCTCAACTGTGTAACTATATGAATATATGTATAGGTTAGAAAACAAAAGTCTGAAGGAAACTGAATCAGATTCAAATACACTAAAGCCATTGCTACGTTTGATATAGTTTGGTGTATGCACCGCTCGATGACGCAGCGTTCCATACGAACACGATAGCGATACGGCGGCTGGTGGCAAGGTGGAGATGTGGAGCGCTTGCTCGGTTGCCGGATGGCGGCGACCCTCCTGCGACGCTGCTGAGCGGTAGGCAGGTTTGGCCCGCGTCCTTGGTTAGGGAGGTCGTCGGCGTCCAGCACCGGCGCAGCGCTGCTGGCCGACGCGGAGGCGGCGCGGGTGCGGGAAGAATGGCGCATGGCGGGGAGAGGTTTATCGCCGTGGTATGTTGCTGGTCTTCCCTAATCTCTACTACTGAATATCTCAACGGAGTTGGGGAATTACGTTTGCATGCAGTAATTTTTCGTTTGGGGTTACCTGTCTCACTCATTTGATAGTTGATACACCACTTTATGTACAAGCTAGCTACTCTGCGCTTTGATTCCTCTCAAATCAATTCTACACAGCAATTGTCCCCATAAATCATTAGCACCCAGTGTCCCTTTACAAAGGTTCTAATACAGAACCTTAAACAAATACCCAAGTGGGTGGCAAGTTCTGCATTCACTCAGTGAACAACCAAATGTGTGGGAAGTTATGCAGCACGTAAATAATCTTGGAACGCCATAGTGGCAGACTACTTGTTTTGTCCACGGTTTTCTTTTTTCAAGAACGTGAAAAAGCTTTGCGCATCATTTCATTGATAGAGTAGGATTCAGTGTGGCACAGCATTGCCGAGCACTACTAAAGCTAAAGCTCGCAAGCTCAATAAGAATACTGAAGATCTCGGTGAGGCACCAAACACGTGGATGTTTCAATAATTCAATTTGCTTCTCTCTACTTGCTTTGAAGGTTTATTTGAGCAGTCTGCAGCTCATTAGATGCTTTCACTTTGCTTTTTCGGTCAATGCAACATTACATGATGCTTACATGATGCAGTAATTGCACTCCATTGTTATAGCTTCTAAAGTGAACGTTTATGCTTACATGATGCAGTAATTGCACTCCATTGTTATAGCTTCTAAAGTGAACGTTCATGCTTACATGATGCAGTAATTGTGGCAGGAACATCCTAGGAGCATTTTCCATTGACGAATTGATATACCACTGGTTGAGAATTTTGTTGTTCCAGTGTTACGCATGGTCAGAATCTGTGTGATTACTTGCAGATCATTGAGCCCTCTCTACAAGGATGTCCTTGCTTGACGAATGTCATTCAGGTGTGCCTGTTTTGCGATTCTTGTCTACTGACACTTGATAGTAGCTGATTGCAGCACCGCGATAAAAGAACTTTGAAGAATGTTGGTTACTGATTTCTGCAAGAAATTGCGGGCTACGTGTCTCGAGGTGTAAGTTACTAAAACATTGGGTGGAATTACGAGTGTGAACGATCTTTTAATTTTATCTTCCGTTTATTGCATTTGCATTATCTGGGTTTTGTGTGCGATGCATTTCTGGCGTGCGTGCAACACCACCCTTTGTGCTCCTGGCATCTTTGACTTGTTCTTATAGTATATGGCTGCAGGCTTATGTTTAGACTTTGGCTTTCGTTGCTACAATAATTAGTTTTTAAACGATGTGTGTGTACAAAGTTCAGCTATACTGTTCAAAATCACATGCGACTATTTTTCTCTATATATTGTCTCTCTCGAACAACTAAAATTCAAAAACCATAAATCAAAAGCCAAAGCAAAAAAAAAAAAACCCATCCTACAATGTATATTTTACGTGTTTTGGTCTCATCTTTGCTTTGTTGCAATAGGCTTTTCACTCGAGGCATGCATGGAATTGGAAGGTGTTTCAATGTATTCTAAACAGTGATGTGCATAATTTTTAAATCATGATTAATGATAGATAGATATTATTAACCTCTTTATATATTTTAATATTAGTGTTACTCTTGTTAAAAGAGTATAGAAGCACTTCTCGAATATTTTTCATTTCAATTTGCGTGTTTAACAGGTTGCTAACTCTATTTATGTTTTAAACAGTTTTCAGTTTCATCTCTCTAATGCAACCTGCGAGCTCGCAGAAAAAATTACATGGTCTGCTTTTTCAGGAGGCATTGGTGAAAACCGCACCTACATGGCCTGCTTTACAATTATTGGTGGGCTACATAGGCTCTTCTTGGTTGGGTTAAAAAGCTGTGATTTATGACTGATATTACACTGTAGCGATTGAAATTTCACTGTAACTGAAGGTGGCTTATTTGGCGTAATTAAATTTAAAAAATTTAAAAATAGAAAAAGTATGCTAGCTCATCATAATAACGCAAACAAATAGGGAAAAAAGAATCGGTTAAAAAGTTTAAAAATAAGTTAAAAATTTAGAAAAAGATGAAATTTATAAATAGTAAAAAATAAACCTGAAATCAGAAGCTGAAACATGCATGCTTTCGCTGCATTTATTTGTGTGGGCTCCTCTCAGCGCATGCACATAGATGAGCACATGCACGCACATGGTCCGCATTTATTTCCAAAAAGCAGTAGGACTGCGCAGTTGAATGGATGCATCTGACGTAACCTGAAGAGGGATGGCAGCCACATGACGAGATAGTTCAGATAAGGAAGATAAGGATGAAGTTTCTATCCACAGAAATAGAATCGGTTTATGTTGAGAGTGTTTCCACCGCATGACTCTACCACCAGATCCACCACTCCACAATTATTGTTTATTGGTCTGCTTTATAATTATTGACTGGTTATGGAGGGCAAGGCCTTTGTTCATCCTTGTGAGCATCGCATGGAAAACCTGTTTCCTGTCTCAGGCGGCAGCTCCGACTCCGACGCCGGAGGGAAACTGTGCTAGAGGATCACGGCTGATGCTAATACGCCGCGCAAACTAAGGTTATCACTGCTTGGAGCTTCTTCCTTTGCATCTTCAATCTTGCATCATGTGACATTATCTATTCGTTGTAACATGTGGTTTCTTCTGCTTTGTTCTAGCATCAAGGAGAGAAGAGACATCTTCGACCTTGCTGTGCACCGATAAACCTAAGCCCCATCTCCGGGAGCAGAGAAATTCCATAGGAAACAGGGAGCAATGGCCAGTGAAAACAGTTTCGCCAAAATTTCGGCGGTTATCAGCGATAACTGAATGTATCGGTGAGGGCCGGTAAGCGAAATATTTCGGAGGATTTCAGCTGTGGAGCTTACATTTCAAATACAATTCATTCAAATACGAAAATACATCAGACTTCAACTTCATTTTCATCTCTTTTTCTGTATATATAAATATCTAGTTTATCTCGATAAGTATCTATAGTTTTTTCTCAAAATTCAAAATTTTCACAAAATTCAATTTCAAATTTCAAATGTTTTGGCCGAAATTTTTCGATAAAACCGGTTATCAGCGTTATCGCCACCCCCGATAAAATTTTGTCACCAATACAAATACAAATTTCCTGGCAATGGCTGAGTCTGCTTTTACTACCGTGTTTGGGAGCGTTAGCAACATCGCTGTTCAGGAGACCACGTCATTATGTCGAGTAACCACTGAAGTGGAGTTCGTGAAATTTGAGCTGAAGCGGATGCAGTGCTTCCTTAAGGACACTGATGACAAGAGGTCAGGAAATGCAGGTGTTGCTAACTGGGTGAGTGAAGGGCAATGTGAGAAGCTTTATGATAATATTGTGATAAATCATTTTAAATTTTGTGAAAAACGGTATGACCGCAGTTTGGTGCCGGTCATACCGCAGTACGGTAGTACTGTAGCATGGTGTTGGTCATACTGGTGTGCGGTAGTACCGTAGCGTGGTACTGGTCATACTTTTGGACGGTAATTTTGATTTGTACATAGCGGTAGCTATTTTTCAGTGAGATTGAATTACGAGGTGTACAGTGCGGTAATACCAGGCTAGGTAAACAATTCGGAGATTTTAGAAAATTGAGTCGTGAATTAAGTTGTGAATAATGCATTTTCGGTGTGCGTGTAACACCACCTTTTGTGCTCCGAGCATCTTGATTTGTTTTTATAGTATATAATATATATTTCATGTGTTCAGGTCTCATCTTTCCTTTGTTGCTAGCTTTTTCACTTGAGGCATGCATGAATATATTTTTCGTTTTAGTGTGTGTACCTGTTTAACAGGTTGCTAACTCTATTTATGTTTTAAGTAGCTTTTGGTCATATATTTCATGTGTTCAGGTCTCATCTTTCCTTTGTTGCTAGCTTTTTCACTTGAGGCATGCATGAATATATTTTCCGTTTTAGTTTGTGTGTTCAACAGGTTGCTAACTCTATTTATGTTTTAAGTAGCTTTTGGTTTGCCCGATTGGTAGGCCCATCTCTCTAATGCAATCTATGTGCTGGCAGAAAAAAAAATTACATAGTCAGCTTTTACACGAGGCATTGGTGAAAACCGCAGTACATTGTCTGCTTCACCATTATTGGTGCGCTGCTGCGAAATGAGATGAGCTGACGAGCACATGCATGCTTTCGCTGCATTTATTTGTGTGTGTGCTCTTGTCTGCTGATATTTCCAAACAGCGGTACTGCTGCAAAGTCCGAATGGGTCCATCTGACTTGACTCCACCACCAGTGTATCATTGACCTTTGTTCATCCTGTGAGCATCAACCAAACAAGAACAAATACAAAATCAAACATTAGTTTCCACAGCCACAACTGCATTCTGACAACATCTCTGAGAGCAGAGATAAGGACGTCATGGCTGAGGCTGCTGTCTCTGCGCACGAAACGCGCCCGTGACACTCCAAACTTGACTGCCCCGCCTACCCATCTGTAAGGCTCCCTCTCCACGCTATTTCTCCTCTGCTGATCTCCTCCATCTCTTAGGCGCATTCCCTGAAGTCCTGGCTCTTTGAAACACAGAGATACTGAATGTCATTCTCGACGCCGACAATCACGGCACTGCATTTCGACGACTCCCGTGAGCTTCTCCCCTCTCCGACTACGTCATAGTGTGTCTCATCTTTTCTCTTAGCTCCATGCTCACCAATTGCTTTGCAACGCAGTGAACCATCAAAGCTAAGCCTTCTTTTTTATCTCCAATCAGAAACGCCGCCGCTAGTCGTTCTCCTTTCCCGGTGAGCCATAGCTCGATTCCTTTTGTCTCCACCACTACATGCATGCATGCAAGTTTACGCACACCTTCCTGCAGCGTTTCCATTGCCAGAGACTGTCGATGTCGTAGACCTCCTCTCTGTCGCCGTAGCTCAACGCCGACAAGCTGTCCCCAACCACCTCAGCATCGTCCAAGCCCTCGGTGGGCACCCTAGCGGCTCTCTGAAGCTCACACGCCACAATTTGGCCATTAGTTGTTGTTTTCTGGGACATTGACATGGTTGGCCATGGCGCCACCACAAGAAGCCTCATCCTCACCGCTCCAGTGACCATTGGTCTCCGAGCCTAGCCCGAAAAGCCTTGCGATAGCACCCTTAGCCCGTATCAACTAGTTCTAGAGCTAAAGTATGCATCCCTCAATCATGCTGTGGCTCACCCGAGCATCACCGCCGCCTCTCACCGTTGCATCGCCACCACCAACCACCTCTCCGGTCACTGCAACCACCCATAGCTTCGTCTTGAGCCAATCTTTCTATTTTGCCCATGTCAAGGCCACACCATCACCTCCCTCGTCGCCGGCGAGCTCGCCAAAGATTGCCATCGCTCACAACCTCTATCTCTCTGACAGTGGACCCCAGTTGTAAGAATAGTAATTAGCACTAATGTAGCACTCCACATATCAATATGAGATACTACTATGGAATGCCATCGCCAAAGTAAAGAATAAATAATAAAAGCAACAATAGAAATCACAAGAAAATTAAAACTTTAAAGGTACTTTATTAGAGAGCCAATGAAAGTTGAAAGTACATGATTGAAATATAGGATCGGTCTCTTTCTAACCAAATGAAGAATAAATAAAATAATATAAATAGTGGCAGGCCATGGTGCTAAAAACTTGAGTGCTCCCACCCATGCATGTTGCTATCACTCTACTAGTCATTTACCTGAGAATAGAAAGAGTAAGCGTGAGATTTGAAAATCTCAGCAAGGATAGGTAATGCAAGCAAGATATGTAAAGGATAAGCAATGTAAGCAAGATATGTAAAGGACAAGCAATGTAAGCAAGATGTGTAAAGGACAAGCAATGTAAGCAAGTAATTGACACAAGTTAAATGCAATGAACCTAGGTTACTAGAAACACTGATATAGATCAGAGATAGAGATCGCAAAAACAATGTAATTAAAGATAATTGTTATTTAACAAGTTATAACAATGACACCGGCGATCACTTCCCACATACCCAGTTATACGAGAATAGTCAGGCACGTTATTATCCTCGACTATATAACCACTGACGGGGTGTAATATCCTAAGTAACGAAAGTATATGGCCCCGTACATCACCAGGTGGGTGGTAATCTCCTCTATATATGGATGACACCAGGTCAGGTAATTGTTATCTTGTCAATAGGGATAATTGTTATTTAGCAAATTATGGCAATGGCACTGACGATTACTCCCACATACCTAATTATACGAGAATAGTCAGGCACAACGTTGTCCTCAATTATATAACCATAGACAGGGTGTAATATCCTGAGTAACGAGAGTGTACGGCCCCCCGTACGTTAGCAAGTGGGTGAAAATCTCCCCTATATGTGGATAACCCCAGGCCAAGTAACTGTTATAGTATTAACATGTGTTTATGGTATGAATTTAAGAGAACTAAGAAAAGGCTAAGATAAAGTTATGAGAAGTGAAAGGATATACTAGGGTTGGAAATGGAGAGACATAATTCCTGATATGAGGACGATGTGGAATAATGAAATGATGATAGTGATATAGGAATTATCCTAAAGAGATATTATAATATAGCTCATACTAGGTTATCAACTATTCAAGTTTTATTATGTGATAAGTGATTATTAGTTAGATTAACATGTTTAATACATATATCCTTCATGGCTCAAATACAACATCATACAATTAATGGATCATGATATTAGAAACTAAAACCTAACAACCCTAATATTAAAAGAGTACTAATAATTTAAACCTAAGTGAAAAACATGTTCATATGCTACCCCCATTAACGATTTAAGCATGAATTCTAAAACTTTAATTAAAAGCATGAATTCTAGAACATTTTAACTGAGCATCCTAATAAACATAAAAACATGTGAAATAAAATAACCTAGACAATTATGGTATGAATACAGTATTAAAAATCTATAATAAGGCAAATATGAGCTATATGATAATAACTAGACAAGCATTAGTGATATGATAATGACCATATAAACTTTAATGATATGATAATAGCTAGATAACTTTAGTGATATGATATTAGCCAGGTAACTTGAGTGATATGATATCAGACAGGTAACTTTAATGATATCATATTAGACAGGTAACTCTAATAATATGATATTAGTTAAGTAACTTTAATGATATAATATTACCCATGCAAGCATGAGTGATATGATAATTATACTCAATGACAAGGTGACAAGTAAACTGCAAACACATGATATACGAAACGGAAAGGTCAGGCACTTGCCTTAAGCACGTTCGGCGGACACGTTGCATGAGGGATCCAAGATATGCAACTACCCGAACGTTTCCCTAAAGGCCACGTGCGAACCTGTGAGGAGAAGGTGGAGGTGAATCAGGCGAGGGTTAAGATAAACTATGGAAGGACAGAAAAGAAATCGTTCAGCTAGAAGGAAATGCATTCGTTGGAATTTCACCGAGCGAATCGCCATTCGGCCGAGCGGACAACGTTCGTCCACGTGAATGGCGTCTCGCTGCGCAAATAAACAAAAACCCTGTGCAAACACGGGTTTCGGCCGTGCATCCGACCGACCAACCACGTGACCGTGAAAAAAAGGTCGTGGGGTGTTCCGGCCAACAACCGCCGTCACCAGCCGCCGCCACCACCCTCTAGCCAAGGTGCCTCGACCAACCGCCTTCTGGCCACGCATACCGCCTCCAGGCCACGCCACCCGTCGGCCATGCATGCCTCCTCCAAGCCACGCCACCGCCGTCGGCCGCCGCCACCACCGCGCTACCATGCGCCATGCACGCGTTCCACACTGGGCACTACATTGTGCTAACCACGCTAGCGCCGACGTCGCCTACGCCGCCATCACGGTCGCCGCCTCCTCTACGTCTCATGGCCGCCGCCACGCACGCACCACCCACCGGACAGGCCTCGCGCTGCCTCCGCTGGCCATGGCCGCCGCCACGCACGCGCCGCCACCGGGCGAGCCTCGCGCGCCTCCGCACGCCATGGCCGCCGCCACGCACGCGCGCCACGCGTTACGCGCCGACGACCTCACGCCGCACACCCAACTGGCCTCGCGCCGCCGCCTAGCTATTCTCATGCCGATTGGCGTCGCCGCCGCCGCCGGCCATGGCCACCGATTCCAGATGCGTCGCCGCCGCCAGCCAAGGCCTCGGCCAGCCCCTCAACAGGGCAAGAGAGAGATTGAGAGAGAGAGAGAGAGATGGGAATAGGAGATTGGTTTTGTGTTTCACCTGATGAGAAAAGGAGGAAACAATATGAGTAAGGGGGAAGTAATTAGATGGATTTTAAAGACTAATTAGGATATGTCCTTTTTTTGTGGCCCCTTCCAAAAGAAATTGGGGCGCTACAGCTAATGAACAATTTTAAACTAATGAGTCTATGACAAGTGGGTCCAGTCAAAAATAGTCAAGGAATTGTAATTAAACTAAAATTTAAAATATGAGTCACTCACGTATAGTGGTCTGAATGGATCCATCTGACGTCAGCTCAGTTGTCGGCATCAAAATCTGCTGATCAATCCAGCTTTGTCCACAGTTTTCGTTTAACCTCCACCCAACATACCCCTCCTCTCATGGCCAATTTTGCACACAGAGAGGTTGGCCACTCCTAACAGTGTAATGTTGCAAGAAAGGTTATTTCTTACTTTGAAATCTCATCTCAGTCACTCCAAAAGAATGAAAAGAAAATATGTATCTTATTGTCCTGCCGATAAAAACTTAACGCTGCCATCTGTCCATCTTCTAGGTGTGTACTTGATGCCTCTCAATCCTGCAATGCCATGAGCACTGAGCAAAGACTTCGCTGTCATCAGAAATCCAATTGGTAGAGTAGGATTCAGTGTGGCACAACATTGCCGGGCACTACTAAAGCTAAAGCTCGCATGCTTGGCAATAAGAAGATTGAAGACCTCGGTGAGGCACCAAACACATGGCTGTTCAATTTGCTTCTCTGTACTTGCTTTGAGTCTGGAGCTCATTAGATGCTTTCACTTTGCTTTTTCAGTGAATGCAAGTTTGCTGAAGTGATATGGCTGTACACCACAAAGGTAAGCACATGCGCTGATGTGTCTACGTACCAGTAGTATATCTTGTATGGCACACTTGGTGCAGTGCCTCGTCCAGTGCCATCTTGTGCCACCCATATTTCCTCAATCATCAATTCGACATACATGCATGTGTGTCTTTTCTTTCTCTTTATCTCCTATTTCTATGTTGGTTTTTGTCACACTCCCTTGTTATGGCTTCTAAAGTGAACGTTTAGGCTTACGTGATGCAGTAACAGTGCCAGGTGTTAGCCAAACATGATCATGCACGGCACGTGCATGTCCCGCCCGATGCCGCCTCCGGAGATCACGGCAATCACAGGAGATATATTTCATGTTTAGGAGATTAACTTAACTACCTTGGCATGTAATCCGATCCGGATTCTATCTGTACCTCCCTGTACTCCATATAAGCCAAGGGCTCCTAATCAAATCGTCAAGTGCGTTTCTCCCAAATGTCTTCATGGTATCAGAGCGTTGGAGGAGCCACCGCCGCCGTTGCCTCGACCGTTGTTGTGGCGACGTTGGTTGTTGCTGCGAGACTGATGACCACTCGAGGAGTTGGAGGAAGATCTGCCAGTTGAGTTTTTGTTGGTCTGGCCGGCCGAGGAAACGATGAGAGCCGACGGGTTGGAGGAGCCAGTTGATGCATCGGCGCCGGACGTGAGTTCCTCAAGAAGAAGAGCGGAACGGGTCTCCAAGAACATCGACAGAGGGTGCTGCATGGAGATCAAGGTTCGCATGTGCGCGAAACGGGGGCTCAGTCCGCGTAAGGTGTTGAGAACAAGACTCCTGTCCAAGATCGGCGTGCCCACGGCAGTCAATTCATCAGCGAGTGACTTCTGCTTGCGGCAGTAGTCCGCCACCGTCATGGACCCCTGCATGAGGCCGTGGAACTCCTGCTCGAGGTAGATGGCGCGCGTGTCGGCATTGTCGCGGTAGAGACCCTTGATGCGCGACCAGATTGTGTAGGCCGTGGCCGAGGCATCCATGACCATGGCGAGGAGGTTCGGAGTAACAGCGGCGTACAACCACGAGCGAACGAGAGCGTCGAGACGAAGCCACTGTGCATCGGGGGAAGAAGACGAAGGCTCGCGAATGTGATCGTCGAGGGAGAATTTCTCCAGGGCGACCTCGAACAGGCCGCGCCACTGTGCGTAGTTGCCGGCCTGTAGATCGAGCGTAATGGGAACGAGAAGTTTGACGCTCGAGACGCCGACGGCCTGCGTCCAGAGCGCAACCTTTGCGTCGAGTTCGGCCTTGGCAAGAGCTGCGACGACCTCCGCTTGCGCCGCAGCGGCTTTGGCGGCGGCGTGGTCGTTGTGGCCTGTCACCCCGGTGGTCAACGATCATACGATGATCACTCGTGGTAAGCGAGGCATTCGGCTTCCTGTGGACCGGCTGAACCTTCACGTGGACGTCCCTTCACCGATCCCACGCACCTACCGTGCCGCGCTCAACGACGACAATTGGCGCCTCGCAATGCAGCGCGAATTTGATGCCTTACAAACTAACAACACATGGGTTCTTGTTCCGAAACCTCCAGGTACTAATGTTGTTTCAGGGAAGTGGATTTTTCGACACAAGTTGAAGCCCGACGGCTCCTTGGATCGATACAAGGCGCGATGGGTACTCCGGGGTTTCTCTCAACGGCCCGGCGTTGACTTCGGTGAGACGTTCAGCCCGGTTGTTAAACCGGCCACCGTCCGCACTATCCTCACCATTGTGCTGGCTAACGATTGGCCGGTGCATTAACTCGACATCAACAACGCCTTCCTCAACGGCACGCTCACAGAAGTCGTCTACTGTCAACAACCGTCCGGCTTCGTCGACCCAACGCGCAGCACGCACATGTGTCATCTCAACCGGTCCCTCTACGGCCTCAAGCAAGCTCCATGGGCTTGGTTCAGTCGTTTTGCCACATACCTTGCCTCGCTGGGCTTCACAGCATCCAAGGCTGATCCTTCGTTGTTCATCTACCGGCACAACACCGACACCGTCTACCTCCTGCTGTACGTTGACGACATTGTGCTCACTGCATCATCTCCAAGCCTCCTACGACAGATGATCAGCTCGCTTGACCGCGAATTTTCACTCAAAGACCTCGGCGACTTACATTTCTTCCTCGGCGTCTCCGTCGAGTGCACCACTTCCAGCTTTTTCCTCTCACAACGTCAGTACATCGAAGACATCCTCGCTCGTGCTGGCATGACCAACTGCCACCCCTGCAGCACGCCTGTCGACACCAATGCCAAGCTCCCTGCGACCGGCAATCCAGTGGCCAACCCTACAGATTACAGGAGCATCATTGGTGCCCTCCAGTACCTGACTTTCACCCGTCCGGACATCGCAACGGTGTTCAACAAGCGTGCCTTCACATGCATGAACCGCGGGAGCCTCATGCCAATCTTCTCAAACGCATTCTTCGCTACCTCAAGGGCACCGTCGACCATGGCTTACAGCTTCATCGGACTTCACCAACTTCACTCACCGCCTACACAGACGCTGACTGGGCTGGGTGTCCTGACACTCGCAAGTCTACCTCTGGATATGGGGTTTTTCTCGGTGATAACCTTATTTCATGGTCGTCCAAGCGCCAATAGACGGTCTCTCGCTCCAGTGCCGAGGCCGAATATCGCGCTGTTGCTAACGCCGTCGCCGAGTCCTGCTGGCTTCGTCAGTTACTCGCCGAACTACATCGCCCACTCCAGCACGCCACCGTGGTTTTCTGCGACAACATTAGTGAGGTTTATCTCTCGACTAACCCCGTCCAACATCAGTGGACGAAACATGTCGAGATCGACCTGCATTTTGTGCGTGAGCGCGTGGCTCTCGGTGAGGTTCGTGTGCTCCATGTTCCCACAAGCTCGCAGTACGCCGATATCTTCACCAAGGGTCTCCCTACGGTCATCTTTCGGGAATTCTGCTCCAGTTTGAATGTCCGCCCTGCTCCCGTTCCAACTGCGGGGGGGGGGTGTTAGCCAAACATGATCATGCACGGCACGTGCATGTCCCGCCCGATGCCGCCTCCGGAGATCACGGCAATCACAGGAAATATATTTCATGTTTAGGAGATTAACTTAACTACCTTGGCATGTAATCCGATCCGGATTCTATCTGTACCTCCCTGTACTCCATATAAGCCAAGGGCTCCTAATCAAATCGTTAAGTGCGTTTCTCCCAAACGTCTTCACCAGGAACATCCTAGGATCATTTTCCATTGGCCAATTGATATACCACTGGTTGAGAATTTTGTTGTTCCAGTATTACGCATGGTTAGAATCAGAGTGATTGCTTGCAGATCATTGAGCCCTCTCTGCAAGGATGTCCATGCTTAACGAATGTCATTTAGGTGTGCCCGTTTTGTGGTTCTTGTCTATTGACAGTATCTGATTTCAGCAAGGCGATAAAGAACTTCTAAGAATGTTGGTTACACGTCTTGAGGTGTGAGTTGCTAAAACATTAGGTGGAATTATGAGTATGAACGATCTTGTAAGTTACTAGCATCTTGATTTGTTCTTGCATTATATAATGTATATATATCTCATGTTCACTTGAGGCATGCATGAATATATATTTCGTTTTAGTTTGTATGTTTAACAGGTTGCTAACTCTATTTATGTTTTAAACAGCTTTCGATATACCTGATTGGTTGGCTCATCTCTCTAATGCAACCTATGAGTGTGCGTAAGAAAAAATTACGATGCTTACACGAGGCATCGGTGAAAACCGCACGTACATTGTGCCTTCACCATTATTGTTGGGCTCCATACTTAGATGAGCACATGCATGCTTTCGCTGCATTTATTTGTGTGTGTGCTCTTGTCTGCGATATTTCCAAACAATGCATGATTTGCAAAGTCCGAATGGGTCCATCGACTTGACTCCACCACGGTGTATCATTGACCTTTGTTCATCCTGTGAGCACCAACCAAACAAGAACAAATACAAAATCAAACATTAGTTGCAAGCCAAACCAAACCATACCTTCCACAATCGCAATCGCATTCGACAACATCTCGTGAGAGCAGGCGCCATGGTGAGGCCGCTTTGTCAAAGCCGTGGTTTCAAGTGCCGCAATCTTGCAGCCAGAGACCTTGTTGCTATGTGGAGTCACGGGTGAAGTGGGCTTCTTAAAAGATACGCTGGAGCGGCTGCAGGGCTACCTCAATGATGCTGCGCCCAAGCGGAGGTCGGGAAACTCTAGCGTAGCCGTCTGGATGTCGCAAATCAGAGATGCTGCATACGACGCCGAGAATGTTATTGAAGCAGCAGAGTACATAGAGAAGCGAAACAGGCTCAAGAAGGGTTTCATGGGTGCCATTTCGAGGTATGCTCATATACCAAGTGATTTGATAGCTTTACACAAAATTGGTGTTGAAATTCAGAGGATAAGAAGAAAGATCAGGGAGATATTTGACGACACAACCCGTCTAAATCTTGTTGATTTGGGTCGTGTTGAGCATGAGTCTCGTCAAGATCTTGATCATATGTATCAAAATTTTGAAGATGATGTTGTCGTTGTTGGTTTTGAGGATGAGTACAAGGAAATAGTGGAAACGTTAATTGAGCAAAAGATCAAGCTTAGTGTTGTCTCCATAGTTGCCATGGGTGGGGCCGGAAAAACTACACTTGCCAGAAAAGTCTATAGTTCATCTAGAATTAAAGAGCAGTTTGACACAGTTGCTTGGGTGACTGTATCTCAAAAGTTCAAGGGCATTGATTTACTAAGGGATATTATGAAACAAATAATGGGGGCCAGAGATGAGACTAATCAGATGCTGGAGTATGAGGTGGGAAAGAAGATCCATGATTTTCTATTGGACAAAAGATATTTAGTCGTGCTTGATGATGTGTGGGAAACAGATACGTGGAACCAAATAAATAGAATGGTTAAAGTATTTCCAAATGCAAATAACGGTAGTAGAGTACTGTTAACCACACGAAAGAAAGATGTTGCAAATCATATTCAAATGCCAACCCATGTTCATGATCTAAAGCTCCTGGATGTAGAGAGAAGTTGGGAACTTTTTAGTAGCAAAGCTTTGCCGTCATACAAAAGGTCTGCGATTTCTAATTTGAATGAGTTTGAAGAACTGGGGAGAGAGCTTGCAACGAAATGTAATGGCTTACCACTTGCGCTTGCAGTTCTAGGGGGTTATCTATCAAAGAATCTTAATACAGAAGCATGGTCAAAAGTGCTTTCGAATTGGACATCAACAAAAGATGGGCAGATGGTGCGAGAGATACTAGCTCGCAGTTACAATGACTTGCCGAGTCATTATATAAAATCTTGTTTCCTCTATTTTGCTGCTTTCCCTGAGGATTATCTTATACAAGTGTCGGATCTTATTGAATTATGGATAGCTGAATGCTTCATTCCACATATACCAAAGCACAAACTGGAAGACACAGCACGTATGTATGTAACTGAGTTAGCTCAAAGAAGCTTGGTCCAAGTTGTTAGCAAAAGCAGGGCACATAGATGGATCGACAAAATAAGGATTCATGATATTTTACATGACTGGTGCATAGAAGAAGCAAGACAAGATGGCACTGTTGATGTCATTGACGAAATTGCAGGTCAAGCTTCATCTTCGCTCTTTGTATGTTGCAATGAATTTCCTAGTATTTTGATTTCTTGCTGACATACGGATTTACTTCAAAAAAAACTGCAGGTCAAGCTGGTGCATCATCATCCAATACCATGACATCCTATCGTTCATCTTTTCAGAACTTCTGCAATGATAAGATTTTCGAGGCAACACCTAATCTCCGTACTCTGCTTGGCTTTGGACTTCCATCAATGTCCGTACCTAAGCTGAGGTTCCTGAGAGTTCTTCATGTAGAAAATTCAAGCCTCAAGAATTTCTCTATGGCAATTGGTGGCTGCACTCACCTAAGGTGTCTCAGGATGAGAAACTGTGGAGAGGTCACGCTCCCTTCTTCAATTGGAAAACTCCTTTACTTGCAAACTGTAGATCTAACTGGCACAAAATTGGACACATTAGTACCAAACTCCCTATGGGCTATCCCTGATCTAAGGCATGTTCACCTTGAAACAACATTTTCTCCACCAAGGACTTTTCTCCACCAAGAAGTGTCCACCTTACGTTTAGTTCTTTGGGATGATATTAAATATTTCTGGAGTGGCATGGTGACGTTTCTGGGCCAAATGACTCAACTAACTAGCTTGCACTTGAACGTGAGGCCCATGCCAGCGGAGATGATTAAAATATTGGCAAAAAACATGCCTCACCTGGTTGATGTTTTTCTTAGCAAATTCGAGGTGCTCGATAAGTTTCCTGAGAGCCATCTCCTCCCACAAAGTCTACGGAGCCTCACTTTGTATGCTAATGTCATTAAAGAAGACCCGATGCCGATCCTGGAGAAGCTTCCCTGTCTTGTGGTACTGAATTTGGCTGCCTATGAAGGCCGGATTGTGTCCTACTCCACCCAAGGGTTCCCTCGGCTGGAGAAGTTGACACTTCGGGAGTTTTCCAGTGAGGAGTGGAGGATAGAGGTCGGCGCAATGCCAAGGCTCTCCGAACTGACATTTGCTGGGTGCAAGAAGATGAGTAAGCTTCCCGAGGGGTTGCTGCACCTGCCGTCCCTCAAGGAGCTACGTCTGCGTTACATGTCCCAGATTTCTGGAGATGACAGCACTTGCAAAGAGCTGCAGCGCAAAGGATGCGAGGTTGGTTACTTGTCCCCTCACCTGCTTGTCATTCTTTCATTTTCTTTTATTTGACTAGTATTTGCATTCAGGACTTTTAAGTCTCTCATACAAATATTTGCAGTGCATGGAAACAAGCAGCAATATGCTCAATAAATGACTTTTAACTTATTTTTGACTTTCTCTATGTTGCTACCTTATTTGTTTGGCAAATTTACTAGTTGGGTTCATTTTTTTTTGTCATAACTGGGATCATTTTCTTTTGGCGAAATTTGCTCTGTCATATATCTATCTACTATATACTAATTGGAAGCTCTTCTAGAATTCTTGATCATGTTAATCCTATGAGGTAAAATGGCTAGAAATTCTACATTAACCAAAAAATTCTTGAAATTCCCATATTACTAAAAAAAGAAAACATCCTGACCATCTATTGGTGTAATATACGGTGTAGATTAGTTACGGATATTACCATGGTTTACCGAAACGCGCACATATCATGCAGTCAAAGCTATATCACGATGAAAAAGGTTAATGCATATGTCTACATCATGGACTCGTGTCTTCAAACCAAAACCAATCAAAATGAAAGAGTAATGCACGTCTAGAAAAAAAAGGCGGACGACGAGGACCTGGGAAGCTTCATGCATCTAGGCAAGACACTGCCAACGCTGCCTAGCAGCATCTTCCCTTCCAATTAATGCTCTTTCATTTTGGAAATTCAACAGAAGTTAAAAAAAATCCTAAATTCCTAATAGTTCACATGAGCGTATTGATCTCCCCACAGCACAGTAAACTCAAATTAATCCATATTGCTTCCAGACTAAAAATTTTAGGACAATTAGATAAAAGGGAAAACAATAGAAATTCTATACATAAATATACAATAGTTCCATTTAAAAAAATCAATATAGAAAATTTTCAAAGTTGTCTACTGAAATTCTATACATAAATATACAATAGTTCCATATTAACAGTAAATTAGAATTTCTATGTTTTCCAATATTCTATTTTGCTCATGCATTCATTTTGTATTTCCATGTTTTCATGTTCCTATAGATTTTTTTTGTTACTGCGCTCCAAACATGTCACATCAAAGTAAGGCAATCAAAACACTATTTTACTAACATATAATGATTTTTAGACTTTAAAAAGAAAAATACACATCTTGTAATTTGCTTGCACGTGCAGGCACATGGGTTGAAGACTAGCTGGTCAAATCTAGAGTTCAAAACTACCTTATTGTGAATATGCCACTGCTTTATGGGGGGTTTTGTCTTAAAATGCCACTTCCGTCACATTCCGTTGGCCAGCTGGCTGCTCTTGACTATGCTACCCTCAGTGCATGGTACAATTCATGAAAGGGAAATGCCATTGGACAGTGGAGGGAATAGTTGGTGCCAAAAATTTTAGTTGGCCAGCAGATTGCTCGGAAACTTGGAAAGGTTGGCACCAAAAAAATACCAGATAGCAAACTGCAATCATCACTTGATTAGTAGGACATAACCTGCAATAAACATACCTTAGACATAACAAAATACTCCCAAGGATTCTGACATCACAAAGTACGTACATCTCAAGTAGTACGTCATCTAACTTAACATACATGTTTGCGGTTTGTAATTTGACGTCACAAAATACTCCAAGGTTTCTGACATTACAAAGTAGATCGCATTGTCTGATCTAACAGCACATTACACATAAATTCAAGCAGTTTCTGGTGGTTGGACAGATTTCTCAATAACTCTAGGTGGCTTCCAGGGTTGGATGGTAGATACAGCTGTTGATGGTGTGGCTGCACTGTTGCTTGGCGCGACTCCATCTGTACGAATCTTGAGCATCAGTATATGAAACACTATGCAGTTCAAAGTTTATCCTTGGACCACATTTCCGGGCAATACAACATAAATAAATCAGAACATTTCAATATTTTCAACATGCAGGTGCTGGAGGCTTGGAGTTGGGAGGCTTTGCCTCAGAATCTGATGAAAGTGAGTTGGAGAGGAGTAGGAGAGAGGAGTGGAGAGAGAGAGAGACAGCCAGGGGGCATTTACTGTCATTTTCAAAACAATCTGACGTGGCTTTCTAATGGTTGGCCAACGGAGTGGAGTGGCATTTTTTTGGAGAAGAAAACTCACAAAACAGTGGCATATTCACATTAAGGCAGTTTTGGATGGCATTTTTAGAATTCTAGGTTTGAGTGACCGATGGCATACAACAAATTTTCCTATCAATTCCATAACTTGGTGCTATTCTCTTGTATGCTTTACGCAGGTGAGACGGGGTATGTAATCCTCTGGTTGTGGCTCAACCTTGATGCATGCACGAGTTGAAGATTTCTGCAGGATGTGTCAGGGACTCTCGATTATCCTGCTTGCATGCATTTGTCTTCCTTTGAAAACTATGGTTTGTATAATCAAGTATCTCTGGTGTGTTTGCGTGTTGACCAATGGCCATTAATTATACTGCATTCTTTTTTGCTTTTATGTAATAATAATGAACACGAAGCGTAGAACCTGTGCTTCATGGTAATACTGCCAGTTTTTCGTGTAGATTGAGATTTCCAAATACAAACATTTGTGCTGTTAACCTCCGTATTAATTACATATATAATCTCTTTGCATGATTTTTGGTTGAAAAATAACTGGTTTGTCATCACCGGAATAGTTATGTAATTATGTTACGTATGAACCAAAGGGATTGTTGTTGCCGTTAGAGACCAGTAATCTCATTCCCATATCGTCCTTTGCCATAGAGATCGCCCTAAGAACAAGCTATCTTACTGTGACTACAGCTGATTGCAACAAGGCAACACAAATGTTCCAATAAGAATGGGAGGTGCTTCTCTGCATCACTATTTTAAAGTTACATAAATATTAAAGCATAAATAAATAGTGAGGTGGATACTAATTACTTACCTCTTCCTTTGCTTTAAAATCTGTTCAAGTTGTATTGAGGGGATGATGCATAAAAGCGTTATTCAATAAGCGGCCTGGCCCAACAACGATAGGGCTTGGATTAGATGTATGGGCCATGGCCCCTGAGGGCCTAACCTACAGCGCAGCAATACCAAGGCCACCAAATGAGGGCCCCACGGACTATCACACACCAACTGCACCGACCCACCCCCATCTCTCCGACAAAAGTACTTTACCAAGAGCTGCCTGCAGAGCCCATTCAAAAACAGAGCTGCCTGCAGAGGAAAGGGTGCGAACGTCAGTAACTAGGTTTCCCCCCTCCTTTTGTGTTGTTTTAGAAATCCTTGTACACACTAGAAGAAACTGGGCGCAACTATTTGGAGGTGTCAAAAGGATCATTAGTTTCTTCTTTAAAAAATGGTTATATGTTTTCTTCTTTGAATTAAACACATGCTCTACTTATGAACAATGCAGTTCCTTACTTTTTCTTCTTCTTTTGCATGTAAATCTGTTTTTTTTACTTTGCTTTATTAGTATAATATATGTATTGTAGGAGCCTCTTCTACTGTTTTCATAAAAAAAAACAGTGAACTTGAAATTTTTTGTTGTCCAATATTGATCTCTTTCAACCTTTGAATACCCTTCACACTTTGTTCAGTCATGAAAAAACGGTCGCCTAGGGTGCTAACTTTCAGTCGGCTGGCACATGGCTCTACACTACTGCAATGTTTCCATTTTTTTCGGCTTATATCTTATAACTTATAGTTTATAGTTTTTCTGAATAAATAAATGGAATGGGTTTTTTTGCTTTTTTTAAATAGCTTATCAAAATAGTTTTTTATAATATATTATCGATATTCAGTTTATTCGCACAAACGCGTGTATTAGGACCAAATATAACACAAGATGATTAGAGTCATATTGTGGGCCATGAAGTGCAGCGCGATGTGGTTGTCGCATGTTGCCCCTGCCCGACCCATCTTCCTATCTGGGCCTTTGAAGACCATGCTGTCATCATTTGGTCTCGCATTCTTATTTCAGTTCAACGAAGTACCAGTGTACCACTTGCTGCTCAGGAGTAACGCATTTGATCCAGTACTTTATACAAAAGATTTTGCAGTTTGCTTCCTCTGGAAACAATTTTCATTAAATATCAGTCGGCAGCCACAATGAGGCAGAATCACGTTACTTCTGTGCTTCAAGTTCAAGATATATCCATCTTGGTTCAAGGATCCATGACAAATTTTCAATTGGCATCCGTTTTTTTTGGTATGGCCGAAACTGCTGTTTCTACCGTGGTCAGTAGGATTGGCAATCTTGCCGTCCAGGAGAGATCGCTGCTATGCATAGTCAGCGGTAGAGTTCTTGAAGGATGAACTCGAGCGGCTGCAGGGCTTCCTTAAAATGCCGACAACAATTGGAGGTCCCGGAATGCAAGTATAGCTGTTTGCACTGCTGCAGAAAAAGTTATCATAGTCGGTTCAAAAATATTATCGCAGATGGTTTCATGAGCCGTCTGAGTTTATAGATCAGTAATAACATGAGGTCATCACAGATGGCTTTCGAACCAGACTATCACAGACGGTTTGTTCTAAAAACAATCACATACGGTTTTTTTAGTAGAAACCGTCTATGATAAGTGTTATATCACAGATGGTTTGTAGTTGAAATTGTCTGTGATAAAGTACTTATCACAGACGGTTTCTACTAAAAACCGTTTGTGAGAGTTGACTATCACAGACGGTTACGAGTTAATAACCGTCTGTGATATTCTTGTCTATTCTTAAATCTATTTCTGTTTGTTGGTTAGCTTTAGGAAATGCTAGTCATGCCCTCTGAAATAAGCAGATCAACACGGTATGTATACATTCAATTCATATTCATTTATTTCAGAAACAAGAACATCTATTTCACAAATCAATTAACTGAAATGAAATAAATTATCCATTCATAAACAAATACACACATGAATAATTAAGTGCAATCTTATCCTAGCAAAATTCATTCTACATTGTGAACTTTTCATCTTCTTTTATGACTTTAGACACCAAGAAGTATGCATACTGTCCTCGAATTTGTTTGAGGTCGGCCTATTTCAATGGAGTTGTAGCGATGCACAAACTTGTCGTTAGGAAGATCAATGTCGTGCATACATATATAAATTGATAAGTATGAAATAATTATCGCTAGATTGACAAACCTGAGGATCATTGGTCTTCGTGGAACCGACGAGTAGTTGCATGTTGTAGCAAACATAGAATCTATAGGTATTGCCCGACGGCTGCTGGTGGTACTACAAAAATAGAATTTGTTAGTTTGAAAGGTATTACTATGAAGTGTTATATAGGATTAATGTGTACTAGCGAATACCGGGAAATCTACATCATGTCGCAGGGCGTTGATCCCTCCATTAGATTCCGTACCTCTGCAACGTATGTGACGAATGACCTATCTCATTCTAAAACGTTAGCCTTAGTCATTGTGAAGGAAGGAAAGACTACATTATAGTAATTTTTGGAGGAAATATATTTACATGTCGATTAATTGTTGGACAACTGTGTAGTCGATTTTGTTCTTCTTTAGGGAATCAAGATATATTATCCTATTCTATTTTAGTATAATTACAACTAGAATCTAGTGAAACCTACATAGATATGTCGTTATGGTTATTAAATCTAAGTTCGTGTTGCTTATAAAGTATAAATCAATAAGTATAGCCGCTAGTACAGCATTTACCCTTAGTTGTATGGCATAAATATGAATTCCTTGTTCCAATGAGCCACCAATGCTATCGTTATGTAATTCTCAACGAAGGATGCACCCTCGTTGATGATATCCTTGGAGACCAAGCGTGAGTCGAGGAAACCAACTGGTAATTTCGTTAATCTGGCTTCAGTCACCATGTATCTATATATATACACACAAAAGCAATGAGTTATATATTATATTTATTAGTATTACATGAACATAGACCGTGATTGTACACACTTATAGTGTCTAGCATCGAATGAGTGAGGCGTCAATGATGTCAAGTGTGAATAAAAAGAATAAGTCCTCAAAGGTTATCGTGAAGACATAGTCATGAATATCGTGCTGAAGATGATGCGGCCTGAACTTGACGGTAACACCCAAGCACCGTTGTCTCTCTGGTATGTTGGCTTGTTCCATGTAGTATTTATGCAATCTCTGGCAAGCCAATCCTGAGGTTAGAAGGTGCACTATCGGGACAACCAACGGCTCATCTAGCATGGATTTTTGAGCCAATAGTAAATAGGGATATCATCATCAGTCTTCTTCGGTTTGCCCTTGCCGCCTCGGCTGTAAGTCGACTTCACGGTAGTCAATTGGGTACAAGATGTAGATGCACCACACCATTGCCCCATCGGTGCAGGTAGCTCCGGTGCGGATAACCCCTATGGACTTGGCACCAGTGAAAGTAGTTTTGGTGCGGATAGCCCCTGTTGACTTAGCACCAGTGCAAATAGCTCCTGTGGACTTGGCTCCATGTAGCACTCGCTCTCTCTCTCTCTCTCCTATCTCTAATCTAACTGACTATCTCTTCCGTTTACACCTTCCTCCCTCACTTTTCCAATCTCTCAATCTCCAAATATCTCTCGCTCCCTCTGGTTCTTCGCCGACTGCAGCCTGGGAGCGGCGAGGCTAGAGGCAGCTGACCTGGGAGACGCGGATGGCCAGCGCAACGCATCAGCCGGAGGAGGCAGCGATGCAAGCCAAAGGAGGCAATGCGGTAGGTCGTGTCAGGCTTGACGGCGCGGGCGCGACGCAAGGTGGTAGCGCGGTGGCGCGGGCGGGGCGTAGGGCGGCATCGCGGTGGTGGCGCCGGCCGAGGCGGCGAGCGCGATGGCGATCGGTGGGAGCCGTTTGGCTACACGGCCGACCGCGCAGTGGTGGGCAGCGATGCACGGCGTGGTGGGCGCGGCGGCGGCGGCGGCCGGCGGCGGCGGCGGCGGCGACGGTCGGCGTGGAAGCGATCGCATCGCGCGAAACACAAGAATGGCGGCAGCGGCAATGCGCGTGCAGCGACATCGCGCGGTGTTTTGCCAGAGCGAGCCGGTGGGTCTCTCGGCAGTGCACGCGAGGTGTTCAACGGAAGGCCTGAGCGGATCACACGTGGGATTATTAGAAGGGAGGTTTGATTGCCTCTAGATTGTTGATCCGTCTTGTAGCCTTGCCGCTGAAAGCCTGGCCAAGAAGTTCGCACGCAGCTGTTGAGGGAGCGTTAGGACAATTGTGCATTCCCGATCCTTCGTGTGCGGTTTCACTGAGTGTGCTTAAGGCAAGTACCTCGCGGCTGTGACCTTTCTATTTCGCAAATTACATGTTTCCAGTTTACTTTTCACTTTGCCATTAAGTATAATTATCATATCAATCATGCTTGCTTGACTAGTATTACATCGCTAAAAATCGTATCATTAAGGTCACCTGATTCATATCATATCGCTTAGCTAATACCACATCACTACAATTACTTGGTTCATATCATATCTCTTGGCTAATATCATATCGTTAAAGTCACAACATTCAAGTTACCTAGCCAATTTTATATCGCTAAAGTTATCTGACTACTAGCGTATCACTAATGTGGTATGGTTATTATCATATCGTTCATGATGCCTGTTTATAGACTTTTAATAATATATTCATACCATAATGTTTTAGGTTATATTATTTCACCTGCTTTTGTGTTTATTAGGATGCTCAGTTAAAATGCCTAGAGTTCATGCTTTTAATTAGTGATTTAGAATCTACGCTTAAATCGTTAACGAGGGGTAGCATATGAACATGTTTTAACTTAGGTTTAAATTATTGACACTCTTTTGATATTAGGGCTGCTATGTTTAGTTTCCTAATATTATGTTCCAATGATTGTACGATGTTGTATTTGAGCCATGAAGAAAGTATGTATTAAACTTGTTAATCTGACTAATAATCACTTATCACATAATAAAACTTGACTGGTTGATAACCTTGTGTGAGCTATATTATAATACCTCTTTAGGTTAATCCCTATATCACTATCACCTAATCATTATACCACATCGCCCTCATATCAGAACCTATGACTCTCCATTTTTGATAGACCATGTGGAGGTGACCCCGGTTGTGTGATGAGTAATTGACATCGGTTTAAGGAAAGTCGAGTTTGGTTTGAGTGGTTCAGACCATGTCGTTGCTCGGTGCAATGGACTCGGTCGGACTTGGTCAAACCTGGTCAAAGGGTTTAGGTTGCATATCATGATGATTTGACAGGTTTGGGCTCTATCATGAGTAAGTATGATTTGTTGATACTATTATGCTTTCATGTATCGAGCGGTGCTATTTGATGTGTTTCTTGTTTGTGATGGCTGCAGGACGTCGAGGCGGAGCCGTGGTGAGACACAGGGTGATCGGACTAGGCACAGGTGGCGTTGAGGTCAGAACGGTCGGATGTGTCGAAGACGACGGAGATTCGATGTGGTTGCAAGTCGTGGACAACAAAGAACACGAAAGCTTCCCGGAAGGTGCAGGAGGGGCGAAAGGGTAATTTCGCGAGGCTGCACAGGTGGAGGCCGGTTCCGTTCGGGTTCGAGCAGGCGTAACGGGTTGGAGACCCGTTAGCCGGAGGCTATATAAGGAGGGGGTGTCTCCTTATGTATGGAAGGATTTGGGAGAGAGTTAGGGTTTGCTAGGGTCAAAAGAAGCTTTGAGAGTTTGTTTTGGCTTTAGGCTTTAGTGGTTGGAGAGTTGGTAGAGGCAGCAGGGTGTTGTCCCCTTCGTAGCTCTCCCTTCTCTGTGTGCTGTGTCCCTCCTTCAAGCATGTAGTGTGCGTGTTCTTGAGATGGAGAGGGAGAGTTGATCCACCTTGTAATCACTCTTTGTTCTAATGTCCATGCGTATCGGGACTCCTCTGTATTCATCTCTTTGATTTGGAATGGAAATCTGAAGTTTCTTTCTCTGTTCGTGCCCAGTTTTCTCTTCGTTGTTTTCTTGGCTTGATTGTTGAGATTTTGTGTTTCTTGTTGTTTCTTGCTGGGGAGGCCCAAAATGGGTTGCTCTAGGTTGGGATGATGCCTCAAGATCATTTGATCGAATTTCCCAAGAGCAAACTTTGTTTAATTTTAGTTTTTGTCCTTTGGGTCTTCTCTGTTCTTCATTTCCTCTTCTAGTGTTTTGATGCCTTTCTTGATTCCCCTCTCGAGATGGCTTGATTCTTGGCATGTAGAGTCCAGAGGCTATTAATTAGCTATCTGCAAGTCTCATGGCCAAAGGATCAAAGATGAAATGGGAATTTGAGTTTTTGCGCTGCTCTCTGTATTTTTCAGTTTTTAGGCAAAATCCTAATTTCTTTGCCATGGGTTGGTCTTCTCTGGTTTTCCAGGCTCCTGTGGCTATTTAGGTTGTAGTCTTGTGATTCTGGGCAGAGAAATCCAAAGGGAAGCTTCAAATTTCCTTGCCATTTGGAGTTCTCTCTTTTGTCTGAAAATCTCACCCTTATGCATTACGAATTTCGTGAGTGTCTGGACCGAGTTCATTGGGCGGTCTGACCGGAGTTCTTTGGGCGGTCTAACCGGCATGTAATGGGCGGTCAGACCGGTTGGCAGAAATTTCTTGTCTTTTCTCTGCCGTGGCAGCATATTGTTGCTATTTCTCTACCGTGGCAGCATATGTCTGCAGTTTCTTGCTGTGGAAATGTGTTGAGCTGATCTTTTGCAGTTTCCTTGCCATTTTCCTGTTGGCTTTTGTTCTATGTCTTCATAGCTTCAATAGCTATTGGAGAGTAGAGAATTTTGTGGACTCCTTGGGGGCGATTTTTAAAAGTCGACATTCACCCCCCCCCCCTCTGTCGCCATTTCGGTCCAACAATTGGTATCAGAGCCGGTTAACTCTTTTCAATAGATCTTAACCGGTCTCAAGAGCCGTGGCGACAGACAAGTACTCGACCAAGCCTCCGATCTTTGATGGCATCGATTATCCATTCTGGAAAAGCCGGATGGAGACCTACATCCAGGCCCAAGGATATGCCATCTGGAGGAAGGTCAAGGTGCGATTTGTTGTTCCGGCCGATCAGAACATCAACGCTGGTAACATGCATGATGTTGAGGCAAACGCTAAGGCAAGGAATATCATAATCCAGGGCCGAGTCGTAGCGAGTTTGACCGCATATCTTATCTTTCATCCGCCTTCGATATTTGGGAGACCCTCGATGCTTACCATGAGGGCACCACCCAAATAAAGGCGGTGCGACAGGACCAGTTCAAGAGATATTACAACAAGTTTGAAATGCTAGCTGGCGAGTCCCTTGATGAGTGTTTTGCGCGTTTTCACAAGATTCTGAGCAACCTCCGAGCGGTCAGTCTTACATACCCCGACTCAGATAACGCTCGACAGATGCTCGCTGCACTCGATCTTCGTGTTTGGGAGATGAAGGTGACTACCATCAAGGACACCACGGACCTCTCAACTTTGACTCTTGATGCGCTATACTCGCATCTCAAGACTCACGAGATTGACATTGTCTCTCGCAAGTCGAAGTCACAGCGATGGCTCTAGTCACCGATCCCAGTCCGGCGTCTGGTCTTTCTTCTGATTCGCTGTGTGGATTCTCCCTTGCTGCTCTTTGTGACATAACTGATGATCAGTTAGAGCAGCTTGCGGATGAGCCGTTAGCCCTCCTAGCTCGGAGATTTTCCCATGCTTACAAGAGGAGGAGGGACAGAAAGAGAGGAGGACCCGTGATTTGCTTCGAGTGTGGTGGCCCCAACCACATTCGGGCAAACTGCCCCAAGCTGGAGAAGGGCAAAGCTGACTACGATGGTTCGGGCAAGAACGACTACACTGGCAAGAACCGCAACAAGAAGCCTCCAGTCCGTGCACAAGGAAAGAAGAAGTTCCGCGACCTTGGCAAAGCCAAGAAGCTATTCCACCTCGTCCTCACCGCCTTCGACGACCTCGACCTCAGTGAGGTGGGGGGATGGAGCAACGACGACAGGACGGGTGACCAAGACCCCAAGGGCAGCGACGACTTCTCCGGGATGTGCTTCATGGCCCTCGAGGGCGAAGTGAGCGACAGCGAGCTGTACTCCGACTCTGATGAGGTATTTCCTTCCTACGACCAGCTCAATCATGCTTTTCTTAAGTTAGGTGGTTTTCATGCTAGAGCTAGGGCTAGGTGTACTGAGTTAGAGAAGGAAGTAGATAGACTATCACGGGAGCTTACTTTACTTACATCTGCTCCCTCTCGTGATGATTGTGATACTTGCTGTGCTCTCTTGGGTGATATGGAGAAACTAAGGACCTCGCATGATAGTTTGTCCTCTGGGCTTGATATTGTTAAGGTGGAGAATATTAGTCTGTTGGCCGAACTAGAGATGAGTAGGGTCGCTTCTATTTCATCTTCTCCTGTTGAGACTATTGTCTGCACCTCATGTGAGGATAAGGATAATGCTTTTAGAGGTCTTTATACCATGCTCCTTGATCTACCCGAGTCATGTGAAAACTGCAATAAGCTGAAGATGAACCTAAAACGAGCAGATCACAAGATTACTGAGTTGCATGCTTCTTTACTTGAGCTTGAGTTTGTTTCTAAGCAATTCGAAGAGATGATTGATCATAACAACAAATTGGCTCAGTTTGCGACTAAGAATCCTGTTAGCTCACCATGCATTAGTTGTGATAAACTAAAACTTGAACTCGTTGCTTTGAATGATCAATGTGTGAAACTAACTAAGGATTTATTAGAGAAGTCATCAACTCATTGTGGTGTGATTGTTGAGGAGGGGGAGAAGCCCCAGGGTAAGGTTGAGACGCCTAGTGACGTGAACCAACTGGCTAGCAGTAGGACTGTCCCTTCTGAGTCGGCTGAGCATGCTCAAGCCATTCTTTCATCTGCTGTTGGTTCTTCTTCTGCTTCCTTACCCTCTGCTGTTCCCTCTTCTCCCTGCTCTTCTTGCACCTCTCTCTTTCGGGAGTGTCAGTACCTTATGAACACTCTCGAGAGATTTGTAGGAGGCAAGAAGAAGCTCAATCTTATTCTAGACCAATCTAAGATCTGCAGATTCAATCAAGGTCTAGGATACAATTTCTATGAGGACATGAGAAAGCATCCACCTACCGTGCTTAGACCCATTGCACCAGGTGTGATCGAGATTAAGCCCAGGACCGAGAAAGTCCAATTTAAGTCAGCGAGCTTTGTCCAGGGGATTTCTGACAGCAAGGTGATCCCACCTGCTGCTTCGGCCTCTCAGAAGGCGAAGCCTCCCCGTGCTACTTCTACTTGTCAGAAGGTGAAGTATCACTGCACCTTCTGTCAGAAAGATGGACACTCGATCGATCGATGCTTCAGGCGCGCCAAGATTGCGCGTAGAGACCGTGCTGAGGCATTTAGGCGTAGTCAGGGTCAGCCCCAGACCCTGAGTGCACCTAAGACCAGCATGAGGTCTAGGCTTGCTTCTGGTGATGGTTTTGGGCAGCATCGAGGACTTGGATTTTCTGAGTCTTTTGCTTTTCGTCCTCGTGCTGCTCCTGGTCGTGACTTCTGCCGTCCTGAGGGTAGATCTCGTTTCCCCCGTCGAGACAGCTACCCGCGGCGAGATCAGCGTGTTGCTGGTGCCTTGGCTCGCTCCTCCGTAGCAGTCAAGCCCAACAACAGCTTTAGGTCTACACATAGACCGTCTGCCTTGTTGAGTTACAGAGAGCGTAGGGTAGATAGAGGTCAGTCGTGCTTGACTACTTCATCTGCTCGACGTGTTACTCAGTATTGGGTGCCTAAATCACTCTTGATTTTTCCCAATACTGAGCCTTTACTCTCTGTTTGATTCAGGTTCGCCGGGCGAGGAAGGGAGAGGTTTGGCTAGTAGACTCCGGTTGTTCTCATCATATGACCGGAGACTCCCGTTGGTTCTCTTCCTTAGCCCGTGCTCCAGGTGATGAGTCGATCACCTTCGGAGACGCTTCGTCTGGCCGCGTCATCGCCAAAGGTACTGTGCGTGTCAATGATTCATTTCTTTTGAGAGATGTTGCCTTGGTTAGTAAGCTGCAGTATAATTTGCTTTCCGTTTCTCAGCTTACCGATGACAGTTATGAGGTGAGCTTCAAGAAAAACAATTGCAAAATTCTTGACTCTTCGGGTAGTTTAGTTTGCAGGATTTCTCGTTATGGGAGGATCTTTCGTGCTGATTTTTCTGAGTCTTCTGGTGATCCTCTCCAGTGTTTGGTTGCTTTTGAGTCCCGCGACCTTACGTTCTGGCATAGGAGGCTTGGTCATATCGGATTTGACCATTTGACCCGAGTTAGCGGTCACGATCTTATTCGTGGTCTGACGAAACTCAAGATGGTCAAAGATCTTGTTTGTGCTCCATGCCGGCATGGCAAGATGGTTGCCGCTTCTCACCCTCCGGTCACAGTTACTATGACCGATGCACCGGGACAGCTGCTCCACATGGACACAGTTGGACCAGCTCGAGTGCAGTCAACAGGATGGAAGTGGTACGTTCTTGTCGTGGTAGATGACTATTCGAGGTATTCTTGGGTGTTTTTCTTAGTCTCGAAGGATGAGACGTTTGCCCATTTCCGAGGTTTGTTTAGTAAGCTTTCTGTTGAGCTCCCGGGTGCCTTACGAGCGATCCGCAGTGACAATGGCACGGAGTTCAAGAATTCCTACTTTGAGAGTTTTTGCGATGAGACAGGTGTAGAGCACCAGTTCTCTTCTCCGCACGTCCCACAGCAGAATGGCGTCGTGGAGAGGAAGAACCGTACCTCGGTTGAGATGGCCAGGACGATGCTTCATGAGTACTCTACACCGAGGAAGTTTTGGGCTGAGGCTATAGCTACCACTTGCCATGTTTCCAATCGAGTTTTTCTTTGGGCACACTTGCACCGCACTTCTTACGAGTTGAGATATGGGCGAAAGCCCAGTGTATCTCATTTTTGTGTGTTTGGTTGCAAGTGCTTTATTTTGAAGTCTGGGAACCTAGATAAGTTCGAGTCACATTCTTGTGATGGGATCTTTCTAGGCTACTCGACTTCTTCGCAGGCTTATCGGGTTTGGAATCTGAGTCTAGTAAAATGGTAGAGACACGTGAGGTGACCTTGATGAGGCGGTCAGGACTAGGCCCGATATCTCAAGTTCTTTAGAGCAGTCCGAGCCCATCTTCGTGGATGATGAGGACGATGGAGATGAGGGTTGTCTACCCGATCCTGTTCCCCATCCTTCCCTTGAGGTGCCTTCTTCCACCGCACTTCGAGGTGATCAGCCCATACCTTCTGCTTCCTCTGGAGCTAGTGGCTCTATTCCTATCTCGTCAGCTCATGAGGTAGAGGCCACTTCTTCATCTCATCCGGGACCTCCTAGACATATCCAAAAAGACCATCCTTCCGAGCAGATTATTGAAGACATCTTTGAGCGAGTCACTCGCTCAAAGTCTAGCATGTCACATTTCTATCTCCATTCTGCTTTTGTTGCCACCTTTGAGCCCAAGGATATTAGTCATGCCCTTTCCGACGAGTCTTGGGTCAATGCCATGCATGAGGAGTTGGAAAACTTCGAGAGAAACAAGGTCTGGTTGCTTGTTGAGCCCCCTCGAGGTCACAATGTCATTGGGACTAAGTGGGTGTTCAAGAACAAGCAGAGCGAGGATGGGGTAGTCATTCGAAACAAGGCTAGACTGGTAGCTCAGGGCTTCTCCCAGGTTGAGGGTCTAGATTTTGAGGAGACCTTTGCCCCTGTAGCTAGACTTGAGGCCATTAGAATCCTGCTTGCCTTTGCAGCTTCGAGTGCCTTCCTTAATGGATTCATTGAGAAAGAAGTCTATGTGAGACAGCCTCCTGGTTTCGAGAACCCCAAATACCCTAACCATGTCTTCAAGCTTTCCAAAGCTTTGTATGGACTTCAGCAGGCCCCTAGAGCTTGGTATGAGAGGCTTAAGTCCTACTTGTTGAGTCATGGTTTTGAGATGGATAAAGTAGATAAGACCTTGTTCATTCACCGGCATGGCATTGATCTTCTGCTCATCCAGATCTATGTGGACGACATCATCTTTGGCGGCTCTTCCCATGCTCTCATTTCATAGTTCTCGGATGTCATGAGCACCGAGTTTGAGATGAGCATGATGGGTGAGTTGACTTTCTTCCTTGGCTTCCAGATCAAACAGACTTGGGAGGGTACTTTCTTGCATCAGGGCAAGTACACTCGTGACCTCCTGAGACGCTTCTTCTGCCACTCTTGATCCAGACGAGGACGGCGAGCCGGTTGATCAGAAAGAGTATCGTAGTATGATCGGTTCCCTCTTATACCTCACTGCCTCGAGACCGGACATACACTTCTCCGTGTGTCTTTGTGCTCGGTTTCAAGCTTCTCCTCGCGTATCTCACCGCCAGGCGGTGAAGCGCATTCTTCGGTACCTTCGAGCTACCATTGACTATGGTATCTGGTACTCTTCCTCATCCTGTCTTTCCTTGAGAGCCTTCTCGGACGTAGACTTTGCCGGCTGTAGGATAGATAAGAAGAGCACTTCTGGCACCTGTCAATTTATTAGCACTTCTCTTGTTTCTTGGTCCTCTAGGAAGCGATGCAGGTTGCACATCCACCGTAGAGGTGAGTGCGTTGCTCTGACCGATTCTTTGTAGCAGTGCTGAATGGTCTCGACCCTGCGGGACTTTGGGTTAGTTATCGACAGTGTTCCACTCTTTTGTGATAACATTTCTGCGATTAACATTGCTAAGAACCCAGTGCAGCATTCTCGGACCAAGCATATTGATATTCGCTATCACTTCCTTCGAGACCATGTAGAGAAGGGTGACATAGTGCTCCAGTTTGTGGAGAGTGACCACCAGTTGGCTGATATCTTTACCAAGCCATTGGATAGCTCTAGGTTTTCAGCTCTGTGGGGAGAGCTTGGGGTGGTCTGTCCTTATGGGCTGTTGTGAGGGGGAGCTTTGTGCTTTACTGCTTTATTATATTGATTATGCTCTTACTCCTTTCTACTGCATTGCATATGGGTGCATTGGGTTTAGTCCTTCTAGCATAGGTTAGAGTGGTTCTCTAGCCTAGCTGCTTAGATCTCTTATCTTGTGATTCTAGGATGCTTCTTGTTAGCTGTTCTCTTCTCTTTAGGTTGAGCTCACTCACTGCTTATAGGTTCTAGCGAGGGTTGGGCCACCCTCGGGTAGACAGGGTACGTGTTTGCTCCTTAGAGTGTTAGATGATCAGTTGATAGTCCTGGAGTCATTTGGGGTAGATGAGAGTCAGTCTGAGCCGTAGTATCCTCTATATCTTATCTATGCTTTAAGGACTACCCGTTCTGATTTCTTGCCAGCTTCTCATTTTACTGCTTTGGTTCAGGGGAGTTCTTTTGGGAGCTTCTGGAGCTTAATATTGACTTAACTCAACTTGAACTAAAAGTTGCATCACATGTTGAGGGGGAGCTGTATTTTCTGCATTTCAGCATTCTGCATTGTAATATAACTACATTAAGCCTTGATTATTATCCTGTTATGACATGTTTACAATGCATTACATCTTGCCATGACTTGTGCTTAAGTTGCTACATTTATCATGACTTCATATGTGTAGACTAGCTCTTGCCATGATAGGTTAATTAAAATTGCCCAACTTAAATTAAAACTTGTCATGTTAGCTATCGAGACTAGTCTTTCTTTAGTTATCCTTTTATGAGTCATGCCATGTCAAATAGGCTAAGTTGAGTCTTGAATCTTTATTGAGCTTTAGATTGAGCTATGCTAGTTCTTGATGATGCATAAGTTAGTACAACCTTTATAAATGCAAAAAGATCTCTTTTGTGCGAAAAAACTGATCTCACCAATTCTTTCCTATGAGACTGCTTGCCATTGCACTTGGCATGAACTTAGGGGGGAGTTTTGGATGACCAAGGCTATCTTCTTAAGCTTCTAGCTTGAAGTAGTCGCATAAGGCTTGAGATCTAGCACATGATTAAAATTTTGGTTGGAAACAACCATAAGCTTCAAAAGAAAATATGTCATTTGTGTTCAATTTCCTTAAGCTACAAAAAGAACCAAGTACCTGAACCATTGTTTCACTCTTGAGCGTGTAGCACTCTAATTTGACTCAATACTAGTTTCTTGGTTTCTCTTAGCTTATTGACATGGTTTGCATCATCCTTGTATACCTCTTGTCAGACTTTGATCATGGATGACTTGACATGTTCACAAATTGCACTACATTTCAGATTGTCATCTATTTGGTCTAGCTGGCTTATATATATCTTGTCATGATCTAGATAGCATTCTATTGAGTTATGGCTTGATGTAGTACTTAATGGTCATTTTGGATAATCTTCATGGCTCTAAATGCTTAAAATAAACAAACTTCAGCCATTTCATCCAACATCATGTCATTTTCTCTCTTTCGCATCCTTGATGTGTTTATTGCCAAAAGGGGGAGAATAGTAGAGAAAAAGCCTTTTTCGTGGCTTTCTTAGAGCTTTGAGGAAAAATTGCTCTTTCTGTCTTTGCTCTGTTGTCGACATGGTCATTAGATTCATTGCTTTTTCTTGGACCATGTTAGGCTTTTCAAATCAAACTCAACTTCGCGCTTTTTCAGGATTTGTCAATATACTCATCAAGGGGGAGATTGATAGACCATGTGGAGGTGACCCGGTTGTGTGATGAGTAATTGACATCAGTTTTAGGAAAGTCGAGTTTGGTTTGTGTGGTTCGGACCATGTCGTTGCTCGGTGCAATGGACTCGGTCGAACTTGGTCAAACCTGGTCAAAGGGTTTAGGTTGCATATCATGATGATTTGACAGGTTTGGGCTCTATCATAAGTAAGTATGATTTGTTGATACTATTATGCTTTCATGTATCGAGCGGTGCTATTTGATGTGTTTCTTGTTGGTGATGGCTGCAGGACGTTGAGGCGGAGTCGTGGTGATACACAGGGTGATCGGACTAGGCACAGGTGGCGTTGAGGTCAGAACGGTCGGATGTGTCGAAGACGACGGAGATTCGATGTGGTTGCGAGTCGTGGACGACAAGGAACGCGGAAGCTTCCCGGAAGGTGCAGGAGGGGCGAAAGGATAATTTTGCGAGGCTGCACAGGTGGAGGCCGGTTCCGTTCGGGTTCAAGCAGGCGTAACGGGTTGGAGACCCGTTAGCCGGAGGCTATATAAGGAGGGGGTGTCTCCTTATGTATGGAAGGATTTGGGAGAGAGTTAGGGTTTGTTAGGGTCAAAAGAAGCTTTGAGAGTTTGTTTTGGCTCTAAGCTTTAGTGGTTGGAGAGTTGGTAGAGGCAGCAGGGTGTTGTCCCCTTCGTAGCTCTCCCTTCTCTGTGTGTTGTGTCCCTCCTTCAAGCATGTAGTGTGTGTGTTCTTGAGATGGAGAGGGAGAGGGAGAGTTGATCCACCTTGTAATCACTCTTTGTTCTAATGTCCATGCGTATCGGGACTCCTCTGTATTCATCTCTTTGATTTGGAATGGAAATCTGAAGTTTCTTTCTCTGTTCGTGCCCAGTTTTCTCTTCGTTGTTTTCTTGGCTTGATTGTTGAGATTTTGTGTTTCTTGTTGTTTCTTGCTGGGGAGGCCCAAAATGGGTTGCTCTAGGTTGGGATGATGCCTCAAGATCATTTGATCGAATTTCCCAAGAGCAAACTTTGTTTAATTTCAGTTTTTGTCTTTTGGGTCTTCTCTGTTCTTCATTTCCTCTTCTAGGGTTTTGATGCCTTTCTTGATTCCCCTCTCGAGATGGCCTGATTCTTGGCATGTAGAGTCCAGAAGCTATTAATTAGCTGTCTGCAAAGTCTCATGGCCAAAGGATCAAAGATGAAATGGGAATTTGAGTTTTTGCGCTGCTCTCTGTATTTTTCAGTTTTTAGGCAAAATCCTAATTTCTTTGCCATGGGTTGGTCTTCTCTGGTTTTCCAGGCTCCTGTCGCTATTTAGGTTGTAGTCTTGTGTTTCTGGGCAGAGAGATCCAAAGGGAAGCTTCAAATTTCCTTGCCATTTGGAGTTCTCTCTTTTGTCTGAAAATCTCAGCCCTTGTCTGTTCTGAATTTCGTCGGGCGGTCTGACCGGAGGTCATTGGGCGGTCTGACCGGAGTTCTTTGGGCGGTCTAACCGGCATGTAATGGGCGGTCAGACCGGTTGGCAGAAATTTCTTGTCTTTCTCTGCCGTGGCAGCATATTGTTGCTATTTCTCTGTCGTGGCAGTATATGCCTGCAGTTTCTTGCTGTGGAAATGTGTTGAGCTGATCTTTTGCAGTTTCCTTGCCAGTTTCCAGTTGGCTTTCGTTCTCTGTCTTCATAGCTTCAATAGCTATTGGAGAGTAGAGAATTTTGTGGACTCCTTGGGGGCGATTTTTAAAAGTCGACATTCACCCCCCCTCTGTCGCCATTTCGGTCCAACAATTTTCAACCCTAGCACATATTTCCACTTCTCATAACTTTATCATAGTCTTATCCTCGCCATCTCTTAGTTTCCTCAAACTTTTACTTCATAATCTGTCCATGATGTATCAGTTACCTTATCACCAATCCCATCTCTCCGGTCTCATTGTATTAAATCATTACCCTCATATTTTTACCTTAAATCATTCATGACACCCTAACTATATCATGGATAATTCACTAAATAAAGAACTAAGGGTTATCACGCCGGGACTACCCACATATAGGGGTCATTTCCACCCAACCTGGTAACGTACGAGGGCCGTACATTCTCGTTACATAGGATATTACACCCCGTCTGCGGTCATACAGTCGAGGACAAGGTTGTGCCTGACTATTCTCGTATAACCGGGTATGTGGGATGAGGTCGCCGGCACCCTTGCTATAACTTGTCACATAACAACTATCTTTAATACACAGTCTCCATGATATCCATCTCCCATTTATGACAGTATCTCTGATATCAGTTGTTCGTTGCTTCATCTTGTACCCGTTGTTTACTTGTGATGCTTGTCCTTTATTTCATATGGTTGCATTACCTGTCTTTACTAACTATGTTGCGACCGTTGTTGGGTACTTGCTGAGATTTCCAAATCTCAAGCTTGCTCTTTTCAGTCTCAGGTAAAAGGCCAGTGGAGTGATAGCATCATGCATGGGTGGGAGCACTCGAGTTTTCAGCACCATGGTTTGCCACTGTTTTGTTGTTTCATTCGTTATTTATTTGGTTAGAAGTGGACCGATCCCATGTTTTAAACATTTATTCCAATTTCTGTTGGTTCTCTATTAAAGTGTTAATAAAGTTTTAAACTCTTTGTAATTTCTTTTGTTGTTCTTACTTATTCTTCACTTTGGCGATGACGTTCCATAGTAATATGCCATATGGTTACGTGGGGTGTTACACTCCAGGCCCTTTCGAGGTCGATCTTGTTCTGGGCCCCTCTAAGGTCGATCTTGTTCACCTCACTGAAATTGACTTGATGACTTGGCTCGAGGTAGACCCTTCAACAGATATCATCACTCGAAGGTGTTCATGGGCTTGAGGTGGCGCGGGGACCCTTCCCCAACACTTACCTTCCGATGTCATTCACTTTTTGGACTCATTTGGCCTGTTGGCCCATTTATGTAAACCTTGCACACAAGGCCTATTTTTTACTGCTTCTGTAATATTATGTACACCTGTTATTTATGCATGTGTATGGATGAGATATTCATCGATGTTATATTGTGTGTGTTGTAGGGGTGGCCCCCACCTAAACCCAGCTGGCCTGGTAGGAGGTTGTAAGGCCCAGGACAGGCCACGTGTAATGACATAAATGCCCCAGAAGGGGATGATCAGCTGTAAGGGCATAACTGTAAAAGCACTCCCCGTGTATATATGTATGGAATACAGGCCATGGGGAGAACCCAAGCCATTACTCATCTCCATCACTCTCCACTACCATCTCTCTCTGTTTGGTCTGTAGCCACAACAGATTGGCGCCGTCAGTGGGGAGGGCGGAGTAAGCTGAAGTTCAAAGGAGGATGGCACCGAAAAGGCCGTCGGCGTCGGCGAGGAAAGAAGGCGGTGGGGCCGCTGGCGGCTGTATACCGTCTCGAAGCCCTTCAAGGCGCCAAGACGAGATATACAGAGCTTGAAAAGCTTGCGTACGCATTGGTTATGGCCTCCAGGAAGCTCCGGCATTATTTTTGGCCCATCCAATCACAGTGCCTTCCTCATTCCCACTGGCGGAGATGATGCACAACAAGGAATCCACGGGCCGCATTGGCAAATGGGCTGCCGAGCTCGCCCCGTTTTCCCTGACATACGCCTCAAGGACGGCAATCAAATCTCAAGTCCTCGCCAACTTCCTCGCAGAATGGACACCGCCGGCTCAGCCCGCTCAGAAGCACGACGACCCGGTCTGGATCGTCACCGTTGATGGGGCTTACGGCGTCGTGGGCGCGGGCATGGGCGCGGTAATTGTCACGCCCGAGGGGCAGCGCCTGTCGTACTCGGCGCACCTCGCGTTTCCGGCCACCAACAACACAGCAGAGTATGAAGCGCTACTCTTTGGCTTGACCAAGCTCAAGGCACTCGGTGCGCGGCGAGTGCTCATCCGCACGGACTCGCGTTTGGTGGCCGGCCACGTAGACAAGTCATATCAAGCCAAGGACCCCGAGCTGGCTAAATACCTCGCAGCCGTAAGAGCAAGGGAAAGGCATTTCTTGGGCATCACGGTCAAAGCCATCCCTCGCGCGGAAAACGAGCAGGCCGACGCTCTCGCGAAGGCAGCCAGCCAGCAGCTGCCACCCCCTGACGAGGCATTTTATGAAGTATTGCCGCAGGCGGCCATCGCGCAGGACAACCGGGACGCAGCTCTTGTTCACCACGTCGCCCGGCAGGGCGACTGGCGAGAGCCCATCTTTAATTTCCTGCAGGGCATCACCGAGCCAGAGGACCATGCCGAGCTCCGACGTCTGCAACACCGTGCCAGATCCTTCCAGGTGTTTGAAGGGACGCTCTACAAGCGAAGTCATGCACCACTCCTCATTGCCTCTCCCGCGAAGCAGGAAAGAAGCTCCTCGAGGAGATCCACGCGGGGGCCTGCGGGTCTCACCTCGCGCCGAGGTCATTGGTCGGCAAAGTGTTCAGGCAAGGCTTTTACTGGCCGACTGCCATCAATGACGCCCAGGACCTCGTGCGTCGATGCCAAGGGTGCCAGTGGATGGGGCGCATCATCCGCAGGCCCCCGACGAACCTCAATCCTATTCCCCGGTGTGGCGGCGCGCACGCTGGGCGTCGACATAGTGGGATCGCTCCCGAGCCCCGTGAGACTGCGGTTCATGGTAGTCGCCCAGAATACATTTCCGGTGGCGGGGCGTAGCCCTATCCAAGATAACCTCGGCGGCCATGCGGCGTTTCCTCTGCGAGAATATCATATGTCGCCGGCGTGCCGAGAACTCACCGCCGACAACGGCTGCGGTTTGCGCGCCCCATTCAAGGAGTTACTGCGGCGACATGGGCATCACGATTCGGTTTGCCTCGGTTGCCACCCCATCCAACGGAGCGATCGAAAGAGGCGAACAGTGCCATCTCGCGCCGCCGTCAACGCCTAGTCGGGTTGCGAAGGCGGTGGCGGCGAGCTTCCGCAGCGTCTTACGGTCTCTTCGCTGCGGTAACACGCCCGGCGAGGTTCCGCCCTTCAAGCTTCTTTTAGACGAGGCGGTCACGCTGAAGAAATCAAGGCCGGATCACGGAGGGTCTCGTCCAAGCGCCCGATGAAGAGCGGCGCGTGTCCTGAACCTCCTCGATGGGCGCGATCGGCGCAGCCCAACACGTCGAAAATGCGCCTGACGGACGATGCGTGCATCGAGACCGGTCCGTATATCCGCGACGTTCAAGGCGGGGATCTCGTCCTTAGAACGGCACTTCATGCGGAGACCATTGGCAAGCCGAGTCAAGTGGGAAGGCCCATACATTGCGGTGAAGCCTTTGCACAAGGGAGCGTGCCGCCTCGCCACCTTTGAGGGCAAACTCTCGCCACACGTGGAATGCGGACAAGCTACGGTGATATTACGCCTAGAAGCGGGACAAAGGTTATCTTGCATCGCCCCTCCTTATGCGGTGCTCGCCGCGCAAACGGGAGTTCAATAAAGCTCGATGTTTCCAAAAGTATCATCGCTTTGGTATAATATGTACAAGACTATAAGGCGTGGCGTCGAGGTTCACCTCCGCGCGAGTCCACGGACTATAAATAAGGCGTGGCGTTGAGCTCGGCTTCCGCGCGCGATCCACGGACTTTAAATAAGGCGTAGCGTCGAGGTTCACCTCGCGCGCGAGTCCACGGACTATAAATAAGGCGTGGCGTTGAGCTCGGCTTCCGCGCGCGCGGTCTACGGACTTTAAATAAGGCGTGGCGTCGAGGTTCACCTCCGCACGCGAGTCCACGGACTATAAATAAGGCGTGGCGTTGAGCTCGGCTTCCGCACCCACGGTCCACGGACTTTAAATAAGGCGTGGCGTCGAGGTTCACCTCCGCGCGCGAGTCGCGGACTATAAATAAGGCGTGGCGTTGAGCTCGGCTTCCGCGCGCACTGATCTACGGACTTTAAATAAGGCGTGGCGTCGAGGTTCACCTCCGCGCGCGAGTCCACGGACTATAAATAAGGCGTGGCGTTGAGCTCGGCTTCCGCACGCACGGTCCACGGACTTTAAATAGGGCGTGGCGTCGAGGTTCACCTCCGCACGCGAGTCGCGAACTATAAATAAGGCGTGGCGTTGAGCTCGGCTTCCGCACGCACGGTCTACGGACTTTAAATAAGATGTAGCGTCGAGGTTCACCTCCGCGCGAGTCCATGGACTATAAATAAGGCGTAGCGTTGAGCTCGGCTTCCGCACGCACGGTCTCACGGACTTTAAATAAGGCGTGGCGTCGAGGTTCACCTCCGCGCGAGTCACGGACTATAAATAAGGCGTGGCGTTGACCTCGGCTTCCGCGCGCACGATCTACGGACTTTAAATAAGGCGTGGCGTCTAGGTTCACCTCCGCGCGCGAGTCGCGGACTATAAATAAGACGTAGCGTTGAGCTTAGCTTCCGCACGCACCAGTCTACGGACTTTAAATAAGACGTAGCGTCGAGGTTCGCCTCCGCACGCGAGAGTCCACGGACTATAAATAAGACATAGCGTTGAGCTTAGCTTCCGCACGCACCAGTCTACGGACTTTAAATAAGACATAGCGTCGAGGTTCGCCTCCGCACGCGAGAGTCCACGGACTATAAATAAGACGTAGCGTTGAGCTCAGCTTCCGCACGCACCAGTCCACGGACTTTAAATAAGACGTAGCGTCGAGGTTCACCTCCGCGCGCGAGTCCGCGGACTATAAATAAGGCGTAGCATTGAGCTCGGCTTCCGCACGCGCGCTCCACGGACTTTAAATAAGGCGTAGCGTCGAGGTTCACCTCCGCGCGAGTCCACGGACTATAAATAAGGCGTATCATTGAGCTCGGCTTCCGCGCGCACTCTCTGGACTTTAAATAAGGCGTGGCGTCGAGGTTCACCTCCGCCGCGAGTCCGCGGACTATAAATAAGGCGTGGCGTTGAGCTTAGCTTCCGCGCGCACCGATCTACGGACTTTAAATAAGGCGTGGCGTCGAGGTTCACCTCACGCGAGTCCACGGACTATAAATAAGGCGTGGCGTTGAGCTCGGCTTCCGCGCGCACGATCTACGGACTTTAAATAAGGCGTAGCGTCGAGTTCACCTCCGCGCGCGAGAGTCCACGGACTATAAATAAGGCGTGGCGTTGAGCTCGGCTTCCGCGCGCACGATCTCGGACTTTAAACAAGGCGTGGCGTCGAGGTTCACCTCCGCGCGCGAGTCCACGGACTATAAATAAGGCGTGGCGTGGGCTCGGCTTCCGCGCGCACGATCCACGGACTTTAAATAAGGCGTGGCGTCGAGGTTCACCTCCGCGCGCGAGTCGCGGACTATAAATAAGGCGTGGCGTCGAGCTCGGCTTCCGCGCGCGCGGTCTGAGACTTTAAATAAGGCGTGGCGTCGAGGTTCACCTCACGCGCGAGTCCGCGGACTATAAAATAAGGCGTAGTATCGAGTTCGCCCCGCGCGCGATGCGCTACGGACTATAAATCACGCGTCGTCGGCTCAAAGCACAGCTCACAGCGGTAAGAATAAATGGGCGTCGTTCCATTGCAAAAATATGAGTCAAATGATTACGGTATGGCGCGCAAGCACGGCCCCCGCGATATAATCAACACCTCGGTCTTGCGCGCCGAGGTGCCGTGCCACCGCCGAGGCCTCGGGAAAACACCGAGCCAACGGAGGAAGTCTTCTCCCAGCGCAGCGTTTGTCAGATCGCAACCCTCGCCGCATCCTCCCGGCGCGACTCGGATCTGCGGTGGAAGTTCCGGAGGCTAGGCTCGATGGAGCGAATAGCATCCGGCAGCGCCTCCGGCCGGCCAGGAAGATCCAGGTGAGGGTTCACCAGCTCCTGCAAATGCCTACACCCACGGGTGTGGAGCATGCCGAGGGCAAGGCACGCGCCGAGATAGCCGCAGTGCTCCCCGAAGGTCTTGGCGCTGCGAAGCGCGACGCCCGCCCCCTCCTCGATCAACCCAAGCGTCTCCATCAGGTCCTCCGGCCCGTGGGTGGCGTCGGGCACGTCAATGCACAGGTCACGGAGGGCCCGGTTCAGAGACTCCATCGCCCCCAGGCTGACGTGGACGCATCGTCCAAGGCGCGGGCCTTCCCTGCAAGAGGCTCGGTCAGCCGGGTCTTCTCCCCCTCCAAGGCGGCAATCTGCTGCAGGAAGGAGGCGTGTTCCTCTGCAGCGGCGCGGTTGGCTTCCTCGGCCTCGGCGTGTAGGGATGACAAGGCACCCTCCAGCGCGCGGAGCTCTTCGTCCTTTGTCACGTGAGCGTCATCCGCCTCACGAAGTCTGGCTTCTAGGGCCCTCCGCTCCCGGATTCGCGCCTCATCTAGTGCGTCGCTGATGACAAGCGTCTGAAAGCAGCAATGTAAGTCACCAGGTGCCCAGTAGCGCCACACAAAATGCGTGGCACAGGTACTCACCCTTATTTCCGAGGCCGCAACGCCAGTGTTAGGTGGTCTCCCTCGCATGATGATAGCATCCGCCGGTCAAGGCTGCCACTGGCGCGTTCTGCGGCCATGGTGAGAGCGTGGAGTATCTCTAGTCGTGGGAGGTAGTCGGACAGGACGGGTTCGGACCCCACCGCGTCGCGGGCTGTGGAGGCTTCGGCTGCTTCGACAGCAGCAGACGCCGGCGCGACACCCTGCACAAGGTTTTGGACTTCGCGCACTCCCCCGTTGCTCGATCCTTCACCGCGTCCGGGAGACGTCGTCTCGCCTGATGCTGACGGAATAAGCGAGCAGATCGGAGAGATTTTCACGAAGTCGAGCGGGGAGAGGGAGCCATGCTTACCTCCTGCCCCCTCACCGCAGCAGGGGGTGGTGCCTGTTCGGCCGCCGGTCGCGGCGTGAGCGCCCCGATGGTCGCGTGCGAGGCCCCCTCGGTGACATCGGGCGCCACAACCCCAAGCATGGGACCTGCAACGTTGTAGCGACTCTTTTGAGGCAGGGGAGACTACACCCGAGGGCGTTTCAACTGAGGAGCCAAGGGAGATTCCTCCGTGACAATAGCAGCCGCAGCTCCTGCTCCACCTTCGGTCTCCGCTGCGCCGGACGTATCCCTGGTAGTAGCAGCAATAACGGCGACGGCCCCCTCGTCAGGCGTAACGTTCCTTCCCGGGTTGACGGGCTCCGGCCTAGTCAAGGCCGCGCCCGTACGCTCAGCAGCGTCTCCAGATAGTGCGGCTGGCGGAATCAAGGCGGTGCACCCCGCCAAACTCGTCTGGCCGGGCGCGTCACCGGTCGAGCGTCCTGCGCCAGCTGCCGAGGTGGCTGGCAGGCTGAGTATGGCAGCATCGGAGCGAGCCCGACGCCGCGAAGACGAGGCGTCTGCGCGACCGTCACCGCCATGATGACCCGAAGTCCTCGTGGGAATCTTTGTTGGTATCGGGCGTTCCGGCACAGCGATACCCAAAACTTCGCATGTGCGGTTCACCCGCCCTCGCTTCGCCGTTTGGGTCGCGGCTTCGCGTAGCTTGTGCTCCTCAAGTGTGCATGGACCGAGGAACACCTCAGCCGCGCGCTCCGCGTCTTCTAGCCGAGGCACTACACAAGAGACAGCAAGGCGAGCACATGAGAACAAGTGCGGCCACGTCTGGAGATGCCTGCGGCACTCTAGACAACTTACAAGGGGTGGAGGGCCGAAGCAGGCACGACACTGGCGGGCAGATCCCGTCCGCTCGGTCATCGCCCCGGCCCGTGTATCTCCACCGGGAAGACAGCGGCGCCACCCCGTACATCGTGAACTCTTCGGCTAGGTCGCGCATACTTAGCCGGCGGGCGACGCCGACAAGTCTCCAGAGTCTCTGCGCGTCGTCAGCCTCCGGCTTCATGCTCGGCGAAGTGTTGAACGAGATGGGCCCACCCCGGCATAGCAGGCCACTCGGGCCGGTCACGTGGTAATAAAACCACCACCGCGTCCAGCCAGACTCCCACTTCCCCAGGGCGGCCGGCGCGGGGAACAGCGTCGTGCAAGACGATCGCAGCACGAAGTCCACACTGCCAAAATTGGAAATAGCTCCATCTCCAGCCTTCTTGGGGCTGCAGCAGGCATCATGAAGAGTGGCGAACAGGCTCGCGCTGGGACGCCGACCTTCCGTCCGCGTCGCCCATGAGAAGACAGCCAGGCGGACTATTGCACGCGGCGCCAGCTGCGCTAACTCCAACCCATAGGCCCGCAAGACTTCACCCACAAACATCTTTGAGGGCATGCGGGCCGGCGTCAATGAACGCGATGAAAACGATTGTCTCTGTCTCCCGGGGCTTCGGCTCCGTTTCATTGCGACGGGGTAGGCGAGCACCATCCCGATCCTCGATCTTCCCGTCACGAACAAGCCGCTGCAGCGTCTCCTCGGTCACGTGGCTCTTCCCCAACACGCGGGAACACCGGCCCCTTGAGTACTCCATGGCGTCCCATCGCTTTGTCGGCATCTGGCGCCCGCGGCACCGACTTGTAATCCCGAAGGAAGGACAATTTGTCCCAACTAGACGAGGAGCCACCGCTGGGAGGGCGCGACACGTCGCCATGGCTGGCCATTGTCTCCTAAAGGCAGGGTAAAAGAAACCAAGGAAGGAAGTCGCGCTACTACTGGCACGGAATAAACCAGAACTAAGCGGCAAGCGGGACAAAAGTGCTCCCATCCTGGTGAGGGCACCTTATAAAGCCCGCTCGCCTCTCCCATGACCAGAAGGCGCAGTTAGGCCAGAACCCCAGCGGTTTGAGTACACACGATCTGGAAAGAAGAACCGTCGGTACCTGGAGGGGCGCGCCGGGTAGGTGGCCAGGCAGCGCACAACCCCAGCACGCGCTCGACACACGTCCCGCTTCCTGGGGAAGCAGCGAACGGCCGCGAGCACGCAACCGCTCGCATCCCACGACGTGCCAGTTGCAAGCCTCCACGTGCCCCACCCACGCGAAAGCAGACTGCATAACGCGACAGCCTGCCCTCTGACAGGCCAGGCGTCGGCGCAATTCCAGCCGTCATTTAAAGCGCAATACCAAGCCGCGAGGCCGTGGCAGCTGCGAAACGCGGGAAAGCCGGTGGCGCAGCACCCGCTTTCACCGTCGCATCGCCCACGGTTCCGGCCCCGCCCCCAACACGGACCCCGGAGCCAAGAAATTTAAACCCGCCCGGCTCGCGTGGGGACGAAGCGCCGCGTCTCGCCGACTAGGCGTCGGCTCGCGCCACCGTTCAAGGGTAGGGGACGGAGCGCGCGCGTCTACCGACTAGCGCGCGGCTCGCGCCACCCGTTCAAGGGTAGGGGATGGAGCGCGCGTCTGCCCGACTGGCGCTGCTGCGCCGCCACCCGTTCGGCGGCGGGGGACGGAGAGCGCGTCTCGCCGACTGGCGCCCGCTCGCGCCACCCGTTCGAAGGGTAGGGATGGAGCGCGGGTCTGCCGACTGGCGCCACCTCGCGCCACCGTTCGAAGGTAGGGGCGGAGCGCGCGCGTCTACCGACCAGGCGCCCGCTCGCGCCACCGTTCGAAGGTAGGGGCGCGGCGCGCGTCTGCCGACTGGCGCCCGGCTCCTTTGCAACTTCGTTGAAGGTAGGGGCGGGGCGCGCGTCTGCCGACTAGGCGTCGGCTCGCGCCACCCGTTGAAGGGTAGGGGCGTAGCGCGCGCGTCTCGCCGACTGGCGCCAGGCTCGCGCCACCCGTTGGAAGGGTAGGGGCGTGGTGCGCGCGTCTGCTTCGACTAGGCGCTGCTGCGCTGCCACCCGTTCGAAGGTAGGGACGGAGCGCGCGTCTGCCGACCAGGCGTCGCTCGCGCCACCCGTTCGAAGGTAGGGGCGGAGCGCGCGCGTCTACCGACTGGCGCCCGGCTCGCGCCACCCGTTCGAAGGTAGGGGCGGAGGCGCGCGTCTGCCGACTGGCGCCCGGCTCGCGCCACCCGTTCGAAGGTAGGGGACGGAGCGCGCGTCTCACTTCGACTTGGCGCTGCTGCGCGCCACCCGTTCGAAGGTAGGGGCGGAGCGCGCGTCTGCCGACTGGCGCCACTCTGCTGCCACCCGTTGAAGGTAGGGGCGGAGCGCGCGTCTGCTTTGAATAGGCGCCACTCGCGCCACCCGTTCAAGGGTAGGGGACGAGCGCGCGTCTGCCGACTGGCGCCAGGCTCGCGCCACCCGTTCGAAGGGTAGGGAGGAGCGCGGCGTGTCTGCGCCGACTGGCGCCGGCTCGCGCCACCGTTCGAAGGTAGGGGCGGAGCGCGCGCGTCTACCGAATAGGCGCCGGTCGGCCGCCACCCGTTCGAGGGTAGGGGCGGAGCGCGCGTCGCCGACTAGGCGCCCGCTCGCGCCACCCGTTCGAAGGGTAGGGGCGGGCGCGCGTCTACTGACTGGCGCCCGCTCGCGCCACCCGTTCGAAGGTAGGGGCGAGCACGCGCGTCTACGCCGAATAGGCGCCACCTCGGCCACACGTTCAAAGGCTAGGGGATGGAGCGCGCGCGTCTTTCCGGCTATGGCGCGGCGCTGGTCAAGTTCGAGAATAAGTTCACGAGCCGCGAGGACGGAGGGGCGCCAAAGGACTCGGCAACATGGCTTTGGCCCCGTGAAGCCCTTCTCCATGAGAGGCTCTGTTGTAGGGGTGGCCCCACCTAAACCCAGCAGCTGGTAGGAGGTTGTAAGGCCCGGGACGGGCCACGTGTAATGACATAAATGCCCTGAAGGGGATGATCACCGTAAGGGCATAGCGTAAAAGCACTCCCCGTGTATATATGTATGGAATACAGGCCACGGGGAGAACCCAAGCCATTACTCATCTCCATCACTCTCCACTACCATCTCTCTCTCTCTCTCTGTTTGGTCTGTAGCCACAACAGTGTGAGTTAGCCACTAATAAAAGGAATATCTTGGAATACACAGATGGTTCATTTGAATATAAATCCGGGTCGTGACTGCTCTTGTATAGTTATATGCTTGGGGTTGTCGGGACTATATACGTTAGATGAAACCAAGTTCTATACATTAGATGAAACCAAGTTCTGTGTATAAGTGTATAACAATTATCCTAAGCAATTAGCAGGTAATTAACCTACCTACAGTATCCTTCACTTGAAGAGACTGGAGAATTGGAAGTCCAACCGAGAATTCATCTTTTCTTTTTGATCAGATGGTGTTGGTTTGTGGTTACCACTCCACGGGATCGGCGAGTCAGGCTCGGCGCGGCCTCTGCACGTGGAGAAGCAGCCCATTGAGTCGCTCGTCCGGCAGATGGTTGCGTTGGCTACCAAAACTTAATCGATCCTTGCTATGCCTATGCATTACTAGCTAATTTACTGTGGTACGCCTGAAAAATCATCCCGATGCAATGGGAGTGTAGCCATTCAAGAATAGCTCATGCAGATGCCAACTGATACTACTGGTACCAAGAGAGATATGTTTAGTACGACTAATTTTTATCCCTTCCCCGATCAAAGTAATCGCATGCAATGATGCAATCCTGCAACACATTTGCAGAGTACTGTTAGGAGTTGTGTTCCGAACTACTCTTGGTCATTGCCTAAGTGATCAGTGATTTTCTGCATGCATATACGAGTTACCGTTGCGTCGCCACCACTATAGAAAATCCGACAAATACAATAAGATAATTAGCATGTTTCCTCCGACAATAGTACGATCCATGGATCCCCTATGTCTAACTTATATTTTCCCAGATCGAGGGCAGAAAGAAATTAATTAAGAAGATTAACAGAAACAAATTAAGCAGATAATCCATGGAACTAGTACTCCAATGATATATCAGATGAATATACAGAAAAATAAGAAATAACCAAACTTTAATTTCAACTGAGTGACTAAGTCCAAAGGTCAACAAGCTTGGCCATAAGCTCCTTGCAAACAGACGGGTAGCTTGTCACGAGATGCTCATAACCATCGGTTGCCATGACTGCTTTCATATTCCGAGGTAAGATGAGGAACTTGAATATCGCCTTCTTGAGCCCATGGCAACGATGCTGCTCGGCCAAGGCCAATGTGGTCGCCGCCGTCTTCACGTCGAGGCACTACATAGTTTGTCTTCGTAGATTACTACATGGCCTCTACAAGTAAATGTTGAGCGATTACTACTGCATCTCCCTCGTTTATCTCTGGCAACTCATCCATGTATATGAAGTGAAGCAGCGCTGTGACACCCCGGTCCATGATGGTCTATATGTGTGCATGCATATGAGGGTGTGGATTAGTTCCACCTTGCTAGCTTAGCTTGAGAAGCACTTACATATAAGCCTAGGAATTCCAATGGTAGCACCCCCGGTTAACCGTTTTGCGCGAAGCGAGGACTAAAGTATAAGCGGGTTGCTACGTGTGCGTAACCTATCTAGAATGGGGTTAGGCCTAAGCCGGTTTGGACCCTAGGGCAGAGCCGACTTCGCGGTTACACTGGCGCGTGCGGGTCAGGGGCATGGGCGTATGGCGCATGGCGCGTGTGGACCCGGAGTGGACACACAGCATGGCATATGTGCTGGCATTGAACGCACAGATATGTGCCAAGAGAGGAGATCCTTATCATTTGCCCTAGTGTGGGCATGTTGGTCCGACGAGGATGTCGGATCCTTTGAGGGGGGTGTATGTGACACCCCGACCTATGATGGTCCATATGTGTTTGTGCACATGAGAGTGTGGGTTAGTCCCACCTTGCTAGCTTAGCTTGAGAAGCACTTACATATAAGCTTAGGAGTTCCAATGGTAGCACCCCCAGTTAACCGTTTTGCGCAAAGCGAGGACAAAAGTGCAAGCGAGTTGCTACGTGTGCATGGCCTATCTAGAATAGGATCAGACCTAAACCGGTTTAGACCCTAGGGCGTTACAAGTGCCTTGAACACATGGGCGTCCATATCATTAATACATATAGATCTCGTATCCTTATCCTTCGTGGAACCAAACAGTTCCACCTTGAAAACCGGCAACCGAGCGGCGAGCATATACCGATGGGCAGGAAACATCTTCCTACCAACTTTGAACATCACGTCTGCCCCCTCTTGGGTTCGGAGGAGATCGCCGAGATGCCGGTGCATGTTAGACAGTGGCACCTCCACGGCCAGCTCCTCCACGCATAGATTCTTAAGGACGGTGACGTCACACCGGATGGCGAGGCAGTCGTTCTTGAGATGACCTGATTTCTCTAGCTCCTCCCTTCTGATGAACCTTAACCATCCCCACACGCGTTCACGCTTTGTGAAGGTGTGCTTGGTTGTGCAGCGGTACGACGGCACTACCCTCCCGCCACCGTCGAGTAGATCGAACTGGAACTCGGCATCGACGCCCTCGTGATTGGCTAGACTGACATGGTGGAGGAAGACGGATATGCAATCGGCATAGTCTCGCTTGTTGCCTTTGGGAAAATATTTGATACACCATGTATAACCTCCTACCTCAAAAGTGCATGAGTGGGTGCAGCTGCCGGTGCTGATGGCCTCCTTGGTCCGGGAGTAGCCGTCGATGTTGAGCACGTGGTACCCTCTCGCCAAGGCGGCGACAACGATGGTGGACGTGGAACGTGACGGAACGGGGGCACCGTCTCCGGTAGTGGACGGCGTCGAGGTCGCCATGAAAAGGCCAGATCGAATTGTTGCAAACCAGACCACGATGAACCGGGTACTCAAAATTTTGTTAACGAGTAGTTTGTTAGGAAAACACCAGGATCAACACCCAAAACAAGCTATCTGGACGATATCTGGATGCTTAGGAAGCACTCATGCGCTCTCGGCTGAAACCTGCATGCTGAATTGCTGAGAACAGAGTTTTGATTGATATGCTACAGTATGTCGCTAAGCATCATCAGAGAAAACAGCCAACACATCAGAGAACACATGCGAGTAGGGGAAGGGAGAAAACAGAGCTTTCGGTGCCAAAAACTCCCTGCACCTTTTCTGGGGTTTTTTCCCCTTCTTATTAAAACAGCAAAACTGGAAACTGATTACAAGATCATAACTGAATCAACTCCTCCTAAATTTTCCTATCTGCTAACAATGGAAATTTATCTGCTAAAAACATGAAACCAAAAAACAAACCGATTCTTATTCCACAGGGAAACAAGTCAGACTCAAAACAGAAACTAATCAATTCACCGAACAAGATTATTTTTCAACATAGTTGGATTCTGATGGAAACTTAAGTACGTAAGAAATCTGGTATGTTACGATACCATCCATCTCTAGCAACACAAATTCTGTTGCAGTGTTGTCTTCAAAACTTTCTGTGGATTGCTTTTGTTGGTGAGTGAATTGGGGGTTATCCTGCTAGGTGTGTGATCCAAGTAGGAATAAGTCCGTATCTATCTAGTCTGATATAATACGGCTTCATGTTCAGTGCAATGAAGTAGTTCTCACGCATGTTTGCAGTTGCACCCGGATTTTGATTCGAATTTATGTATTACAAGTTCTTAGAGACGTAGATGGTTTCCAGATGAAATAGGTAGGGGTGCAATCGGAAGGATATCACTCATCCTATATTCTATTCTATATTTTTCCTCAGAGTTAGAGTCGAATACAGATAATACCGGATACCCATTTCTCCATTCCGTATTTGTCTCATAAGTCTTCGGACGGTCAGTCGAACGGAAATTATCCACTTCTTTACAAAGGACATTGGATAGTATGGTGCAATCAGAGCGAACATGTAGAGACTAATCGCCAAGATGTCGAAAGAAGAGCACTCGGTATTTCCTGCCTATTTAGATGTGATAATACGCCTATATGTTATCTTGTTCTCAAGTAAAGTCACAACATATTTCCTCATATCATTTGACATACGGATATATACAGACGGATATCACTCATCCCGTATCTTATTTCACATATTTTCTTGAAGTCGGAGTTAGACACAAATAGTGCTGGATACTCATTTATCTCTTCTGTATTTTCTCCACGAACCTTCGGTCGATCCATCGAATGGAAATTATCCGCTCCGTTTACACCCCCAGAAATAGGGCTACTATTTTTACTTTTTTAAAAAAATCGAAAAGGCAACAGTGCTAGTGCTACAGATTTATCATGCGTGCGTCTACTTTGAAATTACAATGTAGTGCGGAGTGTAGTTGAACGCCCTTCAAAGGGGAGCCATCAACCATGTTTAATGGCAGTCGAAGACGCTACGTGTCATGTTTCACCTTTATATATTGGAGCTAAGAGATAAAAGAACTGCAGAAATTTAGCGCTACCCCTAGGCTGTACGTACTGCTGTCCTGCTAGTGAATTCATGTGTGATCCGAATTGGAGTCTTACGTCTGTGAGCAGCTTGTTCGATATGATTACGGCTAATTCATGTTCAGTGCCACGAAGGCACGAAGTAGTTCTCATTCATGCTGCAGTTGCACCCGGACTTTGATTCTGATTTTATTTTTCAGATGAAACAGGGTTACTAATCTTATTTTTATTTATTTTTTTGAAAGGTGAGAGCGCTACGTATTCGTCATGCGTGCATGTACTTAATCACATTGAATTCACAATGAAAAAACGTAGTGCAGAGGGTAGTTGAACGCTCTTCAAAGAGGAACATCAACCATGTGTAATGGCACTCAAAATGCAGGCTACGTACCATGTTTCACCTATATATATATATATATATATATATATATATATATATATATATATATATATATATATATATGGAGCTAAGAGATAGAAGAACTATAGAAATTTAGTGCTAACGCTAGGCTGTACGTACTGCATGCAGGGAGCAAAACTCCACGGATAGGTTTGCTGCTAGCAGCTCATCAGCTAGCTAGTAAGTGTGAGTGCGTGACATGCCGCTTGCATTCCTCTCGATCGTGTGGTTGACTACTTGACTGTAGGCTCGGGAGGTATCGGGACTGCATACATTCGAAGTTATTCAGGGATTCGTAGTCATTCTAAAAAGCATATATAACTATTAATTTAGCTACCTACTACCCGCCATTCATGTCTTAATTTCCGCTCGCTCGGCCTGCTGATTTTGAAGCACATCCCATGGATCAGTTCGTCCAGAGAGGCAACGGATTGCAGCAGGGGTGATCCAAGGATATTAATTCATGTAAATTTCGATTAACGTATATCATTGATCTCAACAGAGATATGTGTAAGTGAGTAACAATTTTTCACGATCAAACTGAGTAATAGCATGCAATAAGTTGCAACATTTGTAGTGTGTTGTGATACGCTGTTAGAACTCTTGGTGATTGGTTTAGTGATTAGCGGTTTTCCTGCATGCGTTGGGACTAATTGCATTTCATCATCACCACTACGTAGCAAATCCGTCAAATAAAAGATGGTACCTAGCTAGTAAGTTTCCTCTATATACACTTAATGTGCTGATCGACATGAAGCTGCGCTAACAGAGGATAGAAACAGATTAAGCAAATGACCCATAGAACTAGCTAATACTCCATTAAAAGATCAGATCGATATATATACCGAAGAATGAGATAGCGATTCCACATGGAACAAGTACTACAAGTTGTAGGTGCTCAGAGACGTAGGTGATTCCACGTGAAAGTTGTTGGGATACGGGTAGACTATATTAACACGGATTAAAATTTTCTACCACATAAATCAAGAAGCCATGCAAATAGAAGATTATGGATCGTTACCACTAGCCGCACAGTGCAACGGAAGTAGAGTTGAAGCAGCCGATTCAACAAAGAGAGCGTCGGTATAGTGGTAGTAGTCAATTGTCCTCCGGTCAACCGTCTCCTCACAATCGTCCTAATTAGCGCCGCAGTCGCAGCAGCACCTCCACCAGGTCCACACATCTAGGGATGGAGCACCGTACGTCGGTGTGCTAGCACCAGTGCGTACGGTAGGGGATATAAAAGGTGGCGGCTAGGGTTTCAACAGGTGCATTTCGAAATACCTCCCTTAGCCCCGCACCTCTCTTTATATAGTTTCTAATCGGATCCTTATCCGATACGAGTAGAGATCGAATCCCACTCAAAAACTATCATCCGGCCCCTTATTATTCCAACCCATTAAGCGTGTGACCCTGTAGGTTTATGTGTATTTGGCCATAGGCCGAAAAACTCTTTTCCGGTTCATAAGTCGGTAGTGGTCTCTAGTAGAACATAACGACTATCAAACATACATAAAGATCATATCGAGCGAACTTATATAGTACTTATATACCGATTTCTTTGCCTCATGATACCAGATCGAACTCAAGATGACAAGCGTGCCAATCTATGATAGCTCGATCCTTTACTCGAACATATAGTAGATTACTTAGTTGTGCTTGACTTCCTCAACCACATTTGGCATGGTCATGTACTTTCTTAATCCAACAACATCGAGGGATCTGGAGGTATCTATCCTATTACATAGGAGGGACAAATTATATCTTGATCGCTCATATTTCTCCGCATATTTTGTAGTAAACTCGAAAGTTACCTTTATGACCACTCAGTCATGGAGTAGCACCCAATCATAAAGTAGTGTTTGGTAACCCCTAAGTAAACTATTACACATGTAGAAAATAATGATGATCTCAGGTCTAATAATCCTACATACACTATGGATGAGATCAACTGATGGCACTTAAGAATATAACAATTCCTGCAGTATCTCATGGTTGGTCAATCTAATATCATATTCTCTAACATTTATTCACATTATTGATTTGATATCTCATATTCATGATCCGTGAAATATGATCATCAATCAATACATGTGCTGATCTGTAAATCACAATTGTCCCATTTAATGATATAAGATCAAGAATAATTTAGAATAACATTAAAATATGAATAAAAAGTTAGCAAGTCACATACTTGTTGATCAATACGAAAGATATTTATTCAAGAGACAAAATAACATATTATTTAAAATATCATAAACATAAAAATGATATAATTATTTTCATGATTGCCTCTAGGGCATATCACTAATAGAAGTGAAACACGCTACGCCTATATCCGAAGCGAAATCTAGTTACTATTTTTTTAGAAGGCAATAGGGCTACGAATTTTTGACATATCTAGCATTGTGCAGTCCCGAAATTCCATTTTTGGCCCCCGGAGCTCCGATTTTCCAATTCTAGCCCCCTGTCGACCGCGCGTTTGGCTGGCGCCAACACCTGGCCGGTCGTGTGGTCTGGAACTGCACGACCCCCTGTTCACGCGCTCCAACCACATGACCGAAATTCCTGACCGCACGACCGGAGCAATCCTTGCGAGACCAGACAGCTACGCTGCGCATGGGTCTACGCGCGCATGCATGCAAGCGTAGCGCAAAATGCATGCATGAGTATTAGGTTAGGCATAGCATGATGTAGTGCAAGTCGTATGGATGGCATAGCATGAGTACAACCGGAGCTATGGTCTGTGGAGATGTAGTGCAAGTCGTATGGATGGCATAGCATGAGTATCTGTGGAACAAGCCCATTCATGCATGCATGTGCGGCAGGCAGCCTAGGCAGGTGTGCATGCATGCATTTTGCACTACGCTTGCATGCATGCACGCATAGACCCGTGCGCAGCGCAACGGCAACGATTCAATTGCTCCGGTCGTGCGGCCAGGAATTTCGGTCGTGCGGTCGGAGCGCGTGAACAAGGGGTCGTGCGGTCGGAGCGCGTGAACAGGGGGTTGTGCGGTTCCAGATCGCACGACCTAGCTACAGACCAGCCAGGTGTCGACGCCAGCTAAACGCGCGGTCGGCACGGAGGCTAGAATTGGAAAATCGGAGCTCCGGGGGCTAAAAACGGAATTTCGGGACTGTACAGTGCTAGATACGTCAAAACTTCTAGGGCTACTAGTATTATGTATTACTACTTTATTAGTCCACATACGTGCGTCTACTTGGAGCATTTAATTTGCAACAAAAAACGTGCAGAGGGTAGTTGAACCAAACCATATTCAAAGAGGAACCGTCAACCATGCAATGTGTCATATGGCTCTCAACGACCATATCAGGTTTCACCTATATATATTAGAGCCAAAAGGATGGGAGAGCTGCAGAGATTTAGTGCTTTTTTTTAGAATATGAAAGGCAGAAGCCTTTCTATTTCTGATATTGCAAACCCAACAGGTTCTTTCAGAAATGAGAAAACAAAACATAGCAGTCCTATTTACCAAGGAAATCTTTTTTCCCTTCTCCCAGTGGTGCAACTAAAGCAAAAGATAGAAATAAAATTTACGGGCTACAAGCAACAAGCACGACTGAAACTGCTAAATGCAGAACCAATCAGGGAAAATAATTTCGTTTTAGAAAAATTTTCGGACCCCACTGAGAAATCCAAAATTTAGAAATTTTGAAAATTTCAGCCAAAAAAATCAAATATGCAGTTCAAATTCAAGAAATCTGATTATATGAAAATGACAAAATCTCAAAAATTTCTAGGACATCTCGGTCAAATATCAAAATTTTACCAAATTTTTTAGCCAAATTGGGCTTTTCTAGAGGACCCGAGATAACCAAAATTCGGCGAAATTTCATCTAAAATTTTTTTCCCTGGAACCAAGCACTAGTCTTCCAACCCGTGGAAAATAAAGCCCATGGAAAATTAGTGACTTGGGTGTGAAAGCCTAGCAACAAAAGCCCAAGTTAGCCCAAAACTAGTTTACCTAGCCCGAGGCTTGGGCTGAGCCTGGTTTCGCCCCTGCTTCAGCGTCTTCAAGTACCTAACATTCAACCTCCTCCCGAAATCCATGGAACTATTGGTCGCCATTATCTTGTGGCAGAGAAAACTGGTTAATCCAATAACATACAGTGAGCATTACTGATGTTGGGCTGTTAGGTAGAGATTTAGGCCCTGTTTGTTTCGGATTCTAGACAAGCTAGCTACTGCTAGTAGCTAAAAGCTCTCCCAAACAGTCCAGATTTTGGGCCAGCTACTGAGAATCTGAAAATCTGGAGAAGCCACAATTGTACTGGGACTGAGAAGCTGCAAAAGCCCAGCTTCTCACAGATTCTGCGGGCTAATGCCATTAAAATACCACTAAAAGTTAAAGTTAAAGTTATTTACCTGCAAAGTTAAAGTTATTCACAGATTTTGTGTTCATCACTTCCTTCTTTGGCTCCACATCTCATAGCCATGCGCAAGTGCCCTATGATCTCATTGTCCAATTTGTCATTCCGGTCAGATGTCACAAAATTGCTAGTAGCAATCACGTCAACTAGACGTTTCACTTCCTTGATCATAGGACTCTTCTTTTTATGTGGGCTAGGCGCAATGCTACCTCCCTTACGCTTTCCAACCTTGGTCTTCTTGTCATGAGAGCTATCATCATCCCCAATATCGATGATATCATCATCAACATTAATTGCAGTTGTGCTTTCACGACTACCAGGAATAATAGAAGACGAACCAGACACATGGATGTTCTGGAACATAACTTCCAGCTCATCTAGGTTCTCCATTGGTGTGTACCGGAACTTGCCATAGTCTTTGTTCGCTTACAAAAAAGATATGCATAATTATTTAGAAAATGGTGCCACAAAGCATTGAATGGAAAATAATTTTACAAATATCAATGGCATACCGCTATTTTTTCTGTCCACCAGTCGTCATCTGCAACAATTGTTCCATTTTAGACATCCCAACCAAGACCGGTTACATTCTTTTTTAGCTCAATCCATAAGCTGTATTCCCTCTTCAAAGTATCCCAATGATTCTTTAGCTTGGTCCGGTCATAGTTTCTATTTGTCTTTGCATTCAATTTTTCTTGTAGATTTTTGTAACCAGTGGCATTCAAGGCTACAGTTGGCCTATTTCCAGCTAGTACTTCATCCCTACATATTTCACAAAATATTTTGGTTGCCCAGGCATCCCAACTTGCTTTTGGTGTCTTCCCTTTCTCCATCTAGTCTCATACATACATACATACATACATGATGTTTCACAAAATATGCTTCAGTTTTGTGTCAATGAAACTACATATAAAACTGATGATGGGCAAAAAATGATGGGCAAGAAGTTTAGGACATTATAACACCAAAAATGAACACAACATTATAACTTCAGCCTCTACGATCACAGCATCACTGACAATAGATTAAAGAATCACATTATACAAGGATAAATAATCAGACTGTACATGGACAAACAACACTTTGGAATTAAGTTATCAAGGAACTGCCAAGAGACAAGAATGGGAATACACTGCAAGCTGAGCTTTTAGTTGCACAGTCAACTTGCCGCCACCAAACTACCAAAGCCACAACCAAATACTAATGTTCTCTGGCCACATGCTCAATTATATAATTCCTTAGTCCATCGGCCAACAAAGAACTCCATTTACAGCAGACGTCGGATGACATGTGTTTTTTGCCAAAGAGGCAAGATGTCACATGGGAGTATGGCAAAGATAGAGAACTTATCAGCCATCCTAGATGCATTACGCGATAAAAACATTAAAAGTTTCCTTCATAATTTGCAAATGAAGTAGATGAATATGCATTCATCCATTCTCAGCTGCATGCAAGTACATACATGACAAATCTGTCAAGTAACCAAATGGCTGAATAATTTTTCAATCTCACGGCTTAACTAATTATATCAGGGCATAATTGCAGCAAGCACAAATGGGGTAGCTGTTATAATTGCATAACCATGAACATCCATTAACAGCAATGCTCATCCATTACAGATCTACAAACAGGAATGGGGAATAACCATTTCCCAATCTACATCTCAAAGCCCTCAAATCACATGTGGACAGAACAGACGGCCAACGAACAAAACTACCAAAAAAATCGCACTGGATGGGTACCAAATCCCATGGATCCGTGAGGAAAAGACTCGATGGATTGATTGAATCGGAAGGATTCGAGCGGTGGGGGAGAGGAGGAGAGGCTCTTACCTTGCCGGAGGAGGGGAGATAAGCCTACGCCGCTGCCACGAGGAGAGGGACCCGAGGAGTAGATGTAGCCAAATCGACCCGGCCGAGCGGCTAGGGTTGGCTTGGCTGCGTGAGGTGTGGTGGCTAGGCGGAGCAGCCGTGGGGTGGACGTATGGGACAAATCGGCGGCGGGGAGGGGGGAGGAGGGAGGCGTGCGGGAGGAGGCGACGGGGTGCGGATGTGGGGAGGGGGCGCGGGGGATGGGGGGCCGGGGGGTTTTTATCCAGTGGCATTTGCGGGTAAATAACTTTAACTTTTAGTGGTATTTTAATGGCATTAGCCCGCAGAATTTGTGAGAAGCTGGGTTTTTGCAGCTTCTCAGTCCCAGTACAATTGTGGCTTCTCCAGATTTTCAGATTCTCAGTAGCTGGCCCAAAATCTGGACTGTTTGGGAGAGCTTTTAGCTACTAGCAGTATCTAGCTTGTCTAGAATCCGAAACAAACAGGGCCTATGTCTGACAATAGTCTCAATTTTTCAAAGATCGAGGACAGAAACAAATTCATGAAGCAGATTAACAAACACATTTAACCAGATAGTCCATGGAACTAGTACTCCGTTTATGGAGAAGATGAAAATAGAGGAAAAAATAAGAACTAACCAAACTTTAATTTCATCAGACTGACTAAATGCACAGGTCAACAAACTTGGCCATAAGCTCCTTGCAAACAGAGGGGCAGCTTGTCATGAGATGCTCATAACCATCGGTTGCCATGACCGCTTTCATATTCCGAGGTAAGCCGAGGAACTTGAATATCCCCTTTTTGAGCCCATTGCAATGATGCTACTCGGCCAAGGCCAATGTGGTCGCCGCCGTCTTCACCTCGAGGCACTTGCACGCCTTGTCCTCACAGATCAACTTCAGCCTCTCCATCTCGTACTGCCGGCCGCTACAAGCAAATGTTGAGTAATTACTCGCATCTTCCTCGCTTATCTCTCGCAACTCGTCAGATATAAAGTGAAGCAGCGCCTTGAACACAGTGGCGTCCATGTCATTGATACATATGGATCTTGCAGTCTTCTCCCTCATGGAACCAAACAGCTCCGCCTTGAAGACCGGCGACTGAGCGGCGAGCACATACCGATGCGCAGCAAACGTCTTCCTGCCAACATTGAACATGACGTCCGCCCCTCTTGAGTCAGGAGGAGATCGCCGAGATGCCGGTGCATGTTAAACGGTGGCACCTCGACGAACGACTCCTCCACGGCCAGCTCCTCGACGCATAGCTCCTTAAGCATGGTGATATCACACCGGATGGTGAGGCGGTCGTTCTTGAGATGATCTGATTTCTCTAGCTCCTCCCTTTTGATGAACCTCCCGTCCTCCCCCAGCCCCAGCCGCTTACATCCTTGTTGAAGGTGCGCTTGCTTGTGCGGCAGTGCGATGGCACTGCCTTCGCACCGCCACCATCGAGCAGAACGATCTGGAACTCGGCGTTGATGTCTTCCACAGGGCTGACATGGTTTTCCTTGCTGCCGTTAGGATAATATTGTATACATACGCCATGTGTGACCTCCTACCTCAAAAGTGCACGAGTGGGTGCAGCTGCAGGTGTCGATGATCTCCTTGATCCGGGAGTAACCGTCGATGTTGTACACGTGGGAACGTTTCACCACGGTGGCGACGATGGTGGACGCGGAGTCGCGGAACGTGACAGGACGGGGGCACCGTTGTCTCCGGCAGCGGCGGACGGCGAGGTCTCCATGACACGTATGGCAGGGCAGAAGCGCAGAATGCGATGAATTGAATGAGGTATTAGAATTTTTTTTGGAAGAGTTGCATTCTTATGTCCGGACTCCCGATACGATATGATTTTATCTCTAGCACCGTAAATAATAAAATTTATTTAAGTTGCTTCCTCACGGCTTGGTTTCAGTTAAGATTTATGTTTCACGTGTTGTAATCGGTTATTGCAAATTTTTACTAACGAGTAGTTGGATTCTGATAGAAACTTACGAACGTGAGGAAACTTACCATCTCTGCTAGCGACCAGGGTTTTGGTTACGGATTGCAAAAAACAGATCCCACCGCTGGTCAGCTCCGCCCGTGCACGGCTGCGCTCGCCTGCTACTGCCCGAGCTGCGCCTCCTCGAGCCGTCGCCGCTGACGGCCTTCACGCCGCCGTCCGGCTCCCACACCGCCTTTCCGTACTGTAGATGGCTCGCCCGGGCCTAGGCGCCGCCACCGCTCTACGCACCGCTGCAGCATCCTGCTCAACGCCACGCCGTCGCTCGCATTCCACACCGCTGGGCTGCTGGTGCCTCACCCGGCTCTGCCGCGCCGCTTCTCTACGCCGCCGCTGCCTCCCGCGACGCCCCCACGCCGACCTCGTGGTGCTCGTGCTCCGATGCGCGTCATGCGCGCCAGCCTCGCCGCGTGCTGACCACGCCGCGCGTCAACGGCCTCTCGCCGAGCCGCCTCCATCTGCCGTGCTGCTGAGAACGCCATGCCGTGGCTGCGTGGGCCTCGTCGTGAGCTCGCCCTCGCAAAGGCAGAGCCGCGCGCCACTGCTGGAACTCGCTAGCCCGACGTCCAGGGCCGCTGCTCCTCCTCCCCCCACTTTCTCAACTTGCTCAAACGACCATGAATATGCAAAGAACTTGGATGAATAGAATGCTTAGGTGATGGGGAATGCGATGGTGTGATATGCAGGGCTAGATTCTTCAAAAATGGACGGGATTTGGAGGAGAGGAGAAGCCATGGGGCTTTGTTTCTTGCTGGGAAGAAATGGCAATAGGAAGAACAGAGGGCACAGGGCTTTTCGTCTCCTGCCTTCATCCTTTTCTTTATTTGGGCAAGATTAGTGATCGGAGGAGAGCGGCTGTGGCGGTTAAGGTGTGATTTGTTTTGGTTGTTGGGTTCCAAATGCAAATTTTGAGTTGGGTAGCAAATATGGTAAATATTTGGACAATTGTGTAAAATAAAATGGATGCAACTGCAGTGAAGTTCATGTCAGATAATTGCCTTAGGCTCAGTTACTTATCAAATTTGCTCTAGAAATTTGTGGTGTTACACTTCCCCAACTTCCTCGTCTTATTTGTTTGAAGGAAGTGAAGTACTCTACCTAGAATGTTATTGATAATTGTTGGTGTACTTGATTTGTTGGTTAATTAATCTTTTCTAATTTGGGTAGCTTCATATATATGTTACTCTTTAATTTCTTGGGTAAAACATTTTTAGTTCCATCTTTGCTAATTGATCAATGTTCTGAATTGTATTGAACACAAAGCATCAATATTTCATATTCGCTAAAGTAATGCAAATACACCGAAAAGATAACAGTTCCGGATGCAACGCGTCAGGTTACCATTATAATTCAGAGGTATAGTGGTGTGCAAAGAGTAGTAGTGCTCTGTTTAATTTTTCTGAGCTAAAGAGGACAGAGAACCATGTGACAAAATGACAACTGGGTTATTCTGATTTCTGAAGCATCATACTTCATTATAAGATATGCTTTCTTTCTCCTATAAATAGTACATGTAACGAGTGAAGGCCAGCTGAAATATCTCTCCTGTGATCCAAGACTTGATTTTTTTTGGAGACAAACACCATGGACGGGATAGTAGCCACTGAACAACTAGCAAGAACAATGAGTCGCATGCTATCTTGCATGCTTGTCAGTTTAGGAATCACCAGGACCGTATCCTGTACAACATCCCTAAAGGTATGCATCTACTCCTTTTAATTTTGCAACCTGGTATACATTCTTCATTATTAAGAAGACAAAATAAAATGCTAACAACTGTCTAAACTTGGACTTAAAGCTTTTATCAAGTGTCCTTTGTAAGTCATCATTGTTGATTTGTTGCGCCCTGCTTCAGATAGACTGCCACTCCAGTACATCAGGTTAGACAGGGATCTCTGTCTGTCGTTTGCATTCTCCTTTAATGGATCTCTCTTTTTTTTGTTTGCATTTTCTTTTGATCTGATTGAGATAAAGAGTTGATCAGTACATTACTGTTTGTCTTGCTTCTACTCTAGTGTCCATACTTAGGCATCGTTGCCTATCTTTTCCTTGCCTTCTATTTATTTTCGAATGCACTCTTTGAGTGGTTACATTATATATATATATATATATATATATATATATATATATATATATATATATATATATATATATATATATAAAGAAACCTTTGGCATTGAAAACATATTATAGTACAAAAACTATACAGTTTTTAGGCACAACACATAATATGGTTTCCAAAATTAGGGTTCTAGAATATTATTGTGCTTTCTAATAAGAAAAATATGATAACTCCCCTTGCTGACAAGATGATCTTCTTTGCCAGTGATGAAAAATCGAAGTTAATATAGCAAATCATGTCGTACCGTAGGTGTAAGCTATATGTCTTTGATGAAACTAACAAACGCAACGAATTTAACCATACATTAGGCCAGATTGTGGTGCCATGGTAAGGTGCTTCGTCTCATGGCTGTGGTGCAGTGTCTCTTCCGAGCTGATGCATTGTGCACGTTAACCATGACGCTTCTTCTTCTCCTCCTCCAAAGTTGTTTTATTTCTGAAGGCGTGAGGCTCAAATGCTAACAACTATTTGGTGCTTTATCTCTAGCTTCACGAGAGCTTTGCAATAAATCCGTTCGTGTATATGCTATATTGAAACGATCTGCCTATCTCTACTTTACATCAATTTTTTCGTTTTCTAAGTTAACGCAAGAAGAGAATGCGGCATTGCTGAAGTAAAACTAAAAAAGTGCTCTAAAAATTAATAAAACCAATAAACTACAAGGTTTTGACCCTAATGCCACGATCAACTTTGCAACGACACGGAATTGGTTGCAATAGGTAGGGGCTATTGCCACCATTTTCATTTTTGGTTGCGATTGTTGACCATGTTGCCACGGATATTTTTGCGTGGCGATTACAATGCATTTCGTTGCAATTGGTAGGTGCTATCGCCACCATTTATAAAACGGTTGCAAGTACTTGACAATATTGCCACGTAATGAATTTGCGTTGTGATTCGTTTGATTTGCGTTGCAATATGTCGACGTTATTGCCACGCTTTTGCCGATGGTTGCGAATATTGGGCGCTTTGCAACGGTTTTGATTCGTTGCATGAATCGTTGCTTGCGCTTGCAATAGGGTTGTATATATCGCAACGAAATTTGGGTTCGTTGCATCTTCTAGGTTGTATTGCCACGGTTGTTAGTCGTTGGTATAGAAGACTATCTTTCGCTGCAATCGTAGCGGAATTAGGCCCATGGCAACATGGGCTCCAGCCGGTGCGAAAAAATACGTTTATAGCCTAGATATTTGTAGCCCAGCCGGGATAATATTATTAGCATCTAGCCCGTAGCCCAAGAGCCCATAGCATCCCGCAGCCATCGCCCTAATGTCTTGCGCGGCGCCCATCACTTCACGAATCACGCGCAATCGCGCAAGGCCTCGCCCTCGCGGCCCCACCGCGCTGCTCGAGCTAGAACTCCGGCCAGCGCAGGCGGCCGCCAAAAAGCGGCGCCGACGCTGCGTTCCTCACTTGCCGCCGCCAGCCAGCCGACGCGCCGCGCGCCTCCCTCCGCGCCGCCGCCCGCACCGCCTCGCCCGCTCGCGCTGCCTCCCGCGCCGTCCGGATCTTCCCGCCCGCCCGCCTCCTCTCTCGGATCTTCCCGCGCCGCCCGCACTCCCGCCTCCGGCCCGCTCCGCCATCCGCCTCACCGGCAGCTTCTACACCGCGCCTCTCACTCTCTCGGACCAGTCGGCGTGCCTCCTTTGCCTCTTCCTCCTTCTTCCTCTACTCCACCGCCAACCATGCTCCTTCTCATATGCGCCCGCACCTCCATTAGCGCCGCCACCATCTCTCCACCACCACATCTCCTCCCGCACTGACCTCCTCACTATCGCTCCCTTGAGATCCGAGGCCACATCTCCTCCTCTCTCGACCGCCCTTCTCTACCTCCTTCATCCGCCTCGCCACCGCGCCGCCAATCCTTCCGTGCGCCGTCGCGCCACTTCTCCCAGCCCTCCAAATCCACCGAGCCCACCGCCCACCTCGGCGCCGCCGCTCACCTCGTAGCACCGCCGCCATCTTCCCGCCCACGGCCACCACCGATCCACATCGCGCCAACGCCACCGACGAGCTCCATCAGCGCCGCCCCGCTACTCCACGGCGCCGACACCTTCACCGAGTCACCCTCGCCGCGCGCCGCCGGCAACCCTTCTTCCTCTACGGCCGACACCTTCACCGAGCCCGCCGTCGCATCCTCTTCACCAAAACCGACGGCCTCACCCTCGCTCTGCTCTGCTTCCTCTACTCAGCTCTACTCGGTTAAATTTCATTTCCTCACCCTTCCTCTCTCGCTTCTTAATTACAGATTCAAGTACTTACTGTTAATCTGAAATTGTGATTGGTGATCTATGATGGTGAATTGTGAATTCTGCTCGAGATCTGTGATGCATGAGATCAATGAATATTCTCGTTATTGTGAATTATGCATCGTGATGAATGCTTGTGCTCACCGAGTTGTTCTTTGAGATTAGGTGTTAATTTGTTCAGTGATTTTGCAATTTGTGCTGTTAGTAGTTTAATTACGATCGATTACTACGATTTGTCATCTGCTCATGTAGTAATCTTGTTGACCGACGGACATATCCATAGGGAAGCCGCAAGCGACACTCTATGTTCCTGATCCTTAGCTTCCTTGCTTAGTCATGTATTCTTTGGTTTCACTCCTTTACGAGTCATGTACGGTAATCCTTGTTTATTTACAGAATTCAGATCATCTATCAACTGCTCATGTAGTAATCTTGCTTCAATACATCGATCATCTGTCCAAAGTAATCTTGCCTCTTGGGCTGTTTTCCAAGAGGCAAGGCAGCAATGTCGATTGAAGATAGGAGCTGGATGCGCATGGCAAAGTATACCGTTGAATGGCAAAAGGATTTAAGGACTTCATTCTGAATACCTTTGGAGGCAGATCTAAAGAAGAAACCGCTCCATGTCCATGTGCTCGTTGTCGTTGCATGTCCTACGTAAATCAAAAAGATGTTCAAGTCATTTGGTACTTAGAGGGTTCGATGAAAGTTTCATCCAAGGAGAAGGTAATACTCAAGATTTTGTTGCATGTCCTCGGAGGATAACCTCGCTGAAGGAGAATACGATGATGGCGAAACAGTGATGCGCTGCTAGCAAAGAACTGATTTCTGCACTAATCCGCTGAGCTATACATGGCGAACTCACAGAAGTGGAGATGAAGAGCCAAATGAGAGTGCAAAGAAGTTCTTTAAGTTATTAACCGAGGCACAAAAGGAATCGTATCCAGGCTGCAAGGAGGCTACAAAGGTTTCTTTCATTATCGGATCTTTCAAATGAAGTGCATGCATGGTTTTAGTAACAATGGAATACAATCGATCCTTGATCTGCTCGCGTTGTTCCACCTCGTATCCCGCACACCTTGGATAAAGTGCGTAAGGTTGTTCGAGATCTTGGACTCGACTACCAAAAGATTCATGCATGTGTGAACGATCGTGTGTTATTTCGTGGGGATTATGCTGACTTGGATACATGTCCAACCCGTGGTCATCTAGGTGGAAAGGGACCGACTCTTCGAAGATGCCGAGTCCTCTAGCACTTGTGGCGGACAAAAGCGTTTTGCACGTAAGATCTTGCGGTATTTCCCACTTACTCCTCGGCTGCAAAGATTGTTTATGAGGAGTCGACATCAAAACTTATGCGTTGGCATAAGGAAGGATTGGTGCGTGATGGGAAAATGCGCCACCCCGGACTCGTTGGCATGGAAGCATTTGGATGCCCCGGAGGAGGAATTTGCATCCGACCCTCGCAATGTAAGGCTTGGACTTGCATCCGATGGCTTCAATCCGTTTGGGATGTTGAATGTTTCATACACTACTTGGCTTGTCATCATAATCCCTTATAACTTGCCTCCTTGGTTGTGTTTAAAACAATCGTATTGGATGATGTCAATGCTGATACCAGGCCCAAATCTCCGGAATGAACATCGATGTCTATTTGCAGCCACCGATCGATGAGCTAAAGGATCTTTGGGAAAAGGGTGTTCTCACATGGGATGCAAAGGTTAGGAAAAATTTTACCTTACGTGCGCTTCTACTATGGACCATAAACGATTTCCCCGCATATGCCATGTTGTCCGTTGGAGTACTAAAGGCAAGTTTGCATGTCCTTCATCGCATAAGTATACAGAATACTTATGGTTGAAATTTGGCTGCAAGCATTGCTACTGGTCATCGCCGCTTTGCCACGTAACCATAGATTGCGCAGGAATAAAAGTAGCTTCAACAACAAGGTAGAAACAAGGAGGCTCGGTGCCACTTCATCGTGAAGAGGTTCTGCAGCAAGATGACAGTTTTGAGCAACCAAAATTTGGGCAAGGCACAAGGAAGAGGAAGCAACGTGAAGAAGAAACTAGGTGGCACAATTGGAGGAAGAAGAGTGTATTCTTCCAACTACCGTCTTGGGAAAAATTGCTTATTAGGCATAATTTGGATGTCATGCACATTGAGAAGAACATTGGTGAGAGCATATTGGGGACATTGCTGGACATTGATGGTAAATGTAAGGATGGTGAGAAGGCTCGGCTTGACTTGCGAAATCTTGGGATTAGGAAGGAACAACATCCCGTGGTGGAGAATGGCAGTATACTTTGCCATCAGCGTTGTACAGCTTAGGCAAGGATGAGAAGGAAATGTTATGCAAATTCCTACAAGGAGTGAGGATGCACGATGGTTTTGCAGCAAATATAAAGAGATGCGTGGACGTCAAGGGATGTAAGGTTTCGGACTGAAGACTCATGACTATCATGTTATATTACGAAACTATTACCACTAGTAGTACGCGACATATTGCCTCAAGATGTTGCTATCCCATTGATTCAGCTAAGTAATTTTTTCAGTTCATTATGTTCAAAGGAACTGTGGAAAGTGACCTTGAAAACCTGACCTCTTCGATTGGAGAGACTTTATGTCGGCTAGAGATGTTATTCCCACCAGCATTTTTGATATTATGATGCATTTGCAGTTCATTTAGCTGAGGAGGCTAGAATTGGAGGACTGTGTGTTATAGATGGATGTATCCAATGAGAGGTATCTACGTCTGCTGAAAGGATATGTGAGGAACAAAGCACAACCTGAAGGTTCTATAGCAGAGGGATATATCGCTGAGGAGTGCATGACATTTTGTTCTCGGTTCCTAGAAGACATCGACACGGTTGAACCGCCCAGAGCGCCATGAAAGCGGTCAGGCGAATGAACCACCGTCTGGCTTAGCGTATTTCAGACCATTGACTACAGTAAGAAAGGTTGCAAAGTTGAGTCTATTCCTAGTTTAGAGTTGAAGCAGATGCGGCACTACATAATAAAAACCGTGATGAGGCTGTTCCATGGATTGAGTAAGTTGAAATTACAACTGTGTGTGTTTAATGTTCCTCATGATTAATGTTTTTCTAATTGAGTACCTTTGTTTTGATCATATGTAGTTTGCATAAGGAGGAACTCAAAAGATTACTACACACGGCGTTGAGAGACGCCACAGGAGCAATTTGTTGGTTGGTTTGAACGTAAGGTGAGTAACGTTGTCAATCGCATGCTTACGTAAAATAGCTACCGTCTTTATTTATTTTGTCGTTTTCAAATCGATTGCGATGAACGAACTTTATGCGTAAGGGGATTAGTGATACACTATATGCCCTTTCTCGAGGACCGATCACCGGTTCGTGTTTTTAATAGGTCCGCCATCAACGGTTTCTTTTTAGAACGGCTTCAGAGAGAGTGCCTTGAATACACAAAATTCGGGGTTGCGCTTAAGGGTGCTGATAGTTCGCAAGTATGGAGTGGTATGGTGTCATTAAAAGATATTGACACTTGATTTCCCGGTCAAAAAGAAGTCGTACTATTTCAGTGTGATTGGTACGACGTACTGCTCCTAGTAAGAACAAGAGCAGAGGGTACCGTAGGGATCAATATGGGATTATAGATGTCGATACAACTCGCTTTGATATCTAAATGATCCTTACATCCCGGGAACTCAAGCTGAGCAGGTTTTTATGTGAAAGGTGCAAAGAAATCAGAGTGGAGCATCGTTGTAAGAATGAAGCCTAGAAATTTGTTTTCCATGCCCGAACCACTAGACACCGAAATGAGGACAGCTTGATATTGACTCACTGGAGGTGGGAGTGGAAGCCGTGAATATTTCAAGCCGAATGAAGATTTGTTAGCTTGGAGGAGGACTGACTGGAAGGGGTGATCGGAGATGCAGCCGTCATTGAAAATGCGCTACGATGCTCGAACCATGTGATGAAGACTTTGTTGATGAAGATGATGATACTGATGACACCTACGTTGATGATGGACATGTAGCACTGTCAACTCTTTAGGCACCAGCCTTGATGATGAATTCTTTGTATAAATATGAATTTAGGAAGCACCACCTTGTTTTGGATTGAAATGGCTTCCACCCTTGTGCTTAGTAGTCGTGTATATGTCTTTGCTGCTTGTTCTCTTCTTATTATCTGCTTGCTTGTATCGGATACAATTTGTTCATCTCAAATGTAAGGTATGATACAATTTTGGATAATGATCACTATGATAATGATCAAAGGAAATAGAGTCTGAATATTCACATTTTGCAATCTCCATCTTTTGCTTGTCAGTTTTTTATCAGCATTGAATTTGTAAATTATATAATATCTGAATTTTAAATTCTCAAAATTCTATACAGGAGTTGAATTATACTCGATTCACGGGCATCCGCTCTATTGATCCCAAGAAGATTCAGCAGTAGTCCATCGCATTATAGAGCTTTACTCAATATCTTGTGCATCGGTTCATAATTTGATGAGATTTCACTTACGTTGGTAACTTTATGTAGGGAAATCAAGTCGCACAAGAGCGTGCTCGAAAAGTTGAGACTGCAGTGAGCAACATTACCTATGTTTCCTTTCCGACACTTGTCACCGTACCATTGATTTGAAACTTCTAATGCATTCATTTTGGAAGCTAGTTAATTGCATTCTTTGTGATTATCTAATGTGAAATTACCTATCAGCAGCCCCAACCTTGATGTTCTGCAATTTGAAATGTACTATCGTCTAAAACAATTGGTGTTGGTGGCCATGTATAAAAATGTCAACGCTTAGTTGCATCGAATCTTGGCATGCTACGCTGAGTGAAAATAGTTTTAATTAATGAGAGAAAAGTACATATCTTAAGTGTTTCTAGCTATTTGTTCCGCTTCATCGGATATTCTTTCTGTACTTGAGAGGATATTGTGTCAAGCAATGGAATTGTGTTATCGGACCACGAGGCGCTTATATGTTGCACCGATTTTCAACCTTTTCAGTGAATGATATAGCGCGATCAAGGCTCGGGAATGAGCTCCACTCACCAACTGCTTCCATTTGTAACATGGTTTGCTTTAGTCCTGCATGGCGGCGGGCAACCATTCCGATCATTGTAACTATGGATTTAGCTTAGATTAATGTCTAGATTGTAGATCCTATCTGTTTAAAATGTTTGCGGTCTAGGCCTTGTATCGTTGTTAACATTGCTGATTAGATTGTGGACAAGTACAACTTCTGTTCGTGTATAGAGTTAGAGGATTTCTGCAGCAATGATGGGAAGTCGATGGATGTGGTGTCTTGTGCATCATGCACTTCGTGTTTTCTTCTTCCTTGCTGCAATGCTGCTCTTCTTCGCTGTCAGGCGATTCCATGAAGCTACAGCTATATTTACTCTTGGGTCGTTAGTGTTATATAAGTTGCTGCCCTCTAGAAGTGATCGCTTCCACCATCCTTGTTGGAAGGGATGCGATATCAATAGCTTTGTAGATGGTCCGACGGATTATGAAGTTTTTCACAACTCGACTGGATTGGAATCAGATCAATCTCAAGAAAAAGCACAAGGTCAATACACACTTGTTTCATTACATCACCGAGCTTCTCAATGTACCACTCTCATTCTTTTGTACGCTTTGTAGGTTAACTCCCATTTCTCTTCTAGCTGTATTTATTTTGTTGTAAATGATGTGTACTTACTGCTTAGATTATGAAGTCATCTATCTAAAATTCCATGGGAAGAAAATACTTAACATTATCCTACACGATCTGTTCTTCTTGAGGCTTTTGTGATTTGCCACCATCCAATGCAAAAGCCCTCATTACAGCAGATATATCAATGCATGCCGGATTTGTTCTTCTCACCTTCTTTGTGTTATGAGTTTCCGATTGTAAACGAAGTCGTGTAGGAGAGAACTATTTGTATGTCGAGTCGATGTTATGCAGCTTAACCACCGGTGGTGATCACCGGTTAAACCGTCCAATCTCTTAACGGATGCGTGCGCTTTAGTACCACCTCGCTAACTCAAGCGAGACAAGCACAACTTAAAGATTTGAGTCCTGCTGCGCAATTGAATTTCCACGATTCGCATTACCTTGAGCGATCAAGACGCTACTCGGCCAACTTGGCTCAAGCTTGATCGAGTCATTGGCCCAAAGTCGCTTTGTTTTTTACAAACTATTGTTTTTTTACAATCTCATTATTAATCTATCTCATTATTAATCTATAAACATTATTTGCCCAATCGTTTATGTAATTTTTGCAAAATAATTATTTAAGTTAACATTATTTGCCCATTATTTTTATGTAATTTTTGCAAAATAATTATTTATGTCAAAAACATTTGCCCAAACTATGTATCTCAAACTTAGTTCATCATCTCCTCTTGAGTTGCCATGTCATCTCCGCTTTGAGTGCCACGTCATGTCCTACTTGTCGGTTCTTCATGACCCACTACCTTGTTATGCCCCAACATCTTGCACTAGCTAGGTAGGACCCACGCCTACTATCTCAGAGTCGGGTTGGTCCTCATGTCTGTTGAGTTGCCATGTCTTCTCCGCCTGAGTGCCATGTCATATCCCACTTATCATTTCTTCATGACCCATTATATATATTGTTATGCCCCAACATCTAGCACTACCTAGGTAGGACCCACGTCTTTTGCCTGTAGTTGGGTTGGTCATCATGCTCTACTGAGTTGCCACGTCTCCGCCTGTTTGCCATGTCATGTCTTACTTGTCGGTAGGGGTGGAAAACGGTAACGGATAATTCGTTTTATCCGATATTCGTATCCGAGAAAACACGAAAATAGTAAGCAAAAATCCTTATTCGAAAATATTCGTATTCGTATTCGAGAATATTCGTATCCGTATTTGAGAGTATTCGTATTCGCATTCGTATTCGAGAATATTCGTATCCGTATCATGTCCATCTGAGTGCCACATCATCTCCCATTAGTCGGTTCTTCATGTAACGCCTGAGACCAACTAATATCATAATTTCGTTATGTAAATTTTTGACTAAATTTCATTTTGGTTGAACCAACTACTTTTTGATTTAGTAAAATCCTTCATCAAATTCGTCTGCCTTCATAGTCTTTCCCACGTACATACATTTTCCTCCAAACAGATTCCCACAAAAACCAAAGGCCGCAAAAAAATTTACAACTACAAAAAGGCCACGAAAAAATCCCGCCACAACACGGTAGATTAGCTGTAATCAGCGCCCCCACGCACGCGTCCCACGTTTCCCGTAATTGCGATCTATTCCAAAAACCGTGAGGGGAGAGGAGGGATCCCTTCGTTTTTGCCCTAGCTCCAGGTCTGATGGCATCGTCGCCACCGGACACCGGGACGGGCATCCCTCCATGGACGCCGCTTTGGAGATCTCAGCAGAGAGCCGTGACGGCGCCTTCATCCAAGAGGACGCCACCGTCGCTTCAACAACGCGATGGCGCCAAGAACTCGTGAAACAGCCCGCCGATCAATGGAACGGCGGCGTCATCCTCATATTCAAGCCGTCGTCGAGGAACAAGATGAAGACGAACACGCCGGGTCACTAAGGTTTCGCGAAAGCAGGTATATATGCAGACGATGTTATAGTACTTTTACAGTATGCAATATATGCTAGGGTTTATGACTAGGCCTCGCCGCACTTCACCTCGGCCGTGTCCTCCTGCCTTGCCGCGCTTCACACCGGCCGTCTTGCCCGGTTGGCGGTCGCCTGGAGGATGAAGAAGCGCTCGGCGACCGAAGGATGAAGAAGAGGCCGGCGCCCGGCGGCCCGGCACAGAGGACGGCTCGACGCAGCGGAGCAGAGAGGCCAGGGGAGGCGGTCGGCCACTCGATGGCGGCGGTCGGCTCGGCGCGGCGAGGTCGAGCGACAGAGCGCCTGGCGGGCGGCGCGCGAGCCGCGCGGTGGCATCGGCGCATCGGACTTCGGACGCATCGCCCGGCGCTGCCATCGCCGCATCGGAGATTCGAACTTTCGGAGATCGGAGATTCGGAGTCATTGAAGTCTCGGAGATTCGGAGAGGGGGAGAGACGGAGAGGCCGAGGTGAGCAGGAGCAGCAGATGAGATGAGCGTGAGGTGCTGGCGAGTGGCGAGTGGCGACTGGCAAAGTGGGGAGTAAATACCGATTTACTGTTTGCCGTTTGCGTAGTGACTTGTCTCTGTGAGGCCGGCGTGAGGTGCGCCTGTGACGCGGACACGCGGTGACGGCGTGATGACTGATGACCGACACCGGCGACCGTGAATCTGTGATTCACTGATCTGTGTGACTGTGAATGTGATTATGTGAATCCCATTTTATTATTGTTCTATCGATTAGCTAAGTTGTTTAATCAGTTATTAACTCATAGAGTGAAATTATATCATAATCAGATTTAGTGATTTAGTGGTATGTTTTTATTTCATTTTTAATATTTATGAAGATTCATAATTTAATATTGTATCACTACATTTGATATTTCTTATCTACAAATCGGTACTCACATATTTATGAATATTTGGGGCACATTATCCATTAGCAAGGTACTAAGTTTATTATATTGTACATTGTACATTTGTTTTCTTTCTATTTTATATGAATTTGATATTCTAATGGTAAAAGATTAGTAGACTTCAACAATGATAATGGCAAATATGAACCTTTTTATTACTACGATATATCTGCTTTATTGATTTGTAACTACATGTATATACACGCAGTGCACCAAAGACTGGAGAGGTTTGGACAATATATTTCCAATGCAAGGGGAAGGATCCAGAAAACGAATTTGTCGATGTACATTTAGATAAAGCTGATGTCACATATTTTAACTTGGCATCTTTTAAAGAACAGCTTGGGTACGGACCTAGGGACTTCATGTACTACAAGATGCGTTGTGGTGGATGTAGCAAAACTTGAAGCCATGGGTTATATACGAGATGCGATACAGCTACGTATGAATGAGGCCGAGAGGGAAATCAGGTTGGTACTGTCGAAGGAGCAGAACATGAGGTAGATGTCGCCATAACACCGATTAAGCGACCAAGGAGAAGGGAAACAATGATGACTCAAGCACGCTTGAAGACATTGATGCCTACAAGTTGTGGCTAACAAAGCTGCAATCCAAGGATCCGCACACCGTAAGATTGTTCGATGATTCACTCATGCAAATTGTTATAACAAAGTTTGCTCGATAAGTGGTATTGTATAATCATCATCACTCGCAGATTTAAGGGATGCCTTCAGGATGAAACAATCAAAACATACAAGGAATGGCTAAGGCATACAGCCGTCGTCAACACATGCGTAATTAAATATCTTTACTCATTTAAACATGTTTACTGCTCGCAAACAATAAAATAATTTTTAACATGTGTTGGTTGCATTCTTTTGTAGTATCATTATTGGAAGAAAATACAAATGATGATGACATAACTGAAGGGAGGAAAATGATAGGCCAAGTCATGCTAGGAAACCAAAAATCTAGGAGATGGTATGTCTGCTCCTTCCATTTTATATTTTATATTAAAACTCTTTTGTGATCATGGATGTTCCATTATTTCTTAATGTTCAAATAGGAGAAAAATCCAAAACACGTGGAAGAGGATGTCTCAAAAGTCCGACAAGAACCAACAAGAGAATTAGGAATCGGACTCGTAAATTAAAAATCGAATTTCATCCTAGGTCGGGTGGCCCCATTGGTGAGAACCGTCGGCTGCTCGTGGATGAGGTGGTAACGTTTACAGGAAAAAGGCTCCACTTATAGGAGTGAAAACGTGGAAGGGTGTGCATCCAAAAGTCAAAATGTCAATAGCAGATGACATACTCGGTATGACACTATTTTTTGTCCATATGTCTTGTTGTCACTAGCTAAAATTTTGTATTCTATTTGTCTTTGCATTGGAACAGCTTAACTGGGACTTACAGAATGTTGAAGAACCTAAAGAAAAGATATGGGCCATTGCCAAGGAGAGGTACAAAGGATGGCGTGCTGCATTTAGTGCTACATACAGGGCTTACCGTGACCGACACTGAAAGAATGAAACATAAGCTCAAGATTTAGACAATGTTGAGTGGTACTACTTGATCCAAAGATTTGGAAGTGAGAGCTTCCAGGTTTGTAAAATGGTTAAATATCCTTTTCTTTTTACAAATGATCAAATCAGTGTTTTAATCACATCATTTGTAAACCATTTACGTAAGAAGAGCACCAAGAACACCGAAACCGTAAGAAGCAAAAGACACAGAGATCTCATGGGATCCAAACCATTTTCCCAAGTAAGCTATGATCGTAATGACAAGCTTTATCGACCTAGTTATTTTTACAACAGTCAATACCTCATACTACATGTGTTGCCATCTCGTAGAGACCCGACAACCGGTAAGGAGCCCGCTGATTTGGATCTTTGGATGGTTGCTCACACCAAGGGCGGGCAATGGTCAAACCTGATACACCGGAAGTATATGTGAGTGCTAAATATATATATTGTTCGACTTTATAATTGGTTCATGCTTCATAAAATTTTGGAACACTTCTAATTTTAATCCTTCTAATGTGCTAATTATGTTTCGTTTAGGAAAATGCTCTCGTCAAAATTGCTGAGGCAGAATTATCGAAAGATAAACAATGTCTTACGGTTGAAGAAGAAAATGCACTTTTCCGTAAATACTACAAAGAAACCATAGGAACCAAAACGTACAGATGTCATGGTCATGGATATATGGCGAAATATCCAACACGAACGGCTCTATTGAATGAGAGAGAAGAGAATTTAGCTCGTAGCTCACCGCAGCCCTACAAAGACCGAGAGGAGGTTGAAGATTTAAAACAAAAACTTGCAAATGAAGTTGTTGCAAGGGAAAGAGATAAGGAAGAAAGTATCCGACAAATGCAGGAACTTAGAGAAGAGCTTCGTTTGCAAGTTGCACTGCTACAGTAGTAAATATATTATATGCTTGTCTTTTGTCGATTTTCCCCTAATGTTGCTTGCCTTTTATATTGAGCAAAGCTAACCCAGAAACACCACCTGCTCACAGCCTCCAAATAGCGCAATCAGGCATGAATGACATCACACCACCACGTATAGAAGATGAAGCACAAGAGGTAATAAAATGCAGCATGTCAACATACGAAATGCATTTGTACACATGCGTATAATGCACAAAGTTGTTATTTTGTTTGTTGGCGATTCAACCAAAGAAGCGTGATGACCACAAGAAAAGAAGTTGATCCACCTACTGCACCACGGCTACACTAATACTATCAGAATAAGAAATCTTTTCCCAACAGACAACAATGACCAACCAAAGAGATTCAAATTCTTCACAAAGAATGATAAGGCCTGCTGCAAAACTCGTAATCAAAAGAAAAAGCTACAGGTATGAATGCCTATATGTGAATTTTGTTTTTCATTTCAATCAAATTATGTGCCGTATATTGCAAACGGTGGGTGAGTCATATATGCTATGTTGTAAGCATTACTATTGACTTGATTTCATTGCCGAATGATGTTCTGCTGTACATTGCCTACTATACATTGACTATCGTACATTGCCGAATTTCATTGCCTCATCAGACATTGACTAATTATGTTCCCGCTATAAAATGCAGAAAGCATGGTGAGCCAAAATAATGAAAGTACTATGGAATATGCGTATGAAGTGTCTGATGGAACATCATGAGATGAATAAGTAAAGCAATACTTGAGTGAATGAAGAACAATTTCTTTTTTATTGCAAACATAGTTCAAGACTTGTAGTTTGAGAGGATATTTTTGTTATTGCAAACATATTTATTCGGCTTAGACATAATTTTCCAGTTATTGAAGGATTGATTTCATATATGTGTGTTGATGATTGAATTTTTCTTTAATTCTATTGTATCTATGTTGCAACAATAAATTAATATACAAATATCGAATGAAATAGGCGTACCACGAAAATCTCCTCGCCGCAATAAACTGAAATGCATCAATTGTTGTTTGTCGCAATAAACAATATTGCAACGTAGGTTGTGCAATGCCATAAGACTTAGTAACCACAACCAATGTGTCGTTGCAATACCACTTACTTGCAACCAAAAAATTTACGTGGCAACATAAGTTATTGCAATGAAACATTGTGCGTCGCAATTACGGATATAACCACCAAATGATTTTCGTTGTGGAACTTTTTATTGCAATGGAACATAGTCCGTGGCAATTAGTTCTATTCCCACGTAGCAATGGCGTTGCAATATTGGCTCGTTCTTGCAACACAATGTTTGGTGGCAATATAGTCTATTGCCACAACGTGTGTCGTGGCAACAATTACTAATGCAACGATGCTATTGGTTGCAATATCTCCTATTGCGACCATATCGTGCGTGGCATTTGCTTTTTGTGCTCGTTGCGAAAGTCAAAGTATCGCAACACATCAAAATTGAGTTGCAATAACCTATTGCAACATATTTAAATGCCACGACTCGCAACGAAACCGACTTCGAAGCATTTGTTACATATTGCGACCAAAATGCCCATATTGCAACCATTCTTAGGCGTGGCTTTAGGTTAAAATCCTTGTAGTCGCAATAACCTACGGATTGATAAAGTGTAGAGAGGTCACGCTCCCTTCTTCACTTGCAAACTATAGATCTGGCTGGCACAGAATTGGACACGTTAGTACCAAACTCCCTGTGGGCTATCCCTGCTCTAAGGCATGTTTACCTTGGCAGGGCATTTTCTCCACCAAGGAGTGTCCAACAAAAAGAGCTCCAGACCTTATGCTTAAATCGTCGATGGACGTTTCTGGATGGTGATAGTAAATATTTCCGGAGTGGCATGGTAACGTTTCTGGGCCAAATGACTGAACTAACTAGCTTGGAGTTGCACGTGACACCCATGCCAGTGGAGATGATTAAAATATTGGCAAAAAACATGCCTCACTTGGTTGATGTTGATCTTGGCACATTCGATGTGCTCGATAAGTTTCCTGAGAGCCATCTCCTCCCACAAAGTCTACGGCCCCTTCGTCTATTTGCTGATATCATTAAAGAAGACCCGATGCCGATCCTGGAGAAGCTTCCCTGTCTTGTGGTACTGCGGTTGGCTGGCTATGAAGGCCGGATTGTGTCCTACTCCACCCAAGGGTTCCCTCGGCTGGAAGAGTTGACACTTTGGCGGTTTTCTAGTGAGTGGAGGATAGAGGTTGGGGCAATGCCAAGGCTCTCCAAACTTAAATTTTCTATATGCAGGAAGATGAGTAAGCTCCCCGAGGGGTTGCTGCACCTGTCGTCCCTCAAGGAGCTACATCTGTGGGACATGTCCCAGATTTCTGCAGACGACAGCACTTGGGAAGAGTTGCAGCGCAAAGGATGCAAGGTTGGTTACTATGTCCCCTCCCCTGCTTGTCATTCTTTCATTTTCTTTTATTTGACTAGTATTTGCGTTCAGGACTTTTAAGTCACATACAAATATTTGTAGTGCATGGAAACAAGCAGCAATATGCTGAATAAATGACATTTAACTTATTTTTGACTTTCTCTACGTTGCTACCTTGTTTGTTTGGCGAATTTACTGGTTGGGTTCTTTTTTTTGTCATAACTGGGATCATTTTCTTTTGGCGAAATTTGCTCTATGTCATATCTATCTACTGTATACTAATTGGAAGCTCCTCTAGAATTCTTGGTCACGTTAATCCTATGAGGTAAAATGGCTAGAAATTTCTACATTAACCAGAAAATTCTTGAAATTCTCATATTACTAAAATAAGAAAACATCCTGACCATCTATTGGTGTAATATATGGTGAAGATTAGTTATGGATATCACCATGGTTTACCGAAACGCGCACAACTCATGCAGTCAAAGCTATTACCATGTCTAGAAAAAAAGACGGACGACGAGGACCTGGGAAGCTTCACGCATCTAGGCAAGACACTGCCAACCCTGCCTAGCAGCATCTTCCCTTCCAATTAATGCGCTTTAATTTTGGAAATTAAGCAGAAGTTAAAAAAATCCTAAATTCCTAATAGTTCACATGAGCATATTGGTCTCCCCACACCACAGTGCGCTCAAATTAATCCATATTGCTTCCAAACTGAAATTTTTAGGACAACTAGATAAAAGGGAAAACAATAGAAATTCCTACATTAATCAGAAGAAAAGAAAACATTTGCCCATCTATTCATTTTTTAACAGGTATAATCTTGAGCTTAACAAACATGTTACATCTAATGTCCTTGTACAGAAAGACATACTTAATCGGACATGAAAAAATGATGCAACACACAACCAAATCATAACTCGGAAAGAAGACATGGCCAAACAAAACCATAATTACCAAGAACATAATACGCATGGAGGAGAGGAAAAAATGATGCCACACACGGCCTCCACAAATTTATAAGATTGATGGGCTCTGAATTCTTGATGGAGCTGGATTTGGTGCCCGTTATATAACTTGCATGTATGTATGGCACGAAGTATATACTATCAGAGATCGATTCCTCCCCATAATTTTGGGAGAGATAAAAGCTAGAAATTCCCATATTAATCCATAAGAAGAAAAATAGCTAGGAATCATCCTTCTATAACAAAGATCTGCTCAAATCAACATCAAGTGGCAGAATGCACGTGTGTACAAACTACTACATTAGCAAGTAGAAAGTAGGCCGTTCCCGAGGTCAATAAAACATTTTTGTAGATTCACACAAGAAAGTTCAGATACAAAGCTCATCATAATGTTAAAGATAAATTTCAAATTAAAGGTGAATCCAGGATTAAACTATATTTGGAAACAAAGTTAAGTCAAATTCAGAATTACTTTAAATAAACCTAAATTCAGAATAAAATTATAATTTGGTGTTATATAACTTCATATTTGGAACTTAAAGTATATCCAAATAAAGTTAATTAGAAATTAAATTTAATGTAAAATAAAAATATCTATTGGATTTACATAAAAATTACATGTGTTTTGTAAAATTACTAGTGTATGTAGGTGCGCGATCTGTTGATGCAACAAGTCAACCTTAAAAATTCCAAAAAATATTCTCCATGCACTTCTCAATTTACTTATGTATAAAATTTTAATTTCAATTTCACTCGGAGTCGAGTAACAAAAATGAGAAAGTTCTCACAAATGATAAATAAAAAGGAAAGGGGAAAAAAGGAAAAGAATGACAAAATGAAGTATGAAGTTGAAAATTTAAAGGGTGCTACAATACTCCATAGACTATATCATCAATTTTTTCAGAATTTTTCATATTGATTTGATGCTTCAACCAATGATGGGTTGAATGATTACACCCTAAGGTGGTTGCACTTAATGTGTTGTATATAGCTGATCCAAATTAGAATCTAGGGACGATGTGTCATTTTTAAAGTATAACTCTGAATTGAAGTCGCATAGGCAAGAATTAAAGAATAAATTTGGAATATATATATATATAGAGAGAGAGAGAGAGTATATTAATGTTGGAATAAATACTGAAACAAAGCTAAATTTTTCACTAAAATTGTAAATTCAGTATAGTTCCATTTAAAAAATCAATATAGAAAACTTTCAAAGCAGTATATGAAGCACTAAGCAGTTCAAAGTTCATCCTTGGACCACATTTCCGAGCAGTACAACATAAATAAATCAGAACATTTCAACATTTTAACATGCATGTGCTGGAGGCTTCGAGTTGGAGGCTTGGCCTCAGAATCTGATGAAGTGAGTTGGAGAGAAGCGAGTACGAGAGGAGTGAGATAGAGAGACAGCCAGGGGCATTTACCGTCATTTTGTAAACAATCTGAGATGGCTTTCTAATGTCTGGCCAACCGAATGTGACGGGAGTGTCATTTCAAGAAGAAAAGTCCCAAAGCAGTGGCATCTTGACAATAAGACAGTTTTGGATAGCATTTTTAGAATTTCAGGTTTGGCCGATGGCATACAACAAATTTTCCTATCAACTCGTAACTTGGTGCCATTCTCTTGTATGCTTTACGCAGGTGACAATATCATGACAATACTCTGGTTGTGGCGCAGCCTTGATGCATACACGAGTCGAAGATTTCGTAGGATGCGTCGGGGACTCTCAATTATCCGTCATGGATGCATTCGTCTTCCTTTATAAACTATGGTTTGTTTTTTTAATTATCTCCGGTGTGTTTGCGTGTTGGCCGTTATTATACTGTTTTCTGTTTGCTTCTATGTAATAATAATAATAATAATAATAATAATAATAAACACAGAGCGCAGAACCTGTGCTTCATGGTGATACTGACAGTATTTCTTGTAGATTGAGATCTCCAAATACAAACGTTTGTGCTATTAACCGTTGTGTTAATTACATAATCTCTTTGCATGATTTTTGGTTAAAAAATAACTGGTTTGTCATCACCGAAATAGCTATGTAATTATGTTACGTATGAACCAAAGGGATTGCTGTTGCCGTTAGAGACCAGTAATCCCATTCCCATATTGTCCTTTAGTCCTTTTGGCTAGACTCATATGACTACACGACTCACCAGCCGGATTTTCATTACCGGAATTTATTTTTTACAGGGGGTGGCTGGTTAAGACAAAAAAATTGTGATTATCGTTTCTTTCGATTATTTTTGGCCCAACAATTTCAAATAAAATTTAAAATTCGAACAAATTTTGACCGGATGTCACAAGCTAGCTATAGTTGAATGAGGAAATCAGGATCATTTCTTGCATGACAAATCGAATCTCTTATGTGCAGACTCAAATATAAATCGAGAACAAACATTTCCAAGCAGAGACAGCACCATGATCATATCATGAAGAATTCTTACTGTCTAATTAATTTGGTTTTCACAGTGATCACATCTAGGTATATCAAATCAGAAATGCAAATCGGATGCCAAGTTTTGCACAAAAGATCAAAAGGTAAATACTCATGCGCTGATTGAACCAGTACAAGACTACAAGTACACAGAGGGCCAGATCATTTGAAGTTTTGAACCAGTAAAAGACTAAAATCCCATACAAGACTACAAGTACACAGAGGGCCAGATCATTTGAAGTTTTGAACCTTACCTGTAGTTACCGTTGCAATAGATCTGCCCCGGCCGCCACTGCCATCATGGGCTCTGCCCTCACCACCCCCGGTGTATGCCCCTGACGTCCCGGCCACCACCGCCCTGCTGGCCTCCGCCACCACCCTCTTGGCCTCCGCCCCTGCCGCCTCGGCCTCCATCGCCGTCCTGCTCCTGCCTTCTCCCACCCCCACCCGGCCTCCACTGCCGTCCAGGTTTCCCCCTCCGCCGCCCACCATTCAAGGGGGATTTGAGAAGAATGAAGTGCCGAAGTGGGGACTGGGGGGGCAAACCGAGTGGAAGATCCGGTGAGTGAGTGACGAGACGGCTCATGGAGAGGAAGACGAACAGAGAAGAGGAAGAATAGAATGTGACCGCGCCGCAGCCCGCATGGAGGGATGCACACGGGCATTAGGGGTTAGGGAAACACTCCCCGCATCGGTTGGGCCAGCTGGGCTGCGGCCATTTCAAATTCGGCCGAAAAAGTTTGCCCAGCAGCCCATTTTACCTGCAGGGGGGCGATTAAGCCGGTATTTCCAGATTTTCCAAACCCTGCTCACAAGCAACATAGTGCCATAGAGATGAATTTTTTGTACGGATAATCCATTTTTTATTCGTAAATACATAAATATACCCGCGAGAAATTTTTTTACAAAAATAGTCTCCGATGCCCCCATTGGCGACTTCGCCTTCGCCTAACCGGAGGCGACAAAATATCTGTCGCTGGTTGTTCGAGCGATCGCAAGTAGTCGCTTTCCTATTAGGCGATCGCATGGCGATCGCCAATGGATGGGCGACTTATAAGCGCAGTCGCCCAATGGAGGGGCGACTTTACTCAGTCCCCGTGATTTTTTAGAGTTTTGTCAATTTTGTAGTTTTAAACTGGAAAAAAAATATGGTATAGTTGTAATAAAAGTTTATATTTATTGTATGTTGTAGGTGCATTAAAAATTTTGAGAAATTTTTTTTAAGAACAATTGACTGTAGAACGTTTCATATATACATTGGCAAGTGATATTTTTATGTTACTAAGAATTAGTGTACGGAGAGAACTGGTATGTTAATATTGTTAAATGACTTGCTATCTGAATCATTGATCGCGTGAATAGAAATAAACTTCATAATACAGTTGGGAGTAACATGCCGCGTATATTTTTATTACATGCATAACATATAGCATGATATGGACTAACCCACCCAACTGCTCGTACCACCTACTGTGTGGACGGGGGCCACTTTGCCTTCCTCGCCACATTTTGTCTACTGGGTGTAGCGTGGTTGTTTCCCCTTTTTCTCGCGCCTTGAAGATAGCTCCGCTGCATCCTTCTTCCTGTCACTCTTGGACTTGAGAGCTGCCTCACGAGCTTCAAGCTCTTCCTCCTGACGCTTCATGGCTGCTTCACGCAGACTTAGCTGCTCCCGCCTCCTGTGCAGCTCATCCTCCTTGCCCTTCAGACGGATTTGGTCCACCCTCACGCGGCGCTCTTGCTCAAGCCACATCTGTCGTTCCACCTCGCGAGCTTGAGTCATCTTGACAAAGTATTGTCCTTTGTTTTCCACCTCCTTTGGCCGGTTCCCTAGCCATGCCGGCGGCACCCGATCCACCCATTCGATGAACTTGCAAGGCTATGTGTGGCGTGGTAGATGTCATGGATCAAGTTGAAAAACGATAACGAGAAACAAAGGATTTAGTTGTCGTCGTTACCACGAAGTCGTCATCCAGGTCTGCACACTTGAAGAACTCGCGGCGTAGTTGGCTCGTTATCTCGATCCGTCCGCACGCACAACATCGTCCTAAAGCCGCAATGGCACTTCGGGCGCTCATGCCACTCCGGCACTCCAAATGGGTCGGACCTCCAGGAAGACATTGTTGTGTAGTAGTATTGTGATGCCTTGAGGAGGAGATGTGGTATGGGAGACATAGGAGGGAGGCCTTTATGTAGGCAGGTTATCTGGTGCAGTGGGCATAGTCCATGGAGAGAACGACATGGGAATCTTTTCGTTATTTCAGGATTCCAGTGTAGCAATAAATGTCCCTATGAAGGCTTTTCAGAGCCTATAGTCTCGTAATAAATTCATAGCTTGGACCATCTAATGTATGTGGTACAACGTAGCCTTTTCAGTCATTTGCAGGAAACAGTCGCTATGAGGCTTTTCACTGCGCAAAGCTGGCATATTTGGTCATCTCACTGCGAAAAGCTGGCATATTTTGTCATCTCAGTGAGCAAAGCTGCCCCGTTTTGTCATGTCAATGAGCAAAAGCTGACCTCTTTTGTCATGTCACTGAGCAAAGCTGCCCTGTTTTGTCATCTCACTGAGCAAAAGCTGACCTCTTTGTCATGTCACTGAGCAAAGCTGGGCCGTGTTGTCATGTCCCTGAGCAAAGCTACACTCTATTGACATCTCACTGAGCAAAGCTGCCCCGTTTTGCTATAAGTAGCACGGTTGGGGTCCCATGACATTGTAAATCGAACAAAGAAGTACCCTCTCTTTTGTGGTGAAACATACTATGTCGGAAGCCGAGGGGCCAGTGGGATTTGGGTCACCGAAAGAAGACATTCCCTTAGAAAGGAGGAGATGTTCGGTCCACGATGCGATTGATACCAAGCGGCGTGCTCAACCAGCATGGCGAAATGCGGATACAATGAGTACGCGGTCGTCCAGATCTTGGATTCCCCGAACGATGGCGGGCGACGTTTCTTCCGATGCTCACGCTCCGGGGTACAAATTAGTAATATTACATTTTTTATTGGTTATGGACCTTCGAAGTTTACCGTCCTTTTTTTGCAGATGGCAAAATGCGACTTCTCCCGCTGGATCGACCCTCCTCATGAACGGTATGTTGATCGTTATGTGGATACATTATGGGCTCGAATATGGGACTTGGAGTACCGAATGGAGAGTCTCACTGAGGAGAACAACGACCTGCGCGAACAGATGCAACGCGAGAGGGGCAACGAGGAGGTCGTGAATATAGGAAGCTCTTATGATCCCACATGTTGCTGCGCGAACCCGAGCTGCATATGTGCATGCCACTACCACGACGGCCAGCCACGTCCGAGGCAGCCCCCTCAGCAATTCTCCATGTGGGTGCCACGAGGCTCGTTTGGCATGTAGGTCACGAGGGTTATGGTTGTGTCGTATTTTAGTTCATGTATTTGTTGATGTGTTGATGCTGTGGCGGTAGGACGGTTGTGTTGATGTGTTGGGTGTACTACTTTCTGTGACCTTCATATTCTGTGGCCTCTTTCCATAACGATGTAATGTGCAACGTTGTTAAGCATGTGATGGATTGGTTGTTATCTACGTGGAGTTGTTATCACAAGCCACAAACAAAATGCAATACTGAAAAGGGAAACAGTACGTTCCACGAAATAAGTGCATTACAGAAAAGGGATGTAACATACAAGGTTTACAAATGGTACATGAAATTTAGCATGCATTACAACACCAACTACTGATCTGGACATGCATTGCATCGTCTAGTCAGGTGCCCCCCGACCGCATCGCCCACAACATGCACCAGATGTTCCAGCTTGTGATTCGTCCATGTCATTTCTAATACGTCGGCTCTGTCGCCGACCCTTCCCACCCTTCAGCATGTTAATATCCGGAACCCAGGTCCTCGCTGAAATGTCCAAAGTGGCGAAGTTTCCCACCGCCCTAAACCCCCGGAGCTCCCCACACCAAGCTTGCAGTATTCTCTCCTTGAAAAAGTACTCGGACATGAAGTTGGAAGGATCCATACCCACGGTTCCGCATGCAGCGAGGACATGAGAGCATGGCCTGTGTAACAACTTAAGCTTGTTGCACGTGCAGCTAGGTTCGTTTGCATGATCTCCAAGGCATACCTCGTGAGTAATAAGTGAACGAGATGTCCCAAATCCGCTCACACGGAGTATCACCTCGACGATGCTCCTGTTGCCCATGACATGCACTGTGTGCAATTGACCCTTCGTGCCTTCGTCTCCATGTACGCAGTAATTTTTGACGAATCTGGGGCTCGAGATTGGCCGCATGAAGTGCGGCACACGCGCGTGCCTCTCCTCGGAAGTAGCGGATTGTCTTTGTGAAGAACACCTTCCACGATGGCGACAAGGGGCTAAGAACGGAGACCCCGAGAACCCAATTGTACACCTCGGCAAGGATAGTTGTCATTATTCCGTACCTTGCGCCATCCGTGTCGTGCAACAAATGACCACTTCTCCAATGGTTCCCCTCGATCCACTGCGAAAGCACTTGATGTTTCACGCGCTCCTCCTTCTTGGACCACTTGGGTTAGACTCATCGATTCTTGGCAAGCATTGCGGTTAATGCCGCCCGAGTGACCGGCCCCTTGCTCCTCTCGCCGACGTTCTTCTGGTGTGCTCATCCAACAACCCCATAAAGCATCAAATTTTCTCTGCTGGTTCGCCTAGCCACCTCTTGAATAGCTTCATCAAAGATTGTTTCGGAATTGCTTGAAAAGTTTGCCCCTAAGTGACGCATCGCACCACCGGTTCCTCATGTCCGCCAAAAAGGTCTCCTCAGGGTCTTCTTGAAGTTTTCGTATCGCCTTTATAATACCGGCGTGGCGATCATGAATTACGCACACACCAGGACGGGTGCCTACAACTCCAGCCTTCACATGTCTGAGAAACCACAGCCAGCTCTCATAATTCTCACTCTCCATAATGCAATAGCCGCAATATTTGATTGTTATCGCAACGCCTATGGCCGTCAGGAGCTGCCCTTTGTATTTGCCTGTCAAGAAGGTCCCATCTACAGAGATCACTGGCAGCATGTGCTTGAATGCTTCAATGCTTGCACCAAATGCAAACAATGCTCTCTGCAACACTGCAAATCCCGGTGGACTTATGGACGGCTTCTCGTGCACGGCGATGTACGTGCCCGGGTTCCTTTGTTGCAACACCTTAAGCATACGAGGAAGGTTGTCGTACGCCACCTCGAAAGTGCCAAAATATTTTTCCAACGCCTTTTCCTTGGCACGCCACGCCTTCGCGTAGCTAATCTTATACTTGAATTTATTCTCAATAGCTACCACAATATGTGTGGCCGCAACATCTTTCTTCTCCACTATCTCCCCATACATCAAATTGGCTATAAATCCGGACGTGAGGTTACGATGCCTCGCCGGGACAGTGTTTAGAATGCAAGTGTGCGGCTCCACCTTGGACACAATCCAGTGAGTCTCATACTTGGGTCTACGTGCGTGCACCCTCCAAGGACAACCAGCCTGCTCGCACTTCACAGTGTACTGCTCCTGGCTTGATTTGACGACACGAAATGTCCGTTGCATTGAAAGGGCCCAAAGCTTGATGGCATCCTGCAGCGCTTCCTTGTCAGCAAACATAGCATGCACCCGAACCTCTGTCTCATGATACTCCCATGGTGATTCATGCTCATCATGTGCGAAAACACCCTCCGCATTAAACCGGTTCCATTCCTGGGGGATAGGAACTTCTTCATCATTGAAACTGTCCTCCTCCTCGTCCTCTACAGCTTGCTCTTCATCCCATGCCCTCTGGTCATCACATTCCATCTGCTGCACGATATACTCATTATGCTCTCCTTCATCAGCTTGCCCAGTTCCCTCTCTATAGCTTGACAGCTGTAACTCTCCTCCATGTATCGCATCGGCTTGCCCAGTTCCCTCTCTATAGCTTGACGGCCGTAACTCTCCTCCATGTACCGCATTGCCTTCATCACGAGCAACTTCATCAGCTCCACCAACGTGCGGCCCGCCCGAGCTGCTAGCACCTCCCGAAGCATAGGCGGACGCACGAGCTTGCACAGCTGCTTGTAGTGAGCACGGTTGCACAAGCAGGACACACTCGTATCCACGGCGCGGCACCCTTGCACAAAGCCCTTCCACGGCGAGCGCACAATGTCTTCAAGCGCCATCGATGTCGGTGGGAGACAGCTCCAAAGCCCTTGCACAATGACGCCGCACACCTCGGGGTCCAATGAAAACTCGGGTCACCAATGCCGCACATCTGTCATTCCAGCATTCTCGTCATCCGGAAGTACGAGAGTGACTTGCGGAAAATCGCTCAAATCCACACCATTCGGACTTTCACGAATAATTCCAGCACCATAATACACTCTCAATGTAGTAGTGGCCATTGATGATGTAGCCCTACATGTATGATTGAAATTTACGACATGTCAAATAACATCGTACAACACTAAACTAAACTTTCTATATACTAAAAAGGGTAGTAAAATTTCTAGACTACAAAATATTCCATACTACAAATGTATACTACATCTACAATTTTTACTAACACCAATATTTCATCTAAATAATAGTGTAAATACAACATAATTAACAAAAATACCTGGATCCAAATCGATGGAATAACTTGGACTCCTTCTTCCTCCCTCACCTCCTCCTTCAACCCTGTTCTCCTCTCCTTCTCTTCTCCCCCTCCCCTCCTTTTCTTCCCCTCCTCCCTCTCTTCTCCCCTTCTTTTCTTCCCCTTCCTCCTCTTTTCTTCTTCTCTCGTTTCTTCTCTCTGGCTCTCTGGGCAGAATGAGGGGAAAGTGGTTCTCTGGGCGAGGGAAAAGAGGCAGGGGTAGTGGGCAGACGGTGGAATATCCACCCCTGTGGCCCTAGCGTTGGGCGACTGCAATTGTAGTCGCTCAACCGTACAGCGACTTCATAAGTCGCCCAACGGTTTACATATTCCCTAAATGTCGCCTCACGGTTGGGCGAAAGGCAGAAGTCGCCCAATGGGGGGGGCGACTAGAGACTATTTTTGTAAAAGAATTTCTCGCGGGTATATTTATGTATTTACGAATAAAAAATGGATTATCCGTACAAAAAATTCCCATAGAGATCGGCCTAAGAACAAGCTTTCTATCTTACCTATGACTACAGCTGATTACAACAAGGCAATTCCAATAAGTATTGTTGATTGCGCGAGGTTCATACGTACGTATGTACATATGAGACAAACGAACTTAAAAATCATGTTTGTTTTGCGAAACTGATGAATACTAACAATCGGGTCTTTAGCTTGCTGACATGAATACTCTATCGATATAGCACGAGAGACGCAGGATAGATAAGATGTCTAGATTCAAATCTCCATTCAATTGTTCAGTTCAGGTCTTCCTTCCTCTCCTCTCAACTCTACAGTTCCTCCCTCCTGGTGCACCTTGTAGAACTCGGCTGTCAGACATCCGTGAGTACTTACTTAGCCCATGCGAGTTGATGGCATAGTAGTTGCAGGGGAGCATAGTAGCCAGACGTGCTAGCAGCACTACAAAACCATAGAAAAGTATCTATTAATTCTCATATCACCCAATGAATGAAGAGGGACTATAGACATACAATAAATTTGCAGCCATTTCATTGAAACTAGCAAAATTGTCCGCGCAATTGTTTGGCTAGATACTAAAATGCAAACCCTTATGTTTGTAAATAGATTTGTATGTTCTATGCGGCTATAATGCTTATGATTGGAAGTAGCCTCCTAGAGTGAATATGGAAGGATCTTTTAACCTTGTTTTAATAAGACAGTAGAAGACACATATGCTTAGTTAATGGTATGAAAGACAAACTTACGCCGGCAATTCATTATACGTCGTAGCTGAACAGCCACCGGTCTAGGTGGTGAAGATTATACTAGCCCTTTAAAAGTACATTTTGCGAAAGATTTAACAAAGAAAGATTAAGCTAAACAGATGAGTCCACCCACTTCAAGCTGCTTCACATTGGTGTGCAAGAGATTTCGCACATTCACTACTCAACCAACTGGAAAGTGTGTACTACGTGCCCGACGCCGTCGCACCACCAAGACGATCACGATGGGCGTGCACCGTGAACAACCGCGGTCGTTCCCTTGTATCTTCATCGACCAGCCAAGCTTCTCCGTCTTCGCCGCTCCGGTACACACATCGATGGCGATGACGGCGTTGATGAACTTAGTGCTGTGCTGTCGAGCTTTGAGGATGTTGCCGCAGTCATGAAAGAACTCTAAATAACTTCTGGCTTGCTGCCCTATGATACCGGAGCGGCCTGTTAGTAATTTTTGCTCCAACCACAAGTACATGTTCGGCCGGCCTGTCGAAGCTCGAGAAGGGAGCAGATTATCATCTTCCTGCTGCAGTCGTAGTTTCCTTCAGTGGTTCTTGGATTGGTACGGTAGGTGGAGGACGATTCCAGCACGGTAATGGAAAGGCTTTTATAAAATGAAAGAAAAAGGAATTAGCATTGTTTAATGTAATTGGCAATCCTTATTCAGTACGTGTGCATTTTTTTGTTTATATTGATTGCTTTGTGATTGGCATAATATCCACACTGTTATAGTTATTGTGGGCCACCTTATATACGTACAAGCTTTTTTTCCTTTTTTTATTGCGATTTATAAGAGAATTTCTAGGAATTTGTTTTTTAATTTAAGGATTAATGTGAGGAACATCTTTAATCTCATTAGTTGTTTGTGTTAGGAAACTGGGCCCATGGCCAAGAGTCCTGGCATATTTGGGCACCCCACCGTAGACTATAAATAGGGACCTAGACCACCCTCATTATGTACCCCGATGCAATCTAAAGCAATAAAGAAAGACCAGGAGTTCTCTCTACCTCTCTGTGTTCAATCTATTCTCTCTGTGATTCTGTGATTGATTCGTTCTTGTTCTAAGCAGAGAAATCGTTCGGACTGGTCGCCAGCGACGGTTTCTCAACACGTTATCAGCACGACTTCACTCTGGTGAAAGAGGTAATCATCGAAGCACAGATTAAATTTTCTAGATCGCTTTTGAATCTGTATTTTCTTTTCGTGTTCTAGATTGAATCTCTACGGTGCAAATCCGCCCTAATCTACCGCGAGCAGACTTGAAGTCGCCGGCACAATGCCGATCGGTAGATTGTGAAACGGGGTAGATGTTGATTGCACTGTAGATTAGAACGATGCAAATCCGCCCCAAATCTACCGCGAGCAGATCTGAAATCGCCGGCACAATGTCGATCGGTAGATTGCGAAACGGGGTAGATGTTGATTGCATCGTAGATTGGAAACGAAAATTGCATGGTTTTGTTTGTTTCCGCATGATCTCTGTACGAGAAGATATTGCATTTTCTCAGTTGAAGGATTACATGGCATTTGCACAAAAAAAGGGATTTTGGCACGGGCGGCCCTGCATGGCCGCCACCGCCGATTGCCTGTCTGCCGCCTGAATGCGCACCGACGGTCTGCCGCTCGCCTGTCGCCGAGTAGCACGCCGGCCACCTCTGCAATTGGACGCGCCCGCATGCGCGTCTCCCACCAGCCACCAGCATGAAGCCACTGCGAGCCGCCGGCCTTACTGCGCCCGCACGCGCATCCGCACCCGCAGGTGCACCTCGGCCGGCAGACTCCTTGGTTGCTCCACTTACCGTGCCCGAAGCACGCTGCCCGAGGAAGACCAGCCCGGCCGCATGAGCGCCGACTGCCACCTCGCCTCCTCGCGCCTGCACGCGCGCCGAACGCCGGCTCTTGCGCCCGAACGCGCACCACAGCTCGGGCCTCACCGCCTCCGCCCCGCCTGGCGCCGGCCATCCTCCGCCCGCACGCGTTTGCGCCACTGCACCTTCGAGGGAGCCGTGCCCGAAGATCGGCCACCACCCGAGGTCCATCCCTGCTGCGCCGCCCTGGCTGCTCCAACTCCCGTGCGCGCCACGCTGCCTGAAGCGAGCTGCCTCGGTCCCGCAGCGCCCGCATGCGCGCGCCGTCCGGCCGACGTCCGAAGACGTCGTTTCAGCTCCGCCGCGGCCACATGTGCAAACCCTGTCGCTCCGGCTTCTCCTCGTGTGCCGCGCACGAAGACCGGCCGCCGCTCGTGGCTTGCGCCAGCATGCGCCGCCACCGGCCCTTCGGTTTCTGGCCCGCACCGCCGCTCGGGTCTTGCGCCCACCGCCGCCGCCCATCTCGGCTTTGCGCCTGCACGCGCATCACCGATGGCCTCCGCCGCCCGCGTCTTCCCGAGCTCGCCGCCACGGCGCCGCCGAAGCTCACCGCCGGGTGTCGCGTGGCGCCGGCCACCTCGCTCGGGTTCGCTCCGGCCGCCGTTGCTCGTCGCATGCGCCCGGCCGCCCGCGGTTTGCGCTCGCCCGCCGCCGCACATGAGGCCAAACGGCTTGAGCCGCCGCCACCATTGAATGGGGGTAGGGAAACCCTACCCCCCGCGCATTACTCTAGCCGGGTGGGCCACTGAAGGGGAAATGGGCCTAAGGCCCAGTCGGGGGAGGGGGCGCCGGTTATTTTCCAGAAAAACCCCATACGAACGAAAATTTCCGAAAAGGCCCTAAATCTTGCATATGAGTCCCGAATTCTTGCAGAAAAGACCTCGTAATTCCGAAAATTACGTATAAGCCCTCAAATTTACGAGCGGGTCCAGAATTTTGCAGAAAACCCCTCAGTAAATCAGAAAATTGTGCGAATTTCTCTCTGAACTTAAAATTTGCGCATAACCCCCCAGAAAGTGCAGAATTTGCTGAAATTTCATATTTTAACATAAAAGGGCCTCGGGAATCCGAATTTTGCATCAATTTTAGCATTTGAAGCTTATTTATTTCTGCCATTATTATTCTCTGTATTTTCTATATTTATTTACTGTTTTGGTTAATTGTAATTGTTTAAATTGCTTTTAATCACTAAAATTAGCAGTAAAATTATAGAAAATGCATAGAAAAATCTGGAACATTGCGAGAACCTACCATTTATTTACCCGCAGTGAATTATTCCATGCATGTCTACCAGTAGTAGACTTATACACATTTAGATGACTAGCATCACGAACTGGAAGTTCGAGGAGCTGGCCCAGCATGGCCAAAACTATCTGACGTAGGCATCCGATATCGAGATTATGCTTGGAGCCAGGAAGCTCTGCGCGACTATTGGGATTGGCAGACTGAATGACGCCCAACCCACACCTAAAGAGAATGATCAGGCACTTCATTTTCTCAGGCACCACTTCTGCCTCACTCTTAAGAATGAGTATATGGTAGAGAATAGCGCGCTAGCACTCTGGACCGCACTCAAGAAGCAGGTTTGAGAGGCTAAAGTACACCATTCTTCCTCAAGCAGAGTAGGAGTGGATCAGATTGAGGTTTGCCGACTTTAAGACGGTCTGGGAATACAATTCTGCCTTGCACAGGATTTGTACCCCAATACAGAAAATTGAGAAAATCTTTCCACCCCAATGCAGTACAATCCGCACACAATTATCGTTAAGACGACTATGAGGAATATGCCGAATTGATAGATATGATGCAAGTCGCGGAGGCTCAGGACGAAGTTCTCTGTAAGAACTAAGTCACTCAGCCATCTGGGAGCTCCACTGGCCGTGAAGCCAACGTTGGGAGCAACAAGGTGCGAAAGCCCTTGATAGAGAAAAGGGGAAGGAAGGGTAAGGCCGCAGCCCAGAAAGGCGAATCAGATGCTCCACAAGAGAATAAGGCCAGCAAGCCAAAGCGGGATGGCAAAGGGCAGCATGAAGCCCAATTTGCATCGGTTGAGGGGGAGAGTTCCGAGCAGCTGCCCGCACTGATGGAGGTTGAGACCCTCCAGGAGCAGCACCCCCTCTCGACCTAGAAGCAGCCAACGCCATGATTTCTCTTGCAGGGAATGTCAACCTTGAGAAAATAGCAGAAGAAGTCTAGTGCACTGAATGCATTTTGGCTTTAATTGTCATTTATTTTGTGTAGAAGAATATGTTAGAATTTGCATGGATGGTACTTAAGAATTGTTGTTTTCTCGTGATGGTTGGATGATTTTTGGAATAATTCATTCATTTATTCAGTTTATGATGGCATGACATGTTCTGATATTGGTGTATTTATTTATGTGTTGATTGCCTTCTCATACATGTTAATAAATACCCTATATTAGAACACGTGTAGCGTCCTATGAAGGAAGTGTGCTTAGCTAGTAGCGGCACAATGCATACCATCTTAAGAGAGACTAATATTTCCAGTCGATCCGTAAGAGCACTAGAAGCCTTACGATAATCGCCGGAAGCGATATATGTATAATTGGTTCGGGAAGAGCCACAATGGGCACAACTTTGGTCATTGAAGAAGCCTTATTGTACCCAGAATCGACTAGAACTCTCCTAAGTTTTAAATATCCGCGCAAATGGTTTCCACGTTGAGACTAAAGAAGAGTACGGTAAGGAATACCTACTCATTACCAAGCGCGAAGAGAATAGAAAAGTGCATCAGAAAAACTCCCTTCACTAGAAACTGGGCTATATTATACCAACATTAAGGCACCTGCAACCTGCATTGTCTTGAAGACAGTATTTAGAAGCTCTGAACTCTTCTGTCTCTGGCATGATAGAATTAGGCCATCCAGGTCTTAGGATGATGAGAAACATAATCAATAATCCAAGGGCATAATATTAATGTGAAGAATTTCCCGAATCATGAAGATTTTGTGTGCCCTGCATGTGCCACCGGGAAACTAATAACTAGACCCTCCACTCTGAAAGTGAAGGATGAAGTCCCTGCATTCCTGGAACGCATCCAGGGAGACATTTGCGGTCTCATTCAGCCCGTCTCAGGGCCGTTTAAGTATTTCATGGTGCTCATTGACGCTTCTTCGAAGTAGTCATATGTGAGTTTGTTGTCCACAAGAAACCACGCCTTTGCAAAATTGATCTCGCAGATCATTCGCATCAGAAATGTGTTTCCTGATCATCATATCAAGTCCATCAGAATGGACAACGCCGGAGAATTTACTTCAAAGGCATTTGATGATTATTGCATGGCGATGGGAATTGCAGTTGAGCACTCGGTACCGCATGTCCATACTCAGAATGGTTTGGCAGAGGCTTTAATTAAAAGAATTAAATTTATTGCCCGACCCCTCTTGCATAAAAGTAATTTGCCAGCTACATGTTGGGGACACACAGTACTTCATGCAGCGAATCTCATCAACCTTAGACCTTCGGCCTACAACATCCACTCACCTATGCAACTAGTGCAAGTGTCACCACCGAAAATTTCCCAACATTAGGGGGAGGAAACCAACCCCTTGATGAAGAATGTCGGAAAATTACGTGGCAAGCCTGAGGAATCCATGCAGATGACCCATGCACAATAGAAGTCCAGAAGACAAAATAGATTTGCAAGCATTAGCAAATCAGCTGCCTGATCACTTTAGTGATTTGAAGAGCGTGACTAAGTCGCATGTGCCTGCACGCACTGCACCGGAGAGGGTTGAAATACCAAAGAAAGTAGAAGGTATCCCTAATCTCGTCCAGAGGCCTCAGAAAAAAAAATGAGGACGAGAACTTCGGTTCCTCGAATCCTTAGTAACCGGGGACGCCTGGTGAAGAAGGATAAGAAGGACTTACCACAACCGATCACTGAAGTCCCCCAGAATGAGAAGGGGAGCCAGTTGAGACCTGGCATGAGTATGACACCTTCAGAAAAGGGCATACTGGATCTGAATATCCATGGAAGAAGAAATCGGCATGGATGTGTGCGCACACATCGGAGCCGAAAAACTAAAGGGATTTGCCACCGCAATTAAAAGAAGCGATGCGCAAGGTGAAGCTCCAGAAGAAGCAACTCATGAAGAAATAGCTATAAATTATGTGCACACGGGAGAGTCCCTAAATAGGACAATCGCTAATATCGATATCTACTTCGCAAAGAAAATTGCCACCATCATCGATCTTGATCCCGAGCCTGCATCGCTCGTTGAATGTAAGAAAAGATCAGATTGGGAAGATTGGAAGAAGACAATAGCAACTGAATTGCTATCTCTGAATAAAAGAGAGGTGTTTGGGCCCGTATGCCGCACACCTCCCCACATACACCCCGTTGGGCACAAGTGGGTATTTGTTCGAAAGAGAAATGAAAGAAATGAAGTAGTGAGATACAAAGCAAGGCTAGTAGCCCAAGGTTTCACTCAACGTCCTGGAGTTGATTATGAAGAAACCTACTCCCCAGTCATGAGTGGAATTACCTTTAGATACTTGATCTCAATGGCAGTGAACTTGAATTTAGAAATGAAATTGATGGATGTTGTGACTGCATACCTTTACGGTAATTTGGATTCGGAGATTTACATGAGAGTCCCTGAAGGAATTCCTCTCCCGAACCAAGACAGAGCAAATAGAAATCTGTACAGTGTGAAACTCAGAAAGTCACTGTATGGACTGAAACAATCTGGAGGAATGTGGTATAATCGCTTAAGCGACTTTCTCTGCAAGAAAGGCTACACGAACAATGAAGATTGTCCTTGTGTATTTATACGGTGATCCCAGAACGGGTTCTGTATAATATCTGTGTATGTAGATGATCTGAACATCATCGGGACAGCCGAAGACATAAAAGAAGCAAGCTCCTATTTGGAGTCAGAATTTGAAATGAAAGATTTGGGCAAGACCAAGCTTTGCTTAGGCCTGCAGTTTGAGCATGTCCTTGAAGGAGTCTTGGTACATCAGTCGACCTACACCCAGAAGGTGCTTGAAAGGTTTGGCTTCGAGAAGGCATTTCCCTCGAAAGTACCGATGATCGATAGGTCTTTACAGCAAGAAAAAGATCCTTTCCGACCTAGGGAAGAGGGGGAGGAAGTCCTGGGACCGGAATTCCCATACTTGAGTGCAGTGGGAGCACTCATGTACTTAGCAAACTGCACTAGACCGGACATTGCATTTGCCGTGAACCTCTTAGTAAGGAACAGTGCAGAGCCCACCAAAAGGCATTGGCAGGGCATAAAGGACATTTTCCGATACCTCCAAGGTAGCAAGGACCTCGGATTGTTCTACAGAAAGAATCAAGATCTGAACTTGATTCGCTATGCAGATCTTTGGGTATCATCGACCGCATACCGCTAAGTCACAAACAGGCTATGTATTCCTGTGTGGTGGAACTGCAATTTCATGGAAATCGTCTAAGCAAAGCCTGGTAGCTACTTCGACGAACCACTCAGAAATTATAGCACTGTATGAAGTCGCACGAGAGTGCGCTTGGTTCCGTTGAACGGATCACCACATCCAGCAGTCATGTGGAATGAACATTGTGCAAACCCCCACAATTATCCAAGAAGATAATGTAGCTTGCGTTGCGCAAATGCAGACGGGCTATGTAAGCATATCAACCCCAAGTTCCTCTATGCTCATGAATTGCAAAGATGGACAAAATTGAAGTACTACACACTAAGTCATGAAGACTTATTCACTAAGTCACTCCCCGCATCTAGCTTTGAAAGGTGCGTGTGAGGGATTGGAATGATGAGACTTAGAGAAGTGTAGAATTCAGGGGGAGAATTCTCTCAAGCCCGTTATTAAATCTTGATCATGAAGATTAAGTACCCAAAGGAATAAAGTCCTGAAGACCAAATGAAATTGGGTGAGTTGTACTCTTTTTCCCTTGACGAGTTTTCCATGAAGTTTCTCGACCAAGGTTTTTAATGAGGCAATTTGTGCATCGCAGCATCACATGTATCATATACTCTTTCTCCAAATTTTTCCCACTGGGTTTTTATGGAGTTTTGACGAGGCATGAGCATGTTGGATGAGTGCCCAAGGGGGAGTGTTAGGAAACTGGGCCCATGGCCAAGAGTCCTGGCATATTTGGGCACCCCACCGTAGACTATAAATAGGGACCTAGACCCCTCTCATTATGTACCCCGATGCAATCTAAAGCAATAAAGAAAGATCAGGAGTTCTCTCTACCTCTCTGTGTTCAATCTATTCTCTCTGTGATTCTGTGATTGATTCGTTCTTGTTCTAAGCAGAGAAATCGTTCGGACTGATCGCCAGCGACGGTTTCTCAACAGTTTGTAGATATATAGATTACAGCTTCATGTTCTCGGCTTACAGAGAATCACGGTAGCGATGTGAGTACTATTGCAGTGCTGCTACTGCTGCATCTGAGTGAATCCGGAGTTTGATGATCCTTTGAGGACAAGCATAGCTGCCACTCTAGCCCAAACTGCAAATTGGGCCATGCAATTCGTATGTATCCCGCTCGTACGTTGTATGACCATCGTGCAAAAGTTTGCTTGGAATTGCGCCGTGCCTTGTCGTTCCTACTTTCGGCGACAGATTGGGCCATCTCATCGGCCATCCACCCGGACCTGGACTCTGGTTTCGTATATAACCTATGCGCATTCTCTTAATCCTGTTACCGGTACTAGGCTCTGCTTCTGCGCCGTGTTCGGTGGAGGCCGCCGCGCCGGACTGACGCCGGTGCTTCCACTGGGGGCCTGCGTGGGGAGGCGGCGCATAACTGGGAGCAGCGGCTGGTTTCTTTTGCGGTCGTTGTTTGACTCCCCGGACGGCGGCGACGGCAGCCTGGTGTCGCTCGGGTGGTCGTCGTCGACCACCGCGCGGTTGCTGCGGCATGCTGACGATGCGGAGGTGGGAGCGGCTTCGGGTGGGGGAGTCTCTCATTCGCCGACATGTTGGGTTGTGCAGTTCAGGTCCGTTTCTCTTTTTATCTGTGCAAATCGCTTCAGTTCTGCAATTCAATTATCTCACGGCCAACTAGAATTTACCACTGAAAATGTTTGTTTTGGTTGCAATTTATGCGGTAGTGACGTATATATGTGGATGAGAACCTGCACATGAATAGTTAGGATATGTCTAGTAATCATCCAGATGTTATTTTTAAAAAAATCAGCTAAATTTTTTGTCATATATGTAACATTTTTCGTCAATATTTATAATATTTTTACCTATGCATGCAATATTTTAACATGTATCTAATATTTTTTCTATCTATGCAATATTTTATAGCCGAGAAATGTTACATATATGGGTAAAAAATGTTACAAACATATCTAAAAAATGTTACATATATGATAAAAAATCTATTTGATTTTTTAAAAAAAATATCCGCATGATATTTATCAAAACCCAGTTAGCAATCTGCGGTCCGTATCTACCACTCGACAGATTTTAATATTTGATCCTCTGAAAACAAAATTTCAGTAGAAACCACCCGCGTTGAAGACCCTGTTGACGCACCAATTGGCCCGGTACGCTGTCATGGCCATTCATCAACAGTAATGGTGCTCTTGAGCCACTAAACAAAGGCATGGCCGTTGGTTCTACCATCACTGGGCGGCAACAACGAAATGACGAATTTTCAATATAAGTTCCATTGCTCCAATATAAGTTTCTACTGTGGTCGGAAGGATCGGCAACCTTGCCGTGCAGGAGACGTCGCTCTTATGTATCTGAAGTGGAGTTCTTGAAGACGAGCTGGAGCTGCTACAGGTCTGGGAATGTCATAGGGCCTGTTCGGCAGGCCACAAGCCGGCCAGCTTTTGGCAGCCGCTACAGTACCTAACTTTTAAACGGAGTATTTTCTCAAGATGGGGTCTACAAGTTTAACGTAGTACACGTTAAAAGTCCAACATCTGTACCAGCCAAAATCGCAAGTGAGTATCGATCTCCGTAATCTGTACCGTAAATAACCAAAATTCAAAAATTTCAGCCAAAAGCCATAAACCGCAGCCAAAAAGAATATGCTCTATAAAGCTTCTTGAGTCCGCCAGATCAGAGAAGCCGAAAATGTCATAGAAGTTGCAGCATACATGGAGAAGCCACAAGCATCTGCAGCCTCACTGGTGGCTTCTAAGGGCTGCTGTAGTATACTACCATAAAATATTATCGTCAATGTAAAAAATAAATAATAAAAGTAATAATAGAAATCACAAGAAAATTAAAACTTTAAAAGTGATTTAATAAAGAAACAACAGAAACTGAAATAAATGTTTGAAACATGGTACCTGTCTACTTCTAATAAAATAAAGAACAAATAACATAATGTAGGATCGTCGATGGCAATTAGAGAGGTGAATGATTGCAACGCCTAGTGAAAACTTTTTCTAAATTTATTATTATTTTAAATCTAATCAACTTGCACTAATTACCTTGTCTTCTAATCAAGTCTAATCACGAGTAAAAATATGGTAAAAATCAGCACAACTCTTGACTAAATTATGCATGCTCACGGACCTCTGTTCACCGCACGTAGACTCTCAGCCAGAGCACACAACGAACATTAAAAGATCAATGAAAACTTCCCTCAAGAGCGACAAGTGGCAAGAACTGTTTAGCACAGATGGCGATCAACAAAAAGCAATGCATGCCCGTACTACGATCGTTCAACTCAAAGCAAAAATATTACTTGCATGCAGGCATAGGACAGAAGAAAAAGATTACCATCGCGTGAAGATCCAGCATGCAGTCAACAGATCAACTCCCCTCTCGCAAAAACGTGCACACGTTTTTATTCTTCATACGCATGCATGCCCTCATCAGATCATGCATGTCCCGACATGTTTCTTGTTTCCTCTCGCCTAATCACCTCCGTCTCCGTATTTTTCTTCAATCACACTCTCAGCAAAACCATCAACAAGTCTTCAATCCAAGTCTCGGCAAACACATCAACACATGCATGCCCACGAGAACTCACTTATCCATCAGGCCAATCATCAATGTATACATGCATGCATGCTTGAATTATCCATCACCCAACTGTTTACGTACTGGCTGCCGCTCTGTATTTTTTATTCTATGTTTTTTCGCTCGATCTCCTCTCAACCGGCGCCGCATGCATATATGTATATATATATGCAGCCTCCTGTCACACAGGACCCTCTTCTTTTCAGCTTTTAAAAGGTGCTTTTCGGTTTTTCTACAGTAACTAGCTTTTAAACGGAGTATCTTTTCAAGATAAGATCTACTAGTTAATTGTAGTACATACTTTACTGACTTCATTTATATCGCCAAAAATCACACGTGAGTTTCTATTACTTTGTAATCTCTCGCACAAATAGCCCAAAAGCCACAAGCTGCAGCCAAAATTCAAAAGCCGCAGCCAAAAAGAACAGGTCCTATATTCAATTTCTACTCAAAACCCTAATACAACTCGTCCAACTGGGCCTAGGTCTTTTTTACCTCAACTAGACTTTTGGACCACTAATTTTTAAGGGATCCGAAACCCTTCCTAACATGGGTTTTCCAAAATTCCAACTCATCATGTGTCAAAGCCTCCAGGACCGTACCTCCCATAGCTTCTTCACGCATCATCCACTTTTGATCTCCATGTGCTCCAGCATGAGCCCGACCACCTTGTGACATCCTTGACCGCCTAGACCACAGATTTTCCCCTCCTAGTCCCGGTCTTCCTTGTCACCAATCATGATCATCTCCACGCCCAACCTGCACATACAAAGACCAAAAAACGTTTTTCCCGACACAAGTTCTCACCAACTTGATCGACACTAGTCCACGCACACACCTTAAATAACAATACTAACAATGTTGTCAATTATTCATCATCATAAAAATTCTAGACCTAACCACATGGTATAACACATAACAAATAGTGGCAAGCCACGGTGCTGAAAACTCGAGTGCTCCCACCCATGCATGATACTATCAGTTCACTGGCCTTTTACCTGAGAATGAAAAGAGCAAGCGTGAGATTTAAAAATTTTAGCAAGTACCCAACAACGGTCGCAACACGACGAGTAAAGGACAAGTAAAGCAAACAAGCAAGTAAAGGACAAGTGCAATGAAACTAGGTTATTGAAAATACTGATTCAGATTAGAGATAGAGATAACAGGAACAGTGGCATTAAAGATAAATATTATTTAGCAAGTTATGGCAATGGCACTGGCGATTACTCCCCACATACCTAGTTATATGAGAATAGTCAGGCACAACATTGTCCTCAACTGTATAACTGCAGACAAAGTGTAATATCCTAAGTAACGAGAGTGTACGGCCCCAGTACATTACCAGGTGGGTGAAAATCTCCCCTATATGTGGATAACCCCAGGCCAGGTAATAATTATATTATTAACCTGTTATATGGTGTGAATTTAAGGAAACTAAGAAAACCCAAGATAATATTAGGAGAAGGGAAATGATTTGCTAAGGTTGTAAATGGAGAAACATAATTCCCAATATGAGAATAATAGGGGCTAATAATATGGTGATAAGATAACTGATACCTTATAGACAGATTATATAATATGAATTTAAGGAGACTAAGAGATGGCGAGAATAAGTCTATGATAAGTGGAAGGGGTTGTTGAGACTGGAAACGAAAAGTATAACTCCCGATATGAAGGTGATATGGATTGATAACAAGATGGTAGAAATCTAGGAATTAATCTAAAAGGGATATTATAACATAGCTCACACAAGGGTTGTCATTTATCCAAGTTTTATTATGTGTTAAATGATTATTAGTCAGATTAATATGTATCATACATATATAAATCCGTCATAGCCCACATACAACACCAAACAGCTAATGGATCATGGTATCAGGAACTAAAATATAGTAGCATTAATGTAAAAAGAGTGCTAATAATTTTAAACCTAAATTAAATATGTTTATATGTTACCCCCATTAATGGTTGAAGTATTACAACTAAATCGTTAATTAAAAGTATAAATTCTAGAACATAATTAACCGAGCATTTTAATAAACCTCAGAGCAAACCATTGTTTAAAGGAGGGAGTAAATCCCTATGCACGTAAGCATGAGCTGTTAACATATACTAAATCTCTAGGCCTATTTATATTTGATTATGTAGTAGTACTCTTCTTTTACGTTAGACACCCTTAATTTTTGTTAGTACTGCGTAATTGGTTGGGGTGTGGCATTACCTTTTTTCTAAGTGATATTACTATGGCTTTCTCGAGGAAAGTTGACTTCATGCATAAAAACCACATTAATGTCTCCTATTAGCTGGACGATGAGTTGGATAGGTTACTTGAGTGCTAGACATGCTCAAGCTCAACAGAAGATGAATGGAGATCTCTACAAAATGTACTACTCACGCATGGGGTGAAAAGTTGATTAGACAACGGTTTTTATTTTTCTGCATGTTATATTATAAGTTTACTGAAAGTTTTATGTTCATGTGGTGGTCGGCACCAATACCTCCTGCATGCAGTGGGTACAATCGGTTGATATTGAAAAGGAATAAGTCCATATCACATCTTAAACTTTGCTTGAAAGTCCGGTTAGCTACACATTAACTCCTCAAATTTTGCAATCCAATTCAAATAATACTTTGACCTAGTTTCGTATGGCGATATTACCCATGTGGCATGACCGCATGATGAGTGGGTGATTTTGTCATGTAAGATGATACACTGATCAAGTTACGTCAGTGATATGTGGGAACCACAATGGCTTCTCACCCACCAAGCTCCCAACCGTGCTTCTATAGCCACCACCCCTTGTACTTTCCTCTATATCTATTTCAATTTGGGATAGAAGGCTCTGTGAGCCCCACCTGTCATTCATTTAAATTTGACCAGCGTATCATTCTACATGGTAAAACCACCCACTCATCACGTCGCGTGGACACTACCACCATCCGAAACTGGGTTAGAATGTTATTTGAACTAGATTAAGTTTGGGGGCCAAATATTTAGTTTTATAGTTCGAAGTGCTAGACCGACCTTGAGTAAAGTGTATGGTATTATATGGATTTTTCTTATTGAAAACAAAATAACTCATGCATTGTTATATGTATCGATGGTGAACCATGCCAAAATAGATAAAGTAGACAGAGCATTAGTTTTGATACCAAATATTCTCCAATCATAGAAAAGTGTGTGTGTGTGTGTATATATATATCAATCTTTTTGTACTCTTGATTAGTATAGGAGTTTCTGTAGTTTTTCTTCTCCCCGAGAGATCCTACCGTTAACAAAAAATAATGTGTCAAAAGAGAATTAATTATTTAGTAGCACTATAAATTAAATAATGTAAATAGTTAGCCTGTGCAAATGCACAGGGTCAATGACTAGTTTGTATAGTTCTTAGTATGTAACTCTGCGTTGCCTCCCCCTGCAACCTCAACGGTCGCCGAACCTAACCGGGCCAGAGTGCATGTAAATTTACTGGTCGATGTTGTATCGATGACACAATCCCTCATCTAGTCATCTTCTCGGTCCTGCACAAACCATCTTGCCTGGTTACGGTGTTGAAAAAAATGGGCAGATAAAGTGAGCAGAAACAGTGACTCGTTTGCGAGGAAGCTGCAGGCTGATCAATCGTAGTTAGTAGTTACCCATCACCGTCCCCCATTACACTTCCATCAAAGTAGATTAAAGTAGATTGGGGCGGGCACGGGTCAAACCCGTCGACCATCCACGCGTCCACCATCTATACTTTCTGGCCGCTTCGGCCGACGACGACCAAGCAGCATGGCCGGCCTCCCGCTTCTATCCTCCACTCGCAGTCACAACTTACCTAAGCAGCGGGCAATTCAGCTAGTTCCTCGAAAAAAGAAATCATATATGTATGCCTGTTCTGTGTCACAAGCACTGGCGTCTGGTATTCAGCTTTATTAATCTTCCTTCCAGCTTTCAGACTGGCTTTCACATGCTTGCTTCGTCTTTATTTAGCCAGCGCAAGGCCATGGCCATGGAACAACAGTAGGTACAATACGACTACGGCATGAATTTTGCTCTTGATTTTCCATGAACGTAGTTATATTTGGTGCACTTGGATGTTTGCAGTCTTCAGAGATCTGAATGTAAGCTGTCCTTGGCAGCAGCAGCAGCAGCAGCAAACTTCTACTACCCCACTCACGCAGCCACAAGCCAAGCTGAGGTTCTGAGCTGGTCCGAAGCTTCACCACGCTCTGGAACAGAGCAGGAAATGGATGCAATCATGGTGAGCGCTGCCACGGGGGTGATGAACTCACTCCTCGACAAGCTCACCACGCTTATGGCTGACGAGTACAAGCTGCAGAAAGGCATGAAGCGCGACATCACCTTCCTGAAGGATGAGCTGAGCAGCATGAACGCTCTCTTAGAGAAGCTGGCCGACACGGAGGTGCTTGACCCACAACAGAAGGAGTGGAGGAACCAAGTGAGGGAGATGGCCTATGATATCGAGGACTACATCGACAAGTACGTGCACCAGCTCCATCATGAGCCAGAAAAACCTAGTGGCATCATGGGATTCTTCCTCAGCTTCATCGAAAAAGTGAAGAAGCTGGAAACTTGTTATGAGATCGCTGAGCAAATAAAAGAACTAAAGGCTCACATCGTCGAGGCAAGCCAGCGACGTGATAGGTACAAGTTTGATGTGGGGGATAACTCAGGTAGTACCAACGTTGTGACCATTGACCCTCGGTTGCCGGCCCTCTACGCTAAGGCATCCGACCTTGTCGGTATTGATGTTCCCAGGGAGGAGCTCATCAAGTTGGTGAATGATGAGGAGGAGCAGTTGAAGGTGGTCGCAATTGTGGGGTTTGGAGGATTAGGCAAAACTACTATCGCTAACCAAATATATCAAAAACTTGGTGGACAATTTGATTGCAAGGCTTTTGTTTCAGTATCCCAAAAACCCAATACGAGAAAGATTTTGCAGAACATACTCTCCCAGATCAACGAGCAAGGCAATGCAAGTACTGAACCAGGGGATGAAGAACAACTTATTAATGCACTAAGGGGTTTCCTCAAGGACAAGAGGTATGCTATCTATTTCATATTGCAAGTAATTCTATGATTCAATTTTTGTTTTGTATTCTAACGCATTCTACCTGTGAGGCAAATTTATCACAATCTTTCTATCAGATTCCCTTAATTTATTTGTAACATTATCTCCAAAATTCATAGACATCTTGTGCAAAGTCATTTTCAATAGGACTATTGATCATTTTAACACTCATCTTAATTCTTATGCAATAAGCTATAATTCTTCATAATGTGAGATGAATTGAATATCTAAGTTTAAATAGAATTTTCTTTAGACTGTCATGATGAAATACTATTTAACAGTTTTTTTCCATGAACATGTATGTAATCAGGTTGACATTGAAATATTACTTTCGGCTACCAGCTATGTGATTTCCTTTTCCTATTATCTCTCGTATGTATTTAATGGACACAATTCAATTGAACCAAAATCTCTCTCATTTGATAGGTACTTTATTGTAATTGATGACATATGGAGTACCCAAGCATGGACATTTATTAAATGTGCCTTGCTTGAGAATACTTGTGGTAGCAGGATACTAGTGACGACAAGGATTGCAAATGTTGCCAAGTCATGTTGCTTCCCTCGCCTCGATCTTATGTATGAACTAAGTCCACTAAGTGAAGCTAACTGAAAAAGTTTATTCTTTAAAAGAATATTTGGCTCAGAAGACATATGCCCTCTTCAATTGAAAGAAGTTTCTACTGAAATTATAAGAAAGTGTGGTGGCCTACCATTGGCAATCATTACAATGTCTAGTTTGTTGACAACTAAATCACCTGCAAGAGAAGAATGGGTAACGGTCCTTGGTTCGATTGGTTCAGGACTAGAGAAAACTTCTGATGTGGAGGAAATGAAGAAGATACTATCTTTGAGTTACAATGACCTTCCTCGCGAGTTAAGAACTTGCTTATCATATCTTAGTATGTTTCCGGAAGATTATGAGATCCAAAGGTATCGTCTAGTAAATAGGTGGATAGCAGAAGGATTTGTTAAGGTTGATTGTAGGAGAACTTTAAGGGAAGAAGGGGAATGCTATTTCGATGAACTTATAAACAGAAGTATGATCCAACCAGTCAAAATGAGGTATGATGGTCAAGCAATGGCATGCCGTGTGCATGATATGATTCTTGACCTCATCATATCCAAGGCAGTTGAAGAAAATTTTATCACTTTCACTGGTGAACAAACACATATGTTGATGTCGCAAAATAAAATCCGATGACTGTCACTTGACTACCGCGGCCAAGAAAATGAGATAACCATGTCATCCATGGTCACTACTCATGTTCGATCCCTTAGCATATTTGGATATTCTGTACAAATGCCTCCTATTTCAGACTGGCATGCTCTACGAGTGCTAGATATAGAGAGCAGTCGGATGTTGGAAAATTGTGATCTTAGAAATATTGGGAAGCTAATTCAGTTGAGGTACCTACGGATTGAAGCAGGTTGCATTACAAATCTTCCAGAACAAATAGGTGAGCTACAACATTTGGAAACATTGGATCTATCTTTTACTAAGATAAGAGAACTGCCAGCAAGTATTGTTAAACTGCGAAGGTTGAAAAGGTTACATGCTTTTGGTGTGAAGTTGCCAGATGGGGTGGGGAACATGCAAGCTCTAGAGCAACTCTCAATCGTAAATGTGTACAAAGAAAGCTCAATAATTTCTTTGCATGAGTTGGGCAGTTTGACTAAATTGAGAACTCTTGAGCTAGTTTTCGACATTAGTGGCTCACATAGTGATAAAATGATGTACGCGGATATCTTGGCTTCGTCGCTTCACAAACTCTGTAGTTCAAACCTTAGATGTTTGCGAGCTTCAAGGGGTTTTATGTTTGTGCTTAAAGAGATGATGTCCCCACCTCATCTCTTTAGTTCTGCTGACATCCCATTGGATTCATTGTCCCCACCTCCTCATCTCCTGCGGGTCTTACGCATCCCATTTTGCCGTCTCCAGGGGATTCCACAGTGGATGGCCTCACTAGCCAACCTCACGGAGCTACAGATTTGGGTTAATCAATTGACACAGGAAACCCTCCAGATCCTTGGGGACTTGCCCACCTTGCTATGTCTGCAGTTAATTTCAGAAGGAGTTGACCTTAAGGAAAGGCTGATTGTATGCAACAACGGATTCAGATGTCTAAAGATCTTCCACTGCCTGTGTTGGACCATGGGCCTGGTATTCAAAGCTGGAGCCATGCCGAAGCTCGAAAATCTTTGGTTTCAAATCAGAGCACGTGAGGTGCAATCTACATGTGGCAATCTCGGTCTTGGAATCCACCACCTCTCTGCCCTCAGGATCCTCCAAGTCGACTTTGATTGCAGGGGTGCGAGGGTTGAAGAGGTGGAGGCGTTGGCGGCTGCCATCACGAATGCAGCCAGTCTACTTCCCAACCGTCCCACACCAAATTTTGGTTATTGGTACAGAGCAAAAATGGTAAAGGATGAAGCATTCTGGGAGGAAGAGGCCCACGAGGAGGATCCCGGTCGTGGATTCAACCACTTATCTGCCCTCAGGTGGTGCCATGACAATATTGGTTGTGACGGTATCAGGGTTGAAGAGATGAAGGCGTTGGAGTCTACCATCAGGAACAAGCAAAAATGGTGAAGGATGAAGTGTGCCGAGAGGAAGAGGCCCACGAGGAGGACACGAAGCAACATGAAGAGATCCCCGCAAAGAGCACAGAAGCCTAGCCCACTTGTGCATCTACATCTGCTGCATCTAATGAAGGTATTATTAATTATATATGCTCGTTCAATCCTAAGATACTCATCTATGCTGTTAAATCAACTAGAGAATGTTGTACGTGGGATTGTACAGGCTTTATATTATTCTGAAGATGTATTTGATTCTGTGCAATGAGAACATAATAGAAACTTGAACCGCATTATGTTCTGTTATTGCTTTAGAAATTTTTGTAGTCATTTTTCATATGTTTGATCAGTATGCCATTGAATAAGGGGATCTTGATTCACCCAACGTCTATTTTAGGGCGATTGGTTGCCTGCATGGCGCTCAGCCTAGGTCATGGATGCAGCATCTCTCTTTTTCATGTTGAGCGTACGAGTGAGCTAGACCCAGCTAATGACATGATTATTATTAAGTGGTTAGCATGCATTAAGGTTCTTTAGCATGAATTAAGGTGGGTTAAGTATTATTAAGGCAGTAGAAACACTATTAAAGTGGAATAAATCATAACATTGGCTTTGGTAACTTCATTTATACCTAAGACATTTTCTACCTGCATCGCTAGTACAGCTAACCAAACATCTATATGACTTGTGCATCCAACCAAGACAACCCTTTGTTTGCTTGAGCTCGGCCTGTATTGACCAAATGAAGTAATGATCTGTTTTAAAAGGATGAAGTGATGAGCTATTTTTTTTTAAAAAAAGAAGGATCAAGTGATGAACTAACTAGAAGGTCAACCAATCATCCCCGTAATGTACAGCCCTACTATACTAAAAGGAGGTGTGTATCAAGAGCAAACGAGAATTCACAAAACAATTATTTTACCGTTTCTAAATCAAAGAATTTCAACCAAATGCTACTTCAAATGAAGTAGAGAGCATTTCAATCTACTTTTCATTTGCTAAATTTGTGTCACCTAATGGGGAAACCTTCCGCAATGATCCCCGTGTCAGTTGGGGAGGGGACGCCAATCCGAAATCCCACAAAAGCCCTGAAAAGGCCGACGAGCGAAAAGGATTAAGCGCAAAAACCTAGTAACCCACCCACCGCCGCTGATTCGCGGGCACAAGAAGGAGTAAGAACCCTAATCAGAACAGTAATCGGAGGAATTAGCGCGTACTTAATTAGCAGCGAACGGGAGGGGCAACGCAAGGCGACGCGGAGGCGAGAGAAGTCGCTCGTCGATTCGATCTGCTCGCTCGGGCGGAAGGAGATTTTCTCCGGGAGGTGGAAAAGATTCGGCTTTCTTCTAGATTTTTTACTCGAGGATGGAAAGGGAGAAAAAAAAAGGAAAGGAACCAAATGGAAAGGAAAAAATTGATCATATACCCTCCATTTAGATGGAAATTGAGGATTTACCCTCCTGACCCACGTGTCAGTGACTTATGATGACCCCACGTGTCATTGAGATGTGGAGGGTAAATCCTCAATTTCCCAACTAAAGGGAGGGTATATGATACAATCTCCCCACTACAACAAAATAAACATATTAAGACGTTTTGTTTAAGACGCTTTGAATCATGTCTCTTTTTTTAGAACCACAATTGTAATAGAGACGCGGTTTGAGACGATCTAAAGGGTTGCACGCTATTAAATTCTATTAAAACGGTTGCTGAGACGTTTTGGAGTACGTCTCATGTATAGAGACGAAATTTTAGATGTCTTATTTATCATTTGAGACGTCTTATCTATTATCTCTATATAAGAATATTAAAAAAACAAAATGGTGTAAGTAACGGTATATATATAAAACATAAAAAAATATCAATATCAAAGTTCGAACTCACAACCTGAGACTTTTCTTTCGCTTTTGTCCAGTGGCTGAAAACATAAAAAAATATCAATCCCAGGGTTCGAACTCTCAACCTAAGGTTTAGAATGTTCACACATTAACAGGGGCGGAATTGGACCCCTGGGAAGGTGGGCTTTAGCCCAGGGTATAAAAATATATGTAGTATATAGCTTAGGTAATTTGAGTCCAGCTCGAGGTAATATTGGCAAGATTCAGCCCAGGTCCGTAACGTATTTTACTGCTGGCCGTCACTGTCTCCGCGACTCCGCGCGCTCGGCCCACGACTTCAGTCTTCAATACGTATTTTACTGCATTGCCCGCTGCGCTTCCATGCGGCCCATTTCGCGCGACCGGCGACTCGGCGAACCCGACAGCTCCATCTTCTGGCTCCCGCCTCGGCCCATTGCTCGTCGCCTCTTGGATCTCAGTCAGCGCCGTCGACTGGCTCCCAGCCGCCCCCTCCGGCGCCGCGCCTCGATCCGCCCCCTCTCGGCGTCGCCCGCCTCGATCCGCCCCCTCTCGCGCGCCCGCTCTGGCGTCGCCCGCCTCGAGTCCGCCTCTCGACCCGGCCCCCTCGGCGTCGCCCGCCTCCCGATCGCCCCCTCTCGCGCCGCCCGCCTCGGCCAGCCGCCGGCTCCCGGCCGGCCGCTCCCCCCGGCGCCACCTCGCCTCCGGCCAGCACCGCTTGGCTCCGCCTCTCGGCCCACTCGCAGCGCTCGGCCCACCAGCTGCCGCTTCACGCGCTCTCGCCACGCGCTCCGCTGCCGCTGCCGCAAACCCTAGCCGGCAGCCGCGCGCTCGCTCGTCGCCGCGCCGCCTCGTCACCTCGCGGCTCCACCCTCCGCCTCGTCGTCGCCGCCCTCCGCCTCGTCCGCGCCTCATCGCCTCCGCGGCTCGCCGTCCACCTCGTCGGCGTCGGCGCCTCGTCCGCCGCCTCGTCGCGCCGCCCCCGCCTCGTCCGCGACCGCCGCCTCGTCGCCTCCGTCTCGATCTCCGCGACTCGTCGCCTCCGCCTCGGATCTCCGCCGACCAAATGAACCCTCAATGCCCTTCTCAAGACCAAACTCATGTGTGGGGTTGTCGGAGGACTTGCTAACTGAAACTGACAGTACATCTGATTGTTGCATAGGTGTGATTTGCAGCATGACACGTGATGGGAAATGCTTCTCTTCAGAGCCATATCCATGTTCCGACATGAGGGTCTCAGAGACCAAAGAGTCCACATCACACCTGAGATGAATGCCATGGTAAGTGTTGTTCTTGGTTTTAGATAATTCACATATATGGTGGTTTTTTTGGATTTTGCTTTGTACAGTTAGTCATAACATTGTGAAACAGTTCAATTTTTAGATTACAGTATGCTTTTAAATTTCTAGACAGTTACCATGTGAAGTATTCAAATTGAGTTTTACTCTCTATAAGATCCATATGGTTAATGGGGGGAACATGTTACAAAAATATACACGATTGCTTTCTCAAGGCCAATGTTACCTTACCGTAGGCATCAACCACTTGTCAAAGGATCTCACTTGCTAGTTAAACATTTAGTTTTGACACCAAACATATGCGGTGATGCTTTACATGTTACTCACAAATTTAATTGTTCTTCTTCTCAAATTATTGCTACCTCGGAAAAGTAAAGAAATTCGGTTTTTTCCCCGAATTAATAAGGGTTTAAATGGTTTGTGTAAGAAAGCGAATCCAATCCTTTTATGTGAAAATTACGACCTTATGTTATCCACCTTTACCTCAACATCATCCAGTTCTCCTTCCGATCGCTTTGTAGGCTAGCTGAATCACACCTTCAAGTTGCGAGATAAGTGAGTGAGAAGAGTAGGCGCTCATCCCGTGTTGCTACTGCAGGATCTTCCATGCCCATGGCAATAATCGGGCGATCTGATGGACCTTCCAGAACCCACTCATGAGCGAGCATATGAGAACGAGGTCGATGGCACCCCAAACGAGTGGTGTGAGGATTGCAGCTCAACAATCCAGCTTAGTCACGCAAGATTCATTGTCCTCATCCATTGGTCCTCAAGGTTTGCCCCGAGCATTTTGACAAGGGTCTTTGCAGCATCTCTGCACTTTGAGCCAGTCAGCTGGGTTCTCAGTGAGTCCAGGCATCCACAGCAAAGATCATGGGGAGCCTCATAGATGCAAACAGCTGTATCATATCTTGTTCGTTTAGAGATTCCTGTGTCTTCGTTTTCAGGTGGACTGGTTTTGACGTCCAGAGAGAAATCGGCGCACAGTAGTTTGCAAAAATGGAGAAGGTGAGGTAGGATGCCGATGATGCACAATTTTGTCATGATTGCTCATATCTGATATTTTGTTGTTAATATTGCTATGTTTGCAGGATATGGAGGACTATGAAAAGAAATGCAGAGTGGAAGACCTGATGCACAATTTTCTGATTGAAGAAATAGACCTGATGATTTATTATAGCAGTTTAAAAAAAGATGTGTGTCAAATTGGAGGGTGTTTTACCGACATGTGTTTATCGCATATTAGATTTTTATTTAGTTGTGAACTCTGTTGATTTAAATGGATGCTATAATTATTTGTAAACCTCTCTTATGTAAACTTCTTTGGGGTTTGGAGGGTGCAATGATGATGAATTTGTCAATTGCCAATGGTTTACCCGGGGTGTGGCTTGGTTCCAGTTGTAGTTGGTTTGCTTATCTTATAACAGTACTATATCTGTTGTGCTACGTCCATTCCTTATATTTTATAAAATATGTACTAATATTATGGTGCTGCCTATAAAATTATTATATATACATGTATATGTAATAAATATATGGAATGCTATACTCTCATACGGATACGTATTTGTGTGTATAGAAGAAAATATATACCAATCAAAATAAAAATACATACTACATAGGACATCTTGAGACGGCACATAGCGTCTCAACGCACGTGCCTATATTAATTGAGACGTGGTGCAGCCGTTTTTATAAAAGCGTCTCTAACTTTATAGGATACGAGGCGATGTCTCTAATGAACGTCTCAAATAATATAGGCACGCCTTAAAGAGCGTTTCTATATTTTTGAGACGGTTCATGTAGAGACGTTTCTATGACGCTTTATAAAAGCGCCTCAGTTGTCTGTGGGAGACGAAACAGAACGTCTCTAACCTACAAATATGATGTCTCCCCACGGATGTTTTGTTGTAGTGCCCGTTCCCTCCGTGAACGACCTTGGGTGGGGACTGCCCACGGCTTCTCCTGCTAATCCTCCTGCGAAGAAGGCCGTTGTATACCTAGCTTAGAATTTAACGTCGTAAAAATTATTAAAATTTTAATCTAGTACTATAATAATTTATTGTGAAATATATAAATGATGTTTTGAATATATCAAAATGTTGTATTTGCTTACTTTAGATTGGATTGGTGGTCTTTTTGAAATTGGTACGTGTTAGTCCTTTTCGTGGAGCACATGCATCGCCCTATTTTATTGGTATTTTTGGGCTTAAACTTCGGGCTTCCAGCTTATTTTTCACTATTCATAAATTTCGTCTTTTTCTGAACTTTTGGGTTTTTGTTGAGCTTTTTTGTCGGTTCTTTTTTCCCTATTTGTTTGTATTATACATAATGGGCTAACATATTTTTATATTTTAAAATTTTTTAAAATTTAATTATGCTAAATAAGCCTCTGTCAACTATAGTGTTTTTTTCAGCCAGCTACAGTGTTTTTTTCAGCCATATGCCATGAGCTTTTAAAGGCCTGTTTAGGAGGCCACAAGCCGGCCGGCTTTTCGCAGCCGCTATAGTACCTAACTTTTAAACGGAGTATTTTCTCAAGACGGGGTCTACAAGTTAAACGTAGTACACGTTAAAAGCCCAACATCTGTACCAGCCAAAATCGCAAGTGAGTATCTGTCAGACCCGGATTTTTCAATCCAGAATCCACTGTGTTCCAATGCACTAATCCTTGGATCAGTAGTTAGTGTATACAGATATATCGCTGAATCATGAAATACATTGCTTAACGATATTACATATTTGAAATACACCACATCGGGTGACTGTTTACAAAAGAGGGGCCGCTTTGGCCAAATGTCATCATTGCATACATACGGCGGAAACGGTAGCAAAAGTAAACCCAAAATCCACAGGCAAGCGACTAGTAGGGTAATGTGTGCATTATATGTCACCAGGTAACTGGTAACATACGTGCACACACAGCCAAGAGTCCACTTGTTTATGCCTAACCATCGTGGCCTACGCCTTAGTTCCTTTCGTTATCCTTTTCCTCCGTAGCAGGAGAATCCTCGAAAGCATAATGGTCCTGTGTCCCTGTTTCTGTGTTGGGTAATGCAAGTGTGAGCACACATCCACCGTGCTCAGTGAGCCAACACATAGAATACAACATACATCATGCCATGCTTATCAAGGAAGGCTCAGGGTTATTTTGTTTTGCAAGGAGTGCTTTTGAATACAATTAATTAAAGAATCCCTATGACCTAGCAGTTTTACAAATCATGACTTAAATTTATGACGTATGATAAAAATTCATTTTAGCACAGATGCCATCCACCGTTACATGGCTTCTGCACCACATAGTATCTTTCAGTGTTATAGCCGCTTAATTCACCACTGGGACGACGCCCAGGACAACTCAAATTAGGGCAGTACTTTGCCCTCCAGGTTTCCATTCTCATTTCCAACTCATTTTCAAATAGAACTATATCTAGTTAAGCTCCCATGTCCGCCCTTGACCGTGGGCACGGCTATTCGAATAGTTTTGACTCTGCAGAGTTTCGTACACTTTACCCACAACAGATGATCAACTCGTTGCCCCACATGATTCCATAGACATGTGGTTGAGTAGACTCTCACAGCGACTGTTCAGATTATCTAGCCACGTTCATCATCTCACCCTATGGGCTACTCCCACTTGCGGTGGGTCCCATCTGTGCACAGGATGTTTCTCACGGCTACTAGCGTTATTCGGGCTCTACTCCTCTCAACGCTAGTATGACTGGGAAACTTCACCCTCCACTCGGTGTCCCTTTAGGCCTTCTCTTGCCCTTGCATAACCACTTCTATCCACTACCGGTGAGATGAGTCCGGGGTTTCGATAAAACTACTTAGCCCAGTTGTATTTTACAGACTTGTGGTTGTACTGTTCTACACGGGATTACATGGCAAGATTCAGTCCTTAGGGCTACCTGGGTGATTCTACCACATTTCATATTTTGTGCGTCCACTGCACCCCATACCAGCCCCCATTCCATCCACCCAAGTAATGTTAGCATTATTGGGGTTTTTCGAGAGCATAAAATAATGAATACATAAACTCTAGTCATTCCCACCATGACTACCCAAAACAATTTATACTTGCAAGAGAAGATTGTTGGGGCATGTAGGTACCCCGATTATCTAGCATTTCTAAGCATCATTATATAATAGGGACTTATTTGCAAAAGCTACGATAGTTTATAATTTGCTATAGTGACAAGGTTCACTTATCCAAAAAGGATCAATGGAGTATACTAACAAGCATATTAACAGGGTTATAACTAACATTATTAAAAACCAAGGTAACTTAGCGCATAAAATGATAGCATGCAATTTGATAGACTAAAGAAATTAACATTTGCATAAACATGGGTCTAATATGGTCAAAGTGTTAACTCGCCTGAGTCACGGGGGTCTTGGTCTTGGTCTTCTGAAGCTTCTAAGGTGGCTGCCTCAGCTTCCTCTTCTTGAGCCTCGTACGCTATTTTATCGCGCGAAAACCCCAAATAAAAAGAGAGCAACAATCACTCAAAATATCACCCGAAATTCAAATGGACTCTAAAAATTATGGTTCTGGTTTCATTTGATAGATCTTGAATTTAGACGAATTTAGAAATTTGTTTCACTTAATTTGGAGTTAAAATAAAATAGTTATGCCTAGTTAAAGCCCTCAGTCCACTGAAAATCTAAAAATTAAGAAATCTCTGACAGGTGGGTCCCATCGGGTATTTTTAATTCATCCACATTATTTTATTTCCAAGTACAGTGTCTATGACAGTGGGTCCTACTGACATTCTTAATTTATTATTCTTAATTTATCATTAACGGTACTGTTTCTGTGACGGGTGGGCCCACCTACTATTTACTATTGTTTATTCTTTTCGGTGCCATCGACAGAGGGTCCCATTGTCGCAAGAAATGTTCGGTGTGACAGGAATGACAGTGGGGCCCTTTGTCACCGGGAAAAATTAGAGAAACTCAACCCAAGATCTGCGGAGCCGGAGGCTCGAACGCGCAACCGGGGAGTTGGGGGTGGGGAGAAAGAAGTTTGCGCTGCTAGCCAAGTGACCCTCAAGATGTTGTTTACCTATATAGGGCAGTTTATTCTTTTTTACTAACCTGCGGGGGAGCTAGGCAGAGAAAGTCGGGGACGGCGGCGCCGGCGGCGAGGGGTAGCCGGAGGTGTGCGGTTGAGGGGCAAAATGGAATGCTCGGTGGTGGGCCGGCGGCGAGCGGTGGCGGTGGTTCAGAGAGGGACGTCGACACCGGCGAGATACGGCCGACGAGAAGCTCGGGCATGGCCGGGGATGACTTTGTGGGGCTCCGGGGATGGTTCTGGCGTCGGGAATTGACTTCTAGTGGCGTGGTTTGACGGGGGGAGTGTCACCGGAGATGGGAACGAAAGGGTGGCGCCGGCAGTGGTGAGAGGTTTTCAGCACAATTACCTGAAGGGGGAGAGAGCTGAGAGTGTGGGGAGTACAATGGGGGCTTCGAGGGTTCTTATAGGGGGACGAGGGATGCTGGCAACGGCCCTCCCGCCCGAGCGGTCATGTTGGGGAGCGGTGGAGGCAGAGATGGCGCGGGATCTCAGGGATTCGGATGCGCTGGCTTGAGGAGCTGCCACACTGCGTTGCACGCCCAACAATGCGGAGGAAATCCCGGGAGCGGTACAGGAGCAGCAGGCGATGGCGGGATCTCCGCGAGCGCGATCCAACCCGAGACGGCGTGCGCGACGTGTGACGGCGCGGGCGGAGGACTGGCGGTCCGGAGGAGTCCCGTGGTCCATAAGCGCGAGGAGGGAGAAAGGCGGGCCGGGTTGGGGGCCAAGCGCGAGGGGAGGGCTACGACCCTGAGAGAGAGAAGAATCGGGGGGAAAAGAAGAACAGTAGAGGGTGGGGGCCGTTCGGCAAAGGGGTAAGGGGAATGGGCCGCGCGCGGTTGCGGGGGAGAGGTGGGGTTGGGCTGGGCCAAGGCGACCTGGTCTGATCCCCACCAATTTTTCTTTTTATCTTTTTATTTGTTTTGTTTTTGTTTTTAATACCAATTTCTTTTGCTATTACCTCCATTTGTCCATACATATTTCTATTTCCCCCAGATGCATTACTCCTATTTTGCATGGATATATATATATATATATATATATATATATATATATATATATATATATGGGTACATACATATAGATATATGTTTATGTATGTAGCTATATAAATATATAAATGTTGGCCCTTTTTGGTTCACTTGCCACCCTGCTATTCCTACCATTATTTTCAGGGATGAGATTTTATGCTTAATTACATTTCTCCCTTTGTATTTTATAGATCATCTTTTCAGATTCTTATTCCAGATTTTTATCTCTCTAATATTCATGCAGGTTTGCTTCTTTTTGACCCTGTTAATCTTTAAAACCCTTTGCAAATTTTTCAAGGAAAACATTATAACTTCATAAGCAAATGGAAATACATTGCAAAATAATCACAAACTTCACATTTCCATAATGTCATTTTTCAGGATGTTACAGTATTGATCTCTCCGTAATCTGTATCGTAAACAGCCAAAATTCAAAAAATTCAGCTAAAAGCCATAAGCCGCAGCTAAAGTAAACAGGCCCTAAGCCCAAATGATCACCACCTTAGATAAGCATGCACCCAATGCAATGTCTTAGTCCTTTTTGTGGAGCACCCAATGTTAAGAGGCATCACAATGATTTAAATATCATTAGCAAACCTAATAAAAATCTAGTTATCTTCATAAGCTTGGTTCATGATTTTAATTCTATTCTTGAGGTGCGAAAGCACACGATATAATTAACTATTTGAAATGACCATATGCGCACTCTTCTACAACGATTATATGCATTGATAAGCACTATATGCACATGAATATTGCTGTGACTGAATTTCCATGGCATCATGCACCAGACCTAGAAGAATCTCTCCCATGTATGAATATACTTTACTATCCCCAACAACCACCAAACCAACTAAAAGCACAATACTCCATTCGTCACATAATATAAATAAAGTTCATCATACAAATATCATACACACAGACCAAGGGCCCCTCTCTATATATGAATCCCTTTATTGTCCCCAACAACCACCAAACTAACCAAAGCACAATACTTTCTCTCTCCTGTAATATAAGTAAAGTACAACATACACACGGATCAAGGAGACATTAGGTTTAATAAAAAATTAATATCATTATACTATACATACATCTGTTAAATAGTATACTATAACTACTTATTCATTTTTTCAGCATTAAAATATAAGTATACGGTGAAAAATTGCAATAATTATACTTTTAGCCTCTGTAATAGATTTATATTGTGGAACGATGCTTTTCAATAATAAGGATTATGTTGTGTGACAGAGGTAATAGAAAAATAACCGCTTTCCCATCTTTTCTTCCCCTCTTGCAGTTTCCTTCCTCCAGAGCAGCAGAGCAAGTATCCTTCGCCATGAAGCCCCATTATTTAGTTCCCCAAGAAATGTAAAAGCAGACTTCGGTTGATAAATCTCACTGCAAATACGTACGTTTATAATGCTGAACTCAACACAAGTACAAGTGCATATTAATAAGGTGAATCTGGCACACCTTTACTATAGGGTCTGTTCTTTTTTGCTGTAGCTTTTGGGTTGTTCATGTGAAATATTATAGAGTAACAGAAATTCACGTGCGGTTTTTGCCAATATAAATGAAGTCAGTACATTATGTACTACAATTAACTAGTAGATACTATCTTTAAAAGATACTCTATTTGAAAACTAGTTGTTGTAGGAAAGCCAAAAAGCAGCCTTTAAAAAGATGAAAAAGAACAGAGCCATAGATTTCGTGGTCAATATATTCAGCAAGTTCTTCATATGCTTGCTTGCGTTGTACTCCAAGAAAATTACGCATAAATGAAAGAACCACAAAAACTAGCCTTTCTTTTTTTTTTTGAAATCCAAATAATTAATTCCGGCGGCACTAACTAGCAAGGTCGCCACTATGCAGAAATTTGGCGCATAGCTCACTGAATAGTTGCTTGCATTCAGTTAAATAGGGGTACAAAGAGCAGTTCAACTTATTTCAACTTTTGTGAGTAAAGATAGTAGAGGAACCCATCAGCCAATTATTTTACAGAATCGAATCGTACGTCAATATGGTCCAGTCTAGGCCAATAAATTGGTGGCGGGCTATATCAAATGTATGCATACAAGTGAAGGGAGCCGACTACTTCAGTTATCGTAAGCGGAAGGCAGAGGCACCATGTGGATCAAGTGCGGAAGTTTTTTCTCTTAGTCACAGAAAGTTCAAGCAAAGGATTGCATGAAACTATGCATGCGTGTAGGCTTGGGAGGCATAGAGAATGTGTGCGACACCGTCAAGAACATACGCTTTGCATGGTACGTACCTCACTATACTTTTATCCTTGCATTTCATTGAAGAACAAACACAGGATTGATTCAAGATTCTCATTCAGTAGCCTTAGGATGGATTGGGCTTTCCACAGAGTTGTCTGAAGCAACGCAGATGAAGACAGAAATGATCAGTGTGGGATAATTTCTAGAGTTGCCACTTGATGTGACGCGATTACCAGCAACAGTAACATGTTTGGGGTGTAGATTGAGTGCACCGCAAAATTTCTGCTTGCAAAAATGCTCTTCTTGAGTGGCATGCAAATATGGTAATAAGTTATTATCCACGATCGTAAGCAGAATTACTTAATGTCACCTCCTTAATTAGAAGATGTGACAATAAATAAGGAAAAATTTGTGACATGTCCATTGAGGTTGGTGGGAAGACGTTCCCCGCGCACCGGTGGATGCTCGTGGCAAGGTCTCCCGTCTTCAAGGCGGAGCTCTCCGGCTTTACGGAGAACAAGACCACCAGGCTGCGCATCGATGGCATGGATTCCGGAGTGTTCAAGGCTCTGCCCCAGTTCATCTACACCGACATGTTGCCTGAGATGAAGCACAAAGATGGCGCAAAGCTTACTTGCAGCGGCGGATAAATATAAATTGGAGAGGTTGAAGCTCATCTGTGAGGACATGCTATGCAAGCACATTGACATGAGCACCGTGGCCGCTACCTGGCGTTGGCAGAGCAGCATCGTTGTCGCGCGCTTAAGCATGCGTGTATGGAGTTCGTCGCTTCTCCTGGAAATCTGAAGTCGGCCATGGAAACTGATGGCTTTGAGCAGCTGAAAGAATGCTGCCCTCCTGTCATCATGGAACTCATCATGAAGCACGTGGTAGTATCCAAACTAGCTTAGTGGTAATGTCAGAGTAATTATGTTCATTGCATTTAGTAGAAACGATTAGTATGAAACAAAATATCCTTTTCTATTTTTTCCGCTGTTCGTTGCCCAAGTTCTTACAGTTAAAATATCGTGTACATTGCCTTATTTGTTGGCACTGCGTATGTCTTTTCTTTTACTTGTGTCCAATAATATCTATTTGGCCTGTACGACTAAAGGCACGTATAAACAGAGTTTTATGGAGAGAAGTGAAAACAGAGTTGAGTAGGTGTGTTGGACGTGCATGTATTTTCACTATTGAACCTTGCACTGTTGCACATCTTTACCCACTACTGAATTTGATAGGATCGGGAATGTGGTTTAGATTTTTCCATCCTAGCAAATAATTACTTTTGTGTATATTAGTGCTGAAATTTAAGAAAGTTTAAAATGATCTCCTAATTATTATGCATGATAATGAATAAACGTGAGTAAAGAGAGGGCTCTTGAAGAGTAGATCGAGTTGTTTCATGTTTCAACATTTTGTGGACAAGCTAAGATGGCAGAGGAACCATGTTTGTAACGAAATCACAGGATTGAATCATCCTAACATGACGTGGTTAAATAAGTGCAGGCCAATATATGTATCGGAGAAAAGATAGAAGGTAGGCATTCAGTTGTAGGCATGCAAGGAGAAGGCACCATGGATCAAATTCACTATGAAATTGCATGAAACGCTCCATGTATGTAGGCTTGAGAAGCATAGAGAATGTATTTTTTAGACTTTTTAGATGGTACGTACCACATTTTTAGACTTTTTAGATTTGAAATTTCAATTAAAACTGGCACAAGTTGTCTGACAATCAAGCATCTAGTTCACTAGCTTAAGCATGTAAGGAGCCTATCTGACAATAATTGTAAGTGTCTTGTAGGGGGAACAGAACGCTGGCTGAAAATCTACTAGTGGGATGATTTCTGGAACAGCCGCTTGATAGGCCAAAGTTGCCAGTGCCATCTACCTACAAACTACCACCTTGAGCGATATCGGAGAGCTTGCTTCATGGCATGCATGCATATGTGATAACCGCGCTAGCTAGCAGCTTGATAGGCCGAAAGCAGCGAACCTCCTTAATTAAGTGAATGATAAGGATTTATTCACTTAATAATGACTAACTGGATTAGTTCAAGCTTACATTTTTCAGGAAAAAAAAGTTCAAGACATACACCGCGTTGCTCAGGCCTGAACGCATACAACTGTAAATGGTGAGCTTGACTTAATTATATAAGACTATTTGCACCCACAAGTTTAAAACATTTCCGCGCTCGTTAGGGAGAACTAATATTGGTAAAGCTTCAGATCCAATTTATGTGGCACAAACTAGTAACCTCAACACAGGGGCGGATCCAGCGGTGGGGCAGGGGGGCTCAAGCCCCCCCTACCGCTACCGGACCCTTGGAGCCCCTCTGGAACCCCCCCATAAATTTTTAGCATGATGTATAATGTAGCAGGGGCTGAGGTCGAGCTGAAGGTACTTCAGCCCCTCCAAAAAAATTTCCTGGATCCGCCACTGCCTCAACATTACACAGAAACTTATAAAAAAAATTCTCTGCATAATATCTCCTCCTATGAGTCATGCATCGATGATTGATGAATGAACATGAGTAAAGAGAGAATACAAGGAGTATCTCAACTTTTATGAGTTAAAGGATTGTAGAGAAGCCATGTGGCTATTTATTTCATAAAATGAAATCTTACTGACACAACGATGCGGTCAAGTTTAGATCAATAAATTACAGACGGGATATATCAAAGGTGAGCACGCAAAAGAAGTGAGCTAACTTTGGCTGCTGTACAGGGGAAGGCACCACGGATCAATTGCAGAAGGTTTTTTCTCTTGGAGCCATGCCGATTTTGAGCAAAGGATTTCATGAAACCATTTGTGCATGTTGGCTTGGGAGGTATAGGGAATATATGTGAAACCGTCGTGTCCATGGGTTTTGCAACGGTATGTGCCTTATTATAACTCTTAGACTTCCATTTTTTAATGAAAAATTAAAACAGCATAGGCCTGATTTGAGCCTCTCATTTACTAGTGTAATGCCCTATGGAGTGCCAAAAATTGAGCATTGCAACTGGAGGTACAGAAGCGCCATCCAACAAAGTATCAGAGGGGTGCAATTTCAGTAACCTGCCACTTACATCACCAAATTTCAAGCATTTAGTCCAACTTGTTTTAAACGGTGGAGAGATGTAGAGCAGCATAAGAATTTCACTCTTGAAGAAATCCTCCTAATTTGAATGTCCCTAAAATGCTCGCATATGTGATAACCATATGCATAATAGGCAGTGCACGTGAAGTTCCTGTCTTCTGTGAATCTAACAGCAGCCATGGAAACTGATGGTGCGAAGCAGTTAAAAGCAAGTTGCCCTTCTGTTACAATGGAACTCATCAATTGGCATGAGAGAAAGGAAAGGGCTCCGTACGTGGTAGTCTCCTGACTAGCTTAGGCTTTTCTCTTTTGCTAAACTCAAACCTTCGGATTAAAAGAGATTAGTTCAAATATCCAATCCATCCGAAGGGCTTAGGCCATATCCTTATTTGTTAGGCACTGTGGATGCCTTTTCTTTTACTTGTGTCCAATAATACCTATTTGGTCTGTACGACTAAAGACACGTATAAACAGAGTTTTATGGAGAAGCGAAAACAGAGTTGAGTACATGACGTGTATTTTAGCTACTGAATCTGATAGGACGGTCCCAGTGTCATGCATGACCGGCTGATCGTGAATACACGTGAGTAAAAGAGAAGGTATGAAGAGTAGATTGAGTTGTTTCATGTTTCAACATTTTGTGGACTAGCTAAGATGGCAGAGGAGTCATGTGTGTAACGAAATCACAGGATTGAATCGTACTGACATGACGACGTGTTTAAATAAGTGCAGGCCAATATATATATCAGATCAGTTGTAGGTATGTAAGGAGAAGCCACCATATATCAAATTCAGGTGGTTTTTCCTAGAGCTATCAAGGGATGCTGCGAACTAGGAAATTGCATGAAACGCTCCATATATGTAGGCTTGGGAAGCATAGGGAGTACGTAATACATTTTAAACTCTTAGATTTGAAATTTCAATTAAAACTGGCACAAGTTGTCTGATAATCAAGCCTCTAGTTCTCTAGCTTAAAGCATGTAAGGAGCTTGTCTAATAATTACAAGTGTCATGTAGGGGAAACAGAACGCTGGCTCTGCAAAATATCCTAGTGGGATGATTTCTGCAACTGCCACTTGATACGCGAGATCGATCATTAACTGCTTCATGGCATGCATGCATATGTGATAACCGCTATCCAGCAGCTTGATAGGCCCAAAACAGCGAACCTCCTTAAGTAAATGGTTAGGATTTATTCACTTAATAATGAGTAACTGGATTAGTTTAGGCTTATATTTTTCAGAAAAAAGTTCAGATTTATACACCGCGTTGCTTAGGCCTGAATGCATACAACTGTAAATGGTGAGCTCAACTTAATTATATAAGGCTATTAATTTTACATCTGGAATGTATCTCTAACAAAGATTTCCACGCTCACATGGTCTCACACAAAAAAAAAGAGAACTAATATTGGTAAAACTTCAGAGCGAATATCTGTGGCACAAACTAGTTATGACACCTTGACCCATGTTGGTCCATTTGTGTGTGCACATGAATTTCTGGGTTAGTCCCACCTTGCTAGTTTACCTTGAGAAGCACTTACATATAAATCTAGAAGTTTCATGGTAGCACCCCCGGTTAACTGTTTTGCACGAAGCGAGGACGAAAGTACAAGCGGTTTGCTACGTGTGCGTGGCCTATCCGAATGTGGTTAGATCTGAGCCGGTTTGGACCCTAGAGCATTACAAATGGTATCAAAGCCGACTCTCACGGTTATATGGGCGCGTGCGGGTCAAGGGCATATGGCGCATGGCACGTGTGGGCCCGGAGTGGACACACGGCATCGCATATGTGCCCCGGTGTGGGTATGTTAGTTCGACGAGGACGTCGGGTCCTTTGAGGGGGGTGTATGTGACACCCCGGCCCATGTTAACCCATGTGTGTGTGTGCACATGAATTTCTGGGTTAGTCCCATCTTGCTAGCTTACCTTGAGAAACACTTATATATAAGCCTAGGAGTTTTAATGGTAGCACCCCCGGTTAACCGTTTTGTGCGAAGTGAGGATGAAAGTGCAAGCGGGTTGCTACGTGTGCGTGATCTATCCAGAATGTGGTTAGATCTAAGCCGGTTTGGACCCTAGAGCGTTACACTAGTAATCTCAACATTACACAGAATCTTGGTAAAAAAAATTCTCTGCATAATATCTCCTCCTATGCGTGATGCATCGACGACTGATTAATGAACTTGAGTAAAGAGAAGACACAGAGTAGTTCGACTTGTTTTCTCAACTTTTGTGAGGGTAGTAGAGTAGCCATGTGCCTATTTATTTCACAAAATAAAATCGTACTGAGATGACGATGCAGTCAAGTTTAGACCAATAAATTGGAGATCGGATATACCAAAGATGCGCACACAAGAGAAGTGAGCTAACTTTGGCTTCTGTAAAGAGGAAGGCACCACAAATCAATTGCAAAAGGCACTTTCTCTCGGAGCCATGTCTATTTTGAGGAAAGGATTGCATGAAACCATTAGTGCATGTTAGCTTGGGAGGCATAGGGAATATATGTGAAACCGTCATGCCGATGTATTTTGCGATAGTATGTGACTCATTATAACTCTTGGACATGCATTTTTAATGAAAAATTAAAACAGCATTGGCCTGATTTGAACCTCGCATTTACAAGTGTAATGCCCTGCGGAATGCCAAAAATTGAGCATGATAACTAGAGGTACAGAAGCGCCGTCCAATGAAGTATCAGAGTGGTGCAATTTCAGTAACTTGGCACTTACATGACGAAATTTCAAGTGTTCAATGCAACTTGTTTTAAAGAGTAGAGAGACATAGAGCAGCTTGAGAAGTTGACGCTTGAAGAAATCCTCATAATAGGCAGTGCACGTGAAGTTACTCGCTTCTCCTGTGAATCTGACAGCGGCCATGGAAACTAATGGTGCTGAGTAGTTAAAAGCTAAGTTGCCCTTCTGTTACAATGGAAACTGATGGTTCTGAACAGTTAAAAGCTAAATGGCCATTCTGTTACAAGGGAACTCATCAATTGGCATGAAACAAAGAAAGGGCTCCGCACGTGGTAGTCTCTTGACTAGCTTAGGCTTTTTTTATTAAACTCGAACTTTTTGATTAAAAGAGATTTTTAGTTCAAATATCCTATCCATCCGGAGGGCTTAGGTCATATCCTTGTATATTCAAACAAGTCCTTATTGGTAATGTTAAAGTAGTTGTGTTCATTGCATTTAGTAGAAAATGACTATAGGATAATTTTGTTTTTTTTTTCTAAATTGTTTGGTGCCCAAGTTCTTACAGTTGAGATATCTTGTGTGCATTGCCTTATTTGTCAGGCACTGTGGTCCTGTGGATGTCTTTTCTTTTCCTTGAGACCAATAATATCTATTTGGTCTGTACGACTAGACATGTATAAACAGAGTTTTATGGGGATAAGTGAAAACAGAGTTGAGCACGTGACATGTATTTTAAGTATTGAACCTTGCACCGATTTTTCTTTTTGCGAGGACGAAACCTTGCACTGTTGCACATAGTTAATTACCAAATATTTTTTGTTCATCTTGCACAATTCCTAATACAAATGTATATATTGTAGCATCTTGCCGTGCAATCGCGGAAACAATTCAGCGAGTGAAAAGTGGGTTCGAAGAGTAGCTCTAGTTGTTCCAACATTTGTGAGCTAAGGTGACGGAGAAACCATGTGTAAAATGAAATAACAGGAGTGAATCAACTGACATGATGACGTTGGTTAATTAAGTGCAGGCCAATATATAGTTTGGAGATAGGATAGAAGGTGCGGATGTGCATACATGTACATGAGTAGAGTCATGTAAGGAGAAGACACCTTGTATCCAGTGCAGAAGGTATTTCTTGGAGATTCCAAGAGATCGTGCGAGCTAGGAAATTGCGTGAAACCTGTAGGCTTGGGAAGCATAGGGAATGTATGCGAAGCTGTCAAACCTGTTCCTGCTACAACAGCACGTGACGTATATGAAACTTTTTTGATGAATTTCAATTAGAAACTGCACATCCTGTCTTATTATTCAAGCTCAATGATGTTATAGATACTGACAATTTTGACATGTGTAGGACTGATGAAAGTGTGCCATTCATGAAGGATCCTCATGGGGTGATTTCTAGTGCAGAAGTGAATAGGTGAAAGCAATCAGAGAGACTCCTGAGTAAAGAAATACTTACTGAGATGACCGATGCATCTTGTGTTAGTGCCAACTTCTTAAGGGCAATGGTACTCCGATCAAAGAAACTCCTGAGTAGGGCTGTAAAAAAGCTCGAGACTCGTGAGCTACTCGGATTCGGTTCGTCTTAGACTTGACTCGAGTTCGGCTCGAATTATAAACGAGCCAAGCTCAAGCTTGAGCTGAAGCTCGCAAGCTTATCGAGCTCGAGCTCGAAAAGCTCGAGTAAGCTCGTTCATTATTGCTAAGCATGACTCTTTAAAGTGTATACACATGTATTTCAATTTTTTTATCAATTGTATTGTCCAAATCACACCGGGCTTATAAATAAGATAATGGTTTAAGCCTAAGAACAAGATAGACTGCAGTTGGCTAAGCTTATGGTAGATAAAAAGCTAAAGACTCGTGAATTGCTCGTGTTTCGCTCGTCTCAAGTTCGACTCGAGATCGGCTCGAAAGATAAATGAGCCAAGCTTGAGCCTAACTCTAGGCTCGGGTGATTCTGAGGCTCGGTTCGAGTTCGGTTCGATTCTCTAACAAACTCAAGCTTGAGGCAGTGAGCTCGCTCGAGCTCGGCTCATTTACAACCCTACTCCTGAGTAAAGAAATCCTTATTGAAATCAACCGATGCATTTGGCCACCTTCTTAAGGGCACGGCAGGAATCTTTGACCGACTATGAGTACCCTGTAACGAAATTTATGTGAATTAAGGGCCTGTTTGGTACAGCTTCTGCTCCCAGCTTTTCTGTTGAATCTTGTGGAGCTGTGCCAAACACCCAGCTTCCCAAAATGACCAGATTTCGCTTCTCGCGAGGAGCAGAGTCCAAAATGAACTAGCCAGGAGAAGCAGCCTTGGGGTGGATTCTCGTGGGAAGCTATCCAACCTAAAGCCAACGTACCCATTGAAGTCTAGAATATTTACCCGCAAATGCCACCCATATACCCCCTGCCCGCCCCCCGTCGCCCCGCTGGCTCCCTCCTTCCCCCTCTCACGCCTGCCCCTTCCCCTCTCACGCCCCACCTCCCCCCTTCTCTCGCGCCGTCCGCCTCTCACACCCCGCCGCCTCCCTCCTTCTCTCGCCCCGCCGCCGTCCGACACGCCGCTTCCCTCCCTTCTCTCAGTCCAGATCTCGCCCGCCGCCTTTGAGTAGTCGTATCTGGATTGTTCTGGACTCCTTCCAGTTAATCTATATCTATACTTGGCCGCGTTATCTGGAAATCCTTACAAGTACAAGCATTAATTTGGCAAGCAAGAACGTACCAAACGTTGAAATAATCCCCTGTATATATCTAACGATATCTTCTGGTTCATCGCAACCAATACCGTCTGCTATAATTCCCAGCAGGCAGCAGCTTTTGATCGATCATGTCGTCCTCCGCGTTGCTCTCCGCCGCCCGTCTGACTTGCACCGGTATCTCGCCGATCTCCTCTGGAGAAAGGGAGGGGTGGACGTGTCTGTTGAGGTTGGCGGGAAGACGTTCCCCGCGCACCGGTGGATGCTCGCGGCAAGGTCTCCCATCTTCAAGGCGGAGCTCTCCGGCTTGACGGAGGACAAGACCGCCAGGCTGCGCATCGACATGTTGCCTGAGATGAGGCACAAAGAGGCAGCAATGATGGCGCAAAGCTTACATGCAGCGGTGGATAAATATAAATTGGAGAGGCTGAAGCTCATCTGCGAGGACATGATATGCTACATGAGCACCGTCGCGCGCTTAAGCACGCGTGTGTGGAGTTCCTCGTTTCTCCTGGAAATCTGAAGTCGGCCATGGAAACTGATGGCTTTGAGCAGCTGAAAGCACGTTGCCCTTCTGTCATCATGGAACTCATCATGAAGCACGTGGTAGTATCCAAACTAGCTTAGTGGTAATGTCAAAGTAATTATGTTCATTGCATTTAGTAGAAACGATTAGTATAAAACAAAATATTATTTTCTATTTTTTCAGCTGTTCGTTGCCCAAGTTCTTACAGTTGAAATATCTTGTGTACATTGCCTTATTTGTTGGCACTGTGGATGTCTTTTCTTTTACTTGTGTCCAATAATATCTATTTGATCTGTACGACTAAAGGCACGTATAAACAGAGTTTTATGGAGAGAAGTGAAAACAGAGTTGAGTAGGTGTGCTGGACGTGCATGTATTTTCACTATTGAACCTTGCACTGTTGCTCATCTTTACCTACTACTGAATTTGATAGGATCGGGAATATGGTTTAGATTTTTTCCATCCTAGCAAATAGTTACTTTTGTGTATATTAGTGCAGAAATTTAAGAAAGTTTAAAATGATCTCCTAATTATTATGTATGCATGTCTCCGAACTCGTAGTGTCATGCATGACCGACTGATAATGAATAAACGTGAGTAAAGAGAGGGTTTGAAGAGTAGATCGAGTAGTTTCATGTTTCAACATTTTTTGGACAAGCTAAGATGGCAGAGGAACCATGTTTGTAACGAAATCACAGGTGTTGGACCGAAATAGCGACAGAGGGGGGGTGAATGTCGATTCTTTAAAAACGACCCCTCAAAAGCACGGATTCAAATCTCCTCTCCAATAATTATGAAAATTAAGAAGAGGGATTCTTATGCCTTTTGGAACTCCTAAACACACACAAGAAAGAAGCAATGAAGAAAATCCGCTCAAACAACAATTTTCCGAGGGACCGTGATGAACATAGTTCAAAGAGAGGTCTGACCTCTCTGATAACTCCGGTCAGACCGCCCTTATAAGAGAGGTCAGACCGCCCGGCATGTGTAAGTTAGGCCGCCCCTCGGGCAAAAATTCCAGGGACCCCAAATTTTTGGACAGCAAGCTGTAGGGACTTCAGACTTCAAACAAAAAGGAAATTTGTGGCTTCTCCTTGATACTCTTAGTCCACAACTATAAGATAGAGACTAAAATAACCAAGGGAGACTAGAAGATCAAGAAAAATAAACTTAGAACCACAAATTTCAGATTTGAACACAAAATCTGAAAGTTACAGGATGCTTCACCAAATCTCAAATTTCTCCTCCATCTTTGATCCCATGGCCATGATACTTTGCAAACATGTTAGGAATACCCATGGGCTACTCCAGACCAAGGATAATGCCATCACAAAAAGAGAAATGAGAAATAAACCAAAACCCTAGAAATGAAGGTGTAACTACAGAGAGAGCACAAGAATTTAAATTCCCATCAAACCCTTGAACCTTTGGTCATGAGATTTTGCAGATAGCTAACTAATAGCCCATAGAGTCTTCATGCCAAATTTCAAATGATTTCGCAAAGGGAATATCACACAGCAACAAAACCCTAGAACTGGAGTTCATGAACAGAGGAGGCCAAATCTGAAAATCTGAGATTACTCTTGATTTGCTCTTAGGGGAACCTGACCAATTGGTCTAAAACCAACATCCCATCATCAAGCAACCCATTTTGGCACACTCCAGCAAGCAAGAACTCAGAAATCAAAAAGTCAAGAAATCACCAGAATGGAGCATCGAAGGAAAAAGATGAACAGAGAGCACAAACTCAAACAAAAGCCATCTTTGATTGATCTAGATGAAGAGAGATGACACGATTACAGATAGAGGAATGATTACAAGCTCTCAACCCAACTCCAACCTCTTCTCAAGCCTCACAACTCAAGAACACACTCAAGAGGGAGGAGACAACACTCTGGAAACCATCGAAGAGATAAGGGGACACAGAGGGAGCACACTCTGCCTCCACCACCAAACCTCAACCACTAAAGCCTAAAGCCAAAACAAACTCTCAAAGCCTCTTTTGACTCTAGCAAACCCTAATTCTCCTCAAGTGCTCTAGTGGGCATGCATCCCTCTCCACCTATTTATAGCCTCATGGCTAACGGGTCTCCGCCCTGTTACGCCCGCTAAGTCCAACGGAGCCCTCTCCCGCTTGTGCAGCCATGCGAATTTCCCGATTCGCCCCTCGTGCATCTTCCGGGAAGCTTCCGCGCTTCTTGCCTCGCACGCCTCGCAACCACCTCGAGTCCACGTCGTCTTCGACACATCCTGACCGTTCTGACCTCAGCGCCACCTGCGCCTAGTCCGGTCCACCGTGTCTCGCCACGACTTTGCCTCGACGTCCTGCAGCCACACAGACAAGAAACACATCAAATAGCACCGCTCGATACAAGAAAGCGTAAATAGCATAAGCACATCATACTTACTCATGCCGAAGTCCAAACCTATCGGAATATGCATCCTAAACCAATACGACCAAGTCTGACCAAAGTCCGACCGAGTCCATTGCACCACGCAACGACTCGACTCTGAACCACTCAAACCAAACTCGACTATCATAACCAATGTCAATTACTCATCATACACATGTGGTCACCTCCACATGGTTCATCAACAGGATTGAATTGTCCTGACATGACGTGGTTAAATAAGTGCAGGCCAATATATATATCGGAGAAAAGATAGAAGGTAGACATTCAGTTGTAGGCATGCAAGGAGAAGGCACCATGGATCAAATTCAGAAGGTTTTCCCCAGAGATCGTGCGAGCTAGGAAATTGCATGAAACACTCCATGTATGTAGGCTTGAGAAGCATAGAGAATGTATGTGAAACATCAGTTGATATTGAGGCTGCAACGAGTACGTACCACATTTTTAAACTTTTCAGATTTGAAATTTCAATTAAAACTGGCACAAGTTATCTGACAATCAAGCCTCTAGTTCACTAGCTTAAGCATGTAAGGAGCCTATCTGACAATAATTGTATGTGTCGTGTATCTGGAACAGCCGCTTGATAGGCCAAAGTTGCCAGCCTACGAACTACGATGTTGAGTGATATCGGAGAGCTTGCTTCATGGCATGCATGCATATGTGCTAACCGCCGCTAGCAAGCAGCTTGATAGGCCGAAAGCAACGAACCACCTTAATTAAGTGAATGATTAGGATTTATTCACTTAATAATGACTAACTGGATTAGTTCAAGCTTACATTTTTCAGGAAAAAACTTAGGCTTTTTTTTTCTTTTGCTAAACTCAAACCTTCTGATTAAAAGAGATTTTTAGTTCAAATATCCTATCCATTCGAAGGGCTTAGGTCATATCCTTATTTGTTAGGCACTGTGGATGCCTTTTCTTTTACTTGTGTCCAATAATATCTATTTGGTATGTACGACTAAAGACACGTATAAACAGAGTTTTATGGAGAAGTGAAAACAGAGTTGAGTACGTGACGTGTATTTTAGCTACTGAATCTGATAGGACGGTCCCAGTGTCATGCATGACCGACTGATCGTCAATAAACGTGAGTAAAAGACAGGGTATGAAGAGTAGAGGAGCCATGTGGCTATTTATTTCACAAAATGAAATCTTACTGACACGACGACGCAGTCAAGTTCAGACCAATAAATTACAGATGGGATATATCAAAGGTGAGCAGGCAAGAGAAGTGAGCTAACTTTGGCTGCTGTACAGAGCAAGGCACCACGGATCAATTGCAGAAGGCATTTTCTCTCGGAGCCATGCCTATTTTGAGGAAAGGATTGCATGAAACCATTTGTGCATGTTGGCTTGGGAGGCATAGGGAATATATGTGAAACTGTCATGCCGATGGGTTTTGCAACGGTATGTGACTCATTATAACTCTTAGACTTGCATTTTTTAATAGAAAATTAAAACAGCATTGGCCTGATTTGAGCCTCTCATTTACTAGTGTAATGCCCTGCGGAGTGCCAAAAATTGATCATGATAACTGGAGGTACAGAAGCGCCGTTTTGCAAAGTATTTGAGTGGTGCAATTTCAGAAACCTGCCACTTACATCACGAAATTTCAGAAACCTGCATAAGAAGTTCACTCTTGATGAAATCCTCCTAATATCAATCCTCCTAATTTGAATATCCCTAAAATGCTCACATATGTGATAACCATATGCATAAAAGGCAGTGCACATAAAGCTCCTGGCTTTTGCGAACCTGACAGCAGCCATAGAAACTGATGGTGCGAAGCAGTTAAAGGCAAGTTGCCCTTCTGTTACAATGGAGCTCATCAATTGGCATGAGAGAAAGGAAAGGGATCCGTACGTGGTAGTTTCCTGACTAGCTTAGGCTTTTTTCTTTTGCTAAACTCAAACCTTCTGATTAAAAGAGATTTTTAGTTCAAATATCCTATCCATCCGAAGGGCTTAGGCCATATCCTTATTTGTTAGGCACTGTGGATGCCTTTTTTACTTGTGCCCAATAATATCTATTTGGTCTGTACGACTAAAGACACGTATAAACAGAGTTTTATGGAGAAGTGAAAACAGAGTTGAGTATGTGACGTGTATTTTAGCTGCGATTTGTGACTTTTTAGCTGTTTGTACGAGAGATTATAGAGTAACAGAAACTCGCGTACGGTTTTTGTCGATATAAACGAAGTCAATAAAGTATGTAATATAATTAACTAGTAGACCCTATCTTGAAAAAATACTCCGTTTAAAAGTTAGTTACTTTAGAAAAATTGAAAAGCAGCTTTTAGAAGCCGAAAAGAATAGGATCTAAATCTGATAGGACGGTCCCAGTGTCATGCATGACCGGCGGATCGTGAATAAATGTGAGTAAAAGAGAGGGTATGAAGAGTAGATCATGTTATTTCATGCTTCAACATTTTGTGGACTAGCTAAGATGGCAGAGGAATCATGTGTGTAACGAAATCACAGGGTAGAATCGTACTGACATGACGACGTGTTTAATTAAATAAGTACAGGCCAATATATATATTAGAGATAAGATAGAAGGTAGGCATTCAGTTGTAGGCATGTAAGGAGAAGCCACCATATATCAAATTCAGGAGATGGTGCGAACTAGGAAATTGCGTGAAACGCTCATGTATGTAGGCTTGGGAAGCATAGGGAATGTATACGAAACACTGATGGATGGACATTGAGTCTGCAACGGTACGTAATACATTTTAAACTCTTAGATTTGAAATTTCAATTAAAACTGGCACAAGTTGTCTGATAATCAAGCCTCTAGTTCTCTAGCTTAAAGCATGTAAGGAGCTTGTCCAATAATTACAAGTGTCGTGTAGGGAAAACAGAACGCTGGATCTGCAAAGGGGAAACAGAACGCTGCACAATGTCCTAGTGGGATGATTTCTGCAACTGCCATTTGATACGCCAAAGTTGCCAGTGCCATCTGCCTACCAACTACGGCGCTAAGCGATATTGGAGATCTTGGTTCAAGGAACTCAAGAAACTCCTACCTGAAGTCTGCACTAAGAGATCGACCATTAACTGCTTCATGGCATGCATGCATATGTGATAACCGCTATCCAGCAGCTTGATAGGCCGAAAACAGCGAACCTCCTTAAGTAAATGGTTAGGATTTATTCACTTAATAATGAGTAACTGGATTAGTTTAGGCTTATATTTTTCCAGAAAAAAGTTCAGATTTATACACCGCGTTGCTTAGGCCTGAACGCATACAACTGTAAATGGTGAGCTCAACTTAATTATATAAGGCTATTAATTTTACATCTGGCATGTGTCTCTAACAAAGATTTCCACGCTCACATGGTCTCACACAAAAAAAGGAACTAATATTGGTAAAACTTCGGAGCGAATTTCTATGGCACAAACTAGTAATCTCAACATTACACAGAACCTTGGTAAAACAAATTCTCTGCATAATATCTCCTCCTATGAGTGATGCATCGACGACTGATTAATGAACTTGAGTAAAGAGAAGACACAGAGTATTTCGACTTGTTTTCTCAACTTTTGTGAGGATAGTAGAGGAGCCATGTGCCTATTTATTTCACAAAATGAAATCGTACTGACACGACAATGCGGTCAAGTTTAGACCAATAAATTGGAGATGGGATATACCAAAGGTGCGCACACAAGAGAAGTAAGCTAACTTTGGCTGCTGTAAAGGGGAAGGCACCACGGATCAATTGCAAAAGGCGTTTTCTCTTGGAGCCATGCCTATTTTGAGGAAAGGATTGCATGAGACCATTTGTGCATGTTGGCTTGGGAGGCATAGGGAATATATGTGAAACGGTCATGCCGATGGGTTTTGCAACGGTATGTGACTCATTATAACTCTTAGACTTGCATTTTAATGGAAAATTAAAACAGCATTGGTCTGATTTGAGCATCTCATTTACTAGTGTAATGCCCTGCGGAGTGCCAAATATTGAGCATGTTAACTGGAGGTACAGAAGCGCCGTGCAACACAGTTTGAGAGTGGTGCAATTTCAGTTTGGAGATAGCCAGATAGGATAGAAGGTGCGGATGTGCATATATGTACATGAGTAGAGTCATGTAAGGAGAAGACACCATGTATCGAGTGCAGAAGGTATTTCTTGGAGATTCCAAGAGATCGTGCGAGCTAGGAAATTGCGTGAAACCTGTAGGCTTGGGAAGCATAGGGAATGTATGCGAAGCTGTCAAACCTGTTCCTGCTACAACAGTACGTGCCGTATATGAAACTTTTTCGATGAATTTCAATTAGAAACTGCACATCTTGTCTTATTATTCAAGCTCAATGATGTTATAGATACTGACAATTTTGACATGTGTAGGACTGATGAAAGTGTGCCATTCATGAAGGATCCTCATGAGGTGATTTCTAGTGCAGAAGTGAAGAGGAGAAAGCGATCAGAGAGACTCCTGAGTAAAGAAATACTTACTGAGATGACCGATGCATCTGGTGTTAGTGCCAACTTCTTAAGGGCAATAGAACTCCGATCAAAGAAACTCCTGAGTAAAGAAATCCTTATTGAGATCAACCAATGCATCTGTCCACTTCTTAAGGGCACGGCAGGAATCTTTGACCGAATATGAGTACCCTGTAACGAAATTCATGTTAATTAATTGGAGCCCAAGTCAGTAAATTTGAGTAGTCGTATCTGGATTGTTCTGGACTCCTTCCAGTTAATCTCTATCTATACTTGACCGCGTTATCTGGAAATCCTTACAAGTCCATGATAAGTACAAGCATTAATTTGGTAAGCAAGAACGTACCAAACGTTGAAATAATCCCCTGTATATATCTAACGATATCTTCTGGTTCATCGCAACCAATACCATCTGCTATAATTCCCAGCAGGCAGCAGCTTCTGATCGATCATGTCGTCCTCAGCGTTGCTCTCCGCCGCCCGTCTGACTTGCACGGGATCTCGCCGATCTCCTCTGGAGCAAGGGAGGGGTGGATGCTCGCGGCAAGGTCTCCCGTCTTCAGAGCGGAGCTCTCCGGCTTGACGGAGGACAAGACCGCCATGCTGCGCATCGATGGCATGGATCCCGGAGTGTTCAAGGCTCTGCTCCACTTCATCTACACTGACATGTTGCCTGAGATGAAGCACAGAGGCAGCAATGATGGCGCAAAGCTTACTTGCAGCGGCGAATAAATATAAATTGGAGAGGCTGAAGCTCATCTGCGAGGACATGCTATACAAGCACATTGACATGAGCACCGTGGCCGCTACGGTGGCGTTGGCATGCGTGTGTGGAGTTCCTCGCTTCTCCTGAAAATCTGAAGTCGGCCATGGAAACTGATGGCTTTGAGCAGCTGAAAGCATGTTGCCCTTCTGTCATCATGGAACTCATCATGAAGCATGTGGTAGTATCCAAACTAGCTTACTTGTAATGTCAAAGTAATAATGTTCATTGCATTTAGTAGAAACGATTAGTATGAAACAAAATATCCTTTTCTATTTTTTCAGCTGTTCGTTGCCCAAGTTCTTACAGTTGAAATATCTTGTGTACATTGCCTTATTTGTTGGCACTGTGGATGTCTTTTCTTTTACTTGTCCAATAATATCTATTTGGTCTGTACGACTAAAGGCACGTATAAACAGAGTTTTATGGAGAGAAGTGAAAACAGAGTTGAGTAGGTGTGCTGGACGTGCATGTATTTTCACTATTGAACCTTGCACTGTTGCTCATCTTTACCTACTACTGAATTTGATAGGATCGGGAATATGGTTTAGATTTTTTTTCCATCCTAGCAAATAATTACTTTTGTGTATATTAGTGCTGAAATTTAAGAAAGTTTAAAATGATCTCCTAATTATTATATACTAGCTGCATAAGCGCGGCGCACGCCGCGCTAGCTGCCGTGTGGATCAAAGTAAAAGAGACGACAATTCGCAGGGAGTTTCATTAAAAAAATCGAGGACAAATGCGTATTTTCGGAAAAATCAAAGGTTTTTCCGTAAAAAATTAAGGACTTGTAAGGACCTGTACGTAAGTAAATAAGGACCTATACGTAATTTTAGAAACCCGCGGGGCGCTATCAAATTTTTTTAAAAAAAAACTTGTTGCAGGGACCTTTTCGCGAGGAAAAAGGACCTTTACGTAATTTTCGAAAAATAAAAGGAAAACACCTCCCCGGCCGTACGCGAACCCCCCGCCACGCGCCGGCCGGAGCGCGCGGGCGGGGTGACGTGGGCGCGCGCGGCCGGAGCGTTTCCCCCGCTCGTAATAGGGAGGGATGCATGTCTCCGAACTCGTAGTGTCATGCATGACCGACTGATAATGAATAAACGTGAGTAAAGAGAGGGTTTGAAGAGTAGATCGAGTAGTTTCATGTTTCAACATTTTGTGGACAAGCTAAGATGGCAGAGGAACCATGTTTGTAACGAAATCACAGGATTGAATCGTCCTGACATGACGTGGTTAAATAAGTGCAGGCCAATATATATATCGGAGAAAAGATGGAAGGTAGGCATTCAGTTGTAGGCATGCAAGCAGGAGGCACCATGGATCAAATTCAGAAGGTTTTCCCCAGAGATCGTGCGAGCTAGGAATTTGCATGAAACGCTCCATGTATGTAGACTTGAGAAGCATAGAGAATGTATGCTAAACATCAGTGGACATTGAGGCTGCAACGGTACGTACCACATTTTTAAACTTTTTAGATTTGAAATTTCAATTAAAACTGGCACAAGTTGTCTGACAATCAAGCCTCTAGTTCACTAGCTTAAGCATGTAAGGAGCCTATCTGACAATAATTGTATGTGTCGTGTATCTGGAACAGCCGCTTGATAGGCCCAAGTTGCCAGCCTACGAACTACGACGTTGAGTGATATCGGAGAGCCTGCTTCATGGCATGCATGCATATGTGATAACCGCCGCTAGCAAGCAGCTTGATAGGCCGAAAGCAGCGAACCACCTTAATTAAGTGAATGATTAGGATTTATTCACTTAATAATGACAAACTGGATTAGTTCAAGCTTACATTTTTCAGGAAAAAACTTAGGCTTTTTTTTTCTTTTGCTAAACTCAAACCTTCTGATTAAAAGAGATTTTTAGTTCAAATATCCGATCCATCCGAAGGGCTTAGGTCATATCCTTATTTGTTAGGCACTGTGGATGCCTTTTCTTTTACTTGTGTCCAATAATATCTATTTGGTCTGTACGACTAAAGACACGTATAAACAGAGTTTGATGGAGAAGTGAAAACAGAGTTGAGTACGTGACGTGTATTTTAGCTACTGAATCTGATAGGACGGTCCCAGTGTCATGCATGACCGACTGATCGTCAATAAACGTGAGTAAAAGAGAGGGTATGAAGAGTAGAGGAGTCATGTGGCTATTTATTTCACAAAATGAAATCTTACTGACACGACGACGCAGTCAAGTTCAGACCAATAAATTACAGATGGGATATATCAAAGGTGAGCACGCAAGAGAAGTGAGCTAACTTTGGCTGCTGTACAGAGGAAGGCACCACGGATCAATTGCAGAAGGCATTTTCTCTCGGAGCCATGCCTATTTTGAGGAAAGGATTGCATGAAACCATTTGTGCATGTTGGCTTGGGTCTTGGGAGGCATAGGGAATATATGTGAAACTGTCATGCCGATGGGTTTTGCAACGGTATGTGACTCATTATAACTCTTAGACTTGCATTTTTTAATGGGAAAGTAAAACAGCATTGGCCTGATTTGAGCCTCTCATTTACTAGTGTAATGCCCTGCGGAGTGCCAAAAGTTGATCATGATAACTGGAGGTACTGAAGCGCCGTCCTTCAAAGTATTAGAGTGGTGCAATTTCAGTAACCTGCCACTTACATCACGAAATTTCAATCGTTCAGTTCAACTTGTTTTAAAGAGTAGAGAGATATAGAGCAGCTTGAGAAAGAAATCCTCCTAAATTGAATGTCCATGAAATGCTTGCGAATGTGAACAATATGCATAATAGGCAGTGCGCATGAAGTTACTCACTTCTCCTGTGAATCTGACAGCGGCCATGGAAATTGACGGTGCTGAGCAGTTAAAAGCTAAGTTACCCTTCTATTACGATGGAAACTGATGGTGCTGAGCTGTTAAAAGCTAAGTTGCCCTTCTCTTATAATGGAACTCATTAATTGGCACTAGTAGTGTGCCCATGCTAACGCTACGGTAAAATACAAAACAAGATAAAATTTGTAAAAAATAAAACGAACAATCAGATTCATTAAGATTCACGTCTCATATTGCAGACAGTGCAATGCTTAGCAAGTCAACAATAAGTTCAATTTATATACTAATATGCATGAAACAATCAACGACAAATCCACAATGTGCAGCTCGGTACTCACAATAGTACACTTGATTCTATCATGTATTAGGAAGAATGCTGTCTAACATTCTCAAGAGTACTACGTTCTGAACCAGTCTAGGAACATTTGTCACAAGGGTTGACGAATAGTCATATCAGAAATGAGAACCTAAAACGAGATAAAATACCTGATATATCTCAAAACCATATTCTTCACATGTATAAACAGCCACCTGCATTAAGGGCTTCACATCCGAGCAGCGAGTCACAATTCCAGATATTTTCACAAGCTGCCCGATGTTGGATGCCTTCACTTGCCTGATGGTGAGTGGAGTCACCTTTGAGAATGCCTTGATGTAGACCTCACTGCAATGTCAAAAAACACTTCACTTTTAGATAAAAGATCAACGCAGCCCAATCAACGGATAGCATTAGAAAAAGCATATATAAGAGCACAAAGAAAGTTCTAGCAAGAACATAAGGTGGCAAATGTCCAGATCACATCAGAATGCTTATCACATTGCATTATACAATATCCATGGAAGCACAAACTATTGCAGGACATGTACTAATTCTTTCAACCAGTCAGCTGGGGAAGGCTAATATTGTTAACATGGTCTACCAAACCAGATATGCCTAAAGCACCTATGCGCACATTTCTGTGGAGTATATTGTTGATACCTAGCAAATTGTATTTAAATTGTGCATTTTTACCTATTGTATTTCAATTGTGGTTTTCTATAAATAAAAGAACCTCAAGACTCCTTTTATCAATCTTATATTTATTATAATTGTATTTTGTGTGGTGGTTTGCTAAATACCTTCGTACGCCCGAAATTTTTCTATTTAAGCCCTTTTTTTGAAAAATATTCACATTTAGACCCCTGGTAGTTTTAATTCCGTTTTTGGACCCAGAGCTCGGCGCCGTGGGTCACGGCGCTGAGCTAACACGTCTCGGCGCCGTGGTCCACGGCGCCGAGGTCGCAGGCCCGCTCCAGCGTGGCGTCCTGCGTGGCGCGGACGTGGCAGAACCTCGGCGCCGTTGGTCGTGGCGCCGAGCTCGCGGCCTTTTCCTGGGACACGGCGGGTCACGGGTGTCTTTCGTTCGTTTCATCTCTCTGCTCGCCTCGCGCGCGCCTCCCCTCCCGCCCGCGCGGCTGCCCGCGCGACTCCCGGCCGCCACCGCCTCCCGGCCCCGCCTCCCGGCCGCCGGCGCTGCCGCCCCGCCGCCTCCCGGCCGCCGGCTCCTCCCGGCCCCGCCCGCCACTGGTATAGCTGCTCATGCTGTAGATGTCTGTTTGAACGAATTTATTAAAGTTGATTTTGTTAAAGTAGATGTAGATGCATGGCCACGGGCAGGCGCTGATTTTATTAAAGTTGTTGAAATGGATTATAAATTTGAACGAATTGATGTCTATTTTGGTACAAAGCAATGTGGTGATAAGTGTGATAGATTGAGCTCATGCTGCTCGACATGCAGTTGGCTTTCATGAAATTAAGTGTGATAGATTGCAATCTATAATTGGTTTGGCTTGTTTAAGGACAAGCAATAGTAGTAGTAATGATAAACCACTGAGTATGTATTTACAATAATGCCTCCACCAATAATGCCTTCATCAATCAGTTTCATTGAAAGATATTTATATGCTTTGAAGATATTCATATGCTGATTTATGAGCTCGTACTTATTTATTGTAGGCAGGAGGGAAGGAATTACTGTGTGACGATACATTCTTGGATTGCCCGCTTTGTCCACTACCATCGTCGGACAGGTAATATTGACTATGCAATTCAGTTAGTTAACTAGCATCAATTATACTGTAGTAGTTAGTTAATTTAGGTACTTAGGTAGTCAGTTAGTATCCAATTTCGCTTAAAGGTATTAAGTTCCGTTATCGGTATGAACTAGATGGACAACCTTGTCACCCTATATCATGGAGGCAGTGTGACAAGTGATGATTATGGAAATGTTCGATTTGTTGAAATGCAAAGGGTGCCTCTGATATTCAGTGATCGGCCGTCGTTTAGTGAGTTGGTTGCTAGGGCTCGGGAGAAGCTACATTGTCATGCAAACGAGGAGAGCATCACAATTGAGGGTTACTTCACTTGGTTCGAAAGACACAATTCTCGGCGGTTGATCTTAATTGGTTGTGAGGATGAGTGGGACAACTATGTCAAATTGGTTATGAGGAATGAGTTAAAATGTTTGGACTTTGTTGTGCGGAAGGTGTCCATTGATCCCACCCTCACGGTTATTCACGAACTAGGTGATCGAGCACCCTTTGACCCTCCGTTACGGATCTTGCGGTGGATGTGGAAGAAGTGCACGAGGTGCCCGATGCTCTATCTCGCCCGAACGAGGTTCAGATTTCTCAACCAGTTCGAGTTGAATGTCGGACTGATGATGTCGTGGCGGCCCCTCAGGAGATGGGATTGACCCAGAATCATCCCAGTAAGTGTCGAGCAACACTTTAGCCTTTTCCCGTCATTGCTTTTTTGGTCTCAATCCATCGTTTTTGTGCTTATGATGCAGGAGACAACGTTCCTGATAATGTGGGTGTTCCTCCCGTTGCTCCATCTGGCAACGTTGAAGAAGTCTGCAGGGAGCGGAGGTACACAGTTGTGTGCGAGAAGGAAACATGTGAATGGAGGATTTGTGCTAGCAAACAGAAGGACACAGGAAAGTTCAAGATCACAAGAATCGTTGGCCCACACACTTGTGCCGAAGCAGAGCTCAAACAGAAGCATCGACCGTTGACCTCTACCATTATTGCCAAGTCACTGTGTCACATAGTAAAGGGAGAACCCAATATGAAGGTGAAGACAATTGCTGGGATTGTTAAGGAGAAATTTGGATACGAGATAAGGTATGGAAAAGCATGGAGGGCAAAGCAACGCATCTGGAAGATGATATATGGGGACTGGGAAGATGGGTACTTGCAGTTGCCAGCACTCTTCAATGCAATCAAAGCGGTTAATCCAGGCATGCATTATGAGTACGTCCCAAAACCAAACGAATGGACTCAAGATGGGATGCAGATATTCTTCCGTGCTTTCTGGTGCTTTGCTCAGTCCATCGAGGCCTTTCGGCATTGTCGTCCCGTCTTCTCTATTGACGGTACGTTTCTTCTTGGCAAGTACCAGGGCACACTTCTGATAGCCATTTCCTGTGACGCAGACAACGCGTTGGTTCCTTTGGCGTTTGCTTTGGTTGAGAGGGAGAACAAAGACAGTTGGGGATGGTTCTTGCGGCTCGTTCGGAGGCACGTGGTCAGCCCTGGTAGGGAGGTTGGTGTCATATCTGATAGGCACCAGGGCATACTTGCTGCCGTACAGGAGCAGATACCGGGGTATGCAGCTTTGCACCACCGTTGGTGCACTCGGCATCTTGCCGAGAATCTACTCCGTAAGGATGGTACGAAGGATAACTTTCCTCTGTTCGAGGAGGTCGCTCGAATGCTTGAGGTCAAGTTCTTCCAGGAGAAGTTGGAGCGCTTAATCTGCAACAAGCGCAGAAGGTAGACAGTGGTTGACGGGATTGATGAGAGATGTCGACAAATGGACAAGGGCTCATGACGACGGTGGTGGAGGTGCGAGTTTCGGACAAGCAACATGGCGAATCCTTCAATAGTTTGCTTAGGGGTATCGTGGTATGCCCGTCAATGCTATCGTATCCTTCACCTTTTACAAGCTTGTTGCTGGTTCAACGAAGACACGCACATGCAATGGCGCTCTGAGTAAACAAGTGAGATGGGCGCCAAAACCGAAGCGCCACCTTGAAAAGGCAAAGGCTAGGGCTGAGGCACATGAGGTACATTGTTTTGACAGCGCCACGGGCACTTACGAGGTTGTAGACGCTCCTTCGACTCAGCCTTCACAGCCTGTACGACGCAGACGCCGCCGCGAGCCTAGCCGTTTCACTCCAGGCACCGACGCCCTTGGTAAGGGTAAGGGTAAGGCTAGGAGGCAGTGATACTTATGTGTAGGCTTGTGGTTGGACTGAGATATATGTGTAGCCCGTTGTACATATGTTGTAATGAGCTAGGAGGCACTTGATAAGTGGTTGGTCTGAAATATATGTTGTACATATGTGTGTGCAATGAGCTACTTGTTTTATGTATGTGTATATGTTATATTCATGTGATATTTGTGTTTAGAGTGGCTCCAAAAACAGGAGAACTTGGCGAAATTTTCTTGACGTCCACGATAAAAGTAGTTGATATGCCGACACGTTTGCAATGACACAACATTAGAGATAGACTAATGACGCAACAATTAGCTTTCTAGGCTTTTGTATGCCAGTACACATATAGGGACGTAGGTCTTTAGCCTTTACAGCATTAGGCCTGTAGCAGAAAATGACATTAAAAGGCTATGTTCCAATCTACACTTGAATCCAGGAATAACATCAACACAACAGTCCTACCGCCATAGCATCAACACATCAACAAATACATTAACTAAAATACGACACAACCATAACCCTCGTGACCTACATGCCAAACGAGCCTCGTGGCACCCACATAGAGAATTGCTGAGGGGGCCGCCTCGGACGTGGCTGGCCGTCGTGGTAGTGGCATGCACATATGCAGCTCGGGTTCGCGCAGCAACATGTGGGATCATAAGAGCTTCCTATATTCACGACCTCCTCGTTGCCCCTCTCGCGTTGCATCTGTTCGCGGAGGTCGTTGTTCTCCTCAGTGAGACTCTCCATTCGGTACTCCAAGTCCCATATTCGAGCCCATAATGTATCCACATAACGATCAACATACCGTTCATGAGGAGGCTCGATCCAGCGGGAGAAGTCGCATTTTGCCATCTGCAAAAAAAAAGGACGGTCAACTTCGAGGGCCCATAAGCAATAAAAAATGTAATATTACTAATTTCTACCCTGGAGCGTGAGCATCGGAAGAAACGTCGCCCGCCATCGTTCGGGGAATCCAAGATCTGCACGACCGCGTACTCATTGTGTCTGCATTTTGGCCACGCTGGTTGAGCACGCCGGCTTGGTATCAATCGGTACTGTGGACCGAACATCTCCCTCCTTTCTAAGGGAATGTCTTCCTTCGGTGACCCAAATCCCACTGGCCCCTCGGCCTCCGACATGGTATGTTTCACCACGAAAGAGATGGGCAACGAAGAGGTCGTGAATATAGGAAGCTCAACCGTGTTCGATTTACAATGTCATGGGACCCCAACCGTGCTACTTATAGCAAAACGGGGCAGCTTCATGCAGTGACCACAAAAAAAATCTGACAGTTCTGCGTACATACTTGACGAAAGGGGCTAGCTTTGCACTGAGATGTGACAATAGAGGCCAGCTTTGCACTGAGATGTCAAAATAGAGTGCAGCTTTGCTGAGAGACATGACAACACGGCCCAGCTTTGCTCAGTGAGATGACAAAAGAGGACAGCTTTTCTCAGTGACATGACAAAAGAGGTTAGCTTTTGCTCAGTGACATGACAAAACGGGGCAGCTTTGCTCAGTGAGATGACAAAACGGGGCAGCTTTGCTCAGTGCGATGACAAAACGGGACAAGGCTATGTTGTACCAAATACATTGAATGATCCAATCTCTGAAAAGGCTACCAACTATGAATTTATTACGAGACTGTAGTCTCTGAAAAGCCTACATAGGGCCATTTATTGCTACACTGGAATCCAGGAAAAGTGAAAAGATCCTCTCCATGGACTATGCCCACTACACCATATAACCTGCCTACATAAAGGCCTCCCTCCTATGTCTTCTATACCACATCTCCTCCTCAAGGCATCACAATACTACTACACAACAATGTCTTCCTGGAGGTCCGACCCATTTGGAGTGCCGGATTGGCATGAGCGCCCGAAGTGCCATTGCGGCTTTAGAACAATGTTGGGAGTGCGGGTGATCGAGTACAACGAGCCAAATCGGCCGTAGGTTCTTCAAGTGTCGGACACGGATGGCGACTTCGTGGTAACGACCACAACTAAACCATTTGTTTCTCGTTATCGTTTTTTAACTTGATCCATGACATCTACCACGCCACACATAGGCTTGCACGTTCATCGAATGGGTGGATCGGGTGTCGCCGGCATGGCCAGATAACCGGGCAGTGGAGGTGGAAAACAAAGCTCAATACCTTGTCAAGATGACTCAGGCTCGCGAGGTGGAACGACAGATGCGGCTTGAGCAAGAGCGCTGTTTGAGGGTGGACCAAATCCGTCTGAAGGGCAAGGAGGATGAGCTGCAAAGGAGGAAGGAGCAGTTAAGTCTGCGTGAAGCTGCCATCAAGCGTCAGGAGGAAGAGCTTCAAGCTCGTGAGGCGGCTCTCAAGACCAAGAGTGACAGGAAGAAGGATGCAGCGGAGCCATCTTCAAGGGGCGACAAAAAGGGGAAACAACCACGCTACACCCAGTAGACAAGATGTAATAGATCCGGTCCACACGAGAGGTCGTACGAGCAGTTGGGTCGGTTAGTTGGATATCATGCTATATGCTATGCATGTAATAAAAATGTACGCGCCATGTTCGTCCCAACTTTATAAGCTTATTATCTCGGCTTTTCGCATGCAATGATTCCCACGTGTCTTATTATCACTTCCACTCCTTTCATCCAATTGTTCTTTTCACAGTTGACATCAAAAAAATTTCAAAAAATTTCTTCCAATAAAACAACATAACATGATCGAAAAATGTTATTGCCAGTTCAACATATTTTTCACGGTCAGCATTGTACAAAAATCACAAATACACTAATCGTTACTTCACACAAAACTCGTTCGTACTCTACCAACGTACCATAATATTTTTAAAACTCGTTCCTACTTGTATCATCTGCAATACATAACGAATTTCCAAAACATATGTTGTATTTTTTGCTCTCTATAAATAAATATATTACATAATATTACTATAATTAAATAATTACAAATAAAAAAATACACCTAGAATTCATTTTGCGAAAAAAGGCTGATCGGTGCAAACCCTAAACAGCCGAGTGTCTGCAGACGTAGCAGGCAGCACGGCGCCGAGCTCGGCGCCACGGACAACGGCGCGAGCTGCTGCCACGTCGGCGCCACGCCGGCCGCTACTGGCGGCGCTGGAGTGCAGCACCTCGGCGCCGTGGTCCACGGCACCGAGGCGTGTTACCGGCCCGTGGGTCACGGCGCGAGCTCTGGTCCAAAACGAATTAAAACTACCAGGGGTCTAAATGTGAATATTTTTCAAAAAAAGGGCTAAAATACAAAAAATTCGGTTCGTACGCACTGTTGCTCAATTACTATCACTTAGTAAGGAAGAAGAATAAAAATCTCTACGATTATCTAAAGGCATTAATAAGATTGGAAGATGAAGAGACTAAGGACTAGGTCACAAGCCCCAATAGATTGTCTGTAGGCATATCTTGAGTGTCTCACTTATGTGTTGATCCATTTCGGCTATTGCTTTTTAAAGGTTTCAATTTAATTGGCTCATGTGTAAATCTATCATTATATTAATTCTACTTTTATAAGATATATATTTGATATCAGCAATGTGTGTGTGTGTATAATCTACCGATGGAGATAATAGAGCCATGAAATGCGGAGTCCGTCAGTCCGATAAGTATATTGTTGAACACCTAGCAACCCCCTATGGACGGACGTCTGCCCCAAGCAACCATCAGTCTAGGGGAGTCGCCATCATGTACATGCAGCTGCATAGTATGGTAGTGCAACCATTGTTAATTCTTCGTATTATTATGGTGGTGTACCCTTTTTGGTTAAAAATTACACGAGTTGCGCCATTTGCACTAAAGACATTGGTGGGATTTAATTTTCTTCGATTTGTCCCATCCATCGGACATTTAGCATAGGATGACGATGTACTGAAGACCAAAATCAAAGCTCATATTCTCTATCTTATATTCTTCACCTAAATTGCCTAGGCTAATATCGTGGTTTGGCACATTGGTAATTTTTGGCATTATACAATTTACCAAAATACTCTTTTACCTTTTCTTTACTATAAAGCATCACCTATGTTTTACTATCTTCCATGTGACCCCAATGACTTGCCGCCAAACATCTCACACGTCCGGATCACACCGAACTGTCCTTGCTTGCAAACGATTCAAGTCATTTGGTGTACCACATACTTCTCCTCGCACATAACAGCACCTGGCTTTCTTGATAGCACAAGACCTCAGCTCCTCCCTGGATCTAGTCCCAGTCCACCTTACCGTTGCCCGCCATATCCTCCACTTGTAGCTTCTGCTCTGGCTTCTCATCTCGGCTTGTAACCACCCCGCAAGGCTCGGTCATCTTCAGCGGCACCTTGATCATCTGGGCCTTGGCTCCTTCTGAGTGTAGTCCTGACCTCTTGACTGTTTTGGATTTAAACTCTCCTAACTTAGTTTGAGTCTCATCCACCTCACTATGACGTAGCTTCAGAGTCCTACAATCAACAACAACAAACAAACTGTCACATAGCATCGCACAGTAAACAAAATCATCAATTGATACAATTAATCCATACAATACATCATGCAAAATATATGCACACAAACCATTAATCCTAATCATAGGACCAAATCTTATATCACTATGCACACACACAATACATTGTCCAACAACACCGATCAGATTGCCAAGCCTAGGTTGGTCTGACCGCCTATTACGTCCCTAGTAATAGGGGAGCAGTCTAACCGTAGCTACCAGATCGATTAGACTGCTAGCACCTCGCTGGTTAGACCGCCAACCAAAGGTTGGTCTGACCGCCGCTACCTCGAATGCAACACTAAAAAAATATGCCCTCTGAAAAATAGCTCCCACTAGCTATTTATCGGTCGCACCATAACCCTGGTATGACCACCACCATGGCCGGTCACATTGGCAATTGACCACCAGTCAGACTACCGCCCATCAACCGGTTTGACCACCACCGGCTGGTCAGACCACAGCTTCCATCCGGTCTAACCGCCGCCTGGCCAGTTTGAACATTACCCTAATACTAGTCAGACCGCCGGTAATAGAATACAACTGAAAAATTATATAATCTTAAAAATGAAACTTAAATTTCATAAAATCTCTAAAATAAAAACCAATTACTCATTATAACCATATTAAACTTTAGGTGGTCAAAGGACAGGTATACTCGTGTATATTATTGACCACCTAGCAACCCGTTATGTAGGCACGTCTTCCCCAGGCAGACAGCAGTCAAGGGGAGTCACGATCATGCACATGCAGCTGCATATTACGGTGATGTAACCATTGTTAATTATTGGTATTATTATGGTGATGACACTTTTTAGATAAATATCACACAAGTTGCCATTTGCACTAAAGACATTGGTGGTGGTGCGATGGGATTTAATTTTCTTCGGTTTGTCCCATCCATCTGACATTTAGCATGGGCCATCGGTGTAGCGAAGAATCTCCAAAATTTCTAATCATATGACGAAACAAAAAACTGAAATCAAATAAGCTTATGTTTTTCATCCTGCGTCCCAGTATTTACACATAATAAGAAAAAGATGCCTAAGCGCACTCCCAATGCAGAAACTATGAAGTAGTTTCTATACTTGCTAATTAATGTAGACACTACCCATAGAAACTATACTCCCAATGGATAGTTTCTACAAATAAAATTTTCATCCAATCATCTATCTTCTCTCTCCTATCATCTACCTATCATAGCTATTTCTATCTTGGTTCTCGTGTAGACATGGTTTCTATATAAGAAACCATTTCCTTATCTCTCCTCCTTAACTCCAATGACACATCAGCATTTTGCTTACTTGGCACCTTATTTAATGCCATAGAAACCATCCATAGTTTCTGCATTGGGAGTGCCCTAAGTAAATACTTAGGAACCCAAGACTTAACAAAAAAGCAATTGAAGCATTTAAAGCATTATGTAAGTTAGCATAATGTAAAAAATGGTTCATATAAGAAGACCCAATAGCATGCTTGGAGACACATTGTAAGTGGACAACTTGATGAGAAAAATAAATGTCATCTCTAGAAAAGCGATGAGAACCTTACTTGAAATACCTAAATAAGAACCAGCAAGTGACCAGCAGAACTCACAAATTTTACCGTGGGTGCACACCTTGATGAGGAAAATAAGTTCCACCAAAACTATGATAATCAAGTCCACAGTGTCGTCCAACAACTCTAGAGAAGGTGTTAAAGAAGCTATTAACAAAGTAAGCCTTTATGATATGCTCACGAGTGTTCATATCATGAGAAAAGCTATTCACACTAAGGCCAGTCTCAGTGGAGGTTTCATGTCCCAGTTTCCAACACACCCATATTTTGGAAACAGTGCAGAAGAGTTTCATCCCCATGAAACTATCTCTACTCCCATGAAACTTTTATCATCTCTCTCTTCATCAATACAGTGCCATGTCAGCGTATTTAATGCCCATGAAACTCCATGAAACCTCCACTGAGACTGGCCTAAGAGACTTAGAAGCATTGGCTTGACGCATGTGTTTATTACATCGAAAGTAAAAGTCTATGATACCCATCCTTTTCAAAAGTAAAAGTCTATATAATACCCATCCTTTCTATAAAATAAACAATGACGTAAAGGCCTACTAAGAGACACGATTTGAGAGGACAAATCATTGTCCTTACTGAAAGGAAAAGTCTCTTAGGTCAAACATTAAGATGTCATGTCGGCATTAGATCCATAAATGATATAAGATGGACGGTATATATTCCTAAAAATTGCATTAGAGCTCTATTTTTAAAACATACGTTCAGACTATAAACTTGCATCAGCGTTTTTTTTTCTTCTCTCTTTGGGGCTCTGTGCAACTGACCCGCACACAGCACACTGACTTCCTTTTGTTGTCTCCTCCCATCGTCTTGCCCCCACTTCGACGCCTCACGTCGAACGCGAGAGCAGAGGCATCGAATGTAAGTGCTATATAGCATGAGAAATTTCGATATTTGACACTAAATACGTGCGTCTCTCAACTTTTAACCTCCAATTCGCACACATTTGGAAATTTAACCCTGTCACTGCGAATTCTTTTGATTCAAGGGATTCTCCTCATTTTCTCTCCTTTTCTATTTTTTAGGCCACCGGTAATGACCGTAGTGCCCTCTGCCTAATCTCAGCTCATCCCCACGGTGATGATCTGGGCTTGTCAGAATGTTTAGTAAAAAGCTATATTTTCATGTACTAGATTACTGGTCTGTTAGTCAAGAAGACAGATTAATTACAATGCTCGTACCCTGCACGATACAATCAGATTATCCTGCACTTATTTGTGTTCTTCATTATCTACACCAAACTGCAGAACTAAACACTGAGCAAAAAACCATAATTGCCAATACATCATCAGATAATGAATAATGTTTGCCTATATCCTGCCATTTGTACCCATCATCATGGCCTCGATCTCACATCATTCAATATCCAAATGAACACAAAGACGAAGAGATGTGAAGCATTTTGTACTTGCATTGCCCAGCAGAATTTGCATGGTTCCATGCCAAATTACCGAGCGAGCAAAGACCGATCCACCGTGGGGATGAGCTGAGATTAGGCAGAGAGCACTACGGTCATTTCCGGTGGCCTAAAAAATAGAAAAGGAGAGAAAATGAGGAGAATCCCTTAAATCAAAAGAATTCGCAGTGACAGGGTTAAATTTCTAAAGGCGTGCGAATTGGAGGTTAAAAATTGAGAGGCGCACGTATTCAGTGTCAAATATCGAAATTTCTCATATAGCATATGGCTTATGTTACAGTAATTAACTTTTAAACGGTATATTTTTTAATGCGGGATCAATAGGAATTTAGGGTATGTTCTTTGTGGCTGTGGCTTATGGTTTTTAGCTGAAATTTTTGATTTTTGGTTGTTCGCGATAAAGATTACGGAAAGAGATACTTGTATGTGATTTTGGCTGATACAGATGATGGGCATTCAATGTGTACTATAATTAACTTGTAAATCCTATCTTGAAAATACTCCGTTTAAAAGTTAGGTATTGTAGCAAAAACCAAAAGTTGGTTTTCAAAGCTGGATAGACAGGCCCATAGTAAAAAGCGTATTGAGTTCAACTACTGGTTAAAATTGCATATGACTATTTTTTTCTATGTATTATCTTTTATGAACAGTTAAAATTTACAAATTTAAACTATAAGTTATAAATCACAGTCTAAAAGAACCTATTGAGATGGCCTTTGCATTCGTGTAATTGCGTGCTAGATGTGTGATTTAGACCCTAGGATTATGCGCTATAGCTATCGGACAGATCAACTTCTGTTCACGAGGGACTGGGGAGTATTGTTGAACACCTAGCAACCCCCTATGGACGGACGTCTCCCCTTGCAGCCAACAGTCAAGGAGAGTCGCCATCATGCACATGCAGCTGCATATTTGGTGATGTAACCATTGTTAATTCTTGGTATCATTATGGTGGTGTACACTTCTTAGTTAAAAATTACACAAGTTGTGCCGTTTGCACTAACGACATTTTTGGTGGTGGTGGGGTGGGATTTAATTTTCTTCGGTTTGTCCCATCCATCGGACATTTAGCATGGGCCGGCAGTGTAGCCTTCTCATTTTGTAGGCATGCGAGGATGACAGGCGAGGGGACTTTTAATTTTGGTAGTAACAATTTATAAAGAAGTTTATAAAAAGAGATATTTATATGTGATTTTAATTGATATAAATAAAGTTGATGTAGTATGTACTATAATTGACTAGCAGACCTTAAAAAATATTATGTTTGAAAGCTAGATACTGTAAAAAAGTTATTTACTATAGAAAAATAATTTTTAAAAGCTAATATGTACCCTAATAAATCGTCTCTTTGTTTCATGTGCTAGTTTCATAGTAGCAACTAGCTAGCAAGTGGTTACTCAAGTCCAATAATGCGCGTTCGTCCCAAGTCTTGGTTCCACACCTGCGTCGCCTTTCTTTAATAGCAGCACCGCGCGCGAAGCTTCGGATTGACCATTCCTAAGGGCAAGTACAATAGAAGAGGTGGCTGCCACCTCTAGGACTAGTCACATAAGCAAAAAGACTACATGTGGCTCATGTGGAGGTAGCTAATACAATGAGTAGAGTAGAGGTTACCTCTACTAAAGCACTCAAACATTTAATACTTACATAAATATATCAGGGGTCACCTCTTGCATAAGGGGTAGTTTATCTCTCTCTCCTCGTATAATGTGCTAGAGGTCACCTCTTGCATGAGGGGCAGCTTGCTTCTCTCTCTTCTTTTCTCTCTCTTCCACTTAGGATTGTGCTGATGTGGATTTCACTAGAGGCAACCTAGTCAGCACCATTGTACTTGCTCTAAGCGCTACAATTCTACCATGAGTGGCTGATTAGTTAAGAGTTAATCATTACACAGAACTCATCGTCACATGATATTCGTCCAGCCGGCCATGTTCTGTCCCTAGAGAAGCTTTTCTCAATGGCGAAGTCCCAGGGATCATTACACATCGCCAACTTCTGCATACGATCCATGTTTGCTAATTGTGTCCTCAATTTGCATGTCCGTGGACACTGAAATTGGCTACAAGACACTTTTCCGACTCAGCCAAAAATAATATTATAACTGACATGTAGTAAAGATCTACGTTTTTACAATATGTTTCAGCAGACACGATTTTTCAACGTTCTATAAAAAAATGTCACAAAATTACAGTGTTCTATAGCCTATTTTACCCCGTACAAAAATGCACTCACAACCAATTGCTAAACTGAACATCCTGGTCGGCCCACTGGAACACACTTCTGATTTCCTTGACAGCAGATGTAAATTTTTAGGTTCGAGAGTCAGCTTGTTGCTCTAAATGCTGTGGAGGAAGCCATAGATGCTCCAATTTCTTCCACCAACAAGATGGTGGTGAGGCCATGTAACTTGAGAGCAAATGGTGCCAACTTCCTCATCTCCTTCAGGAATTAGGAAGCAAAGGTTGGTTTCTCAGTAGGGTACCAGTGTGGATGGCCTCACTGGCCAGCCTCAACTACCTGGAAATTGAGGTTAAAGTGAAGGATCATATGAGAAGATCATGGATTTTGTTGTGTTAAATCATTGCATTTTTGAGAAGTGAAAATTTAGATATTGTAATTTTGTAATTTTTCTAGACAGGTTGCAGACCTGACGGAGGAAACTTTCCACGTTATACCATCGTAATTTAGATATTGTAATTTTTCCACGTTATGCCATCGTATGCTTATGCTGCTTCCTTTTCCACGTTATATATTCGGCCATGTTCTTTTCCCAGAGGAAACTTTCCACACACTGGGATGCTTCCCACAAATGATTAAAACAAGATACAGTCGCGCGCAAAGTTGCAACCATTGTTAATTCTTGGTATTGTTATTATGGTGATGCAACCATTGTTAATTCTTGGTGTTGTTATTGTTATGAATAGCGCTTGTATTCATATGAGGCCAATGGGCCAGTATATATACACAAGGTACAGGTGGTGAATATGCAAAGAACCCCTCATAACAATGGGGAATAACAAACTATACATATATCTCTAACACCCCCCCTCAAACTCATGGTGGATCAACAACACTGAGTTTGGAGAGTAAGAAGCTGTGCTGTGCTCGAGTCTGGGCCTTCGTGAAGAAATCCGCTATCTGAAGCTCCGAAGGCACATACTGAAGAGTAATCACCTGATCATGCACACAAGACCTCATGAAAGAAGCATCAACACCAATATGCTTGGTGAGCTCATGCTTCACAGGATCACGAGCAATACTGATAGCACTGTCTCGTGTCGACAAGAGAGGGGTCGGTGTAGTGACAAACACCAAAATCCTCAAGTAACCACCGTAGCCAAGTAATCTCTGCTGTCAAGAGAGCCATAGCTCGCAACTCAGCCTCTGCACTCGAACGGGACACTGCAGTCTGTTTCTTCGTCTTCCAGGCAATGAGAGAACCACCAAGAAAAACACAGTAAGCAGAGATGGACCGGCGATCAGAGGGATCGCTGGCCCAAGTAGCATCCGAATAGGCCTGAAGTTGTAACGAACTGGAACGGGGAAAGAAGAGACGGCGAGAGATAGTCCCGCGAAGATATCGCAGAACTCGAAGAAGGTGGCTGTAGTGGACCTGAGTGGGAGCTGAAACAAACTGACTCAGAATATGAACTGGATAAGTGATATCCGGACGAGTAACAGCAAGGTAGACAAGACTCCCAACAAGATGACGATAGCGAGTCGGATCAGAAAGAGACTCGCCATCAGAGAGTCGGAGGTGAACATTGAGCTCCATGGGAGTCTCAACAGTACGCTGATCAGTGAGGGAGGCGCGATCAAGAAGATCCTGAATATATTTCTCTTGGGACATAAAGAAACCATCTGGAGTGGAGGTAACCTCAATCCCAAGAAAGTAGCTAAGAGGACCAAGATCCGACATAAGGAACTGCTCACTAAGCCGAGCCTTGACAAAGGCAATGTACTCAGAATCATCTCCCGTAATGATCATATCATCAACATACAAGAGAAGAAGAGTCCGACCACGAGACGAAGTGTGGACAAAGAGCGCAGGATCATGATCACTAGCTGAGAAGCCAGCAGCAGTGACAACAGAGGAGAAGCGCTCAAACCAAGCACGAGGGGCTTGCTTAAGGCCATAGAGAGAGCGACGAAGGCGACAGACCATGCCCTCAGGAACAGAATACCCAGGTGGCGGATGCATGTAGACCTCCTCACGCAACTCGCCATTAAGAAAGGCATTCTTGACATCAAGCTGAGAAACAGACCAGTGGCGAACAGATGCCACCGAAAGAAGAGTGCGAACAGTGGTCATGTGAGCCACAGGAGCAAAAGTCTCGTCGTAGTCAACACCATGCTCCTGCTGGAAACCACGAGCAACAAGACGCGCCTTATAGCGCTCAAGAGAGCCGTCAGAGCGAGTCTTAATCTTATAGACCCACTTACATGTGATGGGATGAGAATGAGATGGACAAGGAACAAGATCCCAAGTACCAGTACGCTCAAGGGCAGCAATCTCCTCGGCCATGGCAAGCTGCCACTCAGGGTGAGTAACAGCATCCCGGTAGGAGACAGGCTCACGAGTAGCGGCGCCAGCAAAGGCAAAACGGGCAGGAGGCCGAAGCGACTGGCGATCGCGGAGAGCGTAGCGAGGAGAAGATGACCCATCAGGGGAAGATGGAGCATCAGAAGAAGAGGGAACATCAGAAGAAGAAGGCTCATCTGGAAGATCCTCAATACGAGGTCGACGAGTGTAGACAATAGTGGGAGGAGCCTGGGGAGTCGTAGGAGACGACACAGGCGGCGACAACGGCGGAGAGGCCACAGGGGGAATATGTGGAGACTCAGTAGGACAGGTGGACAAGGGCAAAACAGATATAGGAGTATCTGGAAAGGTCAAGAAAGACAGAGACTCCACAGAGGAAGTCGAAGGAGAGGCAGGACGTGGGTAGAATGGACGAGACTCGTCAAAAGTCACATCCCGAGAAACCCGCATCCGACGACCAACTGGATCCCAGCACCGATAGCCCTTGTGCTCGGCACTGTATCCCAGAAAGACACACTCAACAGACTGAGCGGTCAGTTTGGTGCGTTCTCGAGGGGCAAGGAGAACGTAGCAAACGCAGCCAAACATATGAAGGGTAGAGTAGTCAGGAAGAAGACCACAGAGACGCTCAACAGGGATCGCTCCCTGAAGGGCAGAAGAGGGCTGGATGTTGACGAGATAGGTGGCAGTGGAAACAGCCTCGGCCCAAAAGTGAGGTGGAATAGAGGCGGCAATCATCAGAGCACGAGCCGTCTCAAGGAGGTGACGATGCTTGCGCTCAGCGACACCATTCTGAGCATGAGCACCGGGACAAGAGAATCGGCGAGAGTGCCCGCTCGGCAAAGGAAGCTGCGCAGTAACGAGAGAGGTACTCGCCGCAGAATCAGCACGAAAGACGCGAATAGGAGTGGAGAACGTGTATGGATCATAGTGGCAAATTGTTTATAGATAGACGAAACCTCACTACGAAGACATGAAATATATCCAAGTATGGCGAAAAATCATCTATAAAAATGATATAATATCGATGACCCCTTTCAAACGAAGGAGCGGACCCCAAACATCTGAATGAACAAGATCAAAAGGACGCTGAGACACAGTCTCACTATGAGGATAAGGAAGCTGAATCTGTTTACCTAACTTACAGCCCTGACAATCTAAAGACACGTCTCCTGAGACAGACCCCAGAAGACCACGACGAACTAAGGACGACAGACGAGATCCACACAGATGACCAAGACGGTGATGCCACTGCTGGAAAGAGCCGGTAGACGAAGTGGCAGAAGCGGAGAGACTGGCGGCGGTGGTGGCAGCGGAAGGAAGGTGAAGCCAGTCAAGCTCCCAAAGACGCTGTGAGTCACGGCGCCGAGGGCCAGAACCAACCAGAGCTCCCGTGTGGCAGTCCTGAACACAACAAGAGTCAGAGTCGAGAATAACCCGATAACCAAGGTCGATAATCGCCCAGAGAAAGAAGTCGCAAGGTAAGGCGAGGAACATGAGCAATGAAGGAACATGAAAAGATGAGTTGCTAAGAGATCCTCGACTGAGAGCGAAAGAGATGTACCATCAGCAGTAAGAACACTGACAGGAGAATCAAGGGGTGTAATAGAAGACAGAGTGGAAGGATCAGGAGTCATGTGAAAAGATGCTCCAGAATCAAGAATCCACGGGGAGGTACCGGACTGTGTAGTGGGTGGTCTCTCGGTGCGAAGGGTCGATGCGAACTCGCGAGAACTGTCAAGGAGAACTGAAGCGGCAAGCAGGCGTCGAAGTCTGGCTATCTCCTGCTCGGTGAGAGAAACTGCTGAAGGAGTCGATGCAGACATCGTCGTAGAAGAACTAGTGCCAGTAGAAGCTGTCAAGGGAGGACCGGAAGCGGCAAGCAGGCGTCGAAGGCTGGCTATCTCCTGCTCGGTGAGAGAAACTGCTGAAGGAGTCGATGCAGCTGTCGTCGTAGGAGCACTAGTGCCAGTAGAAGAACGGCGTGCAAGATGCCGCTTCTTCTTATAGCACTGGGACTCAATGTGGCCGACCTTATCGCAGTAGGAACAGTGAGGACGACCACCTCCAGACGGAGAACGGCCACCACTACCTGTGGTAGCCGCTGGAGGAGGCAGTGTAGCAGGCGGACGAGCGGCGAGCACAGAGGGGAGTGGCAGCAGACCAGCACCACTCAGATGATCAAAGATCACCGGGCAGCAAGGGAGGGAAACGGTGCCCATTGGTAGGCGGCGCTGGACGGCGCGGCGACCAAGGCAACGAAGTCTAACAGGCGGCGCTGGACGGCGCGGCGGTTAGAACGACGTTTTTTTTTTTTTTTTTTTTTTTTTTTTTTTTTTTTTTTTTTTCTTTTCGGTCGGTTTACAAACCGACCGACCGAGCCGTCTGCACCGAGCCGCACCGAGCCAACCCTAGATCGAAGCGGCGGCTCTGGCGACACTGCGCGCGACGAGCGGCGGAGGCGGCCGGGCCGGCGGAGACGGCCGGAGCGGCGGCGGGCTCGGCGCGGCGGCGGCCGGGCGGGCAGACGAGCGGCGAGGCGCGGCGGCGGCGAGCGGTGCCGGCGGAGACGGCCGGGCCGGCGGCGGGCTCGGCGAGCGGCGGCCGGGCGGCGCGCGCGCGGGACGGCGCGAGCGCGAGCGCGAAGGCGCGAGTCGGCCGGGCGGCGCGGGCGCCTCGAGCGCGCAGCAGCGGCGCCGGCAGAGGCGAGTCGGCCGGACGGCAGCGGTGCCTCGGGCGGCGGCGAGAGAGGCCGGCGGCGGCACGGGAGACCGGCGGCGGCGCGGGGCGCCGGCGACAAGATCGTGAGGCCGCGGCGGCGCGCAGGAGGAGCGGCGGCCGGACGGGAGGAGCGGGTGGGCGGAGGAGCGGCGCGTGAGGCCCCAGTGGCGGCGCGGGAGGCGGCGGCGGCCGGAGGCGCGCGGCGGGGAGGCCGGCGGCGACCGGAGGCCGGCGGCGGCGGGAGGCCGGCGACGACCGAGGCCGGCGGCGGCGCGCGGGAGGCCGGCGGCGGGGATGCACCGAGGCCAGTGATGGCGGCGGCGGCGGCGGAGGGAGACCGGCGGCGGAGGGAGACCGGCGGCGGCGCGGAACCCTAGGTAAACCCTAGTTTTGGCTCTGATACCATGTTATGAATAGCGCTTGTATTCATATGAGGCCAATGGGCCAGTATATATACACAAGGTACAGGTGGTGAATATGCAAAGAACCCCTCATAACAATGGGGAATAACAAACTATACATATATCTCTAACAGTTATGATGGTGTACACTTTTTAGTTAAAAATTACATAAGTTGCGCCATTTGCACATTGGTGGTGGTGCTGTGGGATTTAATTTTCTTCGGTTTGTCCCATCCATTGGACATTTAGCGTAGGCCAGCGGTATAGTGGAGAATCACCAAATATTCTGATTACACATCGCAACAAAATACTAAAATCAATTAAGCACATATTTTCTATCTCGTTCATCTATATCACCTAGGTCAATATCACAGTTTCGCACACCACCAATTTTTTGGTATTAGACAATTTACTAAAATACTCTTTTACCGTCTTCCATGAAGCGTTCTACTTTTGTGAGATATGTATTTGGTGTTCAGTAATGTATCTATATGTATTATCTACTAATCTAAGTAACGATACGATAAAATCATAGAGAATTTCTGATTGCAAATGTGGAGTCCGTCAGTCCGATAAGTATATTGTTGAACACCTAGCAACCCATCTTGAACGCACATCTGCCCCAGGCAGCCATCAGTCAAGGGGAGTCACCATCGTGCATTCGTGCACATGCAGCTGCATATTATGGTGATGTAACCATTGTAATTCTTGGTATTATTATGGTGGTGTACACTTTTTAGTTAAAAATTACACAAATTGCACCCTTTGCACTGAAGACATTGGCGGTGGTGCGGTGCGATTTAATTTTCTTCGGTTTGTCCCATCCATCGTACATTTAGCATTGGCCGGCGGTGTAGCGGAGAATCACCAAATATTTCAATCACACAACGAAACAAAATACCAAAATTAATTAACTATGACGGTTACAATGACTTACATACTTCTTCTTGCACATGACGGCACCTATTTCTTGAATGCACAAGTCCTTGGCTCTTCCTTGAGTCTAGTCCTAGTTCACCTTACCATTGCCTACCATGTCCTCTACCTATAGTTTCTGCTTTGGCTTCTCGTCAATTCGATTTGTAACCACCCCGCAAGTTTTGATCATCTTTCACAGCTCCTTGATTATCTGGGCCTCGGCTCCTCCTAAACGTAGCCCCTTGATTATCTGGGCCTCGGCTCCTCCTAAACGTAGCCCCAATCCCTTGACTACTTTGGATTTAAGTTCTCCTAGCTTAGTCCCGGTCCCATCCGTCTCACTATGACATAGCTTCGGAGTCCTACAACCAACAACAAAAACCAAACCATCATGTAGCACTGCACAAGATAGAAAATTATCAATTGACATGATTAATACATACAATGCATCATGTAAAATGTATGCACCCAAACCACTAATTCTAATCATATAACCAAATCTTAAACCATAGTATACACACACAACACACTGTCCAACAACACCGGTCAGATCGCAAAGCCTAGGTTGGTCTGACCACTTGTTACCCCCCTGGTAATAGGGGAATGGCCTAACTATGGCCACTAGGTTGGCCAGATTGCCAGCACCTTACTGGTCGGACCGCCAACCAAAGATCGGTCTGATTGCTACCACCCTGAGCGCGGCACTAAAAAAGTATGCCCTCTAAAAATAGCTACCGTAGGTATTTCTCAGTCGCACTGCAATTCTGGTATAACCATCACCATGGCTGGTCACACTGGGAGCTGACCACCGGTCAGACCGCTGCCCATCAGCCGGTCTGACTGTCGTCGGCTGGTCAAACTGAAGCTTCCATCCAGTCTGTTCGCCATCTGGCCAGTCTGAATGTGGCCCTAATACCAGTCAGACTGTTGGCAGTGGAATGCAACTGAAAAATTGCAAAATCTCTAAAATCAAACTTAAATTCTGCAAACTCTCTATATTAAAAGTCAGTTACTCATCGTAACCGTATAATGAACTTCACGTCGTCTCACAAAAGCTAGGTATACTCCTGTATATTGTTGACCACCTAGAAACCCGTGGTCTCATCACAACCATAGTTAATTATTTGTATTATTGTGGTGATGACACTTTTTAGATAAATATTGCACAAGTTGCCATTTGCACTAAAGATATTGATGGTGGTGCGGTTGGATTTAATTTTCTTCAGTTTGTCCTATCCATCAGACATTTAGCATGGGCCGGTGGTGTAGCAAAGAATCACCGCATATTCTAATCAAACGACGAAGCAAAAAGATCGGAATCAATAAGTTTATGTTCTTCATCTCACGTCCCAGTATCTATAAATGGGAAGAAGATGCCCAAGTTAATACTTGGAAACTCAAGACTTAGATACACGAACAATAGAAGCATTTAAAACATTATGTGAGTTAGTATAATGCAAATGATCTTCATCTGTGCTTAATATTAACAACGTCAAGTAGGAGTGGTAATTCGTGCCCCATGTGCCCTGCACTACCTAGCTAGCTGTAAAAAAGTGTTTTTTCCCTCCAAAATTTATCTATTAGAAACAGAGAGAATCGAGGTTTACTTAATTACTTCCTTGCCGGCTAGGACGTGAGGGATCATTATCTTAGCCATATCTGCCTCAAAGTTGCCGATTGACTACAGCCTTCTGCTGGCATGCGAGAGTAAGCACAATTAGTTCTCAAGTTACATGCCAGCCATTCTCTGTCCTCAGCATCATCTCGTTGCTGAAAGCCTCTCGGATTTCAAAGATGCATCCATGCTATGTCCTATTCTTCCAAAAATATACTAATATCTTTCCTCTAATACAGCCCCAAACACAAGAGAATACATCCATGTACCAATGGGGCTACCTAAAAAGAAAAAAAATATTGCATCTAACACAAGAGAATACATCCATCTGATATCCGACAAAAGAAAATATTCCCACGCAGGCAAGAAGAGATCGGTTACCCCGAATCTTGGCGAGCAGACGAGGAGGTCAGCCCAAGAATTTCGCCCAAAAAAATCGAGGTTTGGTGCGGATTGGGTTTTTCCTCCGTTTGGGATGCAGATAGCTAGGGACGCAGTGGCAGCACGCGGAGTCGTCGGAGTAGGCGGACGCGACGGTGGGGCTGCAGGGAACTATCATCTCGCCTACTGGTAGGTGAAATTTTCGTCTCAGACCACCAATGCTCCAATGGGTGATAAGGAATGCCAATACGATGATGCCATCCACCAAGTCTAACTGAACAAACACAACAATCGAAAATATAAAACAAATTAAACAAGTAGCTCACATTATCCCAATTTTGGGATACTTTGTGTTGATTATGAGGCATCCATAACAAATCACTGAAGCGATCATTGTTATCCATTTTATCAACCTGCAAAGAATGTTCAATAACAGCAAGTTTCGTCATCGGTTGTATTTAAAATGAGCAATTTAGTTGGTAAACTACTTCGATGGCGTAAATTATCACGCTTCAATAAAAACTACCTGTTGTAAACAAAAAATTCCAGAATTCATTCACATTTCTTGAATTTGTATAAATATAACAACTTTGAATTTGTATGCACAATAGTTTTTTAAAAAATATTCTAAGTTTTAATCGAGATGTCCTTCGATCAAGGAAATACAAACACACAACACTCTAATCACCAAGGAATAAAATTATCATCCCGTCGCTTACTTTCTTTCTCTGGAGCAGAGAGGACAAACAACAAACAGGCACAGGACGCATGCGGTCATCGGAAATCCAACTGGTAGAGTAGGATTCAGTGTGGCACAACATTGCCGAGCACTACTAAAGCTAAAGCTCGCATGTTTGGCAATAAGAAGACTGAAGTCCTCAGTGAGGCGCCAAACACGTGGATGTTTCAATTTGCTTCTCTCTATGCTTTGAAGGTTTATTTGAGCAGAGGCTGGAGCTCATTAGATGCTTTCACTTTGCTTTTTCAGACAATGCAAGTTTGCTGAAGTGATATGGCTGTACACCACAAAGGTAAGCACATGCGCTGATGTCTCTACGTACCAGAAGTTTATACGCATGAACAACATGTCGTTCAACCCGCTTGTATGGCACACTTGCTGCAGTACCCCATCCAGTGCCATCTTCTGTCACCCACACTTCCTCGTGTTTGTCTTTCCCTCGTGTCTTTTCCTTCTCTCTATCTCGTATTTCTATGTTAGTTTTTGTTGCACTCCCTTGTTATAGCTTCTCAAGTGAACGATTAGGCTTACATGATGCAGTAATTGTGCCAGGAACATCCTAGGATCATTTTTCCATTGGCTAATTTATATACCACTGGTTGAGAATTTTGCTGTTCTTGTGTTACGCATGGTCAGAATAAGAATGCTTACTTGCAGGTCATTGAGCCCTCTCTACAAGGATGTACATGCTTGACGAATGTCGTTCAGGTGTGCCTGTTTGGCGGTTCTTGTGTACTGACAGTAGCTGATTGCAGCAAGGCGATAAAGAACTTTGAAGAATGTTGGTTACTGATTTCTGCAAGAAGTTGCGGGCTACGTGTCTCGAGGTGTAAGTTACTAAAACATTGGGTGGCATTACGAGTATGAATTATCTTGTAATTTCATCTTCCGTTTGTTGCAATTGCATTATCTGGGTTTTGTGTGCGGTGCATCTCCGGTGTGCGTGCAACACCACCTTTTGTCCTCCTAGCATCTTGATTTGTTCTTGCAGTATCTTGATTACCTTGAAAGGGGGTTTTCTCCACCAAGGATTAACAGAAAGAGCTCCAGACCTTATGTTTATATATTCCACGTGGTGATAGGAAATATTTCCGGCGTGACATGGTGATATTTTTTGGCCAAATGACTGAACTAACTAGCTTAGAGTTGTACGTGACACACATGCCAGCGGAGATGATTAAAATATTTCAGAAAACATGTCTCACCTCCCACAAAGTCTACGGAGCCTCACTCTGATTGCTGACGTCCTTAAAGAAGACCCGATGCCGATCCTGGAGAAGCCTCCATGTCTTGTGGTACTGTACCAAACCATACCTTCCACAACCACAACTGCATTCTGACAACATCTCTGAGAGCAGAGACAAGGACGCCATGGCCGAGTGTGTCTCTGCCGTGGTTTCAAGTGTCAGCAACCTTGCAGCCCAGGAGACCTCGTTGCTGTGTGGAGTCATGGGCGAAGTGGACTTCTTGAAGGGACAGCTGAAGCGGCTGCAGGGCTACCTCAATGATGCTGCGGCCAAGCGGAGGTCGGGAAACTCCGTCTGGATGTCGCAGATCAGAGAGGCTGCATACGACGCCGAGAATGTTATTGAAGCAGCAGAGTACATAGAGAAGCGAAACAGGCTCAAGAAGGGTTTCGTGGGTGCCATTTGGAGGTATGCTCGTATACCTAGTGATTTGATAGCTTTACACAAAATTGATGTTGAAATTCAGAGAATAAGAAGAAAGATCAGGGAGATATTTGACGACAGAACCCATCTAAATCTTGATGATTTGGGTCATGTTGAGCATGAGTCTCGTCAAGATTTTGATCATATGTATCAAAATGTTGAAGATGATGTTGTCATTGGTTTTGAGGATGAGTACAAGGAAATAGTGGAAAAGTTAATTGAGCAAAAGAGCAAGCTTAGTATTGTCTCCATAGTTGCCATGGGTGGGGCCGGAAAAACTACACTCTCTAGAAAAGTTTGTACTTCATCTAGAATAAAAACTCACTTTGATATATTTGCTTGGGTTACTGTATCTCAAAAGTTCAAGGGCATTGATTTACTAAGGGATATTATGAAACAAATAATGGGGGCCAGAGATGAGACTAATCAGATGCAAGAGGATGAGGTGGGAAACAAGATCCATGATTTTCTATTGGACAAAAGATATTTAGTCGTGCTTGATGATGTGTGGGAAACAGATACATGGAACCAAATAAATAGAAAGGTTAAAGTATTTCCAGATGCAAATAATGGTAGTATAGTACTGTTAACCACACGAAAGAAAAATGTTGCAAATCATATTCAAATGCCAACCCATGTTCATGAACTGAAGCTCCTGGATGAAGAGAGAAGTTGGAAACTTTTTAGTAGCAAAGCTTTGCCGTCATACAAAAGGTCTGCGATTTCTAATCTGGATGAGTTTGAAGAACTGGGGAGAAAGCTTGCAAACAAATGTAATGGCTTACCACTTGCGCTTGCAGTTCTAGGGGGTTATCTATCAAAGAATCTTAATATAAAAGCATGGGAGGATGTGCATTTGAGTTGGACATCAATAGAAGATGGACAGATGATACAAGAGATACTAGGTCGCAGTTACAATGACTTGCCCAACCATTTTATAAAATCTTGTTTCCTCTATCTTGCTGCTTTCCCTGAGGATTATGATATACAAGTGTCACATCTTATCAAATTATGGATAGCTGAGTGCTTCATTCCACATACACCAAATTACAAAGTGGAAGAGACAGCACGTAAGTATGTAACTGAGTTAGCTCAAAGAAGTTTGGTCCATGTTATTAGCAAAGACAGGGCACATAAATGGATTGACAAAATAAGGATTCACGATATTTTACGTGACTGGTGCATAGAAGAAGCAAGACAAGATGGTGCTCTTGATGTCATTGACAAAATTGCAGGTCAAGCTTCATCTCTGCTCTTTGTATATCGCAATGTATTTCCTAGTATGTTGATTTCTTGCTGACATACGGATTTACTCCGAAAAGAAATTGCAGGTCAAGCTGGTGCATCATCATCCAATGCCATGACATCCTATCGTTATTCTTTTCAGAATTTCTGCAATGATAATATTTTCCAAGAAACACCTAATCTGCGAACTCTGATTGGCTTTGGACTTGCATCAATGTCCCTACCTAAGGTGAGGTTCCTGAGAGTTCTTCATGTAGAAAATTCAAGCGTGAAGAATTTCTCTAGGGCAATTGGTGGCTGCACTCACCTAAGGTGTCTCAAGTTGAGAAACTGTAGAGAGGTCACGCTCCCTTCTTCAATTGGACAACTTCTTTATTTGCAAACTATAGATCTAAGAAGGACAAAATTGGACACGTTAGTACCAAACTCATTGTGGTCTATCCCTTCTCTAAGGCATGTTTACCTTGAAGGGGCATTTTCTCCACCAAGGAGTGTCCAACAGAAAGAGCTCCAGACCTTATGGTTAAATTTTCCACCTGGTGATAGTGAATATTTCTGGATTGACATGGTGACATTTTTGGGCCAAATAACTGAACTAACTAGCTTGGAGTTGTACGTGACACCCATGCCAGTAGAGATGATTAAAATATTGGCAAAAAACATGCCTCACCTGGTTAATGTTTGTCTTAATAAATTCGATGTGCTGGATAAGTTTCCTGAGAGCCATCTCCTCCCACAAAGTCTACGGAGCCTCAATCTATATGCTGACATCATTAGAGAAGACCCGATGCCGATCCTAGAGAAGCTTCCCTGTCTTGTGGAACTGCGGTTGGGTGGCTATAAAGGTCGGATTGTGTCCTACTCCACCCAAGGGTTCCCTCGGCTGGAAGAGTTGGACCTTCTGATGTTTTCCAGTGAGGAGTGGAGGATAGAGGTCGGGGCAATGCCAAGGCTCTCCGAACTGACATGTAATTGGTGCAAGAAGATGAGTAAGCTCCCCGAAGGGTTGCTGCACCTGCCGTCCCTCAAGGAGCTACGTCTGCCAGGCATGCCCCAGATTTCTGGAGACGACAACACTTGGAAAGAGCTGCTGCGGAAAGGATGCAAGGTTGGTAACTATGTCCCCACCCCAGCTTGTCATTCTTTCACTTTCGTAGATTTGACAGGTATTTGCCTTCAAGACTTTAAGTATCTCATACAAGCAGCAATATGCTCAATAAATGCCATTTAACTTATTTTTGACGTTCTCTACGTTGCTACCTTGTTTGTTAGGCATAAATGTTGCGGAATTTACTAGTTGTGCTCTTTTTTTCTTTGCCGTAACTAGGATCATTTTCTTTTGGCGAAATTCACTTTATCTTATCTATACTAATTGAAAGCTCCTCTAGAAGTCTTCACATTAATCCTACGAGGTAAAACGGTTAGAAATTTGCATATTAATCAGAAAAATCTTGAAATTCCCATATTAATAAAAAAACATCTTGACCATCTATTTGTGTAATATATGGTGTAGAATAGTTCTGGATATTACCATGGCTTACCGAAACGCACACAACTCATGCAGTCCAAAGCTATAAAACGGACTTGTGTCTTCAAACCAAAACCAAGAGTACTTGTCTAGAAAAAAAGCTATTACCATGTCTAGAAAAAAAGCTATTTTCATGTCTAGAAAAAAAAGGACGGACGACGAGGACCTGAGAAGCTTCACGCGTCTAGGCAAGACACTGCCAAGTGCCAACCCTGCCTAGCAGCATCTTCCCTTCCAAATAATGCTCTTTAATTTTGGAAATTCAACAGAAGTTAAAAAAAATTCAAAATTCCTAATAGCTAACATGAGCATATTGATCTCCCCACACCACAGTACGCTCAAATTAATCCATATTGCTTCCAGACTGAAAATTTTAGGACAATTAAATAAAAGGGAAAAAATAGAAATTTGTACGTTAATCAAAAGAAAAGAAAACATTTTCCCATCTATTCATTTTTTACAGGTATAGTCTAGAGCTTAACAAACATGTTATGTCTCTTAATGTCCTCATATAGAAAGACATACTTAATCGGACATGAAAAAATGAAGCAACACACAACCGAATCATAACTCGGAAAGACGACTAGGCCAAACAAAACCATAATATGCGTGGAGGAGAGGAAAAAAATGATGCCACACACGGCCTCCACAAATTTATAAGATTGATGGGCTCTGAATTCTTGATGGAGCTGGATTTGGTGCTCTTTTTCAACTTGCATGTATGTATGGCATGAAGTATATACTATCGGAGATTGATTCCTTGCCATAATTCTAGGAGAGATAAAAGCTAGAAATTCCCAGATTAATCCATAAGAAGAAAAATAGCTAGAATATCATCCATCTATAACAAGATCGGCTCAAATCAACATCAAGTGGCAAAATGCACATGTACACAAACTACTAAATTAGCAAGTAGAAAGTAGGCCATCCCCGAGGTCACTAAAACATTTTTGCAGATTCACACGAGATAGTTCAGATACAAAGCTCATCATAATGTTAAAGATAAATTTCAAATTATAGGTGAATCCAGTATTAAACTATATTTGGAAACAAAGTTCAGTCAAATTCAGAATTACTTTTAATAAACATAGATAGATAGATAGATAGATAGATAGATAGATAGATAGATAGAGGGGATATCAAAATTCAGAGTATATATTAATGTTCGAATAAATACCGAAACAAAGCTAATTTTTTCACTAAAACTATAAATTCAGTATAGTTTCATTTAAAAAATCAATATAGAAAACTTTGAAAGTTGTCTACTGAAGTTCCATATATAAATATACAACAATTCCATATTAACAGTAAATTAGAATTTCTAAGTTTTCCAATATTCTATTTTACTCATGCATTCATTTTGTATTTCCATGTTTTTCATGTTCCTATACATTTGTTTTGTTACTGCGTTCCAAACATGCCCAATCTTTACTCCCTACTCCCCGCTATATGAACATTAACTTTATAAAAGAAACGATACCACAAAGAAAATGTGAACATCAAATTAAGGCAATCAAAACACTATTTCACTAGCATATAATGATTTTTAGACTTTTTTTAAAAAAAATACACATCTTCTAATTTGTTTGCGCGTGCAGGCGCATGGGTTGAAGACTAGTTCAAAACTACTTATTGTGAATATGACACTAGAGTTTTTGTCTGGAAATGTCACTGCCGTCATATTCCATTGGCCAACCAGCTCATCAACGCCCTTGACCAGTGCAAAATGACTATGCTACCTTCAGTGGTATAATTCGTGAAAGGGAAATGCCATTGGATAGTGGAGGGAATGGCTGGGGCCAAAAAATTTAGTTGGCTAGCAGATTGGTCAACCGCTTGGAGGGAAAGGTTGGCACCAAAAAAAATACCAGATAACAAACTGCAGTCATCACTTGATTAGTAGTACATAACCTTCAATAAACATGCCTTAGACATAACAAAATACTCCCAAGGATTATGACATCACAAAGTACATCTCAAGTAGTAGATCATCTAACATAACATACATGTTCGTGGTTTGTAATTTGACATCACAAAATACTCCAAGGACCACAATTCCTAGCAGTACAACATAAATAAATCAGAACATTTTCAACATGCATGTGCTGGAGGCTTTGCCTAAGAATCTGATGGAGTTCTAGAGAAGTGAGTAGGAGAGAGGAGTGAGATAGAGAGACAGCCAGGGTCATTTAACGTCATTTTGAAAACAATCTGACATGGCTTTCTAATGGCTGGCCAACTGAATGTGATGCGAGTGGCATTTCTAGAAGAAAACTCACAAAGTAGTGGCATATTCACAATAAGGCAGTGTTTAGAATTCCAGGTATGACCAACGGCATACAACAAATGTTCCTATCAATTCCATAACTTGGTGCTATTCTCTTGTATGCTTTACGCAGGTGACACAGCCGTCCACCCCTTTTGTGAAACAACCTTGATGCATGCACGAGTCGAAGATTTCTGCAGGATGTGTGGACTCCTCGATTATCCTTCATGCATGCATTTGTCTTCCTTGGTAATCGAGTATCTCCGGTGTGTTTGCGTGTTGGCCATTAATTATACTGCATTCTATTTGCTTTTATGTAATAATAATGAACACGAAGCGTAGAACCTATGCTTCGTGGTAATATTGTCAATATTTCTTGTAGATTGAGATTTCTACATACAAACGTTTGTGCTGTTAACCGCTATATTAATTACATAATCTCTTTGTGTTGGACCATTTGGTGGTCATTGTGGTCACGTATTTTAATGATGATGAATAATTGACATTTGGATTACTTTGGAATTTGCGATTGTGAAAGTTTCGTTTGATTGCAGTTGAAGGTTTCGACTCCGAGTGGTTTTGGTCAGCTCTGAGTGGTTTCGATCGTGTCCAAGTGGTTTTGAGAGACCATTTGGTCGTGACTCCATGTGAGTGATGAGTAATTGACAAAGGTTTAGGATAGTCGAGTTTGGATTGTGTGGTCGGACCATGTCGTTGCATGGTGCAATGAGCTCGGTCGGATTTTGGTCAAACTTGGTCGTATGGGTTTAGGACGCCTATTCTTGGTTTCGACAGGTTTTGACTTCATCTGTGGTAAGTGTGATGGTATTTACGCATTCATGTATCGAGCGGTGCTATGTGATGTGTTTCTTGTCTGTGTTGGCTGCAGGACATCGAGACGGAGTCGTGGCGAGACACGGAGGACCGGACTAGGCGCAGGTGGCGTTGAGGTCAGAACGGTCGGGATGTGTCGAAGACGACGTGGACTCGAGGTGGAGTCGTGGCGAGGCACGATGGACCGGACTAGGCGCAGGTGGCGCTGAGGTCAGAACGGTCGAGGTGTGCCGAAGACGGCGAAGCTGTGTGTCTTGCGAGGCAAGGAATGAGGAAGCTTCCTGGAAGGTGCGCGAGGGGCGTTTCAGTAAAAACGCAAGGCGGCACAAAAGGAAGCGGGTTTGGATAAAGCACCGAGTTGTTGAAGGCCTAATGGGTAAAGCATGGGGCAAACCCATTAGTGGAGGCTATAAATAGAGAGGGAGATGTGTGCTGAAATTTTGAGAGAGTAGGTGTAAGAGTTAGGGTTTCATTTGATTCTCTCCATGTATGAGTGAGTTCCTCAAATCCTAATTGCGTATGGGGATGTTGAGGGTGTGTTCTTGAGTGTGTGCTTTTTATTTGGGTTGAGAAGGCTGTAAATCAACTCTTTGTAATCGTGTATCTCTCTTCCTCTAAATCCATATGAGAGATTTTATTTGAGTTGCTTTGATCTCAAGTTTTGGTTTCATTTTCTTGTTATTTCTCTCAGCCGAAATGCCCTTGTTCTTGGCAGCTGATGCTTCTTTTATTTAGTGTTTATTGCATGTTGGCTCTCATTTGGCAGTGAATACTCTTTTGGCTTTGCAGCTATTTTGTGTTGTGTTCGGTTGAGCAACCTGAGAGCAGTTCGGCCAGAGGACAGCCCATTCTGGCTTTCGGCAACTCACTCTTGTTTGTTCTTTTCGTGAAAAGCTGCAGTCATTTATTTCTTGGTGTGTTGTTCATTGTCTATCCTTCAATATGGCATTCGGTTGACTGGTGATTTCTCTCGGAAGTTCTTGAGCTGATTTCTCTTCCCTTGCCAAGAACCTTCCTTCCATTCTCTTTTTGGTCTTTCTTTTGGGCATTAAGTGCAGCAGGCAGTCCTCCCATTTTCAGTAGTTTTCGGCCAGCATTTCACCTTTCTTTAGTGGTTGAGTTCGGCAGCTCCTCTTTCTCTTTATTGCCTTTGAGTGGTTTCAGTTTTGGTGTCCGATTCTTGCGGCCATCCCTTTTTCTTTTTGTGCCTCAATCCGTAGCATGAGCTTCCCAACCAAGTAGTTTGGTTATGCATTTTTCCCTTTTTGCTGATTTTCAACAATTTTGCATGCATATCAAACAGCGATATTTTCAGTTGAATTTTTTACTGGTTGGTCTCTGATTTATGCTGAATTTTTCAGTGTCGCATGCGTTCCAAATTTCAGCAAAATTAATTTTAATTTTCTGTGAGGTGCTTTGTTTTGCATCTTTTTGAAATATCAGTGTTCGAGTTCTCGGGGGCGATTTTGAAGCGAGCGACATTCACCCCCCCCCTCTGTCGCCATTTCGGTCCTACAGGTTTTGGTCAGCTCCAAGTGGTTTCGATCGGGTTCGTGTGGTTTTGGCCTGCTTTGAGTGGTTTTTGGTCGGCTCCGAATGGTTTCGATCAGGTCCGAGTAGGATCGGATAGTGTTCGAGTAACATTGGAGCGTCGGACGATGTTTCAGTGGAACTGAGGCATCAGACGATGTTCGAGTGGCATTGTAGTATTGGACGGTGGTCCAATCAGCCTTGTGATGGATGGCCCGATCGGCAGGTCTGAACGATAAGCATCAACCACAGCATTTCGATCATGTCAAGATTCGATCATGGTATTTCAATTACATCAAGCTTCGACCATGGTAAGTCGAGCACTGTAGATTTTGACCACGGCAGACTTCAAACATGTTCGACTTCGACCATGTTTAACTACGACCATGTCCGACTTTGACCATGTCCGGCTTCGATTACGGCCTTTTCAACCACGTAGGTAATCAGTAAGCTTTGATTTCGACCAGCAAACTGGTTGTAGCTACAGTACTTTTCAATGGTCGTACCTACAGTACTGGTCGGTACTCGATAGTTGTAGATTTTATTGGTCGGTACTCGATAGTCGTAGACTTTACTGGTCGGTGGTCTTAGACTTTGTGATCGATGGTCTTAGACTTTACGATCGAAAGTCAAAGACTTTGTAATCGGTTGACGTATGCTTCACAGTCTGTACTCATAGACTTTATGATCGATACGAGTACTTTAACTTTTGCCATCTTCGAGTACTCATGTTAGGCTAGTGGTATGACTGGCTGGTCAGTGAACGGTGAATAGTGCTCAGAGGAACATCACTCGAAGGATTCGGTACTCAGAAGATGGAAGTACTCGGTGGTCAGATAGTCGTGGTACTCAGTAGACAGAAGGTCTCGGTATGTGATAGTCGGATGGACTCAGTACTCGATAGTCATGGTTTTCATGATCGTTGTCAGCGATCGGTTGTCAGAGATTTGTGATATGTGATCGGTACTTATGGATGGTAGTTTGTGCGGTACTCGGTGATCGATGGTGCAGCGATGGTTGGTGATCTATAGCAATCAGTACTCAGTAGTTAGTACTCATTGGTTCTGTGATCGGTAGTGATGTTGGTTTTCCCGAGTGTTTTGAGCGGAGCGATGGTAATTCTCAAGTACTTGTTGTTTTCGAGTACGCATTGAGCTAGCAGTCGTATTGAGTGAACCAAGGCTGATTTCTGGATAGCAATGAGTATTGTGATCATGGACCTGGTTGGTGTTTGTGGATGGTTAAAGGTGTGATTTGAGTGTGTGTGCTAATGACGGACAAGTTGTGGAGAACTTGTGACAATGGAAAATATTCTTTGGTCTTTGATGTGCAGGTTGGCATGGAAATGGTCATGATCGATGACGATGAGGACCGGGACTAGGATGAAAAAAATCTGAGGTCCAAGCGATCGAGGATGTCACATGAGGTGGTCGGGCTCACACTAGAGCATGTGGAGATCAAAGGTGGTGATTTGTGGAGAAGCTGCGGGAGGTGGTCCAGGAGGCTTCGACGTAAAAGGTGATGGTGTGTGATGAAGATACAGGAGGTACTGTCTTGGAGGCTTTGTCACATATTGAGTTAGAAGTTGTAGATGGAGTCCATAACTGAGAAGATTGAGAGAATTACATATAGAGTCTGTAACTTGGAAGAGATAGAGATTTGAATAAAACATGTGTTAGGAAGGGTTTCGGGTCTCTTGATTTTCGGAAGAGATAAGGTATTGTATTCGTGTTTGAGTTGGACGTGATTGGGATATTAGCCTATAAAAGCAAGGAGAGACTAAGGGCTAACATGACCAGTTTTTGAGGGCTTTCGTCGAGAAGGCTTTTAAGGGTGGTTGTGATGGCATTTCGTAAATCCACATAAATCCAGCAATAAATATCATATTAAATCAATCTAGTTTGTGATTTGTTGAAGATTGATGGTGATAGCGATTGAGCTGAAGCGTATGACCACATGCAAATGTGTTGATTTGCTACTAGGAAAAATAGAGCAATAGATCAAGCGGCGAAGGTTTCGACTACGTACAAACCAGTTGTAGAGCAACATTGAGCGGTCGTAACCTTCATCGAGCCTGTGCACAATCAAGCGAGCGGTCGAGTGGAGCGTCTTGCGGTCGAATTCTACCTCTATAAGTTAGATTGTCACTATACCACAGCCAATCTGTAGCGACTCCAAATCGGTCGCTATAAGCCGTTATAGCGACCGATGATTGATCGCTATAAATTTATAGCGACCGATGTATAAGTCGCTGTAAGTGGCGTCGCTATAAGTCTATAGCGACCGACAGGATTTATAGCGACCGATAGTTGGATGCTAGTATTTATACCGACCGATCATCTGTTACATATTTTAGCGACCGATGGTTTGATGATATCAAACTTTTTAGCAACCAATAATCTGTAGCTATGAACTGGCACAATTATATATAATATTAATTTCGTATTAACCAGATTTCAAACCTAATAAACATCCATAACATGTTACATTATTCATCAACCACATACATATGTAATCCATAGCTGCCCACAACACTAACCACATTATATTAGATAAAGGTATCTCTCAAGTCTTCATTGAAGCCAACATTTAGCAATACATCAATTAGTTCTATCATCTTGATCCATGACAGGTCATCATTACAAAAGGAAAAGCACACATACAACCTAGCTAGGTCAAATGGCAGGCACAAGTCATATGTTTGCTTGCACAACCTAACTAGATTCACTACAAAATGCCTCATCTCCATCTTATCAAAAGCAAAATGTCATATGTTGGCTTCCTGGTGACATTATCCGGCATCATGTACACCTCCAAGGCCTCCCTCCACCTGAACACAACAACACAGTACACACATGAAGTTAATGATGAGACCTACATAGGTAAAAAAATACAAATAAAGATGACCTTGCAGTTTATATTCATATTCAAAGATGACTAGCTTGCATGCACAGATCAGAAAAACTCTAACAAAGTGTTTTTCATTACCCTAGCCAACCAAACAAAGTGTTTTTCATTACACTGTAGCCAACCAAACAAAGAGTTCAGTCTGAAGTCTGAACATGTGGAGCTGAGGTAGACAACAGGTTTGATAGGAACAGGAGATGATAAATTCAGATCAACGTAAAGTGCAGTGCAAGTTAATACAAAGCATAAGTAACCTGCATGAAGGTGCATAGTTTAGCAGGCACTGAAATGATCAAGACTGGAGAGTCAAAGATATCACTGTCATTTGGTTCTTTTTAACTGCATACAAGTTGTGAAGTATCCCTACTTTGGGATTGGCAATATAAGACAGGCAACTAGTCTGAAAATTTAAAGCTTACGCCAAATGTGCTGAGATTGCATACAATTTGTCAGAATCTAAAAATGATCTACGCAACCTCCTGCAAATCATACATAAGAAAGCATTGTTTATATACAATTTGTAAGAATCTAAATTAGATCTATGTAACCTCCTGCAAATCATAAAAAAGAAAGCATCGTTTATTTGTCAACTACTTGCACCAAAGAATTAGTTAAAACACAAGCAAATAACATATTTTGTACTGATACCCTTGTGTCCTCTATGACCTCAGCAGCATCACAATTGTATGCACCTCAGCAGCATCAAGTATATTTCAAACCATTTGGTATGTAGGCCTAGTAGTGGACCTAGTGTGAAACAATGTAATCCACATGTGGCGCCATGGATATTTATTCTGCCTTTCGATAAAGAACAAAATGGCTAAACAGAAGTGCTCTTCCACAAGATGATACCACCAACAAGAAAAACAGTAAAACAGTAGTCTACAATATGAAACCCTGTAGTCTAGGCACCAAACAATGCACATGGGATGGCTCAGCTATAGGAAATTAAATAATGCACACGTGGATTGATGTTTTCAGTTTCAAACTGTTGGGGGCCATATGTCATGTATGTGGAGCCAATCAATAATTACAATATTTGGATGCATATGAACCACAAATTTAGTCCAAACTGTGCATTCAAACCTCATTTACTTTTTATGGTGTCACCCTATCATCAGAAATATGTAATAGAAAACATATGAGTACTCAATTGAACAAAAAAGCACAACAATGTTTGCCCAAGTTTACTATGACTTTATCATGATTTGAGGGAAGTATTGCTTTCAACAGGACTAGAAAACCCTGAAAGCCTGTTGCCCACTATTCTTGAATGGACTCTATTACCAACATTTTGCACCTTCTCTACTAGCTATAGAATTTGATGTCGATATTTGCATATTTTATTTAGTTAAACAGGCAGTTGTTACACGCGTAGAACCTCTTCATGTACCAAATCAATTCTATTATATATTCCACCAGCCCAATAACATGACATCCTGCATACATTGAGGATATGTACAGCACAACATATTAAATATAGAAGAAAGAGTTTAAAATCTCACAAGAACGTTCTGTGGTTTGATATCACGGTGGCAGATGCCAACACAATTATGTATATAAGCAAGTGCTCGGCATATCTGCAAAGTTAAGAGATTATGGAACACGGATTAGATGACTTAGTAGTTGTTACTAATAACTAACTTATTACACAATCAAATTTTGTGCTAAGATACAATACTAAAAGACAGCTGAAGGCATGATTTGTTGCATGGCTGGGAAAATATATTTCTGACTTCAACAACTACAAAGAGCAAATGGATGTATGACAGAACTCATTAGCTAAAAATTCTAACTGTAGTACAGAACAAATTCCAGCAGAACCAAAACATTAGTTAAGGTATGTAAACAATTATGATGCACTAATGTGTGAGTTATCGATTACACAAACACATGATCTATATTAAGTCCCTAGAGAGTGGCTCAAGTCACTCAGCTAAAACTTAGAAATGCTCTCTTGAGAACATGCAATGCATATCCTTCATTCTATAATACTAGAAATATGCATAACTATTTGTCTTAAGAAAGAAAATATTATGATAGCATCTCATCGTCTGTGCGATATAATTTTTATAAAATAGCACTGGATGTTTAACTAAACATACAAGAAGCAAGTTGTAGAACATAAATCCAAAGACAGGACAACTGACAAGCTGGCTCGGTTGGATGTTTAAATGTCAGAATTTATTTTAGATTCTTCATGAAAGCAATCGGTGTGAATCACTAACCTAAAACTTTTAGACAGGTTCCAACACATGAATACAGTACTCAACTATTGCAAGATAAGCTTCAAGCAGACACGAGGACAACAAAGGACCGACACCAAGTAGGGAAAAAGATAAGATACTGATGTCTTCAGTAATCAAGCAAATTCTGCACCACGAGCTCTACATGACAACACGTAGATAACAGTTCTATCCACACACCTATAAGCATTTGCAACTAGAAGCTTTCATCTGCATAAAACATGGGACCCGAGTCTGAATTTGAGCAGGTGGAATCATTCTTCACTAATATTGAGAGGGGATAGGAGGGGAAGGGAGCAGCGGACGGGATGGAAGGGAAGAGAACCAGTACCTGCTCGGGGACGCTCAGAGGGGACGGTGGCTGCTGATCACAGATACAATTAAATGACTAACACAAGATCACGGCACCATAGTAGATAACAAATAAACATAAATTCTAGTATTAGACTACTGCAACATGAACATTGAGCAAACTAGAAATAACTAACAGAGCATAATCACAAATTCTCAGATCACATGCATACATCACAAATAACATTTCACAGTGAGCACAAGCATCCATCACAGTGCATAATTCCCAACACACATATCACAGATCACAAATTAACATTGACAATGCAAAATTAAGAGGAAGCAGAAGAAGAATAAACCTAGATGTAGAGGAAGAAGAGGAGGAATTGAAGCTCGGTGAAGTGGATGCAGCAGGGAAGCAGACGTCGGCGATGGTGAGGAAGAGGTCACCGTCGTCGGTGGCGATGGAGATCGGCGAGGGCTGCGCTCGTTGAAGAGGAAGCAGGGGTCGAAGATCGGAGCTCGTCGCCGTCGGTGTAGACGTGGTCGCCGAAGTCGTCTCGATGGAGGGAAGGAGCTGGTGAAGTCGGGGCGGCGGAGCTGCGAAGGTCGGCGCGGCGGCGCTGATGTGGTGGCTCGAGAGGAGAGCGGCGGGCGGACCGAGGAGCGGGAGGAGGTAGGAAGGAACGGCCGGAGGTGAGAAGAGCGGCGCGGAAGGGGAGGCGTTGAGGTGGAGAAGCAGAAGTGGCGACGCCGAGGTAGGAGAGGAAGGGGGAGGAAGCAAGGGGCGGCCGGAGAGGGGATCTGCGGGGCGGCGGCGCACGGGTGGAGAAGCGCCGAAGAGCGGCGGCAGTGGAGAAGGGGATGAAGAATGGAAGAGATGCGGCAGCAAGGGAGAGGTGGAGAAGCGGCGGCGTGGCGACTAGATGCGCGGAGGAGCGGTGGGTGGAGAAGAAGGGAGTGGGGAGGAGAGGCGACGGAGAGGAAGCTGGTGGCGGCGGCCAAGATGGGAGGCGGCCGGTGGAGTGCCGAGGTGGAGAAGTGGCGGCGTAGATGCAGGGCGGCGTCGGGATGGCGGCGCTGTGAAGGCGGCTGCGGGTGAGGAGCAAAGGTGGCGCACGGCGAGTTTGACCCGGCCTCGCCGGCGCCGGGAATGAAGAAGTGAGGGAGGTGGAAGAGAAGCAAGAGGTGGAAGAAGATAGAAATGCCGGGCTCTCAGCTATCCACAGGTGGCGGCGACTTTTGATGGAAATGGGGAATTTTGGCATTTTGCAGAATAGTCCCCGAAGAATCTAGGGTTTTCAATTAGGTCCTTCTCCCATTTATGTTTTCTTCTGTTTTGGCCCTCTGGAAATCCGATTTCATCGCGGAAAGATCTTACGCGTTCGTGTTGACGCGCACAACTGTACGGAGCAGTCCCGAGATGCCAAATTTGTCATTTATGCGCCTAGATCGCGCCGGCCTGCGGAAAAATATAGAAAATGTAAAATGGTCCATTTCGAGCAATTAAATATAGAAAAGCGTGTAAATGATGATAAATGGTCCCAAAATGTGAAAATTTATGGGGGAAAATGACGAGTAAATATATATAAATATGACGCATGTCAGCTGCGGGGACGGAGCTCGCGGGCGGCGGCGGCAACCCAGACGAGATGCGCGCGACTGGCGGCTGCTGGGTGTGAGATGCGGCTGCTGGGGTGGGTAAGTGCTGGAGATAGGGTTTTGGGTGGCCGCGCAGCGCGCGAGTGGGCTGGGCTGAGCGCGCCAAAAATGAAAATGGGCTATAGCGACCAATCGTTTGACTCTGGCATTTGTTTTTACCGACCGATTGTTTGACGTAAGCGGCTAAATATATGTAGCGACCGATGTTCCGTCGATACATGTAAAAATAGCGACCGATGATTTGTTACAAATTTATAGCGACCGATGGTTGGACGTTAATATTACGTTCTAGCGACCGTTATCTGACGCTACAGATTGGTTGTGGTATAGTGTGTTTTTCTGTTAGTTTGAGATTTGCTTTCAAGTGCCAAAAAGTGGCGACAGTCATTCACACTCCTCTCTTATTGCTATCTTCGATCCTACACTCTGCATGATTTTCGATTGAAAAATAACTGTTTTGGCATCACTGAAATAGTTATGTACGTATGTTACGTATGAACCAAGGGATTGTTGTTGCCATTAGAGATCAGTAATCCCATTCCCATGTCCTTTAGTCCTTCTGGCTACTCTCATATGACTCCACGACTCACGAGCAACATGGAGCCATAGAGATCAGCATAAGAATAAGCTTTCTTTTAGTCACAGCTGGTTGCAACAAGGCTCCCAATAAGTATTGCTGATTGCACGAGGTTCAAACGTACGTTTGTACGTATGAGACAGACGAACTTAAAACTTAAAAAATCAGGTCATTAGCTTGCTGACATGAATACTCTATCGATATAGCACAAGATACGCAGGACAGATAAGATGTTAGATTAAAATCACCGTTCTATCGTTTAGTTCAGGTCTTCCTTACTCTCCTCTCGGTTCCTCGCCTACCGTGGCAGTATGGCGGATCCTCCTGGTGCAGCTTGTAGAGACCGGCTGTCAGACATCCGCGAGTATCTTATTTAGCCCACGCGAGTTAATGGCATAGTAATTGCAGGGGAGCAGAGTAGCCAGACATGCTAGCAGCACTACAGAACCATATAAAAGTATCTATTAACTCTCATAGCACCCAATGAATGAAGAGGGACTCTAGACACAAAATAAATTTGCAGCCATTTCATTGCAATTTGTAAAGAAGAAAACATTACTTACATACAGCAATGATCTTATAGGCGCACTCCCGATGCCTCTCAATCCTACTATGCTGTGGGCATTTTTTCTCGTGGATACAAAGTTCGGAAAGGAGCCCAGCACTCATTGGCTGGCAACCTTGCATGCTTCTCCTCATTGCCTAAGAATAAGAACATGTTGTTCGCGGTATAAGGACCTCAAGCGAGGCCCCAACAACCATGAGGCTCTGTCTATTAGGTGAAGCTTCCCTGTCTTGTGGTGCTTGAATTGCACAGGTATGAACGCCGAACCATCCTGCTCTGCCCAAGGGTTCCCTCGGCTGCAAAACTTGAAACTTGTTTGGTTTACCACTGAGCGGAGGACAGAAGTCGGGGCAATGCCAACGCTCTCTCACATGACACTGTCGTGCACGCAGATGAGGAGGCTGCCCGAGGGGTTGCTGCACTTGCCGTCCCTCAAGGAGCTGCATCTGGAGGGCGAGTTCCAGATTTCTGAATAGTGTCAGCACTTGGAAAAAGCTGCAGGGGAAAGGATGCAAGGTCGGTAGCTCTGTCCCTACTTCCCCTTCGTGTCCTCCTTTCATTTTCTTTATTTGGAGTACCATTTTGCGTTCACAACTGTGTATCAATCAAACTGCAGTCGCATCCTATTTCTAAATTTTTCTCAACCTTAAAATATAGAATCGTCGATAACAATTAAAAAAAGAAAATAATTGTAGTCCACAATAAAACCTTTTTTTTCTTTTCAAATCTAGTGTCTCTGAATATATCCAAAAAACATGAAGACAAAAGGAGACAACGAAAGGGCAAAAAAATATTTTTTTGCTTCCTTGGGTACTGTGGCGAACAGACTTCTAGTGTAGCAAAGGAACAATTCAGCACTGCCTCTTTCGTTGCATACTTTACTGTTCTATGAAAGAAAATTATTCTCTCTGACCAACACGCAGCATTAAATATAAGCCAAGATGTCCTTCAACCAGGTAAAGACAACTAGAGAGCATTTAATCATCAGGCAAAAGAAAATTGGTACCTAATGCTACTTACTGAACAATCTCTGCAGCAGCAAGGACAAACGTCATGCTAGTAAACCACAACTGCACGGCACTGAAACAAAGAAAGTTACCACAGTAGATTGAAAAGCAATACTTGATCGTGACACATCAGCCACGGACCGAGGTTCAGCGAAGCAAGTGACCAAGCTAACGATTGCATGGCGCACGCGAGAAACAGGCTAACACGCACGGGGCGCTCGGTGCGTGAAGCTGTCGGACGCACCTGGGAAGCCACACGCGGCAGATGGCAAGAACGACGAGGTTTTGCGTGTGGCTTCGATCTGTGGAGACGCCTGACGAGGAAATCAAAGCGGCGGCGGCTCAAGGGAAAAATAAACGTGGCTAAATATTTTGCCCAAACACCAAAAGCAATACTTCTCTCCAAAAAACCTGAGGGTTAGCACCTAAACCTTATCTCTATTTATATCCAGAGTCAACATGGATTTTTCACACTATCTAATTTTAAACACTCTAAAACTATCCCATGTCGTAGCCTCCAGATCACACCTCCATATCTTTAAGACGTATCAACCATATTTGATCTCCACACACCCTAACTCGAGTATGACCATCTCCTCAACATCCTCGACCCTCTGGATAATAACTTCGCACCAAACCATCTCCCGATCCTTACCATAGACTATAATCGGCTCCGAGTTATTCTACACATGTAAAGACCAAACCAACAACTTTTCAGCACAACTTCTTCTTAACTTGATCGACATTAGTCCACGCACGCCACACATCTCAAATAATATCAATAAGAAACATTGTCAATTATTTATTATCATAAATATTTTAGACCTAGCTATATTGTCTAACATAAAACAAGGAGAAATATGGTTAATCAATACCGTTTGACTCATCTATGACTCTATCTGCTCCTACCTCGTTTGTTCGACATAATGGATGCAGCTTAATTATTGTTGTAACTCAGGTCGTTTCCTTTTGAATTAATTAGATCACTATTCTCCGCAATAGAGGAGCAGTTCCGTAACTGGATGTTTTGCATGTAACACGTTATCCTATAAGATATATATATATATATATATATATATATATATATAAGACACTGATTTTTTTAAATAACTCAGTTTTAACTAATATGACAAAAATAAATAGCCGGAAAAATATGCGAAAATAAATAGTCGTGCGACAGAACCATGTCGCCAAATGATTTGGCCAAAGGAGCTTCCCCGTCAGCCTGTTGCCATAGGGTATTATTTGGGCGTCACTCATTCATTTGGTCGAAAGGCTCCTGTCACCAAATAATTTGGCGACATGTTTCTATCGTCAATTCATTTGGCGAGAGAATTATTTTTGCAACTTTTTGGCTATTTATTTTTGTCATATTAATAAAAAGTGAGTCATTTCAAAAAAAATCCCCCCAAGAAATTCCAATGTTAATTGGGGAAATAAGAAAAGATCTAGCCATCCATATAGTAGACTTGAGTTATAATGGTTTATATTAAAAGAATGAGTCTATGTCAAGTACAATCCAAATTAAGCGAAATTCAAAATACAAATAAAGAAAAATTAACAATTTGATTTCCACATGAATTCCAAAAGTAAAAAAAAATCTCTAAATAACTAAATTTCAAAATAGTAATTAAATGAAAAATAGCAGCATATAAGAATGAATCCAATCAAGTTCAATTGAAATTAACTTAAAAATAAAAATAGCAATCTAAGTTTCCAAGTATGTTGATGTCTTGCTGATATACGGATTTACTCCAAAAAAAAACTTGCAGGTCAGGCTGGTGCATCATCATCCAATACCATGACATCCTATCATTCTTCTTTTCTCTTCTTTTTAGAACTTTTGCAATAATAAGATTTTCCAAGTGTTGGGGGGATGGCCCTCACTAGGGCCCACTTGGCCTAGTACGCCAGTAGCATGGCGTGGCCAGCCCACCGTAGGCCTGGCATACAATGAAGTACCGATCCTACCCCTATGTACATATGCATAGGTAGGGGTATTTATGTAACCTTAAGGAAGGAAAATGGCATAATTGCCCCTGTAAACATAGACCCAAATAGGGTCACCCTTGTAATATGCCTCCTCGGGGGTATAAAGATAGAGTTTGAGCCTCACGGGGAAGGGACTACTCATTTTTTTGGGAAAAGGTAGCTAGTCCTAAGGCAATTCACATTTTCCCACGATCACAGGGCTCCGGGGAAAGACTCCAAGGCGATTCCCTAGTAGATTTGCTTATACTATTTGGTTAGTAACAACAACAGTTGGCGCCATCTGTAGGGATGACATGCAAAGCTACAAATCAAGGAGAGCTTGGCCGGAGAGCGATGGCGCCGAAGAAGTCGACGCCGTCGACCCCCAAGAAGATGTCGACCCCAAAGAAATCATCAACACCGATCACCAAGAGAAAAGGGAGCACTGCTTTCGAGGTCACCACTACAAAAGCCACAGAAGCAGAGGATTGAGTGCCCCCCTTCGAGGTAGCAAGGCATTGGCTCGTCGACATCCAGAGGAACGATGAGTAATCAAGGAGGCACTCCATGTCGATGTCGGCAATGGAGCAAGTTGCGCAGCAAGCAGAGGGCCTCACAGCAGCAACTCACGCCAACATCGGCACTACTACTGTCACCATGCATGGGGCGAGTGGTGTGCCCCCTTCTGCCACTGAGGTAAGTTCAGGTGCCCTGAAGGCACGACAGACCTAAGGAGGGCCATGCGTGAGCTGTAAGAAGGCCAAAACTAGTCGATGCCCATGAGCGGATGCGTGGAGGCGGTTGCGGCCAACACAGCGGAGGCCACGACCGACGCGATGCGCCATCGACCTCCCAACACCACGCCCCGTTGGGTGGACCCGGACTCTTCCCTCTCCGTGGACCTGCAACAAGCCACCTAGCCAGAATACTTCAAAATGCCGAGATGGAGGCGTATAAAGTTGACACTGACCCCATGAGTTTTTGCGTGTCTATGAGACAGCAATCGAAGCTGCAGAGGGGAGATGACGCGATGAAAGTCAAGGGGCTACCCCTTGCCCTCCAAGAGGTAGCACTCTCGTGGTTCTTCACCATCGCTCCTGGTCTGTATATGCTTGGGAGCAAGTCCGGGAACTCATGCACAATAATTTCCAAGAGAACTGCGTAGAGCAAATGGATACTGACCAGCTCTTCGCGATGAAGCAGGAGCTGGCAAAGAGGCTTCACGCCTACTTCCAGCACTTCACAAAGATTCACTGCCAAGTCAAAGATGTCAATGACACCATCATCAATGTGATCATCCGAGGCCTCCGGAAAGGCCCTCTCGCCAAATATAATGCTTGAAAGCCCATTAAGTCAGTTGCCAAGTTCTTCGATAAGATAGAAGAGTACGCTTGAACGGAGGAGGATGCCCTCTGATGTGGAGCAGAGATTGCACCGTCAACCCCCAAGGCAAAAACGAATCCTACAACCCCGAAGGAGGACTTGAGGTGAAAGCAGCAAAAAAACACTCGATACAAGTATGTCTTCAACATCGAGAGGGCCAAAGAGAGCAATGTTGCTGGGGGCGCAAGCGAGAAAGGGGCCGCTATCGCGAGGATGGGCGGCAGCCATCACTATGGTGTGAGGTACACGGTGGCGGAGACCACCTCACCGGTGACTGCCAATCCGTCGTAGCCCTCCGCAAAAGCGTAGCCAAGGAACGCAAAAGCATGGCCAAGAAATGTGCCAGGAAGTAAGAGCACCTGTAATTGCTCACACGCAGCGGCGTATTGAAAGTGCCCCCAACCCCAGCTCCATTGGGAAACAAGTTGGTATCACCAAGCACACGCCCATTTTCGTAATTAAAAGGACCTTGGGTGAGGCCACAATCATTTGACCCTGTCAATCAATGCTCGTCTTGAGTTTAATGATTCATCTACCATGCGCATGGGTGAATATTAATGGCACTGGAGGGAAGCACATGGCTCGACAAATGTGTAGTGTTAGTACAAATTGAAGGCAACATTTCCTATGATAGCAAGTTGGATGAAGTCATGTGTCTAGAGATATTGATGGTCCTCTTTTTTTCAGTTTTTAAAAGCTATTTTTTAACTTTTCTATAGTAACTAGCTTTTAAATAAAGTATCTTTTCAAGATAGGATCTACTAGTTACTTGTAGTAATACTGTACCGACTTCATTTATATCAGCAAAAACCGTATATGAGTTTTTGTTACTCTGCAATCTCTCGCACAAACAGCTCAAAAGTGACAAGCCATAGCCAAAAGCCATAAGCTCTAGCTCAAAAAAACAGGCCCGATATGTACACTCCTTTTCTGATGAAATATGGGGTGGCTTTCCATAACAAAGGCACTACTTTGATATCAACCTCTGATCATTGCTCACGAACTAGTAGAGTTTTATTAATCTATTGCTTTCCATATGAATGGTCTCCAGTCATTTGTTGAAACTGATAAATGGATCTGCTCACACATAATCTGGAGGTTAGCTTTTATGGACGCATCAATACTTCTTCTACGCTCTGCATGTTCTTTACCTCAAAAGCTGGCGGCTTTTGGCTTTTACTATAGTACCTAACTTTCAAATGGAGTATTTTTTCAAGACGGGGTCTACAAGTTAAACAATCTATACGTTAAAAGCCCAACATCTGTACCATCCAAAATCGCAAGTGAGTATCTGTCTCTCCATTTTCTGTACTGTAAACAGCCAAAATTTAAAAATTTCAACCAAAAGCCATAAACCGCAGCCCCCTTTGTTGTACTTAGAGATGGCAACGGGTAAATACCCATCGGGTATTGCCATTCCATACCCGTACCCGCTAGATGTAAATTTACCCGTCGGGTTACCCGTATCCGCACGCGGGTAGGAAAATTTACCCATACCGCACCAGCGGGTATTACTACCCGACGGGTAACCCGTACCCGCAAGCATACCAGGTTCAACACATAAGAATATCATCAATTTAGACATTCATTAATCATACATGCCAAGCACAAAAGCGTCTAATGATCAAAATTAGTACATCATATAAACATACTTGACATGACCATATCAACATATGACAAACAAATAAACAATCAACAACAAGTAGATAATAAAATTAACATTTGAGTGGGATGTCTAGTTGTCTAATGCGGGTATTCATTACCCGCGGGTAGGCGGGTATGGGTAGTATATACCCGCACCCGCACCCGCCTACCCGACGGGTAGAGGATTTCGCCCAATAACGTACCCATGGGTACATAAAATTTTCCATACCCGTCTCTTTATCGGGTAAAACCCGTCGGGTATTCGGGTATCGGGTACCCATTGCCATCTCTAGTTGTACTTGTACCTGAATATTCCTTTATGATTGCAGCATGCATAAAAAACGAATTACTCTTTCTTCTTCAATAAAAAAGGGTCCTTTCCTCTGAAAAACTCATCCGTACTAAAATATATAGTAGGCATGAAGATATTGAAGTCATCGTACTAGTCTATATGTTTGTGCTTGATCATGTACCTCTGTTCGTCAGTCCGTACCAGAAAATGGAAATGCACTCTTGGTAGCTTGATATCTGAAATCAGCCCTCCCTGAAAATGTCATATCTCGCTTCAAAATCTCAGATCACTCAAAGAAACATTTCTTAAGATTTTCTCGTCTATGTCATTAAACAAACTAATAGAAATGATTACTTACAATGACATTTTGTAAGTGTACTATTCCCGATGCTCCCTAGTCCTATATTGACGAGGCAGCGTCTTCTCGTGGATGCTGACTGAGGAAGAGAAGCAAAGCATCCATTGGCAAGCAATATGATTGTTACGTTATCAGAACATGCATTGTTGGCAATAAAAAGACCTTGGAGAAGCCCAACCAGATGCGAGCTTTAATTGGCCTTTATTCATCTTTAGAGCTTTTTCAGCTCACTTAGCAGCTCATTAGATGGTTTAAGCTGACATTATCGTAGTGGAGTATCGCTGCTTTTGGGCCTTTGAGTACAACGATCCTCTGATTAGGGTGAAGCAACCACATGGCTCTCACCCTACTGCAGGTGCATTTGTTGCGAAAGACTATATATTTTGTTGACTTAGCATGGCATCTATTAAAATATCGCTGTTACTTCCCATTAAAACTTTTTTTTGTTTGCGCCTCTGAGATCAATCCTTGTGTCTTGCTGGAATTTTTCTTATTTATTTCTTGTTGGAGCAGTAGCTTGGCAAAAGCATCGATAGGGACAAAGTATCATCCTACCTGCCTTTCAGTTAAGGTTTTAAGCAAGGGTTCAATAAAAAAAACCACTTTTCTGGAGTAGATGGAAGAAATACTACACTAACATTAGTAATCCAATGGGCAACCTTGTTCACTCCGTTGTTTCATAGCAACACTAACCATAAGCAATTATTTACTTGGTTCCATGTCCTGTATAGTAGATTTCTGCATGCCTTGTGGTAGATACTTTGCATCTTTCTCAGATGACCACATCAGATGATCATGCTACAAGGGAGCTGAGAACTGCAAAAGAATACATAATTGAATCTGAAAACGTTTCAATCAAACAAGTAGACATGAGATTGCAATCGTACCGGCTTCATTCTCTGCCTCACCTCTTACGACGAGGTGACCTCGCCATGACGCGGAATATTGGTACTCCAGCTACTGAAGCATACCCAATCTAGCAATGTCATCATACACACGTCAGTTATTTCTGGATCTGGAATCTCACATCACTCAGTCATTGACAAATGAATTATAGACATCAATTTCTTTTGCTGTGCCATTGAAAGGATTTACATGGGTGATTCCTTACTGCAGTTTCTTTAGGAAGCGTGAGCATTCCTGATGCCTCTCAGTCCAACCATCCTGCAGCAATGTTTCGTATGGGTGCCACGAGATGAGTGTTATGCCAAGGCTAGTCCAACACAATTCAAGTCGGCTATTGTTATATATTATCACCATGCACACATTTTTCACAATAAGAAGGCTTTGATAAGACCACAATCACATGCGCTTCTCCATTACTCCTGAATTGTTTTTGAGCATTTTTTCTGGACATCTTGGCGTGCAGTAAATGCTGCCAGTAGACTCTCTCAAGCAATGCTAGCCATATTTTTTATATTTCAATGAATCACCAGCTGTGGGCTGCAGTAGTGCATTTCATTTCAATCAGGAAGGTTCCTTTTGCCATAGTTTTCTTGATCATTTTTAAGAGACAGAAGACGGTGCTATTGTAATACCTTACTTCGTAATACCGTGATTTAATTGCCTCTCAATATTCATGTAGTTAGTCGCATCGTTCATCCACTACTACAAAAAGGGTCATCACAAATGGTTCAAAACTGTTATCACAGATGATTTTTTGAACCGTGTGAGTTTATGTGTCAGTGATAATCAGAAGTTATCACAAACGGTTTGTGAGCCGTCTGTGATAAATATATCACAAACAATTTATAACTAGAATCGTCTGTGAAAAACACTATCACACACGGTTCTAGCTACTAACCGTCTGCGATGTGTGAGTATCACAGACGGTTGGTATATAGAATCGTCTATGATACTTCTTCACAAACGGTTTATACCATTAAACCGTCTGTGATAGTTCATTCTATACCTAAATTTTTTATATATTTCAGCTAGCATCAAGAAAACAAGCAAATACAGCAACAAACACAACAACACATTCTATTTCCATTAAGATTAGAATCCACCGTTACAACATCACAAGATATCGAGTAGGTTACAATTTTACAAAGATAAACTTCACGGCTACAAATTCAGAAAAATGCTTACACCACATTAAACTACAATCTAAAACAAGTGGTGCGGAAAATTTTTTCAAGTAGCAGAAACAAAAGGGCAACGAACACTATTTTTAGCTTCTCTGCCGGCCTTCTTCCTTTTCATCTTGCCATTGCCTTCTTCCTTTCCATGGCGGCCTTCTTCCTTTCCATCTTGTCATTGCCTTCTTCCTTTCCATCTTCCTTGCCATTGCCATTGCCTTCTTCCTTGCCAGTCACCCTTGCCGATCCCCTTCCTACCCTTGCCACGCACAAGTTGGAGTAGTACTGGTGGTATTGATTATTAGGGGTGAAAACGGATCAGATTCGGTCGGATATTGCTATTACCATATCCTAACCCATATTTTTTTCTCCGGATTCGGTACCAATCGGATTCGGTGCCGGATCGGTCGGGATTAACCCAATTCGTCTGCACCCCTACTTGTTTATAAGGAATGCATGCAGTGCAGTAAATGGAGTGGGACGCACATAGCTGATGTGGAAGATTTTATTTTACCATTGCAAAAGAAAATAAAACATCAAATAGTAGCACTAACGTGAAATCAAACTTGAAGACATATCGGATTCGGACGGATATTCGGATTCGGATGGATATTGCTGTTACCATATCCTAACTCATATTTTTTTCTCCGGATTCAGTACTAGTCAGATTCGGTACCAATCGGATTCGGTGTCGGATCGGTCGGGATTAACCCGACCCGTTTTCACCCCTATTGATTATTCAAGTAGAGAGAGGGGGTTATAAGGGGCGAGAGGTGGGGAGGAGAACGGTGTGTGCCATTCGATGCGGAGAGAATGGACGGGTGAGATCGGGATCCTGGGGGATATGCTACGGATCGGTGATGTGGCGGGACATCACAGATAGTTCGGATTACAAACCGTCTATGATAGACATCACAGACGGTTCATGACAAAAACCGTCTATGATAACAAGATTCCGCCACAAAGACAATATACTGATACAATATAAATAGCTAGTCTCAAAAGATAAAATAGCAAAATTTTATATGGCTTATATATATTCATTTGAAAGGTTTCGACGAGATCTATAACTTTACAATTGAGGCGAACCACAAATTCCGAACGGAAGATCAAAAAATTTGGCAAAATCAGAAACTGAAAATTTGCAACGCAAATTTGAGGGTAAAGATGGCCGATTTTCGGGGTCTTAGAGGGTGACTAGCGCAAGCGGGTCATTTTTTTGGATCAGGCTCATCGTTAGCTTTCCAACGAGTATAATAACGTCGAAAAGGGACACCGTATGCAAAAGTTATACCCGTTTTACTGAAAGTGTCTCAAAACTGAATCCTATTTAGACTCAGACGGGAAATTATGCAATTTTGAGAGATTGCAAGGCAGGAAATATATCACAGATGGTTTTTAATACAAACCGTATGTGATAACTTCCCATCATCACAGACGGTTCTTATCTAAAAACCATCTGTGATAATGAAGTTATCATAGACGATTTATATTAAAAAAAAGTCTGTGAAAATACCACAGACGATTATTCGTATGAATCGTCTGTGATATTTGCAGCACAAACGGTTCCTGTGATGTAAACATCTAATTTAGCCTCTTTTGTAGTAGTGATCACTCCACTCATAGCAGGAGATAAGTAATTTTTCTCTTAGTAGGTCGCTATGTTGCTCAGGTAGCCATGCCACATTCCATTTACATGCTTTTAACTGACACATTTAGTACTACAAGATTACAACGCCAATTCCTCTGTAGAAAGAATACGGATTACAATGGCAATGAGCAACGTATCCTTGTTCAGAAATAATCATGATTGGGATATATCTGTATTGCGTTGAAGGGCCTGCAAGAATGGATCATTATTTTCTTCTTCTTGTATAAAAAAGGTCTCTTTTATCTAAAAAACTAATCTTGCACTTAGAACAGTACTCACAATACACAAAGACAGTGAAATCGCTCAACCAGGATATCTATCAGCGACTAATTCTGTACCCCAGTCCTTACAAGTTAAAACTAGATGGTGAAGGGGATTATGGATAGGCTACACTATTGCAAATTATAATTTCTACTGCATAAACCAAGAATCCATACTAGTAAGAGATGATGGATCATTATCACTAGACGCGCATTATAGCAAAAGAAGAGTTGAAGCAACCCGATTTAACGTAGCGCTTTGATGTAGTGGAAGTAGTCGATCGTTCAATGCCTTGGGAAAGCGATCCTTAGAAGCCGATCTTACTCTAGCTATAGTCGATCTTCATGAGTCGATTGTCTTCTTCTTTGATCGTCCTAATTAGCGCCACAGTCGCAACAGCGCCTCTACCGAAATTCACACGTACAGGGATGGAACGTCGTGTGCCGGTATGCTAGCATCATCATGCACAAACGACGATTTTTCCCGACAGACATACTTTTCCTGATAGATAATACAATTGCCGACAGATCGTTTGATGGCAAACAGCACCTTTTCCGACAGATCATTTGATGGCAAACAGCTCCTTTGCAGACATAGATCGTTTGATGGCAAACAGTACCTCTGCCGCCAGATCGTTTGATGGCAAGCATTGCCCAAATTAAAAAATGCATTTAAACAATTCTGAAAATCACATAGATCCTTGATCCATACATAAATTCTAATCAATATTGCCAAGCAATATTGATGTACCCACATTGTATATAGTGTTAAGAGTAAGCCAACCAAAAATGTTCCTTCCGTAGGCAACAACTACATGGCACATGCATGTGCAAGAACTATACATGATTTTTCCAAAAAAAAAAATCCATGTCCAAAAGTTCCAGGTATTCAGCAGCAACTCTAGGCAACTCCATAGTAAAGATTTTATCTTAATGACCTGATGATAATGAGAGAAGTCCGGAGTTACATCACATTATGTTGAATTAATCCAAATGCATCCTTTGCAATATTAAAAAGTTGGGGTGAGACATTTACTAGCATCACATGTATAAATCTTGGAGACATTTACTAAGCATTTTTATCAACACAACTCGCTTATGCTACAGGAAATGAATTATCTGCAAATAACTTGATAACAATAGCAAATAGCCAATAGATCAGGGTGAATTCTGATTCATAAAAAGCATGTTAAGAAGAATTATTCAGATGGTACTATAGCACCCCACTATAGTTTTCCTCAATCCATTTCCAAGCATACCAGAGTGCAGAGTCCAAGTGGCTACATTGTCTCACACAATGGAGGCCTGCAATTAGTTAAGCCACATAATTTGTTAAGTTGGGAAAGATAATATCATCATGGTTCAGCAGGCCTGACAATGTGTAAGATTTGTTTAATTACTTGCATAGAGGCGTCAGTGAATAGAATAAAAAATTGCTAACAGATGGGCAAGAGTTTTCTGTAGAGAGATATCTCACAGCAGCAAGCACATTTCTCTGAATTTAGAGAAAAACAGGTACAGATATCACAATCTGAGACAGGGCAGCACCTAGCAGTGCCTTGTTATTATCAGAATAAGCCCACAAAAATGAGCAGGTAAACTTTTAGTGTCCTCCAAATGAATGACGAGTTGCTCTAACCAACATGGCATAGATAGATATAATGCTTAGTAAAACCCACAATAATGCATCACTACTAGTGCTGGAATAACAGTACAGGGCCTCTAATTGCACAAAGACTAACAAATGGAACGTATAGTTAGTTACAGTCTAATATCAGATCATGTACAGAACTATCTCACAAGAAAGGGCTACTACTACTCGCTCTTCCTATTTGATCACAAAGCTAAAACAATAGACCAATGATTAATAGAAAATAGACATGGTTAATTCAATAAGGTCTAACCGTAGATCTAAATCAAACTAACATAGACTAGTTCTAGACTGGAGTCAGTGCCCCTAAAACAACAGCAGCACAATCTGTACAGGTTTTTTCTTCAGTTCTTCTAGTCTGAAAACATCCATGGGGGCTCGCTGAAGCAGTTGGGACTCCGGCGGCAGTGTGTCAGCCTGACAGCAAAGCTGTCCAGAACGAGCAGAGGGGGGGCATGAGGAAGCGAGGGGACCAAACTGGAAAGAATTGCTGAATTATTTGTAATGAGGTTGCCATGACATTAACAGGTAAAAACACTATACATAGTTGATATGAAACATATAAACATTAGCAACTATACTAGTAAACTCACATGCTAATCTCTTCTGGGCATTTCATCGAACATCTTGTGGGTAACTCGAATCAGCACATGTAGCCATCAACAAAGAACTCCGCCCCTGCTCCCTCCCCTCTACTTGTACCAGTTGGGCTGAGAAGTGCAGCTGAGGGAGATGACGGCCATGGGGGCAAAGGAAGATGGTGACGGGAGTGGGTGTTGGTGTGGCACGATGGTTTCCTCCAACAATCCTCCAATCACGAAAGGAAAAAACAACTCAATAGCCTCTGATGGTTCAGAAAGGATAAGAGGTATTCACTCAAGCAAGGCGGTGTCCTACTTCCTAGCAGCCAGATACAGTGAGCTTGAGCTTGGGGCCAACGCGGACAGCGTAGGCGGCGGCAAGGGAGTTTGGAGGCAGCTGAGGAGGCAGTGCGGGGCTGGGGACGGCACCGCGGTATTGGAGCTGGGGGCTGGGGAGGCGGTGTGAAGTGGAGAAGAAGAAGATGAGGGCGTGGTGCTCGGAAATAACTCGCGGCTGAGCTCGAGAACTCGCGGGAATGGCGTGCTACAATCTCCCCCGTGCCCGCATCTACATTCTACAGGACGACGGTGGAGGCGATGGCACGACGCATACTGTGCACGGGAGCTCGGCTCTAATGACAGCCGTCCAAGGTGGCCCGCGTGGCAGCATCTGCGGTGAAGCGGCAAGAGAAAACGCGCTTTCAACAAAATACGCCTTGGTGCGAAGAAAGCGCAACAGAAGGGAGGGGGAAAGGCGGCTCAGCCGGAGGACGGTGCTTTGGCTGTCGCTGGGCCAAAAGGGTGAATAGGCCAAGCCAAGGCTATTGTTTTGACCTGTGAACGGTTTTCAAAAGTTCAAAATATTTCCGAATTGGTTTAATTCCCGACATCATGTTTAAGATTTGAGAAATATAAAATAAATACCAAAAATTCTGAAATTTTTCTGGGATGCACTTTGGATTATGTATAGCTTTAAATAAAATATTTACATGTTTTTTCAAACTCAAATTAGTTTATAAAAGTCATTTTTAGCTGCCAAAAACAGGAAAAACCTTTTTATACATTCACAAAAAATTTAAAATTCACAAAAATGTACAAATGAGGTTTAGACATAAATTAAATTAAAATTTGAAATTTGGGATGTTGCACATTATTTTTCTCGTTCTAATAAAAAAGAGACTCTTTTCTCTAAAGAACTTATATTGCAGTAAGAGCAGTATTCGCAAAGCCATCTGTTGTGCTTCTGCCACTAGGCCGCGTTCACAAAGCAGAGGCGCGTTAGTCTTCCATGCCACTCGATCAGACACTGTGATTAGCAAAGATGCTGTAATACCCGAGAGAGAGGAGGCAAAACCCTAATTTTCTTCCCCCCTTGCTACAGTAACCGCCAGCTCCACCCCATCTAGAAGCCAGCGTGGCGTGAAAACGGGGTATAAGAGAGAGAGCTAGGAGAGGAGGGAGCAAACTTGGTCTTTGCTTCCCTCTCGAGCGCGCACCTGGTCCTGGCCATCGCCCACGCACTTGCTGTCGTCGTCGCCCTCGCGCCTGCGCCGCCGCCGCCGCTCGCCAGCCCCGGCGCCGCCGCCGCGCGCGCGCGCCTCGTGCCACCGCCGCTCCTGCTGCCATCCGCTGCCGCTTGCGCGTGCCGTCGCCCTCCGGGCGCTGCCGCCGTCGCTCCCCTGCTCTGCCGGCTGCACGCCGCGCCAGGGAGCAAGGGGGAGAGCCGGCCCCGGAGGGGGAGAAGAGGGGGAAGAGAGGGGGAGCGTCGCCAGAGAGAGAGAAAGGCGAGGCGGGAGGCGGGAGCCGCCGTCGGCATGGAAAGAGGAGAAGCCAGGGGCGTCGCCGCTGGGAGAAAAAAGAGGGAAGGAGGAGAGAGCCGGCTGAGTGAGAGAAAGGTAGAGAGGAGGGAGGAGGCGGCGTGGAGAGAGGAGAAGAAGAGGCGCCGGGCGTGGGAGTGAAAAAGAAAGGAGGAAGTGTGCAGTCGGCCGACTGGAAAAAGGAAGAGAGGAAAAGAAAGAAAGAGAAGAAGAGAGAAGAAAAAAAAGAGGAAAAGTCTGATTTGCGGCCAGGTCTGCCTGATCTGTCAGATCTAGCCAAGACAAGGGGGAGCTCCGATCCAATTATTCGGAACCAGGGTAACGCCTCGAGACCATTCCCCACTTATTTATCATTTTGCGTAGATGCTAAAATGTCGATAGTTGATATTAAGTCATGAAAGGGCCAATTTGTCGAGTAGCGAGATAAATGCAAGCTTTGGTTAAAACATGGTTAGCGGTTGGAATTCATGTGCCGAGCGATGATGTTGGGGCCGTGTGAGTAGATCAGGTGAAGAACGCTGGCCATATGATGTTGTGTCGGTGCATGTGTAACAGACTAGTATTCAATAAATGATTGGTATGGATTAAGGAGTATGGATTAATTAGTTTAGACTAATTATCATTGGCTCTTGCGGGAGCTCTATAGAAGGTTGGAACGCCGAGTTCGGTGGTATGATTTGGATAATGTCTTCGGAATGGTCACAGATGGTATGAGATAGCATGGCCTTCGGGCTGAGATCGAAGTTTAGATGTGTGATATTTAAATTATGGTAACCAAGAATATATAGTAGAGTTATGCAGGTTACCTGACCCGAAATATTTGCTGATAGGTTTCGGGTTAGAAAGACATGGTTGTTCGAGTATCGAAACAGTGGGATGACATCTAGTGAAAGAGTGGGGTTTGAGTTGGTTTTGCGCATAGGAACGATGTCGTTCGTCTGTGTGCATGTATTGCTATAATGTATTGAGTCTGGGTATTGCTTGTTCAGGTGGTGGTTTGAGTTTGGTGCCATCTGCGCATCGTCCACCAGGTTAACAGGCAAGTACATGGTAAAGCGGTAAATTCGGATAATATTTATTGATCGATGAATGATGATGTATTGCTTATCATGTGATGGTAAGTTAGCTATTTCTGGATATATGATGAGAAATGATGAATGATGATTGTTGAGACATGATATGTTGATATGCATAAATGAGGAATTGGCATTGCATTCATGTCATGGAAATAGATGGCCTTCGTGGCATCTATGGTCTACTTGGTGTGGACCCTCCACGGGAGTGGAGAAAGATAGTCTACTTTGTGTGGACGCTCCACGGGAGTGGAGAGAGATGGTCTACTTTGTGTGGACGCTCCACGGGAGTGGAGAAAGACCTACTTTGGTAGGCATCCCACGGGAGTGGGAAAAGACCTACTTCGGTAGGTACTCCACGGAGGTGGAGGTTACGGTCCCCGTATGAAAAAGGACGGGCTTAAGGTCCCCGCCCGAAGGAGGGCGGACTTGGGTGAGCATCGACGGGTGCTCACTCCGCTATACCGGTATAGGCTAAAGCAGGCGTGGAGTGTGAGCATTTCATTCATGAAAGAGTTGAGCATGTGCATATGCATAATGATTGGTTGTTAAGAGCGAAAAGAGTTTCCTTGGAAACAAATAGTGATTGAACCTATGATGACTATGCACTGATTTGTGAGCCTGTTATTTACTGTTTTGCTTTGTACTTGCTGAGTCTTCGGACTCACTCTTGCTTTATTGTTGTTTTTAGGTGAAGGAAGACAACATGCATAGGCGGGAGTAGCACAGTCGTTCACGTGCCACAGTAATTCACAGATTATGTACAGTTGACATATTTAGTCTTGGAGAATCTAAGTACCTTTTTGGTAAATAGCAAAATTATATCTCTGCTGCGCTTAGTGTCAAGTGTACCAGCTTTTGTCGTCTGGTTGCTATTTAAATAAAATAATTGCTTCACAAGACCAGCGGTAAAAGTTGAAATTGGTAGCATTATAGTGTAGGTGGTAGCACTTTGGACTCAGGAAGGAGCTGGGGTGTTACAGATGCACAACTAATTATTCCCACAAGCATCTCGTAGGTCCCTGAAAGTAACCATCGATCGGAAATTAAAGGGTCGATCTTCATGTACACCTGTCACAGATGGACTTTGTGAGAGAACATATGCACAATGTCATTGCTGTTCGCATCTCTTCTCCCGTTCACTTGCTGCAGCTGGACGTGCCATCAATCTTAGCCAAGCTGCTGATTTCTAACTAAAAATCGGCCTCACTCGAGTGGTCTGTCCGCCCTGCCAAATTTCGCAAGGCAAAGTTTTCTTATTTGAATTCTCTGATCACAAGGAGCAATGAAACATGAACTATAGAATTTTATACATGGTCACAGCATATATAAACGAAGACTCACGGGATTATCGAATGGCGTAGGTGCATTCCTAGCGCCTCCCATTCCTACATGTCGTCACTTAAAAGACTAGTGTCTTCGTGTGTACATGAAGTGATGAAGAGCAGTGAGTCCAAGTAGCACTCCACTCGACATCCAGTTGGCAGGCCGACTGCAAACTGTTTCTTTCGGCTGTCTTAGCAAATAAAAAGACCTCGCCATGCGCCCAAATTAACTCTCACATGCATTCTTTCATGGCCCTTTGTTTGTCAGCCTTTTTCGGTGCAATGTGGAGCTCATAGATGCCTTCAGTTCGTAGCGTCAAGAAATCAGTAGTACTTTTTTCTTTCGAAGCCGAGTGCGTAGTACTTTTGTGAAATGGATAATCTGATGTAGTGATGCGGAATAGCTGGTCACATATTTGAGAGTGTTTTGAATCATACACATCGAGGACACCACTTTTTATTTGTTCATCTTGAAGCATCATGCATATAACCTATCTGATTTATTTGACCTTTTCTCTGTATAACAAGTTCAGATTGGACATGGTGGAATGAATGTTGCATAGCTAGCTAGCTAGTTACTTGATTGGCCAGTACTGTTGAGATTGATCTTCTTCCATAGCAGCAAATGCTATAATATGCCTCTCAATCCTACAATCTTGTGAGCAACGTTTAGTGTGGGTGCCAAGATCAGATGACTCTGATGCCGAGACTAGTCCAATAGGATGCAAGTTCAGTAAAAAAGACAAAATCGGATCACTCAAAGCAGTGGCGAACAGATTTCAAACCCCTTCCCATCTATGATATTGAAAGCTTGAGTGGGTGATTACTTACGAGATGAATGCGTGGTCACATGTGCATTCCTGATGCCCCTCAATCCTATTCCTACGTTGCGGATTTACTTGCAAGCTCATGTCGTGCCGCACCGCCCATTTGGGCAGGACTGCCATGAAGGCGAGCGCTAGGGGGTGACTGAGTGAGAGGGTGCAAAGGTGTAGTCGAGTGGTATTTATGGGTAATTTCGATGGACTTCATGGGTAGGTTTGCTTTAGGCCAGATGGCTCCCCAAGAATCCATCTAAAAGCTGCTTCTCGTTGTTAGTTTATTTTTTATTCTGTTCCTCATGAGAATTAGAATTCAATCATTTTGAAAAGCTGAGTATTTAATACAGCTTCATAAGATTAAAAAAAAAAGTGAAAGTAGAAGCTGTATCAAACAGCCCTGTCATTCATTTCTCTTTCACATGGGAGCTCTCTCTCATTTTATCAGCTTATATGGGCCGCATAGAGCAACGCGGAGCCAATCCGTTAGGCAAGGTTTCGGCCCAGCCACCACTTTTTTAAAAAAAATTATTTTTTTTAGATAAGGATACAAAATCTGGCCTCTATATCCACTTGGGATATACACAGCCAAAAGTTACACGAGCTCTTAGACTCAAAGCCTCAAAACTTAGGAGCACAAAACAACAAGAAAGAGAGCTTTAGGACTATGAAAAAGCTAGAAAGACTAAGTTTCAGAACTTCTTCTCCGTCCTTGCTTTCAACTAAGCCCCTAACCTCATCCAGCTGAGCCATCCAAACTTCGGTCTACTTTGCGTGAAGATAAACCTTCGAGGCGACGTCTCCAAGGAGGCGACGAGGGTCGCCGATGCCGCCCGCCTCACCGAGACAAGGCTTTCACCTGGAGAACAGAATACATGAGGGCTATGGAGTGCCATGACAACCCTCCAGGAAGGAAAATGGCGTCCAAATACGTCATAATTGTCGAGACCGGTAGGAACACCGGCAAGGCTTTCGCCAGCACCTCCACAGCAACCTATGCACTACCCACACACAAAATAGACCTCCACCAGCGCACCGGAGTCCTGCACGCCTCAAGGCCATGGCATAACCACCCTTGAACTCCACGACGAGCCGCTTCCTGCAATGACCGCCATTGAAGAAACCACTATGCGACGCCTATGCGCCACCATAGAAAAGATCCAGGGACAAGAGCCACAGGTCAAACCTACGGCCGTCGGCGCACTAAGTCGCCCACCGCCGCGCCATGCCTTCCCGCTCGAGCAACGCCGCGCCATGGCTCCCTGGACAAAACCAGCAGCCTCACCTCCTGCCGCACCCTGGCCGCTGCCACCGGCGCCGGTCGGCCTCCTCCACCCGCCGGACGGCGCACTCCAGCGCGCCCACCCGCTCCGCCAGCCTGCTCAGCTCGCACAGCGCCGCCACCAACTCCTCACCTTCCTCGCGTCCAATCCATCAACGGCTCCGCCCTCCAACGCCTTCTACTCCTTCATTCCCAACGGTTCTTGCCGCCGCTTGGCTTCAACGGGAGCCGCCACTTGTGCATAAGCATGATAAATATAACAAAAATGTTCACAAATAAGAAATTCAAGACCACAATTATGCACAAACTATAAATCTCTGAACTGATCTGGACATGTATGGAATAAGCTATGAACGGCAGAAATCTTAGTAGTGTGATTCACCAAGGAGTACTCAAAGCTGTTCAAACAAAGATGTGCATCATCAACTGAGAGCTCTGAAGTGCGCAGCAACGCGAGACTGGGTCCAGAACTAGAATGGCCTATGAATATTTCGCTGAATTGGCAATTGACTAAGACAGCAGGTGAGCAGAATAATATTTCTCGACTCAAGTCCTAAAGAGCAGAATAATATTTCTCGCTCAACTGAAAGGGCAGAAAGTAATTCAAACAAAAGGCATTGCTAAGAAAGGTTCAGGTAGAACTGGGGAAACCAATTTATCATACAGGACCCAACATCACAGAATGAACCAAGACAACACCACCTCCCTATTACAGATCATGATCAGGTTGAATAGAACATCCATTGCCAAAGGCCCAAAAAGACATCAACAATAGTAGTAGTGAGCAAGATTCAGAAAAAGTAAAACAACAGCTCAATTACGTGGCTAGAATACTATCGATTTGTCAAGAGTAATTCTCCCAGAGGCCAATTATATTCACAATCACTGAGCTATATCACAAATCCCACAGGTTATCATCGATTCGGAGATGTATTATCAGCACCATTCAAGCAACAGCAACAGAAATCATGAACACGATGCAGCCAGTAAACAAAACAGACGGATGAGATGGAAGGACGCCTCACGTAGCAGGTATAACTTGAAGCTCACACTGCAGGAGCGTGGGCCGGCGCGGCGCTGCGCGAGAATACCAACACGCACGCCGCCGCTGCGCCGTGGTTAGAGCTCCTCATACCGAAGCACACTTCACCACGGGTCCAAGATCCGGAAGCAACCGCAAATGGAGTCGGCATCCATGGCCCACCGGGGTGTGCCGAGGTGGCAGCACGGCGCGCGGTGGGAACCGAAGGCCGAATTTTGCGACGGCGGGAGGTGCGGTGGTCCGGGAGGAGGCGGTGGGAACCATGAGCAGCCTCTCTGTGCAATATAGTTCTCAATCTATTTGCTACTATGAAGTTTTAGGGTTCCATGCAGAAGGTTTCTATATTATTGTTTCTTTTTTCGAGAACAAGCTTCTATATTGTTCATGCACGTGATTCCACGTAACGAGAACATATCAGAAACTTGAACCGCATTATGTTCTGCTACTGCTTTAGAAATTTATGTAATCATTTTTCATATGTTTGATCAGTTCAGCATGCAAACCATCTTTTTCATGTAAACTCCATAAAAACCACATGTAAAAGTTTAAAAAAATTCTCAGAAAATAAGGTAGGGTAGATGATGGTATATAGCACTGTAAAATTTCAAGGTTAACCTCAATCGCATCCGCAACATATAAAATCAACAAGCATAAATAGTGATGAACAGTGAAACAACTATTCATATTGAAATTGTCTTTTTCATGCGTATCTTGCAAACGTGATTGAGTTTAATCTTGAAATTTTATATAGTTATAAATTATCATCTTCCTTACATATGATATTTTTTTCAAAAATTTAAAAAATTATATACGTGGTTTCCAATTTACATGGAAAGAGTGGTTTCTACCTGGTATTTGCCCAAAACCCCCACTTCTGACGCCCCGAGGCCAATACTGGCAACGTCGCCACCACGAGAGAAAAGAAACAGGACATGCGAGCGCTCTATATAGTACTTGTCCCTATGATTAGTCACTACATTTGTTGGACAGATTAAATTGTGCTCACAATGGCCGGCGGACGACCATCAGACGACGGTACAAGAACCAGGACAATGCTGACGACGAACCATGGGACATGCAGAGTAAACGCTACTAACTTTTTTTTCTCGAATGCGCAGGAGAACTGCGTATCATTATATTAAGAAGAAAACAAAGGAGTCTAGACGACTCGTACAACCCCTAAAGGGGAAAAAAAGAGGGGGGGGGGGGGAAACACTCGGCCATCAATGCCAAATCCCACGGAGCCCTTTGGCTCCCGCCAAACACCACACACTAGCCTCATCTCTAATATTCTGCATTATAGCGTTATGGTGAGGTGAAGCCCCCTCAAAAACACAACTATTTCTATGCTTCCAAATCCACCATGCCACCAACACGACCAAAGAGTTGAAACCCTTGCGAATGACCTTGGGCACCCCCTGTAAAGCTTGATGCCACCAATCTGTGAAGATGTAGTCATCCACACTCGGAGCTAAGTGCTGAAGCCCAATCTGAGATAACACTGAAAACCACACATTCCTTGCAAACACACAATTAGTGAGCAAGTGCTGCACATTCTCCTCCTCCTGATCACACAGAGGGCAACGCTCAGGGTGATCTAATCCACGACGAAAACGCTACTAACTTACCAAAAGAAATTGAGCGATTTGGTGCTTGCATGATTATAGAATCTATGTTGCATTTCAATCATTACATGCTAGATCAGAGCTCTTGCGTGTGGGTTATGACTTAAGAGCGTAGGTCTAGTATTGGTTTCCTGATTCGTGTTCATTCTGCTCGCAAGCTGTTCGGTAAATGCCCTGACCCAACAAATTAGCAGCGACTCCTTTGGCAGGAAGGCGCGCTATTGATCGATCAGCAGTGATGTCCATACTAAACAAACAGCAGTCATGCGACCTTTGTTCTTCGCAGTTCCCAGTTTATACATACTGGTATACACTTGATTAATTAGTTAAATATCACGCAAGTATGGCCGTCTTGACGGGAGGTTGAATAAAAATGGTTGTAAAATCTAGCAGATAAAAATGGTTCGCCTTTGAGCTTTCATGCTGGCTTTTACTTGCTTCCTTTTTGCGTTCTGTTCCTAGCTTATCGCCTGGTAAGTCGAGTCTCTTTCTTCTTTTTGAAAGCGTGGTTAGTCGAGTCTTGATCCCCCATCAGCGTAGCCGATGACAACGCCACATCTTGGCTCGAACGCAAGCATTGTATTCGTCCGGTCAGTCAACTTGTGTGTTGTCAGCTGTGGGACCCCAGAGCAAGCTTTTCTTCTTGTTGGCATCTTGGGTGAAAGAAAGAAAAGCATATTATTATTCTTCCTCAGGCTTAGCGGAGCCTGGGTCCTACCAATTATTCTTGCCGACACCCTAGCAACAACACTGCATTTCCTCCTCTCTTCTCTACCCAATTAACTTTCCCCGAAAATCTTTCGCTGCACCATTGTTGTCCATTAGCTAGCGTGTGGCCACACGGAGCAACAAGAGCCGGTACGTACATACTTACAACTATGGCACGAATTTGTTCTTGATTTTCCATGAACATAGTTCGTGAGTGGAATTTTCAGATATCTGAGATACTATCCTTGGCAGCAGCAACTAACTTGTACTTCTATTTCACTTGCCTCGCCGTGTTTCACCTCGGCCTTGGCCGTTTTGCCTCAGCCGAACTTTACTTTCACCTCGATGGCATCTCCTTAACTAGAAGCTCCCCCTAGCTCAACGAACTCACCTCGACGAGCTCCAACACGCCTCGATTGCTTGAACTCGGCATGGTTCATTTTGGTCTCGAAGACTTTTGCCTCAGCCGCCTTACACCCACCCTCCAGGGTCGGGTCTCCAACAAGCACTAACTTCTCTTTTTCAGATGGGAGAATCTGATGTTCCTGCTGTCCCGATTAGGCCCGAGAGACTCTGATATTCCCGCCACCCCATCCAGGACTAGGAGACTCTGATGTTCCTGTCGCCCTGACCAGATCCGAAAGACTCTGATGTTCCCGCCACCCCGACCTGGCCCGGGACTCCGATGTTCCTAACAGTAGACACTAATGTTCCCGCTTTCCATACTGCATTCAGGTGTGCCTATTTTGCGATTCTTGTCTATTGACAGTAGCTGATTTTAGCAAGGCCATAAAGAACTTCAAAGAACGTGGTTAGTGGTTTCCACAAGAAGTTGCGGGCTACATGTCTCGAGGTGTATGTTACTAAAACATTGGGTGGAATTATGAGTATGAATGATCTTGTAATTTCATCTTCCGTTTGTTGCAAATAGCTACTTCCTATAATTGAAGGATAATTGTATTTGTTATATAACTCTAATATTTATATGTGATTAATCTGCACGTGATAATTTGACCCTACCGAAATAAGTGATAGAGATTCTTCTCTTTTTCTTTTGATTAATGTAAAATTTTTTAGAATTTTTTTTACGATTATTGTGGGATTTTTGTCTCAAAACAAATAAGGTGCCTTCAATATCATCAGATATTTTTATTTATATAGATCGTATTATCTGGGTTTTATGTGAGATGCATTTCCAGTATGCGTACAACACCACCTTTTGCACTCCTAGCATCTTGATTTGTTCTTGTAGTACATAATGCATATTTCACATTTCCTGGTCCCATCTTTGCTTTGTTGCAATAACCTTTTTTACTCAAGGCATGCATGAATATATTTTTCGTTTTAGTTTGTGTGTTTAACAGGTTGCTAATTCTATTTATGTTTTAAACAGCTTTCGGTTTGCCTGATTGGTGGGCCCATCTCTCTAATACAACCTGTGAGCTCGCAGAAAAAATTACATGGTCTGCGTTTACATGAGGCGTTGGTGAAAACCTACATGGTCTGCTTTACAATTATTGGAGGGCTCCATAATTAATTGGGCACATGCATGCTTTTGCTGCAATTATTTGCGTGTGGGCTCTTCTCATCTGATATTGCGAAACAGCAGTACTAGTGCGAAGTTGAATGGGTCCATCTGACGTGACCTGAAGAGACATGGCAGCCACATGACTCCACCAGTGTATTATGCTAGAGGATTATTCTCCATGTCTGCACGGCTGATGCTAATACGCCGCGCAAACTATTTGTAGTAACGTGTGGTTTCTTTTGCTTTGTTCTAGCATTAAGGAGAAAAGCGACATCTTCGACCTTGCTGTGCACCCATTGCAATAAGCCCCATCTTCTCCGGGAGCAGACAGCAGAGCCATTCCATAGGAAACAGGGAGCAATGGCTGAGTCTGCTTGTACTGCCGTGATTGGGAGCGTGAGCAACATCGCTGTTCAGGAGACAACATTATTATGTGGAGTGACCACTGAAGTGGAGTTCATGAAAGATGAGCTGGAGCGGCTGCAGTGCTTCCTTAAGGACGCTGATGACAAGAGGAGGTCAGGAAATGCAAGTGTTGCTAACTGGGTGAGCCAAATCAGGGATGCAGCATATGAGGCTGAGAATATCATCGAAGTTGCGGAGTACATGCAGAAGAGAAACAGGATCAAGAAGGGCTTCCTGGGTGCCATTTCAAGGTATGCTCGCTTACCGAGCGACTTGATTACGTTTCATAAAGTTGGTGTTGAAATTCAACGAATAAAAAGGAAGATCATTGAGATACATGAGAGTGCAAACCGTCTGAAAATTGTTGATTTGGGTAATGCTTCAAAAGAGAATGGTCATGTTATGGATGAATTTCCTCAAGATTACCATCAAACGTTTGAAGATGATGTTGTAATTGTTGGTTTTGAGGAAGAGTGCGAGGAAATAGTGGAAAAGCTAGTTAACCAAAAGAGCAATCTTAGTGTTGTGTCCATAGTTGCCATGGGTGGGGCGGGAAAAACTACACTCGCCAGAAAAGTCTGTAGTTCATCTAGAATTAAAGAGCAGTTTGACACAGTTGTTTGGGTGACTGTATCTCAAAAGTTCAAGGGCATTGATTTATTGAAGGATATTATGAAGCAAATAACGGGGGACAGAGATGAGTCTAGAGCAATTGATCAGATGCAGGAGTGTGATGTGAGAAACAAGATCTATGAATTTCTATTGCGCAAAAGATACCTAGTAGTGCTTGATGATGTGTGGACTACAGATACATGGAACCAAATAAATATAAATGGTAAAGTCTTTCCAGATGCAAATAACGGTAATAGAGTACTGCTAACCACACGAAAGGAAAATGTTGCAAATCATATTCAAATGTCAACCGATGTTCATCATCTGAAGCTCTTGGATGAAGAGAAAAGTTGGGAACTTTTTAGTAGCAAAGCTTTGCCGTCATACAAAAGGTATGTGATTTCTAAACTGGATGAGTTTGAAGAACTGGGGAGAAAGCTTGCAAAGAAATGTAATGGCTTACCACTTGCGCTTGCAGTTCTAGGGGGCTATCTATCAAAGAATCTAACTATAGAAGCATGGTCGGATGTGCTTTTGAGTTGGACATCAACAGAAGATGGACAAGCGATAAGAGAGATCCTAGCTCGCAGTTACAATGACTTGCCAAGTCATTATATAAAATCTTGTTTCCTCTATCTTGCTGCTTTCCCAGAGGATTATGTTATACGAGTGTCACATCTTATCGAATTATGGATAGCTGAGTGCTTCATTCCACATACAACAACACACAAACAGGAAGAAACAGCACATAAGTATGTAACTGAGTTAGCTCAAAGAAGCTTGGTCCAAGTTGTTAGCAAAATCAGGGCACATAGATGGATCGACGAAATAAGGATTCATGATATTTTACGTGACTGGTGCATAGAAGAAGCAAGACAAGATGGTGCTCTTGATGTCATTGACAAAATTGCAGGTCAAGCTTCGTCTTCGCTCTTTGTATATTGCAATGTATTTCCCATTATGTTGATTTCTCGCTGACAAACGGATTTACTCCAAAAAAAATTGCAGGTCAAGCTGGTGCATCATCATCCAATACCATGACATCCTATCGTTACTCTTTTCAAAACTTCTGCAATGATAAGATTTTCCAGGCAACACCTAATCTCCGAACTCTACTTGGCTTTGATCTTCCATCAATGTCCCTACCTAAGCTGAGGTTCCTGAGAGTTCTTCATGTAGAAAATTCAAGCCTAAAGAATTTCTCTAGGGCAATTGGTGGCTGCACTCACCTAAGGTGTCTCAGGTTGAGAAACTGTAAAGAGGTCACGCTCCCTTCTTCAATTGGACAACTCCTTTACTTGGACACTATAGATCTGCTTGGCACAGAACTGGACACGTTAATACCAAACTCACTGTGGGCTATCCCTGCTCTAAGGCATGTTTACCTTAGTAGGGCATTTTCTCCACCAAGGAGCGTCCAACAGAAAGAGTTCCAGACTTTATGGTTAGATCTTCCATGTGGCGATAGTAAATATTTCCAGAGTAACATGGTGACGTTTTTGGGCCAAATGACCGAACTAACTGCCTTGGAGTTGTTCGTGTCACCCATGCCAGCGCAGATGATTAAAATATTGGCAAAACACATGCCTCGCCTGGTTGATGTTTATCTTAAACGATTCGATGTGCTTGATAAGTTTCCTGAGAGCCACCTCCTCCCACAAAGTCTACGGAGGCTCATTTTGATTGCTAGGGTCATTAAAGAAGACCCGATGCCGATCCTGGAGAAGCTTCCATGTCTTGTGGTACTGTGGTTGCACGGCTATGAAGGCCGGATTGTGTCCTGCTCCACCCAAGGATTCCCTCGGCTGGAACAGTTGCTCCTTGAGAACTTTTCCAATGAGGAGTGGAGGATAGAGGTCGGGGCAATGCCAAGGCTCTCCATACTGACATTTTATATGTGCAACAAGATGAGTACGCTCCCCAAGGGGTTGCTGCACCTACCGTCCCTCAAGGAGCTACGTCTGGAGCTCATGTCCAAGAATTCTCGAGATGATAGCACTTGCGAAGAGCTGCAGCGAAAAGGATGCAAGGTTGGTAACTATGTCCCCTCCCCTACTTGTCATTCTTTCATTTTCTTTTATTTGACTAGTATTTGCGTTCAGGACTTTTAAGTCTCTCGTACAAATATTTGCAGTGCACAGAAACAAGCAGCAATATGCTCAATAAACGACATTTAACTTATTTTTGACTTTCTCTACGTTGCTACCTTGTTTGTTTGGTGAATTTACTGGTTGGGTTCAGTTTTTTTGGTCATAACTAGGATCATTTTCTTTTGGCAAAATTTGCTCTATGTCATATATCTATCTACTATATATTAATTAGAAGCTCCTCTAGAATTCTTGATCACGTTAATTCTATGAGGTAAAATGGCTAGAAATTTCTACGTTAACCAGAAAATTCTTGAAATTCCCATATTACTAAAAAAAGAAAACATCCTGACCATCAATTGGTGTAATATACGGTGTAGATTAGTTATGGATATTACCATGCATGGTTTACCGAAACACGCACAACTCATGCAGTCAAAGCTATATCACGATGAAAAAGGTTAATGCATATGTCTCCTAGCCGTCTACATCAAGGGCTCGTGTCTTCAAACCAAAACCAATCGAAGTGTGTTGTATATAGCTGATCTAACGTACAGGCTCAATACAAATTAGAATCTAGGGATGACGTGTCATTTTTAAAGTATAACTCTGAATTGAAGTCGCATAGGCAAGAATTAAAGAATAAATGTGGAATATATATATATATATATATATATATATATATATATATATATATATATATATATATATATATATATATATAGAGAGAGAGAGAGAGAGAGAGAGAGAGAAATTCAGAGTATATATTAATGTACGTACAAAGAATAAAGGATTCTGACGTCACAAAGTACGTACATCTCAAGTAGTACATCATCTAACTTAACATACACGTTTGTGGTTTGTAATTTGACGTCACAAAATACTCCAGGTTCCTAACTTTACAAAGTAGATCACATTGTTTGATCTAACAGCACATAACACATAAATTCAAGCAATTGCTGGTGGTTGGACAGATTTCTTAGTAACTCTAGGTGGTTTCCAGGGTTGAATGATAGAGGCAGCTGTTGATGGTGTGGCTGCACTGTTGCTTGGCGTGGCTCCATCTGTACTAATCTTGAGCATCAGTATATGAAACACTAAGCAGTTCAAAGTTCATCCTTGAACCACGTTTCCGAGCAATACAACATAAATAAATCAAAACATTTCAACGTTTTCAACATGCATGTGCTGGAAGCTTGGAGTTGGGAGGCTTTGCCTCAAAATCTGATGAAAGTGAGTTAGAGAGTAGGAGAGAGGCGTGAGAGAGAGACAGCTAGGGGCATTTATCGTCATTTTGAAAACAATCTAACGTGGTTTTCTAATGGTTGGCCAATGGAGTGGAGTGGCATTTGGAGAAGAAAACTCACAAAACAGTGGCATATTCACAGTAAGGCAGTTTTGGATGGCATTTTTAGAATTCTAGGTTTGAGTGACCATCGACATACAACAAATTTTCCTATCAATTCCATAACTTGGTGCTATTCTCTTGTATGCTTTATGCAGGTGATATGGGGTTGGTAATCCTCTGGTTGTGGGTCAACCTTGATGCATGCACGAGTTGAAGAATTCTGCAGGATGTGTCAGGGACTCCTCGATTATCCTCCATGCATGCATTTTTCTTCCTTTGTAAACTATGGTTTGTATTTTTAATCAAGTATCTTCGGTGTGTTTGCGTGTTGGCCATTAATTATACTGCATTCTTTTTGCTTTTATGTAATAATAATGAACACGAAGCGAAGAACCTGTGCTTCATGGTAATACTGTCAGTATTTCGTGTAGATTGAGATTTCCAAATACAAACATTTGTGCTGTTAACCTCTGTATTAATTACATATATAATCTCTTTGCATGATTTTTGGTTGAAAAATAACTGGTTTGTCATCACCGAAGTAGTTATGTAATTATGTTACGTATGAACCAAAGGGATTGCTGTTGCCGTTAGAGATGAGTAATCCCATTCCCATAACGTCCTTTGCCATAGAGATCGCCCTAAGAAGAAGCTATCTTACTGTGACTACAGCTGATTGCAACAAGGCAACACAAATGTTCCAATAAGTATGGGAGGTGCTTCTCTGCATCACTATTTTAAAGTTACACAAATATTAAAACATAAATAAATAGTGAGGTGGGTAGTAATTATTTACCTCTTCTCTCGCTTTAAAGTTTGTACAAGTTATATTGAGGGGGTGATGCATAAAAACATTAATTATTCAATAAGCGGCCCGGCCCAACAACGATAGGGCTGGATCAGATGCATGGGCCATGACCCCTGAGGGCCTAACCTACAACGCAGCAATTCGAAGGCCACCAAATGAGGGCCCCACGGACGGTCACATGCAAACGCTCCTCGCACCTCTCCTTCCATGCACAACTGCACAAACCCACCCCTTCGACGAAAGTACTTTACCAAGAACTGCCTGCAGAGCCCGTTCAAAAAAAAAAAGAGCTGCAGAAACTAGGTTTCCCCCCTCGTTTTGTGTTGTTTTAGAAATCCTTGTACACACTAGAAGAAACTGGGCGCAGCTATTTGGAGGTGTCAAAAGGATCATTAGTTTCTTCTTTAAAAAATGGTTATATGTTTTCTTCTTTGAATTAAACACATGCTCCACTTATAAACAATGCAGTTCCTTACTTTTTTTTTCTTCTTTTGCATGTAAATCTGTTTTTTTCCTTTGCTATATTAGTATAATATATGTACTGTAGGAGCCTCTCCTATTGTTTTTATAAAAAAAACAGTAATCTTGAAAATTGTTTTGTTGTCCTATATTGATATCTCTTTCAACCTTTGAATACCCTTCACTCTTTGTTCAGCCATGAAAAAACGGTCGCCTAGGGTGCTTACTTTCAGTCGGCTGGCACATGGCTCTACACTACTGCAATGTTTCTATTTTTTTTCAGTTTATATCTTATAACTTATGGTTTATGTTTTTTCCGAACAAATAAATGGAACAGATTCTTTGCCTTTTTTTGAAGTAGCTTATCAAAATAGTTTTTTCATAATGGCTTATCGGTGTTCAGTTTATTCGTATAAGCGCTCGTATTAGGACAAAATGTAACATAAGATGATCAAAATGTATTCATGATAGTATTTCCGATATCAGTTGTTCCTTGGTTGCCTTATGTCCATTGCTTACTTATCATGCTTGTCCTTTATTTCATATGGTTGCATTACTTGCCTTTACTCTTGTGTTGCGACTGTTGTTGGGTACTTGCTGAGATTTCCAAATCTCACGTTTGCTCTTTTCAGTCTTAGGTAAAAGACCAATGGAGTGATAGCATTATGCATGGGTGGGAGCACTCGAGTTTTCAGCACCGTGGCTTGCCACTATGGTTGTTTTACTTGTTCTTTATTTGGTTAGAAGTGGACCGGTCCCATATTTCAAATACTTATTTCAGCTTCTGTTGGTTCTCTATTAAAGTACTTTTAAAGTTTTATTTTTCTTGTGATTTTTATTATTGCTTTTATTATGATCCTTTACTTAGGCGATGACGTTTCATAGTAATATCCTATATGGTTATGTGGGGTGCTACATTGTCCTATCAATATTTCTTTCCACATTTGAATACCCTTCACACCTTGTTCAGTCATGAAAAAACAGTAGCCTAGGATGCTAACTTTCAGAGGGCGTTTGATACAACTTTAGCTTCTAGTATTTGGCTTTTAGAAGACGAATCAAACACTATAACTTCTGGAAGCTGCTTCTTAAAGCTTGCTTTGAATGCCAAAGACAGCCCGCTTCTCGCCCGTGTCTGTGTGTCGCCTCCCCCATTTGCTGCCTCTCTCCCAACGTCGTCTCCTCTCCCCTACCATGCCGCCTCCCCCCTCCGCATGCCTCCCCTCCCCTGTCACCATGTAATATCCTAGATTTCAGGAAATGCAAAAGTGAGGAAAATTTTAAAAATTTTGCATGCATATTATTTATATTGGCTTCTCGCCTCAAACACCTTCTACAGTGCTCCTTCTAGCCACTACTATTTGTAGGCTAGCTAAAAGACAGAAGCTCTAGCCAAAAGCTAGAAACTCCAGCCATTTGAAACGCCCGCTCAGTCCGCTGGCACGAGTACAGGCAGGCGCATGGTCTCTAATGCAATGTGACACCAGATGACCAGAGCTACTATGTGGGCCACAAAGTGCAGCGCCATATGGTTGTCACATGTTGCCACAGCCCGACCCGTCTTCCTATTTGGGCCTTTGAAGATCATGCTGTCGTCATTTGGTCTTGCATTCTTATTTCAGTTCAACAAAGTACCAGTGTTCCACTTCCTGCTCAGGAGCAACGCATTTGATCCAGTACTTTATGCAAAATATTTTGCGGTTTTCTTCCTCTTGAAACAATTTTCATTAAATATCAGTGGGCAGCCACAACGGGCAGAATCACGTTACTTCTGTGCTTTAAGATATTACAGAATCTTAAATTTGTTCGACGGAATTAAATTTTCATTAAATCTGTTGCACATTAGTGGAGCGGGAGCCGGAGTGAGCCAGCTTTTGACTCGGTCGTAAACGAGTGAGCTAACGTCTATTCGACGAAATTGACAAACCGTGCTTGAGCAGCTTGCGAGTCATGGTCTCATGGACCTTTTTATACCGCACTACTTCCGTGTTACCATCCCACGCGTTTCATATACCTGCTAATCTTAATTTATTCTCTCCTTAGGTTCAGTAGAGCCTGGGTCTATCAATTATTACTTTATTACCCAAGCTTCCCTCCTGTCTTCTCTACCCAACATTCCCCTGAAATCTTTCGCTGCACCATTGTTTGTGGTCAATTAGCCAGCGTGAGGCCATGGCCACGGAACAACAGGAGGTACGTATCTGCTTACAACTATGTCACGAGTTTGTTCTTGATTTTGCGTGACCATAGTTCATGATTGACATTTTCAGCAATCTGAGATAATATCCTTGCTAGCAGTAGCAACTAACTTGTACTTCTGCTTCACTCGCCCAGCCACAAATCACCTTCAGGTTCTGAGCTGGTCTACAAACTTCGCCACACAACGAACAGAGTAGTTGATGGACGGAGTCATGGTGAGCGTTGCCACGGGGGTGATGAACTCCCTCCTCACCAAGCTCACCACGCTGCTGGGGGAGGAGTACAAGGTGCAAAAGGGCATTATGCGAGACATCACCTTCCTGAAGGATGAGCTGAGCAGCATGAACGCTCTCTTAGAGAAGCTGGCCGAGATGGAGGTGCTTGACCCACAGCAGGAGTGGAGGAACCAAGTGAGGGAGATGGCCTATGATATCGAGGACTGCATCGATGAGTATATGCGTCGGCTCCACCAGGACTCGGGCGAATCCAGTGGTATCAAGGGGTTGCTTCGCAAGACGATCAAGAAAGTGAAGAAGCTGGGAGCTTGTCAAGAGATCGCTGAGCAGATAAAACAACTAAAGACTCGCATCGTCGAGGCAAGCGAGCGACGTGACAGGTACAAGCTTGATGCAGTCCTCGACTCTTCCAATAGTATTGGTGTTGTGCCCATCGTCGACTCTGGCAGCACTGGTGTTGTGCCCATCGATCCCGGGCTACCTGCCCTCTATGCTGAGGCATCCGACCTTGTTGGTATTGATGTTCCGAGGGAGGAGCTCATCAAGTTGGTGAATGATGGGGAGGAGCAGTTGAAGGTGGTCTCAATTGTGGGGCTTGGAGGATTAGGCAAAACTACCCTCGCCAACCAAATATATAAAAAAGTAGGTGAACAATTTGATTGTCGGGCTTTTGTATCGGTGTCCCAAAAACCTGATGTAAGGAAGATTTTACGAACCATTCTCTCTCAATTTAAGAAGCAAGAGTATGACAACGCCAACTCAGGGGATGAGGAGTGGATCATAAATGCACTAAGAGATTTCCTCAAGGACAAGAGGTATCACAGTTTAAATATAATTTTCGTTAAATCGGCACAAAATATTCTGTTCTTCCATTAACATATAAATTTATCAACGAACGAGCAGTGGCTTGCAACGTTAAGCTACAAGATATGTGAATTACATTTCATATCAAGTTATGCATTTTTGCCATCAACATGATTAATTTGTTTTTGAAGGAAAACAATAGGAGCGTGTTCTACTGTGTATATTGTAGCATCCCACATATCCATATGGGATACCACTATGGAACGTCATCACCAAAGTGAGGAATAAATAAGAGCAACAGTAGAAATCACGAAGAATTTGAAACTTTATTAACACTTTATTAGAGAACCAACGGAAGCTGAAATAAATGTTTGAAACATAGGATCGGTCCACTTCTAACCAAAAGAGGAATAAATAAAATGATATAAATAGTGGCAAGCCACGGTGCTGAAAATTCGAGTGCTCCCACCCATGCATGATGCTATCACTCCACTAGCCTTTTACTTGAGAAGGAAAAGAACAAGCGTAAGATTTGGAAATCTCAACAAGTACCCAACAACGGTCACAACACGGTGAGTAAAAGACAGGTAATGCAAGCAAGATATATAAAGGACAAGTAATATAAGCAAGTATTTGACACAGGTTAAATGCAGTGAAACCAGGTTACCGGAAATACTGATAAAGTAATTGACATGATCAATGAAATTAAAGTTAATTGTTATTTAGCAAGTTATGACAATGGAACTGCCGATTACTCCTACATACCCGGTTATACGAGAATAGTAAGACATAATACTGTTCTCGACTGTATAACCGTAGACATGGTGTAATATCCTGAGTAACAAGAGTGTACAGTCCCTCGTACGTTACTAGGTGGGTGGCAATCTCCCCTATATGTGGATAACCCCAGACCAGGTAACAGTCATATTGTTAACATATTAAATGGTGTGAATTTAAGGGACTGAGAGAAGGCTAAGAAAACGTTATGAGAAGTGAAGATTTGTTAAGGTTAGGAATGAAAGGACCTAATACCCGATAGGAGTGATGTCAAATGATAAAGTGGTGATAAGATAACTGTTACATCATTGGCAGGTTTTGTAGTATGAATTTAAGACAACTAAGAGATGGCGGAGATAAGGCTATGATAAGTGAAAGAATTCGCTAAAGGTTTGAAATGGAGAAGCACTAGATCCTGATAGATGGTGATGTGAAATGATTATATGGTGATGGAGGATTAGGAATCATTCTAGGAGTATTATAATGTAGCTCACACAAAGTTGTCAACCATCTAGGTTTTATTATGTGATAAGTGATTATTAGTCAGATTAATAGGTTTAATGTATACTTCGGACATGGCTCACACACATCATACAATTAATGGGTCATGGTGTTAAGAAACTAAAACATAGCAACCCTAATGTCAAAAAAATGCTAATAATTTAAACCTAAGTTAAAACATGTTCATATGCTACCCCCATTAACGATTTAAGCATGAATTCTAAAACACTGATTAAAAGCATGAATTCTACAATATTGTTACTGAGCATTCTAATAAACCTAAAAGCATGTGAAACAAGATAAACCTAGAACATCATGGTATGAATACAATATTAAAGTCTATAACTAAGCAAGCATGAGCGATATGACAATAACCAGACAAGCATTAGTGATTTGATATTGACCCAATAAGCTTTAGTGATATGCTAGTAGCCAAGTAACTTTAGCAATATGATATTAGCCAAGTAATTTTAGCGATATGATATTTGCCAAGTGATGTGATATTAGCTAGGTGATTGTAGTGATGTGATATTAGTTAGGTACTTGTTGTGATGTGATATTAGTTAGGTAATTATAGTGATGTGATATTTGTACTCAATGGCAAGGTGGCAAGTAATCTAAAAACATGTGGCATGTGAAACGAAAAAGGCTACGGCCGTGAGGTACTTGACTTGAGCATACCCAGCGAAACCACCACATGAAGGATCAAGAATGCACAATTGTCCGGACGCTCCCTCAATAGCTGCGTGCAAACCTACATGGTGGAACAGAAGTGACTCAGATGAGGGTTAAGATAAAATTAAGGATGGACAGAAAGAAATCATTCGGCCAGAAGGAAATGCGTTCGCTGTAATTTCACCATGTGAATCACCATTCAGCCGAACGAACGGCGTTCGACCAAGCGAATAGCAGCCCGCTGAACGAATCAGCAATACTCTCACGCGAAATTGAGTTCGGCCATGCCCTGGTCCACCAAACCGTGCCAGCCTTGAACACCAGCCACCTGTCGCCGCCGACCATCGCCGCCGATGACTGTCAACCGCCGGCCTCCGCCGACGTCGGCCGTCGACCTCTATGGCCGGCTGGCGCCTCCCGCTGCTCGACTGCCCGCGCCACACGCCACTACCATGCCTCCACAGCCCACCGCCGCCTTCACGCCGCTCAGCCGCCCCCGCCAAGAGCCGCCACTGCCGCTGCCCGGCCGCACTTGACCTGCTCCGTCGTGCGCACCACCACCGCCACGTGCTGCCACCGGTGCTCCCACCACTTGCGTGTGCCGCACTGCCGCCGCGCACCACTGCGCCGCACCATGCCTCCACCGCTGCCCGCTGCCACCAAAGCTCCCGCTGCGCGCGTGTGCCGTGCCACCGCCTCGCTACGTGCTTGTGCTGCGCCACCGCCGACATGACGCCTTGCCACCGCTACGCGCCATCATTGCTGCCGGCTACTCCCGAAGCCGCTGCGCACATCGTGCACATGCGAACAGACAAGGAGAGGGAGAGGGAGAGAGAGAGAGAGATGTAGATGGGTTTTGAGGAAGAGAGAGATAAAGAGAGATAGAGATAAATATGGGAGAAAGAGATAGAGATGGATTCGTTTTTGTTTTTAGGGTGCTACATATATATTATACTAAAGACAAAAACTTATGTACAAAAAGAAAAAGAAAAGAGAAAGAGAAAGAACTTAAGTCAAATTGAACTATAATTCTCTTTCATTTGGTAGGTACTTCATTGTAATCGATGATATATGGGGTACTCAGGCATGGAAGATTATCAAATGCGCTTTACTGGAGAATGCTTGTGGTAGCAGAATAATAGTGACAACAAGAATTTCTACGGTTGCCAAGTCATGTTGCTCCCCTTGCCATGATGTTATATATGAACTAAAGCCACTAAGTGAAGCTGACTCTAAGAGTTTATTCTTTAGAAGAATTTTTGGCTCTGAAGACCGGTGCCCTCCTCACCTTAATGAAGTTTCAATTGGAATCATTAAAAAGTGTGGTGGTTTGCCATTGGCAATAATTACTATATCGAGTTTATTGACTACAAAATCAAACAGGAGAGAAGAGTGGGTTAGCATTTGGAATTCAATTGGTTCAGGACTTGAGAAAACTCTGATATGGAAGAAATGAAAGGAATTTTATCTCTTAGTTACAACGATCTTCCTCGCCATCTAAAGACATGCTTATTATATCTAAGCATGTATCCAGAGGATTATGAGATCGCAATGCATCAGATTGTAAGGAGGTGGATAGCAGAAGGTTTCATCAAGGTTGATAGGGAGGAAGGGGAATGCTATTTTAATGAACTTATAAACAGAAGTATGATCGAACCAGTCAATATGAGGTATGATGGCCAAGCAATGGCATGCCGTGTGCATGATATGATTCTTGATCTCATTATATCCAAGGCAGATGAAGAAAATTTTATCACTTTCACCGGTGACCAAACAAATAAAATTTGAAGACTGTCACTTGACTATCGCGGCCAAGAAAATGAGAGAGCAATGTCATCCATGGTTACTACTCATGTTCGATCCCTTGGCATATTTGGATATTCTGTACAAATGCCTCCTATTTCAGACATGCCTGCTCTGAGAGTGTTAGATATAGAGAGCAGTGAGAAGTTGAAAAATTGTGATCTTAGAAATATTGGGAGGCTAATTTAGTTGAGGTACCTACGGATTGATGCACGTTGCATTACAAATCTTCTAGAACAAATAGGTGAGCTACAACATTTGCAAACATTGGATCTACATCGTACTGAGATAAGAGAATTGCCGGCAAGTATTGTTAAGCTGCCAAGGTTGAAATGTTTACATGCTAATGGTGCAAAGTTGCCGGATGGGGTGGGGAACATGCAAGCTCTAGAGGAACTATCAGAAGTAGATGTGTGCGAAGAAAGCTCATTAAATTCTTTGCAGGAATTGGGCAGTTTGACCAATTGAGAACTCTTGAGCTAGTTTTCAACATTAGTGACTCACACAGTGATAAAGTGAAGTACGCGGATATCTTGGCTTCATCGCTTCGCAAACTCTTTAGTTCAAACCTTAGATGTTTGCACGTTTCAACGGATGTTTCTAGTTTTGCTGACATCCCTTTGGATTCAGTGTCCCCACCTCCTCATCTCCTGCGTGAATTATACCTTAATGTTTGTTGTTTCCAGGCGATTCCAGAGTGGATGGCCTCTCTGTCCAACATCACCCTGCTACGCATCAGGGTTAATCAAGTGACACAGGAAACCCTCTAGATCCTTGGGGACTTGCCCGCCTTGCTATATCTACAGTTAATTTCAGGAGTTGACCCTAAGGAAAAGCTCATTGTATGCAACAAGGGATTCAGGTATCTAAAGATCTTCTACTTTTGGTGTTGGGTCATGGGCCTGATGTTCGAAGGTGGAGCCATGCCAAAACTCGAAAAACTCTGGATTCATATCAAAGCACGTGAGGTTCAATCTGCAATCCGCATGTGGCGATCTCGGTCTTGGAATCCACCACCTCTCTGCCCTCAGTAGACTCTCTATCGATATTGATTGTGAGGGTGTGAGGGTGTCGGGACCCCGAATTTCCGAACCCGGACCCTCTGTGTATTACAGCACTAGTCCCAGATCAAAGCTAGTGCACACAGTCAAACAGAAATGATTACATCACCAAGTACGCTTTATTACAATAACAGAGTACTGACCAGAAGGTCTCATTATTACAAATGAGGTTTCAAGACCTCTCACACACAAAACACAGCGGAAGCAAAAAGATAACTCCGGCGAAGACCCATCAATACGCCACAGGCAATTGACTGGGGAAGCGCGACCTAGTACTCCGGGAAACCTTCGTCGAATCCACACGTGAAGTAGTTGTAATCTCCCTCTTGAGCTTCATAATCCTATGAGTATTATTTTTGAGTGCAGCATGTGAGTACATAAAGTACTCCGCAAGTCTTGGGAAAAATGCAATAGATGCAAGGCTTAACAAAGGAAGGCTATATGGTTCTTTTGCACAAAGCAATATTTCACTTCAATTACTACTAATTATTTTCGAAGGCATCAATCTAACAAAGTAATGGTTTTAACAGAACTATCATTAACTTTATAGTGAAGGTTCCATCCACCAACACTAGTTAACCAATTTTATAATTGATCAGGTTTAAATCTGCGGGTTCCATCCACCTTCTCTGGCTCCGACGGCCAGGATACCCTTCCGAGAGTTCCCTCTACTCTCGGAATTCCAAAACTTTGATTTTAAAAACAAAACCAGAAATCTACCATGTGAATGCATTCCTTGCCCGCCCTTGACCGTGGGCACAGCTATTCGAATAGTTTTACACTCTGCAGAGGTTGTACAACTTTACCCCCAAGAGATAAATTATCTTAATAGTCACCACGCTTCCTTTGGCATGAGACACAGATAAAATATCACAAAGCCTTTACCTCACTCTAGACTAGCTAGACACCACCCGCTGAGGTTTCACCGCAGAAGGGTTAAATCTGTCCAATCCGAAGCCCCCTCTTGCGCCGTATGAGTACAGTAAATCCCTGTCCCTCACTGTGAATAACCAGTAAATCCCTGGCACCTACTTTCCACTGGTGGCACCTAAACTAGGCTATCGTAAGTTAATCAGCTAGGTCGTACCCATATAGACTTGGGGTTGTACGGTAGTGCTCAGTCTGGACAAACACAAGCGTCGGTCCTTAATTGACTAGGGTGGAACATACACTTTACAAGATCTCGTGCTTGCTGCACCAACCCAAACCAACCATCCACCCTAATCTAAACCAATTTCCACATTTTATTTTATTTTAAAAGGACGGTGGCAACTCCAATTACCACTACATTTATAAACACAAGGTTACTTCAATAAATCATAATTTCCCATTTTCAAGATTTCAAAGGTATTAAATAGCATGATGTCAGACCCAGATTTTTCAACCCGAATCTTACTGTGTTTCACTGCACTAATCCCTGGATCAGTAGTTAGTGCACACAGGTACATTGCTGAATCATTTCATACATCGCATAATCAACCATTATATAAACTGAAATACACCACGTCGGGTGATAGAGTTTACAAAAGGGGCCGACTAGGCCAAATGTCATTATTACAGACACGCACAGCGGAATTATAACAAAAGTAAACCCAAATCCACAGGCAAGCGACTGGAAGGTACTGTGTGCATTATATGTCACCAGCTAACTAGTGACATACGTGCACACAACGCCGGATGTCCACTTGTCCATGTCGAATCAACGAAGCCTACGCCTTAGTTTCCTTCGTTGTTCTTCTCCTCCGTAGCGGGAGCTTCCTCGTAGGCGTAGTGGTCTTGCACTCCTGTTTCTGGATTTTTGCCGCAAAGCGAGCGTGAGCACTCCGACCCCGTGCTCAGCGAATCAACACACAGAATGCAGTATATAACATGTATGGCTAATCAAAGGATGGCTTTGGTTTATTTATTTTTGGCGAAGAGTGCTTTTGAATACAATTATATAAAAATTCCTAAGACCTAGCATTTGATAAAGCATAATGTTCAAGGAGTATTAATATGAATTTCCATACATATGGCATCACACCATATGCCTATTATTACCATAACTTCTCCCTACATACGGCATCACACCGTATGACATTTTTCAGCGTTATAGCCGCTTAACTTACCACTGGGACGACACCCAGGAACCACTGGAACGACCTCCAGGACATACTGGGACGACACCCAGGCACTACTGGAACGACATCCAGGAACGACTGGAACGACACCCAGGAACAACTCAAATCTGGGCTTTTCTCTGCCCTTCCACTTTTCCATTCCCATTTTTCAAATACTTTTGTAAACAGAACTATATCTAGTTAAGTTCCCATGTCTGCCCTTGACCGTGGGCACGGCTATTCGAATAGTTTTGACTCTGCAGAGTTTTGCACACTTTACCCACAAGAGATAAATCCACCCGTTGCCCCACATGATTCCTTAGCCATGCGGTTGAGTAGACTATCACAGGATTGTTACAATGCATAGTCCTATTGTGGTTACGCCCGCTAAGGTCTATCTTCCGTAGGATCCGACCATCCCTCGGGAAGGGTCCCTCGTGAGCCATCACGGGCAAAGGCGGGGATGCGACCATCCATCCCTTTGCTCGTGGTCATACCTTCACGTAACCACCTAGAGCCACACAAATTAGTAAACCCTGCCTACACTTTGCCAGCTTGTGGTTGTACTGTTTTACACGGGTGACATGACAAGATTCAGTCCTTAGTGGTATCAGGCGGTCTACCACTAACCCACATATGCAATCACTGCACCACACACAAACACACCACCGAACCAATCCGCCGAGATATTTGAGCAAGTTGGGGATCTTGGGTGTGTAAAATAATTATTTCCTACATATACAGTCATTATCACAATGACTGCCCAAACCAATTTCTCATGAATAACGTGATGCTCGGGACAATTTCTTGCCCCGAGTTCCTAATCAATGCTAAGCGGGGCATACGATTCTGGACTTATTTTCAAATGTTACTAATATATTTTTGCTAGGCGACAAGGTTCACACATTTCAATATTCAAAGGAGGGTAATACTATTCAAGGTAAACAATGGCATATAACTAGATTATCAAATTTAGCATGCATTTGCATAAAAATAACAGCATGCACTTTGTTAATTTAAAACAAAGTAATTTGCGAAATGTAGGTTCAACATGATCAAAGTATTGACTCGCCTTGGTCACAGTGGTCGGGTGCTTGATTGTCCGGGGCTTCTAGTGCTGCGGCCTCGATCTCTTCCTCTTGAGCTTCGTATGCTATTTAATCGTGCGAAATACCCAAATAAAAGAAAAGCAATCCATCACTCAAAAGATCACCAGAAATTCAAATGAACTTTAAAAATTATTATTTCAGTTCCATTGGATAGATCTTGATTTTAGACAAATTTAGAAATTTGTCCCATTCAATTTGGAGTTAAAATGAATAAGTTATGATTATTTGAAGTTCTCAGTTTGAATTAATTCTAGAAAATATGAAATCTCTGACATGTGGGTCCCACAGGTTATTTTAATCCTTTTAATCTTTTTATTTCATTTCTTATTATGTGTGTACGACAGGTGGGTCTGGTTACTGTTCATGGGGTCCACTTGTCAGCATGGGCTAGGTGCAGATGTGCCACTGACATGTGGGCCCAGTGGTCGTGAACACTGTCTGTCTGCGATGGTCGACATGTGGGCCCCACTGTCGCCATGCAATTAAAAGAAATCGCTCGACCGCGCGCGGAGCCGGGCTCGAACACGCGACGCGGAGCGGGGGAGAGTTGACGCGTAAGCCACTCGGCCGCCGAGCGATGCTTACCCATATAGGTAAGTATACCTTTTGAGGTAGCTCCGAGAGGCGGCCGGGCAGAAGAGTCGGGGGCGACGGTGGCCGGCGGCGTGCGGTGGTCGGGAGGCTCCGGGGCTGCGTGGAATACAATCCCCGAGCGACGGGAGTCTTCGTGCGAGACAGCGGAGGTGGGGTTCACCGAGAGGGTCGGCGGCGTGCGGTGGCGGCGGTCCGAAGGGGTCGATCGACGCCGGCGATGTAGAGTGATCGGGGAGCTCGGTAGAGGGTGGTTTCTACTTCGCCATGTCCTGAAGAGGGTGTAGGAGGGAGTAATCGGCCGGGGATGCCCGGAATCAATGGTGGCGCGGTCGCCGGCCGTGGAGAAGAAGAAGTTGGCGGTGGGGATTTGGGGCGTTATAGCTCAATTGCTCGCGGGGAAAGGAAGAGTGAAGTGCTGCGGCGCGATCATGACTTCCAGGAGGGGTTTTATAGCCGGATGGGGCGCGCGCTAGGCGGCACTGGCGCTCCACGTGCTTACTCGGCGGGGAGATGAACCAAATCTCCTCCGAGATTCTGAGGAGAGATGGCGGGAAGTGCGGCTCCTCCTCGTAGGTTCTCCGATATTTTTCCGCGAGGTGAGAGAGGAAGAGTGGGGATCCACCGCGCCGAGGAGTGAGCGCGAGAGAGAGCGGCGTGGGCGCGTGGAGAAGAGAGGAGGAGGGAGACGACCACGGCGGCGGGGTCCACCGGCCGAGAGAAAGCGCGGGCGGGCGGGGCCACTCGGCGTGGCGAGCTGGGTTGCGAGAACGCGCCCACTGGGTGGTCGTGCGTCGTCACAGGCGTGGGAGAGGGCTGGGCGGGGTGATGGCGGCCCACAGTCTTTTCTTTTCTTTTCTTTACCATTTTTATTTCTTTTTGTATTTCTTTTGCTTTTCCTCTTGGGTATTTATGTGTGTATATATATACAGATATATCTTCACTTCCTTAATTCCTATAATTCTATATCTACCCCTTTGCTAATAATTGCTTATATAGAAGTTATTTTCTTATTATATTTGTTTGTATGCATATATATACATACATATACATATGCTTGTAGATATTTATTATTTTTATCTTTATTTTACTTTTTAACTCTTGTGGATCATCTTTTCAGATTCTTTATTTGATGCTCATGTTTTGTTATTTTATGCGTTATTTCTTCCTTCTTTTTATTTTTTTAAAATTCCTTTATAACTTTTAAAAAGCCAATAAACTCCAATTCCAAATAAAAAGCAAATAAAATAATCCAAAAGATCCATAATTTATTGCTTATATTTTTCAGGATGTTACAAATCTACCCCCCTTAAAAAGAATCTCGACCCCGAGATTCAGCCTAGCTAGCGAATAGGTCGGGGTAGTCTTGACGCAGTTTATCTTCCCTTTCCCATGTAGCTTCCTTCTTGGAATGGTGACTCCATTGCACTCTACACATACGAATGATTTGGGTCCTTGTCTTTTTCTCCACAGTATCCAATATTTTAATTGGTCGCTCCTTGTAGGTTAAATCTTCTTCTAGCTCAATGGCTTCCAGTGGAGTTTGATCTTACAGTACTCATGAGACATTTCTTGAGTTGAGACACGTGGAAGACATTGTGTATATCAAGATAGATTTTGAGGTAACTCTAACTGATAGGCAACCTCTCCTTTCTTGGACACAATTGGGAATGGTCCCACATAGCGAGGGGTAAGTTTGCCTTTGACTTTAAACCTCTTGACTCCTCGTAGAGGTGACACCTTCAAATAGACATAATCTCCAACCTCAAATGCCAACGGTCTTCGCTTTTGTCTGCATAACTCTTTTGCCTAGACTGGTTGCTGTAGTCGGTCCCTGATTAGGCGAACCTTCTCTTCAGCTTGTTTGAGAATGTCGGGTCCAAATATGATGTTCTCCCCCACTTCTGACCAATATAGTGGGGTCCTACATTTCTTTCCATACAAGGCTTCAAAAGGTGCCATCTGAAGGCTGGTCTGGTAACTGTTGTTGTAGGCAAACTCAGCATAGGGCAAGCATTTGTCCCAATCTTTAGAGAAATCCACTGCACAAGCTCTGAGCATATCTTCTAGTATCTGGTTCACTCTTTCTGTCTGACCATCTGTCTGAGGGTGATAGGCGGTGCTGAAATCCAGGTGAGTGCCAAGAGCTTCATGTAGACTATCCCAGAAATACGAGGTAAATTGAGAACCTCGATCTGAGACTATCCTTTTTGGTACACCGTGCAAGCACACGATACGGGACATATACAGTTCTGCTAACTTGTCTCCCTTGTAGGTGGTCTTGACTGGAATAAAGTGGGCGACCTTGGTCAACCTATCAATTATGACCCATACAGAGTCATATCCTGACTTGGTTCGTGGGAATCCAGTGATGAAATCCATTCCGACTTCTTCCCACTTCCATTGAGGTATCTGCAATGGCTGTAGTAGTCCTGCAGGTCTTTGGTGCTCTGCCTTCACTCTCTGACATACATCACAGCAAGCTACATGCTCTGCAATATCTCTTTTCATACGGGGCCACCAACAAAAATGTTTCATACCCTGATACATCTTGGTGCTCCCGGGGTGGAGAGAATATGGAGAGTTATGTGCTTCCCTCAATATCAGATTCTTAAGATCTTTGTGATGTGGGACTACGATACGTGTTCCATATCGTAGAGTACCCTCATGGTCAACCTTCATGTTGGGTGCCTTCCCTTCTTCCATTAATTTCTTCCATTTCAAAATGGCTGGATCATCTTGTTGTGCTGCCATAATCATTTCTTCTATACTTGATTGAATTTCCAAGGAGGCTAGAGTGTCTGGCTCTACTATTTCCAAATTCAGAGCTTTCAATTCCTTGTAGAGCTCGGGTTGATGTTCCCGTACCATGAGATTATTGCAATAAGCCTTACGGCTCAATGCATCTGCTACCACATTGGCTTTCCCAGGGTGGTAGTGCACACTCAAATCATAATCCTTGATTAATTCTAGCCATCTTCTCTGCCTTAAATTAAGGTGAGCTTGTGTGAAGAAATACTTGAGGCTCTTGTGATCTGTATACACATCACAATGATTACCAATCAAGTAATGCCGCCAAATCTTCAATGCATGAATCACTGAGGCTAACTCTAGGTCATGAGTGGGGTAGTTAGCTTCATGGGGACGAAGTTGTCTGGATGCATATGACACAACCTTGCCTTCTTGCATTAGTACGCATCCAAGTCCTTGGTGTGAGGCATCACAATATACCTCGAAATCTTTGCGTATATCTGGTAGAACTAATACAGGGGTGGTGGTCAATCTCTTCTTCAATTCTTGGAAACTTTCTTCACATGACTTGGTCCATTCAAACTTCTTCTCTTTCTTAAGTAATTGGGTCATTGGCTTGGCAATTCGGGAAAATCCTTCTATGAACCTCCTGTAGTATCCAGCCAAACCAAGGAAACTTCTCACTTCTGTGACAGAGGTAGGTTGTTTCCATTCCGTGACAGCTGCGATCTTGGCGGGGTCCACGGATACTCCTCCGGCTGACACTATATGTCCTAAGAAACTGATATCCTTCAGCCAAAATTCACACTTGCTGAATTTGGCATACAGCTGATGCTCTTTTAGCTTCTCCAATACTAGGCGCAGATGTTCTGCATGCTCTTCTGAATTCTTGGAGTATATAAGGATGTCGTCGATGAAGACCACGACAAATTTGTCCAAATATTCCATGAATACCTTGTTCATCAGATTCATAAAATAGGCTGGGGCATTGGTCAATCCAAAAGACATGACCAGAAATTCATACAGCCCATATCTAGTGGTAAAAGCTGTTTTGGGTATATCTTCAGCTCTTATCTTCAACTGGTGGTATCCTGACCTCAGATCTATTTTGGAGAATACGGTGGCTCCTCCAAGTTGATCGAACAAGTCATCAATCCTGGGAAGAGGATACTTGTTCTTGATAGTCATCTCATTCAAATCACGGTAATCCACACACATTCTGGCTGTACCATCCTTCTTCTTCACAAATAGCACTGGAGATCCCCATGGTGATGAGCTGGGTCTGATGAATCCTTTCTCTTGTAACGCTTGAAGTTGTTTCTTCAGTTCTTCCAATTCTTCCACAGTCATCCTATAGGGTCTTTTGGAAACCGGGCACACTGGTTTTAGGTTGATTACAAACTCCATGTCTCTATCCGGAGGCATGCCGTAGCTCATCCGGAAATACCTCGGGATAATCTGTACCACTATCATTCCTTCTAAGGGTACATCCTCACAAGAAAATATGGCACGCCCCACCGGTATGGCGGTCCACTTTACACTTATGGTCATACCAGACACTTGGTTAGTCTCACTGCTCGTGGCACATTCTATAATTCCACGGTATCTAGCTAACCAATCCATCCCTAATATAATGTCTAAGGTCCAGGAGCTTAATACTATCGATCGCAAGGAAATCACGTCTTTCCATGATAATGGTCACCCCGGGCATACTAGGGTAGCGATGGTTGGTCCACCGGTGAGTTAAGCACTAATGGCCTCTTTAGGGTATAAACAGGTAATCCCAATTTATCAGCATACCCCTTAGATATAAATGAATGTGAAGCTCTGAATCAAATAATACTTGTGCGGGTATATTCTTGATAGAAAACGTACCCATTAGAACTCCAGTGCTTCTTGAGCTTCTTCAACGGTAATATGGTTGACTCTGCCTCGATTTGGTGTGAAGTGTTCTTGCTAGCTTGAGAGCTTTGCTGTCCCTTGCCGTGAGTGAAGCTTGATCGCGACGGGGACATTCTTATGTGGACATCTGTAGGCAAAGTGTCCCTTCTCCCCGCATTATAGCAATTACAATTTGTTTGCGGGGTTTATACCGCCAACTTTGTCCTCCCGGGCGTGATGTTTGAGACATACTCCCACCGTGTCTAAAGGTCAGTGACCCACTGGATTGATTGGACCTTGAGAATGAGGGTTTGAAGAATTTCTGGATAAATCTTCCTTGTGGCCGTTGAGTTGTCATCTTGCGTTTACGGCTGGCCTCAAGAATCTTCTTCTCATTTTCCAAGGCCAATGCCTTGTTTACCAACTGATGGAAGCTGGTGAAGTCCTGGGTGATCACCGCACTCTCGCCATCTTTTAACCCTTCAAAGAATCTGTCAACCTTTTCTTCTTCTTCTTCTATATCCTTCTGAGCATATCGGGCTAACTGTGTGAATTTTGTCAGATATTCATTGACGGATAAGTTCCCTTGCTTGAGATTGCGGAACTCATTCTTCTTTATCCGCATTATCCCAGCTGGAACGAAGTTGTCCTTGAAAGCCTTCTTAAACTCTGACCACGGTATAGCTTCTGTATCACCTCCGGTGGTAGCATCTTCCTGGCCTCTGGCAGCCAAGTAGTTCTCCCACCATGCTGCTGCAGCACCTTGAAGCTGGTGAGCAGCAAACACCACTTTGTCTTCATCTGCAATCTTGGCCAACCTTATCTTCCTTTCAGTGTCTCGGAGCCAATCTTCCGCTTCAAGTGGTTCTTCTGCCGAAGTGAATGTACTTGGTCTTGTTCTTTGGAAGTCTCCTAGATCAGCTCTGTGTCCGCCAGAGCTTCCTTGCTGCCCTGCATAAATGGCTTGCAGAATCTGGGTTTGTTGTGCCATTACTTGGGCCATTGTGGGATTAACTGGAGGGTTCGGGAGATCAATATCTGGGTTCGGATTTTCCTCGGGGTTTTCGCCATGGTTTGAGTCTACCTCAGCATGCTGAGGGTTAGCATGGGTCCGAGATCGGGTAACTCTTGGATTGGACATCTGCAGTTACAGTTTCACGACTTAGTACTAAGACTACCCTTTGAGAAAAATGGAGGGTATCAACCCTTGCTGTGAAAACATCACAAGATAAACGACAAAAGAACATTCAACATAAGGCCTTATGCCTGGCCATTCATTATTATACAAACATTCACATAGCCAGCCTCCCAGGCTGGGCTTACAATAACATAGTAGCTAGAGTTCACTTGACCGCAACTACAATATAACAGGGCTAAGGCAACACTTAATTTACAAGCTTGACATGACGACACTTCCACTACTATGCCGCGTAGCGATCACCACCGACGGAGGGTCGTGGTTTGGCGATCCGAGCGGGATCGATTGCCACTAAACTCCGATGGGTCGGAGTCATCGGCGCCTGAAGGAGCTCGTGGAGGGCTGCGGCTTGGTGGAGGCCTTCTCCTTCGAAGTGCAGACCGAAGACTCGGGGGTCGCGCACTCTTGCGCGCAGTCAGCCGGGTGCGGGGGCCTGATCCTATCGAAGGAGGTGCCGGTGCTGCTAATGGAGCGAGAGGTTGCTGGAGCTGTGCCTGAGCTGCTGCGGCTTCTGCCTTGGCGGCTGCCAGGGCCTGCTGGCACTGGGCGAGCTGGTCACGAAGGGTTGCCATCTCGGTGTGCCGGGCGACTAGGTGCATCCGGAGGGCGGTCATCTCTTCTAGTGCAGTAGTATGAGCTGCTCCCATGGCTCTGGTAAGATCAACTTGGTGGGTGAGCCTGGGATCATCTTCATTCACCGGCAGGTAGGTCTCATTGTGGCGTACTCCCTCCCTGCGGGAAGGGTAGAAGCAGAAGGGTGTACGGAGCAGGGAGATTTGGTAGATGTCGCAGAGTCGGGCGGCGGCGAGACGAGCAGCATCCTGAAGTGCGGCAGACCTGGTGCTTCTTGGGTGTTCTGTCTGGAAGACGTGGGGTGGGTCATGTTCGCTCTTCGGGTAGATGAACACTTCAAACATCCAGCAGTATACCCCTCCTGCAGATGTCTGGCGTCCACGATAAATGGGCTGCTCCGGGTACTCCAGGTAGTGGAGGAGCTTGCGCAGGATTCTTGCGAATATGCCCTCATAAACTCCATGAGCGACGTAATCCCAATTACCTTCTTCTCCTGCCATCTGCAGTTTGCAAGATGCCGTGTTAGTAATGTTTTAACAAAATCAATTGAAAAAGGGAAGGAGCGTAGAACTAAGAAGGGTACGAGTAGCAATAATAAGCTATATTTTTATAAATGCTTTTTGTATATTCGGAAATTACCACCCTAAGGTTCTTCTAACGACCATTCTACGGCTTTTACCTGCGATCGTATGCTCGATACCGTATTTATCGGACCATTTTTCAACCCGAATCTTACTGTGTTTCACTGCACTAATCCCTGGATCAGTAGTTAGTGCACACAGGTACATTGCTGAATCATTTCATACATCGCATAATCAACCATTATATAAACTGAAATACACCACGTCGGGTGATAGAGTTTACAAAAGGGCCGACTAGGCCAAATGTCATTATTACAGACACGCACAGCGGAATTATAACAAAAGTAAACCCAAATCCACGAGCAAGCGATCGAAGGTGCGTGTGCATTATATGTCACCACTAACTAGTGACATACGTGCACACAACGCCGGATGTCCACTTGTCCATGTCGAATCAACGGCTTCGCCTTAGTTTCCTTCGTTGTTCTTCTCCTCCGTAGCGGGAGCTTCCTCGTAGGCGTAGTGGTCTTGCACTCCTGTTTCTGGATTTTTGCCGCAAAGCGAGCGTGAGCACTCCGACCCCGTGCTCAGCGAATCAACACACAGAATGCAGTATATAACATGTATGGCTAATCAAAGGATGGCTTTGGTTTATTTATTTTTGGCGAAGAGTGCTTTTGAATACAATTATATAAAAATTCCTAAGACCTAGCATTTGATAAAGCATAATGTTCAAGGAGTATTAATATGAATTTCCATACATATGGCATCACACCATATGCCTATTATTACCATAACTTCTCCCTACATACGGCATCACACCGTATGACCTTTTTCAGCGTTATAGCCGCTTAACTTACCACTGGGACGACACCCAGAACCACCGAACGACCTCCGGGACATACGGGGCGACACCGGGCACTCTGAACGACATCCAGAACGCATCGAACGACACCCAGGAACAACTCAAATCTGGGCTTTTCTCTGCCCTTCCACTTTTCCATTCCCATTTTTCAAATACTTTTGTAAACAGAACTATATCTAGTTAAGTTCCCATGTCTGCCCTTGACCGTGGGCACGGCTATTCGAATAGTTTTGACTCTGCAGAGTTTTGCACACTTTACCCACAAGAGATAAATCCACCCGTTGCCCCACATGATTCCTTAGCCATGCGGTTGAGTAGACTATCACAGGATTGTTACAATGCATAGTCCTATTGTGGTTACGCCGCTAAGGTCTATCTTCCGTAGGATCCACCATCCCTCGGAAGGGTCCTCGTGAGCCATCACGGGCAAAGGCGGGGATGCGACCATCCATCCCTTTGCTCGTGGTCATACCTTCACGTAACCACCTAGAGCCACACAAATTAGTAAACCCTGCCTACACTTTGCCAGCTTGTGGTTGTACTGTTTTACACGGGTGACATGACAAGATTCAGTCCTTAGTGGTATCTGGGCGGTCTACCACTAACCCACATATGCAATCACTGCACCACACACAAACACACCACCGAACCAATCCGCCCAGATATTTGAGCAAGTTGGGGATCTTGGGTGTGTAAAATAATTATTTCCTACATATACCAGTCATTATCACAATGACTGCCCAAACCAATTTCTCATGAATAAACGTGATGCTCGGGACAATTTCTTGCCCCGAGTTCCTAATCAATGCTAAGCAGGGCATACAGTTACGGACTTATTTTCGAAATGTTACTAATATATTTTTGCTAGGGCGACAAGGTTCACACATTTCAATATTCAAAGGAGGGGGTAATACTATTCAAGGTAAACAATGGCATATAACTAGATTATCAAATTTAGCATGCATTTGCATAAAAATAACAGCATGCACTTTGTTAATTTAAAACAAAGTAATTTGCAGAAATGTAGGTTCAACATGATCAAAGTATTGACTCGCCTTGGTCACAGTGGTCGGGTGCTTGATTGTCCGGGGCTTCTAGTGCTGCGGCCTCGATCTCTTCCTCTTGAGCTTCGTATGCTATTTAATCGTGCGAAATACCCAAATAAAAGAAAAGCAATCCATCACTCAAAAGATCACCAGAAATTCAAATGAACTTTAAAAATTATTATTTCAGTTCCATTGGATAGATCTTGATTTTAGACAAATTTAGAAATTTGTCCCATTCAATTTGGAGTTAAAATGAATAAGTTATGATTATTTGAAGTTCTCAGTTTGAATTAATTCTAGAAAATATGAAATCTCTGACATGTGGGTCCCACAGTTATTTTAATCCTTTTAATCTTTTATTTCATTTCTTATTATGTGTGTACGACAGGTGGGTCTGGTTACTGTTCATGGGGTCCACTTGTCAGCATGGGCTAGGTGCAGATGTGCCACTGACATGTGGGGCCCAATGGTCGTGGCAACTCTGTCTGCGATGGGTGACATGTGGGCCCACTGCCGCGGCAATTAAAAGAAATCGCTCGGCCGCGCGCGAGCCGGGCTCGAACACGCGACGCGCGCAGGGGGAGGAGAGTTGACGCCGTAAGCCACTCGGCCGCCGGCGATGCTTACCCATATAGGTAAGTATACCTTTGAGGTAGCTCAGAGGCGGCGGCGAGAAGAGTCGGGCGGCGGTGGCGGCGGCGTGCGGTGGTCGGGAGGCTCGGGGCTGCGTGGAATACAATCCCGGCGACGGGAGTCTTCGTGCGACGGCCGGAGGTGGGGTTCATCGAGAGGGTCGGCGGCGTCGCGGTGGCGGCGGTCGAAGGGGTCGATCGGCGCCGCGATGTAGAGTGATCGGGGAGCTCGGTAGAGGGTGGTTTCTACTTCGCCATGTCCTGAAGAGGGTGTAGGAGGGAGTAATCGGCCGGGGATGCCCGGAATCAATGGTGGCGCGGTCGCCGGCCGTGGAGAAGAAGAAGTTGGCGGTGGGGATTTGGGGCGTTATAGCTCAATTGCTCGCGGGGAAAGGAAGAGTGAAGTGCTGCGGCGCGATCATGACTTCCAGGAGGGGTTTTTATAGCCGGATGGGGCGCGCGGCTAGGGCGGCACCTGGCGCTCCGCTGTGCTTACTCCGGCGGGGGAGATGAACCAAATCTCCTCCGAGATTCTGTAGGAGAGAGATGGCGGGGAAGTGCGGCTCCCCTCCTGTAGGTTCTCCGATATTTTTCCCGCGAGGTGAGAGAGGAAGAGTGGGGATCCACTGCGCTGAGGAGTGAGCGCGAGAGAGAGAGCGGCGTGGGCGCGTGGAGAAGAGAGGGAGGAGGGAGACGACCCTGGCAGGGCGGGGTCCACCGGCCAGAGAGAAAGCGCGGGGCGGGGCGGGGCCACTCGGCAGCGGGCGAGCTGGGTTGCGGGAACGCGCCCGGCTGGGCTGTGCGTGCGTCCGCGCGCGTGGGGAGAGGGCTGGGCCGGGGTGATGGCCGGCCCGGCCGAGTCTTTTTCTTTTTCTTTTCTTTACCATTTTTATTTCTTTTTGTATTTCTTTTGCTTTTCCTCTTGGGTATTTATGTGTGTATATATATACACAGATATATCTTCACTTCCTTAATTCCTATAATTCTATATCTACCCCTTTGCTAATAATTGCTTATATAGAAGTTATTTTCTTATTATATTTGTTTGTATGCATATATATACATACATATACATATGCTTGTAGATATTTATTATTTTTATCTTTATTTTACTTTTTAACTCTTGTGGATCATCTTTTCAGATTCTTTATTTGATGCTCATGTTTTGTTATTTTATGCGTTATTTCTTCCTTCTTTTTATTTTTTTAAAATTCCTTTATAACTTTTAAAAAGCCAATAAACTCCAATTCCAAATAAAAAGCAAATAAAATAATCCAAAAGATCCATAATTTATTGCTTATATTTTTCAGGATGTTACACATGACTAAGCATTAAACTACCATTCTATTTATTCACAAATGATTATAATACTCTCATTATTGAGACAAAGGAAATTCTAGGGTTACAAAGGTACATGGCATTCAACTTCAATTGAGGGCATAACAAAGTTGGAGTAACTAATACCTAAAGGTTTGAACTAATGGTTTTATGTAAATAACAATGCACATAATTTAAAATAATTAAAACATTTCAAAATCATAGGTTCAAGATGATCAAAGGAGACTTGCCTTCTTGAGCACTAAGTGGTCCTTCTTGCTGCGGTTCGACAAACTCTTCGGCGACGTCGGATTCTATGCGCTAAAGACAAACGAACAAAACAAATGAAAAAATAAATACAAATAAAATCACAAAAAGGATATAATATATATACCAGAAGGAAGTTTATGATTTCATACGAATTTAGGAGAAAGATTCAGCAGATTTGGGGTTCGCACGAGGGAGAACGAATATCTGGAAGATTGGTTGGGAAAAGAAATTACTGAGACAATATTTGGACCAAGGAAATTAGAATGGATTTTATGGATATTTTGTAAGATTTGAATTTAAATTTTGAAAGTGCACAGAAAATTTGGAAAGGAACTGAGGCTTTGAAATTAAACTAGTCATTGGAATTTGAAATTTAAATTTTGAAATATCAAATAAATTTCAAATATTTAAAAGGATAGAATAAATGGATAGTTTGGAATTTTTGATGAATTTAGAAATTTGAATGGGCTCAAACGGAGTTAAAACGAGGGAGAACGGGCTCCGGGAAGTTTGAAAAGAGAGAAAATGGAAAAACTGGATTTTTGGAATTATTTTTCTAAAGGAAAATGAATTATGGCATCAGCGTTGCGTCAGCCCTGGGATTTTAATTTTGGCCGAATTATTTTTCAACTGGAAAATTGAATTAATGCGCCATCTTTGGCGTCGGCATTGGGAGGTTCGATGGCCGGTGGACCCAGTCTATGGACCGGATCCACAGCGCGCAGAGGCGGTGAGTGGCACGGAGGCGGTGGCGCGGCGTGGCAGCGGGGAGGGGGAGCTGACGCGGTCGGGGACGTGACGACACGTGGTTGCCACGTGAGCATGAGGGAGTCGACGTGGAAGGCCGGTCGGAGCGGGAGCTCGCCTGCGCTCCGGCGGGCGGCGGCCGGTGGCGAGTGTCAGATCGGGGAGAGCAGCGCACGGGGAACACAGCGGTAGGGGCGGCGGTTACCGTGGGTGGCCGGAGACGGGCCGGCGACGAGGGAGGAGGCGGCGGTGCTCAAGTCCAAGCGGCGGTGGCGGTTCCGGTGGCGGAGAGGTGTGGCCGAGGGGCGGAGGAGCTTCGCGGTGAGGTGAGAAGGCTGAGGGAGGAGGCGGCGAGGCGTGAGGAGCTTCGGGGCGGCCGGAATTGCTCGCCGGACTTGATAGATGCGGCGGCGGCAAGGGCACAGGTGCGGGGGCGATGGAGAGGTCGGGAGAGGGAGAGGAGAGCAGAGGGGTGTGGGGCGGAGAGAGGGGAGGCCGGGGGTGGCTTTTATAGGGGCAGAGGGGGAGCACGGGGGCGGGAATCGCTCGCCGGAGACGGCGGGGATTGGCGGTGATTGTGGGGAAATAGGGGGAAAGCGGCGCGGGGATGGAGGGTTTCGGGCGCGGGACGGTGGAGGGAATTGGCGCGTGGATTGGGGAGAAGAAAGGGGGACGGGGGCAGGCGGGTGCGGGAATGCCGGCGGAGATGACGGGGGCGGCGCGGTGCAGGAGGAGGGAGGAGACCGTGGGGAAGAAGACGCCCTGACCAGCGGGCCCGAGGTGGCAGAGAGAGAGCGGGAGGGAGGCGTCGACAGGTGGGACCAGGTAAGAGAGAGGGAGAGCGGAAGGGCACGCGCGGCCGGATGGAGATCGGGCGGCTACGGGTGAACGGGAGGGGCCGGCCGAGATGGGCCGGGGCGGATCGAACGGCCGAGAGGAAATGGGGTGGATGGGCGACGTGGCGCTATCCGGGCCGTGCACTTGTCGGTCCGGGAGGAGGGGTAGGCGGGATGGAGCGAGCGGTTGAGATGGGCCGGGCGCGTGGGACGTGGCCCCATCTGGGCCGTCCACGCGTCGGCCGGAGCGGAGGGGAGGGATATTTATTTTTGATTTTTGATTTCAGATTTTCAGAAAAACTTGGAAATTTCAAATAAGCTCAGAAAAATATGAAAATACTTCCAAAAATTCCAGGAAAATTCACAGAAGCTTCTGGTGACATTTTGGACTTAGTAAAAATATTTCCCACTAATTTTTGTATTTAATTTTCATACTAAAAATACTTTTTAAATTTTAAAAAATAGGTTTTAAACTCCAGAAAATTCAGAAAATTGAATAAAGCCAAATAAAATTCAAATACTTTAAAATAACTTATTTGAAACTAAATTTTTCCAGAAAGCAAATTTTGGGATGTGACAGAGGGTTGAAGAGGTGGAGGTGTTAGAGGCTGCCATCACGAATGCAGCTAGTCTACTTCCCAACCGTCCATATTTCCAAAGATGGTAAAGGAAGAAGCATACCGGGAGGAAGAGGCCCATGGGGAGGAGGATACGAAGCAACATGGAGAGATCCTCGTGGAGAGCTTAGAAGCCCAGCTCAGTTGTGCATCCACACCAAATTTCCGCAGGTCGAACTCAGGAAATTCCGATGAGGAGGACACGAAGGCTACAAGTAGAAATACTCCAAGGTTCCTCATCTATATCTACATCTCTGTCAGCAAAAAAAAAAATCCCAACAGAGAGCTTAGAAGCCCAGCCCGGTTCTGCATCTACATATGGTAGCTGCATCTAATTAAGGTATTATCAATTATAAGCTCATCCAATCCTCCAAGACGCTCGTGTACGCTGTTAATTCAACTAGAGAATGATGTACATGCATGAGATTTACTTTTTTCTTCTTCCCAATCACCTTAGCCAACCAAAAATACTGCTCATCAGGGAAAACTTTTCCGAAATTTGTCTTCGTCCCCACCAATAAATCCAAAATTTAGAAATTTTGGAAAATCTCAAAAAAATTGTTCAAAAAATTTAAACCTGATTTTTGAGTAAAAATGGAAAAACAAAAAAGTAGTGTTTTGTGGTTTGAACTCAAGACCAGTGCTTTCCAACCACTATCCTTACCACTAGGCTAGATAAATACCTCTTACTTTGTATTGGTTAAGGAATTTAGTTAAACTCCAAATTTCAAACCAAAATTTACCGGTTTTGTAATTTTTTGGACTCGCCAAGAAAACCAAAATTCGCTCGAAATTGTTTAGCTGTTGCTCATCTGTGAGCCGTTCTAAAAAAATACTGCTCATCTGACCATATTCTTCTTCTGACACTAGTGACTTTTCAGTTCCGTATAGGTAGAAGCAGATGCCATTTTAATTGGTTTGTGATGTTTGAAGAGGATGGTTGTCCCTGCTCACTGGAGAAAACAAAATAAAATTTTCCTTCTGCACTAAATACCTGTTAAGAAAATGTTTCTATACTTGTTTACTCCAACATTTAGTTTTGTTTCAGCGAACGTGTCCATGTGAACCAGCAATTAGACCATCCATGGTGCACAACTCCTTCGGTCCTTTTATATTGAGCAATACCATGTCCACGTCGTCAAACAATTATGATAATACGTGTTTAACAGACTACTAAACTGTATGTTACACTGCTACAGTACCGATTCTATTTATTTCATTACACCATGTCATGCATGTTCGAGACAGCAATACGAGATTTACTACCCCTGACTTCTGGTTCAGTTTTCTCAGGTTTCATTTCCCTTACCTGGCGAAGCTCAACTGTTGCTCCTGCCAAGTTTGAAACCAAAATGGCTCTTGTGGTCATGTGATATGATCTCCATTTTTCTTGTGGTTATGCCACCGCTCCTGTGCTAGCCAGCCCCCCAACCATCGGAGTAGTTGCGCGTCCAATCCTACGACGGAAAGCAAGGCAAGATTTTCTGTGGATGATATCCTAGTAATAATTATTATCTCTGGAATGCTCAATCCGTTGATAGGCCTATTGGAATAGCTAATTTTGTATCGTTATGTATGAGCCTACGAAGTGCAAGCTCCAAGTGAGATATGCCTCCATTCCCTTGTGTGCTGCTTGGGGTCAGGCATATCCGTCTACTCACAGGGCCATGGTGCACCGTACATCTTTAGCACCAGGCTTTGGAAAAATCATGTGGATGGTGTGCATATCAATTTCGAGGTCGTCCCGCTACTAAAGCCTCCAACGACGAGATCGTGACTCTAGGATAAGCCATTGGAACATTCATCCAGTGGCCCAAAAGCGACATCTACCTGGAGACTTCTTCACCGGTGGCAGGTCCACAAGGGTAGTCTGACCAGAGCTACATGCACTAGTGCCATCTCCACAAGGCTTATCTCCACCACTGCTACCTGCACTGGTGCCATCTCCATGGGTGCTATTCTCGATGAAGCAACTTGCACCAGTGCTACCTTTACAGTCGACTACCATGAAGTCGAACTACAGCCGAGGCAGCAGGGGCAAATCAAAGAAGACCGATGATGATATCCTGTACCTACCATTAGCCTGCAAATTCGTATTAGATGAGCAGATGATCGTCCCGGAAAAGCACCTCCTAACCCTAGGACTTAGTTGCCAGATATTACACGCTTGGTATATGGAACAAGCCATAGGGAGAACGGCGCTCAGGTATCATTGTTAAATTCAGGCCAGATCATTTACAGCACGAAGTTCATGATTGTGTCTTCGCGGTGACCTTTGAAGATTTATTTGATCTTTTCACACTCAACGCTCTCGACGCCTCACTCATTCGGTGCTGGGCGCTGTAAGTGTGTGCAATCACAGTCTCCGTTCATGTAATACCGATATATGTCATATATAATTTATTGTTTTTCTGTGTATATATATAGATACATGGTGCCTGAAGCTTGATCATCCAAATCACCAATTAGTTTCCTGGACCCACGCTTGGTCCATGGATACCATCAACGAGGATGCATCCTTCGTTGAGAGGTATATTACAACAACACCACTGGCTCACCGCGATAAGGAATTTGTTCTTATGCCCTACAATCAGCTATTCCATTGGATTTTAATTGTAATTATACCAAAATGGAACAAAACAATATACCTTGATTCCCTAAGTAAGAACAAAACCGACTACACAGTTATCGGCCAATTACTCAATGGTAAGTACATTTTCTTCATACATAACTATATTGTACTCTTTCTTTCCTTTCGAATGACTAAGCTAACTTTTTCGAATCACGAAGGTCGTTCACCACATACGTTGCAGAGACACGTGGCTCGATGGAAGGGGCCTAGCCCTTGCAACATGTTCGAAATTTTCGGGTATTCGCTAGTACACATTAATTAATCCTATACAAAACTTGGTAGTAATGTCTCTTGAATTAACACATTCTATTTTTACAGTGCCACCAGCAGCAGTCGGGCAACACGTGTAGATTCTACGTTTGCCACCATATGAAACTACTACTCGATTCCTCGAAGATCACCAATACTAAGGTTTGTCAATCTTCCCATAATTATTTCATACTTATCAGGTTATATATGTACGCACATTGATGTTCCTATATATGTACGCACATTGATGTTCTTATCGACAGGCTGCATCCATCTCTACAACTGTATTGCAACAGCCCAACCTTGCACAAATTCGAGGAGAGTGCGCGTACTTTTTGATGGCTAGAGTCATAAAATTAGATGGAGAGTTCCACAACGTACAATGATTTTTTTTGTTTGGGATAAGATTGACATTGATTATAATTGTGTATTTGTTAATAGATATTTTATTTTATTTCAATTAATTGATTTGTGAAATGAATGTTTTATGTTTATGAAATGAATTGAGATGTAAATTGGATGTATACATGTACATGGTGATCTGCTTGTTTCAGAGAGCATTACTAGCATTTCCTGAGGCTAGCCAATAAACAGAAATAGATTTAGGGGTAGAAGAGAATAGCACAGATGGTTTTTAACTAAAAATCATCTGTGGTAGTTGATAATCACAGACGGTTTTTAGTTAAAAACCATCTATGATATTTAGATATCACAAATGGTTTTTAATTAAAAACCGTCTGTAACTAAAAACCGTCTGTGATATTTGCACCACAGACGGTTCGAAAGCCGTCTGTAATGACTTAGTATCATTACTGACCCATAAATTCAGACGGCTCACAAAACCGTCTGTGATAACATTTCTGAACCAGCTATAATACGGTTTTCTGTAGTAGTGGTAAGTAATTGAATAAACAAACAACAAGGTCAAACACTTGAATACCATTCTACCATACACTTTTCTTAATTGCGATGACCAGAATGATTTGAAGGTGACAACACACCCGAAGCTACTCCTCCGACATTAAATACTCAATTTCAATACCAGCTATAGCAATACAAGACAACACTTAATCTACACCGCTCATGCACTCTTCCCAAATCTATCATTTCCCCATTACCAGATAGTCCCCCTTGCCGTCCCTATGCTAAAAATACCATAACTCTCAATTCTCACATCGTAAAATAGCAAAACATACTAGTTATATAACCTACACAAAATTCCCTACATTTTCTTATATGGCCAAATTTTCATATTAAATAATCTAAATTCCCGTTTTTAATCTAGAAGACAGATCTGTCATCTTCTAGACAATAGATTTAATAATTTTATACCTTTTAATATATATGTGCAAATATATTAAACAATGATATTTTCAAAACCTATAGGAAATTATCTACCACTTTTTAGCTATTTCTAAAATTTAATTCTAGAATTAAATTAATCAAATTAATATTTTCCCATAACTGCGTCTAGTAGCAACTCGATACTGAACAGTAGCCTCCCAAAATTCATAACTTCTAATCTACTTATATAAAATTGTTTTCTTAGATTCTCTAGAAACTTTAATAAATTATCTACAATGTTCATTTTGACCAAATTCCCATATTAGTTTATTCACTATTTTTAATTTGCTAATTACTACATGCTGCGAAAATATGGCAAAAATTACACAATCTATTCATCCGATTGATGTGAATACAAATTTTGCCGAAAGCTATCAAAATTCTCTATAACTCTTCAGTACATAAAATTCCTAAATTAAGCCTCTACATTATCCTAAAAATAATATAACAGTATAATAGTTTAAACCGATCTACTATCCTAATCCCGATGTGAATCGGCTAATTCTCCCTCTAATAATAATTCTAATCGCAACTAAAACTAGTAAATCAGAGGAAAAAGTCTAGATCATTACTCCGTGAAGTACACCAAAATTACAATTCCTCCCTCCCATTTTTTTTATTTTTTCTTTCTGCTTGACACTGCACTTTACCTCTCTAGATCGCGCCCTGTAGCTGCCTTTCTCTCTCTAACACTGCGCACTGTCGATCCGTAGCAACGTGGCTCCAGCATGTGTACGGGGGAGCGCTGGTGCGCATGCATACATCCATGCAAGCCTCAGCTCCACCTAACTAGTCGGCAGGTGGCCTTGGCACGTAACGAGAGCAGCGCGCAGGCAATGAAGGGGCGACAGCGCAGCGGCTAGTGCTGGGCGAAGGCGCCGCGCACCGGCGCGTGGCACGATGGTGTTCTTGCGCGAGTGAACAACCGCAGCGAAATTGCTGGCGACGCGGCGCGTGATGGCTGGCGCGTGGGGAATGGATGGCGACGTGATGGCGGTATCTGTTGGCGATGGGGAGTAGCTAACGGCGATTGACATATGGCGGCGCCCCGGCGAAAGGAGAATAGGTAAAGAGTTCTAGGGCTTTCCGGGTATAGTTTTTTTTTTCTCCACAACCTCTTTTATCACAATATGAGATCAAATCTGATTCCAAGTATAAGGGTCTGTTTGGGAGAGCTCCATCAGCTTCAGATCCATGAAAAACATCTCCACTCCACAAAATTTTACCCAAACGCTCCAGCTCCGCGAAATCTGGATCCACCAAAATCCTGGATCTGAGAGCCAGATCCATGGATTTCATGGAGCTGCTCAAGGGGTGCTCCACCGTGGAGTTGGGTGGTAATTACTCACCAATGCCACTGGTTACACACAAAAGTGACCATTCCCACCAAAACCTCAATTTCGTGGATCTGGAGCTACTGTACAAGCTAAACACTCCATGGTGGGATCCCAGATCCACGGTGGAGCTGCTCCATGGTGAAGCTGCTGCTCCAGACCCACATTTTCAGTGATAGAGCTCTCCCAAACAGACCCTAACTCTTTCGCATATTTTTTTCTAATTACACATATGTCCTTAAGAGATAGTTTCTAGATATTACAAGCTTCTTATGAGAAAAATAAAAAAGTAAAAAGTTTAGAAAAATTAAAAATACTACTAAATCTTTTGAAATAATACAAATGAATAAGCGGAAACAAAAAAATTTAAAATTTAAAAATAAAAAAAGTTAAAACCATTTAGAGTGAGACTCAGTCTCCATTCCACAGCTGCGTAACCTCTGTTTGCAGTAGCATCATTGGGCAACGACATCGCGAAAGTTTGTTAATCTTGTATCAAACGCATCCATACTTGAGGTGATCATTTGGGCTTTTTTTTTGTAGCTTATGGTTGAAAAGCACTGTAGCTCGCTGAAAAAACACTGTAAGCTGACAGAGGTTTATGTAGCATAATTAAATTTAAAAAAATAAAAAATATGTTAGCCCATTACGTATAATACAAACAAATATGGGAAAAAAGAATCGGCAAAAAAGCTCAACAAAAAACCAAAAGTCCAGAAAAAGACAAAATTCATAAATAGTAAAAAATAAGCCGAAAACCAGAAGCTGAAACTCTTTTGTTCACCCAAACATCACCCTTGAATAGTCACGTCGTCCGGTCGGCCATCTTGTGTTGTGTCACTGACTCCAGAGTCCAAAGCAAGCTTTTCTTCTCGTTGGCAGGACTAAAATTGAGGAAAGCATTATTGCTTTGGCTTAATCGCTTAGGAAATAGTCCACAAACTGGTGCATATCATCTATAGGCTGCGATCAACAAGGCTTCTGCTACAGTGTCGGAGGCTTTTTGGCACTATTCATAAGTTTCGTCTTTTTCTGAATTTTTCGCTTTTTGTTGAGCTTTTTTGCCGGTTCTTTTTTTTCCCGTATTTGTTTGTATTATACGTAATGGGCTAACATATTTTTTTTATTTTTAAATTTTTTTAAATTTAATTATGCTAAATAAGCCTCACACCATGCTGATTTTTTTCACCAACTCTGATGTTTTCAGCCATAAGCCACGAGCTTTTCAGCCATACCGATCACCCCCATAATTCTACTGCTAAGCCTTTTTGAAACGCGAGAATTTTATAGGAATTTCCTATAGGAACCCTGAGCTACAACCATGGCCTACCAAACAAATGTTGCTGTACAGTATCCCGATCGGTTGGGCTTAAGCTTCTGGCTTCCAGCTTATTTTTCACTATTCATAAATTTCATCTTTTTCTAAACTTTTGGCTTTTTATTGAGCTTTTTTTCCGGTTCTTTTTTTCCCGTATTTATTTGTATTATACGTAATGGGCTAACATATTTTTTATATTTTTAAATTTTTTACATTTAATTATGCTAAATAAGGCTCTGTCAGCTACAGTGTTTTTTTAGCCAGCTACAGTGTTTTTAACCATAAGTCATGAGCTTTTAAGCCCAACCGATCACCACGCGTGTGACTGTACGTACCAGTGAGTTGGAGCTTGTAGTTGTTTCCTGATGCTCTTACTTTCTTTGTTGCGACGCAACAAACTCGATACCTAGGATCTCCTTATGGCCAATATGCAGTCAACTTAGGGTGTGTTTGGTTGCTGGGATGGAGTGGGATGGGATAGGATGGGGATGGGATGAGATGATTCCACAAAAAAAGTAGAGCCACATGGTTCAGCATCTAAGAAGAATATTCTCTAAATTTGCACAGATTCATCCCACTTTGGATCATTCCATCCCACCCCATCCCTCAAACCAAACATATGGATAGGTTTGGTCAAAGGGACCATCACATTCCATCTCACCCCATCCTAGCAACCAAACACACCCTTACTGACTTCCGGTGTGCTGCACACGTATGGCCGTCCTGACGAGAGGTGAGGATAAGTATGAAAAAAAAATTACTAGCACTGGCGTGCGATATCAGCTTTGATTTGCCTGCCAGCTTTGACATTTTCAGATTGGCAGCTATCAATTATTGCTCTTTCTTAGAGTCCTATCAATTTTTATTGCCGACACCCAAGCAATAACACTGCATTTCCTCCTTTTTTTTTCTCAACACAACTTTCACCAGAAATCTTTCGCTGCACCATTATTCTATCAACAGGAGACCATGGCCACGGAACAACAGGAGGTACGTACTTACAACTATTGCATGAATTTTGTTCTTCTTGATTTTCCATGAACATAGTTCAGAAGTGAAATCTTTAGAGATCTGAACCACCCTGATATACTGTCCTTGGCAGCAGCAACTGGCTTTTACTTCTGCTTCACTCACGCAGTGACGCAGCCACAAGCCACCACGACGTTCTAAGCTGGTCCAGAAGCTCCACCACACACAAGAACAGAGCAGGAGATGGATGGAATCATGGTGAGCACTGCCACAGGGGTGATGAACTCACTCCTTGACAAGCTCACCAAGCTGCTGGGTGACGAGTACAAGCTGCAGAAAAGTGTGAAGCGCGATATCACCTTCCTAAAGGATGAGCTAAGCAGCATGAACGCTCTCTTAGAGAAACTAGTCGATACGGAGGTGCTTGACCCACAGCAGAAGGAGTGGAGGAACCAAGTGAGGGAGATGGCCTATGACATCGAGGATTTTATCGACAGGTACATGCACCAGCTACACCACGAACCAGAAAAACCTAGTGGCATCATAGGATTCTTCCTCAGCTCCATCGAAAAAGTGAACAAGCTGGGAGCTCGCCACGAGGTTGTAGAGCAAATTCAAGAGATCAAGGCTCGCGTAATTGAGGCAAGCCATCGGCGCAAGAGATACAAGCCTGATGTGGGGGATAACTCAAGTAGTACCAACGTTGTGCCGATCGACCCTCGGCTACCTGCCCTCTATGCTGAGGCATCCAGCCTCGTCGGTATTGATGTTCCAAGGGATAAACTCATCAAGTTGGTGAACAATGGGAAGGAGCAGTTGAAGGTGGTCTCAATTGTGGGGTTTGGAGGATTAGGCAAAACTACTCTCGCTAACCAAGTATATCAAAAGCTTGGCAAACAATTTGATTGCCAGGCTTTCGTTTCAGTGTCCCAAAAACCCAATACGAGAAAGATTTTACAGAACATACTCTCTCAGATCAACATGCAAGGCTATGCAAGTACTAAACCAGTGGATGAGGAACAACTTATTAATGCACTAAGGGGTTTCCTCAAGGACAAGAGGTATGCTTTCTGTTTCATATTGCAAGTCATTCTAGGATTCATTTTTTGTTTTGTATTCTAACGCATTTTACCTGTGAGAGAAATTTATCACAATGTTTCTATCAGATGCCCTTAATTCACTTGTAACATTATCTCCATAATTCATAGACATCTTGTGCAAAGTCATTTTAAATAGACTATTGATTATTTTAACACTCATCTTAATTCTTATGCAATGAGTTATAGTTCTTCATAATGTGAGATGAATTGAACATCTAAGTTTAAAAATAATTTTATTTAGACTATCATGATTAAATACTCTTAACGCTTTTTTCCATGAATATTTATGTAATTAGGTCGACATTGAAACATTACTTTTGGCTACCAACTATGTGATTTCCTTTTCATATTATCTCATGTACGTATTTAATCGACATAATTCAATTTAACCAAAGTCCCTCTCATTTGATAGGTACTTTATTGTAATTGATGACATATGGAGTACCCAAGCATGGAAGATTATGAAATGTGCCTTGCTTGAGAATACTTGTGGTAGCAGGATACTAGTGACGACAAGAATTGCAAATGTTGCCAAGTCATGTTGCTTCCCTCGCCTCGATCTTGTATATGAACTAAGTCCACTAAGTGAAGCTGACTCAAAAAGCTTATTCTTTAGAAGAATATTTGGCTCAGAAGACATATGCCCTCTTCAACTGAAAGAAGTTTCTACTGAAATTATAAGAAAGTGTGGTGGTCTACCATTGGCAATCATCACAATGTCTAGTTTGTTGACCACTAAATCACTTGCAAGAGAAGAATGGGTAACAGTCCTTAGTTCGATTGGTTCAGGACTAGAAAAAAATTCTGATGTGGAGGAAATGAAGAAGATACTATCTTTGAGTTACAACGACCTTCCTGTCCAGTTAAGAACTTGCTTATTATATCTAAGTATGTTTCCAGAAGATTATATAATTTGGAGGCATCGTATAGTAAGTAGGTGGATAGCAGAAGGATTTGTCAAGGTTGATGGTGGGAGAAATTTAAGGGAGGAAGGGGAATGCTATTTTAATGAACTTATAAGCAGAAGTATGATCCAACTAGTCAATACGAGGTATGATGGTCAAGCAACAGCATGCCGTGTGCATGATATGATTCTTGATCTCATTATGTCCAAGGCAGTTGAAGAAAATTTTGTTACTTTCATTGGTGATCAAACACATATGTTGATGTCACAAAATAAGATCCGGCGACTATCACTTGACTACCGCGGGCAAGAAAATGAGATAGCAATGTCGTCCATGGTCACTGCTCATGTTCGATCCCTTGGCATATTTGTTTATTCTATACAAATGCTTTCTATTTCAGACTGGCATGCTCTGAGAGTGCTAGATATAGAGAGCAGTCGGAAGCTAGAAAATTGTGACCTAAGAAATATTGGGAAGCTATCTCAGTTGAGGTACCTACGGATTGAAACACGTGGCATTACAAATCTTCCAGAACAAATAGGTGAGCTACAACATTTGGAAACATTGGATCTACATGGTACTGATATAAGAGAATTGCCGGCAAGTATTGTTAAACTGCAAAGGTTGAAAAGTTTACATGCTAATGATGTAAAGTTGCCGGATGGGGTGGGGAACATGCAAGCTCTAGAGGAACTATCAAGAGTAGGTGTGTACGAAGAAAGCTCAGTAAATTCTTTGCAGGAGTTGGGCAATTTGACCAAATTGAGAACTCTTAAGCTAGTTTTCAACATTAGTGACTCACACAGTGATAAAATGATGTACGCAGATATCTTGGCTTCGTCGCTTTGCAAACTATTTAGTTCAAACCTTAGATGTTTGCACGTTTTAAGGGATGTTGCCAGTTCTGCTGACATCCCTTTGGATTCATTGTCCCCACCTCCTCATCTCATGCGGGAACTAGACATCAAAGTTTGCTGTATCTTGGGGATTCCAGCGTGGATGGCCTCACTGGCCAATCTCACCCTGCTATGCATCAAGGTTAATCAAGTGACACAGGAAACCCTCCAGATCCTTGGGGACTTGCCTGCCTTGCTATATCTGGAGTTACAATCAGAAGGAGTTGACCCAAAGGAAAAGTTCATTGTATGCAACAACAGATTCAGATGTGTAAAGGTCTTCTACTTCGAGTGTTATATCACAGGCCTGATGTTCAAAGCTGGAGCCATGCCAAAGCTCAAAGATCTCTGGATTCAAATCAGAGCACATGAGGTGCAATCTGCATGTGGCGATCTCGGTCTTGGAGTCTACCACCTCTCTGCCCTCGGTAGACTCTTTGTCAATATTGATTGTGAGGGTGCGAGGGTTGAAGAGGTGGAGGCATTGGAAACTGCCATCAGGAATGCAGCCAGTCTACTTCCCAATTGTCCCACACCACATTTCGGCAGATTGAACAGAGGAAATTCAACTACAAGCAGAAAGCCCGGTTCTGCATCTTAGGTATGATCAAGTATAAGCTCATCCAATCCTCCGAGACGCTCATGTACGCTGTTAATTCAACTAGACAATGATGTACATGCATGAGATTTAATTATTCTTCTTCCCAATCGTCTTAGCCAAGCAAAAAATACTGCTCATCTATGAGCCGTTCAAAAAAAAATACTGCTAATCTGACCATATTCTTTTTCTGATAGTAGTGACTTTCGGTTGTGTCTTGACAAAAGCTACTCACTGGAGAAAATGTTTTTATACTTGTTTACTCAAACATTTAGTTTTGTATCGGTGAACCTATCCATGTGAACCAGCAATTAGACCATCCATGGTACATATATAAAATATGTGCGTCTTGGTGCACAGCTCCTTTCGTTCTTTTATATTGAGCAATGCCATGTCCATGTCATCAAACAATTATGATAATATGTGTTTAACAAACTCTTAAACTGTATAAGTTACACTGCTACAGTATCGATTCTATTTATTTCGTTACACCCAGTTATGCATGTTTCGAGAAAGCAATACGAGATTTACTACCCCTAACTTCTGGTTCAATTTTCTCAGGTTTTGTTTCCTTTACATGGCGAAGCTCAACTATTGTTCCTGCCAAGTTTTAAATCAAAATGGCTCTTGTGGCCATATGATATGATGATTTTTTTTTTCTTACAGAATGAAATCTCGTGTCAGGTCATCAAGACAGCAGGCTGAGCTGGCCTGAAATGAGATTCGCCTGTTCAATTGTTTTTAGATCACAACTATTGCTGAAGTAAATGGAGTTACTCACTAGACTATCCAAGGTTACTCATTGTGCTGTTGGATCAAAATTTGTTATCACTTTCCTCCGGCTGCATTGAGTGGACTTGAAACCGTGAGCTATCTCTCTGTGCAATAGAGCGCTCAATCTGTTTGCTACTTCGAAGTTTTTGGGTTCCATTTAGAAGGTTTCTATATTATTGTTTCCTTTTTCGAGAACAAGCTTCTATTTGTTCTGAACATGCACTTGATTCCATGTAACGAGAACATATCAGAAACTTGAACCGCATTATGTTATGCTTCTGCTTTAGAAATTTATGTAATCATTTTTCATATGTTTGATCAGTACAGTATGCACTAAGCTTTTGTTCTAGGGGATAACTGTGCATAACAACTGTACGTGCTTGGGCTGGCCTTATACTAAATTTATCTCACCTCCATGTAGCTACCCAAATACTAAGGTTTCATTACAAGTTTGAAACATAGTAACCTCACATCGATTTATAGAAATTTTGAGCAACGTTGCTCTGCTTCTGCTCCCTTAACCTAGGAGAACTTTGATCTATCAGATGCTGTGACTGTGAGAACATAATCGTGGAACATCCAAATTCCATGGTTGCATAAATGTTTCCTTGTCAGTTTAATTAATCACAATAGAGCACTGAAGGCATCAGGCAAGCATGACCAATAACTTAGGAAGTGAATGGGTATATGTCCTCCCATGTGTACTCTTAAAAAAAAGAGCGTTTCAGCTGTTTTCCAATCTAAATACGCATGCAGTAGTTCAGCACACTGTATCATGACACTTTTGCTGTTATACGTGGGACCATGTGAGAAGGTCTACGATATTGTGCGATGAACTTTATATTGCCAAGTTTGTTGAGTTGGAATTTGAATTTTACATAGTTTGCATTCTTCATAGGGTTTTGTCAGAAAAAACCGGTCTGACCGCTGGGTGCCACCAATCAGACTGTCAAGCAGTATGACTCAGGTTTTAATGACGGTTGCATTTTTTAAAAGAGAGTTATTTTGCACTGGGCTCAACCGGTCTGACCGGTCCTGGTTGGCAGTCCGGTCCTATTTGGCAGTCAGACCAAACCTGAAGTATTATGGCATACTTCCTCAGCTGCATTAAGAAAGTGAAGAAGTTGGGAGCTCACCATGATATTGTTGAGCAGATTCAAGAGCTAAGGCTCGCATAACTGAGATTGGTACATTAATTATTTTTAATTATTCTTAGTTATTATCTAGCATAACTGAATTTTAGTTAGAATATATTTATGTGAGGCCGAGCTTGATATATACAATTATATTTCAATCTCACTTTTAATTAAACCTACTTTTGAATTTTCAGCTCTAACGGCATGCTAATGATTTTAATACCATTTATACAAAAACTATATCTTAATAGGACCTCCAACAAGCATATGGATTTCAAATACAAATATTGATTGGCTTTATATATAACCTCTATTTCGATCTAAGTTATCTCTCAGGGGAAGGTCGTTAATTAAAGTGGATACTTCAATTTAAATCCTAGCAACATATTAATTAATCCACTTATTCTAATTAGCCTTTTTTACCCTACGTAACCTTGATTATTATATATATTTACAAAAACTACATTTTAGCATACCTTTACTTTAAGCATGTGGTTTAATTCAAGTGACAGAGGCATATCGGCTAATTATCTTATCTGAACTCAATTGTCATAAGGCTTGCCATGATATTTAGAATATATAATTAATTTATATTTCTCATTGCTTAATCCTACACTAATTATTATTAACTTACAAATCTTTGTTGGTGTGCAATTATTCAAAATTTAATCCCTAAAAATTTTTATTTCCATATATCCGGATTCTAAATTTATAATTAAAATATTTTATCTGTATTTCTATTTGAAACTAAATTATTTTTCATCATATTTTTATTTGTATTCTAGAATTAATCACATACACATACTTATTAGTGACTACATTGTATAGGTTTTAATTATATGGGCCTACCTATCATATGATTGCACAAAGAAATGGAGCAACACAGGAGACAAAGGAAGCCCTCGAGCTAAAACAAAGGAAGGCATGGGGTGATAGCGCACAGCTCTTGGCAATGGTGGTGGCGAGGGGCGGCCAAGGAGACTGCGGTGACCAAAAAAAATGGGGCACCGGAGGGGCTAGGAAGCAAGGGAAGCGACATCACGAGTCGGGGTGGGGCAGAGGTAGCTCAGCAAGGCTCAAGGTGGGCGGGTGCGGTGAGGGAATAGGGTGGCGGCGGCCGAAGGGAGAGGAGAAGAAAAGGAGGAGAGCACGAGCATATAGGGGGGGGGGGGCAAGTATAACTCACTGAGGTAGTCGGAGTGGCCGAAGAGAGGCCGAGGTGAGCCAGTGGCTGCGCAATGAGGTTACCGTGGAGGCGGCACCTACTACTCTCATGATCGTCTATTTCTACCTTGCGTTTTATAACATAGTACCATAAACAACGACCTACTACTTATTAACCTACTCAACAGGATTCAGAAGTACTATGTCAATGCATTTGCGCCCCTCTAGGTAGGACTTGGGTTGTGTCGTGCTGGCCCACCTCACCTCTAGTCAAGCTCAGACACGGCCCAAAGCCTACATGCCACCCTAGCCTAGCCCTAAGTCACTATAGATGGCAAAGGTGGTGGCCGCCATCTTCTTTCCTCTCGTGCCATCACATTTTCTTCAGATTTCTACAATAGCTGGCCAATTCACAAGCAAAGTTCTATCAATCCGTGTGTCTATTAGAGATGTTGTACATCCACGGATCCACCTAAGATTTTCCAAAATTGAAATTACAAATAGACACAACTAAAAAGACTAAATGGAGGGTTAACAATAGACCTAACTCACATGGCAAGCAGCCATGTTCGCAGCACCCAAAAAATTGGGGGCAAAACCCAAATATTGCTGAACTACTAGCCAATTACATGTTACCAATGCCCAAATTTCTACAAAATACAGCGCATCCCCACTCCCAAGTCCCAATTGTGTAAATCGCAGACTATCGTCCTGTAATTTCCCAATCACCCACTGAAATTTAATGAATTGAAAAGGGATTAGGAACAGGATTTCAGCCCACTCACCAGTACTTGACGGCCTTGCTGCTTGCACCTGAACGTCGTCGGTCTGAACTAGCACAAGACCAGCAAAACTGCCTGTTGTCCGGTTGTCAATCTTGTTGTGCTCAAGTGCTCAGTCTAGTATAAATAAAGAAGGGCAAATGCCACTTACTGTGAACAGGAACATGAGAAGCAACCAATAGGCTGTTGCTGGCCAGTACCTGCAAATGAGCAATCCCATCAGATAAAGATTAGTATGTATGCTTTTATTAAGACTGGTGTATGGAATGTAATATATTTGTGAATTCTGCTAAAATCAGACAAACAGCATAAATGGTGATTCTAGTGATGATTCCTAATTAGCCTGTATTATAGAACAAACAACAATCCTAAGCGTCCTTGTCAGTATACACTTGATTCCAACAGGTGCACCAAGAACAATCGCGCCAAATGCATTTAGGAATGTTCCTGCCAGACAGCAGTGTGTATCATAAGAAAGAAGAAATGAAAGGGGGGAAAGATAAGCAGATCATAAGTATCTCACTTGTGTGACTGTTATTCCAAAATAGTAAATCGGCTTATATTACTAGGTAGTGAGAACTGGATACTGAATCAGATCTCCAGCATTAAGTTTTTTTATTCGTTTTTGTAATGCATTCAACATGGATTAATGATGCGTGCAATCCTAAGAGTTGTATAGACCAAAGTGCAAACGCAGCAAAGAGAACCAACCCACGTGCAAGCCAAGCAATCCTCGCGCAGCCGCCTTAAGAAACTGCAATTAAAGAAACCCAATCACCCCATCACTGGACAGAAGATAACCTTAGCATCAAAATCGGAAGAAACAGCAGATCGCACCGAGCAGTGTTTGGGATCTCGCGCGGTGCAAACTGAACACCGCGATAACAAGCGGCGCTTCACATACCTAGAGAAAAGCATCGCCCGGGTCAGAAGATAGAAGAGGAAAGGGAGCAGAAGATACGTGGGAGGCGGCGCTGAGGTGAGTAGAGGGGGGAAGGGATCGTACCACGAGGAGACGGGAGTGCAAGTGTGGGGTCGGAGCGAGGGCGCCGCAGCCAGCGAGGGAGGGGGCGGTAGCGAGGCCTGCCAAGCAGAGCGCATGGGAGGCCGCAGCGATAAAGGCGCTGTTCTGGGTGGCCTTCGCGCCCCATGGCAGGGCCATGCCTAAGGAATCTACCGGCTGGGCACGACGGCGGCACGGGCGTCTTTCCGGCGATGGCAATGTGGCTTATGGCCGTATGGGTTGGGAGGCGGAGCAACAGCCAGTGAGACAGAGGAGGCGGTGGCGGCCGCCACCGTGCCAGGCCGGGCTGAGCCGTCCGATGGGCCGATATTGTAGGCCCGACATGGCCCTTCATCTGTGCCATGCCAGTATGGCCTACCAAATGGCAGCCTACCATATGACCGGCCTATGTCGTGCTTGGACCGAACTGCAAGAAAAAGCCCGGCTTGACCTCTGCCCCCTTCCCCCCAGGCGGTGGTTCGCCACACGGCTATGCGTTTGTGAGGTCTTGTTGAAGACTAGCGTTCCGCTCCAGCCATAGCTTTCTTGCTGTAAGAATTACTATGGAATTAAGGCCCGCAACACATTTCCTTGTATTGAAAACCACCAGTCCTGAAAACTGCTCTCAGTTGTTGGCATCAAACTCCGCTGATCAATCTCCTCTCATGTCCCAACTTCGCACGTGCACCCGCGCACACATGGAGGGAGAGGTTGGCCACTCCTAAAAATGTAATGTTGCAAGAAAGGTTATTTATTATTTTGAAGTCTCGTCTCAATCACACCAAAAGAATGAAAAGAAAATATGTGTCTTATTGTCCTGCCGATTAAAACTCTACCACCTGTCCATCTTCTAGGTGTGCACCTGATGCCTCTCAATCCTGCAATGCCATGAGCACTGAGCAAAGACTTCGGTGTCACCGGAAATCCAATTGATACAGTAGGATTCAGTGTGGCGCAACATTGCCGATCACTACTAAAGCTAAAGCTCGCATGCTTGGCAATAAGAAGACTGAAGACCTCGGTGAGGCACCAAACGCGTGGATGTTTCAATTTGATTCTCTCTACTAGCTTTGAAGGTTTATTTGAGCAGAGTTGAATGGGTCCATCTGATGTGAGCTGCATTTATTTGTGTGCGGGCTCTTCTCAGCTGATGCTTGCAAACTGCAGTTGCTTTGAAGGTTTATTTGAGCAAAATGAAGACAGATGCGGCTCTAACCGGCGCAATAAATGTCTAGCGGCATTATCACAGACGGTCGTCTGTGATAATTCTAAGATTATCACAGACAGGTTTTAATACAAACCATCTGTGATAAGCTGATTATCACAGACGGTTTTTAATACAAAACCGTATGTGATAAGTCCAGATTATTATAGACGGTTTTTAATAAAAACCGTCTGTGATACTAAAATATCACAGACGGTTCATCGGTAAGAACCATCTGTGATACTCATTTTCTCCGACGCCATCAACACATACGGTGTCTAAATTAAAACCGTCTGTGTTAGTGTCAGTCACAGACGGTTTTGTCAAACCGTCTATGATTTGACATGTAATATTAGGTTTTCTGTATAGCCGCTCGTCGTGGACGTTGTAAAATCCTAGGCACTTACCTAGTTGGTCAAGGCAAGGCGAGCCTCCACGGCGATGCCTTTGCGACTCCATGACAACCATGCATGCATCAGACATTTGAGAGTGTTTCTAGGGTTATTCAGAAAGGTGCTGATTCCAGGACTTGTGTCTCGGCTCACATTCTCATTAGCCCGATACTCGGCTCTTCTATGTTTCAGTTTCGTTGCTAATGTAACTTGCAAATATCTTCTGTCGTAACTGGAAACATGGGCATTACTTTTCTATCTGGAGCTTGATTGGTGCTTATCCAAAGTTAGATGCATTGATATGTTAATTTTGTAGGCAATTTTTTTATTAGTAGTATTTAATATTTCAGAAATAAAACATGTAGGAAATGTGGCCTAGAAATAGAAAAGTAGGAAGGACGCTCTCACCAACCACGTCCCTCTCCGGAACGACGCCCGCCTTATGACCGGATCAAAACTGGTCCCTCTTCACGCATCCCATACCAGTTCGAGTTTCTTTTTACCCTATCTCTGTCCGTAAGTAGATTCTTCTTGATTTTTTTTTGCCTGTTTTTATTTGATCCCATGGCCCATCTCCAGAATTTTTTGTACGAATAATCCATTTTTTTATTCGAAATTATAGAAATATACCCGCGGAAATTTTTTTTACAAAAATAGGCTCAAGTCGCCCAATGGTTGGGCGACTGGAGCCTTTCGCCTAACCCAGCAGCGACAACTGGAAAATCTCCCAACCGTTGGGCGATTAATTGCAGTCGCCCTCCCATTGGGCGACTTTCATGCAGTCGCCCTCCTATTGGGCGACTTTCATGCAGTCGCCCAATGGTTGGGTGACTGCACTCAGGCCCCTGTGAATGTTTTAAATTTTATCAATTTTGTAGTTTTAAACTGGTAAAAAATCTGCTGGAGTTGTAATAAAAGTTCATGTTCATTGTATATTGTAGGTGTGTAAAATATTTTGAGAAATTTTTTAGGAACGATTGACCATAGAACGATCGGTACATACGATGTTAAGTGATATTTTGATGTTACTGAAAATTCGTGTCTCTGGGCTAGGATTGGGTTGAGGAGGATCGACGGGCCCAGCGGTCAGATTATCACAGATAATCTTACATACAAACCGTCTGTAATATTCTCTATCACAAGTTTTATATACCGATGCAATATAAATAACTAGTCTCAAACGATAAAATAGCAAAGTTTTATATGGCTTATATATACTAATTTGAAAAGTTTCAATGAGATCTACAACTTTTTAGTTAAAGCAAAATCCAAATTCCAAAGGGAAGACCAAGAGAAAGGGCAAAAACAGAAACCAAAAACTTACGATGCAGGTTTAGGTCCAAAGATAGCCGATTTTCGGGGTCTTGCAGGGCGACTAGTGCAAGCGGGTCATTATTTTTGGATCGGGCTTGTCATTAGCTTTCCAACGAGTACAAGAACATCGAAAACGAACACCGTATGCAAAAGTTATGCCCGTTTTACTGAAGGTGTGTCGGAAACGGACTCGAATTCGTTTCGGCTTCAATTGAAACTGCTATAACTTTTGATCCCGTGGTCAAAATTGCTCAAAATTTTTTCTGGACGCTTTTGGATGTATGAAGAACAGCTCCACCAATGTTCACTATTTTTGGCGAAGGTTTGATGTACTTTCCAAATTTCGGCATACATAGACTCTTTCCTCTCTTTTTTCCTCTCTTTTATTACAACTCCAGCAGATTTTTTACCAGTTTAAAACTACAAAATTGATAAAATTTAAAACATTCACGGGGGCCTGAGTGCAGTCGCCCAACCATTGGGCGACTGCATGAAAGTCGCCTAATGGGAGGGCGACTGCATGAAAGTCGTCCAATGGGAGGGCGACTGCAATTAATCGCCCAACGGTTCGGAGATTTTCCAGTTGTTGTTGCTGGGTTGGGCGAAAGGCTCCAGTCGCCCAACCATTGGGCGACTTCAGCCTATTTTTGTAAGAAAAATTTCCGCAGGTATATTTTTGTATTTTCGAATAAAAAATGGATTATCCGTACAAAAAAAATTCCCATCAGGTAGGCCAATAATTGGTTATAAGTTGACCATGGATAAATAAACAAAACCCACAAGCAGCTAGGCCAATAATTGGTTATACGTTGACCATGGATAAATAAACAAAACCCACAAGCAGCTCACGTCTTGCAACGACGTAACTATCATCTCGCCTACAGGTAGGTGAAAATTATTCGTCTCAGGCCGCCAGCTCCATTAATGCCAATATTCTCTAGTGCCGACCGGCCCAATGGATGATATCATCCACCAAGTCTAACTGAACAAACACAATAATCTACCATATAAAAGCACATTAAACAAGTAGCTGACATTATCCCAATTTTTGGATACTTTTGTGTTGACTATGAGGCATCCATAACAAATCACTGAAACGATCATTGTTAGCCGTTTTATCAACCTGCAAAGAATGTTCACTATCAGTAAGTTTCGTCATCAGCTGTATTTAAAATGAGCAATTTAGTTGGTAAACTACTTTGATGACACAAATTATCAAGCTTCAATAAACTACCTGTTGTACACAAAAATTTCTAGAATTCATTCACATTTCTTCAATTTGTATACAAAATGACACCTGATCGGAGCTCGATATAACACCTTTGAATTGGTATACACAATATTTTTTAAAAAAAAACTCTCAGTTCTTCATGTTTGGAACAGTAAACACCATTCTCAAGTACCTTGATCGAGATGTCCTTCGATCAAGGAAATACAAACACGCAACACTCTAATCACAAAGTAATAAAATACAAAAGAGGCTATACTGGACGGCTACATCACAGACGGTTCATATGGATCACTGTGTCTTTTACTTGGCACAAGGGTCTTGCCCTTATATTTTTCACCAATTCAAACCAATCTCCATTCTAGGGTAAAGCAGTGGGCTAAGTCCGCCACACGGATCCCCACAACCTTATCACCCTAGGTCCCAATTTTTTTCAAATTCTACAGGCCCACGGCCAAAGTCACTTAGTAGTGTAATATGTTGAATGAAATGATCTATGAATATTTATACAATATTTTAATAATTATTAAGGTTGTCAGGGTGAATGTGGCCATCAAAGTAAACAGGGCTTTTATCAGTTATAGGATTTATCTAGTTAGCATGTCATTCTAAACATTTATTTTAGGCAAAAATCATTTCACAGCTATCAATAATGAAAATACATTAAGTAAATAATGTAAATTTCATGGGATTCAATAAGATCAAAAACATGTGACTTGCCTTGTTTTTGTTGCTCTTGATCTTCTTGACCAGCTTCAAACTTACTTCATCTGCCTTTGCTGTCCTTCAATTGACCAACTCGCTTGGTCCATTCACTAGAGTAGAAAATGAGGTCAAATAGATTCCTGCTTTACGAGATACAAGCTGGGAACAAAATGCAATTAAAAATAACAAAGAACATAAAAAATGGGTTGGGTGGGGTGATTGGAGTTTAACGATGCTTGGGTGGTCGACAGGGCTAAAATTGGATTAGATAACTTTAGGACGATCGACTGGGTAATATATGTGTTAGACCAATTTTTGGAAATAGCAGATAGACATTTAGAAATGGATGGTTGATCTTTGAATTGGATAAATTTGGGTTTTATCGAGATTTAAGTTGGCAACATGGATAAACTTAAATTTATTTGGAGATGAATATGATGGAAGGGTAAAATTTAAATTAATAAAATTTGAATTTGAAGGAATGGAGGTCAAATTTGAATTCAGGATATTAAACTAGTCAAAATGGTGTATTTTTGGAATTGTTGGGATTTTTGGGAATTTTCTGGATTTTTTGGGATTTTTAGAAATTTTTCTGGATTTTCTAAAAAGGAATGAACAGTGTTGGGCTCGGCCTGTGAATAGTGCGGCCCGGCCCACTTTTCCCGCGCGGTTAAACCAGCTGGCGGCCCGATCTGCGCGCTCGGCCGAGCGGGCGCGCGCCACACGCGCGTGGCGGCCCAACGCACACGCTGCAGCACGCCGCCGATGGGCGACGCGCGGCTGGCGCAGACGGAGACGATGGAGCGAGCGCGGACGCTCGGATGAAGAGACTGCGGGGCATCTACGGCTCGAATTCAAACATATGTGGACGCTCCGGATGGTTCGGCGCCAGTGACCGTGATGCGACCACGTCGCCCCGGGAGTCGTCTTCAACCTCCAGACGACTCCCCCCGCGACAAAACAGAGTGCGCAATTCTTGATGATGCGGCGACGACATTGCACCTGGGCAGCAGCAGGTTTACCAGGAGGTGCGATTAAAACCTAGGATTCCATTTTGGTACTATGAAGGGTGGGTAAAGGAGCGGCGGTGGCTAGCGGCGGCTGGAAAAGCGACGACCTTCACGGCGGTGTTAAGGGGGCTCTGGTAAGGTTTCGGCCGAATTGGCTGGATTTTCACCATCTACTAGGAACACTGTAGAGGTGGCGGTTTAGCTCGAGGTTGGCTCGGACAAGCTGGCCACGGTGAGGGTCTTTCGGCCGACAGTGATCTCCGCCGCCAGGGCGTTAGGCTCAAGCTCGAGCTCTAACGGTTGCACCAACATGTTCCAAAGGTAGTGAAGAGCAGGCAAGAGCATTGAATCGAAAAACCATTGACTTAATTGCGAGAATGGTTTTAGGGCTCACCGGGCTCAGAGGTGTCGATTGCCGGCGACAGGAGCGATGAAAGCTCGATCGGCTGTGGGAGGGGGTTTATAAGAGTGCTAGAAGGCTTACGGTAGTGGAAACCGATTTTTAAAGGCGACGTAGGTCGGTTGCTACAGAGAGGCGGTTCGGCCGCGTTCTTCTCATACAGTGCAGGGAGAGGAGGAGTGCACTGGCCCTGCGCAGAGGCTATGAGGGGGAGTTGGCGCGTCTCCCCTGCGAGTTTAGCAGGCTTTTGACCCTTGTGAGAGGCGTGAATCGAGGAGTGGGGTGAGCTGTTACAGCGGCGGAGAGAGCAAGCGCGAAGTGGTGGCGCTCGAGTCAAAGGTGAGGCAAGGAGGGGTGGCTGACTCGTGGGGCCGACTGCACAAGGATGATGTCGGGTGAGGGAGGCGGCGTCGCAACTTTGCGCAAGGAGGCAGCGACGTGTGCGGCAGCAAGCTGGGAGAGGCGGTGGGGAAGCGGCGATTCATAGAGGCGCCAGCACAAGGAGGAGGCGGAAAACCAAAATGGGAAACCGGATTTTTGAGTAATTTGCCAAATTGGGAAAGGAAAAAAGGAAATTCAAGCAAAAACTCAAAAATTCAAAAACCTTGAATTTTTGGGGTATTTCAACAGGTCAATTGCCTCTGCCTTCCTGTTTCTGAAGCAAAGAGGTAGAACGGTGTTAACAAGACTAACCCATTAATCCTTTGTCCTCTTAGAGGGCAATAAAGACAAGATATTTATTTCCCTCTCCATGCTGCAAACAGGGCACCTCCACTTTACTATGCGAAATACCTCACACACTAAAAATTGTGTGCCAACTGAATACAAAAGCTCATCTTAGAGCAAGTATAATAAGAGGCTGTTAGTAGGCTGTATGCTAAGGTGGAGGAGAGAGAGGAGGAGAGAGAAGAGAGGTGGGCTGTAAGTTTACAACCAGCTGAAGCACAAGAACCAAAAAACTTTGTGAGAGAAAGGGGTGGGTCATACAGCCTTCAGCTGGCTGTAAATTACTATATGAATGGGCTGATAAGTGGGTTGTAAGTGTCCATATAGCCAGCTGAAGGCTGTATTATTAGCCTTGCTCTTAGCCTTTGATAACTTCCAACATTTAATCCCACCCATGATCTATACCAACTACCGTTGATATACAGTTGACGCTTCTTTTGCTCGCCGTATCTCGCTAGCCGCTCTCCGTGGACGTTGTAAAATCCTAGGCACTCGCCTAGTTGGTCAAGGCAAGGCCAGCCTCCACGGCGATGCCTTTGTGACTCCAAGACAATCATGCATGCATCAGACACTACTACAGAAAGCCTAATAGTAGACGCTAAATCACAGACGGTTTTGTGAAACCGTCTGTGATGTACACTATTACTGAGCGGTTTTAATTTGGAGGCCGTCTGTGGTATTTGTGGCGGAAAGGAGTATCACAGGCGGTTCATACCGCTGAACCGTCGTGATATTCAATATCACGACGGTTTTATAATAAAACCGCTCGTGATATTTCAGATTATCACGGCGTCGTGATATCGAATATTATGATAGCGATTTTAATAAAAACCGTCTGTGATAATCTGGAGTATCACAGACGATTTTTTATTAAAAACCGTCTGTAAAACCAGATTATCACAGACGGTTTTTTATTAAAAACTATCTGTGATACGTTTCCCGCCTTGCAATCTCTCAAAATTTCAAATTTTCCCGCTTAAGTCCGAATATGATTCAGTTTTGAGACAACTTCAGTAAAACGGGCATAACTTTTGCATACGGTGTCCGTTTTCGACGTTTTTGTACTCGTTGGAAAGCTAACGACGAGCCCAATCCAAAAAAAATGACCCGCTTGCACCAGTCGCCCTCCAAGACCCCGAAAATCGGCCATCTTTGGACCTAAACCTGCGTCGCAAGTTTTTGGTGTCTGTTTTTGCCCTTTTTCTTGGTCTTCCTTTCAGAATTTGGATTTTGCTTCAACTGCAAAGTTGTAGATCTCGTCGAAACCTTTCAAATGAGTATATATAAGCAATATAAAACATTGCTATTTTATCTTTTCAGACTAGTTGTTTATATTGCATCGGTATATAAAATTTTGTGTTCTAATTCACAGACGGTTCTATATATAGAACCGTCTGTGATATGCATTCATCACAGACGGTTCTAGCCAATAGAACCGTCTGTGATAACCTCCTCAACCCAATCTCCGTTCCCGCGCCAAAAATTTCGAACTCCCGCCTCTCCCTCCCTCTCCCTCCCCTATAAATATAACCAAACCCAGCCTGTCTCCTCTTCCTTGCTATCCTCCTCCTTGCTGTCCTCCTGCTTGCTATTCTCCTCCTCCTTGCTATTCTCCTCCTCCTTACAGACGACGCACAAGTCTACGGGAGGCAAGACACCGCAGAAGCAACTAGCTCGTGCCAACCGTGCAGGGGCGAGAAGGCATCCAGCTCATGCGTTGCATCAGGGGCGAGAAGACATAGAAGATCTTTGCCTTTTCTCTGTTATTGTTGTGTAACCTGCTTGTTGTTTTGGGATATTGTAATCTTTTTCTCTGTTCTTATTGTGTAACCTGCTGTTCTTGTTGTGTAACCTGCTCGTTGTTTTGGGATATTGTAATGGTAGGCTCTAATCTTAATAAAAATGGATGTTTTATGTTTGTCAAATGAATTGAGATGTGAATTGGATGTATACATATACATGTTGATCTGCTTATTTCAGAGGGCATGGCTAGCATTTCCTGAGGCTAGCCAATAAACAGAAATAGGTTTAGGAGTAGAAGGGAATATCACAGACGGTTTTTTATTATAAAACCGTCTGTGATACTGAAATATCACAGACGGTTTTATAATAAAAACTGTCTGTGATTTATAAATATCACAGACGGTTTTTAGTTAAAAACCGTCGGTGATTTATAAATATCATAGACGGTTTTTAGTTAAGAACCGTCTGTGATATTTAATATCACAGACGGTTTTTAGTTATTGTCTGTGATTTATAAATATCACAGACGGTTTTTAGTTAAAAACCGTCTGTGATTTATAAATATCACAGACGGTTTTTAGTTAAGAACCGTCTGTGATATTAAAATCACAGACGGTTCGAAAACCGTCTGTGATGACCTCGTATTATCACTGACCCATAAATTCAGACGGTTCACAAAACCGTCTGTGATGACGTTTTTGAACCGTCTATGATGACCTTTTCTGTAGTAGTGAGACATTTGAGAATGTTTCTAGGGTTATTCAGAAAGATGTTGATTCCAGGACTTGTGTCTCGGCTCACATTCTCATTAGCCAGATACTCGGCTCTTCTAAGTTTCAGTTTCGTTGCTAATGTAACTTGCAAATATCTTCTGTCGTAACTGGTAACATGGGCATTACTTTTCTATAGGGGTGAAAACGGGTCGGGTTAATCCCGACCGATCCGGCACCGAATCCGATTGGTACCGAATCCGACTAGTACCGAATCCGGAGAAAAAAATATGGGTTAGGATATGGTAACAGCAATATCCGTCCGAATCCGATACGTCTTCAAGTATGATTTCAGGTTAGTGCTACTATTTGACGTTTCATTTTCTTTTGTAATGGTAAAATAAAATCTTCCACATCAGCTATTAAATAGTAACATCAAGTCGGTCGTCCTACTCCATTTATCGCATCGTATGCATTCCTTACAAACAAGTAGGTGCAAGCGAATTGGGTTAATCCCGACCGATCCGACACCGAATCCGATTGGTACCGAATCCGATTGATACCGAATCCGGAGAAAAAAATATGGGTTAGGATATGGTAACAGCAATATCCGTCTGAATCCGATCCGTTTTCACCCCTACTTTTCTATCTGGAGCTTGATTGGTGCTTATCCGAAGTTAGATGCATTGATATGTTAATTTTGTAGGCAATTTTTTTATTAGTAGTATTTAATATTTCGGAAATAAAAAATGTAGGAAATGTGGCCTAGAAATAGAAAAGTAGGAAGGACGCTCTCGCCAACCACGTCCCTCTCCGGAACGACGCCCACCTTATGACCGGATCAAAACTGGTCCCTCTTCACGCATCCCATACCAGTTCGAGTTTCTTTTTTCCCTATCTCTGTCCGCAAGTAGATTCTTCTTGATTTTTTTGCCTGTTTTTATTTGATCCCATGGCCCATCAGCTAGGCCAATAATTGGTTCTACGTTGACCATGGATAAATAAACAAAACCCACAAGCAGCTAGGCCAATAATTGGTTATACGTTGACCATGGATAAATAAACAAAACCCACAAGCAGCTCACATCTTGCAACGTAACTATCATCTCGCCTACAGGTAGGTGAAAATTATTCGTCTCAGGCCGCCAGCTCCATTAATGCCAATATTCTCTAGTGCCGACCGGCCCAATGGATGATGCCATCCACCAAGTCTAACTGAACAAACACAATAATCTACCATATAAAAGCACATTAAACAAGTAGCTCACATTATCCCAATTTTTGGATACTTTTGTATTGACTATGAGGCATCCATAACAAATCACTGAAACAATCATTGTTAGCCATTTTATCAACCTGCAAAGAATGTTCACTACCAGTAAGTTTCGTCATCAGCTGTATTTAAAATGAGCAATTTAGTTGGTAAACTACTTTGATGACACAAATTATCAAGCTTCAATAAACTACCTGTTGTACACAAAAATTTCCAGAATTCATTCACATTTCTTCAATTTGTATACAAAATGACACCTGATCGGAGCTCGATATAACACCTTTGAATTGGTATACACAATAGTTTTTTTTAAAAAAACTCTCAGTTCTTCATATTTGGAACAGTAAACACCATTCTCAAGTACCTTGATCGAGATGTCCTTCGATCAAGGAAATACAAACACACAACACTCTAATCCCCAAGTAATAAAATTATCATCCAGTTCGCTTACTGTCTTTCTCTGCAGCAGAGAGGACAACACTCTAAGAACAGGCACAAGTTGGCGTGGTAATTTGAGCCCCATGTGCACTGTACTACGTAGCTAGGACGTGAGGAATCATTATTATTAGCCAGATCTGCCTCAAAGTTGCCGTTTGACTGCAGCCTTCGGCTGGCATGCGTGAGTTGACGTCTGGGAACTGTTTATATAAATACTATTACAGTTATTTTTTTAAAAAAAATTAGTGTTTATATGTTTATTTTTATAAATCTACCTTTCTTTTTGAGTTCGACAGCCACGATAGATAACATGTATTACCTGCTACACTTAAGAAGCTTGGCAGGTGCTACCTATAGGAGTTAACTTAAGTCACACAACCCACACAAGTCACGAGTTCAAACCCGAAAAATTATAGTGAAAAATCCATACAAATAATGCACCCCAACCTCAATAGTAGGAATCGAACTTTATTTTTCAGATAAGAGACACAAGGTGCCTCCCCGTTAGCCTATCATACTATTGGCCAAAACAAAAAATTTTTAACTATACTCTTCCCGCAATAAGAAGAATTTGTGATCGACTAGCGTTTCATTGACTAGGGTTTGTACATTTTTTTCAGGTGCTTTGATTGACTAGGGTTTGTCCTGGAGAGTTGTCCCATGTATGGCAAGATTTTCAATCATTTAAGGCAAATTGCAGAGTTGATTGGAAATATGCAGACAACTTGTACTGAAATCTTGGCTATGTGTAATTTTGCCCAATTTGATTCATAAATTTGTACAAATAGGTCCATCTGTATTGCGGCATCTTGCCTTGCAGAATGATTGACAAGAACTTGCAAAGATGATTTATGTGTAGATTTCTTTATGTGCCTCCATGCACAAAATCTGTGTGTAGTTTTGTACCTTCACGAACAATCAGTCAAAACAATTGTGCAGTTTTGTGTCTTCCTAATTGATGCTTATCAATCGGCTAGGTCAAAATAATTGAAATTTTATGGTAAATTCCTCCCTCTCTTTTTTCCTTCAAAACTTACATTTCTTATACAAATACAAAGAAGTAAGACGCAGATACAAATGAAGTAGTATAACCAGAGGTCACATGATCTACTTGCCTTCAATCCTCCCTCTTATGGTTTTTGGAGCCACCCTATTAGCCAAAGTCAAAGGTAGCTGCATATTATTCTAAGAGAATCAAGGGTAGAATTTAGAAAATGAGAATCTGGAACTCTATCAAACAGGTTATACATTGTGCTTATACGTAATCCATTATCATGTAAAAGACATTTCAATTAAAATATGAATATTTAAATTCTAAACCACAATTAGAATGGATATTTAAACATGATATTTAAATTCTAAACCACAGTTAGGAGTGGGTGAGATGGGGCTTGCATGCGGTGCTCTTGGATCGAATCAGTAAAATAATTGGACCCACTTCCCTGGCTAAGAATCAAGTACAGTTCATTAGATTTAATCATCTACATCTGTGTTTAATATTAACAACGGCAAGTAGGGAGTGCTAACTCGTGCCCCATGTGCACTGCACTACGTAGCTAGCTGTAAAAAAGTATTTTTCCCACTCCACAATTTATCTATTGGATCGAGCCTGCCTTAATTACTTCCAGGCTGGCTAGCTCGCGAGGTATCAGGGCATGTACAATGGTATGAGCTAGTTACTAGCTCTAAACTAACTTCTCCAATGATATTAACTTTTAACACATAGCTCATAACATGAATAGTCCCACATGACATCCTCATATAATCTTGGAATGTGTGTATGAGACTAGCTTTTGATCAAGAGCTAGCTTTTCTCTCTCTTCTATTAAAATATGAAATAATATGTTTAGAACTAGCTCATAAATCACCATTGGACATGCCCTCATTATATTAGCCAGATCTGCCTCAAAGCTGCCGTTTGACTGCGGCCATCTGCTGGCATGCGTGTGTTGGCGTATTAGGAGCTGTTTATATAAATAGGGCCGTAGCTATTTTTATTATAAATTTGATGTATAGGTATCTATTTTTATAAATCTAGCCCTCTTTTTAAACTCAACAACTGCAATAGATGACATGTGTTACCTATCATATTTTAAAAGCTCGACAGGTGCTACCGACCTACAAGAATCATTGAATCAACTTAAGTCACACAACCACACAAGTCACGAGTTCAAATCCAGAAAAATCATAGTGAAAAATTCACACAAATATTGCACCCCAATTATAATAGTAGAACCGAACTCTAGTTATTAGCTAGAGAGATAAGGTGCCTCACCGTTAGTCTATCCTACTATTTGCCAAAACAAAAACAAATTGACTACTCTTCCCTTAATGAGAAGAATTTGTGACCGAAAGAGTAATAGTACACATCCTTCAAACTATATGCTCATACGTAAATCCATTATCATGTAAAGACATTTCAATTAAAATATGAATATTTAAATTCTAAATCACAATTAGAATGGATATTTAAACATGATATTTAAATTCTAAACCATAATTCGGAGTGGGTGAGATGGGGCTTGTATGCGGTGCTCATGGATCGTATCAGTAAAATAATTTGACCCACTTCCCTGGCTAAGAACCCAGTACTGTTCATTAGATTTAATCATCTACATCTGTGCTTAATATTAACAACGGCAAGTTGTTGTAATTCGTGCCCCATGTGCACTGCACTACGTAGCTAGCTGTAAAAAAGATTGTTTTTTCCCTCCACGTCCATTTATATTGGTTTTTAAAATATAATTTTCTACGATAAATAATTTTTTATAGTGCCTAATATTTAAATAGGTATGTTTTTAAGGCGAAATCTACTAGTCGATTATAGTACATACCATAGTGACTTCATTTATATCATCCAAAATCTTTCGTGAGTTTCTCTCTCTTCATATAATTCTCTACAAACTATTACTATTTGTAAGCTAAAACTAAAATCTACAGTAAAAACCACTATAAATGGATCTAATTGGAAGCAGAGATAATCGAGCTTTATTTAATTACGTCCTGGCCGGCTAGGACGTGAGGGATCATTATATTATAGCCAGGTCTGCCTCAAAGGAGACCAGCTTTAAATATGTCAGTGCACATATACTCTGAAGATACAAATATATACTCACTTTGTCTAAGTTTATAAGACATATTTTCTTTAGATACATAAATCAAAGAGATATAAAAATGGCTAGATTACTCCTAATTATTATCTCTAAGCACTATATTCATGCATGCATATAGAGAGTAGTAAATAAAGCTGCATATTTACTAGGAGTATAAAGAGAACATCACACTAATTTTACATTGGAATATGAAATACGCCATATATTTATGGACAATGCTATTCAAAAAATACACCTTATAAATTTAGACGGAGAGAGTACCTCGCAAGAAGATAAGCTTTACACGGATATTGTTGAAATAGTGCAATAATATGCTTCTAGAACAACACTAAAAATGAAAGGAAAATAAAGACTTTCAAGGGTATTAATATCCACAAAGATTACTCAGTTAAGATAACAAATTCATGAGCTCAGTTCTTCCTCCATATCTACCACTTTCAGGAGCAGCTAAGCACTATAGGTTCTACATTATTATCATAACAAATACAGAAGGAAACTCAAAATGAAACAAGTTGTTTCCTGCCTCTAGAAAACATATTACATTGTCGACAAGGACATGTTGTGCAATCACTCCTGCGTTATCATCCTAAGCAAGGACATGGAACAGGGCATGTGGGCATGTGGCCATTATCAAATACAAGATAGTGTGCAGTCCTCAAATGAAATATGTACTATAAAGTAGTGTGCCTACTAGAACTCATCACCTATTTCAGATCTAACTCAAACAGCGTTGTGGATCAAACATGAAGTAGTTTTATATTCACTAGACCAGAGTAGACAAGATTCTTTTAGAAAACTAGAGGATAAGTACCATCACGTAGAAAGAGAAGGAAATACACTGTCTAGTGCCCTACCAAGAATTCACCATCTTACTGCCATAACCTTCAGTCACTGCCGCCTCGCCCGAGTCATCCCTCTGTACCTCGACTGTCACCCCCCTGACACGGTCATTAATGCCTTCTTACATTCCCCTGAGCATTATGGACATTATTCCTGCCACTGCCGTTTCTATGTCTCGGCCGACCTGACACCACCCTACTCCTTGACCACCGCAATGCTCCATTCGAGGAAGCACCAAGCTCAAGGTGCCACCTACCACCGACCTTTCCCCTTGTAGCCCCGAACACGACCAAAGCCTCCAAAGCTCCCCCGCCCTGGCCATGTGCTGAAACCCAAGCAGACGCCTCTCCTATGCCGAATCGCCATAGCCTATCTATAAAAGGGCCCAAGTCCCTTCCGGAGAACCACACTGGTGCCCAGGTAAGCCACCAACCACCCAAATCACTTCGCCGATCGTCGCTTCACCGTCGACCCCCAGAATTCCCCAAGTAAGCCACAAATTCAATTCTTCTCGTGTAGCCAATTTCATTTCAATTAGTTTGGTCAGTAGCTCCCTTGTGTCCCTAGTAATCACACCGAAGCACCGCCATAGCCTTCCTTGCCCCATGCCATGCTGGCACCTATCGCCACCACATGGCCAAAGGACCTCACTGTGGACAGCCTGTTACAGACCTCCGCAACCCAAACCCTCACCACCCTAGCTACCCATAAATGGTTATGTCATCGCCAATTGCACTAATAGACACCCCCGTAGCTCAGGTGCCATGGAAGTCCATCGCGAGCCATTCTCTGTCGCCAAGCTTCCACAGAGCTTCCTAAGTTGTGCTATGCCCAAAAATGTATTCCCCTTAGTCCGCTGAGTCCATCCATGCCATCGGTTACCCTCAAAAACCACTGCAGCCTCACCAATTGCTATTGCAAAAACCAGCTCGGTTCAGTCGCTACAGTAACTGTGAGATGAAGAAGATGAACTGTGTTGGGCTGGGCCGAACACTGTTCACCACAGTCGCTACAGTACCGTGAGATGAAGAAGACGAACAGTGTTGGGTTGGGCCGAACACTGTTCACCACAGTCGCTACAGTAACCGTGAGATGAAGAAGATGAACAGTGTTGGGCTGGGCCGAACACTATTCACCACTATTCATTTTGATTTATCTGTAGCAAAACCCAACCCGAATGAATAGTAAAACCTAGATACTGTTCACACCCGACCCATCATGAACAGTAGCCAACCCACAGTGAACAGTAAAACCCATTAATATTCAAGTAAGAATCCGAAATACATATTTACATCCGTTTCAACCTCACGAAGCCTATTTTCAACTCCGTTTAGTCTAAAGAGGCTCCGATAAAATCCTAGCCAACCCAGATGACCTGTCTAGTACTGTTTTCACCGTTATTGTTCATCCCAAAATCCAAAATCATATACATAGTCATTTTGATTGTCTTGAACCTATCTACACCATTCCCAACTCTGTTTCATCATCACAAACTATGATAAAGCTCAAAACCACCCAGAAAATATTCTGACCCCAAACCCAATATTATTCATGCCCGCAACTATTCGCAGAAACCCATGTAACACCTATATACTTTTTTGACTGTCTCAATCTCACCTAGCCCAATTTGTAACTCCGTCTAGCCAAACCAAGTATCGCCTAAACCCTATCCACCAAACCTATTTTCTTTATATCTTTTTGTTTATTTTATTATATTTTGTTCCCAGCTTGCATTCTGCGCTAGTATTCGAACCCAACAAGTTGGTCAACAAAAGAGCTGCAAGAACAATTAAAGAAATCAGTGTCCAATTTGAAGACTGCAGTAAAATACTCAGTGACTATGGATAAAGAGATAAGTCACATTTTTGTGATCATTTTGAACCTACATTCCTTTAATTATTTAATTATTAGTATCTTCATATCTCTTATTTACACACTATTATTTCATGTACAATAAATGTTTAGAATGACATGATCTTTAACTATGTCCTACCACTGGAAAAGCTATATTTTATTTGATGGCCATATTCACCTTGACAAGCTTTAGTAATAGTAAATATACTAATTAAATATCTATGGTAGATCAGGAACTCAATTATTTCATACTACTAAGTGACATGGCACTTTGCCGGTAGAATTGCAAAAGTGGTTTTAGGGTAAGGAGGCATTATGGGAAACCACTGGATGGTCGGGTTCCATGACCTTGCCCTAGGGAGGAGGCTTGGACCAGATGGGTGGCAGGCAGTGTTGTAGAGCACTGGGGATTTGGGTTGTGGATGGAAGTTGCCTCGGTGAAAAGTAAGGACTAGAACCTTATACTAAGTAAAGAACATAGTGATCACTCAATCACAAGTTTGGATTCGTCAAACCTAGTCTAGTAGCTGTTGAACTCAATTGAATATCCACTGGGGGTAGGAGTGAAGTGGCATGGTATTGGAATGGTAAAACCACACTCAACAACGGTAGGTCCTCTCAAATTGAGCGGGAGCGTTTGAATTAGCTAGTGGATACCCGGGTTTGTTTGGTACATAATTTACTAGGTAGAGGCTATATAAAGAGATGAGCAGTGAAAAAACCTTGTTTTCTTAACTCAGTCATAAGGGTTAAGAAATGTTGTGGGTAAAGCTAAACAATTCTACAGAATCAATTATAAATGGGTGATTCTAGTAACAAGGCATAAGCAGCTTTGGTGAGATTTTAAGTTGGTAATTGAAATATTTGAACCCATTTTTCATTAAGAAGTCAGACTCTTGTCTTTTGTGTTCAAAATGTTTACAAATAAAATTGCATCCACAAATACCATAATAAAACCATTTTATCCCCATCTCTTGAAAATCTCTGCAAGTAGTTATATAGCGTTTGTCCATGTGACTTGTTGATTATGGTTGGTTGTACTCAATCTTGCTATATTTTCCACCACAACTGATATCAGAAGAAGAAAGGATATTTCAAGGCTTCGTGTTAGGGTTACAACCGCACTCAAGTAGTCATGTGGAAATTTTCTTCGGTTCTTTTGAATGTAAGTTAAAGTTTTGGGCTTGGATGCCCTTATAGTTTCTAAAGTTGATCGACAGGCCATATTTTAACCAACTTAACCCTTTTAAAATGTTCGTGAGCGGGCATGATACTCCTTTTGTCCGCAACTGAACTCCTGGGCAATTGTGGCACATACGGCTACCTTGTTCCCAAAAATGGGGCTGTTACAAAAATCAGATGCTTGAACTAAGAAGGATATAGTACACATCACATTCGCTTACAACTTACAACCCTCTTAGATTTCAAACATACATCGATGCTATCTAAAATAGTGCCCCATTCTTCCAAAAAATACTAATATCTTTCCTCTAATACAGCCCCAAAGCAATCGCACTTCGAAAAGAAGATAACACAAGAGAATGCACCCATCAACAAATGGGGCTACGTAAAAAGATAAAATATTGCACCTAACACAAGAGAATGCATCCATCTGATCTCCGACAAAAGAAAAGATTCTCACACAAGCAAGAGGAGATCGGTTACCCTAAATCTTGGCGAGCAGAGGAGGAGCGCAACCCAAGAATTTCACCCAAAAAATTCGAGATTTGATGCGACTTGGGATTTTCCTCCCTTTGGATGCGGGTGGGGATGTAGTGGCAGCACGTGGGAGTCAGAGGAGGAGGCGGACGCAATGGTGGAGCTACAGGGAAGGAGATCTGGGGAGGTGGGAACACAACGACAGATGGTGATGGAGATCGAGGAGGAGGGGAACATGACAATAGAGGTCGAGGGTGGGGGCGATGGACATGTCGACGTACACTACAGACTACTCAACCCAAATGGCCAAACCACACAGAACTTGTAGTTTCAACCCTTATGAAACCGAAAATACTTCACCCAAACCAATCCAAACCAACCTGGTTCACAAGCAAACCTGACCCAGAGCAAACCATTTTGCCCCTCAACCCATATGAATCTTACACCCATTCCTTATGTTAAGGAGATAGAGTTGTATTAGGATATAGAGTTTGTATTTTATTCCATATATGCCTTATCTCTATGTGGCATATCCTCTTGTACTCTCCTATATATATGGCCCTTTGGGTCTCATATCAATATGCACAATATTCATAACATGGTATCAGAGCTAGGGTTAAAACTCTAACCTCGATCTACTTCCGCTATTGCTGCTGCCCCCGGGAGGATCGATCTCTCTCCGGGCGCCATCTCGTTGGTCGCGCGCCGCTTCTTCTCTCGATCGGCGCCGTCGTCGCCCATGGCCGTCGTCGCCCGCCGTCGCTTGCGCCGGCTCCCATGTCGGTGGATCTTGGGCCGCTGAATCTCGTCGCCCCTCTGCTCGGGCTGGCCTTTCTTCGCCCAGATCTAACTGTCTCTGGGCCGGATCCGGTCCTCTCCACGGCGCCCTCACTCAGATTCGGCCTCCTTGCGCCAGATTCGAGCCGCCGGTGCCATCATCGACTTCATCGCCGCCTCTCACTGCGGCTCAGGTGCAGGATCTCCCGGCGGTGCTGGCTCCTCGCTTCCCATGCGGTGCCATCAGATCCGGGTTTCCCGCGCCGGATCCTACCGTCGGGCTCTTTGTCGCCACCGGATCTGGCCTCTCCACTAGGGCTGGAAACAAGCCGAGCCGAGCCGGCTCGAGCCAGGCTCGGCCCAGCTCGGTCAAAGACGCGGCTCGGCTCGGCTCGGCTCGTTTTGGAAACGAGCTACGCGGGAGGCTTGGCTCGGCTCGACTACCGGCTCGAGCCAGCTCGCGAGCCCGACCGAGCCAAAAAGGGTTGCCGCTGCCGACCGAGCCAAAATGGCTCGTAGATGCCCGAACAAGCCATTTTGGCTCGCCGATGCCCGAACGAGCCATTTTGGCTCGCCGCTCACAGATTCACATAGAGCAGGAGCAGCACAGCAGAAATAAATAATAGTGCATTTCAGATGTAATACTAATAGCATATCAGATTTAACAGCTTGAATGGCTTTTAACAGCTGATATAACAGTGCTGTGATTGAATTATTCGGGCGATCAAGTTGAATGAGCCAAAATGACTTGAATGAGCCATTCAAGCCAAAATGGCTTGAATGTGCCCAAACGAGCCAAAATGGCTTGAATGAGCCCATACGAGCCAAAATGGCTTGAACTTCAGCAGTCACAGGCAGAGCAGCAGAGAGCATTCACACTTCACAGGGAGCATTCAGCCATTCGCGGTGAATCACAGAGAGCATTCACAGCGAGGAACACGGCGAGGAGCTGCCACGCGTTGCGCGCCACGCCGGCGGGGGGTGGGATGAGCCAGATGAGCACCCCCGTGGAGATGGAGGCCAGCAGAGGCTTGATGGCAGCGCCCTACAGCGCCGGCTTCGGTGGCGGTGACGCCGGCGCGGGGAAGATGCTGCCACCGCGGGGGAAGACGCCGCCGCCGCAGCCGCGGAGACGGGCGAGAGGAGGCGGCGAGCGGTGGCGGTGGGGGCTAGGGTTAGGGGTTTGGGGTGGGAGTGGGAGCGGGAGCCGGGAGGGGAGGTGGGGGAGGAGGCGGAGGCGGAGGCCGAGCTGGTGGAGGTGAGCGAGGAGGCCGCGGCGCTGGAGGTGGGGGTCGCAGGCACCAGGCAGGAGTCGCAGGACCGCAGGAGTGGGTGGGAGATGGACGCGAGATGCGAGCCAAATAGCTCGTGAGCTGGCTCGCGAGCGGCTCGAGCTCGGCTCGTTTTTTTCACGAGCTAGAAAGCAGGCTTGGCTCGGCTCAAAATTTAAAGAGCTCGAGCCGAGCCGGCTCGGCTCGTAACGAGCTCGAGCTGAGCCACGAGCCTCAAGCTATTTTTCCACCCCTACTCTCCACGCCGATTTCCTCCTCTTGGCTGCTGCGCCAGGCCGGATCTGCGCTGGCAGCCGCCCGCCAGAGCCCGGCACCACTGTCGGCCCGCGCCCACCCACGTGAGTCTCTGTGCCGCGTTGCCGCTCTTCCTGAGCCGAGGGAGGCGACAGAGATCTGGCCTCCACGTGTTCACCACGCCGGCGAGGGATAGGGAGGTCAACGCCGCTCAATTTCATCCGTCACCGCTCATGTGCGGGAGAGATGGAGCGACGGAGTAAGAGACGAAGTGGGGGGTGTGAGGGTAAGGCACATCGACGGGATGGCTGCTTTTCGTCCGGTGCGAGCCATATCCCTCGCACAGTGCACACCGTTTGAGCGGGTGGGACGTTTTCTACTGCTGATTTTTTTAAGTCAGTCTTTAGTTTGTTTTTTTCATGAGTCCTTCGTTGCGTCTATCCAAAATCCGTAGTCTCTAATTTTTAGTTCGTCTAAGCCGTGCAAGTCCACAAATTTATTGTCAGTCATAGAAGTGTAGGAATTTTTCTTTTGCATGACAGTAGCCGCCGCTCTATTCTTTGAGCCGCGTGCAAATCGTAGAAGTCATCATGATGCCGCCGCTTCTCTTTGAGCAGCCGCCCTGAGTTTCTAAAGCCACCGCGCTTCTTTTGCACCGCGCCTCTGTTGCGCTTTTTGTGCACTGCGCCGCCGCCGTTTCGGGCTTCGATCTACGCCGCCATGCTTCTGTCTATTCCTCTTCGGCTTGATTTGATAGTTTCTTCAAAAACTGCACGCACCGGCGACATTATCAAGACTCGGACTTTGAATTTTTCTTGTTTTAGTGTTTTTCCCTTTTTCAAATGCAATGCTATTGCATATGCCTTGCATTTGAGGGGGTGTTAAGGAGATAGAGTTGTATTAGGATGTAGAGTTTGTATTCTATTCCATATATGCCTTATCTCTATGTGGCATATCCTCTTGTACTCTCCTATATATATGGCCCTTTGGGTCTCATATCAATATGCACAATATTCATAACACCTTAAACCCAACTCACTGAACCTGTTTGAACCCAACCCATTACCAAGCCTAATGACACATGTGGATAACAATAGCAGCCAGGATCATGACGAGAGGCGGCAGGCACATAGGCAGTAGCTGTGGCCTCATGGTGAGCTGAGATAAACCAAAAACTTATGAAATTTTGGAATTTCCTTGAATTACAGTTGAATTCAAATTATTTTCCAATTTGGAAGTCTTTAACCAAAATGCACATTCCTCTTTCAAATTTTCTCTTTCTTTAGTTACTGGCGCCCCTCTGAAATGCTGCCTTCACCCTCGTTTTTGACGCCACAGGGCATGCTCCCGTTTGCTCGCTGTTGTTCACACCACTACTGCTAGTGCCATCAACTCTGTACCACGTATCACCGAGCCACTAACAACCCCACTACAAACCATAGACCCGTTCATCCATGTGCTCTGAGCAATTTGAACTTGCCCTGCCACCATCTCCCTACTCCCTCTCACGGGCGACATGCCACCCTGCATCTTTGACCATTGCAACTTGTTGGTCGAGGAGACTCAAAGCCTAAGGCACCACATTACTTGCCAGCCTTCCCCCTGCCACAGCCAAACCCTATTAAAATCCCTCGCACCATCCCTCATTGGCCACGCGCCAGCACCATAGCCACAACTCCACTGCTTCCACCACCTCTCCCATCCTATAAAGACTGACTAGCTCCTCTGCTAGCTCCTAAAGCTACCACATTGACCATCATACACTTCCTCTTTGTCTCCGATCAGTGCACGTTGCTGTCACAAAAAGAGTAGAGGTAAAGCCCTGAATTCCAATTCACCTCATGCTTTGATTAGAACTCGATTGCTCCCGTCTGTAGCACCACTAGCACACCATGAACACGAATACGAACTCACTGTAACACTCCTAAACCCCTTGAACCCGATCGATAGATGCCACTACCACTTAATCCACCTCACCACAAATAGCCAAGCACAGGTCACAAGAACCAAAATTGTCGCTGCCCCTAGCTTCCATAATTAGCATAGAAGCCTCAACACTCACACTATTGTCTAGGGCACGTCGAAGCCGTTATTGTGCCATGGTAGAAGCCCGTGAAGCTCTTATTGTCACCAACCCAAACCACAGCCACCTAAACCTCGATAACGCACAAAATGGAACCCGTGGCCACTAGAAACCCAATGGTGCATGCAATCACCATCGGCGCCCTTCACCGGTGTGTAATCGCTCTCAATTTTATAAACTGTCGCTAGGTGCCCTGTAGCATTCCAAGGTTGAAGACGACCTAGAGTAGGCCTTGGGCCAGGCCGTCCTAAGCCACAGGCCAAAGCTTACTAGGCCAAGCCGCCAGCCGAGCACCACTGTAGTAGCCACTGTTCATGACCCGACCCGTTACTATTCCTAAACCCAATCCATTACTGTTTAGAAATCAAATCCATTTGCTATCTCAGACTCGATACTATTAAAGATCCGATCCGTTATGAACAATACAACTCGTTACTATTCACCCAAAATCCAATAAACATATATATAGTCATTTCGACCATTTCAAACCTATTTAAACCATTTCTAGATCTGTTTCACCATCCCAGACTCCGATAAAACCCTAACCAGCCCAAATGCTATTCTGACTTAGGCCCAATATAGTTTAGACCTATTACTATTCACGGAAAGCCCATGAGCACCTATATATCCATTTCGACTGTCTCGAGCTCATCTAATCCATTTCCAACTCCGTTCAGCTAAACCAAGCACTGTTTAAACCCCAACCATCTAAACCCATTTTCTTTATGTCTTTTCTGGCTATTTTATTGCATTTTGTTCCCTTCTTGCATTTTACAAAGCAAAAGCTTATTTGCATTCATTTTCTCTATGCTAGTATCCATATTCAACAAGCTAGTTAATGGAAGAACTACATGAGCAAGTAAAGTAGTTGGTATATAACCTAAAGCCTACAATAAAATAATAAGAGACTATGGATAAAGAGGTAAGTCACATATTTTTATCATATTGAACCTACATTCCTTAATTACTTAATTATTAGTACTTTCATTATCCCTCATTTACGTGCTATTATTTATTAAAATAAATGTTTGAAATGATATGATAATTTAGCTATGTCCTACTACTAGAGAAGCCCCATTTTATTCAATGGCCATATTCACATTAACAAGCCTTAGTACTAGTAAATTAAATATACTATTGTTGGATAGAAATTCAAATGTTTCATACTACTAAGAGATTTGGCGTCTTGCCGGTAGAATTACAAACTGATACTAGGGTAAAGGATGAAGCGTGGAAAGCCATGAGATGGTTGGAGTCCACGACCTAACCCCAGGGAAGTGGCTTGGATTGAAGTGGTTGCAGTGCCGCGGTGCACTGTATTATTTGTTTGTGGATAGCTGTCTCATTGGTAAAAAGTAAGGACTAGAACTTTGTGCTGAGTAAAGAACATAGTAACCGCTCAACCATAAGTTTTTGACTTATCAAATCTGGTCTAATAGCTACTCGAATCAATTGAATATCTACAGGGTGTTGGCGTTCCAGAAGTGAAAATGCCCACATATAAGGGGGTGGTATGAAAGTGGTAAAACCATACTTAACAACAATAGGAGCACACAAAGTTGGGAGGCACTTCTCCATTGGCTAGTGGAATGTCGGTTGTTTGTGGCCACAGCCCTACCAGGTAGAAGCTATATAAAGAGTAGAGCAGTGAAAAGTCTTGTTTTCTCAGCTCAGTCATGAGGGTTAAAGAATCTTGTGGGTAAAGCTAGACAACTCTGTAGAGTCAAAATAAGAAATGGTAGTTGAATATGACATGCTTCTGGATTTCCCACCAGAACAGATACCAGAAGAAGAATGGGTGTTTTAAGTTTTTATGTTAGGGTTACGACCACACTCAAGCATTCATGTGGGAATTTTCTTCGACTCTTCTTAATGTAAGTTAAGCTTTGGGCTTGAATACCCGTTAAATTTCTAAAGTTAACCGTTAGGTAATATTATAGTCAAGTTAACTCTTTTAAAATATTCATAAGCAAGCATGATATTCCTTCTGTCTGCAACTGATCTCTTAGGCTGTTGTGGGACGTACGACGGCCCTATTCTTAAAAATGGGACTATTACACGAGCAACGCCGGGATGAGGAGCCAAGGGTGGCTGACAGCGTGCGAAAAGAGGGCAGCGGCATCCTTGCAGTGAGTGATGCCGAGGACAAGGAGCCAAAGGGCACCAACGATATGTTTGGGCTTGTGATTTAGGTTTTGTTCGTTGCATCATTGGCTTGAGTTCTAGTTTGGATCACAATATGGACGCTGAGCCAAAGTGGTTAGCGAGAGCGTCCTTCCTAGTTTCCTAATTCCTAGTCTACATATCCTACATTTTTAATTTCTAAATATTAATTATTATTAATAAAAAATTAGTTTTGTAGGCTACATAAGCATTTATGTATTGCCAGTTAACTCTTGCATATATCCTCTGAAACTTACTCTTTATTCTAAGTCTTTGTTACTTCATTCCGAAGATGCTAGGAAAAAGTTGGGACCCACATTGTATTGTGGTGCCTGAGTCCTAATTATGATTTGTTTTGTAATGGTGCTCGAAACTAGCCTATGACTTATGATTTATAGCTTACGACTTCCCTCAAACAAATAAACATGATAGTTTCTCTGCTATCATTTCGATGTAGCTTATCGGGACAACCTTTTTTAGATGATTTATCAGCTTATCGGCATTTGGATCGTTCACACAAGTGCTCCTGTTAGGGCCAAAAACTATAAGCTGCAGCAATAAGTCATGAGCTACAGATGAAAATGAACCCACCTAAGTTTAGGGTCCATACTTTCAGAAATAGGACATAGTAATAGTACCATGAAAACTATTGCCTAATAGGACTTATCAATATGTCTCACAAGAAGACGAGAGTCGGTGTGTATGAGGACCATCGTGCCTCAAGGGCCCTTGCCTTTCAAAGTCTGAATAGCAACACCTCATATTCCTCCTATTGTTGGTTGTCGAGAAGTCGAGGCATGCTGCATATGCTAAACTTCGGCCTTTGGGTATTGTTACAATGGCCCCTACGCCTACGCCTACTGCATAGTACACTCCATTCATGTGTAGGGTCCACACTAGCTCTGGAGGTAGCTAACAGGCCTGGTGGCCTACGGGGGTCCATTTGGTGACAAAGTCCTCTAGTATTTACGATTTCATCATGGTACACGCGACGTATGTGATAGAGAAGGGGGCCAGGTCAGTTGCCCACTTTGCCGATGCGGCCTTTGGATTCCTTGTTTAGTAGCATCTCCCCGAGGGGGAACGATGAGGGCACGGTGATGCTGTGGACCATGAAGTAATGGCGTAGCTTGCACGAAGCCATAAGCAAGGCATAAGCCAGCTTCTCTAGCTTGGTATATAGTGTCTTTGCTCCTTGGAGGTCTTTGGAGACATAGTAAACCGACTGCTGAGCAGATCCCTCCTCTAGTACGAGCACTGCGTTGACCGCTTGGGGCATTGTGGAGAGGTACAATAGTATTAGAGCCTATGGTGTTGGACACATGAGCCTAGGAGGCTTGACAAGGTACTCCTTCAAGTCCTAGAAGGCCTGTGTGCACTCATCGGTCCACTAAAAATTGCCTGAGCTACGATGCATCTTGAAGAAGGGTAGTGCTCACTCCATCGCCCTTGAAATGAAACAACTAAGGGCAGCTAGATGATTCGCAAGCCTTTGGACCTCCTAAACAGTCTTTGGAGTCTCCATGGATAGTACAGCGTCGATCTTGTCGGGGTTAGCTTAGATTTCTCTTCCCAATACAAGGAAATTGAGCAACTTGCTAGCCCAAACTCCAAAGATGCACTTCTCTGGGGTAAGCTTTAGGCCCACCTGTCAGAGGTTGTCGAATGTTTTCTTGAGGTCTGCGTCATGGATGTCGCCCAAGGCTCTTAATGACCACGCCTTTGATGTAGGCCTTGATGTTGGAACCCAGCTATGACATTAGGGTGAGCGCGACGAGTCTGGTGAAGCTGGGCACCGACATTTTTTTAGCCTGAAGGGCATCTTGACAAAGTAGTACATCCCATTGGGGACTATGAAGCTTGTCTTTGCCATGTGTATCTGGTGATAGTAGGAGTATGCATTGAGAAAGCTCATTATCTCGCATCCCGCTGTCGCATCCACTAGCTGGTCAATACATGGCAACGGGTAGTTGTCCTTAGGGAAGCTTTGTTGAGGTTAGTGAAATCGACGCACATACGTCAAGTTCCGTTGGCCTTCTTCACCAGCACTAGGTTGGCGAGCCAGTCGGGGTGGACCACTCCTCTGATGATGCCAGAGGCCCTTAGCTTGGCCACCTCCACCTTGGCAGCCTCTTGTCTATCGAGCGACATTCACCGCATCCGTTATTTGACTAGCTTCGTGTTAGGGCGCACCGCTAACTTGTGTTTGATGATGGAGCGATCTACCCCAGTGATGTCATCAGGTGACCATGTGAAGACGTCTACATTCTTGTAAGCATGGCCATCAGGTTTTGCTCAACTTCGGAGGTAAGGCCACCTCTGACCGATATCTGCTTCAACGGGTCCTCTAGGTGAAGCAGCACCCTCTTCACCTCGCCGTCTAACCTTGACTTCAACATCCATCCTAGGGCGGAGGGAGTTGGTGCCACAGAGGGAGGCACGGTGCCTTCGCTTATGGTGTGTACCTTCCGGTGTGCACTTTGGATGCCCACTTCGATTTGTCATGCGAGGTCCGAATTGCCAAGCACTGTGATGACTCCGTGGGAGCCCAGGAGCTTCATGCATAAATAGTTGTGGTGTTGAATCACGCCAAATGTGTTGGGGGTAGCCTTTCCTAGAATGGCGTTGTAGGGATACTGGAGGTCTACTACATCGAAGTTGATGACTCCATGTTTGATTTGCTCGCCTTGTCAAAGGCTACCTTGAGTGCTATTTGTCATAGCACATTGACTAGCTGTCCGCCTAAACCCTACAGGGGTATGCCTGGTGGCTCCAACCTGCTTCACGGGAGGCCCATCTGATCAAAGGCGCCGATGAACAAGAGGTTTATGGAGCCGCCTCCGTAGACTAGGACTCACGAGACATCATAGCCCGCAATGCTGGCTGTGTTTACCAGGGGGTCTTGATGGGGGAAGTATACCCCGAATGCATCGTCTACCTTAAAAGTGATGTCTACTTGGGCCCATTTTGGGACCACTTGTGTGGGGTATACGTCAATGTGATGGATCTAGCGTGCGTAGGACCTTTGCAGTCTCTCGAAGGGGAATTCGAGGGATGACCTACCCGTGATGGCATTAATCACCCTGTGGGGGCTGACTTCGGGGCCCTAGATTCACAGCACGGCTAGAGGCGGTTGAACGAGGGGTACCTCCAGGAGCTACTTTACATACACCACCACCTATGTCCTTGTGTCTTGGGCACGCTCCCTAGTTATGCATTCGTGAAACACCATGATATAAGGGCAATCATGAGTGAGGTGATCTTCTCGATCATGCACTTCGCACCATGGTCCTTACTGGCGCTAGTCTTCGCAGCCCTTTCCCTTTTCATGCCCGTGGCCCCTCTGACCACGACCGCAACCTCCAGGGGCAGTGCTCTCCTTATCTCCTCCTTCAATGCTAATGACGTATCTGGACCACGTTACCCTTCACTTCTTGTGGTTTTATTCCTCTTTTTGAGCCATGGGGTGATCTTGGCTCCGGGGTGGTCGGCATGACATCTATCTCACATCGCATCTTCTTCTGCCCTAGCATACTCCTTCATCTTATCAAAGAGCTTAGCCACCATTTTTATAGGCTTTCGTGCATTGTACTCGATGAGTGGGCCCTTTTAGAGGCCTCAAATGGTCATGTCATTGACGTCCTTCACCTAGCAGTGAACCTTCACAAAGCATCGAAAGTAGGCCCACAACCTCCCTCCCAGTGCCTATCTCATCGTGAAGATATGGTCGACGTTGACCCACTCTATGTTGTTGCCTTGGAAGTTGTTATGCATGAGGTCCTTGATCAGCTCCCATGCATATATGTAGCTGGGGATGATGATAAAAATTAGAAGAGCACAACTCCCTAAAGTGTAAGTGGCAAACCCTTTGCCTTCATCGAGTCATCTCCTCCCGTCGCCTCGATGGTTATCTTGTAAACACACAAAAATTCATGAGGGTCGATGTCGCCCTTGTATGGCTCCACTGTGGGCATCTTGAAATCTTTCGTACAAGAACTTCGCTACAGACCTGTGAAGAGGGGGGACTCGGGGTCCACTCGCTGAGGTGCGCTAAGACTCTAGCGCTAGCTTTGCAGTTCTCTGTCTCCTCGGTAGCCACCTCTGCTGCCGCTACGATGGGCGTCGGCTGACTTTGATTTTCCTGCATCTCGCACATGGCCCTCCACAGATCTGCTAGTTCTCACTGTAGTGTTCCACAGATTGCTTTGAGGGTGCCTCTGTCCACGTTTAGCATGAGGGGAGGGATGCCCTCCACCCCCTACGTGGTGACGGTGATGGTGTCAATGCCAGCGGAGGTCCCCACTTGGGCAGTGCGAGCCCCATCGTCCTGGTTGGTCGCCATAGCCGGATCCTCCATTGGTGATGCCTCCTGCCCTGTTGTTGGCACTGTTGCCGAAGGACCTTCCTTACCTATTGTGGATCCACTCGCCTTTGTGCTAGTGTGTCATTGCCATGGGACGGGGGGCCTTCGTGGACCGACTCCCTTGCTCTTGCCATGGTGGTTTCAGTGATAGTGCTTCTATTTTGCTTTGGGGTCGATGTCGCCGCCTTTTTTTGGGGTCGATGTCGTCACCTTCAGTGTTATTGTGTCCGAACGCTCTTACCTCAGCTCACAACTTCTACGACGATCCTGAAGGACAATGCCAACTATTGTGGTTACAAACCAAACAGTAAGCAAGGGGCTATAGGGAGGCCACAAAGGAGCTACCCAAAGCCTTATAAGCTATGGAGAGCATATGTAAGATCACGAATAGGGCATAGGGATCTCTTCTTGGAAAAATGAGTTCCTCCCCCCCTCATGGTGCAGAGGCACATATTTATAGCCATGAGGAAGTTATGTACATAAATGCCCCTATCTGTCTCTACACTTGTAGGGGTAAATATGCCATTTTCCTAGCTTATAGGTACATAAATGCCCCTATCTGGGTCTATACTTGTAGAGGTAAATATGCCATTTTCTTAGCTTATAGGCCCTTTTTGGGATAGCTAGATGGTCTCTTGGTGCATATGGGTCAACTGGGCCAAGGTGGGGGCCATTCCCCCAACATTTCTCTCTCTTGGGCTTCGTGTCCTTTTCTTCTTTTTCTTGTGGTGCTTGCTTTTGCTCGGCTTTGATGATGGACTTTGTGCTCTAGACTACTGCTCTACTGGTCGGTGAGACACGAGACACGCTACTCTGTCTACTGTACCGAGGGAATGGGCATGACTGTTGCGATCTTGCGCTGGTTCGAAGGCCTCGGAACAACTCATGCGAGACACGCTGGGACCGAGGGAAGAAAACGCGCTCTACTTCTTTGCACTTGGACCATAGGGAAAAAATGAAGGATAGACATGTGAGCTGTCTCAGAACCGACGACCGAAAACCTGCTGTGCTTCTACTATCTTTGTTTCGTCGCTTGGCTTTGACTCCGGCTTGGAGACGAAAAACAAGCTATTTAGGTCTCGGATTCGATGAAAAATTATTACAATGTTGATGTCGTGCGTGCCTCCCTAGGAATTGGGATCACTCTTCCTGAGGCAGTGGATCAAGATTTAGGGCCTGTTTTTTGTGGCTGCGGCTTATGGCTTTTATCTGCGGCTTGTGGCTTTTGGTTGTTCATATGAGAGATTACAGAGTAACTGAAATTCACGTGTGGCTTTTGCCGATATAAATGAAGTTGGTATAGTATGTACTACAATTAACTAGTAGACCCTATCTTGAAAAGACACTTTGTTTAAAAGTTAGTTACTATAAAAAAGCCAAAAGCTGAAGTCAAAAGCCACAAAAAAACAGGCCCTCAATCCGGTGTGCTAATACTACTTGCTATAAAACGCATGGTAAAAATAGAAGATGAAAAGAATAGGAGACGAGGATTTAACATGAAAAATCCTTGTGAGAAAAACCACAGACACACGAATGCGAAATTCACTATATGAGGAGAGATTACAATGAGACCCTTGCTCTTCCTATTGACTACTATGGTGTATATATATATATAGGGTGAAGGAAATGAGTCCTATATAGAGAGAAAACTGAATTAGTGTCGGTTGTTACTGGTTGGAACCACATCTGATACAGTATATGCATAGCCTTGGTACCGGTTATAACACGTCTGGCATATCCTACACGGATACGGTGCGAAATCGGATCAACTTCAATACTTGATGTAAGAATTACTATGCAATTAAGGCCCACAACACATTTACTTGTATTGAAAACCACCAGTCCTGAAAACTGCTCTCAGTTGTCGGCATCAAACTCCGCTGATCAATCCAGCTTTGTCAACAGTTTTCGTACAGCCTCCACCCAACATACGCCTCCTCTAATGGCCAATTTTGCAGAGACAGAGGTTGGCCACTCCTAACAATGTAATGTTGCAAGAAAGGTTATTTATTATTTTGAAATCTCATCTCAGTCACTCCAAAAGAACGAAAAGAAAATATGCATCTTATTGTCCAGCGGATAAAAACTTAATGCTGCCACCTGTCGATCTTCTAGGTGTGCACCTGATGCCTCTAAAGTGAACGATTAGGCTTATAGCTTCTAAATTGAACGATTAGGCTTACATGATGCAGTAATTGTGCCAGGAACATCCTAAGATCATTTTCCATTGGCCAATTTATATACCACTGGTTGAGAATTTTCCTGTTCTAGTGTTACGCATGGTCAGAATAAGAATGTTTACTTGCAAGTCATTGAGCCCTCTCTACAAGGATGTACATGCTTGACGAATGTCATTCAGGTGTGCCTGTTTTGCGGTTCTTGTTTATTGACAGTAGCTGATTGCAGCAAGGTGATAAAGAACTTTGAAGAATGTTGGTTACTGATTTCTGCAAGAAGTTGCGGGCTACGTGTCTCGAGGTGTAAGTTACTAAAACATTGGGTGGCATTACGAGTATGAATGATCTTGTAATTTCATCTTCCGTTTGTTGCAATTGCATTATCTGGGTTTTGTGTGCGGTGCATCTCCGGTGTGCGTGCAACATTACCTTTTGCCCTCCTAGCATCTTGATTTGTTCTTGTAGTATATAATGTATAGTTCACATGTTCAGGTCCCATCTTTGCTTCGTTGCAATAAATTTTTCACTCGAGGCATGAACGAATATATTTTTCATTTTAGTTTGTGTGTTTAACAGGCTGCTAACTCTATTTAAGTTTTAAACAGCTTTCAGTTTGCCTGATTGTTCGGCCCATCTCTCTAAGGCCAGTCTCAATGCAAGATTTCACCTCCCAGTTTCCAAGATATAAAACAAAACATGAAACAAGTCTTTTCTCTCAGTGTATAGTTTCATTGCGCGGTTTCATAGGTTATTTTAGCCTTTCTGTGGTCCCCTCTTCCTTCTCTTCTCCAATCAGAAGCACGCTCGCACGGGATGAAACCCAACAAGGCTCTCAGTGGGGATTTCACACGATTACCAACGTTTTGGAAACAACGCTTAAAGGTTTCATGGGGATGAAACGTTTTCCTTCTCTCTCCTCCTAGTTTCATGCAAAAAGCTTCTTTTGGCTGATGTGGCACCGTATTTAATGTGCATGAAACCCTCTATGAAACTCCATTGAGACTGGCCTAAGGCAACATGTGAGCTCGCAGAAAAAATTACATGGTCTGCTTTTACAGGAGGAAAACTGCATGTCTGCTTTACAATTATTGGTGGGCTTCATAATTAGATGTTGTTTATATTGACTTGTAAAACCTGCTTTTCTATAGTAAATAATTTTTTATAGTATCTAACTTTTAAATGGAGTATCTTTTCAATGTAGAATTTACTAATTGATTGTAGTACACACTACAACAATTTTATTTATATCGGTCTAAATTGCATACGAGTGTCTCTTTATAAACTTCTCTATAAATTGTTATTATTTATAAGTTAAAACTAAAAAGTCTAAACTTCCCTATAAATTATTATTATTTATAAATTAAAACTAAAATACTACTGCAAAGTTGAATGGAACCATCTTACGTGACCTGAAGAGAGATGGCAGCGACATGACTCTTACCACCTATGTATTATTGGCTGGTTATATATGGAGGGCAAGGCCCCTGTTCATCCTTGTGAGCATCGCACGGAAAACCTGTTTCCTGTCTCAGGCGGCAGCTCCGACTCCGACGCCGGAGGGAAATTGTGCTAGAGGATCACGGCTGGTGCTAATACGCCGCGCAAACTGTAAGTTAGCACTGCTTGGAGCTTCTTCCTTTGCATCTTCAATCTTGCATCATGTGACATTATCTACTTGTAGTAACATGTGGTTTCTTCTGCTTTGTTCTAGCATCAAGGAGAAAAGAGACATATTCGACCTTGCTGTGCACCCATTGCAATAAGCCCCATCTTCTCCGGGAGCAGACAGAGTAGAGACATTCCATAGGAAACAGGGAGCAATGGCTGAGAATGCTGTTTCTGCCGTGGTTGGGAACGTCAGCAACCTTGCTGTTCAGGAGATCACATTGTTATGTGGAGTGACCGTTGAAGTAGGGCTTTTGAAAGAAGAGCTCAAGCAGTTGCAGTCCTTCCTTAGGGACGCTGATGACAAGAGGAGGTCAGGAAATGAAAGAGTGGCTACCTGGGTCAGCCAGATCAGAGATGCAGCATATGAGGCTGAGAATGTCATCGAAGTTGCAGAGTACATGGAGAAGAGAAACAGGTTGAAGAAGGGCTTCCTGGGTGCCATTTCAAGGTATGCTCGCTTACCGAGTGACTTGATTACACTTCATAAAGTCGGTGTTGAAATTCAACGTATCAGAAGGAAGATTAGTGAGATATTTGACAGGGCAAACCGTTTGAAAATTGATTTGGATAACACTGTTATAGAGAAGGATCATGTTGAGGATGAGTTTCCACAAAATTTTGAAGATGATGTTTTCATTGTTGGTTTTGAGGATGAGTATAAGGAAATAATGGAACAATTAGTTGAGCAGGAGAGCAAACTTAGTGTTGTCTCCATAGTTGCCATGGGTGGGGCAGGAAAAACTACACTCGCTAGAAAAGTCTATAGTTCATCTAGAATCAAAGATCACTTTCGCATAGTTGTTTGGGTTAATGTATCTCAAAAGTTTAAGGGCATTGATTTACTAAGGGATATTTTGAAACAAATAATGGGGGCCAGAGATGAGTCTAGAGAAACTAATCAGATGCAGGAGTATGAGGTGGGAAAGAAGATCCATGATTTTCTATTGCAAGAAAGATATTTAGTCGTGCTTGATGATGTGTGGGAAACAGATATGTGGAACAAAATAAATAGAAGGGTTAAAGTATTTCCTGATGTAAATAATGGCAGTAGAGTTATGTTAACCACTCGAAAGACTGATGTTGGACGTCATATTGGAATGCCTACCTATGTTCATGATCTAAAGCTTTTGGATGATGATAAAAGTTGGGAACTTTTTAGTAGCAAAGCTTTACCATTATATAAAAGGTCCGCAATATGTAATCTGGATGAGTTTGAAGAACTAGGGAGAAAGCTTGCAATGAAATGTAATTGCCTACCACTTGCACTTGCAGTTCTGGGGGGTTATCTGTCGAAGAATCTAAATATAGAAGCATGGTCGGATGTACTTTTGAGTTGGACATCAACAAAAGATGGGCAGATGATGCGAGAGATCCTAGCTCGCAGTTACAATGACTTGCCGAGTCATTATTTAAAATCTTGTTTTCTCTATCTTGCTGCTTTCCCTGAGGATTATAATATACAAGTGTCACATCTTATCGAATTATGGATAGCTGAGTGCTTCATTCCACATACAACAAAGCACAAATTGGAAGAAACAGCACGTAAGTATGTAGCTGAGTTAGCTCAAAGAAGCTTGGTCCAAGTTGTTAGCAAAAGCAGGGCACATAAATGGATCGAAAAAATAAGGATTCATGATATTTTACGTGACTGGTGCATAGAAGAAGCAAGACAAGATGGTGCTCTTGATGTCATTGACAAATTTGCAGGTCAAGCTTCATCTCCGCTCTTTGTATATTGCAATGTATTTCCCTGTATATTGATTTCTTGCTGACATACGGATTTACTCCAAAACAATTGCAGGTCAAGCTGGTGCATCATCATCCAATACCATGACATCTTATCGTTCTTCTTTTCAGAACTTCTGCAATGATAAAATTTTCCAGGCAACACCTAATCTCCGAACTCTGCTTGGCTTTGGACTTTCATCGATGTCCCTACCTAAGCTAAGGTTCATGAGAGTTCTTCATGTAGAAAATTCAAGCCTAAAGGATTCCTCTAAGGCAATTGGTGGCTGCACTCACCTAAGGTGTCTCAGGTTGACAAACTGTAAAGAGGTCATGCTCCCTTCTTCAATTGGACAACTCCTTTACTTGCAAACTATAGATCTGACTGGCACAGAACTGGACACGTTAGTACCAAACTCCCTGTGGGCTATCCCTGCTCTAAGGCATGTTTCCCTTCAAGGGGCATTTTCTCCACTAAGGAGTGTCCAACAGAAAGAGCTCCAGACCTTATGTTTAGATATTTGGAATGGTGATAGGAAAATTTTCCGGAGTGACATGGTGACGTTTTTGGGCCAAATGACTGAACTGACTACCTTGGACTTGCGCACGTCACCCATGCCAGCGGAGATGATTAAAATATTGGCAAAAAACATGCCTCACCTGGTTAATGTTTATCTTAGCAAATTCGATGTGCTCGATAAGTTTCCTGAGAGCCATCTCCTCCCTCAAAGCCTAAGGAGGCTCACTTTGTTTGCTCGTGTCATTAAAGAAGACCCGATGCCGATCCTGGAGAAGCTTCCCTGTCTTGTGGAACTGCAGTTGTCTGGCTATAAAGGCTGGATTGTGTCCTACTCCACCCAAGGGTTCCCTCGGCTGGAACAGTTGGAACTTCAGGACTTTTCCAGTGGTGAGTGGAGGATAGAGGTCGGGGCAATGCCAAGGCTCTCCGAACTGACATTTTATAGGTGTAACAAGATGAGGAAGCTCCCCGAGGGGTTGCTGCACCTGCCATCCCTGAAGGAGCTAGAGCTGTGGCACGTGTGCCAACTTCATAGAGACGACAGCACTTGCGAAGAGCTGCAGCGGAAAGGATGCAAGGTTAGTAACTATGTCCCCTCCCCTGCTTATAATTCTTTCTTTGATTTGTCATATATCCATCTACTATATACTAATTGGAAGCTCCTCCCGAATTCTTGATCACGTTAATCCTATGAGGTAAAATGGCTAGAAATTTCTACATTAACCAGAAAATTCTTGAAATTCCCATATTACTAAAAAAATGAAAACATCCTGACCATCTATTGGTGTAATATACGGTGTAGATTAGTTATGGATATTACCATGGTTTACCGAAACGCGCACAACTCATGCAGTCAAAGCTATATCGTGATGAAAAAGGTTAATGCATATGTCTCCTAGCTGTCTACATCACGAACTCGTGTCTTCAAACCAAAACCAATCAAAATGAAAGAGCAATGCACGTCTAGAAAAAAAAGAGAATGACGACGAGGACCTGGGAAGCTTCACGCCTCTAGGAAAGACACCGCCAGCCCTGCCTAGCAGCATCTTCCCTTCCAATTAATGCTCGTTAATTTTGGAAATTCAACAGAAGTTAAAAAAAATCCTAAATTCCTAATAGTTCACATGAGCATATTGATCTCCCCACACCACAGTACGCTCAAATTAATCCATATTGCTTCCATACTGAAAAATTTAGGACAATTAGATAAAAGGGAAAGCAATAGAAATTCGTACGTTAATCAGAAGAAAATAAAACATTTGCCCATCTATTCATTTTTTAACAGGTATAATCTTGAGCTTAACAAACATGTTACGTCCAGTGTCCTCGGACATGAAAAAATGATGCAATACACAACCAAATCATAACTCGGAAAGAAGATATGGCCAAACGAAACCATAATTACCAAGAACATAATACACATGGAGGAGAGGAAAAAGATGATGCCACACACGGCCTCCACGAATTTATAAGATTGATGGGCTCTGAATTCTTGATGGAGCTGGATTTGGTGCTCGTTATATAACTTGCATGTATGTATGGTACGAAGTATATACTATCGGAGATCGATTCCTCCCCATAATTTTGGGAGAGATAAAAGCTAGAAATTCCCATATTAATCCATTAGAAGAAAAAAAAGCTAGGAATCATCCATCTATAACAAAGATCTGCTCAAATCAACATCGAGTGGCAAAATGCACGTGTGTACAAACTACTACATTAGCAAGTAGAAAGTAGGCCGTTCCCGAGGTCAATAAAACATTTTTGTAGATTCACACGAGAAAGTTCAGATACAAAGCTCATCATAATGTTAAAGATAAATTTCAAATTAAAGGTGAATCCAGGATTAAACTATATTTGGAAGCAAAGTTAAATCGAATTCGGAATTACTTTTAATAAACATAAATTCAGAATAAAAGTATATTTTGGTGTTATATAACTTCATATTTGGAACTTAAAGTATATCCAAATAAAGTTAATTAGAAATTAAATTTAATGTAAAATAAAAATATCTATTGGATTTACATAAAAATTACATGTGTTTTGTCAAATTACTAGTGTATGTAGGTGCGCGATCTGTTGATGAAACAAGTCAACCTTAAAAATTCCAAAAAATATTCTCCATGCACTTCTCAATTTACTTATGTATAAAATTTTAATTTTAATTTCACTCGGAGTTGAGTAACAAAAATGAGAAAGTTCTCACAAATGATAAATAAAAAGGAAAGGGGGAAAAAGGAAAAGAATGACAAAATGAAGAATGAAGTTGAAATTTTAAAGGGTGCTACAATACTCCATAGACTATATCATCAATTTTTTCAGAATTTTTCATATTGATTTGATGCTTCAACCAATGATGGGTTGCATGATTACATCCTAAGGTGGTTGCACTTAATGTGTTGTATATAGCTGATCCAATTTAGAATCTAGGGACGACGTGTCATTTTTAAAGTATAACTCTGAATTGAAGTCGCATAGGCAAGAATTAAAGAATAAATTTGGAATATATATATATATATAGAGAGAGAGAGAGAGAGAGAGAGAGAAATTCAGAGTATATATTAATGTTGGAATAAATACTGAAACAAAGCTAAATTTTTCACTGAAATTATGAATTCAGTATAGTTCCATTTAAAAAATAATATAGAAAACTTTCAAAGTTGTCTACTGAAATTCTATACATAAATATACAATAGTTCCATATTAACAGTAAATTAGAATTTCTATGTTTTCCAATATTCTATTTTACTCATGCATTCATTTTGTATTTCCATGTTTTCATGTTCCATAGATTTTTTTGTTACTGCATTCCAAACATGTCACATCAAAGTAAGGCAATCAAAACACTACTTTACTAACATGTAATGATTTTTAGACTTTAAAAAGAAAAATACACATCTTCTAATTAGCTTGCACGTGCAGGCGCATGGGTTGGAGACTAATTGGTCAAATCTAGAATTCAAAACTACCTTATTGTGAATATACCACTGCTTTATGGGGGGTTTTTGTTTTAAAATGCCACTTCTGCCACATTCTGTTGGCCAGCCGGCTCATCAACGCTCTTGACCAGTACAAAATGACTATGCTACCCTCAGTGGTGCAATTCATGAGAGGGAAATGCCATTGGACAGTGGAGGGAATGGTTGGAGCCAAAAATTTTAGTTGGCCAGCAGATTGGTGTCGGAAACTTGGAAAGGTTGGCACCAATAAGTTGGGATAGACTATTGCACAGGCGACTGAAATTTTTTTATCTTTCAGTCACCTAAAGTTGCACTTTGAATTACCTGAAGTTGCACATGGTTTTTTTGGAGGGGGGCTGCAATTTTAGTTGATGGAGAGTGCAATTTCAGGTCACCTGAAGTTGCACTCTGAATCACCTAAAGTTGCAGCTGTTTTTTTGGAGGGGGGCTGCAATTTTAATTCATTGAGAGTGTAATTTCAGGTGACTGAAACACAAAAAAATTTCAGTCGCCTGTGCAATAGCAAAACTGATAAAAAAATACCAGATAGCAAACTGCAATCACTTGATTAGTAGCCCAGAACCTTCAAAAAAACATGCCTTAGACATATTAAAAAATACTCCCAACGATTCTGACATCACAAAGTACGTACATCTCAAGTAGTACATCATCTAACTTATATACGTTTGTGGTTTGTAATTTGACGTCACAAAATACTCCCAAGGTTCCTGACATAGTGACATTACGAAGTAGATCACATTGTCTAATCTAACAGCACATAACATATAAATTCAAGCAGTTGCTGGTGGTTGGACAGATTTCTTAGTAACTCTAGGTGGCTTCCAGGGTTGAATAATAGATGCAGCTGTTGATGGTGTGGCTGCACTGTTGCTTGGCGTGGCTCCATCTGTACGAATCTTGAGCATCAGTATATGAAACACTAAGCAGTTCAAAGTTCACCCTTGGACCACATTTCCGAGCAGTACAACATAAATAAATCAGAACATTTCAACATTTTCAACGTGCATGTGCTGGAAGCTTGGAGTTGGGAGGCTTTGCCTCAGAATCTGATGAAAGTGAGTTAGAGAGGAGTGGAGATAGGAGTGAGAGAGAGAGAGAGCCAGGGGCATTTACTTTCATTTTGAAAACAATCTGACGTGGCTTTCTAATGGTTGGCCAACGGAGTGGAGTGGCATTTTTTTTTGGAGAAGAAAACTCACAAAACAGTGGCATATTCACATTAAGGCAGTTTTGGATGGCATTTTTAGAATTCTAGGTTTGAGTGACCGATGGCATACAACAAATTATCCTATCAATTCCATAACTTGGTGCTATTCTCTTGTATGCTTTACGCAGGTGACATGGCATCGATAATCCTCTAGTTGTGGCTCAACCTTGATGCATGCACGAGTCGAAGATTTCTGCAGGATGTGTCAGGGACTCCTCGATTATCCTCCATGCATGCATTTGTCTTCCTTTGTAAACTATGGTTTGTATTTTTAATCAAGTATCTCCGGTGTGTTTGCGTGTTGGCCATTAATTATACTGCATTCTTTTTGCTTTTATGTAATAATAATGAACACGAAGCGTAGAACCTGTGCTTCATGGTAATACCATCAGTATTTCGTGTAGATTGAGATTTCCAAATACAAACATTTGCGCTGTTAACCTCTGTATTAATTACATATATAATCTCTTTGCATGATTTTTGTTGAAAAATAACTGGTTTGTCATCACCGAAATAGTTATGTAATTATGTTACGTATGAACCAAAGGGATTGCTGTTGCCGTTAGAGACCGGTAATCCCATTCCCATATCGTCCTTTGCCAGAGAGATCGCCCTAAGAACAAGCTATCTTACTGTGACTACAGCTGATTGCAACAAGGCAACACAAATGTTCCAATAAGTATGGGGGGTGCTTCTCTGCATCACCATTTTAAAGTTATATAAATATTAATGCATAAATAAATAATGAGGTGGATGATGCATAAAAGCATTATTCAATAAGCGGCCCGGCCCAACAATGAGAGGGCTGGATCAGATGCATGGGCCATGACCCCTGAGGGCCTAACCTACAACGCAGCAATACCAAGGCCACCAAATGAGGGCCCCACGGACTATGGCACACAAACGTCTCCTCGCACCTCTCCTTCCATGCACAGGGCCTGATTTTTCTTTTCGGCTGCGACTTATAGCATTTGGCTGAAATTTTTGAATTTTAGTTATTTATGGTATAGATTACGGAGAGACAGATACTCACTTGCGATTTTGGCTGGTACAGATGTTGGGCTTTTAACGTGTAGATCGTTTAACTTGTAGATCTCATCTTGAAAAAATACTCCATTTAAAAGTTAGATACTATAGCAAAATCCAAAAATCATCAGCTTTTGACTTAAAGAACAGACCCTACACGGACCCACCCCATCTCTCCGAGGAAAGTACTTTACCAAGAGCTACCTTTAGAGCCCGTTCCAAAAAAAAAGAGCTGCCTGCAGAGGAAAGGTTGCGACGTCAGTAACTAGGCTTCCCCCCTCCTTTTGTGTTGTTTTAGAAATCCTTGTACACACTAGAAGAAACTGGGCGCAACTATTTGGAGGTGTCAAAAGGATCATTAGTTTCTTCTTTAAAAAATGGTTATATGTTTTCTTCTTTGAATTAAACACATACTCCAGTTATAAACAATGCAGTTCCTTACTCTTTTTTTATTCTTTTGCATGTAAATCTATTTTTTTTACTTTGCTAAATTAGTATAATATATGTACTATAGGAGCCTCTCCTACTGTTTCATAAAAAACAGTGAACTTGAAATTTTTTGCTGTCCTATATTGATATCTCTTTCAACCTTTGAATACCCTTCACATTTTTATTCAGTCATGAAAAACCGGTCGCTTAGGGTGCTAACTTTCAGTCGGCTGGCACATGGCTCTACACTACCGCAATGTTTCCAATTTTTTAGTTTATATCTTATAACTTATAGTTTATGGTTTTTTCGAACAAATAAATAGAATGAATTCTTTGCCTTTTTTGAAGTATCTTATCAAAACAGTTTTTTCATAATAATTTATCAATATTCAATTTATCCGCACAAACATTCGTATTAGGGCAAAATGTAATACAAGATGATCGGAGTTATATTGTGGGCCATGAAGTGCAGCGCGATGTGGTTGTCGCATGTTGCCGCTGCCCGACCCATCTTCCTATTTGGGCCTTTGAAGACCATGCTGTCATCATTTGGTCTCGCATTCTTATTTCAGTTCAACGAAGTACCAGTGTACCACTTGCTGCTCAGGAGTAACGCATTTGATCCAGTACTTTATGCAAAAGATTTTGCAGTTTGCTTCCTCTGGAAACAATTTTCATTAAATATCACTGGGCAGCCGCAACGAGGCAGAATCACGTTATACTTCTGTGCTTCAAGTTCAAGATATATCTATCTTGGTTCAAGGATCCATGACAAATTTTCCATTGGCATCCAGGTTTTTTTTTTTTTTGCTCACCTCTATGGCTCTATTACCAACAACATTCATTGTTGGCATTTGCCAGTCTAACAAGATTGACTCAGAACTTCCACACCGTACCTCCCAGAGAGCTTGGTCGAGAGAGGCCAAAGGTATGGCCGAAACTGCTGTTTCTACCGTGGCCAGTAGGATTGGCAATCTTGCCGTCCAGGAGACATCGCTGCTATGCACAGTCACCGGTGAAGTAGAGTTCTTGAAGGATGAGCTCGAGCGGCTGCAGGGCTTCTTTAAAGATGCCGACAAAAATTGGAGGTCCGGGAATGCAAGTACAGCTGTTTGCACTACTGTAGAAAAAAAAGTTAAAATATCATCATAGGTGATTTCATAAGGGCAAGTACAATAGAAGAGGTGGCTGCCACCTCTAGGACTAACCACATAAGCAAAAAGACTACATGTGGCTCATGTGGAGGTAGCTAATACAATGAGTTGAGTAGAGGTTACCTCTACTAAAGCACTCAAACATTTAATACTTGCATAAATATATCAGGGGTCACCTCTTGCATGAGGGGTAGTTTATCTCTCTCTCCTCGTATAATGTGCTAGAGATCACCTCTTGCATGAGGGGCAGCTTGCTTCTCTCTCTTCCACTTAGGATTGTGCTGATGTGGATTTCACTAGAGGCAACCTAGTCAGCATCATTGTACTTGCTCTAAGTCATCTGAGTTTATAGGTCAGTAATGATATGAGATCATTACAGACGGCTTTCGAACCGTCTATGATGCAGACTATCACAAACGGTTTCTACTAAAAACCATGTGTGATAGTTGACTATCACAGACAGTTACGAGTTAATAACCGTCTGTGATATTCTTTTCTATTCTTAAATCTATTTCTATTTGTTGGTTAGCCTTAGGAAATACTAGCCATGCTCTCTAAAACAAGCAGATCAACATGGTATATATACACTCAATTCACATTTATTTATTTCAGAAACAAGAACATTCATTTCATAAATCAATTAACTAAAATGAAATAAATTATCCATCCATGAACAAATGCACACATGAATAATTAAGTACAATCTTATTCCAGTGAAATTCATTATACATTGTGGAACTTTCCATCTTCTTTTATGATTTTAGATACCAAGAAGTATGCACACTGTCCTCAAATTTGTTTAAGTCCTGTCCTTAAATTTGTTTGAGGTTGGTCTATTTCAACGGAGGTGTAGTGATGGACGGAGCCTGTCGGTAGGAAGATCAATGCCATGCATATATATAAATTGATAAGTATGAAATAATTATTGTAAGATTGACAAACCTGAGGATCATTGGTCTTCATGAAATCAACGAGTAGTTGCATGTTGTGGCAAACATAGAATCTGTAGGTATTGCCCGACGACTACTGGTGGCACTGCAAAAATAGAATTTGTTAGTTCAAAAGGTATTACTATGAAGTGTTATATAGATTAATGTATACTAGCAAATACCAGATAATCTAGATCGTGTCATAGGGCGCCAATCCCTCCATTGGATTTTCGTACCTCTGCAACGTACGTGGCGAACGACCTACGTCATTCCAAAAAGTTAGGCTTATTCATTGTAAAGGAAGGAAAGAATACATTAGAGTTATCTATGGAGAAAATATGTTTACCTGTCAATTAATTGTTAGACAATTGTGTAGTCGGATTTGTTCTTCTTTAGGGAATCAAGATATATTACCCTGTTCTATTTTGATACAATTACAATTAGAATATAGTAGAACCTGCATAGATATGTCGTCATGGTCATTAAACCTAAGTTCATGTTGTTTATAAAGTATAAATCAATAAATATAGTCGCTAGCGCATCACTTACTCCTGGTTGTATGGCATAAATATGAATTCCTTGTTCCAGTAAGCCACCAATGCCTTCGTTATGTAATTCTCAACAAAGGATGCATCCTCGTTGATGATATCCTTAGAGACAAGCATGAGTTGAGAAAACCAACCGGTAAATTTGTTAATCTGGCTTCAGTCACCATGTATCTATCTATATATGCACAAAAGCAATAAGTTATATATTACATTTATCGGTATTACATGAACGTAGACCATGATTGTACACACTTACAGTATCCAGCATCGAATGAGTGGGGCATCGATGGTGTCGAGTGTGAAGAGAAAGAATAAGTCCTTGAAAGTTATCATGAAGACACAATCATGAATATCGTGCTGAAGATGATGTGGCCTGAACTTGACAGTGACACTCAAGCACCGTTGTCCCGCTATTTTGTTAGCCTGTTCCATGTAGTATTTATGCAATCTCTGGCAAGATAGTCCTAGGATTAGGAGGTGCTCTCTCAGGACAACCAACGGCTCACCTAGCATGAATTTTTGGGCTAACGATAAATAGGGATATCATCATCAGTCTTCTTTGGTTTGCCCTTGCCGCCTCGGTTGTAGGTCAACTTCACGATAGTCGACTGGGCACAAGATATAGATGCACCGCGCCCTTGCAGCGGCGGTGTAGGTAGCTCCAGTGCAGATAGCTCCGTGAACTTGGCACCGGTGCAGATAGTTTTAGTGCTGATAGCCCCTGTTGACTTAGCACTAGTGCAAATAGCTCCTGTGGACTTGACCGGGGTTGGCAACAGGCCCCTTCAAGGTCGATCTTGTCCCGGCCCCTCCGGGGTTTGTCATCACCGAAATAGTTATATACTTATGTTACGTTTGAACCAAAGGGATTGCTGTTGCCGTTAGAGATCAATAATCCCGTTCCCATATCGTCCTTTAGTACTTCTGGCTGGGCTCATACGACTCCTCGATTCACGAGCAAAAAAGAGCCAGAGATCGCCCTAAGAACAGGCTATCTATCTTGAACAGGCTATCTATCTTACCTGTGAAGTATGGGAGGTGCTTCTATGCATGCACCACTATTTCAAAGTTATATAAATATTAAAGTATCAATGAAGAGTGGATGATAATTGCTTTCCTCTTTCCTTGCTTTATTATTTGTACAAGTTATATTAAGGGGGGTGATGCATAAAAGCACTATGTAATAAGCGGCCGGGCCAACAACGATATGGGCTGGATCATATGAATAGGCCGTGACCGTGAGGGCCTAACCAACAAAACTCAGCAATAAGATCAAGGCCACCACTTCTCAAAAAAGAAAGAAAAGAAAATCAAGGCCACCAAATGCGGGCCCCACGGAGCACCACAACACAAACGCCTCGAACCTTCCTGCTCCTCGTTTCCATGCACAACTACACCAACCCCCATCTCTCCGACGAAAGTACTTGCCAAATGCCAAGAGCTGCCGGCAGAGGAAAAGGGAGCGAGGATAGTAACTAGGTTCCCCCGCTCCTTTCGTGTTGTTTTAGAAAATCCTTGTTTCAAGTGATATTGATCCTGTTTTTTCAACTTTTAGTTTTATTTTTTGGTTTTTTAGTAATTAGCTTTTAAATAAAGTGTCTTTTTAAGATAAGGTTGTCTACTAAGTTAATTGTAATACACAATGTACCGACTTCATTTATATCGGCAAAAATCGCACGTGAGTTTCTGTTACTCTGTAATCTCTCACACGAACATCCTAAAAATCACAAACTGCAGCCAAAAGTCATAAGTAAAGAACATGCCCAATGTTTTCATGATTTAGCTTATAAATTAAGGTGCTGCTCGATTGGGCTGAAATAAGCTGGCTTATGGCGGAAATTGTAATGTATATGGCTGAATTACACTGTAACTGATGGTAGTTTATTTGTCGTAACTAAATTTAAAAAAATCAAAAATAGAAAAAAAAATAGGTTAGCCCATTACGAACAATACAAACGAATACGGAAAAAAGAACCGGCAAAAAAGCTCAAAAAAAAACTAAAAGACCAACAAAAGATGAAAGTTATGAATAATAAAAAATAAATCAAAAACCAGAAACTCAAACCGAAATAAGCGAAGCCTAACACGCCTGGTATATTTTCTTGATTCGTATACGATCGAACTTTTTGCATCATGGATTTCTGAGGGTTTTGTGCCACACTAGAAGAAACTGGGCGCAACTATTTGGAGGAGTTACTAGCTCAACGATCAATGGTGCACGTTGTTAGTAGGAGTAAAAGGCTCATGGATGGATTCATGGCATTAAAGTCCACGATATACTTTCGTGACTGGGCACGGAATCGCCATGCAATGGATTCTGCGCGAAGACAAGCAACTAAGAGCAACTCCAGCAGTAGCCCTCAAAACAAAGCCCCTACTTTTCATTTGAGGGCTCCCCCTACTTTTGAGGGCCCTGTTTTCTGGGCTGCACTCCAGCAGGAGCCCTCAAAACAGGGCCCCTACTTCTCAATTCCCTCTATTTCCTCACACACTATATGCATATGTATGGGACAAAAGCACAATACACAATAAAATATTTATGATTTCACAATGAGCGACAATATTTAAATATATGAATTCAAATATGAATATTCAAATTTAAATTCAAATTTATTCTGAATTTAAATTGAAAGCACAAAGTTCATCACATAACATTCAAATTTGTTCCGAATTCAAATATGAATTCAAATACGAATATTCAAATTTAAATTCAAATTTATTCCGAATTTAAATTGAAAGCACAAATATGAATTCAAATACGAATATTCAAATTTAAATTCAAATATGTTCCGAATTTAAATTGAAAGCACAAAGTTCATCACATAACATTCAAATTTAAATTCAAATTTGTTCCGAATTCAAATACGAATATTCAAATTTAAATTCAAATATGTTCCGAATTTAAATTGAAAGCACAAAGTTCATCACATAACATTCAAATTTAAATTCAAATTTGTTCCGAATTCAAATACGAATATTCAAATTTAAATTCAAATTTGTTCCGAATTTAAATTGAAAGCACAAAGTTCATCACATAACATTCAAATTTAAATTCAAATTTATTCCGAATTCAAATATGAATTCAAATACGAATATTCAAATTTAAATTCAAATTTGTTCCGAATTTAAATTGAAAGCACAAATGTTCTACAAAAAACGAGGAAAGCTGAAAAATGAGAGCCAGAGTAGGGGGCCCCTAGGAATGAGGGGTGGGAGGGTGATTTGAGGGCCTCCTCAAATTTGAGGGCTCTAGTAGGGGCTCTGCTGGAGCTCGTTTTTTGGCTCAAGCCCTCAAATTTGAGTTTTGAGGGCTCAAGTAGGGGCCCTGCTGGAGTTGCTCTAAGCGCGCGTGTTCTTCGTTTGCTTACTCCAACCATACATGAGATTTGCATTTGTAATTTTTAGGATTTTCTACTCTGCCAACCCCAAAATCCAACCATTACACCGTGAGTTCATTCGTTCTGCCCTCCCTCGATCGTGAGTTCATTTGTATGTACAAGGTAGTCATGTCACCAAGTTGAACTCTATTTGGGTATGTTGTCCAAACAAAGCCACATCCCACTCATGATAGGCATATGCGTCGTTGTAGTGTTTGAGAATCATCACAAGCAAACACGTGAACAGTATAGGATCATGTTGGGGAGTGGCCCTACCACCCACACGGCCCACGACGCCAGGAAAGTCAAGCCGGTAGATTTATGAAAGCCCACAAGATCAAGAAATGGTATATCTGTCTCTAGAAGAATAGATCTAGATAAGAGTGTTTATGTAATTGTAAGCAAAGAAAAGGACTTATGTACCTCTGTAAAGATAGACTTAGGTAAGGGTATCTATGTAATTATACTCCCATGACTATATATAAAGCCTTAGTGTGCCATGGGAAAGACAAGAGCACTCTTTTTTAGCAACGAGTCAGACATTACCAACTTTCAAGATATTAGCACAGACTTCTAGTGTCATCTTCAGAGTGTTTTAGGCTACAGACAGCCTCTCCATAGCCTCCTTATAGCCCCATCCTTTACTGTTTGGTGAGTAACCACAACAGATCCTTTTCTACCATTTTCATAATAAACATTGAACTTGAAAATTATGTTATTGCCCTATCAATATTTCTTTCCACATTTGAATACCCTTCACACCTTGTTCAGTCATGAAAAAACAGTAGCCTAGGATGCTAACTTTCAGAGGGCGTTTGATACAACTTTAGCTTCTAGCATTTAGCTTTTAGAAGCCGAATCAAACACCATAACTTCTGGAAGCTGCTTCTTAAAGCTAGCTTTGAATGCCATAGACAGCCCGCTTCTCGCCCGTGTCTATGTGTTGCCTCCCCCATTTGCTGCCTCTCTTCCACCGTCGTCTCCTCTCCCCTACCACGCCGCCTCCCCCCTCCGCGTGCCTCTCCTCCCCTGCCACCATGTAATATCCTAGATTTCAGGAAATGCAAAAGTGAGAAAATTTTAAAAAAATTTTGCATGCATATTATTTATCTTGGCTTCTCGCCTCAAACACCTTCTACAGTGCTTCTTCTGGCCACTACTATTTGTAGGCTAGCTAAAAGACAGAAGCTCTAGCCAAAAGCTAGAAACTCCAGCCATTTGAAACGCCAGCTCAGTCCGCTGGCACGAGTACAGGCAGGCGCATGGTCTCTAATGCAATGTGACACCAGATGAGCAGAGCCACTATGTGGACCACAAAGTGCAGCGCCATGTGGTTGTCGCATGTTGCCACAGCCCGACCCATCTTCCTATTTGGGCCTTTGAAGATCATGCTGTGATTGCTGTCGTCATTTGGTCTTGCATTCTTATTTCAGTTCAACAAAGTAGTAGTGTTCCACTTCCTGCTCAGCAGTAACGCATTTGATCCGGTACTTTATGCAAAAGATTTTGCGGTTAGCTTCCTCTCGAAACAAGTTTCATTAAATATCAGTCGGCAGCCACAACGAGCAGAATCACGTTACTTCTGTGCTTCAAGATATTACAGAATCTTAAATTTATTTTTCCTGGGCCTCGGCCAGCCTGGCCCAAAGACTCCCCATTTTGTTTTTCTTTAAAATGGATATTACAGAATCAATATGTGGGTAGTTGCACATTAGTGGAGCGGGAGAGGGAGCCGGAGTGAGCCAGCTTTCGACTCGGCCGTAAACGAGTGAGCTAACGTCTATTCGACGAAATTGACAAACCGTGCTTGAGCAAGTTGCGAGTCATGGATGGAGAGATGGTAAAGGAAGGCAGGGAGAAAGAGGGCCACACGATGGAGGACCCGAAGCAACAAGAAGAGATCTCCACGGGTAACTTAAAAGCCAAACCCAGTTCTGCACCTGCACCTGCACCTAGTTAGTCCTCAATTGCGCAAGGCTATTAGTCCTCTAAGCTACACTATCAATTGTATTTCCTTACAATTTAGTTATGTTTTGGGATAGTACTGGTTTGCCCCGACTTTAATTCATTCTTCTCGTATTTTTTACTGACTTGGAGGTGGTGAAAACTCGCTCTTATGTCGTATCTCGATCACTTGCAGAGTCAGACTGTCAGTGAAGAGAGGAGGCTAGTTGACCTCAGATCAAATTGGCTTGTTCACTTGTTTCAGATTACAATGCTGAAGTGATTTAAGTTTGGACGGTTCTTTGATCTACGCCGCACAGTACCACACTGGAACATCCGAAGAGTGAAGCTACTCATTTAACTGTTGGTTCAATAGCTGTGTAAGCGCTGCCGTGCTAACTATCGTGTGGACCGAAGTAAAAGAGACGATAATTCGCGGGGAGTTTCTTAAAAAAATCGAGGACATATACGTAATTTCGGAAAAACCAAAGATCTTTTTCGTAAAAAACCGAGGACCTGTAAGGACCTATACGTAAGTAAATAAGGACCTATACATAATTTTGAAAAGCCACGGGGTGCTATCCAACAAAAATACACAATTTCGGTGAAGTGGAGGGTGCTTTCCGAAAAAAAACTTGGCAGGGACCTTGTTTGCGAGAACAGAGGACCTTTACGCGATTTTGGAAATTGTAGGGGCTTTTTTGCATAAAAGGCGACGTGGCATGCACGAGAGGCCGGGGAGTCCCCCGGCTATAATATAGGTACTAGCCACGTAGGCGTGGTGCCACACCACGCCAGCCACCGTGTGGACCGAAATAAAAGAGGCGAAAATTCGGAGAAAAAAGAAAGTGTAGGGGTTTTTGGGCAAAAAATCGAGGGCCTTTTCGCAATAAAAGGAGAGTGGAGGGGCTTTTTACGCAAAAAATCGAGGGTCTTTTCAGAAGAAATAAGGGTCTGTTCGTAATTACGGGAAACCGCGGGTCGCTATCAAGGAAAAAGTGTGTATGGGTTTTTTTGCAAAAATCTAGGGACCTTTTTATGAAAACCGGGGACCTAAGCGTAATTACCAAATTTTTGCGGGTTGTTTCGCGGGAGGCTGACACGTGGATAGTCTCGGGGACAGAGAGTCCCCCAACTTTAATATACGGTAGATTATTATTCCAAGACAGTACTGAAAGGATTGCATTTTTGGGTGTGTGTGACTGGTGTGAGCATTTTTGTTCCTGTAATTTGAGAGGTAGAAGACAATAAAGAACAAAAAAAACCAGGAATTTTGCTACATACTGTATCGAGGTTGCCTTCATATATACACACACATACGTACCTACCTACCTACCTTCCATCTTACCGGGATACGATGAGAACACATTCCATATCTGTATGCATGATCTCTGTGTCCTGGCTGAGCGCTTTGAGCCATGGCCCATGGGGGGGGGGGGTGCCCAGGCGTAGACACTAGACAGCCATCAACTTTTTTTTTTGGTTGAATCATGACAGGTTGTTTGACAGTGTTTTTTGGTAAGGTTGGGTAGATGCTCTACGTTATGAAATGTCCAAGATGCCTCTAATGTAAATGATCAGTTTTGCTAATCTGCTTAATCAGATTATCTATAATATTCTTTTGCTAATTAGAAAATTTTCACAATAGGAAGGGAGAAAAACAGCAATATAAAATGAACAAGATTATTCACCAATCCAATATGATTACACCAGTAATCAATCCCTTGGTTAAAAATCAGCAAAAATGGAAAAAGAAAAGGAAAATAAAAATAGAATTGCAGAGCAGTCTGGCGGACGCCGCCTAGCCATGCTGGTATGTTTCCCTCGGCCTCCCGCCTCCGTCGGCGGCGGCGCTTCTAGATCTGGATCCCGGGGCTGCGAGGAGGTCGGAGTGGACAGCAGTGAGGTCGGAGGGGGAGTCGAGGAGATCGCGACCGACAGTGGCGAGGTCAAAGGGGGCGGGGATGAGGTTAAGCCCAGCAGTAGTTGGTCGGAGTCGAGCCAAGGAGGTGGGGATGGAGGCGGCGGGGAGGTTAGGGCAGACGGTGGCGAGGTCCGAGGGGTCGGGGAGGAGGTCGAGGCGGCGACGTCCTTCAAGATTTGGATCTCGCGGGCGGCGGCTTCCTAGCCGTGCCGACGTGCTACCCTCGGCGGCGGCGCTTCCAGATCTGGATCCCGAGGCAGCGAGGATCAGAATCGACAGCAGCGAGGTCAGAGGGGGCGGCGAGGTCGGGGCCGACGCCGTCGAGGTCGGAGGGGGCTGGGAGCCTGGGATGAGGTGGAGGCGGCGAGGTGGTTAGGCCCGACAGCTACGAGGTCCGAGGGGATGGGGAGGAGGTCGAGGCGGCGCTTAGGGATGCGGACGACGGTGGGGCAGCGCTTGGGGACAATGATGACAGAGGTCGGCGTCGGAAGGGGAAGAAAGGAGGCGGAGCGGTGAATCTAACATAGGGAAAATTGAATATATAGGACTGAGTTGAGAGTAGTTTTGTAAAATAGGACTAAGTTATTTGTCTTGTAAATATAGATGAGTTCACCATTCTTGCAAATATAGGATTTTTCAATTTTAATTTAATTTCCATTTTCGCCTTTTTCTCACGCGAAATGACCTTTTGCCCTTCCTTCTTCTTCCTCCACGCCACGCCGCCGCCGCCGCCGCCGCCGCTGCGCGCTGCCGCCGCGCGCCGCGCCGCCGCTGCGCCGCGCCGCCGCCGCCGCCGCTGCCAAGCTGCTGCGCCGCGCCTGCCTGCTGCGCAAGCCGCCTGCTGCGCCGCCGCTGCTTGCCAGCGCCGCCGCGCTGCGCCGCGTTGCGCGCGCGCGCGCCAGCGCGCGCGCTCCGCTCGGGAGCAGAATCGAGGTGCTCCTGCAGAGCGCGCGGCAGCCATGATGGCGAGGAAGCGCGCGCGCGCGCGCGCGGGCAAAGCGAGGAGCGGCGCGCGCGGCGCAGCGAGGGCGGCGCGCCAGCGGCGCGGCGCGCTGCGGCGGCAGCCGGCGCGCGGCGAGGAGGAAGAAGAAGGGAAGGGCAAAAAGGTCATTTCGCGTGGAGAAAAAGGCCAGAAAAATGGAAATTAAATTAAAATTGGAAAAATCCTATATTTGCAAGAAGGTGGTGAACTCAGTCCTATATTTACAAGTACAAATAACTTAGTCCTATTTTACAAAACTACTCTCAACTCAGTCCTATATATTCAATTTTCCCATCTAACATATGCCTCTAGATATTCTGCGTGTAATGTAATCTCCGAAGTGCAAATGGTACATCCGCGCATGCTGCTGGAGTATCATGCAAGCCAAATCCACGTTGGTATCGGCTCTATGTCACATCGTTGCTCGGTGGCGGAGATGGAGCGACGGCGCTCCGTGACGATGCCGGAGGTGACGCGACCTCGACTCGGCTCCTCACGGCGGCCGGTGAGTCGTCTTCTCTCGTTCTTCTTAGTGCACAGGAAATTCGCAGAGAGAATCCGTGTGGCGTGTTCATACATGTGAATTCTGAAGTCAAGGGAATAGGTAATCATGCATTGTCTTTCGTCCTTAAACAAATTCAGTCCAAGTAGGCCCAGGCTAGAATCTTTTGGCATTCGATAACAAAGAATATGTCAACTTCGACACGTTTTGATCGTCAGATAAGGAAAACTGGACTCGAGCCGCGTTAGAGAAAAAAGTGGGCAGAAACGGGTCCCAACTCCCAAGCGAGGAAGGTTCAGACTTATCAATCGTTAGTTATCCATTACACTCCAATGAGCGGGTCCCAAGCGCGTCGTCCATTCATATCATTCGACCGGTCTCCCGCTTCTCTCCTCTCACTTATGATTTCTGCCCCGCTTCGACCGGCGACGACCAAGCAGCATGGCCGGTCTCCACTTGCTTATCTAAGCAGCGGGCAATTCGGCTGGCACATACGTATGCTTTAATCTTCCTTCCAGCTTTCAGACAACGGGCAATTTAGCGAGCGGAAGGTCATGGCCACGGAACAACAGCAGGTACATTACGAGTATGGCATGAATTTTGATCTTGATTTTCCATGAACGTAGTTATATTTGGTGCACTTGGTTGTTTGCAGTCATCCATATCATTCGACCGGTCTCCCGCTTCTCTCCTCTCACTTATGATTTCTGTCCCGCTTCGACCGGCGACGACCAAGCAGCATGGCCGGTCTCCACTTGCTTATCTAAGCAGCGGGCAATTCGGCTGGCACATATGTATGCTCAGCATTAATCTTCCTTCCAGCTTTTAGACAGAGGTCATTTTAGCAAGCGGTAGGTCATGGCCACGGAACAACAGTAGGTACATTACGACTATGGCATGAATTTTGCTCTTGATTTTCCATGAATTTAAGCTGTCCTTGGCAGCAGCAACTAACTTCTAATACCCCACTCATGCAGCCACAAGCCAACCTGAGGTTCTGAGCTGGTCTACAAGCTTCGCCACGCACAGGAATAGAGCAAGAGATGGATGGAATCATGGTGAGCGCTGCCACGGGGGTGATGAACTCCCTCCTCACCAAGCTCACCACGCTGCTGGGTGAGGAGTACAAGGTGCAAAAGGGCATGAAGCGCGACATCACCTTCCTGAAGGATGAGCTAAGCAGCATGAATGCTCTCTTAGAGAAGCTGGCCGAGACGGAGGTCCTTGACCCACAGCAGCAGGAGTGGAGGAACCAAGTGAGGGAGATGGCCTATGATATCGAGGACTGCATCGATGAGTATATGCGTCGGCTCCACCAGGACCCGGGCGAATCCAGTGGTATCAAGGGGTTGATTCGCAAGACGATCAAGAAAGTGAAGAAGCTGGGAGCTTGTCAAGAGATCGCTGGGCAGATAAAACAACTAAAGACTCGCATCGTCGAGGCAAGCGAGCGATGTGACAGGTACAAGCTTGATGCGGTCCTCGACTCTGGCAACACTGGTGTTGTGCCGATCGACCCTCGGTTGCCTGCCCTCTATGCTGAGGCATCCGACCTTGTTGGTATTGATGTTCCGAGGGAGGAGCTCATCAAGTTGGTGAATGATGGAAAGGAGCAGTTGAAGGTGGTCTCAATCGTGGGGCTTGGAGGATTAGGCAAAACTACTTTCGCCAACCAAATATATAAAAAAGTTGGTGAACAATATGATTGCCAGGCTTTTGTATCCGTGTCCCAAAAACCTGATGTAAGGAAGATTTTACGAACCATTCTCTCTCAATTTAAGAAGCAAGAGTATGACAACACCAACTCAGGGGATGAGGAGTGGATCATAAATTCTCTAAGGGATTTCCTCAAGGACAAGAGGTATCTAAGTTTAAATATAATTTTCGTTAAATCAGCACATAATATTCTGTTCTTCCATTAATTAACGTATAAATTTATCAGCGAACGAGCAGTGGCTTGCAACGTTAAGCTACAAGATATGTGAATTACATTTCGTGTCAAGCCATGTCTTTCTGCCATCTGTTAGAGATATATGTATAGCTTGTTATTCCCCATTGTTATGAGGGTTTCTTTGCATATTTACCACCTGTACTTTGTGTATATATACCGGCCCATTGGCCTCATATGAATACATGCGCTATTCATAACATGGTATCAGAGCCAAAACTAGGGTTTTGGCTTACCTAGGGTTCCGCGCCCGCGTGCCGCCTCCGCAAGATCCCATCTCTCTGGCCGCCGGCGCGGCTTCCGCGTCTCGTCCCCGGCGGCGTCGTGAGGAGCGGCGCCTCGCCTCCCTGTTTTGCGACGCGGTCTCGCCGCCTCCCGGCCGCCGACGCTGCCTCGCCTCGCCTCCCCGCCGCCGTGCTCGGATCTGCAGCCGGTGCCGTCTGAGCCGCCGCTTCCACCGCTGCGTCGCCGCTGCCGCGGCTCGTCTAGTTGCCGACGCGGGTCGCCACTGGATCGCCACGGCGGCTGGTCGCTGCCCGCCGCCGCCGTCGCATCCCCGCCGCCCGCCGCTCTTGCTTCCTTCCGGCGCGCGGAGGGTTTGTGCGAGCGGCTCGGTCGGGTTGTAAACCGCTCGGTCGGTTTATAATCTAAGTGACCGACCGAAAGCAAAAACGCCGTTCTAACCGCCGCCGTCCGGCGCCGCTGTTAGACTTCATTGCCTTGGTCGCCGCGCCCCGGCGCCGCTACCAATGGGCACCGCTTCTCCTCGCTGCCCGGTGATCTTTGATGGTGTTAATTACACCGACTTCGTGTCTCACATGCGCATCCACATGCGTGGTCTTCGCCTCGGGCGTCCTCTCGCGCGATGTCACCGCCCGCCTTGCCCTATTCTCCGACGGAGCCTACGCTGTTGCATTGCCCCGATACCGATAAGGCGCTGCCGAGGCTGCCGCCTTGCCGATGATGAAGCGCCTCGCCTACCAGAGGCACCGGATTTATACAAGGATCGCTCGACCGTCTACACTCGGGGTACGATGACGACGCCGGCCGCCGCTGTCTTCATCGCCAGATGTCCAAATTCGTTTTCCTCGAGGTTGTGGGACTCTTCGCTTTCCGGATGTGGACTCATCTTCGTCGGTGCTACGAGCCCTCCGGTGATGCCTCATGCACTGTCCGTGGTCCGCCAGAGCACTCTCTTCAGCAGGTGATGCTACCGTTGACGCTTTTTACGCTCGAGTTCGCTGCTCAGCGCCGCTGGACTCACTTCGCACTGCCGGTGCCGTACTCGCCCGTCTTTGCTGGATGTACGTGCTAACTCGAGTTTCAGCGGTTTACGAGTTCCTTACTCGCCGCCCCGAGTTCGAGCAAAGGCGTGCTCGGCTCCTTGCACGCCACCCTCGTGTCACTCTCCGGAGGCTCTTATCGAGATACGCGCGAGGAGACTCGCCCGAGTGGTGCCGGTCCGATGCCACTCCCCTCTCGTGCTCGCCGCCGTCCGCTGCTACATTGCCTCCTCCGGCTACCACAGTGGTGGTGGCCGCCCTCCGTCTGGCGGTGGCCGCCCTCACTGTGCCTCTCGCGACAAGGCCGGCCACATTGAGTCCCAGTGCTATAAGAAGAAGCGGCATCTTTCACGCCGTTCTTCTACTGGCACTAGTGCTTCTACGACGACGTCTGCATCGACTTCTTCAGCAGCTTCTCTCACCGAGCAGGAGATAGCCGACCGACGCCGCTTGCCGCCAGTTCTCCTCGATGTGTTCTCGCGAGTTACGCTCATCGACTCTTCTGCACCGAGAAACCACCCCTACACAGTCAGGTACCTCCCCGTGGATTCTTGATTCTGGAGCATCTTTTCACATGACTCCTGATCCTTCCACTTTGTCTTTTATTACACCTCTTGATTCTCCTATCAGTGTTCTTACCGCTGATGGTACATCTCTTCTGTCTCGGTCGAGGATCTCTTAGCAACTCATCCTTTCATGTTCCTTCATTGCTCATGTTCCTCGCCTTACCATGCACTTCTTTCTCACGCGACATCGACCTTGGTTATCGTGTCATTCTCGACTCGACTCTTGTTGTGTTCGGGATCGCCACACGGAGCTCGGTTGGTTCGGCCCTCGCGCGTGACTCACGCCGTCTCGGGAGCTTGATCGGCTTCACCTTCCTTCCGCCGCCACCATCGCCGCCGCCTCTCCGCTTCGCCACTTCGTCACCGGCTCTTTCCAGCAGTGGCATCACCGTCTTGGCCATCTGTGTGGATCCCGCCTGCCGCCCTTAGTTCGTCGTGGACTTAAAGGGTCCGTCTCGGAGACGTGTCTTTAGATTGTCGGGCTGTAAGTTAGGTAAACAGATTCAGCTTCCTTATCCTCATAGTGAGTCCGTGTCTAAGCGCCCTTTGATCTTGTTCATTCGGATGTTTGGGGTCCGCTCCTTCGTTTGAAAGGGGGTCATCGATATTATATCATATTTATAGATGATTTCTCTCGCCACACTTGGATATATTTCATGTCTTCTCGTAGTGAGGCCTTGTCTATCTATAAACAATTTGCCACTATGATTCACACACAGTTCTCCACTCCTATTCGTGTCTTTCGCACGATTCTCCGGGCGAGTACCTCTCTCGCCACCGCGCAGCCTTCCTTGCCGAGCAGGGCACTCTCGCCGCCTCTCTTGTCCTCGTGCTCATGCTCGAATGGTGTCGCTGAGCGCAAGCATCGTCACCTTCTTGAGACCGCTCGTGCTCGATGATCGCCGCCTCTATTCCACCTCACTTTTGGGCCGAGGTCGTTTCCATCGCCACCTATCTCATCAACATCCAGCCCTCTTCTCGCTCTTGGTGCGATCCTCGTTGAGCGCCTCTCGTGGTCGCCTTCCGACTACTCGCTCTTCATCTGCTTGGCTGCGTTTGCTCGTTCTTCTCGCCGAGAACGCACCAAACCGACCGCCACCGTTGAGTGTGTCTTTCGGGATACATGCGAGCACAAGGGCTATCGGTGCTGGGATCCTCGTTGGTCGTCGGATACGGGTTTCTCGGGATGTGACTTTCGACGAGTCTCGCCCATTCTACCCACGCCCCGCCTCTCCTTCGGCTTCCTCGTGGAGTCTCTGTCTTTCTTGACCTTTCCGATACACCTATATCTGCTTTGCCTCGCCCACTGTCCCACCGAGTCTCCACATATTCCCCACTGTGGCCTCTCCGCCGTTGTCGCCGCCTGTGTCGCCTCCTACGACTCCCGTGCTCCTCCCACTCTGATACCTTTTCCCTTATTGAGGATCTTCCGGATGAGTCATCTTCTCCGATGTTCCATCTTCTTCGATGCTCCATCTTCCCGATGGGTCATCTTCTCCTCGCTACGCTCTCGCGATCGCGATCGATTCGGCCTCCCGCCTGTTTGCTTTTGCTTGGCGCAGCTACTCGTGAGCTCTGTCTCCTACCGGGATGTCATTACTCATCCCGAGTGGCAGCTTGCCATGGCCGAGGAGATTGCTGCCCTCGAGCGCATCGGGTACTTGGGATCTTGTTCCTTTCCATCTCATTCTCATCCCATCACGTGTAAGTGGGTCTATAAGATTAAGACTCGCTCGATGGCTCTCTTGAGCGCTATAAGGCGCGTCTTGTTGCTCGTGGCTTCCAGCAGAGCATGGTGTTGACTACGACGAGACTTTTGGTCCCGTGGCCCACATGACCACTGTTCGCACTCTTATTTCGGTGGCGTCTGCTCGCCATCGGTCTGCTTTCTCCTTGATGTCAAGAATGCCTTTCTTAATGGCGAGTTGCGTGAGGAGGTCTACATGCATCCGCCACCCGGTATTCTGTTCTCGAGGGCATGGTCCGCCGCCGCCGCTCTCTCTATGGCCTTAAGCAAGCCCTCGTGCTTGGTTTGAGCGCTTCTCCTCTGTGGTCACCGCTGCCGGCTTTTCAGCTAGTGATCATGATCCTGCGCTCTTTGTCCACACTTCGCCTCGTGGTCGGACTCTTCTTCTTACGTATGTTGATGATATGATCATTACGGAGATGATTCAGTACATTGCCTTTGTCAAGGCTCGTCTTAGTGAGCGCCTTATGTCGGATCTTGGTCCTCTTCGTTACTTTCTTGGGATTGAGGTTACTTCCACTCCGATGGTTTCTTTATGTCCCAAGAGAAATATATTCAGATCTTCTTGATCGCGCCTCTCTCACCGATCACAGATCGTTGAGACTCCCATGGAGCTCAATGTTCATCTCCGACTTTCGATGGCGAGCCTCTTTCTCGATCCGACTCGCTATCGTCATCTTGTTGGGAGTCTTGTCTACCTTGTCATTACTCGTCCGGATATCACTTATCCAGTTCATATTTTGAGTCGGTTTGTTTCAGCTCCCACTCGTGTCCACTACACCACCTTCTTCGAGTTTTGCGATACCTTCATGCGGGACTATCTCTCGCCGTCTCTTCTTTCCACGCCCACTCGTTACGCCTTCAGCCTATTCGGATGCTACTTGGGCCAGCGATCCTCCGATCGCTGGTCTATCTCTCTCATCGTGTTTTTCTTGGGGTTCTCTTATTGCCCGAAGACGAAGAAACAGATCGCAGTGTCCCGCTCGAGTGCAGAGGTCGAGTTGCGAGCCATGGCTCTCTTGACAGCAGAGATTACTTGGCTACGGTGGTTACTTGAGGATTTTGGTGTTTCTGTCACTACACCGACCCCTCTCTTGTCAGACAGTACAGGTGCTATCAGTATTGCTCGTGATCCTGTGAAGCATGAGCTCACCAAGCATATTGGTGTTGATGCTTCTTTCATGAGGTCTTGTGTGCATGATCAGGTGATTACTCTTCAGTATGTGCCTTCGGAGCTTCAAATAGCGGATTTCTTCACGAAGGCCCAGACTCGAGCACAGCACAGCTTTTACCTCTCCAAACTCAGTGTTGTTGATCCACCATGAGTTTGAGGGGAGGTGTTAGAGATATATGTATAGCTTGTTATTCCCCATTGTTATGAGGGTTTCTTTGCATATTTACCACCTGTACTTTGTGTATATATACCGGCCCATTGGCCTCATATGAATACATGCGCTATTCATAACACCATCAACATGATTAATTTGTTTTGAAAGAAAACAATAGGAGAGTGTCCTACTGTGTATATATTATACTAAAGACCAAAAGATATGTACAAAAAGAAAAAGAAAAGAAAAGAGAAAGAACTTGAGTCAAATTGAACTGTGATTCTCTTTCATTTGGTAGGTACCTCATTGTAATTGATGATATATGGAGTCCTCAGGCATGGAAGATTATCAAATGCGCTTTGCTGGAGAATGCTTGTGGTAGCAGAATAATAGTGACATCTAGAATTGCTACGGTTACCAAGTCATGTTGCTCCCCTCGCCATGATGTTATGTATGAACTAAAGCCACTAAGTGAAGCTGACTCTAAGAGTTTATTCTTTAGAAGAATTTTTGGCTCTGAAGGCCGGTGCCCTCCTCACCTTAATGAAGTTTCAATTGGAATCATTAAAAAGTGTGGTGGTTTACCATTGGCAATAATTACTATATCGAGTTTATTGACTACAAAATCAAACAGGACAGAAGAGTGGGTTAGCATTTGGAATTCAATTGGTTCAAGACTTGAGAAAAACTCTGATGTGGAAGAAATGAAAGGAATTTTATCTCTTAGTTACAATGATCTTCCTTGCCATTTAAAGACATGCTTATTATATCTAAGCATGTATCCAGAGGATTATGAGATCTCGATGCATCAGATTGTAAGGAGGTGGATAGCAGAAGGTTTCGTCAAGGTTGATGGAGGGAGAAATTTAAGGGAGGAAGGGGAATGCTATTTTAATGAACTTATAAATAGAAGTATGATCCAACCAGCACATCTCAGTTATGATGGTCAAGCACGGGCATGTCGTGTTCATGATATGATTCTTGATCTCATTATATCCAAGGCAGTTGAAGAAAGTTTTATCAGTTTTATGGGTGATCAAACACATATGCTGGTATCGCAAGATAAAGTTCGCCGATTGTCACTTGACTACCGTGGCCAAGAAAATGCGATGTTGATGTCATCAATGACTACTTCTCATGTTCGATCCCTTAGCATATTTGGATATTCTAAACAAATGCCTCCTATTTCAGACTTTCAGGCTCTGAGAGTTGTTAATCTCGAACGGTGTGAGAAATTGGAAAATCGTTATCTGAGAAACATTGGGAAGTTGTCTCAGTTGAGGTACCTACGGATTAATGCAAGGACCATTACATGGCTTCCAGAACAAATAGGGGAGCTACAATTTTTGGAAACATTGGATCTACAGCGTACTGGTATAAGAAAATTGCCGGCAAGCATTGTTAATCTGCGACGGTTGAAATGGTTACTTGTTGACCATACGAAATTGCCCGATGGAGTCGGGAACATGCAAGCTCTAGAGGGCCTGGGGCATGTAGTTGTGGTCAACGAAAGCTCAAAAAGTTCTTTGCAGAGTTTGGGCAGTATGACAAAACTGAGAAAGCTTTCTCTTGTTTGGCGCGTTAGCGACTCATGCAGTGACAAAACAAGATGCGCTGACAGCTTGGTTTCGTCGCTTGGCAAACTCTGTAGCTCCAACCTTCAAGTTTTGTACATGGACGGTTCTGTTGCTGTTCATTATCCTGAGGTCTCGTTGGATTCTTGGTCCCCACCGCCTCTTTTCCTGCAGGAATTGTGCGTCCAAATTTTCTGCCTCCATGGGATTCCAGAGTGGATGGCCTCACTGGCCAACCTCACCCGCTTAAGCATTAGGGTTAATCGAGTGACACAGGAAACCTTCCAGATACTTGGGGACATACCCGCACTCCTACTTCTGGATCTGAAGGTAGACTCCCACGAAGCAGGCTCCAAAGAAAGGCTCACTGTATGCTGGGTAAATTTCGATGTCTGCAGAGCTTACGTTTGCGGGATAGGATCATGGGCCTGAGGTTCGAAGTTGGAGCCATGCCAAAGCTCGTATCTCTATCATTTTCAGTCACAGCACGTGAGGTGAAATCTGTACGCGGTCTTCCCGATCTCAGCATGGGCCACCTCTCTGCTCTCAGGACTATCGATGTCCACGTTAACTGTGGAGGTGCGAGGGTTGAAGAGGTGGAGGCGTTGGAGGCAGCCATCAGGAAAGCAGCCAGTCTACTTCCCAACCGTCCCTCACCATATTTTTTTCCGACGCAATGAAGGAGAGATGGTTAAGGAAGGCAGGGAGAAAGAGGGCCATACGATGGAGGACCCGAAGCAACAAGAAGAGATCTCCACAGGTAACTTAAAAGCCAAACCCAGTTCTGCACCTGCACCTGCACCAGCACCTGTATCTAGTTAGTCCTCAGTTGCGCAAGTCAATTTGTCCTCTAAGCTGCGGTATCAATTGTATTTACTTAGAATTTAGTTATGTTTTGGGATAGTGATTGTTTGCCCCGACTTTAATTCTCATATTTTCCTTTCCCTTTTTCTGGCAAAGCTCCCTTGTTATTTCTACTGACTTGGAGGTGGTGAAACTCGTTCTTATGTCGTATCTCGATCACTTGCAGAGTCAAGACTGTCAGTAAGGAGAGGATGCTAGTTGACCTCGGATCAAATTGGCTTGTTCACTTGTTTCAGATTACAATGCTGAAGTGATTTAAGTTTGGACGGTTCTTTGATCTACGCCGCACAGTACCACACTGGAACATCGGAACAGTGAAGTTACTCGTTAAACTGTTGGTTCAATTCCAAGACAGTACTGAAAGGATTGCATTTTTGGGTGTGTGTGACTGGTGTGAGCATTTTTGTTCCTGTAATTTGAGAGGTAGAAGACAATAAAGAACAAAAAAAACCCCAGGAATTATGCTGTATATTGTATCGAGGTTGCCTTCATATACACACGCACATACGTACCTATCTACCTACCTTCCAGTTCCATATTACCGGGATACGATGAGAACACATTCCATATCTGCATGCATGATCTCTGTCCTGGCTGAGCGCTCTGAGCCATGGCCCATGGGTTGCCCAAGCGTAGACAGCCATAAGCTTTTTTTTTTTTGCTTTTTGGTTGAATCATGACAGGTTGTTTGACAGTGTTTTTAACTTTTTTTGGTTGAGTTGGGTAGATGCTCTACGTTATGAAATGTCCAAGATGCACCTAATGTAAATGTTTTGCTAATCTGCTTAATCAGATTACTAGATTATCTATAATATTCTTTTGCTAATTAGAAATTTTCACAACAGGAAGGGAGAAAAACTGCAATATAAAATGAACAAGATTATTCACCAATCCAATATGATTACACAAGTAATCAATCCCTTGGTTAAAAAGCAGGGAAAATGAAAAAAAAGAAAAGGGAAATAAAAAATAAATTTGCAGAGCAGTCTGGTGGACGCTGCCTAGCCATGCTGGCATGTTTCCCTCGGCCTCCATCGGCGGCGGCGTTTCTAGATCTGGATCCCGGGGCGGTGAGAAGGTCGGAGTCGACAGCAGTGAGGTCGGAGGGAGAGGCGAGGAGGTCGGGACCGACAGTGGCGAGGTCAAAGGGGGACGGGATGAGGTCGAGCGCAGCAGTAGTTGGTCGGAATCGAGCCAAGGAGGTGGGGTGGAGGCGGCGAGGAGGTTAGGGCAGACGGTGGCGAGGTCCGAGGGGTCGGGGAGGAGGTCGAGGCGGCGACGTCCTTCAAGATTTGGATCTCGCGGGCGGCGGCTGCCTAGCCGTGCCGACGTGCTACCCTCGGCTGCCGTCAGAATCGACAGCAGCGAGGTCAGAGGGGGCGGCGAGGTCGGGACCGACGCCGTCTAGATCGGAGGGGGCTGGGATGAGGTCGAGGGCGGCGACAGTCAGTCGGAGTCAAACCAGGGAGGTGGGGTACCGGTGGAGGCGGTGAGGTGGTTAGGGCCGACAGCTACGAGGTCCGAGGGGGTGGGGAGGAGGTCGATGCGGCGCTTGGGAACAATGATGATAGAGGTCGGCGTCGGAAGGGGAAGAAAGGAGGCGGACAGTGAACCCTAGCGCCAGGGAATGGAGAGGAGAGGGCGGGGAGATGGGGAGGGAGATGGGGCGAGCAGGGCTGGAGTTCAAGATTTTATACAGTGGTAGGGGCAGGTAATTTCTCCCAACTTTAATGGCATTCTCTCTTCTTCCATCCGAAACAGTCATGAAAGCACCTCTTAACCAGTTTTTGGATTTTAATTATACGCTGGACTCGGTTTTCTCAATAAGCTGCTTTAAAGCTAGCCTATTTGAAGAGACTTTGGCTTTAAGCCCCAAACTGTAACGTCTTCATTTTCGTAATGCAAATTCAATTGCATGTAAATGTGTAAATTTTAATAACCTTTCATGTGTCTCAGTGTTAGTTGAATTTTTTGGATTTGGTTCGAGAATTTTGATTGGATTTTGTGATTAACCAAATAAATAAATAAAAATAAAATCAAAACCTATGACTAAGAGCCATGTAATTGAAAAACAAATTAAATGAAAATTTGAATTGAATCGCTGAGTTTTGATTGAATTTAAAATCATAAAAGAAAATAGAAAGCAAAATAAAAATAAAAAATTTGAATATGAAAAGATGGTCCAAATTGAATTCAAATTAAATAATTGAAGAGAAAAATAACAAAAGAAAAGGGAAATTCCAAAACCCATGTTGGGTCGGCCCATTTATTTCTCCATTATTTTCTTGCCCAGCCGGACCCAGTCCCCCTCTTTTCCTTCTTTCTTTCCCAGCCCAAGCAGCCCAGCTGCTTCCTCTGCTTTTGCCGAAGGACATAGCGACGCCGTCCACTCATTGCCCCGTGCACACCGTCGTTGCCGCCCGGCCCCGTCATTGCCAGTGTGGCCGCACAACGTTCCTCACTCTCTCTCCCCCCTGCACAACAGCCACATCAGAGCCATACCTCGACCGCACCTCCGATATTGCGGTTTAATTTGTACAGCAAAATATCATAACTTGTTCAGAAAGGTTGAATATACACTACTAAGAGAAACCCTTTTGGTAATCGGAGAGGTGAGACTAGGGGATTCCTATACTAATCTAAAAATTTGTACTTCTTTTGGAGTAGAACATGGGACTATATAAAAACATGAATCGTGCCCATAATAAACCCAATCCAAGTCGAGAGAAACCCATCCAACACAGAGTGGTTGAGAGGGTAGCTAATTATTTAGCAAAAGATTTTTTTATAGGATAAGGATACAAGGAAATGTCTGAGAGGGTTGTGAGTGGACAATAACCCTTTTTACTATATTTGAGATTGTGTTTAAAGAATTCACGGTTAGTTTTGTCAAATATCTTTTCCTTTCTGTAGTCGACGTTATTTTGATTTTCTTTATGAGATTTATTTACTTTATTTTTATACCGTGTAAGCTTATGCCGTGCCTTTCAATATCTGTTCTAATCCATGAGCTTTTCCGCAAAAGGAAGGGTATTATATATATGATATCGGGTACCAGCTTCGAAAGTTTTATTTAATCAATCCCCTTTCGATAGTAATGCCTGTAAGCGACATTATAGCCATATAGTCCTGTCGCATCCATTCAGAACATGGGCTTGCATCGGTGTATTCTTCTTCTGTATTTTCTGGGCCGAAGTTGACTGGGCTCGGTGCGATTGGCTCGACAGGCATGCAAGGCACAAGCTCTTGGGCTGGCCCGTCCACTGGCTTCCCCTCCTCTTCGTGTTGTCTACGATTCTACACCAGGCAAATACCATGTGCAAACCATCTTTTTCATATAAACTCCATAAAAACCACATGTAAATTTTTTTAAAAGTTCTCAGAATATAAGGTAGGGTAAATTCCGATATCTGCAGAGCTTACATTTGCGGGATAGGATCATGGGTCTGAGGTTCGAAGTTGGAGCCATGCCAACGCTCGTATATCTATCATTTTCAGTCACAGCACGTGAGGTGAAATCTGTATGCGGTCTTCCCGATCTCAGCATGGGCCACCTCTCTGCTCTCAGGACTATCGATGTCCACGTAAACTGTGGAGGTGCGAGGATTGAAGAGGTGGAGTTGGAGGCTGCCATCAGGAAAGCAGCCAGTCTACTTGCCAACCGTCCCTCACCATATTTTTTCCGACGCAATGAAGGAGAGATGGTAAAGGAAGGCACGGAGAGAGGGAGGACCCGAAGCAACAAGAAGAGATCTCCACGGGCAACTCAAAAGCCAAATCCAGTTCTGCACCTACATCTGCATCTAATCAATGTTATAGTTAAGCGAGTTTCAAGAAAAAGGGTATTATTTAAGCGCATCCAATCCCACCGAGACACCGCCCAAACTCAACCTCATTGCTTGTTTTTTTTAACCTTTTTTCCACTTCATGCATGTTAGTTAGGATCGACCAAATAGTGAATAGAGGGCATGTACAACCCACAGATAGCTTGCTGTCTGTATGATGATGTCACATCACATACAGACGGCTAAATAGACAGCGTGTACAATGGACTGCCTATTTAACTGTCTGCTAACTGTTTAATACTTGCATGTAGTCATTCTGATGATTGATGATGCTAAACTACTAGCCAAAATAAAGGGATCTGCGGTGCCGGCGCTTGGAATCGACGGCTCGTACAAGGCGCGGCGAAGGTGTCTATTGGCATGGGAGCACGAGCCGGGGTCGTCCTTTCGCGAGACGACGACCTCGCTGTCTCTTGCACCTGGCGGGGTTCTTTTTGCAAAGTTGACAGTATGGAGACGACGCTGAAACGCGTGTTGTACATGCCCTAAGGGCCACCATTCTTTCCATAAAACAGCGCCATAATGCATAGGATGTTGTCAACTGCATGATGTACGGGAGATTTACCTTTTCTCCCCATTGCCTTAATCAAGCAAAAATACTGCTCATCTATCTGAGCCCTGAGACCATACTTACGTACGCACTAGACTTCACCTAGAAATTTCGGTTCATTATGGGCAAAACAGATGCATTGATTAGTTCGTGATGTTTGCAGAGGATGGTGGTCACAACATTTAACTAGACTAATCAAATTTCTCAATATGCCAGTCTGGACTGAAAGATGTCACACTAGAGCAACACACTTCCTTGAATATACTGACCAAAAAGATCATAATAAGACTGTTACAAATTTCAATCTCAACATAGTTTCGCCTACTTAAGATTTCACGGTTGAGTAGGCTAACCACCTAGTCGACAGATCCCTCTTACCCCTTAGAATGTCTAACCAACACCCACCAATATACCAATGGCGAAACTGAAATTGAAACATCACAATTAATTAGCCAGGTCCATCTCATACTGGATATGTGGTTGTACGATAGGTTCAGATCAATGGTGCACAAAATTAATTCCTTAGATATTACTCAGATGAAACATCCACATCCCAGAAATACTAACCACATGCCCCCTTTGTTGCATGATCACTCGCCAAGTGAAAACCATTTTGTATAACTACCAGCAATGACACTACCCATACCATGGTGCACAAGTTTTATAGGTGTGGCTAGCCACCATGATTCAATATTTCATTAAGTCAAATTAATTAATTGATCAACATGTGATGATGAACCTTACATATTATAAGCATGGCTAAGCAAATGAAACGTACAGTCTATGTGACAACTAGTATTGCATCACTAGATAAATATCCATCTAAAGTGACAATGGAATCATGACATTCAAATAAGTGAGGGATTAATCAAATTGGACGATAATTACCAAGTACAAAGATTTATACGAAAATAGCAATGCATGATAATTTAAAATAAAATAATAAATAATAGATTGAAAATAATAGGATTAACATAATCAAATGACACAACTTGCCTTGGCATTGCTCAGTTAACAACTCTTGATCTTCATATCCTACTTCTGCTCCTTTGAAGACATTATCTAATGGGAAAGAAAATGAACGAAGCACAAAATAAATCAAATACAATTCAAATGAACTCTAAAAACTTCAAAAGTAGATCCAAAAGATAGAGCTCAATTTTAGATGAATTTAGAAAAAAAGAATCGGATCGATCAGAACTAGGACAGAGAAGAACGGGCTCTTAGAAAATTAAACCTAAGGGAAATACTGAAAATTAAGAAATTCTACTGTGTTATGGACCTGGTGCGTGGAATAGAAGGTCAACGGTGGACTCAGCACATGGAATAGTGTACTGAACAACTCAGTGGCTGACAGCTGGCACCTAGGGTTGACATGGCTGCTGAGGTGGCATGACGCGCAGCATGCTGACGTGGCACATGGGATGCCTTGGGTGCTGACATGGTGAACACATGGCATGACACATGGCACTGACATCAGACTAGGGCTGATGTGGTCGGGTGAGGTGGCAGCTGACTCAGCTTGGCTGGCTCATGGGTTGATGGCACAGTATTACTGGCATGTGGGACCCATGGGTCATTAGCTTGGTGCACGGTAGATTGGGTTCATGGAGAAGGCAAAGGGACGAGCGATGTGGGAGCGGGTTGACGTTGGCCAGCTGACATCAGTAGCACATGGTTCAAAGTGTCGCTTCCTTTGTCCAAACAACGGGCGCAGTGACCAAAGTGGCGGATGGCGGCTTGGGCAATGCGGCTGGCCGACGGGGTGAAGCGGTGAAGCTGACCAGCTATAGCACCCCACATATCGATGTGAGATACTACTATGGAACATCATCGCTAAAGTGAAGAATCATAATAAAAGCAATAATAGAAATCACGTAAAAATTAAAACTTTAAAAGTATTTTAATAGAGAACCAACAGAAGCTAAATAAATTGTAGGACCGAGATGCAAGAGCAGCAGTCCTAGTCATCTCTAACTCAGCTAACAGACTAACATTCTCCACCTTAAACAATTCTAGCTCAGAAGTCACACTATCATGAGAGGTCCTTAGCTTCTCCATATCTCCAAGCAAAGAAGTACACATATCACATTCCTCACGGGAGGGAGCAGGTATAAGTGAAGTAAACTCCCGTGACAATCTCTCTACTTCCTTCTCAAGATCGACAACCCTAGCTCTAGATCTAGCATAAAATTTTCCTAGCTTCAGAAATGCATCATTGAGGTAGTCGTAGGAGGGGCATACCTCATCGGAGTCGCTGTAGAGCTCGCTGTCATTGATGTCGGTCTCGTTGGCCATGAAACACATGCCGATGAAGTCGTCGCCATCCTTGGGATCTTGATCGTCCTTACCATCGTCGTCACTCCACCCTTCCATGTCGCTGAAGTTGATGTCATTGAAGGCGGTGAGGACATGGTAGAAGAGCTTCTTAGCTTTGCCAAGGTTGCGGTACTACTTCTCTTTGCCTTGGGCATGAGCTGGGGGCTTCTTGTTGCGGTTTTTGTTGGTGTAGTCGTTCTTGCTCACACCGCCGTAGTCGTTCTTGCCCTTCTCCAGCTTGGGGCAATTTGCCCAAATGTGGTTGGGGCCACCACACTCAAAGCAAATCACGGGCCCTCCTCTCTTTCTGTCCCTCACTCTCTTGTATGCATGGGAGAACTTTGTCTAGAAGGGCTAATTGGTCCTCTGGTAGCTGCTCTAATTGATCATCGGTTACTTCACAGAGAGTAGCTAGGGAAAACCAGTAGCATTATCAGAGAAAACACCAGAAGCAGGACTGGGATCAGTGACTAAGGCCATCAACTGTGACTTCGACCTACGAGAGACTATGTCAATCTCGTGAGTCTTGAGGCGTGAGTAAAACGCATCAAGAGTCAAAGTCAAAAGATCAGTGGTGTACTTGATGGTGGTCACCTTCATCTCCCAAACATGCAAATTCAAAGCCGAGAGCATTTGACGAGCGTTGTCCGAGTCAAGGTATGTGAGACCGACCGCTCGGAGGTTGCTCAAGATTTTATAGAACCTCACAAAACACTCATCAAGGGACTCTCTAGCGAGCATTTCAAACTTATTGTAATATCTCTTGTACTGGTCATGTCGTACAGTCTTGATTTGGGTTGTGCCCTCATGGTATGCATCGAGGGTCACCCAAACGTGGTAGGCCGACGAAAGATGAGAAATGCGATTGAAGTCGCTTTGGCTTAGACCTTGAATTATAATGTTCCTCGCCTTAGCATTCGCCTCAACATTGGGCATGTTTGCCGCATTGATGTTCTCATTGGCAGGAACAACAAAACGCGTTTTAACCTTCCTCCAGATAGCATAGCATAACCTTCCAGAAGGGATAGTCGATCCCATCGAAGATAGGGGGCTTGGTGGAATACTTGTTTATCGCCATGGATCACAGATTGGTTAAGATCTATAGAGAAGAGCTAACCGGCTCTGATACTAATTGTAGGACCGAGATGGCAATAGAAGGGGGATGAATGGTGCCTTCAAAATCGCCCCAAGCAGTCACACAATTTTCTTCTCCAATAGCTATAGAAGCTATGAAGAAAGAGAATGAAGGTTCACTAGAAACTGAAGAAGAGAGCAGCCAGAAAGGAAAAGTGAGTCAAGAAATTATGAGACAGAACTGAAAGCAAGCAACTGAAAATCAAGCTCAGAGGTCGGTCTGACCAGATGTGTTGCCGGTCTGACCACCAGAGAAGGTCCAATCAGACCGCAAGTGGCCAACCGGTCTGACCGCCAACCCTAGCGGTCTGACCGCCAAATTGGGAGCGGTCTGACCGTAGGTTTTAATCTGGTCTGACCGGGGACGAGGAAGTTCTGGCAGTTTCAGAGCAAAGCCAAACACAGAAAAACTGAACTGAACCGAAACGAACTGGCCGAGAAAAACTACAGGCTGCAGACTGCCCAAACTGAAAAGGAATAGACTGGAAAACCGAAAACAGAAGAAGCACAGTAAAAACTGAAGATGAAACGAAAGACAGAGAATTTGACTAGAGTTTGCTGCTTTTTTCAAGTCAATTGATCACGACTTCAATCTAAACAGCAAATCGACCTCAAGAGAAGAAAATACATGCAACAAGCAAGCTCAGCTAAAAAGGGAACAATCAGTAGCAAGAAAGGCATTTGATTGAGTCTCTGAAAAACTGAAATGTCACACAGAAAATGAGGCCAACATCCACATAGCTTGAGAATCTCAAATCTTTTCATCAAGAGACTTTTAATCTTATCAAGGTACTGACCTCTCGGATCAAGAAAAACACAAATCTAACCCTAACAGATTGCCAAGTCACCAAAAGAAAGAGTCCTCTGCCTACGATGAAGGGTGAAGCCTAGATATCTTGAGAACAGAGGAAGTTGCTACTCATAATCAAAGATCTGATTTCTGCCAAAACACTTGAGATTTTTTGCATCTTTTGATCATGGGACTCTATGCATATCTAGAAATCATCCTCTAAAGAACAAAAATCAAGAACACACATCTCCTCTGTCAACGGGAACCGTAAACCCTAGAAGAGGAGAAACAGAGGAAAATTGGGCAAACAAAATCTCAGAAAGACAACAGCGATTGAAGGATTGCTCTTGGGTATAAACTAGCCATTGGGCCTTGAGGGAATACCCAGTTCGGAGCACAAAGATTCTGCAGCTAAATGACTAAAGATTCAACTCAAGAACAACATAAACACAGAGAGAAATAGAGAATTGTGAAGAAAAGACAGAAGCAAACACAGAGATAAATTAGAAACCATAGCAACTCAAACACAGGATTTCTCAAATGGATTCAGAGAGATGAATGATTGCATAATGAAATGGTTACAGCCAATTCATGCCATCTCTCACAACAGAACAACACACACCAAAGTGAGAAACCCTAAAGACCAAAGCTGCCCAACAGTCACTCACGCAAGAAACAGAACAGAGGAGGGAAGCAGCACACCTTCTAAACCCTAACCCTCTCTATTTATAGCTTCCACTACCAGGTCTCTAGCTTGCTTTACCCATTTGCTACAGCACTTTACCCATCAACTTCAACAAGATCCGCTTCCATTTTGCAGCCTTGCGCATTTTACCGAAATGCCACTCCTGCACCTTCCTGGAAGCTTCCTCTTTTCTTGCTGTCCATGCCCTACAACCACTTCGAACCTTCGCCGTCTTCGGCATCTCCCGACCGCTTCGACCTCAGCACTGCCTGTGCCTAGTCCGGCCATCCCATGCCTCGCCACGGCTCAGCCTCAAAATCCTGTAGCCATCACAGACAAGAAAACATCACATAGCACCGCTCGAAACACTATAATCATACATTAGCATCTGTAAAAGGCACTTAAGCACGAAATAATCAAACGACCGGTCAAAAAAGAAGAACAAACGTCCCAAGCACGTCCGACCGTGTTTGACCAGAACCGACCGCAGCCAACCGCGCTTAAGCTACGATTTGGCACAAAACACACAAATCAAACTAAAACTTTCTAAAACATAAGTCAATTACTCATCACGAACATGGGGTCACATCCACATGGTCTCTCACAAATGTTTGAAATATGGGACCGGTCCACTTCTAACCAAATAAAGAACAAATAAAACAACAAATAGTGGCAAGCCACGGTCCTGAAAACTCGAGTGCACCCACCCATGCATGATGTTATCACTCCACTAGCCTTTTACCTAAGAATGAAAAGAGTAAGCGTGAGATTTGGAAATCTCAGCAAGTACTTAACAACGGTCGCAACATGTTGAGTAAAGGACAGGTAATGCAAGCAAGATATGTAAAGGACAAGCTAGGCAAGCAAGCAATTGACACGGGTTAAGTACAATGAAACTAGGTTATCGAAAACACTAATCGGATTGGAGATAGAGAACACAGGAATAGTGGCATTAAAGATAAATATTATTTAGCAAGTTATGGCAATGGCAATGGCGATTACTCCCAACATACCCGGTTGTACGAGAATAGTCAGGCACAACACTGTCCTCAACTGTATAACCGTAGATGGGGTATAATATTCCGAGTAATGAGAGTGTACGGCCCCCTGTACATTACCAGGTGGGTGGAAATCTCCCCTATATGTGGATAATCCTAGGCCAGGTAACTGTTATATTATTAATATGTTATATGGTGTGAATTTAAGGGAACTAAGAGAAAGCTAAGATAATATTAGGAGAAGTGAAAGGATTTGCTAAGGTTGGAAATGAAGAAACATAATTCCCGATATAAGGATGATAGGGGATGATAATATGGTGATAAGGTAACTGATACATCATAGACATATTATATAATATGAATTTAAGGAAACTAAGAGATGGCGAGAATAAGACTATGATAAGTAGAAAGGGTTTTTGAGGTTGGAACCAAAAGCTTAATCCCCGATATGAGGGCGATATGGAATGATAACAAGGTGGTGGAGATCTAGAAATTAATCTAAAAGGGATATATAACATAGTTCATGCAAGGGTTGTCATTCATCCAAGTTTTATTGTGTGTTAAGTGATTATTAGTCAGATTAACATGTATCATGCACATATAAATCCGTCATGGCCTACATACAACATCAAGCAGTTAATGGATCATGGTATCAGGAACTAAAACATAGCAGCCCTAATGTAAAAAGAGTGCTAATAATTTTAACCTAAATTAAGTATGTTCATATGTTACCCCCCATTAATGGTTGAAGCATTACTTCTAAATCACTAATTATAGGATAATTTCTAGAACATAATTAACTAAGCATTCTAATAAACCTAAGAGCATGTGAAACAAGATAAACAATATTAAAAGTCTATAACCAATCAAGTATTGGTAATATGATAAAAATCAGGCAAGCATTGGTGATATGATAATAACTAGGTAAGGTTTAGTAATATGTCAGTAGCCAGGTAACTTTAGTAATATGATATTAACCAGGTATCGTTAGTGATATGATATCAGCCAGGTAACTTTAATGATATGATATTAGCCAAGTAAGCATGAGTGATATGATAATTATCCTCAATGACAAGGTGACAAGTAACCTGGAAACACATGCTATGTGAAACAGAAAGGTCACGGCCGCGAGGTACTTGCCTTGAGCACGCTCGACGGACACGCTGCACGATGGATCCGAAATGCGCAATTGCCCAACTGCTCCCTCAATAGCTGCATGCGAACCTACAGGATGGAATGGAAGGCAACCAATCAGATAATGATGAATTTGATAAAGGAATAACAGGAGATAAATTTGACTGGAGAGGAAATGAGTTTGCTAGCCCCTACGGCCGTGCGAAATGCCGTTCGGCCAAGCGAAATGGTGTTCGGTCGCGCGAATGGTTGTTCGGCCGCGCGAAACGGTGTTCAGCTGAGCCAACAGCCATGCGGCCATGCGAAACCACGTTCAGCCGTGCAATCGGCCGTTCGGGCGAGCGAAGCGTCGTTTGGCCTAGCGAACAGCCGTTCGGCTATGTCTTTGCCACCGGCCACCGGCGCTAGCACACCCATGGGCACGTGCGTGCGGCTATAAGCCTTGCGCCAGCACCGCCGCGCTGCCCTCGGCCACCACACACGCTGCCACTAGACGCATGGAGAGAGAGAGTGGAGAGATAAAGAGATAAAATGGGATAGAGATAGAGAGGGAGTTAGAGATAGATATGGATGCTGTTTATATTTTTTCCTCTGAATTTTGGTGTGCTACACCAGCGGCGACTTACCAGCAGCAGGACGGACGACGACGATGATCAACGGTGTAGGCGGAGATGGCGGCGACATCCTCAGCTAGAAAAGCCATGGCTACCAGAGCGAAAGACGATGGCGGTGACGACGACGTGCGGTGGAGCTTGGCAAAGCGACGATGGCGCACAAGCGAGTGAGCAACTGTGAAAAACGAAGACACAATGGCTATTTATAGCATGGATGCCAAGGAGACCACAACATATACGACGTGGACATCGAGGGTGGGTCAGACGTGAACGGTGGTGGTGGAGTCCGAGGCGGAGACGATAGTGAACAATACTTGACCTTACTGATGATCGACACGTGGCTCAGAAAGGAATCGGTCGGCCAGCGTGGATGGCACAGATGAACAGTGTATGTGAGGCCAGATGCTTGACAGGTGAAACTTGGCATGCCCAATGACTGAGGTGAACTCAAGTCGGATGGCCGGCGTGTGGCGGGGTCGATCGGACGGCCGTCACAGATTGGGCTGAGGGAAAAGGTGGGTCGGCTTAAGGATTTGGCCCAAAGGCCTTTAGGGTTTGAAAGGGATTTTCTAATTTTAGAAATTGTTATTAATTCTTTTAAGCTCTAGAAACTAGCAAATAAATCCGAAAAAATCAAAAAAAATTCTAGAAAATCCCTTGAAGCAACAGGAACCCAAATAAAATACTTTTAGCAAGTATTGAAGTTTAATTTAGTCATATTAAATCTTTTTAATCAATAAAAATTCAATTTAAGCTTTAATTAATTCTAGAAATTCCAAATGGTGAATTTTATTTTAAAAGCTCCAAATAAGATATGAAAAACAGGATGTTATAGGACCCTAGGGGGTTTTTGCTCACCACCGCCCGGAGCCTCCCTAAGGGCCTTGTTGGCCGCTAGCAAGGCACTGCTTGGAGCGAAACTGAGGGCATCGCTCTGGCTTTGAACTATTTGGACTCCATCCGAGACCCCGCCACTTAGTCCCCCAGATTGCCTCCTATTGTCGCCTAATCCAACACTGGACTTGCACCGAGGGCTCCTTTACTCTAACATTGAACCACCTGAGATCTTCGACAACTCCACTACACAAAGTGCTTCCATGCCAAACCCTTACCGGGTTTAGGCTACATCTGCACCGACTTCTTGTTTCGAAAACTTTCACTTGGCGACATGAGTAGCCTCTGAACCACTTGGTTTTGCCCCGACCTTCTTCTTTGACTCGGCTTTGCTTGCCATGGTTTCAAGGAAGGTAGCAGTGTCCACTGGCCCTTCTGCCAAGAAAAGTGTTAAAGCGAAGGCGACGGTTGATGGAGAGGAAATCCTAGAGAAGGTTGTCTAGTTCTCTCATCACTTTAGCCCTTCTAGCATGAAGAGGGGCCTTTTGGAGTAATTGGAGAAGGAGGGCAAGCTTGAGAGTGCTAACTTGGCCATCTTGCCCAACCTGACGAGGTCTGCCTCGACTCGAGGCTAGAGATGCTCATCATCTTCAACCCTAGTTTGAAGCTGGCCTCCACATCCCTCTGGTTTGCTCAACATTTTCCATCTTGAGGTCTCCCACCTCAACCCGAGTTCCTTCTCCGCCTCTTGTTGTACGAGTGGGTGATGTGGAGCTTGGGGGTGAAGTGCCCCTCGGCTAAGCTCTTCTAGTTCCTCCACTATGCCACGCTCATGATGGTGTATGCCTACGAGAACGCGCACTCCTTGTACAGGGTGATAGCCTTTCAGCTCTGGGGTAGCTAGCAAAAGTTTGAATTCCCCCTAAGGACCATAAGGCCAAGTGAGAATCGTGGAGAGATATATGGTTCTACTACCCCACTTAAGGATTTGACCTCATCAACATGGGGAAGAAGCTGTTGGTGGACCGCTCACTACATTTCTCGCCTTCTGTGGGTGCAATGAATAAAGCCCGCTAGCACCTTCTGTAGGGACTTGCTGTGAAATTCAGAATGCATGATCTCATCGAGGAGTATTGCATGTTAAGGATTACTCCCCTCTGCTAGGGTTGGAACCTGACCTTTGCAGAGGGCGAGGTGCTGGGGAGCATTCATGCCTTTCGAGTCTTCACCAAGTCCTAGTGTGAGTTTCCACACCCTTCACAATGCTATGTTTGCTTAGCCCTTGGCCCTCTTTTAATCCCTTCATGGACGTGCAGGCTTGACACTCTCGCAGGCAGAGAAGGCAGCGGTGGTCTTACTCGAGTGTGAAACGAGGGCAGAGCACGGTGTAGCCGAGAACCTAATCGCAGGGGCACACTGCAACCGCGCGTGTCAGATGCTCAGCGTGTCCATGACCACTCGCCTCACCCTCAAGAGGTCCTAAAGGACTTGCCTCTATCATCTGAGTTGGCAGGGCATGGTAGCCCTTGGTGTTCACCTCGGGCAAGGCCTTCTGGCACCACGAGCACCTCTTGTCACCTTGGTAGGGGGAAGGAGTTGTGACCAGGCTCCCCCTGCAGGTTCTCTGGGATCTCCCACTTCCTCCCTAGGCACTGCCTTGACCTTTGGCCTGGGAGGTTCCCACGGGGGAGGCACTGAAGAGATGACAATAAGCTCCATACACACTACTGCCCCTCATGCGTTCACCCCACTGAGGCCCCTTCTGGTCAACTCATCCTCACGAGAGAGCCAAGGCACGGACGTGGCTGCCAGGTTGACACGGTGGGCACCAACTCAGTGGGCACGTCGGGGACCATAGCAGGCACCGCTCCAACCTCCACTGTGGAAATCCCCATGGATGAGGCAGCTCCTAGGTCTGGACTTGAGCGTGTGAGGCATTCTTAAGTGAGGCTGTTGCACATGTGATTCCTGTCGACCTTGATTTGGCCCTTAAGGATGACCCTCTGACTAAGAGGCAGGCATTTGCTTTAGTGGAGTGCAACCCCATGAAGGTAACTGGGTCACCCGCTTGCTTTGATTTTGAGAGCTCCTGACACTTGCTCTTTCCTCTTGCAGAGTCTCCTCACTATGCACAAAATGTCCTTTGTGCAGAATGACATCTTGATGGAGAACAAGAGGGCAACAAGGGAGGCATATGACAGGGTGGCAGCTGCACAGCGGGACTTGGATGTGGCCCGTGAGACAATTACTGAGCTAACTCACAAGCTTGCAGAGCAGTAGTCTGACATGGAGTGCATTTGCCATGGCTTGTCTCAATGGGACAATGTGGTCACCGCTGGTGTCTCCATGGAGCTTCCCTCTGGCTCTTCAGAGGTCACCGCTAAGAATTAGTTGGCTTTGCTAAGAGCGATTGGTGAGGTGGCCAGGGCATCAGTACCAGGCTTTCGGTGCTACTGCACAAAAGCCTCCACTAAGGTCCTACTCACCTCCCTCTGGTTGGTGGGCTGCTAGCACTTCATGACTTTTGGGTTGCCTGCCTATGAGGTGCCAATCTCTGCTAACTTAAAGGGGGCTGGAAAGCCATCACCAACCACGTTTGCTCCTTCTTCTTGAGAATTTGGAACTCGCACAGGTGGGCTAGCTCAACGGGCTTGTCCGACAAGCCCACACCTGCTCTCTAATGAAGGCTCTTCTGGGGCATGAGAGGGAGGTCTTGGGGACCAGGTCCATCCTAGGTGTGAGTTTTGTTATTAGTATGTCGATGCCCATTGTTTAGCTCTTTTTGTACTTCATCTCACCAAAGCGCCAAGTTAGTGTCATCCTTTGATGTATCCTTTTGTACTTCCCGAGAGCTGAGCCCGTTTGTAGCTGTGATGCAATCTATGGAATTGTGTCCTTTGGTCTATTGTTCTTAGATGTGCTCATGTGGTAGAATGTTTATAATGATTACTTGCCTTTGTAGACGGTGGTCTAGTGCACTAATCAGTTGCTAGCCGTTCAGTGACTAAACCCTCTTCGGCTGAGTCGATCAAGCACCAACCTCATATAAAGTGCCTAAGTTCGAGTGGTGGCCAGAGGGCGAATGGTTGGAGCTGAGGCTTGGGTGCGACCCTGAGCTCGACCAAGCAGAACGTCCAAGGATGTACTCTATGTCCTATGCTGGGACTTATCTTCACGCGATGAGTAATGCTAGCTCGTGTGCCAACTAGCATGCGCGAAGCTAGGACGCTTGAAGTTCATCATGTCACCACCTGGCCTTCTTTGGCAAGAGTGTAAAGGGACTGTAACTACCCTTGCCCCTTTCACAAGGTTCGCACCGTTGTTGCTTACCTAATATCAGAATAAAGCTTGTTTGCTGCTCTTTCCTAGGGGTATCCCTCTACCCTATCCTTCGTCAAAAAACTTGGCACTCGAGAGGAAACTCATGAGTAGCTATTTGCTTGGGGAGGCAACAACATCACCTTCTCCCATCGGGAAAGATTTGGCGCTCAGGACGAAGCTCATGAGAAGCAACGCTTGGGGAGGCGAGAACATTGTCGTCTCCTAGCGAAAAAACTTGGCACTCGGGATGAAGCTCATGAGCGGTAGTTCGCTTTGGGAGGCGAGAACATCACCATCTACTATTAGAAAAAAATTTGGAGCTCAAATGAAGCTCGTGAGTGACTACTTCACTTGGGGAGGTGAGAACATTGTCGTCTCCTATTGAAAAAAACTTGACACTCTGGACGAAGCTTGTGAGTGGCTACTTCACTTTGGGAGGCGAGAATGACACTGTCTCCCATTAGAAAAATCATGGTGCTCAGGATGAAGCTCACAAGTGACAATTCTCATGGGGAGGCAAAAATATTGCCATCTCACATTGAAAAAAACTTGGCACTTGGGATGAATCTCATGAGTGGCTCAACCCCAGGGGGAATGTTAGGCGACTCAACCCCGAAGGGTGAGTTTTTGCAAGCTCCATCTTAGGGGGAGTGTTAGACAACTCGATCCCAGAGGGCAAATTGTCGCAAGCTCAACCCCGGAGGGAGAGTATTAGGGAACTTGACCTAGAAGCATGTCGCTTGCCAAATGCACACTTCACCTAACTAACATGCGGTAGAAGTATATCTGATTGAAAGGGTGGGGGGCGTCATAATAGGCCCGATACAAAAAAGGATGGTAGGGAGGGCGTCATAGTAGGCCTAGTGAATTATGTGTAATACTTGTAGAGGTTGTCTGCATTCTAGCTATGCTTGAGTTCCACAGTATCGAGTGATTGTAGCCAGAACAACCCCAGATGGGTGGCGTGATGACTTCATACGACCCTTCCCACTTGGAGCTTAGCTTACCATGAAGGTTCAAGTTAGCCTTCCTCTTCAGGACAAGATCACCAACCTGGATAGGCCACGGCTGGACATCCTTGTTGTATGTCTTGTCGAATCAGATGTCAATGGAGCCCTAGAATGACGAATTCCATGACTTGCTGAACTAGATCGATCAGCCATTGAGGGATTCAAACATTTAGAGTTGAATTCCTCATCATGTTTTGGATCTGCCTTAGTGCAGTCCCGTTTATGGTCAGATTGACCCTTGCCCTTTGGGAACCTAGTTCCTCTGTTGAGCATAACTGTGGGGGGATAAGGATCTCTCCTCAACCTTATCCGTGGTGCGATCTCTAGGATCTCATGAAGGATCTCTGGAGGGAGCTTCACTGTCAGATGAAAAGCATGCTCTGCTCATAGTCATAGTAGGCATCCATGTCGAGATCTACGTAGTCGGCCGGGTCGAACCAATTCTCCTTATTCCATTCTCCTGCCATGAGGACATCAGAAAGAAGAGAATTTATCGATGAGGGATTATCAGAGTTTGGATGTTCCCCATGGACAGCACCAACTGTTAATATTTTAGTATCAATCTTATGTATGATTATTTGGTTTGGGGGATCTCTTGGCTACGGACCACACAAAGAAAGACACAAGGATTTTATACAGGTTCAGGCTTTCTCTGGAGATAATAATAACCCTACACCTATGTGGCTATTACTGAGTGTATTGATTACAATGAAGAGAAAGAGTACGCAGGATGTCTTGTGCTTCTTTCTCCTTCTGTCGCTTCTGTCCCCCCTTCTTGTCCCTAGCGTCAGCCCTTACAGAGCGTATGAAGAGGTGGCGGTTGCTCCATGCCAAAAGACATCTTAACATTTCAAATGAGGTACCATTGTGGAAGTTATTATTAGCGACATGATGCCTTTTCACCATTAGGCGGTTATTGTCAGGGCAAGGACAAGTTATGCGCAATTATTCCAAAGAACAACTACATACATTAACCACTTCATCAAATAGAATGACAGTGTAATAGGTTGTCATAGACAAGCTGGTTGAAGTCGGGTTGGTCGTAGAAGAGTTCACAACCACGAAGTGGTCGCAGAATGACTTACGACTTTGTCATGCTCGTAGAAAGATTTATGATCATCAAGCAGTTGTGGAAAGGCTTACGACCAAGGAGTGGTTATGGAAAAGCTTACGACAACCTAGTTAGGTCTCTCTCTTATGAATAAGGGGTATACCCATAATGACGCAATAATACTATTTATAGATAAATAATAAATTGATGATTATTATGTCCTCGTCATCTAGCCCCCAACTTTAAGTGAAAATAACTTACTTGAGAAAAAGAAGTTGTAGACAAGTGAAGATCAAAAGCAAAGAATTTTTCATTTCATTCAACCAGAAGTGGACTTGGTCAAGAAGGTAATTTCACTTGAGTTGTAAACACATGCTAGTTTCGAATAGAAGGTTGTAGTGATCGGAGAGCTTTCCCATCTCGATAAGGAGAAAGGCTAGAAGATCCAGTTGTGGGAAGAGCAGTGCAAAATAATGCTGCCTCTCACAACAATGTAGTCAAGAAGATTGAGTCACGACTAGAAGGTAAGGAAATATTTACCTATGACCAGATCTATCAACTGGTCTTTTGGGAAATATTTTTCTGACTAGCTTTATTCTGTTTGCAGAGGTAGTGTCAAAATAAAGTGACTCCAAAAAGCTTCAACTCATAGTTAGGAGGAGACAAAGTTGATGAAGATCAATCTTCAAGACAACGTTTCACTCCTAAACAATTTACTCCATGTGCTTGGTACTGAGAAGATCACTCCTCTTGAAGACACAATGACTGCTCACATGAGTGCAATTGGACAACAAGTTGGAGCTTTGGATAAGCTCGTCACTACTCTGAAGACCAATCAAGCTGATTCACTAAGAAGGTGGTCAAGGGTGCAGTGAGCTATGCCTTGGCAAAACTCAAGACATGTGACCAAACTCTCGACCTTCTATCAATCAAGGATGACTTCAACTACTCTGAAGTAGAAATCGCTCGTCTGATCGAAGAAGTGGAGCCAATTAGCCAAACAATTACGGTGGAGATGCAGATTGGATCTCCTTTGTCAGAGTAGGTTGTAATACGAAACTTGTAAAGGCAAGTCTTTTGTTAACAAAATTTTTAATCTTTCTTTTCCTTGCAAATTATCTTGTTGTGTAGTTAGTAACTCGTAAGACAACAAAGTAATGAAAGAAGCTAAAATTTAGACTAAGAATGGAAGTTATATTGATAACCTCATCCTAACCTTTGACTATATACTTAGTTTCTATGAATAAACTAAGAAACTAGTAAAAAATAGGGTTTGTGAAAAAATAGGGTATCTACGTTCTTTGCCTCACGCGGATCCCACCACACCCGGGACTCTAGGTCCAGTTGGTTGCTGACTTCGGACTCCGTCTAGGGTTGGCCCCAGACCTCAAATGGGGTTGACACCGGACCCCCTCTATGGTTGGCTCCAGACCCCCTGGGGTTAGTCTTTTGTACCTCGTTGAGGTTGGTCTCATGGACCGCAGAGGTTGACTTGTAGACTTAGTTTGGAGTAGCTCTTCCAATGGGTGTCGTTGCTCCAAGGTGCGCGGGACATCCCAACACTTTGTATATAGATTAGATGCATGGTCAGAATAGTGTAATATAGATCAATCATTTGCAAAAGACTAATTGGTCATATATGTACGTGTGAATCCGATTGGCCCTCAGTGAGTATTTGTGACAGCATGGTCTTGCCTTACCATTGAGGTATTTTGGTTGGGAGTATTGTGTCTTTCATGGGCCCCACTCAACCTTAAGTGTATGTATTATGTTCGAGTTCTACAGTTCCTTTGAAACTCTTCAATTTTATTGTCATGTTTGACACATTAATCTTAGGTGGGAAAAAGGTAGATATTACCATATTAATTAGTCACAGAAAAGACAATATCTAGAAATTCTCGCGTTAATCTGAAAAGAGAAAATCTTAGCTATCAATCGATACAAGCGACGGCGGCGGCCGCTGCGCTCCACGCTCTGAGGAAGGAGACGGCGGTGGCTGTCTCTCCCACGAAGCAGTCGACGGCGGCGGGGCCCCCATGGAGCAGACGGCGTAGGCACCTCCCAGGAAGAAGAGGGCTCCCAGGCACCAGGCGTTCCACAAAGCGGCGTCGACTTCGGCGAGCGGCGACTCCTCCCAGCTCCTCCCAAAGGTAGCGCGCTGGAGTCCCTCCTCTGGTGAATCTTCATAACATCCCGACGGCAGCGGCCGGCCTATTGGAAGTTTTGATGTTCCGTAATCTGTAGCATTGCTTTTCGGATCTGAGATCCAATCCTCTCTTTGTGGAAGATGTCCCAATCTATGATATGTTTTGAGAATGGAATAATCCCTAATTTTCTTGCGGCATGAAGATTTGCAAATTGGAACCGACAAAGTTTTTCCACTGTTAGATTTCTTAATGTATTTCAGTCATGCTTCTTCTTTTGTAATATAGTACTTTCCTAGTTGAAATTCAGGCATTATATACTTCTTTGGTTGCTAAGCAACTTCTTCCTTTGCTAAGCACATAAGCAGCATATACTTCTTTGCTTGATAATACTTCTTAGTACGACGATTAGTCATGTAAAACAAGATATTACTCGGTTCAAAAAGAAGCAGTATATATTCCGAATAATGCCTGACCAAAATGCCGTATCTCCTGTATTTCCATGAACAATGCAACAAACAGCATACTCATTCTCTTTGGAAGATATACATGGCAACCCTTTCCTTGATCGAATCGAATTCAATTTTAATGCATGTAACCAGCCGGCCGGCCAGCACGATATTTTTTGTCCATGCGTCTCATTCGGTCATGAGTGTAACATATACAATATGAATTATATTGTTCCTAGACTTTGATTCGTTCCCATTAGGCGTTCAACCCAAGAGACTATATATACATGTAGCAATCACAATCGTTATATAATTCAGATCACTTCTTTTCTTATCTGTTTCTTCTCGTTGGCATCTTGTGTGTTGTGCGAAAGAAAGAAAAGCATATTATTATTATTCTTTCTCCTTAGTCTTAGTGGAGCCTGGGTCCTATCGATTATTCTTGCTGACACTCGAGAAACAACACTGCATTTCCTCCTCTCTTCTCTACCCAACTTTCCCCTAAAATCTTTCGCTGCACCAGCGTGTGGCCATGGCCACGGAGCAACAAGAGGTACGTACATACTTAAAACTATGGCACGAATTTGTTCTTGATTTTCCATGAACATAGTTCGTGAGTGAAATTTTTAGATATCTGAGATACTATCCTTGGCAGCAGCAACTAACTTATACTTTCACTTACGCAGTCACAAATCACCTTGAGGTTCTGGGCAGGTCCACACAAAAAACAGAGTAGGTGATGGACGGAATCATGGTGAGCTCTGCCACGGGGGTGATGAACTCCGTCCTTGCTAAGCTCACCATGCTGCTGGGCGAGGAGTTCAAGCTGCAAAAGGGCATGAAGCATGACATCACCTTCCTGAAGGATGAACTGAGTAGCATGAACGCTCTCTTAGAGAAGCTGGCTGACACGGAGGTGCTTGACCCACAGCAGAAGGAGTGGAGGAATCAAGTGAGGGAGATGGCCTACGACATCGAGGATTGTATCGACAAGTACATGCACCAGCTCCACCACGAGCCAGAAAAACCTATTGGCATCATGGGATTCTTCCTCAGCTCCATCGAAAAAGTGAAGAAGCTGGGAGCTCACCAGGAGATTATCGAGGAGATTCAAGAGATCAAGGCTCGCGTAATTGAGGCAAACCATCGACGTAAGAGGTACAAGCCTGATGTGGGGGATAACTCAGGTAGTACCAATGTTGTACCTATCGACCCTCGGTTGCCTGCCCTGTATGCTGAGGCATCCGATCTTGTTGGTATTGATGTTCCGAGGGATGAGCTCATCAAGTTGGTGAATGATGGGGAGGAGCAGTTGAAGGTGGTCTCAATTGTGGGGTTTGGAGGATTAGGCAAAACTACTATAGCTAACCAAGTATACCAAAAAATTGGTGGCCAATTTAATTGCCAGGCTTTTGTCTCAATGTCCCAAAAACCCGATGCAAGGAAGATTTTACGAACCATTCTCTCTCAATTTAAGAAGCAAGAGGACGCACGTACTGAGTTATGGAATGAGGAATGCCTCATTAATGCACTAAGGGATTTTCTAAAGGACAAGAGGTAAGTCTCTGTTTCATATTACAAGTCATCTTAGGATTCAAATATTATTTTGTATTTCAAGCCATTCTACCTTCATTTTATTGTAACATTATGCCCGCAATTAATGGACCTCTTGTGCAAAAACATCTTAAATAGGACTTGTGGTCATTTTCCCGGTCATCTTAGTTCTTATGCAACGAGCTGTAATTCTTTATAATGTGTGGTCAATTGAATATTTATGTTTAAATATAATTTTATTTGGACTGGTAGGATGAAATGCTCAACAGTCTTTCCATGAACATACATATATGTAATTAGCTCAACATTGAAACATTACTTTTAGCTACCAGCTATGTGATTTACTTTTTATATGTATTTAATCAACATGATGCGATTGAACGATAGTCTCTCTCATTTGATAGGTACTTTATTGTAATTGATGACATATGGAGTAACCAAGCATGGAAGATTATTAAATGTGCCTTGCTTGACAATACTTGTGGTAGTAGGATACTAGTGACAACAAGAATTGCCACCGTTGCCAAGTCATGTTGCTCCCCTCGCCACGATCTTATATATGAACTAAGTACACTAAGTGAAGCTGACTCAAAAAGTTTATTCTTTAGAAGAATATTTGGCTCAGAAAACAAATGCCCTCTTCAACTGAAAGAAGTTTCTACTGAAATTATAAGAAAGTGTGGTGGTTTACCATTGGCAATCATCACAATGTCTAGTTTGTTGACAACTAAATCATCTGCAAGAGAAGAATGGGTAATGGTACTTAGTTCGATTGGTTCAGGACTAGAGAAAAATTCTGATGTGGAGGAAATGAAGAAGATACTATTTTTGAGTTACGACAACCTTCCTCTCCAGTTAAGAACTTGTTTATTATATCTAAGCATGTTTCCAGAAGATTATGAGATCGAAAGGCATCGTATAGTCAGTAGGTGGATAGCAGAAGGATTTGTCAAGGTTGATGGTGGGAGAAATTTAAGGGAGGAAGGGGAATACTATTTTAATGAACTTATAAATAGAAGTATGATCCAACCAGTCAATATGAGCTATGATGGTCAAGCAATGGCATGCCGTGTGCATGATATGATTCTTGATCTCATTATATCCAAGGCAGACGAAGAAAATTTTATCACTTTCATTGGTGACCAAAGACATATGTTGATGCCGCAAAATAAAATCCGACGATTGTCACTTGACTACTACGGCCAAGGAAATGAGAGAGCGATGTCATCCGTGGTTACTACTCATGTTCGATCCCTTGGCATATTTGTTTATTGTGTACAAATGCCTCCTATTTCAGACTGGCATGCTTTGCGAGTGCTAGATATAGAGTGCCGTCGGATGTTGGAACATTGTGATCTTAGAAATATTGGGAGGCTAATTCAGTTGAGGTACCTACGGATTAAAGCACGTGGCATTACAGATCTTCCAGAACAAATAGGTGAGCTACAACATTTGGAAACATTGGATCTACTTCGTACTGGGATAAGAGAATTGCCGGCAAGTATTGTTAAACTGCGAAGATTGAAAAGTTTACATGCTAATGAAGTAAAGTTGCCGGATGGGGTCAGGAACATGCAAGCTCTAGAGGAGCTATCACAAGTAGATGTGTATGAAGAGAGCTCAACAAATTCTTTGCAGGAGTTGGGCAGTTTGACCAAATTGAGAACTCTTAAGCTAGTTTTCCACATCAGTGACTCACACAGTGATAGGATGATGTACGCAGATATCTTGGCTTCATCGCTTCGCAAACTCTGTAGTTCAAACCTTAGATGTTTGCACGTTTTAAGGGGTGCTTCTAGTTCTGCTAACATCCCTTCAGATTCATTGTCCCCACCTACTCATCTCCTTCGGGAATTAAACATCAATGTTTGTTGTTTCCAGGTGATTCCAGAGTGGATGGCCTCGCTGTCCAACCTCACCCTGCTATGCATCAGGGTTAATCAAGTGACACAAGAAACCCTCCAGATTCTTGGGGACTTGCCCACCTTGCTATATTTGGAATTACAATCAGGAGGAGTTGACCCTAAGGAAAGGCTCATCGTATGCAGCAACAGATTTGGATATCTAAAGGTCTTCCATTTGTGGTGTTGGACCATGGGCCTGATGTTCGAAGCTGGAGCCATGCCAAAACTCGAAGTACTCTTGTTTAGAATCAGAGCACGTGAGGTGCAATCCGCATGCGGTGATCTCAGTCTTGGAATCCACCATCTCTCTGCCCTCAGGTGGTGCCGTGTCACTATTGATTGCAGGGGTGAGAGCATTGAAAAGGTGGAGGCATTGGAGGCTGCCATCACGAATGCAGCCAGTCTACTTCCCAAAGCTCGTCTGGATTTCGAAAGAGAGATGGTAAAGGATGAAGCATGCCAGGAGGACACGAAGCAACATGAAGAGAGCTTAGAAGCCCACTTCGGTTCTGCATCTACATCTGGTAGCTGCATCTAATTAAGGTATTATTATCAATTATAAGCTCATCCAATCCTTGTACGTTGTTAATTCAACTAGAAAATGATGTACATGCATGAGATTTACTTTTTCTTCTTCCCAATCGCCTTAGCCAACCAAAAATACTGCTCATCAGGGAAAACTTCTCCAAAATTTTTTTCACCCCCCACCAATAAATCCGAAACTTGGAAAATCTGAAAAAATTAGTTCAAAAATTTTAAATCTGATTTTTTTATAGTAGAAATGGAAAAACAAAAAAGTAGTGTTGGTTTTGGGGTTTGAACTCAATACTAGTTCTTTCCAAGCACTATCCTTACTACTAGGCTAACCGAAATTTACGGGTTTTGCAAGTTTTGCAGACCTTGCTGAGAAAACCGAAATTCAGCCGAAATTGTTTTCACCACTGCTCATCTGTGAGCCGTCCTAAAAAAATACTGCTCATCTGACCATATTCTTCTTTTGACACTAGTGACTCTCGGTTCCGTCTAGGCAAAAGCATATGCCATTTTAATTTGTTTGTGATGTTTGAAGAGGATGGTTGTCACTGCTCACTGGAGAACACAAACTAAATATTTCCTTGTGCGCTAAATAGTTGTTAAGAAAATGTTTGTATACCATGTGAACCAGCAGTTAAACCTTTGGTCCTATAATTAGTAAAGATAAAGATGGTGCAAATATGAAATATGTGCGTGTTGGTGCACAACTCCTTTGGTCCTTTTATATTGAGCAATGCCATGTCCACGTCAGCAAACAATTATGATAATATGTGTTTAACAAACTCCTAAATTGTATAAGTTACACTGCTACAATACCGATTCTATTTATTTCGTTACACCCAGTCATGCATGCTTCGAGACTGCAATACGAAAATGGCTCAGTTTTCTCAGGTTTCATTTCCCTTACCTGGCGAAGCTCAACTGTTTCTCCTGCCAAGTTTGAAACCAAAATGGCTCTTGTGGTCATGTGATATGATCTCCATTTTTTCTTGCAGAATGAAATCTTGTGTCAGGTTGACAGGACAGCAGGCTGAGCTGGCCTGAAATGAGATACGCCTGTTCAATTGTTTTCAGACCACAACTGTTGCTGAAGTGAATCGACTACTCACTGGAATATCCGAAGTTACTAATTGTGCTGTTGGCTCCAAATTTGTCAGATCTTTCTTCCGGCTACATTGAGTGGACTTGAAACCACGAGCAGCCTCTCTGTGCAATAGAGTGCTCAATCTGTTTACTACTTTGAAGTTTTTGGGTTCCATGTAGAAGGTTTCTATATTATTGTTTCTTTTTTCGAGAACAAGCTTCTATATTGTTCATGCACTTGATTCCATGTAACGAGAACATATCAGAAACTTGAACCGCATTATGTTCTGCTACTGCTTTAGAAATTTATGTAATCATTTTTCATTTGTTTGATCAGTTCAGCATGCACTAAGCTTTTGTTCCAGGGAATAAGTGTGCATAACAAATGTACGTGCTTGGGCTGGCCTTGCACTAAACTTATCGAGCTGACCTCCAGGTAGCTATCCAAATACTATGGTTTCGTTAAAAGTTTGAAACGTAGTAACCACACATCGATTTTTGCGACATTTGAGCAACGTTGCTCTGCTGCTGCTGCCTTAACCTGCGAGAACTTTTATCTATCAGATGCTGTGACTGTGAGAATATAATCTTGGAACATCCAAAGTCCATGGTTGCATAAATGCTGTCTTGTCGGTTTAATTAATCACAATAGAACACTGAAGGCATCAGGCATGCGTGACCAATAACTTAGGAAGTGATTGGGTATACGTCTTTCCTTGTATTAAAAAAAAAGTGTTTCAGCTGTTTTCCAATCTAAATATGCATGCAGTAATTCAGCACTCACTGCATCATGATGCATCGTTTTTTATCTTCTATGCAAAGTTGGTTGTGCTCTTTGTGCGAGTGGCCCGACAGACAGGTACGAAGGGCATCATGAGCTCTTTGTGCTCTTCCTTTTCTTCTCTCAATCTGACCATCTCTTTCCTTCTTCCCACTTCGACGCTGCAAGAACCAAGGGTAATTTACCTGCGACATCTGGTCCATTTTCTTGGATTTCATTTCCTTTTTGTATTTAGCAAGCTTACTAACTTGTAATTTCTGCTGAGATTGAGATGGTAAATACTGGCTCTTACGTTTCATCTCCATCGCTTGCAAAATCAGATCACTATTGATCAGATACAGAAGGCTGAGCTGACCTCCATTCAGATTGACTTGTTCATTTGCTTCAGATTACAACGCTGAAGTGAATTTACGTATCCGAAGTTACTCATCTGATCGTTGGTTCAAGTTCAAATACACCAACCAAACGGACTGCATTGCATGTCTGGATGTGTTTTCACTTTTCAGCATTTTGTGCGAAGTAACAACCTCCAGTGTCCCTCTGTGCAAATGGAGTGCACAGTATATTAGTTGATATGGAGTTCTTGACTATCGATTTTAGGAGGCTTTTGAACATTTGGTTTGATGTAATGATAAATCTCTGAATCCTGAATTGCATATGTCCAGTTGTAGTAGCCTATCTTCTGTCGTTTTATTCTTGTTATGAAATGTATTCAGAGTTCAGAAACGTGCAGGTAACCTCCGTCCTCCTGAGGGTTTTCCATCTGTCCTTTGGGCTGGCCCAAATTCTGTTGGGCTATGTGCTGCGGGCCTGATGGACGGAAGGCAGGCCCACTAGGTTTCTCTCTTCTTTTTGTTGGTGCCGTTTGAGTCGAATCAAACTCACCGGCTTCTACAAACGGTTTCTTCGTGTGTATTGTAGCAGCTTCGGGTGGATCGGACAAACCGCATGCGCCGCCTCCGCCTCCGGCCGCCTCGGCCCTGTCGCTTCTTCTTTGTTTTCATTTTCCTTTTTATCTAGTTTTTCTTTTTTATGTTCTTTTTTATAGTTTTTTCATTCCCTTTTTCTAGCTTTATTTTTATTTTCTAAATCAGCCAAGCCAAAATCAACAATTGAGGGAGGTGGTGGGGATTGTTGGATTAATTGATCTTGATCCATTTTAATTTAGCAATTAATCAAATGAAATTCCTAGGCCCATGTGGAAAACTGTTTAGTCCCATATGGAGAGTTGAATGGGAGTTACACCACTTTAAAAGGTGGAACGTGTTAACCCCCTTGTGGAATTGGAGAGAGCCAATACACGCGCGCGCTCGCTTGCTTGCTGAGCCGAGCCGAGAGCCGAGCAGCGGCTGCAGTTACTCTGGCCGCGCGGGTGCGGCGCGTGCGCGTAAATAGTATTAACGAATGGCTGGCAGTAACGGTGCAGTTACTAGTGAATTATGGCTGCAGTTACTCTGGCCTCTTCGTTTTTGCTGTTAGGCCTCCGAAACTCCGTCCGTTTGCGTACCTGCACGGGTAGACGGGCGATCAAGTGTTTGGAGCGCATCCGGTGTCTCCGACACCGGCCCCGCCCGAGGGTATAACCTGAAAACTTCTCTAGTGTATTTGTTTCTGTGCGCTATAAATATGTTAATAGGTGCTGCTGTTAACTTGTTCGTTAGCGAATATGAATACATCTTTGTTGAATCACTTATGCTTTTGTATATCATGTGTTTATATGCTAAATTTCTGGATTAAAATATACCAAAAATTGATTAGATTTTCAACAATCTTATCAAACACCTCCAACTGTCGGCCACTACATTCCAATCGCTACTATTCATACAACAGCCAAAAGCCAGCAGGCTGTTGCCTAATCCGATCCGTTTTCTTCTTCGTTTTTTTCCGCTTCGACAGGCGCTGCAAGAACAATGGCGATAGATGGAGACGACCCGCGAGAGCAGCAGCAGGAAACGTGAATGCTTCACTTGATCTTAGCCTGAACACTTCTTAGATTCGAATCATTACATGATGGATGTGAACCCCTGTTTGATCATTCTTTCTCTGTTTCCTTTTTTTCTTTTTGGCATTGGGTGAGATGAGAATCTGAAAATACATGCCATGAACCAGCCACTAAAGCATGCAGCTTCCTGCCGGCCTGCCACCACCACCACCGGCGGCGGCGGCGGCGCCGAGAACAGCCTTTCATTGGCTTAGACTTGGTGCTTCGCTGCTCTGAGGGCAAGAAACCTAGCCCTGATCTTTGTTTGTTGGCGCGTTCTACTCCCGCCCGTAACCTGTTCGACAAATTTCCTCACTCAGCTAGGGTGGCTGCGACCGGTGCATAACACACATCACATCCTTGGCACCCTTGGCCAACACCACCATGGAATGTTTGTTTAGCTTGGATGGAAGGCTACCATGGAGTATCAGGATTGATTCTACACAAGACCAGCTTGTACAACTGCAGCTTTGAAGCCTCCATTCCACTCACAGTCACTTTTGGTAGCACAATTGCTGCGCGCACCATTCCCATCCCTGTCCATTGGCGAAGACATTGCAGCAACCGATACCCAGCCTATGTGAAATGAGTGACTTGGGAACATCTCCGTTGGCTTGGTGGAGTTTGTGCCCCTCCCTCGCAACCTCGTCTCTCCCTATCAACTATTCTGGCACCTTTTAATGGACAACCAATCAACAACATTGCATTCACTCCTCTCTTCTCCTCCACTTGCAAGTTTGTGATCTTGTCCTGCGCAGCACTATTGCCCGGTGCAGAAAACTTGAATTTTTGCAGAGCTCTACGAGCTGCTCTGAGCCTGCACTATCCTTGGCTAAGGCATGCATGTATTTGTTCTTGATTTGTCATGAACATAGCTAAATTTAGTGCACTTGGATGTTTGCAATCTTCAGAAATCTGAGCATGCAGTATGCACTATCCTTGGCAGGCAGCGACAAGCAAGTGGTGTAACAACGAACAACTGCTTGCTACTTCATTGATTCTCCACAAGATCATCGCCAACCGGCCCTGTTTCACTCACACAATCAGAGTCACAAACCACCCTGAGGTTCGGAGCTCGTCCAGAAGCTTCACCATGCACAAGAACAGAGCGGGAGATGGATGGAATCATGGTGAGCGCTGCCACGAGGGTGATAAACTCCCTCCTCACCAAGCTCACCACGCTGCTGGGTGAGGAGTACAAGCTGCAGTTGACCCACAGATGGAGTGGGGGAAAAGGTGAGGGATATGGCCTTATGACATCGAGAACTGCATCCATCAGTGTACGCATCGTTTTCACGATGGGCTGGACAAACCCGCCGGTATCAAGGGGTTTTTTCGCAACACAATCAAGAAAGTGAAGAAGCTGGGAAATTGCCATGAGAAGAAACTCCAAGCGAAAAGGCACAAAGTCGCTTATCACCTGCTGGCAAATTTTTCTAGAGCATAATCGTTGTGTCTTTTGCAAAGATTAGCATGCATCAGGTTTTGGAGATCATCAAGGAGAAAGCCTACTCCTAGTGCCGACCAGGGGCAACAAACAAGGGAATCCTCCTCTGTCCTGTATTGGACAATGGGTCCTTTTTGGTTTTGACTTATAGTTTTTGGCTACGGCTTACGACTTTTGAACTGTTCATAAGAAAGTACGGAATAATAAGAAACTCGCATGTGATTTTGGCCAAGATGAATGAAGTTATTATAGTGTGTACTATAATTAACTTGTAGACTCCACATTGAAAAGATACTCTATTTAAAAGCTAATTATTATAGAAAATCAAAAAACAGCTTTTAGAAGCTAACAAGAAGAGGCCCAATACTATTACAGAGCCAAATATCATTTGCATCGACTGAGAGGATAGCATGTGCTGGACTGAAAAATCTCACATATTTAATGAGTTGGGCGTGTATCTCGTGAAAATGCATCAAATGTTGCAAATTCCATGAAAATCATGTGTGAGAATTTTCATAGATTCTAAAAAATTTAAATGCTTAGTGAATAGTGCAAAATTAATTAACTCAGTTATATAAGCTACGGACATTTGCATACATGTTGTAATGTTTTGGGGGGAAGCAATACCCTTTTTTCTTTTTGAAATTTAGCCATGAGCTGTGGCATTTACCAACGGAGGAGGTAGGCACCGAGCGTATCCTAGGATTTGAAACTGGGTGGGTGAGGGGACGATGGCACCTCTTCACTAACCGGCCACGGGCCAGTTCCTGCCAAAACAATATTTGCTCCTTGGGTCCCGACTTCTAGTTGAGTCTGGGATGGGAAAGCAATGCTGTATGCCTGTACTTCATTCAATTTTCGCATTTGATAAAGCTCACTCGTTAGTTCTGCTAAACATGAGGTGGTAAACTTATGGTCGTATCTCCATCTTTTCTGGCAGAATGAAGGATCTGTTCTTTTTTTGGTTTATAGTTAGAATTTTTGAATTTTAGCCTATTCACGGGAGAGATTACGGAGAGATATATTTACGATTTTGGCTGGTATAGATGTTGGGCTTTTAACATGTACTACAATTAACTTGTAGACCCCGTCTTAAAAAAATACTCTGTTTGAAAGTTTTGTGCTGTAGCAAAAGTCAAAAGCCGCTTTTAGAAACCGCAAAGAATAGGCCCAAAATCTTGAATCAAGAAAGGTGGTTGAGCTTGCCTTCGTGTTCAAAGCATATGAATGCACATGAGCACTACCTAGACCTCTCTTGAGCACTCTACTAGGTCCACTATTAAAAGACCTATGCTCCCCCTGTCTAAAGAAGAGAGGACATTACTGAGAAAGACACAACTCAAGAGATCAACCTATCCAAACCCATATCATCATCTGAAAGCCAGATAATGTACAATGATGAAAATGGGAATTGAGAATATGAATAAGCTCAAGTAATGATATCACTTGTTGAGCCATAGTTGATGCTACTTGAAGATGACGATGAAGCAAGAGCACGCTACAGTCTCAAAGTAATAACCATCACCAGAAGTCTATGTGAGGAAAATCCAAAACAATATCCAAGATATCCATGATCTCCTCACCACCTAAAAATTCTATCTCCAAGAGATAAGAGACATCAATGGCTCGGCACCGAGATTGGTGATAAAAGACTTAGAATCATGTACTAGGACACACGACGTATAGGAACATCAACATATGAACTATATGAGGGATTAGCATGAAAAGCATATGAATGCACACAAGCACTACCTAGACCTCTCTTGGGCACTCTACTAGGTCCACTATAAAAAGACCTACGCTCCCTTGTCTATTAGTCACTCATGATCTACTCTTACTCTCATGGTATCTTATACCCCTGCACTGCCTAGCATTAGTAAAAGAGTCATAAGTCATCTACAACCTAGGTTGGATTTGATATTAGGAACCACAGTAGCTCTAGGCCTAGCTCGAGGTGCAGTGTGGACAGATGGCACTCCCTTAATGCTGATCAAGGCTCTCACATGCTCTTTTCTCTCATGCTCGACCTTCCTGAAATAGCACTCGACTATGTAACCATCCTTCTTGTAAAATATACAATTGTATTTTACGTTTTTGATGGGTCTTACATGATGAGGTAGAAGTACCAACAATGATAAAAGGGTTTTGGGTAAATTTAACTAACATGAAAATTATTGATTGGCTTAGGTGTTTTTAGTTCAATCTTTCCAATATCCAAGGCTCTAACAATTTGATGTGGGTAATTATTGGAATGCTCAACAAAGTTAAATCCTAGACATCTATGTTTAACACTCACCTTGGATTGGTCTAAAATCATGTTTAGATTTTTCTGGCCACTAGAAAACCTTTCCAAATTTTCTTACCATAGTCATTAACTTTAGCTAGGTTCTCGCATGTAGCACACTCAAGGTTCTTGGTTGCTATAGCGTACCTCTCTTCATGGATGGCTACCTTAAGTTTCAACGCTTAACAAGACACATAAGAAACATCTTCAATCCTATCCATCTGCTTTTCAAATATGACTCTAAAAGCATCATACATCTCATCTAAATAATTTTGAATCTTAGCACAAATGCACAAGTAATAGAATCGATAGGTTTCTTAGACATAGTCATGGATAAGAGTTTTTTAGTTTTATTCTCAAGCATCTTGTTAAGAGCTTAAGTTTCATTAGTGAGCTTGGAGTAATTTTCACATGATTCAGCTTTAGAATGATGAAGCATTTTAGTTAATCGTTTCAATTTTGAGATAATAGTTTCTATGCCACTAGGGTGTGGTCGATTCAACAAACTACCATCGGTGAAGGGCCTAACTATCGTATACCACTTGATTCAACTGAAAGTCTATTATATGTCGTTGCCGTCAGTTAGTGTACGTTTGCCCCTGGAAAATGATGATTTTGCCCTCAGTTCAATTCTATGCCTATTATAAAAATTAAATATAGAGCGCATTGGCTTAGCCAAAAATACTAAAATTTTTGGTTAATCACTGCAGGATTGTACAACTCAAATATAAAATTTTGTGAACTGAATCTTCCATTTGTTGCACTTTTGAAATTCAAAATCAAAATCAACCTATTTGAGCTATTTTTTAAATTGGGACAAATTCACTGTATAAAAATTTAAAATAATATTTTTGGGAGCTATGTGATAACTTAGGAGCATGTGGTAATTTTTCTAGAATTTTTAGACCTCATTTAGTCTCTGTTTGTAAATAGTAGTGTTTATTAGCTTTTAAATAAAAAATCTAATAATTTTCTTTGAACAGTGCCTTGAATTTTTTGGTAGCTCACTGACATATTTAATAACACTCCTGTAAAGTTTCATAATTTTTAAGGTTATTTGCTATTTTAAATAAATTGGGTCTTTTGTCTTTTCAAGGGGCATTTTAGTCTTTTTTTCAAAAGATAACGGTCTCCCCTAACGGTCAACTAACGGCAGTGGCATATAGTGGAACTAATCTTAAGTTTAGTGGCATACAATAGTTAGGTACTTCGCCAATGGTAGTTTGTCAAACCGACCACTCCTCAGTGGCATAAAATCTGTTCTCTCTTCAATTTTTGCCCCCTAAACTCACAATGAGAACATGAATATTCATGATTAAATTGAAGTAAAATTTTAGTGGCACTTTCAAGTTTTAGCTCAAGCAAAATACTATTATAACATGAAGTATCTCTATCATCTAAGGCACCAGTGCCTAAGCAATTAAGATCCATGCTAGACTTCAAATGTGCTATTTCTTTCTTAGCATCAATGAATTGACTACCAATTGAAGAATATGTATTTCTAAGCTTATCCAACTCAGAATGTAGAACATGGTAAGATTCACAATTTTCATCATGAAGAAATAAAAGTTGTAAGCATAGCAAGTTCTTTCTTTAAGCTATCAATTACACAATCTTGAATTTCAATTTTCTTACAATTCTTCTCAAGTTCGCTACTATAGTAAATGATCATACGTTTTATATACTTGGTTGAAGGGCAAACCTCATTTAGATCATTGAAGATGGAACCGTCATCAGAGGATGCATCCTTGGTGTTGCCCTCAGCGATGTCCTTAAGTGCCATGAAGCACATACCAGTAAAGTTAGGGAAGTCCTTTTTCCTTTCTAGTCACCCTTGTCATTATCAGTCTCTGAGTCCATATCGTTTATGTTGATGGTGTCAAGAGCGGCAAGGACCCAGTTGATGAAATATCGGTAATTGGGCTTCTTCTTGTCATCATGAGCTCGAGAAGACTTGTGGTACTCCTTCTCTTCCTTCCCCTTCATCTTAGGGCAGTTTGCCTGAATGTGGTTTGACTCACCACACTCATAGTAAAAGAAGGGATATAATCTCTTCTTATTCCTTACATTATGATAGGCTTTTGTGAAGTTTATAGATAGGATAGTCAAGTCTTTCTCAGGTAGCTTCTTAAGTTGCTAACTACGTAACTCATGTAAAGTGGACAAGGAATAACCAAAAGAGCCAAAATCCAGTGATTGAGAAGATCAATTCTTTACAGGGTCAACCACAAGGGCCATCGACTCTGTCTTGGAGAGATGAGAGATGAAATCAATCTCATGTGTCTTCAATCTAGAGTAGAACTTATCAAAAGTAAGCTCACTCATGATAATGCTATCATTGATAAATGTAATCTTCATCTCCTAACTCTCACATCTAGGGCACCAAACACTTGTTGTGCATTCTCAAACTCAGAATAAGTCAAGCTAATAGCATGAAGGTTACTGAGAAGCATGGTGAACCTAGAAAATAACTCATCCAAAGATTTATTGGGCCGTTGCTCAAACTTAGAGTACTCTTTCTTGAATTGATTTTGTCTCTCTTTCTTGATCGCAAAAGAGCCCTCATAATAGTCAGTAAGGGTTTGTAAGATCTCATGAGTAGAAAGCAAGTAAGCTACTCGGTCAAACTAAGATCTACCGTGCTCCTGAATCAAGTAGTTGCATACCTTGTTGTTTGTCTCCACATTCACAGTATTTACCAAAGTGATTTAATCATCGATAGGAACAACTTAGGGTCTCTTGACTTTCTCCCAAATTGGTTTGCCCTTAGACTTGAATGTAGGCCTCGTCTTGCCACTATTGCCGCACAACGTTCCTCTCCCCCCCTGGACGATAGCTGCACCAGAGCTATATCCCAACTGCACCTCCAATATTGCTGTTTAATTTGTACAACAAAATATCAAAAATTGTTGAGAAAGGTTGATCATACTCTACCAAGAGAAACACTTTTGGTAATCGGAGAGGTGAGACTAAAGGATTTCTATACTAATCCTATTCAAATAAAAATTCGTACTTCTTTTGGATTAGAACATGGGACTATATAAAAACATGAATCGTGGCCACAACAAACCCAATCCAAGTCAAGAGAAAACCATCCAACACAATGTAGAAGCAATTAGGAGTGCTTGAGAGGATTAGAGGGTAGCTAATTATTTAGCAAAAGACTTTTTTTTGTATAGGGCAAGGATTTAAGGATCTAAAATGTCTGAGAGGGTTGTGAGTGAACAGCAATCCTTTTTAATATTTTTGAGGTTGTGCTTAAAAAATTCACGATTAATTTTGCCAAAAACCTTTTCCTTTTTGTCATGAATGTTATTTTGATTCTTTCCACGAGATTCATTTACTCCGTTCTTGATAATGTGTAAGTTCGCGCCGTATCTTTTAATATATCTAATACACGGGCTTTTGTGCAAAAGGAAGGGAATCAGAGATTTGATGTGACGACAAGGTATCAGAAAACTCAAACTGCAATATGATCTTGGGTGCCAGCTTCAAAAGTTTTTATTTAATCAGTTCCCTTTCAATAGTATGCCTGTATGAAGTATAAGTGAAAAGCCCATCATCCCCATCCTAAACCGCCAACACACTTCATGAAACTCGACCGGCCTGCTTCCTCATCCAGGCTTTCACCCAACACCCTATTAGGCTCACCAAATGTCAAAGCACCGGCGGTGGCCCGACACTTTTCAAGGACCCGAACCAACTGCTGTGCCCATCTCCACTGGCAAGTTGACAATGCGCTTTGACGGAGGTGGTCTGGTCTAAGTTTCGGTGCTGGCAAATGACATGGGTCGAAAGACTGGATGAGGGAGCAGGGCCAGGCGAGTTGTGTGAAGTGTGCTGGCGGTTTAGGATGGGGATGATGGGCTTTTCAGAGTAGGAGCTGGGGAGGGCCCCCAGAGGCCAGCCAGTAGGCTGACGGGCATTAAAAAAATAGATAATTTACTTATACTTCAATATGTTCATTTAGAACATGGGTTTACATCAGTGTATTCTTTTTTGTCTTTTTGGGCTCGGCTGAAGTTGACTGGGCTCCGTGCAATTGGCTCGACTTGCACATGCAAGGCATGAGCTCTTGGGCTGGCCCGTCCTTCGTGTTGTCGTTTAACGACTGATTCCACCCCATGCAAATATCAGGTGGAAACCATCTATTTCATGTAAACATCATAAAAACCACATGTAAAAGTTATAAAAAAATTCTCAGAAAATAAGGTAGGGTAAATGATATTATATAACACTGTAAAATTTCAAGGTTAACCTCAATCGCATTTGCAACACATAAAACTGACAAGAAGCTAAATGAATAGTGATGAACAGTGAAACCAGTATTCATTCTGAAATTGTCTTTTCCATATCTTGCAAACGTAATTAAGTTCAATCTTGAAATTTTATAGAATTCTAAAATATCATCTTCCTTACATATGATATTTTTTTCAAAATTTTAAAAAATTAATATCATCTTTCTTACATATGATATTTTTTTTCAATTTTTTTAAAATTAGACGTGGTTTCCAATTTTTCATGGAATTTACATGGAAGGAGTGGTTTCTACCTACCCAAACCCCCCCCCCCCCCACTTCTGACGCCCTAAGGCCGATACTGGCGACGTCGCCACCACGAGAGAGCAGAAACGAGACATGCGAGCGCTATATATAGTTCTTATCCCTATGATTACTTACTACATTTGTCGGACAGATTAAATTGTGTTCACAATGGTCAGCGGATGACCATCAGACGACGGTACAAGAACAAGGACAATGCTGACGACGAACCATGGTACAAGCCTGTGGGTTATGGCTTTAAGAGCATAGGTTAGTATTGGTTTCCTGATTCGTGTTCATTCTGCCTGCAAGCTATTCGTTAAATGTCCTGACCCAAACAAGGCTGGTGTGTATGCACCATTTCTGAATTACTTGTGGTGGGAGTCGCCATTATGCATGCAGCTGAGTCAAATTAGCAGCGACTCATTCGGTAGGAAGACGCGCTATTGATCAATCAGCAATGATGCATATACTAAACAAACAGCATTCATGCGACCTTTGTTCTTCACAGTTCCCAGTTTATACATACTGGTATACACTTGATTAGTTAAATATCACGCAAGTGTGGCCGTCTTGACGAGAGGTAGAATACTCGGAAAACTACTAGCATCGGCGTCTGGTACAAGCTTCAATTCGCCTTTGAGCTTTCATGCTGGCTTTTACTTGCTTCATTTTTGCGTTCTGTTCCTAGCTTATCGCCTGGTAAGTCGAGTCTCCTTCTTCTTTTTGAAAGCGTGGTTAGTCGAGTCTTGATCCCACTGCTTGGCTCGAACGCGTATTCGTCCGGTCAGTCAACTTGTGTGTTGTCAGCTGTGGGACCGTAAGCAAGCTTTTCTTCTTGTTGGCATCTTGTGTGAAAGAAATAAAAGCATATGATTATTCTTCCTCAGGCTTAGCAGAGCCTGGGTCCTCTCTTCTTCCATCCAAACAGCCATGAAAGCACCTCTTAACCAGTTTTTGGATTTTAATTATACGCTGGACTCGGTTTTCCAAATAAGCTGCTTTAAAGCTAGCCTATTTAAAGGGACTTTGGCTTTAAGCCCCAAACTGTAACGTCTTGATTTTCGTAATGCAAATTCAATTGCATGAAAATGTGTAAATTTTAAAAACCTTTTATGTGTTTCAGTGTTAGTTGAATTGTTTGGATTTCGTTTGAGAATTTTGATTGGATTTTGTGATTAACCAAATGAATAAATAAAAAGTAAAATCAAAACCTATGACTAAGAGCCATGTAATCGGAAAACAAATTAAATGAAAATTTGAATTGAACCGCTGAGTTTTGATTGAATTTAAAATCGAAAAAGAAAAATAGAAAGAAAAATAAAAATAGAAAATTTGGATATGAAAAGATGGTCCAAATCGAATTCAAATTAAATAATGGAAGAGAAAAATAACAAAAGAGAAAGGAAAATTCGAAAACCCATGTTGGGTTGGCCCATTTCTTTCTCGCTTATTTTCTTGTCTAGCCCGACCCAGTCCCTCCTCTTTTCCTTCTTTCTTCCCCAGCCCAAGCAACCCAGCTGCTTCCTCTACTTTTGCCGAAGGACATAGTGACGCCGGCCACTCGTTGCCCCGTGCACACCGTCGCCGCTGCCCGGCCCCGTCATTGCCACTGTGGCCTTATAGGGTTCCTCACTCTCTCTCCCCCTGCACGACAGCCACACCAGAGCCATACCCCGACCGCACCTCCAATATTGTTATTTAATTTGTATAGTAAAATATCATAAATTGTTCAGAAAGGTGGCTCATACTCTACTAAGAGAAACACTTTTGGTAATCGGAGAGGTGAGACTAGGGGATTTCTATACTAATTTAAAAATTCGTACTTCTTTTGGAGTAGAACATGGGACTATATATAAACATGAATCGTGGCCATAATAAACCCAATTCAAGTCAAGAAAAACCCATCCAACACAGAGTGGCTGAGAGGATGAGAGGATAGCTAATTATTTAGTAAAATATTTTTGTATAGGGTAAGGATTCAAGGAAATGTCTGAGAGGGTTGTGAGTGGACAACAACCCTTTTAACTATTTTTGAGGTTGTGTTTAAAGAATTTATGGTTAGTTTTGCCAAAAATCTTTTCCTTTCTATCGTAGACGTTATTTTGATTTTCTCTATGAGATTTATTTAATTCATTTTTGATACCATGCAAGCTTGTGCCATGCCTTTCAATATCTGATCTAATCCATGAGCTTTCAATATATGATATTTTTTCAATTTGTTTTAGAAAAACTACACGTGGTTTCCAATTTTTCATGGAATTTACATGGAAAGAGTGGTTTCTACCTGGTATTTACCCAAAACCCCCACTTTTGACGCCCCGAGGCCGATACTAATGACGTCGCCACCACGAGAGAGCAGAAACAGGACATGCGACCGCTATATATAGTACTTGTCCCTATGATTAGTCACTACATTTGTCGGACAGATTAAATTGTGTTCACGATGGCCGGCGGACGACCATCAGACGACGGTACAAAGAACCAGGACAATGCTGACGACGAACCACGGGACAAGTGAAGTAAGCGCTACGAACTTACCAGAAGAAATTGTGCGATTTGGTGTTTGCATGATTATAGAATCTGTGCTGCATTTCAATCACTACATGCTAGATCAGAGATCTTGCTTGTGGGTGATGAGTTAAGAGCATAGGTCTACTATTGGTTTCCTGATGCGTGTTCACTCTGCCCACAAGCTGTTCGGTAAATGTCTGACCCAAACAAGGTTGGTGTGTATGCACCATTTCTGAATTACTTGTGGTGGGAGTTGCCATTATGCATGCAGTTGAGTCAGATTAGCAGCGACTCCTTTGGCAGGAAGGCGCGCTATTTGATCACTCAGCAGTGATGCCCATACTAAACAAATAGCAGTCGTGCGACCTTTGTTCTTCGCAGTTCCCAGTTTATACATACTGGTATACACTTGATTAGTTAAATATCGCACAAATATGGCCGTCTTGACGGGAGATAGAATACTCGCAAAACTACTAGCATCGGCGTCTGGTACAAACTTCAATTCGCCTTTGAGCTTTCATGCTGGCTTGTACTTGCTTCGTTTTTGCGTTCCGATCCTAGCTTATCGCCTGGTAAGTCGAGTCTCTTTCTTCTTTTTGAAAGCGTGATTAGTCGAGTCTTGATCCCACTGCTTGGCTCGAACGCGTATTCGTCCGGTCAGTCAACTTGTGTGTTGTCAACTGTGGGACCCCAGAGCAAGCTTTTCTTCTTGTTGGCATCTTGTGTGAAAGAAAGAAAAACATATTATTATTCTTCCTCAGGCTTAGCGGAGCCTGGGTCCTATCAATTATGAAAGCACCTCTTAACCAGTTTTTGGATTTTAATTATACGCTGGACTCGGTTTTCTAAATAAGCTGCTTTAAAGCTAGCCTATTTGAAGGGCCTTTGGCTTTAAGCCCCAAACTGTAACGTCTTGATTTTCGTAATGCAAAATCAATTGCATGAAAATGTGTAAATTTTAAAAACCTTTTATGTGTTCCAGTGTTAGTTGAATTTTTTGGATTTCGTTCAAGAATTTTGATTGGATTTTGTGATTAACCAAATAAATAAATAAAAGTAAAATCAAAACCTATGACTAAGAGCCATGTAATTGGAAAACAAATTAAATGAAAATTTGAATTGAACCATTGAGTTTTGATCGAATCTAAAATCATAAAAGAAAAATATAAAGCAAAAAAATAGAAAATTTGAATATGAAAAGATGGTCCAAATTGAATTCACATTAAATAATGGAAGAGAAAAATAACAAAAGAAAAAGGAAAATTCCAAAACCCATGTTGGGTCGGCCAATTTCTTTTTCCCTTATTTTCTTGTCCAGCCCGACCCAGTCCCTCCTCTTTTCCTTCTTTCTTCCCCAGCCCAAGTAGCCTAGCTGCTTCCTCTACTTTTGCCGAAGGACATTATGGGCCTGTTCTTTTCGGCTGCGGCTTATGGCTTTTGGCTGAAATTTTTGAATTTTGGCTGTTTACGGTACAAATTACGGAGAGACGATACCCACTTGCGATTTTGGCTGGTACAGATGTTGAGCTTTTAACGTGTAGATCGTTTAACTTGTAGACCCCGTCTTGAGAAAATACTCCGTTTGAAAGTTAGGTACTGTAGCAAAAGCCAAAAGCCGCTAGCTTGTGAGGTAAAGAACAGGCCCATAGTGACGCCATCCACTCGTTGCCCCATGCACACCGTCGTTGCCGCCCGGCCCCGTCATTGCCAGTGTGGCCGCACAGCGTTCCTCACTCTCTCTCTCCCTCTACACGACAGTCGCACCAGAGCCATACCCCGACCGCACCTTCGATATTGCTGTTTAATTTGTACAGCAAAATATCATAACTTGTTCAGAAAGGTGGCTCATACACTACTAAGAGAAACACTTTTGGTAATCGGAGAGGTGAGACTAGGAGATTTCTATACTAATCTAAAAATTCGTACTTCTTTTGGAGTAGAACATGGGACTATATAAAGACAAGAATCGTGGACAAGAATCACTGCACTACGTGTTTAGTGGTGATGATTTATGATCTTTTACTTATATGATTTTTTTAATTTACGTAATAGAAAATTTTAATCTGTGCTAGTGTAGGATATCCGTACCTCAACATCCGTTTCTCCTGTAACATAACCAAGATCTTAGGTCGATGTCCACGAGCAAATATACACTGATACACACTTAAGTAGTACTAGTAAGCTTTCATAGCTATGGAGGCAGCTACTGCATATATTTGCTGCCTTGGTGTTTGGACCTATGTGCAGCGAAGATGCTACCTGCCACATTTATCTTTCACGCACTGCACTGTCGGAACGCAAAACTTTCGAGTACATCGTTTCACAAATGAGTAGACGAATCTGGTCTTCTGATCAGGTATACCGTTCCACGATGAGTATGCCTTAAGTATACTGGAAGGAAGGAATACAATTCGATGTTTACTTGCTTGACTCGTGACTTGTGACGAATGAGCAGCAGTGAATAAGCCGGGTCGCCTATAAATATTGAAAGCTTCCATTCCTCCCGTAACATAACCAAGATCTTAGGTCGATCTCCAAGAGCAAATATACACTAATACACAGTTACGCAGTACTAGTAAGCTTGCTTAGCTATGGAGGCAACCGCGCTCAGCTTGGCCAAGCTCACCCTCGACACGGTGCTGCCCGTGGCCAAGAACGCTCTCGCCGACGAGGCCATGCTCCTGCTCGGCGTCCACGAGGAGGTGTCCTTCATCACCAACGAGTTGGAGATGATGCAGGCCTTCCTGCGGGCGGCTGGCGCCGACGACCGCGCCCGCAACGAGGTCGTCAAGATATGGGTGAAGCAGGTCCGTGACCTGGCATACGATGTCGAGGACTGCCTCCAAGAGTACCTCGCCCTCGACCTCGGCACGGGACGCAGCCTGCCGCCGTTCGGTGCGTGGCTCAGGGCGTGCGCACTCCCGTCTGCCACGCAACTGAGAGCCCAGCACCAAATCGCCGTCCGGATAAGGCTGGTGAAAGGCAGGGTCGACGAGGTTAGCAAAAGGAACCTCCGTTACAGCATCGTCGTCCAGCCGGGCCCTGCACCCAACCCGGTTGCCATCGAGGACATGGAGCTCTTCTCCCGGGATTTCGCTGCCGACGTCGCCACCGAGGAGTCACAGCTCGTCGGACGTGACCGAGTTCGAGACGATCTGGTCGGCCGCCTGGTGGGATCGGAGAGTGGCGCGCCGCTCCAGGTGCTCTCCGTGTGTGGCATGGGCGGCATGGGCAAGACAGTGCTCGCGCGGGAGGTGTTGAGGAGCCCGGAGCTCGCGCGGGCGTTCCAACTCCGAGCCTGGGTCACCGTGCCGCACCCCTTGGGCATGGCCGAATTCATTCGGAGCCTCGCGAGACAGCTAGACATCGTGCCGCACAGCAGCGCAAGCCTCACGGCCCTCACCGAGGCAGTGGTGCGCCAGCTGGGGGACAAGAGGTACGCCATCGTCGTCGACGACGTGGCGACCATTGCGGAATGGGAGCAAATCAGGAAGGTGCTGCCCGACGGAAAGAGAGGGAGCTGGATCATCGCGACAACGAGGACAAGGGTGTCGCCGAGTTGTGCTCCTCACCATCCGACCTTGTGTACGAGCTCAGCTCTCTCACAGACGCGGAGTCACTTCAACTTCTCTACAAGAAGGCACAGATAAACGACGGGCCGTTGATGGGGAAGCTGACGGAGATGGCCAACTCCATCCTCCAGAGATGTTGCGGGCTGCCGCTGGCGGTCGCTGCCGTCGGCAAGCTATTGGCCACAAAGATGAAGAAGTTGGTGGAGTGGAAGAAGCTGCACGACCACCTCGGCTCGGAGCTGAAGAACAACCCGGGTTTGGGGTCAATAAAAGATGTCCTCACATCCAGCTACGACGCGCTGCCATACCACCTCAAGTCTTGCTTCTTGTACCTCAGCGTCTTCCCCAAGTACCGCAAACTTCGCCAGAATCGCGTGTTATGGCGGTGGATAGCCGATGGGCTGGTGGCTGAGAGGCTGGACATGCATGTCTGGGACGTTGGGGAGGGCTACTTCAATCAGCTTATCAGCAGGTGCATGATCCAGCCAGCAACCACCTGGGTCAACCTCGATGGTCGGATCAACACCGCCCAGGTCCACGACATGATGCGTGAAATCATCCTTGCCAAGTCCGCCGAGGAGAACCAGCTCTTCGTTCTCAACAACCGCCAGCTGCCGTCGAGGCAGCGCCCAAGGGAGAAGGTCCGGCACTTGGTCGTCAGCAGCGGCGTTGACTGCCGCTGGCAAGCTGGGATTGACGTCCTGGAGAGCATTAACAACCTGTCGCACGTTCGGTCGCTGACAGTCGACGGAGAGTGTCCGCCGCGCCTCATCATCCCCTCCAAGATGAAGATGCTCAGAGTGCTCGATCTGGAGGACTGCCCGAACGCGACGGACGCCCATATCGCGGACATCGGCGGGCTTCGCCATCTCAAGTACCTGGGCCTAAGAGGAACCAGCATCACTAGGCTCCCCGAGTCGCTCGGGAGGCTCAAGTTCCTGCAGTCCATAGACATCCGAGGCACCAAGGTCACCACCGTGCCGCAAGGCCTCACCAAGCTGGAGAAACTGCAGCAGTTCACCGTCGGCCACTGCATGCGCCACGACGACAACAATAAGTCCCGCAGCGGCGTCAGGCTCCCCGACGGCTTCGGAAGGCTGAGGAGCATGCACTGTATGGGTCGGGTGGCCGTCGGCAAAGATGGCCACCGCACGCTCAGGGATATAAGCAAGCTGGTCGAGCTCAGCTATCTGGAAATCACGGAACTCACCGACAAAGATGGTGCCGAACTCCGGGAGACACTTCATGAGCTCGTCGGTCTTCAAGACCTCGAGGTGCGCGCTAGGGGCGCCGGCACCGGCAATCATGGCTCACTCCGTTGCCTAGAATCGATATCGTCGCCACCGCCGCATCTCATCACCCTCCGGTTGTGTGGGTTCCTCGGCAAGCTGCCCCATTGGGTCCAGTCACTCCAACTCCAAGGCGTCACCAAGATCAAGCTGCTCGGCACGGAGTTGGAGCAGGACGCAGGCGAGGTTCTTGGGGATCTCCCTAGCCTAACAGGTTTGCATCTCTGGAGGAAGTCCTATGTAGGGCAGCGGCTGCACCTGCGCCCAGGCAAATTCGCGAAGCTGAAGCTCATCAGCATCGACCGCCTCGAAGACTTGGTGTCGCTGGTCATCGAGAAAGAATCCATGCCGAGTCTGCAGTGGTTGTGGCTCAAACGATGCCGCATGTTGAGCGATGACGAGAACGGTGTCGTCGGTGTGACGTTCCTGCCGCTGCTCAAGGAGGTCCGGGTCAAGTTCAACGACGGCGATAAACCCACGCTACATGCTATCCTGCGAAAGCAATTACTAGAAAAGCACCCAAATCACCCACAGTTTGAGTATGTGCATGAGCATGTAGCTCTGCATACTTAATTAGTGAGCTATATATAATATGGGTGTGTATATGTATCACTCAGATCACAAAAACTATCGTGTGCTTCTGTGTGTCGTCATCTTCCTGTGAATGTGTGCGTTGTGTCCAGGTGATCATGTGTGTTTACAAGGGATATATGTCAACATCTGCGAGGCGCCAGAAGCGGTTGCCGCCTTTGGCACCAGCAGTGGACACAATTTTGGTGCCCAAAAATTGCATCGATTTTGAATATTAAATTTGCACATGGTTCATCCAGATTTGTTAAAGATCCAATGGACATAAATTCTTCCCCCTCAAAAAAAATCTCCCCCTCTAAAAAATCTCCCCCCTCTAAAATAAAGGGGTATTGGATTTCTAATCTAATGATTCTAAATCTATATAATTATTAGGAAGAAAATATCCAAGTGATACCTAAACACACCCAACAAATATATCTCAACTCACTCCCTATCACAAGCCACAAAGATACGAACTCCAATTACACACGCACCCACGGCTGAGTAACAGCTCTGGCCGCTTCACGTTACACCTACGTGCTTCTAACAACAACCTGCATACTACACGTCACACCTACATGCACGGACATGCATCACGTCCAGCATTTGACGTGACAGACTCCAAACACAATGCAAACACACACTAACAACTTTGACGTGGAACCAAAATCGTGCAACCAGATTATTATCAATAGCAGACAACTCAAAATTAAAGTCACCGAAATCACCATCGGCGGCAAGGTCACCGGAGTCGGCTCTGCCCGAGTTGGAGGCTGAGACGTCACCGGCGCACGATTCAAGAAACAAATCTAACTATGAGAGAGTTCGGCGCGGCTGAAATCCTAACAAAAATTTAGTCGAGTGTTGTATAGTAACTCCATTGACCCGGCGAGATGGTGGCGGCGTGGCGCTGCCACGTGCGGCCGCATGCACACGCGCACCCATGGCGCCGGCGGCGTCCGACAAGAGAGCCGGAGTGGCGGTGGTGGCTGGCAAGCGGCGACCGAGGCGCAGCGACAGGTGCATGGGGCGGCGCGGCTCGGTTGCGTGCGGCCGCACGCCTGCACACGGCCATGGTGGCGGCGGTGGTCGACCCGGCAAGGTGGCTGTCGTGGCCGGCAGGAGGCGCCATGGCACTCGGCGGTGGTGGCACACGCGGCCGGGCAGGGATCGGACAGACGTGACATTCAAGGTCGGCAAGGAGACGTTCGTTGCACACCGGTGCATCCTGGCTGCTCGGTCGTTGGTCTTCAAGGCAGAGCTCTTTGGTTCCATGAAATAGTACACTGCAAGATGCATTGATATCGATGACATGGAGGCCGACGTATTCAGAGCATTACTGCAATTCATCTACACAAACGAACTGCCGGAGATGAACAAGGAAAAAGTGGCAGTGATGGCCCAGCACCTGCTTGTCGCGGCGGACAGGTACAACATGGAGAGGCTGAAGATGATCTGCGAGGACAAGTTGTACAGGCACTTTGATGTAAGCACGGCGGCGATAACCTTGGCGTTGACCGAGCAGCATCATTGCCCACGGCTTAAGGAGGCGATCTTGAGGTTCCTGAATTCGCCAGCCAAATTGAGAGCAGTCGTGACAAGCGATGGGTATGAGTATCTAAGGACAAGCTGCCCTCTATAACCATGGAACTTGTTGCATGCCAAGATCGCTGCGCTTTGGACTTAGGAAGGAATTAAAGACGCAGGAGACGCGCGCCATCCTGCTACTTATCTACTTTTTTTCTGGTTTTCTGAATTTTCCTAGTTATATATGTTTTTGGAAGAAACATCAGTAGTTTGTTGAACTGCATGTATACCAATGCATGCTGCAACATCTTGGCAGTATACTCACTAACGAGATTGCTTAATGTATCTTACTGATAGAAAGAAGGTTAATATATATGTTCGTGTTCTTCTTCCTATGTTAATTCATTACGGATTTGCTAAACCAATATTGAACCAGACGCGACCTGTCCTCTGGGTGCGTACCACGCGGGGGGAGAGCGGCGCGTGCAGGAGCCGCGCCGGTGAGGCAAGACGCGGCCCGGATTGTGGCAGCGTTGGGTAGCAGCAGGTGGGTGTGACGGGGAAGCTGGCCTTTTACTTGGCCAAGGATTACGCCCGTATAGCCCCACACAATATGACGTGTTCTGGTGCAATCAATCACGTCATGCATGCAGTACCAAAAGCTAGGCTAACTTGGGCAGTATTTGGTTCGAAGGACGGGGACGTCCCAGGTAGGATATCTTATTTCGGGGTGGTGTTTGCTTTCGGGATAAGTAGAGTCAAGGATATCCCATTAGGAATATTCTTTGTAGATCCGGGACCAAGCAATCCTGTTTTTTTCATGGGACAGAGTCATCCCACGTGGGATAGAGTCATCCCACCTCTTTGTTTTTTTAAGTACTATTTTGTTTAATTTTAAAAAAAAACTCAAAGGCTTATGTGTACAAACATATCAACAATAGCCTTCAAATTTTCTTTTTTTAAAAAAAACTCAAAAGCCACATATGGCCCATCTTCATCCTTCCATCCAAACAAAGGATGGGACCATTTCATCCCACTTTATCCTTCCAACCAAACAAAAAACAGGGATCCCCTAACCAAACAAAAAATAGGATCATCCCATCCCAAAACCAGAGACAGGATCATCCCATCTCACCTTGTCTCTAAACCAAACACAACATGACGTGTTGGCTAGCAGGTGGGTGTGAGCTGGCCTTTTATGGAAATCGGTGACTCGTTGGCTAGCAGGTGGGTGTGAGCTGGCCTTTTATTTGGCCAAGGATTACGCCCACATAGCCCCACACAACATGACGCGTTCCAATCACGTCATGCATGAATGTAGGCTAACTTGCGAAACTGTGTAATGCTAACAAAAACAGATACTAAACTAAGCTACAGAAGAGCCAAGTATTTAAATACCAAGCATTTAATTAGTTTTAAGCTATTACAAGCTCTTTTTTTCCGGCCTGAGCCAAGCAAACTTTTTTTTTGAACCTCCGTCACCTGGGGCTAGGGACGCCTTCTGTAGAGTAGGCTCCTTCCTCAGATGTGCTATAGGGCCTGTTTGGTTGGAGGTCTCACAGGTAAATGCCTGCCAGGCAACACATCCTAGCCCCAGGCATCCAAAATCGAACACCTGGAATGCATGCCTGGCCCAGGCAGCTTTTTTCAGCCTCCAACCAAACAGGCCCTAAGAGCATCTCCAACAGTATGAGCTAGTTACTAGCTCTAAGACAACTTCTCCAATAGTACTAACTTTTAGCACATAGCTCATAACATAAATAGCCTCACATGACACTCTCACATAATCTTGAAATGTGTGTATAAGACTAGCTCTTGATCAAGAGATAGCTTTTCTCTCTCTTCTATTAAAATATGAAATAATATGCTTAGAGCTAGCTCATAAGTCACTATTGGAGATGCTCTAAGGGCGTCCGCAATGGTAATAGCTAGTACTAGCTATATAGTCAGCTGACGTGGAGGTGAGAGACAAAAGCAAAGACTATTTTATACTGTTGGACCCACATGCTCCTCTCTCATGTTCTTGGACTACGTGAAATAGATCAGCTATTTGCTTGTCGCTAGTGACTACTCTCTCTCCTACTTTTTCCTTGCCACATTAGATCTAACTAACTAAATAGCCAGCTGTTAGAGACGCCCTAACCACCCTTGTTATCATCGCCTCCTCCTGGGCTAGCGGCATCAGGTTCTACACTTCTTTTGCTTCCCCAGCAGCACAATTTTTGTCGCTTGCCTCTAGCATCAGCACCTATTGCACACCGTCATTCCCTGGGCCTGATGGCGCCTGCGCTTAGGGCGTCCGCAATGGTAATAGCTAGTACTAGCTATATAGTCAACTGATGTGGAGGTGAGAGACAAAAACAAAGACTATTTTATACTGTTGGACCCACATGCTCCTCTCTCATGTTCTTGGACTACGTGAAATAGATCAGCTATTTGCTCGTCGCTAGTGACTACTCTCTCTCCTACTTTTTCCTTGCCACATCAGATCTAGTAACTAAATAGCCAGCTGTTGGAGACGCCCTTATGCGTGTTGACGGAGCGCCTCGGTGGTATAAAGTGCATGCGTTTCTGGAGTTTAGATACAGATGGACACTTATTATACGCAATTAGTCTGATACGAATATGGAAGGTACGATTCCAACTTCTAAAGTTTCCAATTCCAGCGTCACGATTCACGAACTAGATCTCATATGTCCTACCCGGATTTGATAAAATATTTTTCTCTTGCTACGACATGAACTCGAACCCGGGGACGTACATGGCATAATACTTAGTCCTCTTGGCCGATCAACCAGCACACAAACTCGATAGTCGCAAGGTCTGGCCGGTGCTGCGCGAGCCATGTCGGCATTCGCCAAGGCCGCCTCCAGGGTTGGCGCACCATGGAGCCCCATGCATGTCCTACGTTGCCCGGATATCCCGATACGGATACGCGATACCGCGATTCGCCATTTTCTCAAAAACACCGATCTGACGATACATATATATATATATATATATATATATATATATATATATATATATATATATATATATATAATAATAATAAAATAAATAATGAATTAATGAATTCTTATAAGGAATTGAGAAATCGAGAATACCTTAATATTGAAGTAGCAACTCTGTAACCTCAATGATACCTGTGCTAACTTGTTATTTGAGTATCCCAACCAACTTGTATATTTCCGTTCCGATTTCCAAATGTTATGTTCATATCGTCAACATCCACAAAACCTACTGTGTGCATCTAAAATTGAAGAGAAGCCTGTTTAGATGTCGGAAGCGTATCTACATAGCTGTTATATTATATAGCTGATTCTCGATAGACATTAGAATAATGAGCTCAAATAAGTAAAAACAGATGGGAGGAAAATGCATCGAGGGATCCAAGGAGGACCTCTTTCTGCTAATCTATTCCTTTCTCAAATAGATAGGAAGCATTGCATTCAGCCATTCGTTACCAATCAAAGAAAAGTAGAAAACTGAAGGCAGTGTGCCTGAGGGGAGAGCTCAGAGCTCACCGAGGGAGCTGGTCGGCGTGGAGGCGGCGGCCGGAGTGGAGAAGGCGTGGAGGCGGCGGCCGGAGTGGAGAAGCAGCGTGGAGGCAACGGCCGACGTGGAGAAGCAGCGGGGAGGCGGCGGCCATCGTGGAGAAGCAGCGTGGAGAAGCAGCGTGGAGGCGACGAGCACGTCGAGCAGAGGCGGTGTCGACGCAGCGTCCAAACGGCAGGCCGAGGCGGCGTCGATGTGGCGGGCCGAGGCAGCGTGCAGGCGACGAGCCGAGGCGGGGGAACGGCAGGCCAAGGCTGCGGGGAACGGCGGGTTGAGGTGGCGGGGAACGGCGGGTCGAGGCAGCGAGCCGAGGTGGCGTCGATGCGGCGGGCCGAGCCGAGCGGGGAACGGCGGGCCGAGGCGGCGAGGAACGACGGTCGAGGCGGCGGGAACGACCGGATGCGGCGGTCGGAGGCGACGTCTTGCGACGGCCGAGGCGGCGGGCGGGCGGCGAGTGAGAGCAGGCCAAGGCGACGGGCGACGCGCAGGCGAGCGGAGGAGACGGGCTAGCCGAGGAGCCGGGCGAGCGGAGGCGGGGGCGACGCCCGGGGCGAGTCTTCGCCTCTTCGGCTTTCGCGTGCAGGCGGCGGGATGGGGGAGGATCTGGATCTGGGTTGGCGCTGTGAGAGTGGGGTGGGGATTGGGGAATATTAGGTTACAAGTATTGGAAAAGTATCGGAGCAGTATCGGAGAAGTATCAGGAATTATTTTCTTTTTTGAAAAATCAGTAAATCACCGATACGTGTAGGATACGTATCGGCGCGTATTAGGGCAGTATCTGTATCCGATATAGTATCCAATATAGGTACGTGAGTTTTGTGAAGTATCCGCGCAGCGTAGTGCATGTCCAGAACCAACCTCCGATACTTGCTCAGATCTTCCGTCGAGGACGGGTGAACTTTGTGACCGTCGAAAAAGCTCAGGAAACACCCGATGTGATGTTAAATATATTTCTCGGTAATTCAGACGAAAACACCCGATGTGATGTTGGATATGTTTCTCGTTAACTCAGACCTTGCCATATTTTCATTTAATTATAAGGCTTCTCATTCCTCCGTATCAAAAAAATTTTATGCACAACAACGGATAGAGGTAGAATTGCTAGATAACCCTTTGGTAGTTGACATGGTCTAGAATTTTCATTCTGAACCCTATGTGTTTACTGTATTAGTCTCATAATTAGTGGCTCGCACATACATTTAACAATATTTATATCATATCAATACACGATAAATTTAAAACAAGGTATTATACATAGATAGCGATGAAACATAAGTCTACACAATGAAGTTTATAACACATGGGCCAACTAGCCAAATATAATATATAATAAAAAGGTGTTGATAAACATCATCCGGATGTTTTCTTCCTAACTATCATCCAGATTTGTGACCATTGGAGTAGAGATCCAACGGTCATAAATTCTCCCCCACCTCCTCCAAAAAAAAATCTCCCCCTCCTAAAAAAAATCTCCCCCCTCCAAAAAAAGGACCGTTGGATCTCTAATCCAACGGTCTCAAAATTGGATGATAGTTAAAAAGAAATCATCATAATAAAAATAGTTCAGTTGAAGCGGAGACAAAAGAGACATAAAAAACTAAGTATGCCTCAACCCATTCACAAGCAACTGATTGGGGGCAGACGAGAGCACATCTCTACTTAATTGCTTACTATATTTCCCCCCTATTTCCATTGAATGTTTCTAAGGGCATATTAGAAACCGAGAATTGCTTATCGTGTTGGCCTAATCAGAAAGCACGAAGTGCAAGACCAACTAACTATTCAAGAGAGATGTGCTTACGGTAATGTAACGTAACTGAGGAATTTCAGTAACTTGCTTCCCTCAAGTTCCTACAAGATTAATTGCAGTTGTGGTCGGCTAAAGCACTACTAGTTGTGCTGAACCTGTGGTTGCTAATACTACTGAACAAGTGTTAGTTTAGCTTTGCAGAGATTTAAAACTGACGAAACTTCATATTCTACAATTACGGTTATTGTTTTCAGAAAGATATATGATACCAGTACTAATGGAGGATACTTCAAGGTACTTGCCATTAATTCACAGTGATGTGTAGTGTATAGGGAACTGAGTCCTATTCAAACTTTTGAGCTTAAGATGTAAAGGAACCATGTGCAATTGATCGCTTAATTATACCACAATGTCATACTGTTCTACTCAAAGATACGACCTAGTTCCAATCATATATATTGGAGCTAAAGGATAGATAAACTTCAAAGATGTTGCTACTTATGAGTTATGAGTCCTAGCCCAAGATTCAGCCAATTATGAGTTATGACATGGAAAAAATTAACATTGATTGGTTGCTACTTATTCACAGGCTGGTGAGCACGAAGCATGATTGCACAACAATGATGTTGCTCACAACAATGATGCTGCTCAGCCAAGAGAAATGTGGTCGCCACCGTGCTCACAGCAAGTCACCTGCATAGTATGTCCTCGAAGATCAACTTTAGCCTCGGTAGGTCATACATGTCTGCCACTACAAGCAGATGCTGGGTCCTTATCGCCTCGTATTCCTCGCCATCTCAGGTATTCGTCGGTGTAGATGAAGTGGAGCAACGCCCTGAACACATCGGCGTGCATGTCGTCGATGCGTATATATGATGCATCTTTTGTCCTTCTCCATCCAGGGCCGGCCCTAGGCCTAGGCAGCAAGGGCGATTGCCTAGGGTCCACGAAAATTTGGGGTCTTTAGCTCATGTATGTTAAGTATGTATATATGCATTTTGTCAACAATGAGTACTTTGCATTTTGTATTGTGCTAAGCCTAATATTATCAATAAGTACTTTGTATTTTGTGACATACTGTATAATGATTACTGTATTGAATTTTACCTTTTACAACTGATATAAAATGTATTGTTATATATTTATATTAGAATGAAGGATCTTATTTTTATCATGCCTTAGGGCCTTCAAGATGACAGGAACGGCCCTGTCTCCATCTTTTGTCCCAGGAGCTGCGCCTTGAAGACGAGCGACCGAGAGGCGAGCACGTACCGGTGCGCGACGAACGCCTCCCTGCCAACCTTGAACGTGACGTCTGCCCCCTCTGCGTTTCCGACGAGGTCGCGCCAATATGCCAGTCCAGCTTTGGCGGTGGCGCCTTGACAGACGGCTCTTCCACGGATACGCCATGTGTGGCCAGTGGCCTCCGACGAGGAACGAAGGTGCAGGAGTACAACTACAAAGCACAGGCCGGTTTTTACCGCCTTGGTTTCTGAGTAGCAGTCGACCCTTAGCACGTACGTGATTCCCTATCCCTATGTTGGTGACGACGGTGGAGGACGAACGTGTCGGCTCAGGCGCGTCCCTTCGCCAGCGGTCGACAGTGCCGGCGCGGAGGTGGACATGGTTGATTGGAACACGTACGGCCAGGTGGTGCAGATCGAGCAGAAGATTACGATCGAGCCTAAGTATTTCTCGGTTAAATAGAAGGAATGAATTGGTAACCTGCTAGGTAATCGACTAGTATGTGATCCGAATTGGACTACCTCCTTGAGCAGCTAGTCTGATATCATGATATGATACGGCTTCATGTACAGTGCCATAAACTTAAGTAGTTCCCATGCATGTTTCCGTTGCACCCGGATTTTGACTCTGATTTCTATATTACAAGTTCTTCTTAGAGACATAAATGTTTCCAGACGAAACAAGGCTACTAATTTTATTTTTATTTATTTTTTTGGGCCTTTTTGGAAAGGTGACAGGGCTACATATTCATCAGCATGCGTGCGTCTACTTGCATTGAGTTTACAATGAACTCTAGTGCAGAGGGTAGTTGAACGCTCCTCATAGAGAAACGTAATCATCAACCATACCGCACTCGAAGATGCTGCGCACCATGTTTCACCTATATATATTGGAGCTAAGCGCTAAAAGAAATCTAGAAATTTTATGCTATCCCTAGGCTGTACATACTGCATGCAGGGATCCCTGCAAGACTCCACGGACAGGTTGTGTGCTTGTGTAGTAGTAGGCTTGGTTGGTATCGGGAGAGCGGGAGGAGTTGCTCGGCTGGTGGGCATGCGAGGCGTGCAGCCCATCTGCCCGTATTTATTTGCATATGAATAGTGACGCATCCACGTAGATGTATGTGTGGAGTGTCGTGTGTACGTGTATGCATCCAGATTGTATTAAAAAAAGTATCAGTCTAAGAATATTAATCCATAAACATTGCAATTAACGTATACTATTGGTCTCAAGAGATATGCATCTAAGCGAGTGGCTTTTCTTCAAAAACAAATTGAGTAACCGCATGGCAATAAGTTGCAACATTTGCAGGGTGTTGTGACACTGTTAGGAATACTCTTCAGAGCGCTCTTAGTGATTGGTTTAGTGATCAGTCGCTTTCCTGCATAAACGCTAGCACTACATCTCATCATCAGCACTACTGTAGCAAATCCGTCGAATAGAAGATGCTACCTAGTAACTAGTATTTTAATATGCCAAACTGCTGATTGACATGAAGCTACGCAAACAGAGGATAGAAACAGATTACGCAAATAACCCATGGAACTAGCTAATACCCATTAGAAAATCAGGATGAATATACAGAAAAACGAGAGAGAGCGATTCCACATGGAATACTTGTATATTATAGTCGGCAGACTCTCCGGCTGGGGAGGTGTGCCACGTCAGCCATTATACAAAAAAAATTCATGTATTTTGTGAAATCACGTAGAAATCATTTGTTCTCGTAAATAGGTCCTTACCAGGTTTTTTCAGAAAACACCCTCCACTTCACCGATAGCACCCTACGATTTTCAAAATTACGTATAGATCCTTATTTAGTTACGTACAGGTTCTTGATTTTTTGCAAAAAAATCTTTTGTTTTTTCGAAAATACGCATGCGTCCTTGACTTTTTTTTTAAGAAATTCTGTACGAATTATCGTCTCTTTTACTTTAGTGATAGCTAGCAAAGTGTCACACCGCGTTTACGTAGCTAGTTACATCGAGAGAAGGACCAGTGAGTCGTCATGCGTCACGTCGGTCCTCGTCTGTCTCGTCGGGGCAAAAAAACAGGCAGCCATCACGTGTACCATTAGAGTGCAGAGGCGTTGCATCTCGCGTGTACTGTGCTAAAGTACTATGCAGGATTGTAGCTACAGTGTCGAACAAAAAAAATTTCCCTTCTTTCTTTGCTGTCTTTCCGTTTTGTTTTTTCTTTTGCTGTGCAGTAGATTTGAGAAAAAGAAAGGTTTCCTATATGAATTACAATCATCATTCTCTTTTAATTGCCATCGATGATCTTATAATTATTTTATTTTATAAGGTGGAGACTAAGTACTTTAACTCCCTTGTTTTAGACTTATGGCTTATCTTTCTATAATAATTAGCTATCAAATACAACATCTTTTTAAGGCAAGGTCTGCAATCAATTATAGTAGACATTGTTCCGACTTCATATATATATCATTCCAAATTGTACGCGAGTATATTTCTCTATACTCTCTCTTGGGCGAACAACAAAAATTCAAAATTTTTAGCCAAAGAACATAAGCCATAATCTAAAAAAACCTACCCTTAGAAGCTAGCTAGCTTGAATGCACGGTATGCCGACTGGAATAATCCAAGGTATATGCTTCAGTTGCAAATGGATGCTTAATATAATAGAATAGAAACAACGTCGCAATCCACCGTATGTATTATAATAAATTGTAACGACCGATAGAGAGAATGACAATCTCACCATATATATGATATGGATTAGGGGTGAAAAGTGGATATAAATTATCTGTATTATCCGGTCATCGTATTTGATAGGATGTGAATATGATATATATTTTTTCATCCGATTAATAATTTCTATCTTATTCGTATTCGAATTCGCACAAAAAATATGGATGCGAATATGGTATGGATTTTACCATCCAAAATATTATTTTTATCTAGACTATCTGTATCTGTATTCGTATTTGATGAAACAATATACATATTTTATTAGAATATGGCTAATTAGTTAGACAAGCTTTTTTAATTGAATGTGAATTCGTGTTTCTCAGTAAATGAAATAGAATGATTAAGCGTGATTGTATGAGGATAAAATATCATTATGTCTTTATACTATATAAGTTGTGAGGATATCTCGATCCAACCAAATTGAATAGATATTCTATTCAAATTCGTATTCGACATTTATCCGGTCCGTATTCATATGCGACGTTTGTTTGATTCGTATTTAAATTTGAGAGAGAAAATATAGATGCGAATATAATTTAAGCACTATCTATATTTGATCTGTTTTCACCATTAGTAAGGGTGAGATGATGATGTGTTTGTGAACCAAACTGCTCTATATACTACACTCAGAATATTAGGAATCCGCCCTAATCAAAGGAGCCGTACTAGGAGCACGGATGGGGTGGCCAATGGCCACGTCGTCAATTATTTTGGATCGTTGGATCGGGGTGGCAATTCGTACTTTCTTTTCTCAATATATATAACTTTACTTCATTAAGTACTATTTTCTAATATAAAATATAAATTTGATTATTTTATTTTTGAGATGAAGACTACATACTTTATCTTAGAAGCTAGATCGTGCGGATGCACGGTATGCCGACTAGAATAATTAAAGGTACACTCCATGGATTACTAATCAAAGGTTTTGGCTTGAGTTGCAAATGGATGATTAATATAATAGAATAGAAACAAAGGTACACTCCATGGATCAACTAATCAATTTGCATAGGGAACACGAGGTCTTGCGTGCACCCAGAGCTTGGACTTCCTTCTTACAGTGATACCAAAGGCCTCTGTCATGTCAAGCTCTTCAGACTTGATGCCACTGGGCAGGTCCCAGTCGAAGTGGTAAAGAAGGCTAGCGAGTGCCAGCTCCATGTTGGCCATCCCGAGCGTCATGCCGGGGCAGATCCGCCGCCCAGCGCCGAACGGGATGTACTCGAAGTCGGCGCCTTTGAAATCAACGTTGCTGTTCTCAAATCTCTCCGGCCTGAACACTTCGGCGTCCTCCCAATACGCGTTGTCCCTTCCCATCGCCCATACATTGACAAACACTTTGGTGCCCTTCGGCACGTCGTAACCCATCACCCGACACGTCTCGCGGCACTCCCGGGGGAGCAAGAGGGGTGCCAGAGCGTGCAGCCTCAGGGTCTCCTTGATCACCAGCTGCAGGTAGCTCAGCTTGTCGATGTCGTCCTCGGTTAGCCTGTCTTGTCCCTCGAAGGTTTCCCTCACCTCTGACTGGGCCTTGTGCAAGACTCGCGGGTTCTTCATGAGCTCCGACATGGCCCACTCTAGCGTCGTGGACGATGTCTCGCTCCCAGCAGCGAAAATGTCCTGCAATTACCACGTTAAAGGATATTGCAAATTGAACCACTGATGAACTGAAACATTTGTAGCAGTGTAGTGTCGTATGCATGCATGCATTTGAAGGACAGTTAGGAAGATCTTACGAAAATGACTGTGCTGATGATCTCGGTGGTGAGTTCAAACTGCAGCCCGCCATCCTTCTGCAGCCTCAGGAGGACGCCTAGCAGGTCTTCCTCTCGCTCCGGCGTAGGTGCACCGGCGCGCTCTCGGATGATGCTCTGTACGATGCGGTAGATGTTCCCCTGGCACCTCCCCATGTCCCGGGCGGCGGCGCTGAGCCTGCGCACGAGCCGCGACGACGGGTAGAGGTCGGCCAAGTTGAACCCGCCGGTGAGCCGCACTGCCTCGTCCAGCTCATGCAAGAAGTCATCCCGGTGCTCGCACCGCCCGCCAATGGCCGAGCGCACCACGACGTCGTTCATCATGCGGCAGATCTTCTCGCTGAGGTTGACGGGGCGACCGTCCACGCACTCGCCGGAGACGGAGCGGAGGAGGCGAGCTACCTCGTCCGCCCGGACGGGCCTGAAGGAGAGCACGCGGCGCTGGTTGAAGAGCTCGAGCACGCAGACCTTGCGGAGCTCGCGCCACCGGTCGTTGTAGGGGGAGAAGATGATGTCCTGGCCGCCGCAGCTGATGATGTCGAGCGTGGCGCTCAGGTGGCGGCTGGCGAAGGCGGAGTCGTGGGTCTTCATGACCTCCCTTGCGGCCTCGGCGGAGGAGACAACCAACGTGGGCACGGCACCGAGGCGGAGCAGCATGAGCGGGCCATAGGTCCGGGAGAGCTCGCGCATGGCCTGGTGGGGCAGGTGGCCGAAGCGAGACAGCAGGAGGTGGTGCAGGCTGCCGACGAGCGGCAGCTGCGATGGGCCGGGGGGCAGCCGCAGCGCGAGGGTCGGCGAGGTGTAGCGGCCGATGAGCTTTAGGAGGAGGAGGAGGAGGAGGAGGAGAAAGGCTAGCAGTAGGAAAGTCAAGTCCATTTGCGTTAGCTTGGAAGGTTAGCTGCAGCTGATATAATGGAGCCGGACTGCCGGAGTAGCTAATATAGTACTGGTCTCTTCTAGATTAAGATATGTCCAAAAATTTTGGACCAAAAAATTAATGATTTGTGTTAAAAAACTTAGGTCTGGGCTTGAAGCCTTGGCTCATGGTGGACACATCACTATTAGCCTATAAATAGGGAGTACTATTGGCAATTTTGTATACGAAAATAAGAAAGAAAGCAATAAGAAAGATCAGGAGTTCTCTCTATCTCTCTGTGTTTTCAATCTACTATTTCTGTCTTTTGTGATTGATCTTATTTTGCATAAGCAGATGAATCGATCGGACTGATCGCCAGTGACGATTCCTCAACACGTTATCAGCATGAATCGCTCCAATGAATCGAAGGTAATCATCGAAGCACTAGTAGATTGAATTGTCTATATCTAGATCGTTCTAAATTCACAGAGTTGAAAGTTGGCCGCCCTGTGAATTTGTAAGGACTAGACCCTTACGCCGAGCAAATGACATATCGGCCGCTCAACCATAGGTGTTACTTGTAAGGGCATCTGTAGTGTATGAAAATAGAGGGTCTTAAGCCACCTTAAGGTCAACTTTATACATTACAGGGGTGACCTTAAGCAGGCTATAAGCAAAAAAGGCTTAAGGCTGGTCCTCAAGCTAAAGACCTGGCCACAAGCATTAAAATACAATTTTTCTTTATCTGCCAAGTGGGACCGTCTTAAAGCCTCTTGGGTTATATACACTATGAAGTCAGCTTTAAGGTTTAGAAAAGACCCACCTTAAGACCCCTTGGATTATATACACTACAGATGCCCTAATAATTACAAGTTACGCATACCCAGAGACGTAGGCGATTCCACATGGAACACGCTACGCCTATTTACCAAAACGAAACAATATCCTCTGGATACTATATATATCCTTTTTGAAAGGCGACAAGGCTACTGCTCATTATTATGTATTATTATTAGTCCACATGCGTACGTGCACTTGTACCACTGAATCTGCACTGAGAAACGTAGTGGCAAAGGGTAGTTGAACAGAACCCTATTCAAGGAAGAACCATCAACCATGCATTGTGTCATATAGCTCTCAACGATAATATCAGGTTTCACCAATTGAAGCCAGACACTGGATGTACTGTGGGGAGAGAAAGGTCATGGATCGGTTGCTACTTGCTAGCAACTCATCTTCTATCCAGCAAGCACGACAAGCTGCTTGCACTACCCTTGTAACATCGCGGATTTTTATCCATTTTCAAACTGCATAATTATCATAATTTTCAAAAACCTATGTTGCATATTTGGATCGGTCAAGCATTTTGTGGGAATTAAAAAAAGGGAATTTGATTTTGAATTGAAATTAGCAATACAAATAAAGTTTGAAAATATTTTTCCTCACTCCCTTGCAGCTTGGGCCTAAACGCAGCCGCCGGCCATCTTCTTTCCCCCTCCTCTTCTCTCCTTCCCTTCCCAGTCAACCACCTGTCAGGCTAATCAGGAAGCTAACCAGTCCACTCTCTCTCCCCTTCTCTCCTTTCCTTCCTAGCGGTGGCGTAGCTAGCTTTTTTCTGTAGGGTCAATTGACTCATAGGCTTTTTTGCAAAAAAAAAAACTTAATTAGTACTAATACTTATCTATAAGTTCATAAAACTCTAAAGATTTTATAATAGTTAACCCCATAGGTTTGAAGACGTGACTACGCCACTGCTTCCTGGCCAACCACATGCCACCTACTCCTCCCCTTCTCTCCTTCCATTCCCCGCCGATCCAACTCGGCCTAGCCAACCACCTGCCAGGCCGACCAGGAGGGAGACGTTGTTCGTCTTCTCTGCCATGTCTTGTCTCTCTCCACCCTCACTGACCGTAGGCCCTGGCCTCACCTGTCAGGCCGACCAGGAGGGAAACAATGTTCGTCTTCTCCCCCACATCATCTCTCTCATCCGCCGCTCATTGCTGCTCAGACGTGCATGCAGCGTGCGCGCGCATGCAGAGCTGACTTGATGCCACCATCCCTCTGCTGCCTCAAGAACTGCAGCACACCACACCATTGTCAATCACAGGCGTGTCCCGTCGAGCTGAGTTCGTGCCTGACACTTGCGAGATATCGCGTCCAAGACTGCCTTCGCGTCTCCGCACTCGTACTTCTTCTCTTCTCTATTTAAACACCACCTGAATGTGTCATCTTCCTTGGCTGTTCCCTCTCTCCATTTCCGCCAACTTTTTCTCCTTCTCTCCACCCTGGGTGGAGGTGAATTTGACTTGCTCCCATTGTCTTCTCCAAATCTGGTTGCTAATTCTGCCCGTTAATTTTGACCGTTGGGGTGAGCTTTTGTCCTCACCTTCTGGCGTATTGAGGTCGCCTCAAACCCTCTTCTTAATGCTTATCTTGCCCCTGCTTGTTTCCCCATGGGGAGAACAGAATGCTGCCTCCATCTGCAGAGCAATCCGAAACATGCCCACACCATTGCCGCCCTGTTCCGCTTGTTCTGTTGAGCTTCGACCTCAGAGCCTAATGCCGGTTTCCTTCTGTGCTACCATGCCCATAGATGCCGGAAACTAATTTGATCGACTCTAAAACTTCCCCCACACGTTTGGCCAGGGTAGGAGCAATATTGCACCATGTGAAACTCTGTTCATAATCGTCTTGGGAACAAGCTCACAGTGATTTTAACCACACATTCAGAATGCAGGCCCGCATGGCAGCACTGTAATGCAGGCGAAAAGCAACGTGTAGAACCTGTATAGTTTCTAATAATACAAAGTGGATTCCTCTGTTTCAATGAAAAAAGTCCGACTATTCAAATGCTAGATTCTTGTAGTTTTCCTCCAACATTGAGGTTCCATTTGCGTCTTCATTTTTCTACGCATACACCGACTCCTCGTGACAACCATCCTGCCACGTCTTCTCTCCCGAAACCGACTAAAAATCCCATTTTTGCAGCGGTTAACCAAAGATGGCCCATCTATATGAAGAGGGAAAGGCAGGGGCATCTCTTTCCCTCATCTTGCTCTCTCGCGTGCTGAGGCAGTTCCAGATAACTTTTGCTTTCACTTTCTCTTTCTTCCTCTTTCTTGTTAACATATCCTCTCCCACCGTTGTAGATGGATCTGGGGCAGGCGATGGAGGAGATAGGGCGCCGGACCCCTCCCTTCCCGGTGGGCATCGCATCCAGTCCTGGTCGTCCTCGCTGTCCTCGCCTCGTCCAGGAGTCGCCGCCTCCGTCCCCGCCTACCTCGATGTGCACCGCGTCGTCACCAACCTCATCCCGCTCCGTCATAGCTGCGTGCAAGCAAGGAGGGGCACGGTAATGCAGGACACCATCGTTTCAGCGCCGCTGTGCCTGATGGCGCCGTGTCCCCGCTCTGCGCCCACGTGTTCCTCCTCGCGGCGGGTGGCTCCGCGCCGACATGTTCCTCCTCGTGGTGGGTGATGGCACAGGACAAGATGGGCGGCAGCCACTCCCAGAAATGTGGGCTGAAGTGGGAGACGACGGAGTCGCACACATCAGCAGCGGTGAGGGATGAGGTGGGTGACTGGAAACGGCGGCGTTGCACGCATCGGCAGCAACACAGGACGAGGTGGGCGACGACGAAGGTTGCCAGGGACGGCCGGTAAGAATGGGCGATGATGGAGGTGCCCGAGAATGGCGGGATGAGTTGGATCTGGATCGGTTTGAGAGGAAGAAATGTAGAGATAGAATCGGAAGAAGTTCATTGTCAATGTGGCATCTTGTTTAATATTTTTTGTTTTCTTGATTTTGACCAAGGAGAGTTCAACGTATTTCAATTGTTATCAATTGGATCTTCTCAGATTTTGCAACTTCTTCTCTTGTTTGTATTTTCCTTGAATCGGTCGAATTGGTGTTCTCTTTTCTTCCCAATTTTGCTTGAAGCAGTAGCAACTTCTTCTCTTCTCTCATTTTCCTCAGACAGAGGGAAGCACTACGTGTTAATTTGTGTATCGGCATCCTAATTTGGGCCGCTAATGATTTGTGATACTGTGGTTGGCAGCAACATGTTCTATTTTGTTCCTCTTATTGATCTTTTTTTTTCTTTTTCCAATATGGCGAGCTCGGTGTGCCGGACGGCTCCAACTTGGCGATGGAGGCTGAGCAGATCTGCGGTGAGAGTGTTCTGAGTGTCCATTGCTATTGTGTTTATGCTCCAGTGATTTGGAGGTCGTTGAGATTTTTTTCTTCCCTGTTTGTGTCCTAAAATGATAGTTTGTCGAAACCTTGATGTCCAAATTCTTCGTTTTTTCCTACCTGAATTAAACGAGGAAATGAGGTAATGTTGCTGTTGTTTTGATTTCTTTCAAGTAGAAAATTTCAATTTTCTCATTTGTGTTGGGACTTGAGAGGTCTTGCAGAAGATGGAATTTTTCTAAATGGACAGCTGGTGCATTTCCACTTTCTTGTTTTTGGCTTTGAAATATTTTTTTGGGTGTTGAATCATCCGAATTTTTTGTATTTAAGCCCTTTTTTTGAAAAATATTCACATTTAGACCCCTGGTGGTTTTAATTCCGTTTTTGGACCCAGGGGGTCGGCGCCGTGACCCACGGCGCCGAGGTAACACGTCTCGGCGCCGTGGAGCACGGCTCCGAGGTGCCAGGCCCGCTCCAGCCTAGTGGCCTGCGTGGCGCTGACGTGGCAGCACCTCGGCGCCGTGGATCGTGGCTCCGAGCTCGGAGCCGTGGGTCGTGGCGCCGAGCTCGGAGCCGTAGATCGTGGCGCCGAGCTGCCTGCCACGTGGCACCGAGCTCCCTGCCACGTCTGCAGACACTCGGCGTCTAGGGTTTGCACCGATCAGGCTTTACGTTGTCGCAAAAAGAATTACTAGTTGTATTTTGTTAATTTTGTTACTAGTTGCAGGAACTGTAATGATTATAAGTTTTGTTAATTTTGTAGTTGTGAATTACAAAACAATTTGAAAAAATTGTAAAACAAGTTTATGTTGATTGGCTCGTTGTAGATGCATTTTTTAGGAACGATTGTGCGTAGAACGGTCGATATATAAAATGGTAAGTGACTTTTAAGGTATGTTATGTTTTAAGGGTTTGCAATTCCCGTGGTTTTTGCAAGGTTTGGTAATTTTGTAGTTGTAATATGGGAACGAATCTGATGAAGTCGTAATAAAAGTTTATGTTCATTGCAAAAATTACTAAAGCACTTGAAAAACCTCACAAAAATTACAAATGCACAATGAATATAACATAAACACATATATACAACAACTAGCCCATTACAAACACATCTCAGTCCAACCACTTACCAAGTGCCTCCTAGCTCATTACAACATATATACAACGACTTTTAAGGCCAACCACAAGCCTACACATATGTATCACTGCCTCCTAGCCTTACCCTTACCCTTACCAAGGCGTCGGTGCACAGAGTGTAACGCTAGGCTCGCGGCGGCGTCTGCGTGGTACAGCCGTGAAGGCTGAGTCTCGGGCGCCTACGAGTGAGGCGGGCCTATCTCATCGTAAGTCTGCTGCTCCACCTCGTCGTCGTCCTCACCCCTCGTCGGGAAAGTGTCGCTCGTGGGGATGAGCTCGTGCGTGTAAGACCCTTGCCGCGTCGGTGCGCAAGTCGTGTCGTGAGGCACGCGTCGTCCCTCCCGCGCGGGTGCTGCAACCACAACGACTAGCCGCACGACGTAGCCGACCGCTAGCCTCTGTCATCCAACATTTTGTTAACCAACAAGATACGAAGATATTACGTACTAATTTTGTAAATGGCTTTGTCGAAGCTTACCTCTAGGAAGGTAAGCGTCCGGGCGTCGCCGACTGTCCTGGAGAAATGCTCTATGTCTGTCGGATTTGCTTGAGTGTTGCCACGCAAACAAGCAAAAGAATGGATAATTTACTATATGTAGTGATATTTATATCTATTGGAAAATAAGCAATGATATTGAACATTACCACACGGTCCAGGACTGGTGCCGTCTCCACCTGCGTCCCAAGGGAGTCGATCGTCGTCTGGCGTGTCTTCGTCGCCAGAGGACGCAATGTCGGCGTAGTCATCCCGAGTCCATTGGCCCTTAAGCTTTGACCGCGTCGCGCTGGTACCAAACTTAGTACCGCGGAAGTTCGTTCTTTGTGCGGCTCGTCATTGTCGTCCACGTGGTCTGAAAGTGTCCCCACTCCTCAACGTACGTGGTGGTGCTGCTCGAAGTCTGTGACCTTCTTCGCGCCGACGATCAAATCGCATGTCACGTAAACCAAGCGTTAAATATAGACAAAGCTCGTGCAATTGGATTCCAAGGTTAGAATTGAAATTGCATGCCACTTACTTGTGCAAGGCCACGACGTGGAGAAGCTGCGCTCATCGCCACAAATGCCTCATACCAAGCGGCGTGCAACTCTATGTGGCGGTGATACTCAACGACATAGAAACAGATAAGAGGCACCTCTTCTGTAGAGGGCCTCGTCTATGCTGCATAGTGCGCTGAATGAATGGCCTCCACCTCCTGCTCGTGTCGGCTCCCACTTAACCTGCATTGAAACAATTTAACGTTAAAGGTCATATACTAACAAGCGAAAATCACGATACCAAATGGAATTAACTTACACTGGAGGCCGTGGCGCATCTAGCTCGTTCGTGTACTCTAGGTAGGCCCTCTTCGTCCGGCGTAGGGCACCGAGACCTGGTCCCAAAGATATGCAAGTGTCGGACGTCGGCGAGGAGGAACCTCTGCGAACCACGGACGAGGAGGCGAAATCGTGGGACGACCAACTGGTAGACGACACCACATCCACAGCTGGAGGAGGTAGAGGCAACCACCTACTGTCGCGTTCGGCGAACTCCGACGACACGCCTCGCAGAGGTGGCGGTAAAGGAACGCCAACACCCCGGAAGCCCAGCTGTACTGCCCCGCCGTGTCCCAGTCGGTGAGGCAGTGAATGTACATCCACGACGCGCTGTCCCCCGTTCCGTCGGGGAAGAGAACGCAGCCAAACAAGTGCAGGATCCATGCCCTGCAATTATATGTGAAATGATATTAAATCAAACTATGTCAATTTAATCAAAAAGCTCGATTAGACGATGAGTTGGCTCGATATCCACCCCTACCTGCAGTAGTAGGCAACTGTCTGCTCGTCCGCGTGTGCAGGACACTCTGCGAAAGTCTGCCGGAGCCATGTGATCGAATCAAGAAGCTGCGATGGATCGCCTCGGCAGAAGCTCGTCCCGAGGAAGGCCTCTACTGGGCTCTCCAACCAGCGATTCGCACGGTCCGATCACCGGGGCGGCCGTGAATGGCGACACCAAGTATTTTCGAGTGTCTGGGCGTAATAGTCATCTCACCGAAAGGGAGGTGGAAGCGTGAGTCTCGGCCTCCACCTACATGATACAAAAAGAGGACTACATGTCGAGAGAATTTGAGGCGCACATAGCCGACCAACAATGAACATGCAAGTGGAGCAATGGTTTAGGAGAATACCATCAATCGAGCGGTGATGGCCGGGGGGTTGAAGGTGGGCAACCCACGGCGAACTCAGTAAGAGATGGCGTCTAGGCCAGCCCTCTCCAGGAAGGGAGTGTACCTCTCGTCGTACCGCATGTCCAGGAACCCGTCATGGGTTCGAGGACGAAGGATGGGCAGCTCCTGTATAGAATAGACCAATTTTTGTAGTTAATGCATCAATATAAACTCAAATTGTACAGGAAGTGATGAAGGCAATACCCCCCCCTCCGCGGTGAGCCGTCCTCGGTGGCTCTCCTCGTAGTACTGGTCTAGCAGGTGGAATTGCGCCATCCTACAAAAAAATTGAATTTGTCAGTCCAACATCCGAATCTTTATTAGCTTGCAGGATCAATTCAGTTACATTTTTCAAATGTGGCTGCGTTTTAGTTAGCCAATGTCAGATCCAGCATAAGACCATACAAGCATAAACAACTGAATAATTGACCAAAAAATCTACCAATGAAGATTAGTAAGTTCTGCAGATAAACAAGCAAAGGACAGTTGTGTATTGTTCATAGATGGAATGGCATGCAATCTGAGCTCAATGGGGTGATTTCACAGACTATTAAATTATACAATGACAAGATTCATGGCATAGAAGACCTTTCATAAGGAGCATCAAAAGTCATTGCAAAATTGATTATATGTCTTATGAATTGCTTGGTGAGGACAACAAATGGAATCTAAATGTGCAGCAAAGAACATGATATTACACCGCAAAATTGATGGACGCACTTCAATGAGCTGAACCAGGCCGAACAAACCTATCAAAGAAACAGCGCGCGAGGAGGCGGTGGGGCTCGGCCGCGGGGGGAGGCGGGCGGGGGCGCGGTCGGCCGCGGCGGGAGGCGGACGGAGGCGGCGGCACGAGCGGCCGGAGGAGGCGGAGGCCGGGACGCGGCGGGGCGGGGCGGCCACGGCGGGAAGGCGGGCGGGAGCAGCGGCACCGGCGCGGCGCGGGGGCGAGGCCGGACGCGCGGGCGGACGGAGGTGGCGGCTCCGGAGGCGGGCGGGAGGCCGGGGCGGCGGCGCGGGAGGCGGCGCGAGGTGACGAGGCGGCGCGGCGGACGCTAGGGTTTGCGGGTTTTGGACGAGCGCGTGAACCAACAGCGCCAGCACCACACGGGAAAAAGGCCGCGTGGGGCCCGCTGGCCAGAGGTCGGCGCCATGACCCACGGCTCCGAGCTCGGAGCCACCAGTCACGGCGCCGAGCTCGGAGCCACGATCCACGGCGCCGAGGTGCTGCCACGTCAGCGCCACGCAGGCCACCAGGCTGGAGCGGGCCTGGCACCTCGGAGCCGTGCTCCACGGCGCCGAGACGTGTTACCTCGGCGCCGTGGGTCACGGCGCCGACCCCCTGGGTCCAAAAACGGAATTAAAACCACCAGGGGTCTAAATGTGAATATTTTTCAAAAAAAGGGCTTAAATACAAAAAATTCGGTCAAATCATCTTATGATGTTATCGAATCATTGTGCTACGAGTCGCATGTCGTGACCTTTCCTGAATTTTTTCCTTGAATCAGATAAAGAGAGTCCATAAAAACATTGTGCTACGGTTGTGCTTGTATGCAGACGGTAGATTTATAATCTCTATATCTTATCAAATCCATTGTAAAGTACGGACACTTTATCTCATAAGATCCGTCGCAAACCACACAGGTACTTTACAAGTTAGTAGAAAATGAACTGTTTCCTAGAAATCCCTGCATCTTAAACAGCATTGGGTGTGTATAGGTACCACCTAGATATTTTCTTCCTAACTATCATCCAGATTTGAGACCGTTGGATTAGAGATCCAACAGCCTCTTTTTTTGGAGGGGGAAGATTTTTTTTAGAGGAGAGGGAGATTTTTTTTGGAAGGGGTAGGGGAGAATTCATGGCCACTGGATCTCTAATCCAATGGTCACAAATTAGGATGATAGTTAGGAAGAAAATATCCGAATGATATTTATCAATACCCAACAGTATTAATAGTACATGGTGGTCAACCTCTGAATTGATTAAAATTATCACTTTTAGACCAATTTAACTAAAATCTCATGGCCCATCCGCTATTTGGTTAAGTTTTCGCTAAGGACATAACAAAATACCGAGCATGTTATGAAACAAGTAATCAGTTTTCCTAGTATAACAATAAAATGTACAACAAAAAGATGAAAACCCAAAAGTTACTTCTCTAACACTACTGAGATTATAGGACTAAGTGTGCCTTGATCTGAGCTCCTTACAAAGAGAGGGGCAGCTTGTCATCAGATGCTTATACCCATCGGTCGCGCTGACTGCTCGCATTTTCGAAGGTAAGCTCATGACAATGATGCTGCTCAGCCAAGGCCAATGTGGTCGCTGCCGTGCTCACATCAAGTCGCCTGCATAGTTTGTCCTCACAAATCAACTTTAGCCTCGGTATACATACATGTCTGCGGCCACAAGCAGATGCTGGGCCATTATCGCCGCCGCGTATTCCTCACCACCATCTCCGGTAATTTGTCGGTGTAGATGAAGTGGAGCAATGCCCTGAACACATCGGCATGCATGTCGTCGATGGGTATGATGCATCTTCTATCCTTCTCCCTCATGGAACCCAGGAGCTGCGCCTTGAAGACGAGCGACCGAGCGGCGAGCACGTACCGGTGCGCGACGGACGTCTCCCTGCCAACCTTGAACGTGACGTCCGTCCCCTCTGCGTTCCCGAGGAGGTCGCCGAGATGCCAATCCAGCTTTGGCGGTGGCACCTTGACAGACGGCTCCTCCACGGATTTCCCCCTGACGAAGGCGATATTGTTAGCCCTCTAGGATCTCCTAGGGTTTAGGTCTAGGGATTTCTTCTATGCGTTCGGGTTCTTAAGTGCTACACTGAGAGGGAGAGAGGGGTACCGACCTTCGGATGTAGAGGAAGAAGAGCCGGCCATCGCGGGTTCGTTGGTGAAGATCTGCGCACGGGCAGCGACGGTCGGGGAAGAGGTGCGGGGCTCCTCGGCGGCGGCGTGTCCCGGGCGGCGGCGAACTGGAGGCACGGTGGAGCTTCCCGTCGCTTCAGCGCCCCCTCAACAGATCGGGTCTTAGGGTTTGTCGGTGGGGTGACGGCGCGGTCAACCTCGTGATACGTGCCGCCCGGCCCCACCTCTGTATTTATAAGCGCGGCGACGGGCCCACCACCAAGCGGGTGGCGCCCCGATCGGCGCGATCAAGGGATGGGCTTTGGCCGTTGGGCCAAAGCCCTGAGATCACTCTAACATTCTCCCCCTTGATCTCAATCTATACTTTTGACTTTACACATTCCATCACAGAATAGTGCATAGAACATGTCTCATCGTCACGGTCAATCGCCGATAGATTCAACAGTTACAATACACCTCTCTGTTCTGAAATAGTTACTTTAATCTTTGGGCCATCTTTTAGTCCAGGAATCATAGGCTTTCCCTTAAACCCATGCCGGCTACATGTTCTCTGAACACGTTGGGTGGTAAGCCTTTAGTAAGCGGATCCGCTAACATCTTTGCGGTACTTATATGCTCTAGACTTATAATTTGATCCCGAACTTTATCTTTCACAACATAGTACTTTATGTCAATGTGTTTGGCAGCACCACTTGACTTATTGTTGTGGGCATACGTTCTCGCGGGTTCATTATCGCAGTACAACTTAAGTGGTCTATTGATGTCGTCAACCACTTTTAAGCGGGTATGAACTTCTTTAGCCGATTCACCTGCCCGTAGCCTCATAACATGCTACAAACTCGGCATACATTGTGGGCGATGTAGTGACGGTTTGTTTTGAGCTTTTCCACGATATAGCTCCTTTAGCGAGAGTGAACACATATCCGGATGTAGACTTTCTATCATCTCCGCAAAATCGAATCAGTATACCCCACTATATGGAGTGAGTCGATCTTACGTATGTCATCATGAGGCCTTTTGTTCCTTGCAAATAACGCAAGACTTTCTTTATCAATTTCAATGTTCTATTCCGAGATTGCTCGGAATCGCCAAGTAACCCAGTAACAAATGCTAAGTCGGGCGTGTGCACACTTGAGCATCTTGTAAGCTTCCGAATTTGAAGCATATGGAACCGCTTTCATTTGATCGATCTCATCTTGGTTCCTGGGCATTGAAAATCCCCATATCTGTCGCCCTTGACTATAGGTGCAGGTGAAGGACTACATTTATGCATACCAAATTTCTTTAAGACTTTTTCTATGTATGCCTTTTGTGACAGTCCCAATATCCCCTTGTTTCTATCCCGGTGAATTTCGATCCCTAGAACGAACGAAGCTTCACCAAGATCTTTCATATCGAAGTTTGAGGACAAAAACTTCTTTGTCTCCAGTAGTAGACTAACATCACTACTAGCTAGTAGGATATCATCCACATACAGGATTAGGAAGATAAACTTCCCATCTTTAAACTTTGCATAAACACAGTTGTCCTCAACATTCTCTTTAAACTCAAATTTTCTTATTGTACTGTCAAACTTCAAGTACCACTGTCTTGAAGCTTGCTTTAACCCATAAATCGATTTCTTTAGGCGGCATCCCATTCTTTCATTTCCTTCCACGACAAAACCTTTCGGTTGTGCCATGTAAACATTTTCCTCCAAATCCCCATTAAGAAATGCCGTCTTTACATCCATCTGATGTAACTCTAAATCATAATGTGCTACTAATGCCATTATGATTCTGAAGGAATCTTTACATGAGACTGGAGAAAAGGTCTCATTGTAATCAATCCCTTCTCTTTGCGTAAATCCTTTTGCCACAAGTCGCGCTTTGTATCTTTCTACATTCCCTTGGGAGTCATGTTTTGTCTTGTAGACCCATTTACAGCCTACTGTTTTGGCTCCTTTAGGAATAATTTCCAAGTCCCAGACTTTATTAGTCTTCATGGACCTCATTTCCTCTTCCATGGCCTCAAGCCATTTTGAGGAATTTTCGCTTCTCATGGCTTCTTCAAATGAGGTGGGATCATCCTCCATTTGAAATTCCTCTGTATGATAAATCTGATAATCATCAGAAATAGCTGATCTTCTTACTCTTTGAGACCTCCTCGGGGCCTCCTCATTTGGTACATCTTCTGTTTGAGGCTGTTGTTGCTCCCCCTCATCTGTGGCAATAGGTTCTATAGGATCCTGAAGAACAGGTTCCTCATTATCATTCATTGTTGCCACAGGAGGAACAATAACAGGTGCTGGCACCACAGTGTCTTGCACCGATGGTGCAGCGACAGCAGATGTGTGAAGAATGGCTCTTGAATCATCGGAGTGGGCGCATACGCCCGCTTCTCTTCAAGGTCAATCTCTCGAGCTACCATGCTCCCCCTCATCATTTCATCCTCTAAGAAGACAGCATGTCTTGTTTTTACAAACTTTGTGTATCTGTCTGGACAGTAGAAACGATAACCTTTTGACTTTTCAGGGTAGCCAATGAAATGGCAACTTACTGTTTTGGGATCAAGTTTCCCAAGGTTTGGGTTAAATACTTTAGCCTCAGCAGGACTCCCCCACACACGTAAGTGGTTTAGTGAGGGAACTCTTCCTGTCCACAACTCGTACGGTGTTTTGGGCACCGACTTACTAGGCACTCTGTTGAGAATATGAATGGCGGTTTTCAACGCCTCCATCCATAAACTCAATGGGAGTGTGGAGTAGCTCATCATACTTCGCACCATATCCATCGAGTGCGGTTGCGTCTTTCACTACTCCATTTTGCTTGAGGTTCGCCGGCATAGAATCTTGGGCCACTATTCCATTTTCTGTAAAACCTCGCAAAAGGTCTAGGAACTTGTCCATATGGGGTATGTCGACCGTAGTACTCCCCCCACGATCTGATCGGACTATCTTAATCTTTAAATCGTGTTGGTTTTCAATTTCAGCCTTAAATATCTTGAATTTGTCCAAGGTTTCATTTCTTTCTTTGATTGGATAAATATATCCATAACGGGAGTAATCATCTGTGAATGTTATGAACGAGTCATATCCATCCACACTTTTCACAGGAAAAGGACCACAAATATCTGTGTGAATAATTTGTAGAACTCCTGTGCTTCTTTTAGCATCTTTTTTAATTTGCTTTACATATTTTCCTTTAATGCATTCTCTGCATTGTTCTAAGTCTGAGAACTCTAATGGAGGAAGAATATCATTCTTTACTAGTCTTTCTATTCTCCCCCTCGAAATGTGGCCTAAACGACAGTGCCATAATTTCGACGACTCATCTAGAGTTCTCTTTCGTTTTCTTTTACATTCGTGAGACGAGGATTCAATCACTTTCTCGCATAACGTTCTCATTATCGCATACGACATTCACATCATCACACAATGATAACAAATAAAGTTCATTCTGTAATATGGCAATACCAACACATTCTTTATTAAACATTATTTCGCACTTGCCATTTTCAAAATTGCAATCATAGCCATCTTTGTCCAAATTTGACACACTAATCAAATTCCTCTGTAAAGAGGGTACAAAAAGGACATCTCTAAGTAAAAGAGTGGAGCCATTAGCTAATTCTAATGAAAGATCGCCAACGGCTTCAACTTCAGCTTCGACTCCATTTGCGACTTTAACGCATCTTTCTTTTCTTTGCGTAGTCCTCGTCGAACGGAATCTCTGTAAAGAATTAGCAACATGAACAGTTGCTCCTGAGTCAATCCACCAAGTGGATTTCGAATATTGTACATACAGGCATTCATTTATAAAGGTAATAATGTTCTCACCTTTCTTAGCCATTATCATCTTTAAGTAGTCAGGACAATCCTTCTTGTAGTGTCCCGTCTTCTTGCAGTGAAGGCACTGGTCTTTGTCTACAGCAAATTTGTTCTGTTGAGGCTGATGTACAGAGGCTTTGCCCTTGTTCTTTGAGAAGGGGTTACTGTTGTAATTCTTTTTCTTGTTTTCCCTCACAAAATTGATAGAACCACCATGTGAGGATTTGATTCTTTCCTCCTCTTGCACGCACATAGCTATGCACTTTTCCATGTCCCATTTCTCGGGCTGCATATTATAGTTGACAACAAAAGTGTCGAACTCTTTTGGCAAAGAAGCAAAAACCAAATGAATAAGGAACTCATCCTTGAGAGCCAAATCCATCGGTTTAAGTTTAGATGCCAAGTTGCTCATTCTAAGAATGTGCTCTCTTATGCCATTGCCACCGCTTTGAATACCTCTCATTTACAGTGCTTAATCAGTGTGTAGCATAAGTCTTTGAAGAGCCAGTGAACCGACTCTTTATTTTATCAAGGTATTCGATGGCGATGTCACACTCTGCAATTGAGCCCGAATAGCGAGGCTCAATTGTGTTCTTTATCACAGCCATACATTTCTTGTTGGTCGTGGTCCATTCTTATGATCAAGGTCATAAGACATCTGTAAGGGAGCATGATCCCTTTGTCTTTTCTGCCATGCAGTGTCATCCTCATTCTGTTCCCTCACTGGCGCCAAAGGCTCAGTGGGACGTGCTGTAGTGAGGACCCAGTCCACCTCAGCCAAGATAAAAGCTAAATCTAAATTTTTCTTCCACTCTCCATAATTATCACCTTTGAGAGTGGAGATTTCTCTAATACAACTCATTAAGTTGTATCCTCCAGAAAAAATATTTCAAATACAGTGAGAACGTAACATCAAAATTATATGCCTTATTTCCAACGTTGATCAAAAATACGATATACAATTAAAAAACAATTATTTCTATACATTAAATCTACATCACCGTTGGGCAGAAATAGAAATAATGCATAAAATCAACATTAAAAAATTTATAATATTGTTATTAACAACGTTGGTCAGAAAATAACAATATCATAAATTTCTGGAAATTTTATCTATTTTTTCAAAATTAAATTTTCCCGTTGGTTCGAATTTAATAATGAAAAACAATCAATATTAACTTTTGCAGCGGAAACTGTAATGATTCCAAAAAATAATTCAAATTTCAGAAGCATTAATCTGTACACTTTTAATCTCTGAAAAATTAACACGTTGGTGCAAAATTTACAGAGATTTTAAGTCAAATTTCAATCAAATTCATCAACAAAAACTTCTGAAAAACAATTAAATATCAAAAAACAGATTTTACTGTTCAAACGGCCAAATCGGCCTGTTCAGCCCGGCCGCGGCTTGCGCAGCAGCGGCCCACGGCGGCCGCGCAGCCTGGCGCCTCACGCGCGCGCGCTGCGCGCGCTTTGCTCGGCGCGCTGCCTCGGCGGCTCGCTCACGCGCGCCGCGCCGCCTCGCGCCGCGCCACGGCCTCACGTTGCGGCGGCCCGGTTGGCCCGCTCGCGCGCGCGCTCGCCCTCAGCTGCGCACGCGCACTCGACGCGCCCCGCGCCCGGCCGCAAAACCATCACCGTCGGATTCACATCCGACGGCTCCCGTTCCTCTCGGCCGAGCGGACGCGGCCGCAACCTGGGCCTGGGCCGGGAAAGCGCTCGCCCGCCTGGGCCAAAAGCCAGCCCGACGCGGCTTGGCGCGATCTCAGCCGTCGGATCGCATCCGACGGCTGCGCGGCGTTCTCGGCGGAACAAAACCGCCCGCGGCGGACGCCCCCGAAACCCTAACCATTCTCTCCTCTCCCTCTCCTCTCGCGCCCGAGCGAACTCAGCGGCGGCGGCGGCGGCGGCGACTGCGTTCACCCCGCCGGAGAAGGAGAAGACGGCGCCGCCGCGAGCCTCTCGCCGGCGTGCGCGCTCCCCGAGAGGAGCGCGCGCGCCGTCGAGCGGCTCCGTGTCGGCGCCGTTCTGCGTAGCGTCGGCGATGGCCCGATCTCCCGCACGCCAGCGACGACGACGGCGACCACGCCAGGTAAGATTCTTTTTAGATCTAGGGTTAGGGTTTGACCGATCCGTCTCTGTTCTTTTCTAGGGTTTGGGGGGTTTCTCTTTTCTTTTCCGCACGCCGGTCAACCGACGGCGGTCTCTGTCCCCTTCTAGATCTACGCCTAGGGTTAGGGCTCTGATACCATTGTTAGCCCTCTAGGATCTCCTAGGGTTTAGGTCTAGGGGTTTCTTCTATGCGTTCGGGTTCTTGAGTGCTACACTGAGAGGGAGAGAGGGGTACCGACCTTCGGATGTAGAGGAAGAAGAGCCGGCCATCGCGGGTTCGTTGGTGAAGATCTGCGCACGGGCAGCGACGGTCGGGGAAGAGGTGCGGGGCTCCTCGGCGGCGGCGTGTCCCGGGCGGCGGCGAACTGGAGGCACGGTGGAGCTTCCCGTCGCTTCAGCGCCCCCTCAACAGATCGGGTCTTAGGGTTTGTCGGTGGGGTGACGGCGGCGCGGTCAACCTCGTGATACGTGCCGCCCGGCCCCCACCTCTGTATTTATAGCGCTGGCGACAGGGGCCCACCAGCCAAACGGGCTGGGCGCCCCCGATTAGGGCGCGGTCAAGGGATGGGCTTTGGCCGTTGGGCCAAAGCCCTGAGATCACTCTAACAGATATCGCACCGGATGACGAAGCAGTCGTCCTTGAGATACACCGACTTCTCTAGGTCTTCCCTGCTGATGAACTGCGGGAATCCCCAGGTACTACGTGACAAGGTGTGCGTGAACCTGCTGCTGTACGCCGGTGCAGCTTGGCCGGCATGGTCGAGCAGATCGAACTGCGCGTCTATGTTCACGCCTTCGTTGGGGCCGACATGCTCGAGGAATACGGATATGAAGCGGCAGTGCTCCGCGAGGTTGCCGTTGGGGTAATATTTGATACGCCATGTGTGGCCTCCGATGAGGAAGGTGCAGGAGTACAAGCACTGGCCGGTATTTACAGCTTTGGTGTCGGAGTAGCCGTCGACCCTTAGAACGCGATTCCCTCTCTCTCTCTTGGCAACGACGGTGGAGGACGAACGTGTCGGATCAGGCGCGTCCCCGTCACCGGCGGCCGAAAGTGCGGGCGCAGAGGTGGACATGGTTGAATGGAATAACGTACGGCCAGGTGGTGCAGATCGAGCAGAAGATTACGATCGAGTCCCAAGTATTTGTCAGTCATATATCGGGAACCGCGACGATTTTCATGGCGAGTGAATTGCTGTCCTGCTAGGTAATTGACTAGTACCTGTGATCCGAATTGGAGTCTACGTCCGTGAGCAGCTAGTCTGATATGATTACTGCTAATTCATGTTCAGTGCCATGAAGTAGTTCTCATGCATGGTGCGGTTGCACCCAGACTTTGATTCTGATTTTATATTTCAGATGAAAAAGGGTTACTAATCTTATTTTTATTTTTTTTGGAAAGGTGATAGTGCTACGAATTCGTCATGCGTGCATCTACTTGATCACATTGAATTCACAATAAAAAAATGTAGTGCAGAGGGTAGTTGAACGCTCTTCAAAGAGGAACATCAACCATGTGTAATGGCACTGAAAGATGCAGGCTATATACTGATAGAAGAACTGTAGATATTTAATCACTACCGGAAAGCTGCTATATGCTGAGTGTCTGAAGTTTTGCCGAGTGCAATCTATCGAGCACTCGATAAAAACCACTTTGCCGAGTGCCTCCACGGGGACACTCGGCGAAAATAAAACACTCGGCACACAATCTCTTTGCCGAGTGCTGCCGATTAGACACTCAGCAAAAGAAGCTCTTTGCCGAGTGCTGCCAAGAAAACACTCGGCAAAAATAAAACACTCGGCACACAATCTCTTTGCCGAGTGCTGCCGATTAGACACTCAGCAAAAGAAGCTCTTTGCCGAGTGCTGCCAAGAAAACACTCGGCAAAAATAAAACACTCGGCACCAACCGCCGTCCGTTAGAGATCAGCCGCCGCCGTTAGAACTTTGCCGAGTGCGGCGGCCGGCGGCATCATTCTCTCTCACTGAGCAGAGCAGCCACCGCGGGAATCAAGCTCGCGCCGCCTCCCAGATCCGCAAGGCAAGGAGACGCCACCGTCCTCCCTGGCCGCCGCTGCGTCGTCCCAGGCAACGCAGCCGCTCCTTCCGCCTCCAGACCTTCCTCCTCATGCTCATCCTCCTCAGGCACCTCGGGTACTCTCCTCCGCCGCGGCGACGAGACTACTGGGCGTGAGGTGCTCTTGGGTATCGAGATGGCAGGGAGCCGAGTGGAATTGCCGATGCCCACCATGGAAGAGAATCGAGAACAGGTACGCGGCTGAATTAAGTGGCATTGGCATTGCAAACTGAAAACTGCTAGTACCATGCAAGCACAGCATTGCAAACTGTAACCTATTTGCTTGTTTCTCTGAACTAGTGGATATACAGATTGCAGTTTCAGAGTTTGCAACTAACATTCAGTATTTTGGCTGCACGTGAACAATTTACTCTGTAATCTGTATAGATCAATTTAGGTGTTACTTACCCTGCACTCACTCCAAGATTGGCTTTCGACTGAGAGGATCATAGGGTCATTGTTTTCAGTGGCCAGTGGACAGGTAACTGACCAACCGAAGAGGATAAAATTTGTCGCAATGTTTTTTTTGTAGACACGATTTGGTCAGAACTAGAGTACTTCACAAACCTTTGTGCTAGAGTGGTCTGTGATCCTCACCGTAGATGGGAGTCGTATTCGTATTGCAACAGCTCTGTTTCTGCTTGTGGTAATTCAATAATAGATTTCACGTATTTTCGATGCACTGCTACAAAAATCAGTGGTTACTTTTGTATCAGTGTGTCCTTCCTTCCATCGTCCCACAAGAGCATCAAAGGAACACGAAATATAATTATGGTTAGATAAGCTGTATGGCAACAGCCAACGAAAACACTCGATGCAACTCGAAATTGGGTCTGCTACTTGTACAATTGTACTTCATCTAGACGCTGGCTTGTCGTACTCTGGCAGTAAATAATCATCAACCCATGGAGAGGTCACTTACACCACATGCAAGCTTTCATTTGTCTTTCCAGCCTTTTCATCAGCTCCCATGTCCAGCAGCCCAGTTGTCCTGGTAGATTAGTAGTACCACTTTTAATGAAGCTGTTCGTCCATAAAGCATAATGAATGATGTTCATATGTAAGAGCTGCATTGACAATACACAATAGCAACGCCTTCTCGTAGATCCCAAAGAGAACCCATGCATTCATTGGCAAGCAATATGATAGTTAAATAACTATACATTTTTCAGGCATTTGAACAGAATTGTCACATGTTCTTGTTTGAAATTAATCCCTTGGCTGAAGTTTACTGTTCCACGCCTACTGTTTCCCGGTGGAGTACTTTTCAGTATAACGAAAATTAAAAAGAAAGATTGCAATACACATGTTAGTGTTTGACGATTAAATAATTGGATTGAAAAATAAGCTGTCTGCATAAAAATTACTGTTCAAACAAATTCCCGTTGTTTACGGGGGACAGCTTAACAAAATCATCAAGCACAAAAAATATAACCAGCCCAGTGCTAATTACTTCAAATGATTACTCAAGAGAGGTGATACATTTTTTCAAATGATTACTCAGGAGTTTCAAAAAAAATGATTACACAGGAGAAGTGCTTTATTCTCTGAATGTAGATGCATTATTCTCGATGCCTCTCAGTCCTTAATACGGAAAGCTAGCATTTCCTTTCTCTTGTGGGTGGAGACTGGAGAATGACCATGCAAACCCAGCCACTGCATTTCAAGCAAGCGAGCTATCTGTTGTATTAGCCAGAGCATGCATACACAACGCAAGGACTAGCTAGCTAGATGTATGGTTCTTGTCATTGGCAAATGACAAAGCATGCATGCGTGCACTCCTCGCAATAAAAAGACCTTGGTGAGGCTACAGTCACTTGCATGCAAGCTCTCATTGCCTCTTATTTGTCTTCCCAGCTTTGTCAGAGGAGCTCATTAGATGGTTGCGGTGGTCCTTGTAGATTAAGGGGTACCAATGAATCCTCTTATCTGGGTTACATTGAGATGGCTCATGGCTGTACACCGTTGATTGAGGCAGGAAAGCACACGACTCTATTTACTACTAATGTAGGTGTTTATTTAGGAACTAATGCAGGTCATCAGCATGTGTATTTGTCATGTCGTAAGTGGTTATTGTGTAAGTTTGCACCAGCTATCATTTTCGTTTTCTCGACATCTCTGAAACGTCAATGAAAGCCCATCTCTCAGCCCATAAAAGCCCAATGCTTCAAATGTAAATCGCCTCGTCTCGTCAATTGTGGCCCAGCAAAGCCCATCAGCATACCCAGCCCATGCGGTCATCCACTGACCCGATCGCGGGGTCCAGGCAACCGCCGCCGTCGGCGCTGCGGCCATCCGCCTGGCAACCGAGCGACTCCGGCATACGGGCATACGGCAACTCTGCATCTCCACCACCATCGCCAACTGAAACGGAGAGACAAAAAAACAATGTGTGAGGAGCAGAATTGGGAGGAGTTTGGCAGGAGAGGGAGGAACACGACGCCATTGCCATGGAAGAGAAGGGAACGCAGGCCGTCCCCGGAGAGTTGATGATCGCCGCTGCTCTCCGTTGAAAAGTTGTGCGAGCACCCTCTAGCCCGCCGATCGCAAGAGCAACCCCGGGTGGCCGCCTCTCGCCGGAGCTCCGCTGCCCTTTGACCATCCTCTCCTTGCCACGTAGAGACAGGGTGGGCGTCAGCTAAAATACAAAACCATGTGAGGACCTACGTGGAAATATACATCAAAAATATACATTAGCCACGTTGCTTGACCCGATCTGGACTGCACAAGTGGATCCAACGGTTAGCGGAGGTCCAAAATTGGATCGTGGATTTTATTTGCGCATGGTATTACACAAACGTTAAAGGACCTCATTTGCAAAAATATCACTCGCTGACATGTGGCGTAGGCTATACAGGACCCACCTGTGAGCTACCTAGTCACAAGAGCTTCTCCTCCCACCGCCGCCCTCCTCGTCCGAGCCGTCCTTCCGGTCCGTCTCCTCCCTCCTTGAGGACTCGGCATCAGGCGACCCAGCAAGGCGAAGGAGATGCAACTGCTGCATCATAGTAAATGTTACAAAATGCACAGCAAATATTTGAGAATTAAAGGAACATAAGACACGAATTTTATATGAAAAATCCTTTTGAGAAAAACTACATATGCACGAGGATAGAATTCACTATATGAGAAGAAATTATAAACAGAGAGAACTTCGATGCATCTAAACTATGTGACTACATGAGTCCATGTATATGCTAGAAAATAAGAGTTCTAGGAGAATACGAAATAATCAGAGTTTTGCCGCTCATGCGGCACAGACACGATGGCAAATTCGGATCATATTTTAGCAACCTCCACCTTGAGACAAATTCACTCTTATAGCCGAATATCAAAATCTCATCTAAATAAGTCTTCATCAACAAGCCTTGTGCCTTGAAAGTCCATAAGCCTAATCTTAACATAAAAAAGATTCTAAATTTGTGTGTAAAAATTAAAATTCCTCGGAGACAAGTCCCCTGTCGGAGATGATTATCTAGAAGCTCCTGAGCTGAGAAGGAGTAAGAGATAGAGGACTGAAAAGTCCTTTGGGAGCGAATACATAGTATATCTTGTGGATGACGTGCCTAGAAGGCCGGGACTCAAAAGAATTTGGCGAAGTGTTTGTTCCTAAACGAGGGAAGTGGAAAGACAAATATTAAGACTAGATCAGTCTTATCCAAACGCTTCTCATTAAACCAAATTATGCGAGTAGATTGGAACAGTCTTCTCCAAATGTTTCTCACGAAGCCAAATTTAGCAAACCACTAGTAGGTCTAAAACACAGCTATCAACAAAGCAGTCGAATATATTTGGATCGTTAGTAATTTATAACAGCAGTAAAGTATGAGTATATGCAACTGACCCCCTGAAACAAATGCTTAATCATAAAATGATATAAATGAAAATAGATAAATAGTGAAGAACCCATCTTATGAAATCTGACATACTTCACCTCGAACACAAAACTCGACAAATAACGCTCACTAAAAAAGAAACAAAATCAAATCAGAGTTGTGCCGTGTCTGGCATAGACATAACATTATGAATTCAAATGTACTTTAATGGGAAAGAATCAGGAATTTGGGATGGCTGTGAGCCGAGAGGAGTTGCCAATGCCCACCATGGGAGAGAACTCATTAGAACAAGTACGCGGCTGAATCAAGTAGCATTGCAATTGCAAACTGCTAGTACCATGCAAGCACAGCATTGCAAGCTGCAACCTATTTGCTTGTTTCTCTGAGCTCGTGTCATATATAGATTTCAGTTTCAGAGCTTGCAAGTAAGTAATTAACATTCAGTATTTGGGCTGCCTGTGAACAATTTACTCCGTATCGATTATTTGTGTTATTACTTGCCCTATACTCATTCTAGGATTGGCTTTCCACGAGCAAGTACAATAGTATACTCATACTTTACTGCTGTTATAAAATGCTGAGCTATTACATTTGTCCATTATCTAAAAAAAAAGTTCTGACCAAATCATGTCTACAGATAAAAACATTGCAATGAAATTTGTCTTCTTCAATTGGTTGGTTACCTGTCCGTTGGCCTCTGGAAAAGTGTTTCTAGGATACTCTCAATGCAAACCCAATCCTAGAGTGAGTGCAAGGCTTTTTTTTTTCTTTTGAGGGGAAACAGCAGGGCAAGTAGTAACACCCAAATAATTGATACAGTGTAAGTTATTAAGTTGTTCACATGCATCGCAAATACTGAATGTTAGTTGCATACTCTGAAACTGAAATCTGTATATAACACTAGTACAGAGAAACAAGTAAATAGGTTGCAGATTTGCAATGCTGTGCTTGAATGGTACTAGCTAGGTATTAGAAGTTTCAGTTTGCGATGCCAATGCTACTTATTCAGCCGCCCGCCTGTTCTTGGGCATCGGCAACTCCGCTCAGCAGATTCCCAAGAGCGCCTCAACCCCAGTCAGCTCGTCGCCGGGCGTGCTGGGAAGGTTTGTTAAGTATTCTCATTCTGACCAAATCATGCGTACAAATAAAAAACATTGCAACAAATTCTGTCTCTTCAGTTGGTCAGTTACCTGTCCACTGGCCACTGAAAACAATGATTGTAGGATCCTCTTAGAGCAGGTACAATAAGGCTTAGTCAGCAGGCTATAGCAAATATAATATCAACCAAATCTTACGTGGCAGAGAGAGAAAGGAAGAGAGAGAAGGAAGCTGGCTACTAAATTACAGCTAGCTATAGCACGTAAAAATATGCATTTCACTCTCTTACACGTGGGGCCAAATAGTTATTGTAATAGCTACCTTATTGTATGAACTATTTTTTTGAAGGCTATAGATGAAATGGACAAGTGTATAACAGATTATGAGTATACTAGATAAATAGTACAGATTATGAAAATAGATAAATAGTGAAGAACCCATCTTATGAAATCTGATCACAAATAGTTATTGCTGAGCGTTAACCACAAATCAAGCCATAAGGCTCAAGTTCTCACAACCACAAGAGAAAACAAAAGTAACAATAAGTTAGCCCATGTATGACGAGCGACCAACGACTAGAAAAGAACTAAAAGCTACGCTTCAATTCGATTCCGGAAGCACCAACCAAACTTTGCAAAGACCGCCAATATTAAAGTCTCTAAATCTCTGCAGCTGTGCTTGAACAACGGATGCTCCTCCTTCTTATGCAGCAGGGACCACTGTCGGATCCAGTAAGTTGCCCTGAGAGCAACTCCAGCAGTAGCCCTCAAAACAGGGCCCCTACTTTTTATTTGAGGGCTCTCCCTACTTTTGAGGGCTCTGTTTTTTGGGCTGCACTCCAACAGGGGCCCTCAAAACAGGGCCCTCAAATTCATTCTTAGAGGGGATGACACATAGGACCCACCTAGCAAGGCCCCTACTTTTGAGGGCCGAGGGGTAAAAAACTCACTCCAGCAGGGCCCCCTACTTGAGGGCTCAAGTAGGGGCCCTGCTGGAGTGAGTTTTTTGCCCCTCGGCCCTCAAAAGTAGGATGAGGGCTCAAGTAGGGGCTCTGCTGGAGTTGCTCTGAAGATTACCTGTAAATAAGTATTAGTCTTAACCTTGTTAAAAACCACATCATTCCTATTCAACCATAAAGCCCAACAAAGTGATGCTGCCCCCAACAAAATCTGGTTACGAAGCTTAGGACAAACGCCACTTAGCCAAGAGCCAAACATATTAGAGAAACTCGTGGGTGGTTGAATTCCAAAAGTGATATGCACCGTAGTCCAAACAAAGCTCGCAAAATGGCAATCAAAAAACAAATGTTGGATAGTCTCAACGGCATTACAGAAACAACATTTGACATTTCCTTGCCAATTTCGTTTTGCTAAGTTGTCTTTAGTAAGTGTAACTCCCTTTATTAAGTACCACAGAAAAATCTTGATTTTCAGTGGTACCTTTAAATTCCAAATTGGATGTTTTCCAGGAAGACTCCTTGCCTAATCATGGTCCTGTACATAGACCGGACCGTGAAAATGCCATTCTTAGTCTGATTCCACTGAAACAAATCTTTACCCATTGTTAGATTGACCATAACGACTTTTGACACTAAGTCATACCAAGATTTCATATTTGTGTTTACAAAACCTCTCCTAAATGATACATTAAGTGGTACAGTCTGTAAGACATTTGCCACCGTATCATCTTTTTTCCTCACAATTCTATAAAGATTGGGATATGCCTCTCCAAGAGGTTTGTCTCCTAACCAAATGTCCTCCCAAAACCTGACTTGTCTCCCACTTTGCACTATAAAACGTCCACCGGCCAGAAAATCATCTTTAACTTTCAAAAGGCCAGACCAAAAATAACAATCACCTGGCCGATGTTGTACTTGTGATAGAGTTTTGTTAGACAAATATTTCTTTCTTAGAAGACTTTGCCACATTCCATCTTCATTTATGAGCCTAAACAGCCACTTACTTAGAAGGCATCTATTTTGAATATCTAAGTTTTGTATGCCTAGTCCACCCAAATCCTTAGGTTTACAAAGAATACTCCATCTAGCGAGACGATATTTCTTTTTGTGCTCATCACATTGCCAGAAAAAACGCGAACGAAAGTAATTGGTCAGAACTAGAATACTTCGCAAGACTTTATGCTGACAAGAGTGTTTTGTGATGCTCACTGCAGATGGGAGTTAGTGTCGGACCCTGAATTTGTGATCCGAAATTATCTATGATTTTACCACACTATTTTCTGGATCAGTAGATAGTACATATAGATACATTATTGAACATCAATACATATCTCACAAAAGCAAAGTTACAATAGTAATGGACAATACAATAGTCGTCATGATCCTTCACAAAATTTTCATAATTTTTCGAACTCTTTTGTTATGTCTAAAAATTCCTCAAAGTGATTAGCCAAACCAAACCGCCTTCTTCTCCCATTCATTTCCACTTCCCCTTCTCTCAATGCGTATTTTCATGAATGTGCTTTCTCTCAGTTCTTTTAATTTCCTTGCTGACGAGTGGGACTGGACCCACCTGTCAGACTCCTTTGTCCACCTCGCGCCTATGTCGAACGCCACCATGGCTGTGCCTGCGCGCTCGCCCATGACACCTCTGTCTCTGCTCTACCCTCTCCCTCTCGCTGCGCCCTGGGCCCAGGACCCACTCTGCAGTCCTCATGTGCCACTTGCGGCTTGCCCGAGCGGGTGCATGTTGTCCACACCAAACAGCTCCATGTCATGCAGCTCCTAACCACAACGCCCCACACATAAGCCCTGTGATCAGCCTCATCTCGTCTCCTCACTGTGGTGCCATCATCATGCTTGAAGCTCTACTTTTGTCCCCTTCCCTTGTCCGTTTGCGCAGAGGAACCTTGCGCCGTGAGTTTCTCATGCTCTTCCCTTCGGTATTTATGCCACCTCTCCTCGTCATTCTCCTCATCTCGCCCACTCATTCTTTTGCGTGCTTTTCCCGAGCTCCTAGCTCCCTGAATCACTGAGAACAGGAGCGTCGTTCTCGATACCAGTGAGCTCGCAACCACGTTCTAGCTTCACCGGTGAGTTCCTTTCTCCTTTGATTGAATCATAACGTGCCTTACACTCCCTCTGAGCTCCATGTTAATTTAATTGATCTAAAACACAGTGAAGCACTGAGGCAGCTTCATTCCCAACTCCAGCCGCTAGCTCCGCCATTGGAATTACACCGCACTAGTGAAATCCACTCTGCTCTCTTTGCTTCTTGAGCATCTCTAGGATTTCCCTAAGCTCATCCTACTTTCAATTGTAGCTAAGGATCTCTTCAATCCCTGGCACAAATAACCTCCACCTCACCACCGCCGCACACCACTAACGAGCCACCTTTGACCACCTCAGGCCTAGTCGAACCCTCGATGAGTATCCTGCAGAACTCTTGGTGCTTACGTGTTGGTCAAATTTGCCAATGATCGTAGTCTTCTTATTCGTTGCCATGGCTGACCATGGCACCGCTGCGGGAGACCTCGCCTTCACTGTCTCTGGTGACCATTGGTCCCTGTACTAGCCTCTATAGCCTTGCGATAGCACCTTAAGCACAGACAACCCTCAAAAACTAGCCGTTGGAGAAGAGAGAGGGTTGAAATCAGCCCGAGGGCCGGAACTACCGCCGTTATATGGCCGGTACTTCCGCCGTCCCAACGGCTACAAAAACTAGCCGTTGGGCTGGAAAACCGATCAGACCGCCGACATAGGGTCCGGTCAGACCGCCACCAGGGCCGGTTAGACTGCTCTCAGAAAAATCAGCTCGGTTACTCTTTGGAAAAAACGTTCCGCACGAAGGAGTGGAACTTCCGCTGGCCGATCAGACCGCTCTCACCAAGCCGGTCTGACCGCCGGGACCATACCGGTCAGACCGCCATTACCAGGCCGGTCGGACCGCCGGTGCCAGGCCGGTCTGACCGCCTCTCTCAGGCCGGTCTGACAGCTCCACGGTCAGATCCACTGCAGGAAAATCCAAAGCTCAAGTCCGGTAGTACCGCTCACACAGAGCCGGTACTTCCACCTTCCGGTAATACCGCTCACATAGAGTCGATATTTCCGATGGCGGATGAGCCGCTCACACAGAGCCGACTAGACCACTCACATCCGGTAGTACCGTGCAACACATGCCGGTACTTCCGATGTGCGGTAGTACCACTCACATAGAGCCGGTACTTCTGACCTCCGGTAGTACCACTACGCACACAGCGGTAGTTCCGATTTTCCTGAGACGTGCAGATATCTCAATAGCTTTTGCAAAACACATTTGCAAACTACGATATCATGCACACAAGGCTCAAACATGATTTCCAACAAGTTGTAAAACACATTCGCACACTTTTGAAATCATGACACAAGGAATGAAAACATGGACTTCAAGCACTCTTAAAATATATTTGCATGCATAGTCCCATGTTATAAGGATTCAACACATGAGTTTCAAGCATTTGCAAAACATATTCGCAAATGCTAGTGATTCCAAAACCGAAGATGAGTGGATTCTTGATTAAACCTATACTTTCTATATGAGCCTGAACTACGAGTAGTTCGTTATCTATGAAGCTACACCATGTGGATCCGTGTTGATGGGTGATAATACACCATACAAGTTTGCAAGCATTTGTTCTATTTGGATAAGATGTTCGATGGCATCATCAAAACTTTATTAGATATTCGTCATATTCTGAATTTGAAGAGAGAAATCTTGTCTCATTGAGTACTCTTGATACTAAAGAGTACAAGTATTCAGGTAAAGGTGGACTTCTGAAGGTCACCAAAGGTTCTCTTATTATAATGAAGGGTGATATGAAGATTGCCAACTTATATCTTCTGTGAGGCACTATAATTTTAGGTAATATTGCTGTTGTCTCAAATAAATTATCCGATTCTAATACTAATCTTTAGAATATGTGTCTAAGGCACATGAGTGAAGTTGAAAAGGTGGTTATTAGCAGAAGTATAATTTTGGATGAGTCTGCTATGATGCATGATAGACCATCTACTGATATTTCTGTTGAGAAGCATCAAACGTGAAGGTGGAGCATGTTATTAATTCGGGATCTACACTAGAAGTTAACAAGGAAAATATCCTAGAAATTCCTATTGTTGTGCTGCCAACACAACATTCCATTACAGCTAATAGAAAAAAGAGGAACATTCATCCTCTTAAGAGATTGATTGGAAAGGTTAATGTTGTGGCTTATTATTTAATTAAATATTACAGAGGAAATTGAAAGTACTACAAAACCTTTATTTTATTCAGAGGCTATCTCTTCTGATAATTTAAAAAGGTGAATGACTATCATACATGATGAGATAAAATATCTTGACAAGAATAGCACTTGGGAGTTAGTCAAGTTGCCAATTGAGAAGAAGCATATTCGTTGCAAATGGATCTTCAAGAAGAAAGAAGGTGTTTCACCCACCAAAGAGGTTAGGTATAACGCAAGGCTAGTTGCTAAATGATACAGCCAAATTTTAGGTATTGATTCACATATGTCTTTTCCCCTATTGTGATGTATAATTTTATTTGTACTTTACTTAGCATTGTGGCTATATATGATTATGAGCTTTAACAATTGGACATGAAAACTACGTTCTTACATGGGGAGTTCAAAGAAGATATTATATGGAGGAATTAGAAGGTTTTATCATTATGAGAAATGAGAATTTTGCTTGCAAATTGAAGAAATATCTTTATGATTTGAAGCAGTCACCTAGACAATGTCCTTTATGATATCTCAGGATTTTAAAGATACGATTATGATAACCGAGTTTATTTGAAGGCTGTTAATGATTCAACTATTTATTTGCTCCTGTTTGTTGATTGCTGCAAAAAACAAGAGTAAAATTTCAAAATTGAAGGCACAATTAAGCAGTCAATTTGAGATGAAAGATCTTAGCGCGGCAAAGAAGATTTTTGATATGGAAATCATTAGAGACAGATGGTTTGAAAAATTATACTTAAGTCAAAATGGGTATATTGATAACGTTCTTCGTCGTTACAATATGCATAAGGCTAAATTGATGAGTACCCCTTAACTACATATTTTAAACTTTCTTCAACGTCATGTCCACATTCAAATAATGAAGTTGAGTATATGTCTAGCGTTTCATATGCGAGTGCAGTTGGTTCATTTATGTATGCCATAGTATATTCTCATCCCAATTTATATTAATCATTAAGTGTGATTAGTAGATACATAACTAATCATGGAAAAAGAGTATTAAAAAGCAGTTCCATGGATTTTTAGATATTTGTGGGGGCACATCTAATACTTGTTTACAATTTAGGAAGACTAGATATGTACTCATTAGTTACGTAGATTCTGATTTTGCTGGAGATTTAGATAAAAGAAGATCTCTCACAGGTTGTGTTCACTGTTAGAGGGTATGCCATTACTTGGAAAGCAAGTTTTAAGGTACCATTGCCTTCTCTACTACAAAAGCTAAGTATATGGCTATTTATAAAGCTTGCAAAGAAGTTGTTTGATTAATAGATTTGTTTACTGAGCTTTGTGGAAGTACATCTTGCACTAAAATATTTTATGATATTCAGAGTGCTATTTGCCTTACAAAAGATTAAATGTTCCATTAGAAAATAAAGCACATTGATATCAGGTATCACTATATTCGAGGTGTCGTTACTTAAGGTGATATTACAGACAGCAAGATAAGTACTCATGATAATTCAGCTGATATGTTGATAAAGCCAATTTCTGCCACTGAGTTTAAGTTTTGCTTAGACTTAGTATTACTCACCAGTCTTTTGGACTATTGGCGCACAAAGTATACATGCTAATTTGATTAGAGGAGTTTATCATGTATTTCAACTACTGGAGCGAATTCAGCTCAAGGTGGAGATTGTTAAAGTTGATCGGGATTCGTATCGTATCACTGTAGGCCACTACATCACCTCATGCCAGATGTGGTATGACAGGTGTCAGTGTTATGCGCAGGTTGTATCAAACGTCGTGTCAATCTATAGCAACGATTCTGATTCAGTTTACTCTTCGTATGTGACTTGTTACTCTCGGCCTATATATGTATCTCAGTAGTTCATAGGAAGGACACACGCTCTATTATAATATTTTCTTATTATAGTGATTTGCCTTTGTTATCTTGTGGTTTTTTCTGTAAAGATTTTTTACATAAAAATCCGTGTCTCTTTTTTTTTCCCATTATTTGCAACAGAATGCCTGGTCGCTTGTGCATTCCTGATGCCCCTCAATCCTATTCCTAGTTCACGGAGAGCAATGCCGTCGATCTTGTGGATGTCCATTGGTCTTGAGGAGAGCCAGCCACTCACTCCAATGGGGAGGAAGCTGTGCTTGTTGCTGCAGTTGCCAAACACATATATAGCATGTATTATTCCAATGCAATTATACTTCCTCCATTCCTTTGTTTGAGGAACTTTCTTTTCCTCAAATAGATGTGTTTTGGGTTTTATAGGCAGTGTTTTCTAAAAAAAACTCCTATAAAAAGTTTGTTGGTATGAATGTATTTTATGCCATCTTATCTAAATTTTGTGGAATCCCAAATATTATGGTGAGAGTACGCAGCAGGTGTATTAATTGTGTTAATTACAGCAAAAGAAATTAGCGGCCACCCCCATCACTACCGAGCTGCTATTGGACCGTTGGGACTTGCAATTGGCACTGAATGATTGGGCTGGTGTAGTACATGTAAGATGAGGGGTAAACAGGTCAGAAATGAAATAATTAAAGAACTCCTTGTTCTAGGTGATGCTACTGGCTAAAACACTAAGGGCATGTACAATGGAGAGACAGGAGTCCGTCTATAAGATGCTGAAATATGATATAGAGACAGTGAAAAGACGGTTCATACAATGGAGTATTTATTTTAGTGTCTTTAAGTAATTTAATATTTTGCATGTAGTTAAGATGAACTTGGAGTCTCCAACTCATACAACGTCTTCTTTGTCTGTCTTTAAGCCTCGACTTCAGCGTAGAGACGAGCTGCTCACCGTCTCTTCGTGAAGAGACGCGGAGGCCGTCTCTTGACCATGCAAGGGGTATTTTGCAAAAAGTATTGAGATGGAGACGGCTTGAAGAGACCCATTGTACATGCCCTAACTAATTCCGAACGGAGGGAGTAGAAGAGCACACTGTCATTTATTTCTCTTTTCAGCCTTTTTCACCCGCTTTTGGTTTCTGATTTATTTTTATTATTATTCCTAAATTTCATCTTTTTAAAAGTTTTTTGAGCTTTTTTATCGGTTCTTTTTTCCGTATTCGTTTACGTTGTCTGTGACGAGTTAACCTGCTTTTTCTATTTTTATTTTTTTTAAATTTAATTGTGACAAATAAGCTATAATCAGTTACAGTGTAATTTTAGTCAGTTATAGTGTAATTTTAGTCTTAAACTAATTTATTTTAATCTAACTGGGTGTCACCATATATGGGCCGCATAGAGCAGTGCGGGGCCAATCCGTTAGGCCAGGTTTGGGCCCAGCCCACCTTCAAGTCCAAACCGCCACCGAGGGAGGGACCACCACCCACATGGTCATGGCCACACCCACCGCGCCGCCATATCTGACCGCTTCCTCCCGGACCACCGCATCGGCCGCCGTCGCAAACTGCGGCCTTCGGTTCCCACCGCGCGCCGCGCTGCCACCTCGGCGCACCCCCGTGGGCCATGGATCCCGGCTCAAGCTGCGCTTGCTTTCGGATCTTGGACCCTCGGTGAAGTGTGTTTCGGCATGAGGAGGTCTAACCACGGCGCAGCGGCAGCGTGCCGCGTGCGTGTTGGTATTCCGGCGCAACGCCGCGGCCGGCCCACGCTCCTGCAATGTCATCTTCAAGTTATACCTGCTACATGAGGTGTCCTTCCATCTCATCCCTCTGTTTTGTTTACTGGCTGCATCGTGTTCATGATTTATGTTGCTGTTGCTTGAATGGTGCTGATAATACATCTCCGAATCGATGATAATCTGTGCGATTTGTGATATAGCTCTTTGATTGTGAATATAATCGGCCTCTGGGAGAATTACTCTTGACAAATCAATAGTATTATAGCCAAGTAATTGCGCTATTGTTTTACTTTTTGTTGAATTTTGTTCACTAGTACTATTGTCGATGTCTTTTTGGGCCCTTGGGAGTGGATGTTCTATTCAACCTGATCATGATCTGTAATAGCGAGGTGGTGTTGACTTGGTTCATTCTGTGATATTGGTTCCTGTATGATAAACTGGTTTCCCCAGTTCTACCTGAACCTTTCTTAGCTTTTAATAATAAAGCTGAGCAATGCCTTTTGTTTGAATTACTTTCTGCCCTTTCAGTTGAGTCAAGTAGTATTATTCTGTTCTTTAGGACTTGAGTCGAGAAATATCATTCTGATCACTTGCTGTCTTAGTCAATTGCCAATGCAGCGAAATATTCATAGGCCATTCTAGTTCTGGACCCAGTCTCAGTTGCTGTGCACCTCAGAGCTCTCAGTTGATGATGCACATCTTACTTTGTTTGACTAGCTATGAGTACTCCCGTGGTGAACCACACAATAAAGATTTCTGCCGTTCATAGCTTATTCCATACATGTCCAGATCAGTTCAGAGATTTGTAGTTTGTGCATAATTGTGGTCTTGACTTTCTTATCTGTGATCATTTTTGTTATGTTTACCATGCTTATGCACCAGTTGGAATTCCTTCATACTTGGCTGAAATTTGGAATTTAATTTGTTCTTAGTTGGGAGATTTTGCTAAAACAACTAAATTTCAATAATTTTCAGGGGTTACTGTCCTAGCCTTCTAGGACAGGTTGACAGAGGGCTAGAGCAACCTACTTATTTCAGAGAGTAGGAGTTAGGTCAGAGATGGCCAAGACCACTGTTTCTTCCTGTTATGAACCTCTGTTCATAACGGGTAAACACCACCAAGAGGATGGCCGGATGGCGTCGGCGTAGAGAGGGAGAGAGAGACTCTAGAGGAGGAAGACTATAATATTTCTCTACTTGATGACAATAGCATGCGGTAGCCTCTTTATATAGATGGCTTCCCCTAACAGATGTAATCTAACTCCAATCATATCTCTAACTATATCTCTAATACAAGGAAACCAATCTCTAACTCAAATAGAAACCAATCTCTTATTCCTAATAATAACCCGACTGGCCCAAGGCTCACGTCTATAACATTACACCCCTCCCGGACAAGCAGCTCGTCCTCGAGCTGCTAAACGGCGGTCAATGGAAGACCTTCGATGCCGATGTAGAAGACGAACGGTGGCGGAATGCTGCAGCGGATGGAGACGGACGGCCAGATTCACGCGGAACAAAGCTAGACGACGCCTGCAAAATACGCTTTATTTTTTTTGATTTTTTTGATTTATTTTTATTTTTATTTTATTTTTATTTTTATTTTTTTTGCGGACTTAACAAACCGGTCGGTTTAAAACCGACCGACACCCCATGAGGCCCGACGCCTCGGACGCATCGATCGAAGGCGGCGGCGGTTCTGGCGATGGCGGCCCCGGCGGCGGCGGTTCCGGCGATGGCGGCCTCGGCGGCGCGAAGAGCGGCGGCGGTAGCCGACGGAACGGCCACCGGTGGAGGATCGGCTGCAGCGACGGCTCGGCCGGAGGCGGTCCGGCCAGCGACGGTTGCGACCCGGACGGAGACGCACGGCGGGTGAGGTGCTGAACGGAGGCGCCGGAGAAGACGCAGCGGCGACCACGTCGGCGGTTGAGACGCTGGACGGGGACGCTGCGGCGATGCGATCGACGGAGCCGGCGATGCGATGGTCTGTTGTTCTTGTTTTTGTTGGAGATCGGATGATGTTGGATGATGTGTCTTGCTCTTTGTTTCTTGTTGCTCCTTCGTCCGATTCTCCATCCTCTCAAGGATGGCATGCATGTGGAGAAAGCTGTCCGTCATCTTCTTGTTGATGCTGGCCATCTCGTTGACGCTAGCTTTTATCATGGCTAACGACTCGGCAGTAGGGCGAATCGCAGAAACCATGGTAGCACAAGTCGTGGGAAGGGATCGACTGCTCTGATACCAATCTGTTATGAACCTCTGTTCATAACGGGTAAACACCACCAAGAGGATGGCCGGATGGCGTCGGCGTAGAGAGGGAGAGAGAGACTCTAGAGGAGGAAGACTATAATATTTCTCTGCTTGATGACAATAGCATGCGGTAGCCTCTTTATATAGATGGCTCCCCCTAACAGATGTAATCTAACTCCAATCATATCTCTAACTATATCTCTAATACAAGGAAACCAATCTCTAACTCAAATAGAAACCAATCTCTTATTCCTAATAATAACCCGACTGGCCCAAGGCCCACGTCTATAACACTTCCGTGGTCGGAAGGATAAGCAGCCTTGCAGTCCAGGAGACTTCATTCTTGTGTAGCATCCCTGATGAGGTTGCTTTCCTTAAAGATGAGTTGACATCACTGCAGTGCTTCCTTCAAGATGCTGATGATAAATGGAGAAGTGGGAATGCCAGCGTAGCAAATTGGGTTCGTCGGATCAGAGATGCCACATATGAAGCTGAAAACGTCATCGAAATTGTAGAGTATATCGAGAAATGGAACAAGGCGAGGAGGGGCTTCATTGGTGCTATGTTGAGGTATGCTTATATACCTAATGATATCATAGCCCATCATAAGCTTGGTGTTAACATTTGTCATGTAAGGAGGAGGATTCGTGAGATTGCAATTAGTAGAGCAACTTTGAATCTCTTTGATCTTGAGGAGACTACTGGAATACAAGAGTTCAGTGACAAGGCCAAATATGCTGCAAATTCTGCTGAAGAGTATGTTTTAGTTGGATTCCAGGATGATATTAATCTAATCAAAGCAAAAGTGAAAAATGCAGAGAATGATCAACTAACTGTCATTTCCATAGTTGCCATGGGTGGGGCTGGGAAGTCCACACTAGCTTGGAATGTGTACAATTCAGTTAAAATTGATGGTCAATTTGACGCGCTTGCTTTTGTCTCTATTTCTAAAAGTTTTGAAGTGCTTAATGTACTGAAGGACATTGCAAAACAAGTTATGGGGATTAAAGAGAAGGATAAGGAATTGCATGAAATGGGCAGATCAGATGAGTGGAAGAGAGAAGAAAAAATAACAACAGTGTTGCATAACTCTCTTAAACAGAGAAGGTTCTTCATTGTGCTTGGTGATATTTGGACAGTAGAGACATGGGATCTCATAAATGTGAGTAAGCAAGTTTTTCCTGATGTGAAGAATGGGAGCTCATAAATGTGAGAAAGCAAGTTTTTCCTGATGTGAAGAATAGGAGCATAGCGCTGCTAATTACTCGTAATTTACAAGTTGCCAAGCAAGCTAGTGGATTGACCTATGTTTGTCAACTCAAACTTCTAAATGAGGAGGAAAGTTGGCATCTTTTCTGTACAAAGGCCTTCCCATCATACGAAAGCATTGATAGAAACCATCGCGTTGAACTTGAGAGCGTAGGCAAGAATCTTGCAAGGAAATGCAATGGCTTACCACTGGCTCTTGTCCTTTTAGGAGGATATTTGTCCAAGAACCTTTGTCTTGATACATGGTTTAAAATGGACCACTGCTTGGATTGGGAAATCACCAAAAAATGGGACAGTATGGAGCACATATTGGCCCGAAGTTACCATGACATGTGTCACATGCCGAACCAGCACTTGAAATCTTGTTTTCTCTATATCGCTTCATTTCTGGAGGATTACCAAATTTCATCATCTGCCATCACGAAGTTATGAATTGCTGAGGGATTTGTGACACATAGAACCAACCACACACTAGGAGAAACAGCAAGCGACTATTTGGAGGAGCTAGTGGAGAGGTGCATGGTCCATGTTGTCAAGAGAAGTAAAGCTCATGGATGGATTGAAGTCATCAAAATCCATGATGTACTACGGGACTGGACCATCCAAGAAGCTCAAAAAGAAGGATTTCTCAGTGTATGCAAAAATCGTGAGGATCTACATGTATCATCTTCTGGTGCAATGATACCCTATCACATTGCATTCCAGAATTTCTTTGATGATGAAATTTACCAATCCTCACCAAATTTACGGAGCGTACTAGGCTTCAACTTGTCTTTGGGCACCCTTCATACACTAAGATTCCTGAGGGTTCTTTACTTGAAGAACTCAAATTTGGAGAAATTTTCCAAGAATATAAGCAACTTGATTCATTTGAGATATATTGGATTGAGATACTGTAAAAATGTAGCGCTCACATCATCTGTTGTACGCCTCCTCAACTTGCAATACATCAGTCTGCGTGGCACAAGGTTGCCTTTCATCCCTAGTTCTTTTTGGAACATATCTTCTCTGAGGTATGTCTGGTTTTCTGATGTCGAAAAATGGACTGCTTCAAGAGCATATCAACAAAAGGAGCTGCAAACGTTGGTTATCCAGACAAAGGATCAAACGAGGGTTTGTGAGAATATTTGGGGGCGTATGAGAGAATCTCTCTTGTGCATGACCCAATTAACATCCTTGGGTCTAGGTGGAGCTAATGTTCCAGTGGAGATGCTCACCTGTTTTATCAAACCATCACTGCCTTGTTGAGCTCTATTTGAGAGTGTTGGTAGGACTTATTAAGCTGCCAGACAGCAGATTATTTCCACAAAACCTTCTCAGTCTCACACTAGTCATTGGTTCTAGTTTCTGCCCTACAGGAGGACCCAATGCCACTAGAGAAGCTTCCAAACCTTGTAGAGCTCACATTGGCTGTGACAAAATATGAAGGCCCTAGCATGTCTAGCTCCAAGTGTGGGTTCCCAAGGCTGCAGTACTTTAAACTATGATGGTTTTCAGTTGAGACATTGAGGTTTGAGCTAGGTACTATGCCGAAGCTCATCAGCTTGACTTTGGAGCGATGCGGAAGTATGATAAGGCTTCCCCACGGGCTGCTGGACCTACCGTCATTTATAGAGTTGAAGCTTGTGGTCATGGGAAACTTTCTGACGAAGGAGAGTTGTGAGCAACTTGAGAATAAAGGATGCAAGGTCATCATCATTAAAAGCGAGCAGCTATAAAGGGTACTTGAGCTTTCCGCTCTTGCAAGTCTCTGATCTCTTTCTATGCCCTCTTCTACTGCCTGCCATGGTAACTTACACTGGTATTCTTACTGCTAAATTTGCTTCAGTAGACTACTTGAGTTTAAACCGATGATTCCAATTGTTATGAATATGCATTTTAAACAAGAGATGTACCATGCATTCTAAGCAAAAAATTTATAGTTTTTTGTGCCTTCTATGTTTGCACCGGTGCATGTTTCCGTACTTAGCTACTTCATGTACTTAACTTGGACCATTGGCTGTGGAGTGTGGACACATGCGAACTTTATGATGTTATTATTATGAAATGCTACTTTGCATACTAGGTTGAGAATTCTAATAGCACAAATTCTGTACCTAAGTGCGCATAATCGCTCGGGTGTTCACAAACGAATGAGTCATGCCTATTTGCGAACCAGGGATACTTATAGTTCTTCATGCTTTATCTGAAACAATTCTCAGTATCTCTGCCAATAACGATCTCTGCCTGACAGAAATCTGTCAAGATAAACCCAATACTGATGTCGTCTTTTACTATTTGCATTTGCTACAATTAACAGAGTTGGGTGCTTGGCGTTAGTTCATACTCATGTTCTCATACTTTGATGCGCTTTCCCTGCAGGTTAAACATGATTTCTACCTCTGCATGGACAAATTTTTGTATGGCCCAAATAAAGTTTTTCCGTGCCTTCTATTTTGGACCAATGCATGTATTTGCACTTGGCTACTTCATGTACTTGGGCCATTGGCTGTGGAGTGAACAGATGTAGTGGGTTCGAATTGGTGGTTTGTTGGCTTATGTTTGTACTGTCTACATTAACTAGTTTTTAAACGTTGCGTTTTTTAAGACAAGGTCAATAGAAAGATTGTAGTAAAAGGTGTATTGAGTTTAGCTGTACTGGTCGTATGTGACGATTTTCTTATGCGTACTACTTTTCGTGAACATTCAGAATTCAAGTATTTAAGCTGTAAGCCACAAATCATCAGTCTAAAAAACCCACCTAATTAGGTTGAGAATTCTAATAGCACAATTTCTTTACCTAAGTGCGTGTAATTGCTCAGGTGTTCACAAACGAGTTACAGTCATGACTATCTTCATGCTTTACGTGAAACAATCTTCACTTTCTCCGCGAATAATGATTTATCTGAAACCCAGTACCAATGTCATCTTTTACTGTTTACCTTTGCTATAAATAACAGGGTCGGGTGGTTGGCGTTAGTTCAAACTCAACCTCTCACTCTGATGCGCTTTCCCTGCAGGTTAAACATGAATACTACCTCTGCATGGACATGGAGACATCTGTTCGCAGGGTGTGAACCTGACAACTGAAGGGTAACTAGCACTATTGACCAGACGAAAATAGCACAGCGAGAGCAGAATAGAACAAACGGCAATGCTGGTCAGGCTTCGATACATCCTCAATGCTTATATGCGCTCTTGGAGTATGCATGGTCTCTCTGTTGTATTACTCAGCATCCCACTTTTTCTTCCACACTCCTAATCTACAACGCTGATCTCGCGCGCGCGCGCGCGCGCGCGTGCGTGCGTGGTATTTGTGCGACTACTCGGCATCAATTTAACTCAGTTTCGGTTTGCATGTATTGTTTGGAACTGGACTAGCCCTGCCATTCTTCTGAATGGATGTAATATGGCTTCGTGCCCCAGCTAAATGTTTGCCGGGCACTGAGATGTAATATGGTCTCTTTTAGACGTCACACTTACAAGATAGTCAGGACCATTTCTTTCTTCTGAAAGCCATATCCTCTTCATAACTGTGTCCTTAACATTAGTTGGTGATCTATAATCAAACTTCAACCAGTCAATTATAATCAACCTTCACCAGTCAACATTGGAATGGAAGTTATAATCAACCTTAAACCAGTCAATTAATACCTTAACCAGTCAATTAATACTATCTATTGGCCTTGTATCCTCCTAGTCCACTGGGCTAGGCCTATTTGCACATATTCTTCTATTTAGCTATAGTATTATAAGTGGTTAATTTTGATCTGGGCCTCGGGTCATTGCCCCAGTGGCCTAAAGCCCAGCTCCGCCACTGCATGTAAACATATAATATAAACATCTCGGGAAAATTAGTAGAATGGGGGAAGTGCAAGCAAAAGTAACACACAGAACAAACAATAGATGCCGAGCAAATTGTCATTCAACCACACTGCATACAGGTTCTGCTCCATGGGCATTATATTTTTACAAGCAAGCACACTTAACACGGTAATTTTAACAGTAGTGCAAATCATGGAAATGTAACACCCCGGCTCCTTCTTGAGCCCAAAGTGCTACCACCTACACTATAATGCTACCAACTTCAACTTTTGCCGCTGGTCTTGCAAAGCAATTATTTTATTTAAATAGCAACCAGACGACAAAAGTTGGTATACTTGACACTAAACGCAGCAGAGATATAACTTTGATAATTACTAGAAAGGCACTTAGACTATCTAAGAGTAAATATGTCGGCTGTAGATGATTTGTGAATCACTGTGACACGTGAATGACCACGCTACTCCCGCCCATGCATGTCGTCTTCCTTCACCTAAAAACAACGACAAAGCAAGAGTGAGTCCGAAGACTCAGCAAGCACACGATAAAACAGTAACATCACTTTAGCAATTCAATCAATTTCACAAACTGTAAGCTGTAAATCCACTCTATGATTGTAAACTGCAATTTAATTCTGTAACTGTAAACTGTAAATCAACTCTGTAGCTGTAATCTGTAAAACAATCCTGTAGCTATAACTGTATCACTTTCTGTGTCACTTTCATGCAAAGCAATGCTATGCAATGCACTGTAAACTGTATCACTTTATCCGCCACTTTAATGCAATGCAATGCTATGCAATGTATCTGTTATGCACCTATAACTGTAGTTTATACCCGTAAAGCGGAGCGTCCACCCGTCGATAGACCACTCAGTTGCCTACCTCTGTAGGTCTTACTCAAGAGCATTCCGGACTAGTCGCTTAACTTTCTCACCAACCTTGTTCTTATTCAAAAGCACTCCGGACTAGTCACGACGTTCTCACCGGCCTGGCTCTTATGCATTTGCATGATGCGTTATGCTTCAAATATGGATGTCCAATCATAATCGGTACTCATCAAGGTAGGATTAGCACAATCATATACATCTCATAAATACTGTAATTCATAGCATAGCAACACGAATAACAAACATTCACCACCATTTACTGTTCTACCCTGCACTTGCCTGTTAACCCAGCGGACGGTGCGTGGACGGCACCAGACTCGAACCGCCACCTGAACAAGCATTAATCATCTCAATTCATCACTCATGCAATACATTCATGTACGAGCAAATAACATCACTCTAATGCTCAATTTGCCATAACCCATTCTTGTCCCACCAGGCAACATCTCATTGACCCGAGGTTTAACCGGTCTATAAATTGAGCAATCACATTATTTATACTCGCCGATTAATTTCTACACGTTTAATCTCACTTTAATCAGTTACACTGTTTAACCTCCAATTATACTTTCCTTCTCCCTCTTCTGCCACAGATCGACCAGATCAATAGTGGCAGTACCAATTTCGTCGTCCAGGCATTCATATTAATAAACGATACCTAACTGATCATATGCATCAATTATAATGATCGGTATTAATAATGCCCGTCTCGGCAAATAAACAGGGAGAAGGTTTCGAGGCGTTACCCTAGCCCGAACGATCAGATCGGGACAGCCCTCCTTTTTCTCAGTCGGATCGAGCAGATCTGGCAACGGGTCGACTTCCCCCTTTTTTTCTCTTCTCTTTCCCTTCTCTTTCTTCTTTTCTTTTTTTCTTTTCTCTCTCTTTTCCTTTCCTTCAGCCGGCCAGCTTTTCTGGCCCCTCTTCCTTTCTCTCACTCGGCCGGCTCTCTCCTCCTTCCCTCTTTTCCTCCCACGCTGATGCCTCCCTCTTCCTATTTCTCCTCACTCCTTTTCTTTGCTTTTCACGCCGGCAGCTCCCTCCTATTCCCCTCACGACCGGCGCTCCTCTCCCTCCCTGTCGGCCGGCGTGGTCCTCCCCTCTCCTCTTCTCCCCCGCCGGAGCCTGGTCCTCCCCCTCTCCCTTGCGCGGCACGCAGTCGGAGGAGAAGGGGGCAGCGACGGCGGCGACCGGAGGGCGGCGAGCGGAGGCAGCAGCGCGCGCAAGAAGAGGCAGCACAAGGCGGCGAGCTAAGGCGGCGGCGCGCGCGGCGAAGCGCGCGGCGCGTCTTGCAGCGCGGCGACACGGCGAAGAGACGGCGACGAGCGCCGGGGAGGTGGCGATGGCTGCCGGGGCGTTGAGCATCGACGCCGAGATTAGCGAGCGCGCGCCGCGCTAGCGGTGGCGGCGGTGGCGCACAGGCGACACAGGACGGGGGCGGCGACGGCGGAACCCGGCGGCACCAGCAGCAGCAACGCGTGAGGGGAAGCAGCAGCAGGCGCCGGGTGAGCACGGGGGATGGGGAGAGCAAATCGATTTTTGCCTCCTCCCCCCACCTGTCTCTCTCTTATATGGGGCATGGCATGGGCCGGGTTGGGCCGGGCTGGGCCAGGTATTACAGGAAAATACCAAATGCTAACATAAGTAAGCCATGTTGGCATGTAGTCTGACAAACCCAGGAAATAGGATAGGAGGTATGTTTCGCAATTGGCGAGCACATGTCGTGCAAACGCGCCTGCGATCACAGACCAACGCAAAGCACGGTGAGTGGAACTTGAATCGCATCACACTTTGTGCAAAAAAAGGAGTACATCAAAGGATGAGCATGGGTTCAGATTGATGGCAAGGAACCAAGGGGCATGATGTCACGATTGAGGTGGCAAAATTAATTTTGAAGTTTGAATGGACGACTCAAGTAACACAACCAAACATCTGGTGTAGTTTACTTTAGAACCAAAAGAAAGTTCACTTGGTCTCGTCTCATCGCTAAAGCAGTGGATGGAAGAAGATGCACAGGAGCGTGAATGGGATCTGAGACTTACTGTCGTGGGTGAACTGAAGTTGCCTCTTGGATCTACTCAAATTTTCTTATGACGAGCTTGCAACCTTTCTTCTCAAGTTCTTCACGACTTTCCTCAGGTAGCATATTTTCCATGTTTACCAGCTCCAGCATCTTTAGGGACGGCAAGTCCAAGAGACCATCTGGAAGCCTTGTCATATTTCCACATCCGAATAGAACCAACTTGGTGAGCTTCGGCATTGTACCAGCCTCAAACCTCAATTTCTCAACGGGAATATAGAAGAGGTCCAGGCCTTGTAGCTGTGGGAACCCACCAGCAGGGCAGGACATGTTGGGGGCTTCATCTAGCGCAGTCAATACAACACGTACGAGGTTATGACACTTCCCTAGAATTGGCATTGTGTCTACTGGGCAGGGGCGCATAACTGACAGGGAAAGGCTGCGAAGGCTCTGCGGGAGTACACTGCTGTCCGGAAACCCAGTCTTGTCTATAAACAGATTTAAATCAAGCTCAACAAGATAGCGATGGTTTGACAAACAGGCGAAGATATCCACAGGAACAAATATTCCTGTTAATTGCAAAACCTTTAGCTGTGTCATTTGCAGTAGAGACTTTCGTATACGTATCCACACATCATTATTAAGAGTCCTTAAAGTTGGCTCTGTACAAATGCTCAAGGTCTGAAACTGAAACTCCTTCTGTTGCTCTGGTACTGGCATAGGAATAGTCGATGTTTGTATAAACGGGATATCAACATGCCTCAGTGTGTCTATATCCCACAAAGATTTTGGGATATAGGGCACTGGTGTGTCTCGCAAATCAATAGATTGCAAGTTGAGGAGGCGTCCAATGGAGGATGGCAGCACCAAATTTCTACAACCTATCAACCCAATGTATCTCAAATGTATCAAACTGCCGAGTTGTTTAGAAAATTTCTCCAAATTTGAGTTCTCCATGAAAAGGACCTTCAAGAATCTTAACGTTTCAAGGGTAACAGAAGGCAAGCTGAAGCCCAACATGGTTCGCATATTTGATGCAGATCTGCCAATCTCGTCGTCAAAGAAATCTACTGAAGAAATGCGATATGCTGTCATTGTCTCTGAAGAGGATGCATGCAGGTCAGCATGATTCTTGCACACCTTGAAGAATCCTTCTTTCTGGGCTTCTTGTACCGCCCATTCGTGTAAGATGTCATGCATTTGGAGTCTACGAATCCTCCCATAATAGTCCCTCACAACGACTTGAACCATAGATCTTCGAGCTAGCTCCTCCAGGTAGTTACGTGCAGTTTCTTCTATTGTGTTTCTGCCTTTATGTAGCACAAAACCCTCCGCAATCCATGCTCCTATAAGAGTATCATCTCGAAGTTCATAATCCTCAGGAAAAGATGCCATAAAAAGAAAACAAGATTTCAGGTGATGATCTGACATGTCATCATAACTACGAGCTATTATGCTCTGCATAATGTCCCATCTGCTCGTAACTTCCCAATCCAAGCAACCGTACATTCTCAACCATGCTTCTCGATGAAGGTTCTTCGCTAGGTATCCTCCCAAAACAACGAGAGCTAGTGGTAAACCATCACATTTCTTTACAAGACTCTTGCCAACACTTTCAAGCTCACTGCGATGGTTCGTATCAATGCTTTCATACGATGGGAATGCCTTCGAACAGAAAAGTTGCCAACTTTCCTCCTCGTTCAGTAGTCTAAGCTGATGAACATGAGTCAACTTATTAGCTTGATTCGCAGCTTGCAAGTTACGAGTAGTTAGCAACACCCTGCTCCCGTTCTTGATATCAGGAAAAGCACGCTTAATTCCATCCCATGTATCCGTTGTCCAAACATCGTCAAGTACAATCAAGTATCTTTTCTCTTTAAGAAGATCACGCAATTTAGCTGTTATTTCTTCTACCCCCATTTTCTCCAACTGTTCCAGTATTGTCGTTTTGCCAAACTCTTTGTCTTCCCTTTCGATCCCCATAGCTTGCATTATGATGTCCTTCAATACACGGAGCACTTCAAACTTTTGTGAGATAGAAACAAAAGCAAATGCATTAAAACACTCTCTAACTGCTGCTGAATCGTACACTTTCCTTGCTAGTGTGGTCTTTCCCGCCCCTCCTGTTGCAACTATAGAGATGACAGTTAACTGTTTGTTCTCCATATTTTTCAGTTCTTCCACAATTTGCGTGTCTTCCTTCTGAAATCCAACCACGACATCATCATCATCACCAAGATCGGGTACATCACGATGCACTTCTGGTACTGTACTCCCACCAAGATTAAGAATACCCAGATCGGAAGCACTACTTCTAATTTCTTGAATATTCCTTCTTATACGACGAATTTCCGCATCAACTTTATGAAGGGTAACCAAGTCACTTGGCAATCGAGCATACCTTGAGATGGCACCCATGAAGCCCTTCTTCAGCCTGTTTCGCTTCTTCACATGCTCTGCAACTTCAATAACGTTCTCAGCATCATACGCCGCACCTCTGATCTGGCGGACCCAGACGGCTACGCTTTTATTCCCGGACCTCCTCTTGCTGTCCGCATCATGAAGGAATCCCTGCAGACGCTCCAGCTCGTTCTTCAAGAAGCCCACTTCACCGGTGACTCTGCATAGCAGGGACGTCTCCTGGATAGCAAGGTTGCCGAGTCTTCCAAGCACAGAAGAAACTGCAGACTCCGCCATGGCTGCAGCAGATGGCCGTCCGTAAGCGCGAGCGGGGGCGACCCGTACCGACGGCACGGCAGCCGGCGAAGCTTGGTATGCGGGACTGGAACTGAAGAAGAGTGGAGCTCACGTCCGGCGGAGGCGCTCACCACTGGAGCTCGCCGGCTCGACTGGAGAGGGAGAGATGATGCTTGAAGCAGGTGTGGATAATAACGAGAAGATGATCGGGAAGAAGAAAAATGCGAAAGTGGTTGAATGGGCCACGGGACAGAGCGAATTTGTTACACCAGGTAGGTTTAGAATATTTTAATTATAAATAAGTAACAATGGTTAACTTATAATAATGATGTTTAATAATATTATTTATTGATGTTATGTGAGATGTGTTGTGTGCGTGGACTGATGTTGGTCAAGTTGAAATAAACTTGTGATAGGAAAAAAATTCTTTGGTCTTTGCATGTGCAGGTTGAGCATGGAGGCGATCATGGTTGGTGACGAGGTGGACCGAGATTAGGATGGGGAGATCTAAGATTCAGACGGCCAAGAAGGTCATGAGATAGTAGGTCTCATACTTGGGATGCATGGAGATTAGAGATGGATGATACATGCTGAAGCTACGGAGGTACGGTTCGGAGGTTACGACATGTGGTGGATGATACGTGGAGAAACTACGGGATGTGCGGTCTTGAAGGCTTCGACACGTGACGCGTTAGAAAAGATAGAATTTTGAAAAATCTGTGTTAGGAAAGGTTTCGGGTCCTTCTGCTATTGGAATTGGATTAGAACTCGTAGGCTTAGGCTCAGTTCATGTTTTGGGCCCTAAATTACTCGGCTTCGGCTTCTGGCTTATTTTTCACTATTCATAAGTTTCGTCTTTTTCTGAACTTTTGGCTTTTTGTTGAGCTTTTTTGCCGGTTCTTTTTTTTCCCGTATTTGTTTATATTATACGTAATGGGCTAACATATTTTTTTATTTTTAATTTTTTTTAAATTTAATTATGCTAAATAAGCCTCTGTCAGCTACAATGCTTTTTTCAGTCAGCTACAGTGTTTTCAGCCATAAGCCACGAGCTTTTCAGCCTTACCGATCAACACCAGAGATGGGGTTAAAGGCTATCCCGTGGTTTTTAGAGAGACTAATTTTATATTAGTGTTTAGAGATATCAGGAGGACACTTTGTAACCACCATAATTCAGAAATACAATTAGAGGTCGATTCTAAAAAATCCAGCGGCGGCACATCTTGTTTCGAGTTTTCAGTTGCCTTGACGCAGTTTGCCCAGATTGAAACTCCGTGAGACGGCTTATTCAGCTTTCTGCCGACCACGTGCATCGCCGAGAGGGCCAGCGACGTCGGTTTCGTCGACCTTTCTTGGGCCGTGCGCGAAGCAGCAAAGGTGTGGCGACTTCGATCTGGAGTTCTAGAGCTCATGTGCGACACGGAAGTCATCCAGAGTCAACACGTCGGCTTAATCTTCGTGATCACCGTCTTCAGCATTAGCAAAAACGAGTAGCATGTGCTGTCCTTCAGCACACAGGAGAAGCCAAAGCTAGCCGATTAATGGAAAGGAGCACACAACCCAAGGGAAAGGAAAAAGACTACCTTTTGCCATACACGTATAGGAAACAAAGTACGACAAGCTTGCTATCTTTCTAATACAAGCAGCGGCAAAACTAATGCATGCAGTGAGTTTAGTATTTTTTTAATCCTTGCCTCTCATGATTAGTTATTTCACATGGCTAGTTATTCCATACGGATAGCTAAGAACAATTAGTCTTTGTTTATGTTCTTTTTAATTAGTTACTACATTAACCCAAAAAATATATATTTTTTCCTTGCTGTTTTTTTTATTTTGAGAAAAAGTTTCCGTTAGACGTTGCAATCATTCACCCTTTTCTGATTGCCATGAATGATCCTATAGAATCCGATAAATTGGCTTTCAAGGAATCCATATATCAATGTTAGCTGACGTTTTTTTAGTTAATATATTCCTCCAGGCCAAAAGATGCCCTTTTTTATTAACTCTGGTCAGGCTTCCATGCACCGTCGTCAACGGATATATGCGTTTCTGGAGCGTGCATGGGTCCCCTCTGTTGTATTACTCAACGCCTCTACTCTTGTTTTTCTTCCACTGTTGAACTACAACTCTAAAATATATTCTGCTTCGGTTTGCATGTATTTAACCATCTTTGCAGAGGTACGATCTACTTAGTTACTATGCACCATCAAATTGCAGACATGCTTTGGGAACCGCCTCCTGGTGGGGGTGATTGGGCCGGGCTGCACTGGACGTGCTTCTTGTCACGTTGTGTCATGTTGGCTCGATCCGGCCATCTTGCCGTGCCAGTCCACCTTGTCTCCGGCTAGATCCACACGGCTTAAAACACAACGGATCAATACCGTACCGTGCCGGTCCTGTTCAGCCCTTAGTAATTATAAACACCGGAGGCGGCGATGAGACGGCTGTCATCTTCATACATTCATATTCTCCCTGTTTTTCTTTTCCTTTTGGCACTGGATGATATGGGCCCTGATCAATATGGCTTCAGCTTCTGGCTTCAGCTTATTTTTGCACTATTCATAAATTTCGTCTTTTTCTGAATTTTTGGCTTTTTTTGAGTTTTTTTACCGGTTCTTTTTTTCCTCGTATTTGTTTACATTATACATGATGGGCTAATATGTTTTTTCTATTTTTAAATTTTTTTAAATTTAATTATGGTAAATAAGCCTCACATATTCTGATCTTTTTTTTCACCAAATTCTGATGTTTTCAGCCATAAGCCATGAGGCTTTCAGCCGAACCGATCACCACCATGATACCCTGAAACGCTGCAAGCACACTGCATGAACCACCAAATCATTTGGCAAGAAAAGCCTTTTGGTGCGTGTTTTCCGGTGAAATGGTGAATAAGTGGCTTGGATTTGGCGATTTTCTGCTCCGGGGGCATGAACCTAGCGCAGATCTTTGTTTGTTGGCGCGTTCTGATCACGCCCGTAACCTGTTCGACAAATGTCCTCACCCAGCCTTTCTGTTGGAACCAGTGCATGCGTGCGTTCGTGCATCACTTTCTTCCCTAGCATCCTTGGCCAACAACAACACCATAAAAGTTTAGCTTTTGATCGAACGTTCATGGTGCGCCCTAAACCCGACTTTCCACATTATGCCATCGTATGCTTATGCTGCTTTCTTTTCTACACTATATATTCGGTCATGTTCTATCTACACACTGGGATGCTTCCCTTAGACCCCGCTCAGTTGGGTTGAAAAGCTATGGCTTATGATTGAAATTGTACTGTAGCAGCTGAAATTTCATGGTAACTGAAGGTGACTTATTTGGCGTAATTAAATCTAAAAAATTTAAAAATAGAAAAAATATGCTAGCTCATCACGAACAACGCAAACGAATACGGGAAAAAAGAACCGGCAAAAAAAGCTAAAAAAAGGTCAAAAGTTTAGAAAAATACAAAATTTGAGAATAGTGAAAAATAAACCAGAAACCTAAAGCTGAAATCGAAATGAGCGGGATCTTACGAAAGCTCATGTAGCACCCTGTACTAAAAATAAGTACGGCACTGCATCGAACGCTATTGCAAAAGCTAACAAAATATGACAATTACGACATAGGTTGGCCAAGACTTTATTTTTGTATGAATTAAGTATGCAATTGCAATAAATCTGAAACACTGCGGAAAAAGTGTTACCTAGAGGCTACAGCGTTGCTACTTGCTGACGTGAGCTGGTACATGGATTGGTCGCTGCACATTTTAGGCGATCCGTACTTGCTGAAAGCGATCGGTTGGGCTTAAGTTTTTGGCTTCCAATTTATTTTTCACTATTTATAAATTTCGTCTTTTTCTGAACTTTTGACTTTTTGTTGAGCTTTTTTGCCGGTTCTTTTTTTCCCGTATTTGTTTGTATTATACGTAATAGGCTAACATATTTTTTATATTTTTAAATTTTTTTAAATTTAATTATGCTAAATAAGCCTCTGTCAGTTACACTGTTTTTTTCAGTTAGCTATAGTGTTTTCAGCCATAAGCCATGAGCTTTTAAGTCCAACTGATCACCACCGACTTCCCACGAAATTCCTGTGCAAATCCTCTGTTTCAAATAGGGGTCTTAACTTTGTGGTTTGTTGCACAAATGTGATCGTCTTAACGAGAGGTAGAATACTCCAAACACTATTAGCACTGGCGCCTGTTGTTCAGCTTTAATTCGCCTTTCAGAAATGATTAAACTTTAGATTTATTTCTAGAACTATATTCGTAGTTTTATCGATCTTGAATGCCGTTAATATATATTCACTTGTATCTGAAATTGTCTGGTTCTCTTGATGTGATGGTTGTATATTACGTTGCCGCTTAGAAATATCCAGTGCCGTCTAAAAGTCCAATATACGTAAGCATATTAGGGCTACACGTTTCCTTTTTCTTCTCCCTAAAATCAGGCCTGCCGTCTACATGCATGCATGTTCTCTGTATTTCCTTCCCTTTTCCTAGTCGTTGCATATCGCCAGTTTGATCTTGCAGGACACGTTCAACATCTCTTTGTTGTTTCCGCCGTTGTGCTCCACCGATCACTCGCCGTTGATTGGACCCATGCGTAGCGTAGTCAGGGATTGATCGAGATAAAAAAAAGTAGACAAACCATGTATGATACGAGGAACTAACAAATCGACGTCCAGACGGCTAGTGCAATTGCACGGATGATCATGGTGCGTGACGTGCAGCTCCTGGCCTGTTTGTTTGTATGATACCGCACGTAATTGCGCAGTTAGATATTAGATATTATGATATAGTAATTTTTATATACAACTCTACTTTCTATAATTAAAATACAATTGTATTTACTATGCAACATATATATATATATATATACATACATACATGATTAATCTACATTGTTATAATTTGGTCTCACCAAAATAAGTAGTAGAGATGTTTCTCTTTTTCTTGATTAATGTGAGAATTTCTAATTTTTTCTTTTTTATGATTATTATGGAATTTTCTTACTCTCAAAACGAATGTAGATATATTACAATGCAGAATGCTGAAATGTAAGAAAATCAAGCTCCCCCTCAACATGAGATGCAACTCTTAGTTCAAGTTGAGTTATGACAATATTAAGCTCCAGAAGCTCCCAAATGAACTCTTCCTGAACCAAAGCAATAAATCGAGAAGCTGGCAAAGAAAACCAAACAGACAGTTCTTAAAGCATAGACAAGATATAGAGACAATTATGGCTCAGACTGACTCTAATCTACCCCATATGACTCCGGGACTATCAACTGGTCATCTAACAGACTAAGGAGCAAACACATACCCTGTCTACCCGAGGGTGGCTCGACCCTCGCTAGAACCTATAAGCAGTGAGTGAGCTCAACCTAGTGAGAAGAGAAACAGCTAATAAGCAGCATCCTAGAATCACAGGATAAAAGCAAGAAGTCTAAGCAGCTAGGCAAGAGAACCACTCTAACCTATGCTAGAAGGACTAACCCCAATGCACCCTGAATGCAATGCAACAGATAGGAGCAAGAGCATAATAAACATAATAAAGCAGTAAAGCACAAACTCCCCCTCACAGCAGCCCATAAGGACAGACCACCCCAAGCTCTCCCCGCAGAGCTGAAAACCTAGAACTATCCAATGGCTTGGTAAAGATATTAGCCAACTAGTGGTCACTCCACAAATTGGAGCACTATGTCACCCTTCTCCACATGGTCTCTAAGGAAGTGATAGTGAATATCAATGTGCTTAGTCCGAGAATGCTGCACTGGGTTCTTAGCAATGTTAATCGCAGACGTGTTATCACAAAAGAGTGGAACACTGTCGATAATTAACCCAAAGTCCCACAGGGTCGAGACCATCCAGCACACAGCTCAAAGAATCGGCTGCAGCAACGTGCTCGGCCTCTGCGGTGGGTCATGCAACACCGATCGCTTCCTCGAAGACTAAGAAACGAGAGAAGTGCCAATGAACTGGCAGGTGCCCGAAGTGCTCTTCCTATCTATCCTACAGCCGGCAAAGTCTGCGTTCGAGTAGGCTCTCAAGGAAAGGCAGGACGAGGAAGAGTACCAGATACCATAGTCAATGGTAGCTCGAAGGTACCGAAGAATGCGCTTCACCGCCTGGCGGTGAGATACGCGAGGAGAAGCCTGAAACTGAGCACAAAGACACACGGAGAAGTGTATGTCTGGTCCGGTCTCGAGGCAGTGAGGTATAAGAGGGAGCCAATCATACTCCGATACTCCTTCTGATCAACTGGCTCGCTATCCTCGTCTGGGTCAAGAGTGGTGGAAGATGCCATGGGAGTCGACACAGGCTTACCATCAGACATGTCGAAGCGCTTCAGGAGGTCTCGAGTGTACTTGCCCTGATGCAAGAAAATACCCTCCCGAGTCTGCTTTATCTGAAAGCCAAGGAAGAAGGTCAACTCGCCCATCATGCTCATCTCAAACTCGGTGCTCATAACATCCGAGAACTGTGAAACGAGAGTATGAGAAGCGCCGCCAAAGATGATGTCGTCCACATAAATCTGGACGAGCAAGAGGTCGGAGCCATGCCGGCGAATGAACAAGGTCTTATCCACCTTACCCATCTCAAAACCATGACTCAACAAATAGGACTTAAACCTCTCATACCAAGCTCTAGGGGCCTGCTTAAGTCCATACAGCGCTTTGGAAAGCTTGAAGACATGGTTTGGGTATTTGGGGTTCTCGAAACCAGGATGCTATCTCACATAGACTTCTTCCTCAATGAATCCATTAAGGAGGCACTCTTGACGTCCATCTGGTAAAGCTTGAAACCCTTAGAAGCTGCAAAGGCAAGCAGAATTCTAATGGCCTCAAGTCTAGCTACAGGGGCAAAGATCTCCTCAAAATCTAGACCCTCAACTTTGGAGGAGCCCTGGGCTACCAGTCTAGTCTTGTTTCGAATGATCACCCCATCCTCGCTCTGCTTGTTCTTGAACACCCACTTAGTTCCAATGACATTGTGACCTCGCGGGGGCTCGACAAGCGACCAGACCTTGTTTCTCTCGAAGTTCTCTAGCTCCTCATGCATGGCATTGACCCAAGACTCATCTGAAAGGGCATGACTAACATCCTTGGGCTCAAAGGTGGCAACGAAGGCAGAATGGAGACAGAAATGTGACATGCCAGACTTCGAGCGAGTGACTCGCTCAAAGAGGTCTCCAATAATCTGCTCGGAAGGATGCCTTTTCTGGATATGTCGGGGAGGTTCTGGATGAGAAGAAGAAGTGGCCTCTACCTCATGAGCTGAAGAGGTAGGAACAGAGCCACTAGCTCCCGAGGAAGCAGAAGGCATGGGCTGATCACTTGGAGGTGCGGTGGAAGAAGGCACCTCGAGGGGTGAATGAGGGACTGGATTGGGTAGACAACTCTCATCTTCATCGTCCTCATCATCCACAAAGATGGGCTCGGACTGCTCTAAAGAACCTGAGATATCGGGGCTAGTCCCCGGACTGGCCTCGTCGAAGGTCACCTCACAGGTCTCTATCAACTTACTAGACTTGCAGTTCCAAACCCGATAAGCCTGCGAAGAAGTCGAGTAACCTAGAAAGATACCATCACAAGATCGTGACTCGAACTTGTCTAGGTTCCCGGACATCAAAATGAAACACTTGCAACCAACACACACGAAAATGTGAGACACTAGGCTTTCGCCCGTATCTCAACTCATAAGAAGTGCGATGCAAGTGTGCCCGAAGAAAAACTCGATTGGAAACATGGCACGCGGTCGCAATAGCCTCAGCCCAAAACTTCCTCGGTGTAGAGTACTCATCGAGCATCGTCCTGGCCATCTCGACTAAGGTACGGTTCTTCCTCTTCACGACGCCATTCTGCTGTAGGACATGCGGAGAAGAGAACTGGTGCTCTACACCTGTCTCATCACAAAACCTCTCAAAATAGGAATTCTTGAACTCCGTGCCATTGTCACTGCGGATCGCTCGTAAGGCACCCAGGAGCTCAACAGAAAGCCTACTGAAAAGACCTCGAAAATGGGTAAACGTCTCATCCTTCGAGGCTAAGAAAAACACCCAAGAAAACCTCGAATAGTCATCAACCACGACAAGTACGTACCACTACCCTCCTGCTGACAGCACTCGAGCTGGTCCAACTGTGTCCATGTGGAGCAGCTGTCCTGGTGCATCGGTCATGGTAACCGTGACCGGAGGATGAGAAGCGGCAACCATCTTGCCGTGCCGGCATGGAGCACAAACTAGATCTTTGACCATCTTGAGTTTCGGCAAACCACGAATGAGGTCGTGGCTGCTAACTCGGGTCAAATGGTCAAATCCAATGTGACCAAGTCTCCTATGCCAGAAAGAAAGGTCGCGGGACTCAGAAGCAACTAAACACCCGAGAGGATCACCAGAAGACTCAGAAAAATCAGCATGAAAGATCCTCCCAAAACGAGAAATCCCGCAAACCAGACTACCCGAAGAATAAAGTATTTTGCAAGTGTTTTTCTTAAAGCTCACATCAAAACCGTCATCGGTAAGCTGAGAAACGGAAAGCAAATTATACGCGCACTATACCTTTGGCGATGACACGCCCAGATGAAGCGTCTCCGAAGGTGATCGTCTCATCACCTGGAGCACGGGCAAGGAAAGAAACCAACGGAAGTCTCCGGTCATGTGTCGTGAACACCCGGAGTCTACAAGCCAAACATTTCCCTTCCCTGCCCGGCGAACCTGAGTCAAACAGAGAGTAAAGTCTCAGTACTGGGGTAAATCAATAGTGATTTTGGCACCCAATACTGAGTAACACGTCGAGCAGATGAAGTAGTCAAGCACTCTGTCACTCAACAAGTCAGAAGGTCTGTGTGCGGACCCGAAGCTGTTGTTGGGCTTGACTGCTATAGAGGAGCGAGTCAAGACACCAGCAACATGCTGATCACGCCGCGGGTAGCTATCTCGACAAGGGAAATGAGATCTACCCTCAGGACGGCGGAAGTCACAACCAAAGGGAGCATGAGGACGAAAACCAGAAAACTCGGAAAAACCAAGTCCTCGATGCTGCCCAAACCCATCAACAGAAGCAAGACTAGACCTCGTTTTGGTCTTAGGTGCACTCAAGGTCTGGGGCTGACCCTGAATACGCCTAAGAGACTCAACACGATCTCTACGTGCGATCTTGGCGCGCCTGAAGCATCGATCGATCAGATGTCCATCCTTCTGACAAAAGGTGCAATGATACTTCACCTTCTGAGAGGTGGAAGTAGCACGAAGAGGCTTCGCCTTCTGAGAGGCCGAAGCAACAGGTGGAATCACCTTGCTGTCAGAAATCCCCTGGCCAAAGCCCGCAGACTTGAATTTAACTTCATCAGATATGGGCTGAACCTCGATCACACCTGCTACTATGGGTCCGAGAATAGTAGGTGGATGCTTCCTAATATCCTCATAGAAATCATATCCTAGACCTTGATTAAATCTGCAAATTTTAGACTGGTCCAGGATAAGATTAAGCTTCTTCTTGCCGCCTACAAATCTCTCGAGAGTGTTCATAAGGTACTAACACTCCCGAAAGAGAGAGGTGCAAGAAGAGCAGTGTAACATCCCAAAATTTGGCTGTCTGGAAAAATTTAAATTTAAATTAACTATTTTAAAGTAATTAGATTTTATTTGGCTTTTATCTGATTTTCTGGAGTTTAAAACCTATTTTTAAAAGTTGAAAAGTAATTTAAATTATGAAAATTAAATACCAACAGTAGTTCGAAATAATTTTATTAAGTCCAAAATATGTCCAGGAGCTTCTGTGAATTTTTTTGGAAATTTTGGAGGTATTTTCATATTTTTCTGAGGCCTAAATAATTTCCTAGCCTTTTCTGAAAATCAAAATCAATTTCTAAAATTAAAAATCCCTTCCTCACCCTCCGGCCGACGCGTGGACGGCCCAGATCCGCCCACGTCGCCGCTTGGCCCATCCAGGCCGCACCTTCTCTTTCCTCGCGCGCTCGCGGCCCGGCCGTCGGCCACCCCCTTCCTCCTCCCTCGGGCCGACACTGGCGGCCCGACAGCGCGCCGCGCGTCGCCGTCGCGGGCCATCCAGCCGACCGCTTCCCTCTCCTCTCTGACCTACGGGCCCCGCCCGTCACTCGCCCGCGCCCCGCTCCCGCTGCCACCCGAGCCCCGCCTGTCAGGCCGTCGTCTTCCCCGCGGAGCGCCGCCTTCCTTCTTTCTTCCCCCTTTCCTTCTTTGCGCCGGCCGACCAAATCCGAGCCGCTCCCCCTCTTTCCTTCCCCGGCTCTCTCTGATTTGGAAACCCCGGGTGTAACATCCCAATTAGAGAACTAATGTAATTGCGAAAAACTGTAAAATATTTTAATTATTTTTCCCGAGTTTCTCCAAAAAGTATTTGGTGTTACTCGAATTCTCAAGTTGATTTCTAGCCGAAAGCCCGACTAACGAAAAATCAAAACCTTGGATCGAGAACCAAGATTTAAAATCCAATTCAGAGAAATCCATTATCCTAGAGAGTCCTATTTTCAAGTTTAAAAAAAAAATTGGGAATCCTGATATTCAAAACCGAGGATGGAAATTTGAGAACCAATAAAAAAATCCTTCAATCCAATTTTTGTATCTAGAAATTCTTATATTCACTAAAACCTCTCCTGGGCTGGCCCATTTCTCTTCCCGGCCCGACCTCCCTTTTCTTCCTTTCCTTTTCTGGCCCGTAGGCCTGCCCTTTCTTTCTTCGGCCCTGGTTCACCCGACCGTGGCCGTTCTCTTCCTCCTCCCCGTTTCTTCCTCCCTGCTCATGGCGTCGCCGGCCCAGCCCCATGCTTCGGCCTCGCCCACCAGCTACAGCCGCCGCAGCTCGCCCCCGTACGCGCAATCACGCCCCTACCACCGCCTACTCCCGCGCCACTCCCTACTGCGCACGCGGCGCCATGCCGGCGTACTGCGCCATGCCGACGTACACCTTGCCCACGCCGTCGCCCATGCCGGAGGTACCCGCGTCACCTCGTCTCCGGTGGCCTTTGCGGCGATAAAAGGAGCTCAAGCTCGTCTCCTCCTCCTTCCCCCTCCATTTGAGCTCGCTCGAGCAAGTCCCCTGCGCTAGCGCCGGTCACCACCTCGTTCCGGCCACCACGACGGCTCTTTCTCCAAATTGAGTGCGTCATGGCATGCCTCCGCTCCCCAGCTACTCCCCCTCTGAGTTAATCGGATTTTTGTGCACCGAGCTCACCGGGATGGCCATCTTCCCCATCTCCGGCCGAAACCGCCGCCGCTCACGCCGCTCCCTCCTCGGTCGAGCTCCCTTCGATTCCCCACTTGGAGAGCATCTCCACGATGCCATGAAGCTTCCCCAACCGTCGGCCAAGCTCCCCATCGTCTGAGCTCCTCCCTCCACGGTGGTCTCTCCGCGACGCCGCCCGTGCTCGCCGCCAGCCCGCTCCGGCATCTCTCTGATCGAACCAACCACTCAGGTAAGCTCCAAGTACTTCACTACTGCTCATGCGCGCCTCATCTTGCCCCTATCCCTTCCCGGCCGCCGGCGCCCCCGTCTCCCCTCATTGCCGACCGCCTAGGCTCACCGCCAGCTCGCCTTGGCGCCTCCCCTGCCAAAGCCACCGCCTCCCCGAGCTCCTCATCGCCGGGGCAACCCGTTTCGCCGGTCGTTGTCGCCTCCCCGGCCGCTCCCCGCCGGCGACACCGCACGGCCCCGCCGCCACCTAGCCCCCCTGCTTCCCTGTTTCCTTTTTGCCCGTGCACTGCTCTGATTCCAACCGGAGCTGCCCCTCCTCTCTGTCCATTTCTCTTATGACATGTGGGCCCCACTAAAAGGTAATCTCTAGCAAATGTGTATCACTTGCAGCCTCTTCATTTATTTATGGGATCCATCTTAGAATATGGATTGTAAATAAAGATGGGAAAAATAATTTAATTATGAAATTAAACCAAAAGGGCTATGAAGTAAAAAAATTAAAAAGTTAAGTTTGAATAAATTGCATGAATAAGAATAATGTAATTAAGCTAAAACTAAGCTTGGGTCAATTGTATGCCAAATTAATAAGTTAAAATTAATTAAAGTAAGTTCATGACATGAACAATCACCACGAAATTAACCTTAAGCTAATAAAATGATACTAGCAATAATAAATTAATAATGGTAACAATATCTTGGCTAAAATATTTAGTTATGAAGTTTGGTAAAAGATTCGTACCCATTTCATCTTGTCTAAGCCCATAACAACTAAGATTGCAGCAAAAATAATAATTAGTGAAATAATCTGAATGAGTGTAACATCAAATATGACATTTCATTAGTAGGAAATTGAAGTTACCTTGCTTATGAGTTTAACCCTCCAAAATCGTTTGTGCGTCACATAAAATATCAAGTGTGGCTTACTCATCTCTAAAATCATGGAAGCCATCTTTCCAAGAGTGCTTAAAATATTTGTAGTAAAGACCTTAACGTTATCTGAAATACTGAGATTTAAGATGACAAATAAAATATGATTAAGAAAGTCTTGAAGAAAAAAGAGCACTCCTTAATCTTTGTCTCGCATCCAAATTCCCCATCATTATCTCGGGATTTAAGTTTAATGATCAAGAATAATTAATAATAAAAGAAATAGCTTAATTAAGTATATCCTAAAAGTCATAGCATCTCTTTTTAGTAAAACACAACCGTTGGCCATTTCTAATAATTTTGTTAATGAAGCAGAATAATTAACTTTGCTCATAATAATGATTGGACTGAAATGGCCAACCCCATCATTCAATTAAGTCGTTAACATAATGGTTTGTTAAGCTGGCTACCGCAATCTCAGGTAAATATCGCCTCATGAAATATCAAATTTCATTAAATGATTAACATTACTCATCTTCTGTAAAGCCCCCGCATCCTAAAAATACAAAGTTCTATTCCTCTTTACTATCTTCGCTAACCCCTTTTATCTGTCCGTAAGTCTTGCCTGACTCATGGGACTTCCTTGATAAATATAAAATTAATAATGAGAATGTTATCCAATAAATGGTCGAACCTCGCATTGCCCCGATCAGCTATATTTTGACCTCTACCTTTTCAAAAGGGGGTATATTCCTGTAGATACTTCTTCATTTTGGTCCCTCCTTATTCTAAATTTTCCCTCACGGTAAAGCTATTCTGCCACCTCATTCCTTCGCCCAATTCATCTACCGCTGTGCTTTCAGCACACTAACTTGAATCATCCTTCTATTCTCAAATCGTAATAAATGTATAATTTAAATTAACTTGGGCATTTAAAGTGTTTGGATTTATTTGGTCTTTCTTTACTTTGCCGCGTATTAGAATCTGAAGACTCGATGAGGCGACGGATTCGAACAAGATCAAGACTCGGGTAAAAGCGACGGATAGGAAGTTAAGATCGCTGACTGAGCAGGCTTTGATTTAGATCAATCAAGGCCATGGTACCCCAAGCAAGGCAAGTCATCACTTTGATCATGTTGATCCTACATTTTATGCAAAATTATGTTTCTTTAAATTATCAAATTGCATGCTTACTTTACTATGCAAATGTATGTTAAAGCTTAAGGTAGTTACCTGCCTATTGTATGTCTTAAAAACTACTATGTCTTTCCTTGACACTTGAATCACCTGACCATTGTCACCCTAGATGTTAATAATAACCTTACTAGCTATAAGTCATATTAATGCCGTGCTAGTCTTGACAAGTCCAGGGCACTAGTGGCCCTGATCATCAATCTTTAAATATGAAAACTGGTTTTGGGACAGTCACGGGATGTACGTGGCTGATTATTCGTGATAACTTAAGTTATGCTTCTCAAAACCTTAAAAATCTGCTATACCAGTCTGGGCGGATGGTAAGAGTGGTGGGTGTGGATGTAGCACAAGGATTGTGGTCTGTGGAATGAACCGCCCGGACAAATTAAGGACTTAATCCTGTGATGACCCCTCCGTGTACAACAGTACAACCACAAGCTGGCAAATTGTAGGCTTGGCTGAATAATTTACTAGACTCTCTAGCCATTTCACGGAGAACGTGTGTAGGTGGGTAATAAAAGCCCCCGTGGAATGGGACATCGGATATAGGTGACGTCGCCGAGGCTAGCGTATGGTGGAGAGTGCAGTCCGAGTGCGCTAACCTGTGGTGGACATCCCGCACAACCTATGGAAGCAACCCCATAGGGGTGAGATGCTAGAGAGCGAGGTATTGTAAAGGCCTCGTGGTAGTCTCTCGATCTGCATGGCTAAGGAATCATGTAGAACCATCGGACGATTACCTCTTGTGGGTAAAGATGTACAGACTCTGCAGAGTATACAACTATTCGAATAGCCGTGCCCACGGTCAAGGGCGGACACGAAATCTTCCTCGAGTTAGTTCTATTTCAAAATCTTTGTGGGTGGGACAAAAACCTATCGAGGGTGGTACTCGATTTTGGGCTTTCTCCGGAGGGACGTACTCAGCGTGGTTGATAATATGGAAGTGGCATAAGGATCAAAAGCTAGCATAGGTGGTTGGAACCATGTAATCGGTGGATGGAACCTACACCGTTATAAATATTGCACAATTTCAAACTCTTTAAAGCATGTTTATAAAATGCCAAGTTATAGGAGTTTTAATTATGAGTATTGCAAATGTCGCACTAAGCAAATAAAAGAACCTCAAGCCTCCTTTGACAACCTTGCATCTATTATTATTGCATCTGTGTGGTGGCTTGCTCGAGTATCATCGTACTCATTCTTGCTTAACTGCTATCATTCATCGAAAGGAAATAAAGTCAAGCCTGCGATGCCTAAAAAGGGTCGATGAGCTGGAAGACGATGAGGTCATGGACTAGGTCGCGAACCCCGCTTGGTCGCTCAGGCAAGTCCCGCGGTCCCACCTGTGAAGTTTCATTCTGCATTTTATCATTTTCGCCTAACCGCCCATGAGTAAGTATTATCAGATTATTTACGCTTCCGCATGATATGTTTTCGATATACAGAATGTATCTGTGAACACTATCTACGATCCAGGAATAGTGCGGTGAATCACGAGAGGATCTGGGTTTTGCTAACCCGAGGTCCGACAGAGTGGTATCGAGCATATCGATCGTAGGTCGTAACCTTAGTTAGCATGGCCGTTAGCTCTATGACTAGAATTATTTCTTCAAAATCTAAATGCAAAATATAAGTAGTATTGCTACTCTTATCCCTCTTAGATGATTCCCTCTCATCTATTTGCTGCCCTGGCCATTTGTAGCTCCAAGGCTCTCTTATCCTGAAGTCAAACTAACGCGTGCCTGAGTTCTCTTCTGAAAAGTTATCGTGGGCCAAAATCATAAAACCTATATTGAGTTCTATTTACAAAAGTTGTTTACCCTTGGGAGATTAAATGGTTAAAATTATTTGCAAAGCTTATTTCCAAGCTCATTTCAACAAACCTAAGCTTTCAAGGAAAATTATCCATCCTTGGCTTTGATTTCCCAGCCATAAGTGTAAATCTTGGTGGATTCATGTCAATTATAAGAGAGATTCAATGGTGTGAATGTTTGGAGGAAAAATAGGCAAATCATTTCAAATGACTTGAACCAACTTGAGGATTGGGTTAACCAAATGGATAGACCAGTTACATGATTGGATTGGTTAAAATGGGTGGACCAATTTAAATGATTAGATTGGTTGTGTAAGTAGACTGATGTAAAAGAGATTGGATTGGCTAAAATAAGTGGATCGGTGGAATTTTAGAAAAGTGGGGAGCCTAATAACAATTGTTAGCCGACAGCTTTAATAAACAGTATGGATCCTTGTGGATGTTTATACTGGTGATGTAATGGAATATAGCTGACTACTGGATGGATTATTGAAAATTCTGAGGAAACTAGGAGAAGTAATAATAATCCTTGATTTATAGACTTGAGTAATAATCTTATTCCCGGTGGACTTTTATGACGATGAAGTCGCTTGGGAGGAAATTGCGGATAGTAAGATTGATCACTTGGTAAACAGATAATGAGTATAGATTCAGGGTGAAAAAGGTTGGATTATAGTACAAATGCTATTGGTGGATTGAAATATTGGAACCATAATACAAGTGGTACTGGTGGATTTAAAATGTAAAAGATGTGAGTGGTATTGGTGGATTTAAAACATGGAGATGTTGAAACCATGATACAAACACATACGAGTGGATTTAAAGGTAAAGAATTTGGAGTAATGTTCAGGTAAATAATTGAATGGGATTGTGGAATGATGAACCTAAGACTGGATTTATGATTTTATGTAGGAAAGTGAGATTCATTTGAGGAATATGTAACTCTGATTCGGTGAATGGAACCGTAGATGATACCTTGGAAGTTATATGATCTGCGGACCGGATAAATGATAACACTCACCGTTTGGAGTATTAGACAACCATCATGCCGAGACTAATTGATAAAGGGAGTTACTTTTAGATTCAATCAAGTATATGCAAGATTAACAATGCCTTGGATTCTAAGCCTACGAATAAAAGATTATGGGAATAGAATTAGTCATTGATATTGCGATATTGGAGGATGCTAGGATACCTTTGCCAAAAAGGGGGTATTTTAAAAGTTCTAGTATTCCAAAACCATTTCGGTAAAAAAATCAATCTTGATATAGAACTCCATATCAAGAGTATACAATGTATTTTCGTTGCAAAAAGGGTTGATTCAAGTTACTTCGAAAACTGGCCCCAGTATTTGAAAATCCAAAATTTTAATTCCCAAGAACTTGCTTCTAAAACCAAAACTTGGGAATCTACTTGCGCTGAAAATTATTGATGAGGTTATCTTGGAAAAGGAAATGTTTTCAACCTCAGATTTCTGAAAACTGTTTTCTAAAAAGCTCTATTTTCAAAATAATAATAAGAAGCATGAGCTTCGCTACCAAGCACTTCTTAACCCTTTCCTTCTGCTACTTCTGTCTGAAAAAGGAAATTTTGTTTTCCTATCCCCCCCCTACTTCAAAGGCTTAAGCTCGAAGGTGTCAAGGATGCTCGCGAAGATTTGGTGGCCTCGCTTCAACAAACCTAGTGTTCAGAACCCTGTGCCTTTTTGTGTGTCTCCGCAAATAGGCGTTGCCTTGTCAAAAGATTTTATTTGACCCTGTGCACTGCCTTCTTGTCCTCGGGCGTTGTATTTCGTAGTCACAGGAAAAGATTGTTTTCAAAAGCTTGGTTATTCTGTGTGGCTTGTGTACTACCCCACTTCTCGGGTGTGCACTCCTTAGAAAGGGTTAGAATATCTCATCTCCGTGATTCTTTGCTTGTCTCATGCTTTTCTTTCTCACCTTTTGGAAACCCTACCAAGCCCACATATTGAAGCCGCAAATAGCCAAAACAAAAGCAATCAAGGACGAGTGAAGACCTCTCAACCTTCCAATAATCGAGAGAGACAACCTCGCTAAGAAAATAACAACTAGAAGCCTCAACTCACATCAAGATTCAAGATTCGGATCACTGATTTGTTGTTATTCTCTCCGTACCTACCCGAAGGACCTGTAAGTCGAATCATTACTGATCAGGCTCAATGGATGGAAGCAAGACAACTACCACAGTCAGAAGTAAGAGAGGAAGAATAATAGTTGATGCTCGCAATAACCCCAACCATACGTACAAGCCATCACATGACCCCACTCTGCAAGGAAAGTCAAAGAGAAGCCATCACAATGAAGATAACAGTAGCCCTACATCAAGTAAACCTCAAAAGAATTGCCATCTGATAGGCGATCGTACCACTACATCAGGCGGACCCCAAAAGAATACCATCTGCTTTTATTGCGGAGAAAAAGGACATGACGTCCGTAGGTGCCCTGAAAAAAAAAGAATGGTAAGGGTGCTCATCCCATTTGCAGTAACACTGGATGCTGCGTGAACCAAGGCCCCCAATGGAATCTAGACGGATTAGCCTGGGATGCTATCACCACCAATCAAGGCCCTCAGAGGAAGCCAGGCCATGGGTTCAACTGCTTCAAATGCAGTGACCCAGGGCATTATGTGAGAGACTGCCCTCAACGGAGATCGAACAAGCAAGAAAAGGATGTCGTTGCCATCAACCTTGGTTTTGGCAAAGGGAAGTGTGTTAGCTCCAAGTGTGTCATCCAGGAACCAACAGGACCTAACGAAGCCCTACTACCAGGTCCAGAAGAATTGCCAGCTACTGCGTGCATTGAATGTGGTAAGACAGGACATGACGCCCAATCATGCCCTCCCTTACGACAGGTTACATGCTTTGCCTGTGGACAAACGGGTCACTCTGATACAACCGCCAGCCGCCATCTTGTCCTTACTGCAAGAAACACCATCTACCGTAAGGCGTCTCAAGAACCTAGTGGCATGTACGCTGTGGAGAAAAAGGACATCAAGCGAATCAATGCCTTGCAAACTGCCCCAACTGTGAAGAAGACCACCCGCCAGGAGAGTGTCCAACGAGCAAGGTCACATGTGTTCTTTGTGAAGGACAGGATCACTGCCCCAAGGATTGTCACATGAACCTGTTGCTGACCAAGGCTGCTGAGATACAAAAACTGAGCTCCCAAGCCGCCATCAGACTCGTCATGAATGGAGCTGACAAGAGCAATTAGTACCGGTCACTCTTCATGTTAAGGGGGGTAGCCTAAATAAATAAGAAGTGTCGAAGCACCCTGAGGTTAGACCCTGCTACCGCTTCAGCATAAAGAGAAATAGCAATCATCACTGAAGAAACAACAAGCCCTCGAAATGTTAAGCGATGAAGTGAAGCTAGCTGCAAACTATCCAGATGAACAAGGTCTCCTGTGTGGTGTTTTCTCCAAGTGTTGACCGTTTTTATTTGGATATCCCCTCTTCGGATGGCTCCAAGAAAAGGGCGTAGTATCAAGCAGTACCCTAGAACCCTTTGCTAGCCACTTGTTCCCACCTACTTCTTTACTGCTCCACTCGAATCTCGAGGACGAGATTCATGTTAAGGGGGGTAGGATCTGTAACATCCCAATTAGAGAACTAATGTAATTGCGAAAAACTGTAAAATATTTTAATTATTTTTCCCGAGTTTCTCCAAAAAGTATTTGGTGTTACTCGAATTCTCAAGTTGATTTCTAGCCGAAAGCCCGACTAACGAAAAATCAAAACCTTGGATCGAGAACCAAGATTTAAAATCCAATTCAGAGAAATCCATTATCCTTGAGAGTCCTATTTTCAAGTTTAAAAAAAAAATTGGGAATCCTGATATTCAAAACCGAGGATGGAAATTTGAGAACCAATACAAAAATCCTTCAATCCAATTTTTGTATCTAGAAATTCTTATATTCACTAAAACCTCTCCTGGGCTGGCCCATTTCTCTTCCCGGCCCGACCTCCCTTTTCTTCCTTTCCTTTTCTGGCCCGTAGGCCTGCCCTTTCTTTCTTCGGCCCTGGTTCACCCGACCGTGGCCGTTCTCTTCCTCCTCCCCGTTTCTTCCTCCCTCTCCTCCCTGCTCATGGCGTCGCCGGCCCAGCCCCATGCTTCGGCCTCGCCCACCAGCTACAGCCGCCGCAGCTCGCCCCCGTACGCGCAATCACGCCCCTACCACCGGCCTACTCCCCGCGCCACTCCCCTACCTGCGCACGGCGCCATGCCGGCGGTACCTGCGCCATGCCGACGTACACCTTGCCCACGTCGTCGCCCATGCCGGAGGTACCCCGCGTCACCTCGTCTCCAATGGCCTTTGCTGGCGATAAAAGGAGCTCAAGCTCGTCTCCTCCTCCTTCCCCCTCCATTTGAGCTCGCTCGAGCAAGTCCCCTGCGCTAGCGCCGGTCACCACCTCGTTCCGGCCACCACGACGGCTCTTTCTCCAAATTGAGTGCGTCATGGCGTGCCTCCGCTCCCCAGCTACTCCCCCTCCGAGTTAATCGGATTTTTGTGCACCGAGCTCACCGGGATGGCCATCTTCCCCATCTCCGGCCGAAACCGCCGCCGCTCACGCCGCTCCCTCCTCGGTCGAGCTCCCTTCGATTCCCCACTTGGAGAGCATCTCCACGATGCCATGAAGCTTCCCCAACCGTCGGCCAAGCTCCCCATCGCCTGAGCTCCTCCCTCCACGGTGGTCTCTCCGCGCCGCCGCCCGTGCTCGCCGCCAGCCCGCTCCGGCATCTCTCTGATCGAACCAACCACTCAGGTAAGCTCCAAGTACTTCACTACTGCTCATGCGCGCCTCATCTTGCCCCTATCCTTCCCGCCGCGCGCCCGTCTCCCTCATTGCCGACCGCCTAGGCTCACCGCCACTCACCTTGGCGCCTCCTGCCAAAGCCACCGCCTCCCGAGCTCCTCATCGCCGGGCAACCTGCGTTCGCGGTCGTTGTCGCCTCCCGGCCGCTCCCGCCGGCGACACCGCACGCCCCGCCGCCACCTAGCCCCGCAGCCCTTGTTTCCTTTTGCCCGTGCACTTTCTCGATTCCAACCGAGCTGCCTCCTCTCTGTCCATTTCTCTTATGACATGTGGGCCCCACTAAAAGGTAATCTCTAGCAAATGTGTATCACTTGCAGCCTCTTCATTTATTTAGGATCCATCTTAGAATATGGATTGTAAATAAAGATGGGAAAAATAATTTAATTATGAAATTAAACCAAAAGGGCTATGAAGTAAAAAAATTAAAAAGTTAAGTTTGAATAAATTGCATGAATAAGAATAATGTAATTAAGCTAAAACTAAGCTTGGGTCAATTGTATGCCAAATTAATAAGTTAAAATTAATTAAAGTAAGTTCATGACATGAACTATTCTTCAATCACCACGAAATTAACCTTAAGCTAATAAAATGATACTAGCAATAATAAATTAATAATGGTAACAATATCTTGGCTAAAATATTTAGTTATGAAGTTTGGTAAAAGATTCGTACCCATTTCATCTTGTCTAAGCCCATAACAACTAAGATTGCAGCAAAAAAATAATAATTAGTGAAATAATCTGAATGAGTGTAACATCAAATATGACATTTCATTAGTAGGAAATTGAAGTTACCTTGCTTATGAGTTTAACCCTCCAAAATCGTTTGTGCGTCACATAAAATATCAAGTGTGGCTTACTCATCTCTAAAATCATGGAAGCCATCTTTCCAAGAGTGCTTAAAATATTTGTAGTAAAGACCTTAACGTTATCTGAAATACTGAGATTTAAGATGACAAATAAAATATGATTAAGAAAGTCTTGAAGAAAAAAGAGCAATCCTTAATCTTTGTCTCGCATCCAAATTCCCCATCATTATCTCGGGATTTAAGTTTAATGATCAAGAATAATTAATAATAAAAGAAATAGCTTAATTAAGTATATCCCTAAAAAGTCATAGCATCTCTTTTTAGTAAAACACAACCGTTGGCCATTTCTAATAATTTTGTTAATGAAGCAGAATAATTAACTTTGCTCATAATAATGATTGGACTGAAATGGCCAACCCCATCATTCAATTAAGTCGTTAACATAATGGTTTGTTAAGTCGCTACCGCAATCTCGTAAATATCGCCTCATGAAATATCAAATTTCATTAAATGATTAACATTACTCATCTTCTGTAAAGCCCCCGCATCCTAAAAATACAAAGTTCTATTCCTCTTTACTATCTTCGCTAACCCCTTTTATCTGTCCGTAAGTCTTGCCTGACTCATGGGACTTCCTTGATAAATATAAAATTAGTAATGAGAATGTTATCCAATAAATGGTCGAACCTCGCATTGCCCCGATCAGCTATATTTTGACCTCTACCTTTTCAAAAGGGGGTATATTCCTGTAGATACTTCTTCATTTTGGTCCCTCCTTATTCTAAATTTTCCCTCACGGTAAAGCTATTCTGCCACCTCATTCCTTCGCCCAATTCATCTACCGCTGTGCTTTCAGCACACTAACTTGAATCATCCTCCTATTCTCAAATCGTAATAAATGTATAATTTAAATTAACTTGGGCATTTAAAGTGTTTGGATTTATTTGGTCTTTCTTTACTTTGCCGCGTATTAGAATCTGAAGACTCGATGAGGCGACGGATTCGAACAAGATCAAGACTCGGGTAAGCGACGGATAGGAAGTTAAGATCGCTGATCGAGGTGCTTTGATTTAGATCAATCAAGGCCATGGTACCCCAAGCAAGGCAAGTCATCACTTTGATCATGTTGATCCTACATTTTATGCAAAATTATGTTTCTTTAAATTATCAAATTGCATGCTTAGTTTACTATGCAAATGTATGTTAAAGCTTAAGGTAGTTACCTGCCTATTGTATGTCTTAAAAACTACTATGTCTTTCCTTGACACTTGAATCACCCGACCATTGTCACCTAGATGTTAATAATAACCTTACTAGCTATAAGTCATATTAATGCCGTGCTAGTCTTGACAAGTCCAGGGCACTAGTGGCCCTGATCATCAATCTTTAAATATGAAAACTGGTTTTGGGACAGTCACGGGATGTACGTGGCTGATTATTCGTGATAACTTAAGTTATGCTTCTCAAAACCTTAAAAATCTGCTATACCAGTCTGGGCGGATGGTAAGAGTGGTGGGTGTGGATGTAGCACAAGGATTGTGGTCTGTGGAATGAACCGCCGGACAAATTAAGGACTTAATCTCGTGATGACCCCTCCGTGTACAACAAAGACAACCACAAGTCGGCAAATTGTAGGCTTGGCTGAATAATTTACTAGACTCTCTAGCCATTTCACGGAGAACGTGTGTAGGTGGGTAATAAAAGCCCCCGTGGAATGGGACATCGGATATAGGTGACGTCGCCGAGGCTAGCGTATGGTGGAGAGTGCAGTCCGAGTGCGCTAACCTGTGGTGGACATCCCGCACAACCTATGGAAGCAACCCCATAGGGGTGAGATGCTAGAGAGCGAGGTATTGTAAAGGCCTCGTGGTAGTCTCTCGATCTGCATGGCTAAGGAATCATGTAGAACCATCGGGACGATTACCTCTTGTGGGTAAAGATGTACAGACTCTGCAGAGTATACAACTATTCGAATAGCCGTGCCCACGGTCAAGGGCGGACACGGAAATCTTCCTCGAGTTAGTTCTATTTCAAAAATCTTTGTGGGTGGGACAAAAACCTATCAGAGGGTGGTACTCTGATTTTGGGCTTTTTCCTGGAGGGACGTACTCCAGCGTGGTTGATAATATGGAAGTGGCATAAGGATCAAAAGCTAGCATAGGTGGTTGGAACCATGTAATCGGTGGATGGAACCTACACCGTTATAAATATTGCACAATTTCAAACTCTTTAAAGCATGTTTATAAAATGCCAAGTTATAGGAGTTTTAATTATGAGTATTGCAAATGTCGCACTAAGCAAATAAAAGAACCTCAAGCCTCCTTTGACAACCTTGCATCTATTATTATTGCATCCTGTGTGGTGGCTTGCTGAGTATCATCGTACTCATTCTTGCTTAACTTGCTATCATTCATCGAAAGGAAATAAAGTCAAGCCTGCGATGCCTAAAAGGGTCGCAGAGCTGGAAGACGATGAGGTCATGGACTAGGTCGCGAACCCCGTTGGTGCTGTGGGCAAGTCCCGCGGTCCCACACTGTGAAGTTTCATTCTGCATTTTATCATTTTCGCCTAACTGCCCATGAGTAAGTATTCTTTGATTATTTACGCTTCCGCATGATATGTTTTCGATATACAGTAATGTATCTGTGAGCACTATCTACTGATCCAGGGAATAGTGCGGTGAATCACAGAGGATCTGGGTTTTGCTAACCCGAGGTCCGACAGAGCTGGTATCAGAGCATATCGACTGTAGGTCGTAACCTTAGTTAGCATGGCCGTTAGCTCTATGACTAGAATTATTTCTTCAAAATCTAAATGCAAAATATAAGTAGTATTGCTACTCTTATCCCTCTTAGATGATTCCCTCTCATCTATTTGCTGCCCTGGCCATTTGTAGCTCCAAGGCTCTCTTATCCTGAAGTCAAACTAACGCGTGCCTGAGTTCTCTTCTGAAAAATTATCGTGGGCCAAAATCATAAAACCTATATTGAGTTCTATTTACAAAAGTTGTTTACCCTTGGGAGATTAAATGGTTAAAATTATTTGCAAAGCTTATTTCCAAGCTCATTTCAACAAACCTAAGCTTTCAAGGAAAATTATCCATCCTTGGCTTTGATTTCCCAGCCATAAGTGTAAATCTTGGTGGATTCATGTCAATTATAAGAGAGAATCAATGGTGTGAATGTTTGGAGGAAAATAGGCAAATCATTTCAAATGACTTGAACCAACTTGAGGATTGGGTTAACCAAATGGATAGACCAGTTACATGATTGGATTGGTTAAAATGGGTGGACCAATTTAAATGATTAGATTGGTTGTGTAAGTAGACTGATGTAAAAGAGATTGGATTGGCTAAAATAAGTGGATCGGTGGAATTTTAGAAAAGTGGGAGCCTAATAACAATTGTTAGTCGACGACTTTAATAAATGTATGGATCCTTGTGGATGTTTATCTGGTGATGTAATGGAATATAGTGACTCTTGGATGGATTATTGAAAATTCGAGGAAACTAGGAGAAGTAATAATAATCCTTGATTTATAGACTTGAGTAATAATCTTATTCGGTGGACTTTTATGACGATGAAGTCGCTTGGGAGGAAATTATGCGGATAGTAAGATTGATCACTTGGTAAACAGATAATGAGTATAGATTCAGGGTGAAAAAGGTTGGATTATAGTACAAATGCTATTGGTGGATTGAAATATTGGAACCATAATACAAGTGGTACTGGTGGATTTAAAATGTAAAAGATGTGAGTGGTATTGGTGGATTTAAAACATGGAGATGTTGAAACCATGATACAAACACATACGAGTGGATTTAAAGGTAAAGAATTTGGAGTAATGTTCAGGTAAATAATTGAATGGGATTGTGGAATGATGAACCTAAGACTGGATTTATGATTTTATGTAGGAAAGTGAGATTCATTTGAGGAATATGTAACTCTGATTCGGTGAATGGAACCGTAGATGATACCTTGGAAGTTATATGATCTGCGGACCGGATAAATGATAACACTCACCGTTTGGAGTATTAGACAACCATCATGCCGAGACTAATTGATAAAGGGAGTTACTTTTAGATTCAATCAAGTATATGCAAGATTAACAATGCCTTGGATTCTAAGCCTACGAATAAAAGATTATGGGAATAGAATTAGTCTGTTGATATTGCGATATTGGAGGATGCTAGGATACCTTTGCCAAAAAGGGGGTATTTTAAAAGTTCTAGTATTCCAAAACCATTTCGTAAAAAAAAATCAATCTTGATATAGAACTCCATATCAAGAGTATACAATGTATTTTCGTTGCAAAAAGGGTTGATTCAAGTTACTTGGCCTTGATATTTGAAAATCCAAAATTTTAATTCCCAAGAACTTGCTTCTAAAACCAAAACTTGGGAATCTACTTGCGCTGAAAATTATTGATGAGGTTATCTTGGAAAAGGAAATGTTTTCAACCTCAGATTTCTGAAAACTGTTTTCTAAAAAGCTCTATTTTCAAAATAATAATAAGAAGCATGAGCTTCGCTACCAAGCACTTCTTAACCCTTTCCTTCTGCTACTACATGCGAAAAGGAAATTTTGTTTTCCTATCCCCCCCCTACTTCAAAGGCTTAAGCTCGAAGGTGTCAAGGATGCTCGCGAAGATTTGGTGGCCTCGCTTCAACAAACCTAGTGTTCAGAACCCTGTGCCTTTTTGTGTGTCTCCGCAAATAGGCGTTGCCTTGTCAAAAGATTTTATTTGACCCTGTGCACTGCCTTCTTGTCCTCGGGCGTTGTATTTCGTAGTCACAGGAAAAGATTGTTTTCAAAAGCTTGGTTATTCTGTGTGGCTTGTGTACTACCCCAGCTTCTGGGTGTGCACTCCTTAGAAAGGGTTAGAATATCTCATCTCCGTGATTCTTTGCTTGTCTCATGCTTTTCTTTCTCACCTTTTCTGGAAACCCTACCAAGCCCACATATTGAAGCCGCAAATAGCCAAAACAAAAGCAATCAGGGACGAGTGAAGACCTCTCAACCTTCCAATAATCGGAGGAGACAACCTCGCTAAGAAAATAACAACTAGAAGCCTCAACTCACATCAAGATTCAAGATTCGAATCATCGATTTGTTGTTATTCTCTCGTACCTACCCGAAGGACACTGTAAGTCGAATCATTCTGATCGGCTCAATGGATGGAAGCAAGACAACTACCACAGTCAGAAGTAAGAGAGGAAGAATAATAGTTGATGCTCGCAATAACCCCAACCATACGTACAAGCCATCACATGACCCCACTCTGCAAGGAAAGTCAAAGAGAAGCCATCACAATGAAGATAACAGTAGCCCTACATCAAGTAAACCTCAAAAGAATTGCCATCTGATAGGCGATCGTACCACTACATCAGGCGGACCCCAAAAGAATACCATCTGCTTTTATTGCGGAGAAAAAGGACATGACGTCCGTAGGTGCCCTGAAAAAAAAAGAATGGTAAGGGTGCTCATCCCATTTGCAGTAACACTGGATGCTGCGTGAACCAAGGCCCCCAATGGAATCTAGACGGATTAGCCTGGGATGCTATCACCACCAATCAAGGCCCTCAGAGGAAGCCAGGCCATGGGTTCAACTGCTTCAAATGCAGTGACCCAGGGCATTATGTGAGAGACTGCCCTCAACGGAGATCGAACAAGCAAGAAAAGGATGTCGTTGCCATCAACCTTGGTTTTGGCAAAGGGAAGTGTGTTAGCTCCAAGTGTGTCATCCAGGAACCAACAGGACCTAACGAAGCCCTACTACCAGGTCCAGAAGAATTGCCAGCTACTACGTGCATTGAATGTGGTAAGACAGGACATGACGCCCAATCATGCCCTCCCTTACGACAGGTTACATGCTTTGCCTGTGGACAAACGGGACACTACAGTACAACTGCCCAGCGCCGTACTGTCCTTACTGCAAGAAACACCATCTACCAGAAGGCTGTCTCAAGAACCTAGTGGCATGTACGCGCTGTGGAGAAAAAGGACATCAAGCGAATCAATGCCTTGCAAACTGCCCCAACTGTGAAGAAGACCACCCGCCAGGAGAGTGTCCAACGAGCAAGGTCACATGTGTTCTTTGTGAAGGACAGGATCACTGCCCCAAGGATTGTCACATGAACCTGTTGCTGACCAAGGCTGCTGAGATACAAAAACTGAGCTCCCAAGCCGCCATCAGACTCGTCATGAATGGAGCTGACAAGAGCAATTAGTACCGGTCACTCTTCATGTTAAGGGGGGTAGCCTAAATAAATAAGAAGTGTCGAAGCACCCTGAGGTTAGACCCTGCTACCGCTTCAGCATAAAGAGAAATAGCAATCATCACTGAAGAAACAACAAGCCCTCGAAATGTTAAGCGATGAAGTGAAGCTAGCTGCAATCTATCCAGATGAACAAGGTCTCCTGTGTGGTGTTTTCTCCAAGTGTTGACCGTTTTTATTTGGATATCCCCTCTTCGGATGGCTCCAAGAAAAGGGCGTAGTATCAAGCAGTACCCTAGAACCCTTTTGCTAGCCAGCTTGTTCCCACCTACTTCTTTCTGCTCCACTCGAATCTCGAGGACGAGATTCATGTTAAGGGGGGTAGGATCTGTAACATCCCAATTAGAGAACTAATGTAATTGCGAAAAACTGTAAAATATTTTAATTATTTTTCCCGAGTTTCTCCAAAAAGTATTTGGTGTTACTCGAATTCTCAAGTTGATTTCTAGCCGAAAGCCCGACTAACGAAAAATCAAAACCTTGGATCGAGAACCAAGATTTAAAATCCAATTCAGAGAAATCCATTATCCTTGAGAGTCCTATTTTCAAGTTTAAAAAAAAATTGGGAATCCTGATATTCAAAACCGAGGATGGAAATTTGAGAACCAATACAAAAATCCTTCAATCCAATTTTTGTATCTAGAAATTCTTATATTCACTAAAACCTCTCCTGGGCTGGCCCATTTCTCTTCCCGGCCCGACCTCCCTTTTCTTCCTTTCCTTTTCTGGCCCGTAGGCCTGCCCTTTCTTTCTTCGGCCTGGTTCACCCGGCCGTGGCGTTCTCTTCCTCCTCCCGTTTCTTCCTCCCTCTCCTCCTGCTCATGGCGTCGCCGCCCAGCCCCATGCTTCGGCCTCGCCACCGCCTCTGACCGCGCGGCTCGCCCCGTCGCGCAATCACGCCCCTACCACCGGCCTACTCCCCGCGCCACTCCCCTACCTGCGCACGGCGCCATGCCGGCGGTACCTGCGCCATGCCGACGTACACCTTGCCCACGTCGTCGCCCATGCCGGAGGTACCCCGCGTCACCTCGTCTCCAGTGGCCTTTGCTGGCGATAAAAGGAGCTCAAGCTCGTCTCCTCCTCCTTCCCCCTCCATTTGAGCTCGCTCGAGCAAGTCCCCTGCGCTAGCGCCGGTCACCACCTCGTTCCGGCCACCACGACGGCTCTTTCTCCAAATTGAGTGCGTCATGGCATGCCTCCGCTCCCCAGCTACTCCCCCTCTGAGTTAATCGGATTTTTGTGCACCGAGCTCACCGGGATGGCCATCTTCCCCATCTCCGGCCGAAACCGCCGCCGCTCACGCCGCTCCCTCCTCGGTCGAGCTCCCTTCGATTCCCACTTGAGAGCATCTCCACGATGCCATGAAGCTTCCCCAACCGTTGGCCAAGCTCCCCATCGCTGAGCTCCTCCTCCACGGTGGTCTCTCCGCGCGCGCGCGTGCTCGCCGCCACCCGCTCCGGCATCTCTCGATCGAACCAACCACTCGGGTAAGCTCCAAGTACTTCACTCTGCTCATGCGCGCTCATCTTGCCCCTATCCCTTCCCGCCGCGCGCGCCGTCTCCTCATTGCCGACCGCCTAGGCTCACCGCCAGCTCGCCTTGGCGCCTCCCCTGCCAAAGCCACCGCCTCCCCGAGCTCCTCATCGCCGGGGCAACCCGTTTCGCCGGTCGTTGTCGCCTCCCCGGCCGCTCCCCGCCGGCGACACCGCACGGCCCCGCCGCCACCTAGCCCCCCTGCTTCGCTGTTTCCTTTTTGCCCGTGCACTCCTCTGATTCCAACCGGAGCTGCCCCTCCTCTCTGTCCATTTCTCTTATGACATGTGGGCCCCACTAAAAGGTAATCTCTAGCAAATGTGTATCACTTGCAGCCTCTTCATTTATTTCTGGGATCCATCTTAGAATATGGATTGTAAATAAAGATGGGAAAAATAATTTAATTATGAAATTAAACCAAAAGGGCTATGAAGTAAAAAAATTAAAAAGTTAAGTTTGAATAAATTGCATGAATAAGAATAATGTAATTAAGCTAAAACTAAGCTTGGGTCAATTGTATGCCAAATTAATAAGTTAAAATTAATTAAAGTAAGTTCATGACATGAACTATTCTTCAATCACCACGAAATTAACCTTAAGCTAATAAAATGATACTAGCAATAATAAATTAATAATGGTAACAATATCTTGGCTAAAATATTTAGTTATGAAGTTTGGTAAAAGATTCGTACCCATTTCATCTTGTCTAAGCCCATAACAACTAAGATTGCAGCAAAAAAATAATAATTAGTGCAATAATCTGAATGAGTGTAACATCAAATATGACATTTCATTAGTAGGAAATTGAAGTTACCTTGCTTATGAGTTTAACCCTCCAAAATCGTTTGTGCGTCACATAAAATATCAAGTGTGGCTTACTCATCTCTAAAATCATGGAAGCCATCTTTCCAAGAGTGCTTAAAATATTTGTAGTAAAGACCTTAACGTTATCTGAAATACTGAGATTTAAGATGACAAATAAAATATGATTAAGAAAGTCTTGAAGAAAAAAGAGCAGTCCTTAATCTTTGTCTCGCATCCAAATTCCCCATCATTATCTCGGGATTTAAGTTTAGTGATCAAGAATAATTAATAATAAAAGAAATAGCTTAATTAAGTATATCCCTAAAAAGTCATAGCATCTCTTTTTAGTAAAACACAACCGTTGGCCATTTCTAATAATTTTGTTAATGAAGCAGAATAATTAACTTTGCTCATAATAATGATTGGACTGAAATGGCCAACCCCATCATTCAATTAAGTCGTTAACATAATGGTTTGTTAAGCTGGCTACCGCAATCTCAGGTAAATATCGCCTCATGAAATATCAAATTTCATTAAATGATTAACATTACTCATCTTCTGTAAAGCCCCCGCATCCTAAAAATACAAAGTTCTATTCCTCTTTACTATCTTCGCTAACCCCTTTTATCTGTCCGTAAGTCTTGCCTGACTCATGGGACTTCCTTGATAAATATAAAATTAATAATGAGAATGTTATCCAATAAATGGTCGAACCTCGCATTGCCCGATCAGCTATATTTTGACCTCTACCTTTTCAAAAGGGGTATATTCCTGTAGATACTTCTTCATTTTGGTCCCTCCTTATTCTAAATTTTCCCTCACGGTAAAGCTATTCGCCACCTCATTCCTTCGCCCAATTCATCTACATGCATTGTGCTTTCAAACACTAACTTGAATCATCCTTCTATTCTCAAATCGTAATAAATGTATAATTTAAATTAACTTGGGCATTTAAAGTGTTTGGATTTATTTGGTCTTTCTTTACTTTGCCGCGTATTAGAATCAAGACTCGATGAGGCGACGGATTCGAACAAGATCAAGACTCGGGTAAAAGCGACGGATAGGAAGTTAAGATCGCTGACTGAGCAGGCTTTGATTTAGATCAATCAAGGCCATGGTACCCCAAGCAAGGCAAGTCATCACTTTGATCATGTTGATCCTACATTTTATGCAAAATTATGTTTCTTTAAATTATCAAATTGCATGCTTACTTTACTATGCAAATGTATGTTAAAGCTTAAGGTAGTTACCTGCCTATTGTATGTCTTAAAAACTACTATGTCTTTCCTTGACACTTGAATCACCTGACCATTGTCACCCTAGATGTTAATAATAACCTTACTAGCTATAAGTCATATTAATGCCGTGCTAGTCTTGACAAGTCCAGGGCACTAGTGGCCCTGATCATCAATCTTTAAATATGAAAACTGGTTTTGGGACAGTCACGGGATGTACGTGGCTGATTATTCGTGATAACTTAAGTTATGCTTCTCAAAACCTTAAAAATCTGCTATACCAGTCTGGGCGGATGGTAAGAGTGGTGGGTGTGGATGTAGCACAAGGATTGTGGTCGTGGAATGAACCGCCTGACAAATTAAGGACTTAATCCTGCGATGACCCTCCGTGTACAACAAAGACAACCACAAGTCGGCAAATTGTAGGCTTGGCTGAATAATTTACTAGACTCTCTAGCCATTTCACGGAGAACGTGTGTAGGTGGGTAATAAAAGCCCCCGTGGAATGGGACATCGGATATAGGTGACGTCGCCGAGGCTAGCGTATGGTGGAGAGTGCAGTCCGAGTGCGCTAACCTGTGGTGGACATCCCGCACAACCTATGGAAGCAACCCCATAGGGGTGAGATGCTAGAGAGCGAGGTATTGTAAAGGCCTCGTGGTAGTCTCTCGATCTGCATGGCTAAGGAATCATGTAGAACCATCGGGACGATTACCTCTTGTGGGTAAAGATGTACAGACTCTGCAGAGTATACAACTATTCGAATAGCCGTGCCCACGGTCAAGGGCGGACACGAAATCTTCCTCGAGTTAGTTCTATTTCAAAAATCTTTGTGGGTGGGACAAAAACCTATCAGAGGGTGGTACTCTGATTTTGGGCTTTTTCCTGGAGGGACGTACTCCAGCGTGGTTGATAATATGGAAGTGGCATAAGGATCAAAAGCTAGCATAGGTGGTTGGAACCATGTAATCGGTGGATGGAACCTACACCGTTATAAATATTGCACAATTTCAAACTCTTTAAAGCATGTTTATAAAATGCCAAGTTATAGGAGTTTTAATTATGAGTATTGCAAATGTCGCACTAAGCAAATAAAAGAACCTCAAGCCTCCTTTGACAACCTTGCATCTATTATTATTGCATCTGTGTGGTGGCTTCTTGAGTATCATCGTACTCATTCTTGCTTAACCGCTATCATTCATCAGAAAGGAAATAAAGTCAAGCCCTGCGATGCCTAAAAAGGGTCGACAGAGCTGGAAGACGATGAGGTCATGGACTAGGTTGCGAACCCCAGTTGGCTGCCTGTGGGCAAGTCCCGCGGGTCCCACCTGTGTGAAGTTTCATTGCTGCATTTTATCATTTTCGCCTAACCGCCCATGAGTAAGTATTCTTTATTATTTACGCTTCCGCATGATATGTTTTCGATATACAGATAATGTATCTGTGAGCACTATCTACGATCCAGGAATAGTGCGGTGAATCACTGAGGATCTGGTTTTGCTAACCCGAGGTCCGACAGAGTCTGTATCGAGCATATCGATCGTAGGTCGTAACCTTAGTTAGCATGGCCGTTAGCTCTATGACTAGAATTATTTCTTCAAAATCTAAATGCAAAATATAAGTAGTATTGCTACTCTTATCCCTCTTAGATGATTCCCTCTCATCTATTTGCTGCCCTGGCCATTTGTAGCTCCAAGGCTCTCTTATCCTGAAGTCAAACTAACGCGTGCCTGAGTTCTCTTCTGAAAAATTATCGTGGGCCAAAATCATAAAACCTATATTGAGTTCTATTTACAAAAGTTGTTTACCCTTGGGAGATTAAATGGTTAAAATTATTTGCAAAGCTTATTTCCAAGCTCATTTCAACAAACCTAAGCTTTCAAGGAAAATTATCCATCCTTGGCTTTGATTTCCCAGCCATAAGTGTAAATCTTGGTGGATTCATGTCAATTATAAGAGAGAATCAATGGTGTGAATGTTTGGAGGAAAAATAGGCAAATCATTTCAAATGACTTGAACCAACTTGAGGATTGGGTTAACCAAATGGATAGACCAGTTACATGATTGGATTGGTTAAAATGGGTGGACCAATTTAAATGATTAGATTGGTTGTGTAAGTAGACTGATGTAAAAGAGATTGGATTGGCTAAAATAAGTGGATCGGTGGAATTTTAGAAAAGTGGGGAGCCTAATAACAATTGTTAGTCGACACTTTAATAAATGTATGGATCCTTGTGGATGTTTATACTTGGTGATGTAATGGAATATAGTGACTCTTTGGATGGATTATTGAAAATTCTGAGGAAACTAGGAGAAGTAATAATAATCCTTGATTTATAGACTTGAGTAATAATCTTATTCCCGGTGGACTTTTATGACGATGAAGTCGCTTGGGAGGAAATTGCGGATAGTAAGATTGATCACTTGGTAAGCAGATAATGAGTATAGATTCAGGGTGAAAAAGGTTGGATTATAGTACAAATGCTATTGGTGGATTGAAATATTGGAACCATAATACAAGTGGTACTGGTGGATTTAAAATGTAAAAGATGTGAGTGGTATTGGTGGATTTAAAACATGGAGATGTTGAAACCATGATACAAACACATACGAGTGGATTTAAAGGTAAAGAATTTGGAGTAATGTTCAGGTAAATAATTGAATGGGATTGTGGAATGATGAACCTAAGACTGGATTTATGATTTTATGTAGGAAAGTGAGATTCATTTGAGGAATATGTAACTCTGATTCGGTGAATGGAACCGTAGATGATACCTTGGAAGTTATATGATCTGCGGACCGGATAAATGATAACACTCACCGTTTGGAGTATTAGACAACCATCATGCCGAGACTAATTGATAAAGGGAGTTACTTTTAGATTCAATCAAGTATATGCAAGATTAACAATGCCTTGGATTCTAAGCCTACGAATAAAAGATTATGGGAATAGAATTAGTCTGTTGATATTGCGATATTGGAGGATGCTAGGATACCTTTGCCAAAAAGGGGGTATTTTAAAAGTTCTAGTATTCCAAAACCATTTCGTAAAAAAAAATCAATCTTGATATAGAACTCCATATCAAGAGTATACAATGTATTTTCGTTGCAAAAAGGGTTGATTCAAGTTACTTCGAAAACTGGCCCCAGTATTTGAAAATCCAAAATTTTAATTCCCAAGAACTTGCTTCTAAAACCAAAACTTGGGAATCTACTTGCGCTGAAAATTATTGATGAGGTTATCTTGGAAAAGGAAATGTTTTCAACCTCAGATTTCTGAAAACTGTTTTCTAAAAAGCTCTATTTTCAAAATAATAATAAGAAGCATGAGCTTCGCTACCAAGCACTTCTTAACCCTTTCCTTCTGCTACTTCTGTCTGAAAAAGGAAATTTTGTTTTCCTATCCCCCCCCTACTTCAAAGGCTTAAGCTCGAAGGTGTCAAGGATGCTCGCGAAGATTTGGTGGCCTCGCTTCAACAAACCTAGTGTTCAGAACCCTGTGCCTTTTTGTGTGTCTCCGCAAATAGGCGTTGCCTTGTCAAAAGATTTTATTTGACCCTGTGCACTGCCTTCTTGTCCTCGGGCGTTGTATTTCGTAGTCACAGGAAAAGATTATTTTCAAAAGCTTGGTTATTCTGTGTGGCTTGTGTACTACCCCAGCTTCTGGGTGTGCACTCCTTAGAAAGGGTTAGAATATCTCATCTCCGTGATTCTTTGCTTGTCTCATGCTTTTCTTTCTCACCTTTTTCTGGAAACCCTACCAAGCCCACATATTGAAGCCGCAAATAGCCAAAACAAAAGCAATCAAGGACGAGTGAAGACCTCTCAACCTTCCAATAATCAGAGGAGACAACCTCGCTAAGAAAATAACAACTAGAAGCCTCAACTCACATCAAGATTCAAGATTCGGATCACTGATTTGTTGTTATTCTCTCCGTACCTACCCGAAGGACCTGTAAGTCGAATCATTACTGATCAGGCTCAATGGATGGAAGCAAGACAACTACCACAGTCAGAAGTAAGAGAGGAAGAATAATAGTTGATGCTCGCAATAACCCCAACCATACGTACAAGCCATCACATGACCCCACTCTGCAAGGAAAGTCAAAGAGAAGCCATCACAATGAAGATAACAGTAGCCCTACATCAAGTAAACCTCAAAAGAATTGCCATCTGATAGGCGATCGTACCACTACATCAGGCGGACCCCAAAAGAATACCATCTGCTTTTATTGCGGAGAATAAGGACATGACGTCCGTAGGTGCCCTGAAAAAAAAGAATGGTAAGGGTGCTCATCCCATTTGCAGTAACACTGGATGCTGCGTGAACCAAGGCCCCCAATGGAATCTAGACGGATTAGCCTGGGATGCTATCACCACCAATCAAGGCCCTCAGAGGAAGCCAGGCCATGGGTTCAACTGCTTCAAATGCAGTGACCCAGGGCATTATGTGAGAGACTGCCCTCAACGGAGATCGAACAAGCAAGAAAAGGATGTCGTTGCCATCAACCTTGGTTTTGGCAAAGGGAAGTGTGTTAGCTCCAAGTGTGTCATCCAGGAACCAACAGGACCTAACGAAGCCCTACTACGAGTCGGAAGAATTGCCGCCATCTGCGTGCATTGAATGTGGTAAGACAGGACATGACGCCCAATCATGCCCTCCCTTACGACAGGTTACATGCTTTGCCTGTGGACAAACGGGACACTACAGTACAACTGCCCAGCGCCGTACTGTCCTTACTGCAAGAAACACCATCTACCAGAAGGCTGTCTCAAGAACCTAGTGGCATGTACGCGCTGTGGAGAAAAAGGACATCAAGCGAATCAATGCCTTGCAAACTGCCCCAACTGTGAAGAAGACCACCCGCCAGGAGAGTGTCCAACGAGCAAGGTCACATGTGTTCTTTGTGAAGGACAGGATCACTGCCCCAAGGATTGTCACATGAACCTGTTGCTGACCAAGGCTGCTGAGATACAAAAACTGAGCTCCCAAGCCACCATCAGACTCGTCATGAATGGAGCTGACAAGAGCAATTAGTACCGGTCACTCTTCATGTTAAGGGGGGTAGCCTAAATAAATAAGAAGTGTCGAAGCACCCTGAGGTTAGACCCTGCTACCGCTTCAGCATAAAGAGAAATAGCAATCATCACTGAAGAAACAACAAGCCCTCGAAATGTTAAGCGATGAAGTGAAGCTAGCTGCAATCTATCCAGATGAACAAGGTCTCCTGTGTGGTGTTTTCTCCAAGTGTTGACCATTTTTATTTGGATATCCCCTCTTGGATGGCTCCAAGAAAAGGGCGTAGTATCAAGCGGTACCCTAGATTCCTTTTGCTAGCCACTTGTTCCCACCTACTTCTTTCTGCTCCACTCGAATCTCGAGGACGAGATTCATGTTAAGGGGTAGGATCTGTAACATCCCAATTAGAGAACTAATGTAATTGCGAAAAACTGTAAAATATTTTAATTATTTTTCCGAGTTTCTCCAAAAGTATTTGGTGTTACTCGAATTCTCAAGTTGATTTCTAGCCGATAGCCCGACTAACGAAAAATCAAAACCTTGGATCAAGAACCAAGATTTAAAATCCAATTCAGAGAAATCCATTATCCTTGAGAGTCCTATTTTCAAGTTTAAAAAAAAAATGGGAATCCTGATATTCAAAACCGAGGATGGAAATTTGAGAACCAATACAAAAATCATTCAATCCAATTTTTGTATCTAGAAATTCTTATATTCACTAAAACCTCTCCTGGGCTGGCCCATTTCTCTTCCCGGCCCGACCTCCCTTTTCTTCCTTTCCTTTTCTGGCCCGTAGGCCTGCCCTTTCTTTCTTCGGCCCTGGTTCACCCGACCGTGGCCGTTCTCTTCCTCCTCCCCGTTTCTTCCTCCCTCTCCTCCCTGCTCATGGCGTCGCCGGCCCAGCCCCATGCTTCGCCTCGCCACCAGCTCTGACGCCGCAGCTCGCCCCGTCTGCGCGCAATCACGCCCCTACCACCGGCCTACTCCCCGCGCCACTCCCCTACCTGCGCACGGCGCCATGCCGGCGGTACCTGCGCCATGCCGACGTACACCTTGCCCACGTCGTCGCCCATGCCGGAGGTACCCCGCGTCACCTCATCTCCAATGGCCTTTGCTGGCGATAAAAGGAGCTCAAGCTCGTCTCCTCCTCCTTCCCCCTCCATTTGAGCTCGCTCGAGCAAGTCCCCTGCGCTAGCGCCGGTCACCACCTCGTTCCGTCCACCACGACGGCTCTTTCTCCAAATTGAGTGCGTCATGGCGTGCCTCCGCTCCCCAGCTACTCCCCCTCCGAGTTAATCGGATTTTTGTGCACCGAGCTCACCGGGATGGCCATCTTCCCCATCTCCGGCCGAAACCGCCGCCGCTCACGCCGCTCCCTCCTCGGTCGAGCTCCCTTCGATTCCCCACTTGGAGAGCATCTCCACGATGCCATGAAGCTTCCACAACCGTCGGCCAAGCTCCCCATCGCCTGAGCTCCTCCCTCCACGGTGGTCTCTCCGCGCCGCCGCCCGTGCTCGCCGCCAGCCCGCTCCGGCATCTCTCTGATCGAACCAACCACTCAGGTAAGCTCCAAGTACTTCACTACTGCTCATGCGCGCCTCATCTTGCCCCTATCCCTTCCCGGCCGTCGGCGCCCCCGTCTCCCCTCATTGCCGACCGCCTAGGCTCACCGCCAGCTCACCTTGGCGCCTCCCCTGCCAAAGCCACCGCCTCCCCGAGCTCCTCATCGCCGGGCAACCTGTTCGCGGTCGTTGTCGCCTCCCCGGCCGCTCCCCGCCGGCGACACCGCACGGCCCCGCCGCCACCTAGCCCCCCTGCTTCGCTGTTTCCTTTTGCCCGTGCACTCCTCTGATTCCAACCGGAGCTGCCCCTCCTCTCTGTCCATTTCTCTTATGACATGTGGGCCCCACTAAAAGGTAATCTCTAGCAAATGTGTATCACTTGCAGCCTCTTCATTTATTTCTGGGATCCATCTTAGAATATGGATTGTAAATAAAGATGGGAAAAATAATTTAATTATGAAATTAAACCAAAAGGGCTATGAAGTAAAAAAATTAAAAAGTTAAGTTTGAATAAATTGCATGAATAAGAATAATGTAATTAAGCTAAAACTAAGCTTGGGTCAATTGTATGCCAAATTAATAAGTTAAAATTAATTAAAGTAAGTTCATGACATGAACAATCACCACGAAATTAACCTTAAGCTAATAAAATGATACTAGCAATAATAAATTAATAATGGTAACAATATCTTGGCTAAAATATTTAGTTATGAAGTTTGGTAAAAGATTCGTACCCATTTCATCTTGTCTAAGCCCATAACAACTAAGATTGCAGCAAAAAAATAATAATTAGTGAAATAATCTGAATGAGTGTAACATCAAATATGACATTTCATTAGTAGGAAATTGAAGTTACCTTGCTTATGAGTTTAACCCTCCAAAATCGTTTGTCGTCACATAAAATATCAAGTGTGGCTTACTCATCTCTAAAATCATGGAAGCCATCTTTCCAAGAGTGCTTAAAATATTTGTAGTAAAGACCTTAACGTTATCTGAAATACTGAGATTTAAGATGACAAATAAAATATGATTAAGAAAGTCTTGAAGAAAAAAGAGCAATCCTTAATCTTTGTCTCGCATCCAAATTCCCCATCATTATCTCGGGATTTAAGTTTAATGATCAAGAATAATTAATAATAAAAGAAATAGCTTAATTAAGTATATCCCTAAAAAGTCATAGCATCTCTTTTTAGTAAAACACAACCGTTGGCCATTTCTAATAATTTTGTTAATGAAGCAGAATAATTAACTTTGCTCATAATAATGATTGGACTGAAATGGCCAACCCCATCATTCAATTAAGTCGTTAACATAATGGTTTGTTAAGCTGGCTACCGCAATCTCAGGTAAATATCGCCTCATGAAATATCAAATTTCATTAAATGATTAACATTACTCATCTTCTGTAAAGCCCCCACATCCTAAAAATACAAAGTTCTATTCCTCTTTACTATCTTCGCTAACCCCTTTTATCTGTCCGTAAGTCTTGCCTGACTCATGGGACTTCCTTGATAAATATAAAATTAATAATGAGAATGTTATCCAATAAATGGTCGAACCTCGCATTGCCCCGATCAGCTATATTTTGACCTCTACCTTTTCAAAAGGGGGTATATTCCTGTAGATACTTCTTCATTTTGGTCCCTCCTTATTCTAAATTTTCCCTCACGGTAAAGCTATTCTGCCACCTCATTCCTTCGCCCAATTCATCTACCGCTGTGCTTTCAACACACTAACTTGAATCATCCTTCTATTCTCAAATCGTAATAAATGTATAATTTAAATTAACTTGGGCATTTAAAGTGTTTGGATTTATTTGGTCTTTCTTTACTTTGCCGCGTATTAGAATCTGAAGACTCGATGAGGCGACGGATTCGAACAAGATCAAGACTCGGGTAAAAGCGACGGATAGGAAGTTAAGATCGCTGACTGAGCAGGCTTTGATTTAGATCAATCAAGGCCATGGTACCCCAAGCAAGGCAAGTCATCACTTTGATCATGTTGATCCTACATTTTATGCAAAATTATGTTTCTTTAAATTATCAAATTGCATGCTTACTTTACTATGCAAATGTATGTTAAAGCTTAAGGTAGTTACCTGCCTATTGTATGTCTTAAAAACTACTATGTCTTTCCTTGACACTTGAATCACCTGACCATTGTCACCCTAGATGTTAATAATAACCTTACTAGCTATAAGTCATATTAATGCCGTGCTAGTCTTGACAAGTCCAGGGCACTAGTGGCCCTGATCATCAATCTTTAAATATGAAAACTGGTTTTGGGACAGTCACGGGATGTACGTGGCTGATTATTCGTGATAACTTAAGTTATGCTTCTCAAAACCTTAAAAATCTGCTATACCAGTCTGGGCGGATGGTAAGAGTGGTGGGTGTGGATGTAGCACAAGGATTGTGGTCTGTGGAATGAACCGCCCGGACAAATTAAGGACTTAATCCTGCGATGACCCCTCCGTGTACAACAGTACAACCACAAGCTGGCAAATTGTAGGCTTGGCTGAATAATTTACTAGACTCTCTAGCCATTTCACGGAGAACGTGTGTAGGTGGGTAATAAAAGCCCCCGTGGAATGGGACATCGGATATAGGTGACGTCGCCGAGGCTAGCGTATGGTGGAGAGTGCAGTCCGAGTGCGCTAACCTGTGGTGGACATCCCGCACAACCTATGGAAGCAACCCCATAGGGGTGAGATGCTAGAGAGCGAGGTATTGTAAAGGCCTCGTGGTAGTCTCTCGATCTGCATGGCTAAGGAATCATGTAGAACCATCGGGACGATTACCTCTTGTGGGTAAAGATGTACAGACTCTGCAGAGTATACAACTATTCGAATAGCCGTGCCCACGGTCAAGGGCGGACACGGAAATCTTCCTCGAGTTAGTTCTATTTCAAAAATCTTTGTGGGTGGGACAAAAACCTATCAGAGGGTGGTACTCTGATTTTGGGCTTTTCCCTGGAGGGACGTACTCCAGCGTGGTTGATAATATGGAAGTGGCATAAGGATCAAAAGCTAGCATAGGTGGTTGGAACCATGTAATCGGTGGATGGAACCTACACCGTTATAAATATTGCACAATTTCAAACTCTTTAAAGCATGTTTATAAAATGCCAAGTTATAGGAGTTTTAATTATGAGTATTGCAAATGTCGCACTAAGCAAATAAAAGAACCTCAAGCCTCCTTTGACAACCTTGCATCTATTATTATTGCATCTGTGTGGTGGCTTGTCGAGTATCATCGTACTCATTCTTGCTTAATCGCTATCATTCATCGAGAAGGAAATAAAGTCAAGCCTGCGATGCCTAAAAGGGTCGACAGAGCTGGAAGACGATGAGGTCATGGACTAGGTTGCGAACCCCGCTTGGTGCTCAGTGGGCAAGTCCCGGGTCCCACCTGTGTGAAGTTTCATTGCTGCATTTTATCATTTTCGCCTAACCGCCCATGAGTAAGTATTCTTTGTATTATTTACGCTTCCGCATGATATGTTTTCGATATACTGATAATGTATCTGTGAGCACTATCTACTGATCCGAGGAATAGTGCGGTGAATCACTGAGGATCCGGGTTTTGCTAACCCGAGGTCCGGCAGAGCTGGTATCGAGCATATCGATCGTAGGTCGTAACCTTAGTTAGCATGGCCGTTAGCTCTATGACTAGAATTATTTCTTCAAAATCTAAATGCAAAATATAAGTAGTATTGCTACTCTTATCCCTCTTAGATGATTCCTCTCATCTATTTGCTTGCCTCGGCCATTTGTAGCTCCAAGGCTCTCTTATCCTGAAGTCAAACTAACGCGTGCCTGAGTTCTCTTCTGAAAAATTATCGTGGGCCAAAATCATAAAACCTATATTGAGTTCTATTTACAAAAGTTGTTTACCCTTGGGAGATTAAATGGTTAAAATTATTTGCAAAGCTTATTTCCAAGCTCATTTCAACAAACCTAAGCTTTCAAGGAAAATTATCCATCCTTGGCTTTGATTTCCCAGCCATAAGTGTAAATCTTGGTGGATTCATGTCAATTATAAGAGAGAATCAATGGTGTGAATGTTTGGAGGAAAAATAGGCAAATCATTTCAAATGACTTGAACCAACTTGAGGATTGGGTTAACCAAATGGATAGACCAGTTACATGATTGGATTGGTTAAAATGGGTGGACCAATTTAAATGATTAGATTGGTTGTGTAAGTAGACTGATGTAAAAGAGATTGGATTGGCTAAAATAAGTGGATCGGTGGAATTTTAGAAAAGTGGGGAGCCTAATAACAATTGTTAGTCGACAGCTTTAATAAACAGTATGGATCCTTGTGGATGTTTATACTGGTGATGTAATGGAATATAGCTGACTACTGGATGGATTATTGAAAATTCTGAGGAAACTAGGAGAAGTAATAATAATCCTTGATTTATAGACTTGAGTAATAATCTTATTCCCGGTGGACTTTTATGACGATGAAGTCGCTTGGGAGGAAATTGCGGATAGTAAGATTGATCACTTGGTAAACAGATAATGAGTATAGATTCAGGGTGAAAAAGGTTGGATTATAGTACAAATGCTATTGGTGGATTGAAATATTGGAACCATAATACAAGTGGTACTGGTGGATTTAAAATGTAAAAGATGTGAGTGGTATTGGTGGATTTAAAACATGGAGATGTTGAAACCATGATACAAACACATACGAGTGGATTTAAAGGTAAAGAATTTGGAGTAATGTTCAGGTAAATAATTGAATGGGATTGTGGAATGATGAACCTAAGACTGGATTTATGATTTTATGTAGGAAAGTGAGATTCATTTGAGGAATATGTAACTCTGATTCGGTGAATGGAACCGTAGATGATACCTTGGAAGTTATATGATCTGCGGACCGGATAAATGATAACACTCACCGTTTGGAGTATTAGACAACCATCATGCCGAGACTAATTGATAAAGGGAGTTACTTTTAGATTCAATCAAGTATATGCAAGATTAACAATGCCTTGGATTCTAAGCCTACGAATAAAAGATTATGGGAATAGAATTAGTCTGTTGATATTGCGATATTGGAGGATGCTAGGATACCTTTGCCAAAAAGGGGGTATTTTAAAAGTTCTAGTATTCCAAAACCATTTCAGTAAAAAATCAATCTTGATATAGAACTCCATATCAAGAGTATACAATGTATTTTCGTTGCAAAAAGGGTTGATTCAAGTTACTTCGAAAACTGGCCCCAGTATTTGAAAATCCAAAATTTTAATTCCCAAGAACTTGCTTCTAAAACCAAAACTTGGGAATCTACTTGCGCTGAAAATTATTGATGAGGTTATCTTGGAAAGGAAATGTTTTCAACCTCAGATTTCTGAAAACTGTTTTCTAAAAGCTCTATTTTCAAAATAATAATAAGAAGCATGAGCTTAGCTACCAAGCACTTCTTAACCCTTTCCTTCGCTACTACATGCGAAAAGGAAATTTTGTTTTCCTATCCCCCCCCTACTTCAAAGGCTTAAGCTCGAAGGTGTCAAGGATGCTCGCGAAGATTTGGTGGCCTCGCTTCAACAAACCTAGTGTTCAGAACCCTGTGCCTTTTTGTGTGTCTCCGCAAATAGGCGTTGCCTTGTCAAAAGATTTTATTTGACCCTGTGCACTGCCTTCTTGTCCTCGGGCGTTGTATTTCGTAGTCACAGGAAAAGATTATTTTCAAAAGCTTGGTTATTCTGTGTGGCTTGTGTACTACCCCAGCTTCTGGGTGTGCACTCCTTAGAAAGGGTTAGAATATCTCATCTCCGTGATTCTTTGCTTGTCTCATGCTTTTCTTTCTCACCTTTTTCTGGAAACCCTACCAAGCCCACATATTGAAGCCGCAAATAGCCAAAACAAAAGCAATCAAGGACGAGTGAAGACCTCTCAACCTTCCAATAATCAGAGGAGACAACCTCGCTAAGAAAATAACAACTAGAAGCCTCAACTCACATCAAGATTCAAGATTCGGATCACTGATTTGTTGTTATTCTCTCCGTACCTACCCGAAGGACCTGTAAGTCGAATCATTACTGATCAGGCTCAATGGATGGAAGCAAGACAACTACCACAGTCGGAAGTAAGAGAGGAAGAATAATAGTTGATGCTCGCAATAACCCCAACCATACGTACAAGCCATCACATGACCCCACTCTGCAAGGAAAGTCAAAGAGAAGCCATCACAATGAAGATAACAAAGAGCCCTACATCAAGTAAACCTCAAAAGAATTGCCATCGATAGGCGATCGTACCACTACATCAGGCGGACCCCAAAAGAATACCATCTGCTTTTATTGCGGAGAATAAGGACATGACGTCCGTAGGTGCCCTGAAAAAAAAGAATGGTAAGGGTGCTCATCCCATTTGCGGTAACATCGGATGCTGCGTGAACCAAGGCCCCAATGGAATCTAGACGGATTAGCACGGGATGCTATCACCACCAATCAAGGCCCTCGAGGAAGCCGTGCCATGGGTTCAAGCGCTTCAAATCTGATGACCTGGGCATTATGTGAGAGACCGCCTCAACGGAGATCGAACAAGCAAGAAAAGGATGTCGTTGCCATCAACCTTGGTTTTGGCAAAGGAAGTGTGTTAGCTCCAAGTGTGTCATCCAGAACCAACAGACCTAACGAAGCCCTACTACCAGTCGGAAGAATTGCCGCCATCTGCGTGCATTGAATGTGGTAAGACAGACATGACGCCCAATCATGCCCTCCTTACGACAGGTTACATGCTTTGCTGTGGACAAGCGGGACACTACAAGACAACCGCCCAGCCGCTTCGTCCTTCTGCAAGAAACACCATCTACCAGAAGGCTGTCTCAAGAACCTAGTGGCATGTACACGCTGTGGAGAAAAAGGACATCAAGCGAATCAATGCCTTGCAAACTGCCCCAACTGTGAAGAAGACCACCCGCCAGGAGAGTGTCCAACGAGCAAGGTCACATGTGTTCTTTGTGAAGGACAGGATCACTGCCCCAAGGATTGTCACATGAACCTGTTGCTGACCAAGGCTGCTGAGATACAAAAACTGAGCTCCCAAGCCACCATCAGACTCGTCATGAATGGAGCTGACAAGAGCAATTAGTACCGGTCACTCTTCATGTTAAGGGGGGTAGCCTAAATAAATAAGAAGTGTCGAAGCACCCTGAGGTTAGACCCTGCTACCGCTTCAGCATAAAGAGAAATAGCAATCATCACTGAAGAAACAACAAGCCCTCGAAATGTTAAGCGATGAAGTGAAGCTAGCTGCAATCTATCCAGATGAACAAGGTCTCCTGTGTGGTGTTTTCTCCAAGTGTTGACCATTTTTATTTGGATATCCCCTCTTCGGATGGCTCCAAGAAAAGGGCGTAGTATCAAGCAGTACCCTAGATTCCTTTTGCTAGCCAGCTTGTTCCCACCTACTTCTTTCTGCTCCACTCGAATCTCGAGGACGAGATTCATGTTAAGGGGGGTAGGATCTGTAACATCCCAATTAGAGAACTAATGTAATTGCGAAAAACTGTAAAATATTTTAATTATTTTTCCCGAGTTTCTCCAAAAAGTATTTGGTGTTACTCGAATTCTCAAGTTGATTTCTAGCCGATAGCCCGACTAACGAAAAATCAAAACCTTGGATCAAGAACCAAGATTTAAAATCCAATTCAGAGAAATCCATTATCCTTGAGAGTCCTATTTTCAAGTTTAAAAAAAAAATGGGAATCCTGATATTCAAAACCGAGGATGGAAATTTGAGAACCAATACAAAAATCATTCAATCCAATTTTTGTATCTAGAAATTCTTATATTCACTAAAACCTCTCCTGGGCTGGCCCATTTCTCTTCCCGGCCCGACCTCCCTTTTCTTCCTTTCCTTTTCTGGCCCGTAGGCCTGCCCTTTCTTTCTTCGGCCCTGGTTCACCCGACCGTGGCCGTTCTCTTCCTCCTCCCCGTTTCTTCCTCCCTCTCCTCCCTGCTCATGGCGTCGCCGGCCCAGCCCCATGCTTCGGCCTCGCCCACCAGCTACAGCCGCCGCAGCTCGCCCCCGTACGCGCAATCACGCCCCTACCACCGGCCTACTCCCCGCGCCACTCCCCTACCTGCGCACGGCGCCATGCCGGCGACTGCGCGCCATGCCGACGTACACCTTGCCCACGTCGTCGCCCATGCCGGAGGTACCCCGCGTCACCTCATCTCCAATGGCCTTTGCTGGCGATAAAAGGAGCTCAAGCTCGTCTCCTCCTCCTTCCCCCTCCATTTGAGCTCGCTCGAGCAAGTCCCCTGCGCTAGCGCCGGTCACCACCTCGTTCCGTCCACCACGACGGCTCTTTCTCCAAATTGAGTGCGTCATGGCGTGCCTCCGCTCCCCAGCTACTCCCCCTCCGAGTTAATCGGATTTTTGTGCACCGAGCTCACCGGGATGGCCATCTTCCCCATCTCCGGCCGAAACGCCGCCGCCACGCCGCTCCTCCTCGGTCGAGCTCCCTTCGATTCCCCACTTGGAGAGCATCTCCACGATGCCATGAAGCTTCCACAACCGTCGGCCAAGCTCCCCATCGCCTGAGCTCCTCCCTCCACGGTGGTCTCTCCGCGCCGCCGCCCGTGCTCGCCGCCAGCCCGCTCCGGCATCTCTCTGATCGAACCAACCACTCAGGTAAGCTCCAAGTACTTCACTACTGCTCATGCGCGCCTCATCTTGCCCCTATCCCTTCCCGGCCGTCGGCGCCCCCGTCTCCCCTCATTGCCGACCGCCTAGGCTCACCGCCAGCTCACCTTGGCGCCTCCCCTGCCAAAGCCACCGCCTCCCCGAGCTCCTCATCGCCGGGGCAACCCGTTTCGCCGGTCGTTGTCGCCTCCCCGGCCGCTCCCCGCCGGCGACACCGCACGGCCCCGCCGCCACCTAGCCCCCCTGCTTCGCTGTTTCCTTTTTGCCCGTGCACTCCTCTGATTCCAACCGGAGCTGCCCCTCCTCTCTGTCCATTTCTCTTATGACATGTGGGCCCCACTAAAAGGTAATCTCTAGCAAATGTGTATCACTTGCAGCCTCTTCATTTATTTCTGGGATCCATCTTAGAATATGGATTGTAAATAAAGATGGGAAAAATAATTTAATTATGAAATTAAACCAAAAGGGCTATGAAGTAAAAAAATTAAAAAGTTAAGTTTGAATAAATTGCATGAATAAGAATAATGTAATTAAGCTAAAACTAAGCTTGGGTCAATTGTATGCCAAATTAATAAGTTAAAATTAATTAAAGTAAGTTCATGACATGAACAATCACCACGAAATTAACCTTAAGCTAATAAAATGATACTAGCAATAATAAATTAATAATGGTAACAATATCTTGGCTAAAATATTTAGTTATGAAGTTTGGTAAAAGATTCGCACCCATTTCATCTTGTCTAAGCCCATAACAACTAAGATTGCAGCAAAAAAATAATAATTAGTGAAATAATCTGAATGAGTGTAACATCAAATATGACATTTCATTAGTAGGAAATTGAAGTTACCTTGCTTATGAGTTTAACCCTCCAAAATCGTTTGTGCGTCACATAAAATATCAAGTGTGGCTTACTCATCTCTAAAATCATGGAAGCCATCTTTCCAAGAGTGCTTAAAATATTTGTAGTAAAGACCTTAACGTTATCTCAAATCTGAGATTTAAGATGACAAATAAAATATGATTAAGAAAGTCTTGAAGAAAAAGAGCAATCCTTAATCTTTGTCTCGCATCCAAATTCCCCATCATTATCTCGGATTTAAGTTTAATGATCAAGAATAATTAATAATAAAAGAAATAGCTTAATTAAGTATATCCTAAAAAGTCATAGCATCTCTTTTAGTAAAACACAACCGTTGGCCATTTCTAATAATTTTGTTAATGAAGCGTAATAATTAACTTTGCTCATAATAATGATTGGACTGAAATGGCCAACCCCATCATTCAATTAAGTCGTTAACATAATGGTTTGTTAAGTCGCTACCGCAATCTCGTGTAAATATCGCCTCATGAAATATCAAATTTCATTAAATGATTAACATTACTCATCTTCCGTAAAGCCCCACATCCTAAAAATACAAAGTTCTATTCCTCTTTACTATCTTCGCTAACCCTTTTATCTGTCCGTAAGTCTTGCCTCGACTCATGGGACTTCCTTGATAAATATAAAATTAATAATGAGAATGTTATCCAATAAATGGTCGAACCTCGCATTGCCCCGATCAGCTATATTTTGACCTCTACCTTTTCAAAAGGGGGTATATTCCTGTAGATACTTCTTCATTTTGGTCCCTCCTTATTCTAAATTTTCCCTCACGGTAAAGCTATTCGCCACCTCATTCCTTCGCCCAATTCATCTACCACTGTGCTTTCAAAGACACTAACTTGAATCATCCTTCTATTCTCAAATCGTAATAAATGTATAATTTAAATTAACTTGGGCATTTAAAGTGTTTGGATTTATTTGGTCTTTCTTTACTTTGCCGCGTATTAGAATCAAGACTCGATGAGGCGACTGATTCAACAAGATCAAGACTCGTAAAAGCGACGGATAGGAAGTTAAGATCGCTGATCGAGCGGTGCTTTGATTTAGATCAATCAAGGCCATGGTACCCCAAGCAAGGCAAGTCATCACTTTGATCATGTTGATCCTACATTTTATGCAAAATTATGTTTCTTTAAATTATCAAATTGCATGCTTACTTTACTATGCAAATGTATGTTAAAGCTTAAGGTAGTTACCGCCTATTGTATGTCTTAAAACTACTATGTCTTTCCTTGACACTTGAATCACCTGACCATTGTCACCCTAGATGTTAATAATAACCTTACTAGCTATAAGTCATATTAATGCCGTGCTAGTCTTGACAAGTCCAGGGCACTAGTGGCCCTGATCATCAATCTTTAAATATGAAAACTGGTTTTGGGACAGTCACGGGATGTACGTGGTGATTATTCGTGATAACTTAAGTTATGCTTCTCAAAACCTTAAAAATCTGCTATACCAGTCTGGGCGGATGGTAAGAGTGGTGGGTGTGGATGTAGCACAAGGATTGTGGTCTGTGGAATGAACCGCCCGGACAAATTAAGGACTTAATCCTGCGATGACCCCTCCGTGTACAACAGTACAACCACAAGCTGGCAAATTGTAGGCTTGGCTGAATAATTTACTAGACTCTCTAGCCATTTCACGGAGAACGTGTGTAGGTGGGTAATAAAAGCCCCCGTGGAATGGGACATCGGATATAGGTGACGTCGCCGAGGCTAGCGTATGGTGGAGAGTGCAGTCCGAGTGCGCTAACCTGTGGTGGACATCCCGCACAACCTATGGAAGCAACCCCATAGGGGTGAGATGCTAGAGAGCGAGGTATTGTAAAGGCCTCGTGGTAGTCTCTCGATCTGCATGGCTAAGGAATCATGTAGAACCATCGGGACGATTACCTCTTGTGGGTAAAGATGTACAGACTCTGCAGAGTATACAACTATTCGAATAGCCGTGCCCACGGTCAAGGGCGGACACGGAAATCTTCCTCGAGTTAGTTCTATTTCAAAATCTTTGTGGGTGGGACAAAAACCTATCAGAGGGTGGTACTCTGATTTTGGGCTTTTTCCTGGAGGGACGTACTCCAGCGTGGTTGATAATATGGAAGTGGCATAAGGATCAAAAGCTAGCATAGGTGGTTGGAACCATGTAATCGGTGGATGGAACCTACACCGTTATAAATATTGCACAATTTCAAACTCTTTAAAGCATGTTTATAAAATGCCAAGTTATAGGAGTTTTAATTATGAGTATTGCAAATGTCACACTAAGCAAATAAAAGAACCTCAAGCCTCCTTTGACAACCTTGCATCTATTATTATTGCATCCTGTGTGGTGGCTTGCTGAGTATCATCGTACTCATTCTTGCTTAACTGCTATCATTCAGTCAGAAAGGAAATAAAGTCAAGCCCTGCGATGCCTAAAAAGGGTCGACAGAGCTGGAAGACGATGAGGTCATGGACTAGGTCGCGAACCCCGCTTGGTCGCTCAGGCAAGTCCCGCGGTCCCACCTGTGAAGTTTCATTGCTGCATTTTATCATTTTGGCCTAACTGCCCATGAGTAAGTATTATCAGATATTTACGCTTCCGCATGATATGTTTTCGATATACAGTAATGTATCTGTGAGCACTATCTACTGATCCAGGGAATAGTGCGGTGAATCACAGAGGATCTGGGTTTTGCTAACCCGAGGTCCGACACCGGGACACCGCCGCGACCAAATCCCCGATCCCCCGCGCCTCCCTTCCTTTCCTGCTCCCCCTCCTTCCTTAATTCCTCCGCCGTATCCGCACCGGTCGAGAAATTCGGCGAGCAATTAAGCCCCGTGTCCCCTCCTCCGCCCTATAAAAGCCCACCCTCGGCTTCGCCTCCCTCCGCCCAGCACCCGACGCGCTCCACCTCCCTTCCCGAGCACCGTAGCGCCCCGCCGTCGTGCTCCCTCTCTCCCCGAGCTTCGCCGCACTCCGGTGAGCAATCCTTGCCACCTCGGACCGTCCCGGAGCTCACCACCGCCACCCCCGAGCACCCCTGTGCCCGTGCAAACCTCCCCGGCACCTCGGCCGTCCCTTCCCGCCGCCGGAGCACCGTCGCACCGGAGGACCCGTACTGCGCCACCGCTCCTCCTCGTCGCCGGCCATCCCCGCTCGTCGCCGGACCCCGCAGACCCCTCCACCAGCACCACCTTCGCACCGAGATCCCATTTTGGGCATCACCCGACCCCCCTCCGACCACCCCTCGCCGCCGGCAACCCCGCCTCCGGCCACCTCTGCCCGACCCCGCCAGCAGGTACCCCACAAAGGGTTTACCTACCCTTTATGGGTAGGCAAAGCCTCCCCGCCCGACTGGTTACCCCCGCTCTCCTTCTCCCCTGGCTCCTCGGCCGCTGCGAGCCCCCCCGCCCGCACGCCGAGGTTGAGCTCTTTCTTTTTTTTCCATGGCCGACAGATGGGTCCCACCCGTCAGCGGCCGCCGGTCTGCGCTGGCCACTGCCGCCTGGATCCCACCCGTCTGCGCTCCTCACTGACACCTGGGCCCAGAGCCCAGAGGGGTCCCACCTGTCAGAAGCAGAGCCTGTTGGTTCACTGTCCAGTGGGTCCCACCTGTCATAGACTCAAAATAAAAGCAATAAAATAAAAGATTAAAAATTAAATCCTGCCAGTGGGCCCCACCTGTCAGAAATTTGGGAATTTCTGGATTTATTCAATCTGAGATTTTCAAATGGGCATAACTTTCTTATTTTAACTCCAAATTGAGCCATACAAATTTCTAAATTATTCTAAAATCATAATCTATCCAAATATGGCCTCTATTTGAGTTTTTGAGTTTATTAGAATTATTGTTTGTATTTATTTGTTTTGTTGCTTCGTCTTTTCTCGCGTAGATTCCAACGTTGTCGAAGATCTCTCCACTCCTCGGCAGGAAGACCCCGAGAGCGTGCAAGAAGGCAAGTCTCTTTGATCATCTTGAACCTATGATTTTGAAATGTTTTAATTATTTTAAATTATGTGCATTGCTATTTACATGCAACATTAGTTCAAATATTAAGGCATTAGTTAATCCAACCTTGTTATACCCTTCATTGAACTTTGAATGCCTTATACCTTGTAACCCTAGTATTACCTTTGTCTCAATAATGAGAATTACATAATCCTTTGGTAAAATTAGATGGTAGTATAATGCTTAGTCATGCTATTTAATTATTTTGTAATCTTGAAAATGGGAAATTATGATTTGTTATATTAAACCTTGTGTTTACAAGTTTAGTGGCGATTGGAGTTGCCACTGTTCGTTTAAAAATAAAATAAAATGTGAAAATTTGTTTAGATTAAGGTGGATGGTTTGTTTGGATTGGTGCGGGAAGCACGAGATCTTGTAAAGTGTATGTTCCACCCTAGTCAACTAAGGACCGACGCTTGTGTTTGTCCAGACTGAGCACTATCGTACAACCCTAAGTCTATATGGGTACGACCTAGCTGAGTAACTCATGATAGTCTAGTTTAGGTGCCACCAGTGGAAAGTGGGTGCCAGGGAGTTACTGGTTATTCACAGTGAGGGACAGGGATTTACTGTACTCATATGGCGCAAGAGGGGGCTTCGGATTGGGCAGATTTAACCCTTCTGCGGTGAAACCTCAGCGGGTGGTGTCTAGCTAAGTAGCTAGTCTAGAGGTAGGTAAAGGCTTTGTGATAATTTATCTGTGTCTCGTGCCAAAGGAAGCGTGGTGACTGTTAAGATAATTTATCTCTTGGGGGTAAAGTTGTACAACCTCTGCAGAGTGTCAAACTATTCGAATAGCCGTGCCCACGGTCAAGGGCGGGCAAGAAATGCATTCACATGGTAGATTTTTTGTTTTGGTTTTTAAATCAAAGTTTTTGGAATTCCGAGAGTGGAGGGAACTCTCGGAAGGGTATCCTGGCAGTTGGAGCCAGAGAGGGTGGATGGAAAACTTAGTCAGATAGACTGGATTAACTAGTGTTGGTAGATGGAACCTTCACTATAGAATTAATGATAGTTCTGTTAAAATATTTACTTTATTAAATTGATGCCTTTGAAAATAATTAGTAATAATTGAAATTAAAACATTGCTTTGTGCAAAAGAACCATATAGCCCTCCTTTGTCAAGCCTTGCATCTATTGCATTTTTCTCAAGACTTGCGGAGTACTTTATGTACTCACCTACTGCACTCAAAAACAAATCTCAGAAGAATACGAAGCTCAAGAAGGTGACTATGACTACTTCGCGGGTGGATTCGACGAAGGATTTCAGGAGTTCTAGGTCGCGCTTCCCCAGTCAACTGCCTGTGGCGTATTGATGGGGCTTCACCGAGTTTATCTTTTGCTTCTATTTTATTTCATGTGTGCGAGGTCTTGAAACCTCAATTGTAATAATGAGACCTTTTCGGTTAGTACTCTCAATTATTGTAATAACACGATGCTGGAGATGTATTCATTTCTGTTTAACTGTGTGCTCTAGCTTTGATATGGGACTAGTGCAGTAATACACAGAGGGTCCGGGTTCGAAAATCCGGGGTCCCGACAAGCAGGGAGAAGAAGGAACAGCAGAGGGTAATAAAGAAGCAGATGAAGGACCAACAACAGAGGAAAGAATGGCTTGTGCACGCACAGTCAACTCTGATGGGACAGTCCTACTACTAGCCGGTTGGTTCACGTCGCTAGGCGTCTCCACCTTACCCTGGGGCTTCTCCCCCACCTCAGCAATCACATCACAATGAGTTGATGACTTCTCTAGTAAATCCTTAGTTAGCTTCACACATTGTTCATTCAAAGCAACGAGTTCAAGTTTTAGTTTATCACAACTAATGCATGGTGAGCTAACAGGATCCTTAGTCGCGTACTGAGCCATTTTCTTGTTGTTGTCAATCATTTCTTGAAACTGTTTGAAAACAGATTCAAGTTCAGCAGTTAATCTAGGACAGTTCAAGCATGAAGCAGCTGGCTCAAGTAACCAAGCATACAACTCAGAAATTTTATGATATGCCCGTTTTAGATTCATCTTCAAATTATTACAACTTTCACAAGTCTCGGGCAGATCAAGGAGCATGGTATAAAGATCTCTAAAAGCATTGTCCTTATCCTCACATGAGGTGCAAGAAGTAGTCTCAACAATAGTAGGTGAAGCAACAGCTATCCTACTCATCTCTAACTCAGCAAGCAGACTAACATTCTCCACCTTAATTATGTCAAGCTCAAAAGACAGACTAGCATGAGAGGTCCTTAATTTCTCCATGTCATCAAGCAAGGCACAACATGTATCACAATCATCACGGGAGGGAGCAGATGTAAGTGAAGTAAGCTCCCGTGATAGTCTATCTACTTCCTTCTCTAACTCAGTACACCTAGCCCTAGCTCTAGCATGAAAACCACCTAGCTTAAGAAAAGCATGATTGAGCTGGTCGTAGGTAGGGCATACCTCGTCCGAGCCGGAGTATAGCTCGCTGTCGCTCAGTTCGCCCTCGAGGGCCATGAAGCACATGCCGGAGAAGTCGTCGCCGCTCTTGGGGTCTTGGTCACCCGTCCCGTCGTCGTCGCTCCATCCCTCCACCTCGCTGAGGTCGAGGTCGTCGAAGGCGGTGAGGACGCGGTGGAAGAGCTTCTTGGCTTTGCCAAGGTCGCGGAACTTCTTCTTCCCTTGTGCATGAACTGGAGGATTCTTGTTGCGGTTCTTGTCGGTGTAGTCGTTCTTGCCTGAACAGCCGTAGTCAGCTTTGCCCTTCTCTAGCTTGGGGCAGTTTGCCCGAATGTGGTTGGGGCCACCATACTCGAAGCAAATGACTGGTCCGCCTCTCTTTCTGTCCCTCCTCCTCTTGTAAGCATGAGAGAACTTCCGAGCTAGGAGGGCCAGCTGTTCATCCTCAAGCTGCTCTAACTGATCATCAGTTACGTCACAGAGAGCAGCAAGAGAGAATCCACACAGCGAATCAGAAGAAAAACCAGAAGCCGAACTGGGATCGGTGACTAGAGCCATCGACTGTGACTTCGACTTGCGAGAGACAATGTCAATCTCGTGAGTCTTGAGGCGCGAGTACATCGTATCAAGAGTCAAAGTCGAGAGGTCTGTGGTGTCCTTGATGGTAGTCACCTTCATCTCCCAAACACGAAGGTCGACTGCAGCGAGCATCTGACGAGCGTTGTCCGAGTCGGGGTATGTGAGACCGACCGCTCGGAGGTTGCTCAAGATTTTGTAAAAACGTGCAAAACACTCATCAAGGGACTCGCCAGCGAGCATTTCAAACTTGTTGTAATCTCGCTTGAACTGATCCTGTCGCACCGTCTTTATCTGGGTGGTGCCCTCATGGTATGCATCGAGGGTCTCCCAGATATCGAAGGCGGACGAAAGATGAGATATGCGGTCAAACTCGCTACGACTCAAGCCCTGGATAATGATGTTCTTTGCCTTAGCATTTGCCTCAACATCATACATATTCCCAGCATTGATGTTCTCATCGGCAGGAACAACAAACCGGACCTTGACCTTGCGTCAGATGGCGTACCCCTGAGCCTGGATATAAGTTTCCATTCGGCTCTTCCAGAAGGGGCAATCGATGCCATAAAAAACAGGAGGCTTGGTCGAGTACTTGTCCGTCGCCATGGCTCTTGAGACCGGTTAAGATATATGAATTAGAGCTAACCGGCTCTGATACCAATTGTTGGATCGGAAATGGCGACAGAGGGGGGGTGAATGTCGATTCTTTAAAAAAAACTTCCCTCACGAGTATCCACTTACGAGCGCTTTTCTCCAGTAGCTACAGAGCTACGAAGGGGACAGCAGATGCTCACTGAAACTCAACAGAGACTAAACAGGCAGAAGACTTGCTGGCCGAAAACTCAATAGCTAAAGCAAAAGACTATATAGAATTTGATCGGCAAAGAAAGAACTGCTGCCAAGAACTACAGCCGAGTTCACCGAGAGCAACATGTACAGATCGGAAGGAGAGTCTACAAGCCAAAAGAAACACAAGAAACCGAAAGCTTCTAGAGAGTAAAAGACTGCACTGCAGCTTTGAACTTTAGTTGGTATAGCACTTGTACCATTTTTGAAGTGAGTTCATTTGGCTGGACTACAAAGAAATGAACCAAACCGCAAATAGCAAGCACAAATATTGATTCGGCTGCCCAAAAAGAGATTGAAGAAAGTGGCTTGCTAAAAGAAACTTGGACTGCATGTAGCACTGAAAAAATAAGCCTAGATCAGCAAATAACCAGCAAAAATTACAGCTGAAAATGAGCTCATTTGAACTGCATGCAGCAAGGATGAAGACAGCACAAAAAATGAGAAATTTGCTGCCTTAAACCAAGTTTCCTACTGCCATCTGGGAATACAAAATTGAAGGGTTCCTGCTGGCCGAATCCTTAAAAGAGAAATAGTACTAGGTAGTTGCAGCAAGCTTGCTGTCCTTCTTTGGTCGAAGAGGACAGGAGCTCAGTTCCAAAACTGCTTTCGGCTAGCACTCACCAAGAGGCAGCAACACACAAGAAGATAGCCGAGCAGGAATCAAAGCCAAATCAAAATGCAAACTGAAAGAATAGGGGGCTGCGTAGACCAACGAAACTGAATCAAAATGCTTATATTGCTCAGAGAAAGCAAGGAGATGAATGATTAAACAAGAGGAATGATTACATATGGTTGTTCTCAGCTCATCTCTCTCAATCTCTCACTAACAAGTCCCCATACATGCTTGAGAATCAAGAACTCATAGCACACATGCATAGGAGACACACCCACTTTCTCAACCACTAAAGCACAAAGCAAAAAGCCCTAAAACTCCTCCCCAAGTCATACATACAACCAGGAAATACACTCCTATTTATAGCATTCCTTGATGGGTTTACATTTTGCTTTGCCCGTTTTACCCTCCATGCTTTGCCCGCTAACCCGCTTCCTTTTGCAGTCTTGCGCTTTCAAACGCCCGCTGCAACTTCCGGGAAGCTTCCGCGTTCCTTGCCTCGCACGCCTCGCAACCACCTCGAGTTCACGTCGTCTTCGACACATCCCGACTGTTCTGACCTCAGCGCCATCTGCGCCTAGTCCAGTCCTCCGTGTCTCGCCACGACTCTACTCGACGTCCTGCAGCCATCACAAACAAGAAACACATCAAATAGCACCGCTCGATACATGAAAGCATAAATGCATTAATGAAATGACCCAAACCTGATAAGTCACATAATATGCAATCTAAACCCTTTGACCAGGATTGACCAAGTCCGACCGAGTCCATTGCACCGTGCAACGACATGGTCTGAACCACACAAACAAACTCGAATTTCCTAAACCCGATGTCAATTACTCATCACACAATCGGGGTCACCTCCACATGGTCCATAAGCAACCATGGAGTGGAATGATGTACCCTGTTCATTTGTCGGAAAACTCCTGACACGAGGAATACATCAGTATTATTAGCTTTCAGCTTCTTAATTAAATCAGCAATTCCGGGAGAAATCATGCAGAGCAAAAACAGAAGGCATTGCTTTTGGTAATCCTATGAGTGAACTAAGAAATGAACAGTGTTTCTAAACACAAAATTACATCTGTTGCAGTGCTGAATAATTGGCTAATGAGTTCTATCTTGGCTTTGTTCTGTAATAAGAGAAATCTTGGGATATCTCTACATAAGGCACGAGGCGAATTAGTCAGCAAGGTTATGATTTGATTGCTTGTGTAAATTCCACTGTAGCTACAATTTTTTCTTACTGGCATAAAAAGAGAAAATGAGTAAAATCAATAAGTGTTCCTAAGCACACTCTGTTCTGTTCATTTACATATATAAAAAAAAGGAAAGGTGCATATCCAGGTTTTCCAAAAGGTAAATAGCAGAATGGCAGAACCTGGCAAAATCCAAAACACGAAAGCGCAACAGTGCCATAAAATAGTAACTAACATCCCGATTAACTTGAAGTTGGGACCTGGGTGAGCTTACCTCGGTGGTCTCTTCTCCAGGCATGCGACCGTGCTATCCACATCAAAGCACACCGCATCGGCATTGCGCCATGTCTCAAAGAGCCTCTGGACAAAAGCGGGAAAAGCACAAATAATTGCGTAAACCAGCCATACAACGATTTCGGTGGACGAATGGCTGGTTGGTGACGAATGACGATGTTTTGCAGAGCACTTCCTCCCCTCACCAAATATGTCAATTCTGTTGTCACCATCCAATGGCAAGTGGGCCCACGACTAGGTTGGTGGAAAAATACGGCATCTTCCAACATGGAGACATAAGTACGCACGGCATGTAGAAAGACGTGTTTACGGGCGGAGACAATCTTCGGACCTGTTGTAAATAGCTTCCGGTTTTTGACTTTCTAGAAGTCTGACATGTCAACAACATGCTTTGCGAGGTAATCTCTAAAATTATTTGTAGAATGGCTACAAAAATTATTTTGAATGGAGTGACTTTTCGATGTAAGCGTCTGTTACTCCTTCAATCTCCCTTGTGATCAGATAAAAGTCAAAAATCACAATAAAAAACCACAACACTTTTGAACAGGACATTCTCCGAACATTTCTTTGTTCAGGTCTAATTTGCAATGCACGAATTTGATATGAATTTTACGAAATTTCAAATGGAACAGATTAATTTCTGTTGCAAATGGGGTTCGTAGTGTGCTCCATTGGTTCCGACTACCATACTGTTCAATGCAGCACGAACTAGAGATTTAGGCGCTATTTTTTCTGGCTTTTGCTTATAATTTTCTCTAAACAAATAAATAGGATGGTTTCTTCATCATCGTTTCAAAGCGGTTTATCGAGACAGTCATTTCAAAATGGTTTATCAGCTTGTTGTTATTCGATTCGTTCGTATAAGCGCTCGTAACAAACTTAAAAATAATTGGCCACAGTTATAAACCATCAACTTCGGTCGAAAAGAATGCACCTTATAGTTTGGTAGCTAGCGTAACTAATGTTTTCAAAAACTGAAGTCTGAAGAACCCATGTTGCACGGCATGTTAGTTTTGTTGCAATATATCTTTCCTAAATCTTATTGCGAGAGCTATTTGTTGCTACAAGTGATTTAAGATGTTGGTACTATATGTTTTTATTATTGCAATATAGATTTTTTGAGATCCTGCACAATGCTATCCAAAATGTGGCGTACTTTTCATTTAAATGTTGATACTGTTATTTTTATTGTATTTTTTCTATTGTGAGAATGAAATTTATTCAATTATTTTTGCCAATGTTGCAACAGTTGTTGTGCAATGCTACATACACATAATCAATATGTTTTGTAGTTTGTTTCAATTGTTGTATGAATTTGTTGCACATGTGATGTCATTTTGCCTCATCATTTGATTATGTTTTGCTTGTTACATCGTTGGAAGCTTCTTTTGAACTAGATGAGCTGTAAAAAATATTGCAAACATCATTGTTTATTGTTAATAATATTTTTTCGTTACAGTGATTGATCATATTTGTTGTGTATAGTATTATCAAATGTTGTGCCATTCAAGAGAGGACCATACAATAGGAGAGTTTCCATCAGACGTACGGGCGCTAGCAATGCTCTTTTTTTATGACCACAGTAAGTTAGTGCGAAGTTGAAACCTCTCATGCTCCTTTGTAAGTTCTAGATCCAAGGCATGATTATTAGCCACTCGACATAGGTGCCACACAAGTAGATTGGACATTGGCTTGCTCCCTCTCTTATTTTTTTTGCAGGAAGGCATTGGCTTGCAAAGTTCATAAAATTACAAAAATGACGAAAATGGACCAGCCAATCTTTAGATACCATCAAACATTGACATAGCCGTCATACTTACAATTCGCTTCTGTATAACTTAGACCCCATTTCGACGCAACCAATTCACATCCTCTGCCGTATGGGCCTTTGTACTTATGCGACAACCCTGATCAAAAAGTAACCGTAGCAAGTACTTTTTAAGAAAACAATATAGCATTCATGCGGGCAGCAAATCACTATAGCAATTGATCTGAGCCACTCGTTTTTTTATCCGGCAGCTGTGGACGGGGGAATTGCAACTTACAGTCCCCTTTTGAAACTCACGAGTGTGTCGAAATTTTCATATTTTTAACACACATCCATTTTCACCGTATATGCTCCGGCACTACCGATGACATTGGAATACTCGATTTCAACATTCCAATTTTGGTTGCATAGTGCTCATTTGAATGGAATTGGATCGAAAGTAGCCGAACTGTACAATCCCGTTGCAATTAGGCACGCTTGACCAAAAGTTTAATCACCACCAACATTAGATATTCAGATTTCGATGTTCTGCTTTTAGTTAATCAGAATAGGATTTGGGGGCCGCTCTAAATGGCTGTAAACCAGTTTTTTTTTTTGCATGTAGAATTCTGTCTGAAAATATACTGTAGCGATTATTTGATTTTTTAATAAAAAATGAGAAAAAAGTTGTAAAAAATTTAAAAAAACACCGTTATATCCTTGAGACAATGTAAAGAAATAAGGAGAAAAACAAAAACAAAAAAGACCAAAAAAAAAAGAAATTAAGAAGATGAGAAATTGAAACTATTTGGAGCAAAACCTTAATTTGGGGACGCTTAGTTTGGCTTAAATAAACTAGCTTATAGCTTATCTTGCACATCACAAATAATGCAAACGAATACGGAAAAAGATAAAAAAAACCAAAAACTCTAAAAAGATAAAAAAAATTAAAATTAAGAAATAATGAACTAAAAATCAAAAGCTAAAATCGAAACAACTGTAGCCAGGCTCGAGTACCAGACCAACCCAACCAAAACATTGGTCAAAACCAGAAAATTGCAGCCAAAGGATTTGGCGTGCCCAGTCTTCCACACATGGCGTTAGGAGCAGAGTTTGATGAGAACGGCATTTCCCGCTCGATGCGTGCACTCAGGCACGGCAATGGCGGCCGGGGTGCCAACGGAGGCTAGAGGGCGTGAGGCAGTGGTGGGGCTCGACTCCTGCACGGGGATGGTGGGAAGCAACCACGAATCAACTCGCAAGGCGGGGAGGGGGGTTAGTATTGTCCACTCCCATTCTCATCGCATCGCGAATCCCCACTCCCACTCAGCCACTCTCCAAACGCCCCCAGTTCTCTCCTCTCCTCTCATCTCCTTCGCTCTTCGAGAGAAGCTGGCCGGGGTAGAAATGCTTGACCCGCAGATAGAGTGGAGGAACCGAACGAGGGAGATGGCTTACGATATTAAGGACTATGGTGGGTTTTTTTAGCTGATGGTTTATGGTTTAAATATTTGAATTTTGACTGTTCGTAAGAGATAGTACATATAGAAAAATAGATGTATACGATTTTGGTTAGTACAACTGAACTCAGTACATTTTTTACTATAATCTTTATATTGATTCTGTCTAAAAAACGTATTATTTAAAAGTTAGTTTCTGATTACAGTACTAGCGTAAGTCAAAAATAAGTCTGATGGAACCCAGCCGTAACATCGTAAGTGCATGCGAGAGGGAGAGAGAAGCAGTAAATAAAGGAGGAAAAAAACCTGTGTTGTGTGGATCTAATTTTCTCTTCATGCAAATAAGTGCTCATTCTGCTAGCTGATCTGTTGTTCTTGAGTTCAGTTTTAGTTGGCTTCTATATATATATCCACTATGAGAGTGCAAGAATTGAAGAGGTGGAGGCTTATTTTGAGTGGCTTATGGCTGAAAACACTATAACTAGCTGAAAAAAACATTGTAACTGACAGAGACTTATTTAGCATAATTAAATTTAAAAAAAATTTAAAAATGTAAAAAATATGTTAGCCCATTACGTATAATACAAATAAATACGGGAAAAAAGAACCGGCAAAAAAGCTCAACAAAAAGCCAAAAGTTCAGAAAAAGACGAAATTTATGAATAGTGAAAAATAAGCCAGAAGCTCAAGTCGAAACGATCACCACCTTAGAGTCTGCTATCCGCGTTGCAGCTAATATGCTTCCCAACCATCCTACACTAGTTTGGAGAATCTAAAATAAAAATAACACGGTAGCCTTATACTTTATATATGTATTTATTAACGTATCTATCAATAATATAGTAGATACTTGCCCTCTTCTTTTCAGTTTCTAAAAACTGCTTTTAGAGTTTTCTACAATAATTAGCTTTCAAACGAAGTGTTTTTCAAAGCAGGGTCTACACGTTAATTATAGTACACATTGTAGCAACTTCATTTATATTAGCAAAAACCACACGCGAGTTTCTGTTACTCTATACTCTATCTCACGAATAGCGCAAAAGTCATAAGTCGCAAACATAAACTATAAGCCGTAACAAAAAAGAACATGCCCGGTAATACATTCTAAATTTTGTAACATCAACTAATTTCATAACAAAATTCAATGATAAATAACTATATATCAGACAATATACCAAAATAAAAAAACCTATTATCAGTGAATGATCTAGGATGAATCCGAGAACATACTATTACACGTATTTTTTTAAGTGTCTTGCTTTGTCAATGTCGTGCATATTTTCTTTTATTTTCACCTTTTTTGTCAACGTGTTTAAGTCTTCTTTTTTAAAGATATATATAGTTTTTAATATGTGAGGTACTAATTTTTAGTATGTGAAGGTATACGCTATGTAAACTGTAGTTCTTACATGTAGAACACTAATTTTGATATGTGAAAATATATACTATATAAGCTTAGACTCTAACTAATAAAACTTAAAATCCGTGTGGGACCTATACTCCATATTGGACAATATGCATCCGCCCCTGGATTTCGTGACGCTGAGATTGTAAAGGATGATGCATGAATAGAGAAGCAGGGCCACCAGGACGAATATTAAGGTATTGAACGGTGACTATTGGTTCCTACCAACAGAAGATACCGGCCATCTGGGCGATGTTCTGATGAGACGCTGGACATCTTGCGGTGACTTTTGATTCCTTCCAGGGAAAGCAGGTGGTTTGAGCTACCCTGGGGCCCAGCTGATACAGTCGACAGTTCGCCTGCCGCACAAGGGGCTCAAGAACGACGGCTTCATTCGCCTCGCAGAGATCAGTCAACGGTTCGCCTGCCGCACCCGCACGAGGGGCTCAACAGTGGCGGAGACGCGGGACAACTTCGCGCGCACCATGGAGGCGCTCAGGGAGCGGTTCGGGGCCGTCTTCTACGTGCCCGGGAACCATGACCTCTGGCTGCGCCGCGAGGACGGCCGCTTCGTGAGTCTCCTTGTCTCGGGCGTTCCTTGCCCTGCAAGTGAGGTGTTTGGCGAAATGCGTCGGCGTAGTGATCCCGGTGTATTTTTAGTCTTTGGTCTGCCCTCTCTGAGCCGATTCAACTATGTGTAGTTATGCTGCTGAACGCGGTTGAATGGCGTATTGAAAGGTCTACCCTGCTCAGTGCTTGCCCTTGTAAGTTGCCTAAAAGTTCTAATTTTAGATGTAGTGCAGAGGTTACCAATGGGGTTTTGATTTTGATCACTGGTTTTTAGCAGTCTTGTCTAATTGAGCTGCATTCAGTTGTGAACCTAGTCACATATTGATTACATTGGTGGTTGTTTCCTGACCGAAATTGCATATACATAATGGATAGTTGTTTCTCGAAGAGTTATTTAATAGCTTGGTGCAAATTCTTAGCACTTACCCATGCTAAAAAGCATGTGGCACAACTGAACGGATTAAATGAGGGTTGTATTGTTGGATCCTAGCTAAAAATAACAGTACATTTATGTTTTCCTTATTGAGTACAGCATTAATCTTTTATGTATATTGGTGGGGCTCTCTCAGTTACTCAAGTTATTTCTTCCAGATGGATTCGCTGGAGAAACTGACTGCATTGCTTGATGCGTGTAGTGAGCTGGGTGTGGATACAGGCCCAAGAACGATAGGTGACTTGGGGATCATACCATTGCACTCATGGTATCACAAGGTTGCTTAGTTTTCCTTAATTCCTTAACATAGATTTTCCAGCCAGATTACAATGTTAACTAGGATGATCATGCTTTCCCATCTTGCTTAATTGCCTTGCAGAGCTTTGACAAGGAGAAGGATGCTAACAGTGTGCGTGTTCCTTCATTAGAGATGGTAAGCTGGCCTTTCCCTCAATGCCTGCCTCTGATTTACAATTCACTGTTATATAGCTCAAGAACGACGGCTTCGTTCGCAGTCTTGCAGAGATCAGTCTTCGATGCACAGAAGGTACGTGGACTAGCTGAGTTCTACCCTAAAGAGTTCTCGAGCAATTATTTACCGAATTGGCAAATAGTTTTACCGAATTGTATATAAAATTTTTGGTGCGGCGTACCCTTTGGTAAAATCCTGGGTCCGCCACTGAGTACAAGAGATATAAGGAAACAAATAAGAGTCCTATTCTATCTCTAATACCTTATCTCTAATACCCTTAACACCCCCCACAAATGCAAGGCGTATGCAATAGCATTGCATTTGAAAAAGGGTTAATACTAAAACAAGAAATATCCAACGTCCGAGTCGTGATAACGTCGTCGTTGCGTGCAGTCGTCGAATAAACTGTCAAATCAAGCCGAAGAGGAATAGATAGAAGCATGATGGCACAGATCGAAGCCTGAGACGGCAGCGGCGCAGTGCACAAGAAGCGCAACGGAGCCGCAGTGCAGAAGAAGCGCGGCGGCGCAATGCACAAGAAGCGCAACGGAGGCGCGGTGCAAAAGAAACGCGGCGACGCAATGCACAATAAGCGCAACGGAGGCGCGGTGCAGAAGAAGCGCGGCGGCCTCATAGAGACTTCTACAATCTGCAGCGGCTCAAGGAAAAGAGCAGCGGCTGCTGCCATGCAAAAGAGAATTCCTACACTTCTATGACTGACAATAAATTTGTGGACTCGCACGGCATGGACGAACGAAAGATTAGAGACTACGGACTTGGATGGACGCTACGAAAGCTCACGAAAAATAACTAAAGACCGACTAACCGACAAGCTAAAAGGCCCAAAACCGACCGACCGAAGAGTCAGCCCACCCCACTCGGGATCGAGAGCAGGGCAGCCCACTCGGGCGTCACAGAGGCGGAGCGGCCAAAACCGACCGACCGAAGAGTCAGCCAGCCCACTCGGGACCGAGAGCAGGCCAGCCCACTCGGGCGTCACCGAGGCGGAGCGGCCGACGGGTGGTGTGGCGACCGGTGGAGCGGGGTCGGCGACGAGCGGCCAGCCGGCGGTGCGGCGACCAGCGGAGCGACGGCGGATCTCAAGCAGCGGCGGCCCGGGGCGAGCAGCGACGCCCCGAGTCCGAGCGGCGGCGATCCGAGCGGCGCCCAAAGCCGGCGGCCTCGGGCGGAGAAGACGGCAAAGGCGGCCTTGGGCGGAGACGACGGCGGTCGACCGAAGCGGCGGCCGCGACGCCGCCGTGAAACCCTGCGGCGATCCGAGGCGGCAGCGCCGGATCTGGCGCCGAGCGCATGTGTGGTGGCCTGGCGACGGTGGATCCGAGGCGGCGAGACGCGGCGATGGCACGAGAGCGCTGCCGCGGCGGAGAGGCCGGATACGGTGGCAGCGGCGGCGCTCGACGATACGGGCGGCCGCGACGGGAAGAGGCCGCGACGGAGGCGACCCCCAGGCGCAGCCATGGGAGCGCCAGATCTGGCGCGGGCCAGCGACGGGAGGCGGCGGCTCGATGCGCCCGCCCGAAGCCTTCGCGCGGATTCGACGAGGACTCCTCCAGGCGGCGGTGCTGAGCGGTGGAGATCCGGACGGATCGGCTCCAAGCGGCGGCGCCGATCTGACGAGAGGCGAGGCGACGGGAGAGCTCCCCAGCAGGGACGGCGGCCACGCAATGGGCTGACGAAGAAGCCGCGACGGGGCGACGACGGCGAGGCGGCTCCAAGCGGGCGAACGAGGGGCGACCTCTCCAGGCGGAGGCGCGCGCGGAGAGTACGACGAGGAGCGGCGGCTGTAGAGGATGGCCGCCCGGGGAAAAAGTGGCGGCCCTCGGGAGTGGAGATCATCCTCCCGAGGGCAGCAGCGGCGGAAGAGTAATTGAGGTTAGGTATGTAACCTAGGCTCTGATACCATGTTATGAATATTGTATGTATTGATATGAGACCCAAAGGGCCATATATATAGGAGAGTACAAGAGATATAAGGAAACAAATAAGAATCCTATTCTATCTCTAATACCTTATCTCTAATACCCTTAACAGTAACCACATTTAGGCGCTGCTCAGTTAGCTTGAAAAATAATGGTTTACGATTAAAATTGTATTCTAACTGATGATGATTTATTTGATATAAGTAAATTTAAAAATAGCCTATCATAGATAATACAAACGAATATGGAAAAAAGAACAGGCAAAAAAACTTTAAAAAGTCAAAAGCTAGAAAAGGACAAAAATTATGAATAGTAAAAATAAACTAGAAGTCAAAAGCTAAAGCTAAAATGAGCAAGACCTAAGGCTTGTGACTGTATGTATGAGTGAGATGGAGCTTGCAGTTGTTTCCTAATTCTCTATCTTCTTTGTTGCGAACAAACTCGATACCTACCATCTCCTTATGGCCAAATCTTCAGTCAACTTACTGACGTCCGGTGTGCTACAAGTATGGTCGTCCTAACGAGAGGTGAGGACCAGTACGAAAATAAAAACTCCGGGATTGGCGTCCGGTATCAGCTTGGCCTTGTTCATTTGGGATTGGGTTTTTTGTTTCTGATTTATTTTTTACTATTTCTAAATTTTATTTTTTTTTCTAATATTTTAGATTTTTTAGCTTTTTTGCTGTTCTTTTTCCCGTATTCGTTTGCATTACACGTGTTGGGTTAACTTGTTTTTTATTTTTAAATTTTTTAAAATTTAATTATCTCAAATAAATCACCATCAGTTACAGTATAATTTCAGTCAACTACAGTAAAAATTCAGTTATAAATCACAAAAACTCAGCGCAACCAAGCACCACCTAGACTGGCAGCTTTCATACGCTTGCTTGTCTTTTGCGCTCCAATCCATTTTCAGATTGGCAGCTATCAATTATTGCTCTTCGTCCTTGGGGTCCTATCAATTATTGCTCTTCCTCCTTGGGGTCCTATCAATTATTATTGCCGACACCCAAACAATAACACTGCATTTCTTCCTCTTTTCTCAACACAACTTTCACCAATAATCTTTCGCTGCACCATTATTCTATCAACAGGAGACCATGGCCACGGAACAACAGGAGGTACGTACTTACAACTATTGCATGAATTTTGTTCTTCTTGATTTTCCATGAACATAGTTCAGAAGTGAAATCTTCAGAGATCTGAACCACCCTGAGATACTGTCCTTGGCAGCAGCAACTGGCTTTTACTTCTGCTTCATCTCACGCAGTGACGCAGCCACAAGCCACCATGGCGTTCTAAGCTGGTCCAGAAGCACCACCACACACAAGAACAAAGCAGGAGATGGATGGAATCATGGTGAGCTCTGCCACGGGGGTGATGAACTCACTCCTCAACAAGCTCACCACGCTTCTGGGTGATGAGTACAAGCTGAAGAAAGGCATGAAGTGCGACATCACCTTTCTGAAGGATGAGCTGAGCAGCATGAACGCTCTCTTAGAGAAGCTGGCCGACACGGAGGTGCTTGACCCACAGCAGCAGGAGTGGAAGAATCAAGTGAGGGAGATGGCCTACGACATCGAGGATTGTATCGACAAGAACATGCACCAGCTCCACCATGAGCCAGAAAAACCTAGTGGCATCATGGAATTCTTCCTCAACTACATCGAAAAAGTGAAGAAGCTGGGAGCTCGCCATGAGATTGTGGAGCATATTCAAGAGATCAAGGCTCGCGTAATTGAGGCAAGCCATCGACGCAAGAGGTACAAGCCTGATGTGGGGGCTAACTCAGGTAGTACCAATGTTGTGCCGATCGACCCTCGGCTGCCTGCCCTGTATGCTGAGGCATCCAGCCTCGTCGGTATTGATGTTCCGAGGGATAAACTCATTAAGTTGGTGAACAGTGGGGAGGAGCAGTTGAAGGTGATCTCAATTGTGGGGTTTGGAGGATTAGGCAAAACTACTCTCGCTAACCAAATATATCAAAAAGTCGGCAAACAATTTGGTTGCCAGGCTTTTGTTTCAGTATCCCAAAAACCCGACACGAGAAAGATTTTACAGAACATACTCTTTCAGATCAACAAGCAAGGCTATGCAAGTACTGAACCAGGGGATGAGGAACAACTTATCAATGCGCTAAGGGGTTTCCTCAAGGACAAGAGGTATGCTCTCTGTTTCATATTGCAGGTCATTCTAGGATTCAATTTTTGTTTTTATTCTAGCGCATTTTACCTGTGAGAGAAATTTATCACAATCTTTCTATCAGATGCCCTTAATTTATTTGTAATTATCTCCATAATTCATAGACATCTTGTGCAAAATCATTTTAAATAGGACTATTGATCATTTTAACACTCATCTTAATTCCTATGCAATGAGCTATAGTTCTTCATAATGTGAGATGAATTGAATATCTAAGTTTAAAAAGAATTTTATTCAGACTGTAATGACAAAATACTCTTTAACTTTTTCCATGAACATTTATGTAATTAGGTTGACATTGAAACATTACTTTTGGCCACCAGCTATGTGATTTCCTTTTCATATTATCTCATGTACATATTTAATCGACATAATTCAATTTAACCAAAGTCCCTCTCATTTGATAGGTACTTTATTGTAATTGATGACATATGGAGTACCCAAGCATGGAAGATTATTAAATGTGCCTTGCTTGAGAATACTTGTGGTAGCAGGATACTAGTGACGACAAGAATTGCAAATGTTGCCAAGTCATGTTGCTTCCCTCGCCTCGATCTTGTGTATGAACTAAGTCCACTAAGTGAAGCTGACTCAAAAAGTTTATTCTTTAGAAGAATATTTGGCTCAGAAGACATGTGACCTCTTCAACTGAAAGAACTTTCTACTGAAATTATAAGAAAGTGTGCTGGTCTACCACTGGCAATCATCACAATGTCTAGTTTGTTGACAACTAAATCACCTGCAAAAGAAGAATGGGTAATAGTCCTTAGTTCGATTGGTTCAGGACTAGAGAAAAATTCTGATGTGGAGGAAATGAAGAAGATACTATCTTTGAGTTACAACGACCTTCCTCTCCAGTTAAGAACTTGCTTATTATATCTAAGTATGTTTCCAGAAGATTATGAGATTGAAAGGCATCGTATAGTAAGTAGGTGGATAGCAGAAGGATTTGTCAAGGTTGATGGTGGGAGAAATTTAAGGGAGGAAGGGGAATACTATTTTAATGAACTTATAAATAGAAGTATGGTCCAACCAGTCAATATGCGGTATGATGATCAAGCAATGGCATGCCGTGTGCATGATATGATTCTTGATCTCATTATATCCAAGGCAGTGGAAGAAAATTTTATCACTTTCACTAGTGACCAAAAACATATGTTGGTGCCACAAAATAAAATCCGACGACTGTCACTTAACTACCGCGGCCAGGAAAATGAGAGAACAATGTCATCCATGGTTACTACTCATGTTCGATCCCTTGGCATACTTGGATATTCTGTACAAATACCTCCTATTTCAGACTTGCATGTTCTGAGAGTGCTAGATATAGAGAGCAGTGAGAGGTTGGAAAATTGTGATCTTAGGAATATTGGGAAGCTATTTCAGTTGAGGTACCTACGGATTGAAGCATGTAGCATTACAAATCTTCCAGAACAAATAGGTGAGCTACAGCATTTGGAAACATTAGATCTACGTCGTACTGAGATAAGAATATTGCCAGCAAGTATTGTTAAACTGCGAAGGTTGAAATGGTTACGTGCTAAGTGTGTGAAGTTGCCAGATGGGGTGGGGAACATGCAAGCCCTAGAGGAACTATCAGTAGTAGTTGTGTATGCCGAAAGTTCAATAAATTCTTTACAGGAGTTAGGCAGTTTAACCAAATTAAGAACTCTTGAGCTCAGTACATTCAACATTGATAAAATGATGTACGCAGATATCTTGGCTTCATCGCTTCGCAAACTCTGTAGTTCAAACCTTAGATGTTTGTACATTTCAAAGGGTGTTTCTAATACTGCTGACATCCCTTTGGATTCATTATCGCCACCTTCTCATCTCCTGCGGGAATTAGACATCCAATTTTGCAATCTCCAGGGGATTCCAGAGTGGATGGCCTCGTTGTCCAACATCACAAAGCTAAAGCTTAGGGTTAATCAAGTGACACAGGAAACCCTCCAGATCCTTGGGGACTTGAACGCCTTGCTATATCTGGAGTTATATTCAGAAGGAGTTGATCCTAAGGAAAGGCTCGTTGTATGCAACAACAAATTCAGATGTCTAAAGGCCTTCCGTTTGTTGTGTTGTATCATGGGCGTGATGTTCGAAGCTGGAGCCATGCCAAAGCTCGAAGTACTCATGTTTGGAATCAAAGCATGTGAGGTGCAATCTAAATGTGGCAATCTCGGTCTTGGAATCCACTACCTCTCTGCCCTTAGGAAGCTCGATGTCTATATTCATTGTGAGGGTGCGAGGGTTGAAGAGTTGGAGGCGTTGGAGGCTGCTATTAGGAATGCAGCCAGTCTACTTCCCCGTCCATATTTCCAAAGATTGAACAAAGGAGAGAGATGGTAAAGGATGAAACATGCCGGGAGGAAGAGGCCCATGAGGAGGACACAAAGCAACATGAAGAGATCCCCGCAGAGAACTTAGAAACCCAGCTCAGTTGCGCATCTACATTTGCTGCATCATAACTAAGGTATTGTTAATTATATATGATCGTCCAATCCTCTAAGATACTCATCTATGCTATTAAATCAACTAGAGAATGTTGTACATGGGATTGTACTTCTGTTTATTCCTCACCGCCTTAACCAAGCAAACAATTAATATGATACTATGTGTTTAACAAACTCCTAAATCTTATAGGTTACACTGCTACAGTACGGATTCTACTTGCTTATGTTACACACGGGCATGTTTTGACTTCCTATACCTGACTTCAGGTTCAGTTTTCTCAGGTTTCATTTCCTACCAAGTTTGAAACCAAACTGACTCCTTTGGTCATATGATATGGTCTCCATCTTTTCTTGCAGAATGAAATCTTGTGTCAGGTCGTTAGGACGGGAGGCTGTTCTGGCCTTAATTCACCTGTTTATAGGGCCTAAATTCTTTCAGACCACAACTGTTTGCTGAAGTGAATCGAGTTACTCGTTGGAATATCCACAGTTACGCATTGTGCTCTTGGCTCCAAACTTGTCAGCACTTTCTTCCGGCTGTATGCGTTGTGTGGACTTGAAACCATTAGCTGTCTCTCTGTACAACAGTGCTCAATCTATTTGTTACTATGAAGTTTTTGAATCCCATGTGGAAGGTTTCTGTATTATTCTCTTTTTTTTGGGGGACAGGTTTTATGTTATTCTTTTTTTTCTCGAAAACGCAAGAGTGTTGCGTTTCATTCAATAAGTAGAGATTTGGTACATCCCGGGCCAGGAGACCAAGTGGAAACCAGGACCAGAGCAGAGCTACAGGAGGGGACCGAAAGCAGAACAGCTTGACAAAAACAAGATTTTGTGTTATTCTGAAGATGCATTTCATTATGTGTAATGAGAACATATTAGAAAATTGAACCGCATTATGTTCAGATGCATTTGATCATGTGTAATGAGAACATATTAGAAACTTGAACCGCATTATGTTCTGTTTGTTATGAATAGCGCTTGTATTCATATGAGGCCAATGGGCCAGAATATATACACAAAGTACAAGTGGTAAATATGCAAAGAACCCCTCATAACAATGGGGAATAACAAACTATACATATCTCTAACACCCCCCCTCAAACTCATGGTGGATCAACAACACTGAGTTTGGAGAGGTAGAAGCTATGCTGTGCTCGAGTCTGGGCCTTCGTGAAGAAATCCGCTATCCAAGCTCCAAGGCACATACTGAAGAGTAATCACCTGATCATGCACACAAGACCTCATGAAAGAAGCATCAACACCAATATGCTTGGTGAGCTCATGCTTCACAGGATCACGCGCAATACTGATAGCACTGTCATCGTCGACAAGAGAGAAGTCGGTGTAATGTAAACACCAAAATCCTCAAGTAACCACCGTAGCCAAGTAATCTCCATTGTCAAGAGAGCCATAGCTCGCAACTCACCTCTGCACTCGAACGGGACACTGCGCACTGCTTTCTTCGCCTTCCGTGCAATAAGAGAACCACCAAGAAAAACACAAGAAGCAGAGATAGACCGCGATCGGAAGGATCGCCGCCCAAGTAGCATCCGAATAGGCTCAAGTCGTAAAGAGCTGGAACGTGGAAAGAAGAGACGGCGAGAGATAGTCCCGCCAAGGTATCGCAGAACTCAAGAAGGTGGCTGTAGTGGACTCGAGTGGGAGCGAAACAAACCGACTCGTAATATGAACTGGATAAGTGATATCCGGACGAGTAACAAAGAAGGTAGACAAGACTCCCAACAAGATGACGATAGCGAGTCGGATCGTAAAGAGGCTCGCCATCGAGAGTCGGAGGTGAACATTGAGCTCCATGGGAGTCTCAACAAGATCTGATCGCTGAGAGAGGCGCGATCAAGAAGATCCTGAATATATTTCGCTTGGGACATAAAGAAACCATCCGGAGTGGAAGTAACCTCAATCCCAAGGAAGTAACGGAGAGGACCAAGATCCGACATAAGGAATCGCTCACTAAGACGAGCCTTGACAAAGGCAATGTACTCGAAATCATCTCCGTAATGATCATATCATCAACATACAGGAGAAGAAGAGTCCGACCACGAGATGAAGTGTGGACAAAGAGCGCAGGATCATGATCACTAGCTGAAAAACCAGCAGCAGTGACCACAGAGGAGAAGCACTCAAACCAAGCACGAGGGGCTTGCTTAAGGCCATAGAGAGAGCGACGAAGGCGACAGACCATGCCCTCAGGAACAGAATACCCAGGTGGCGGATGCATGTAGACCTCCTCACGCAACTCGCCATTAAGAAAGGCATTCTTGACATCAAGCTGAGAAACAGACCAGTGGCGAACAGACGCCACTGAAATAAGAGTCCGAACAGTGGTCATGTGGGCTACAGGAGCAAAAGTCTCATCGTAGTCAACACCATGCTCCTGCTGGAAACCACGAGCAACAAGACGCGCCTTATAGCGCTCAAGAGAGCCATCAGAGCGAGTCTTAATCTTATAGACCCACTTACAAGTGATGGGATGAGAATGAGATGGACAAGGAACAAGATCCCAAGTACCAGTACGCTCAAGGGCAGCAATCTCCTCGGCCATGGCAAGCTGCCACTCAGGGTGAGTAACAGCATCCCGGTAGGAGACAGGCTCACGAGTAGCCGCGCCAAAGAAAGGCAAAACGGGCGGAGGCCGAATCAATCGCGATCGCGAGAGCGTAGCGAGGAGAAGATGGCCCATCGGGGAAGATGGAGCATCAGAAGAAGAGGGAACATCAGAAGAAGATGGCTCAGCTGGAAGATCCTCAAAACGAGGCCGACGAGTGTAGAAGATAAGAGGAGGAGGTACGGTAGTAGGAGGAGCCTGGGGAGTCGTAGGAGACGACACAAAGCGGCGACAACGGCGGAGAGGTCACAGGAGGAATATGTGGAGACTCGGTGGGACAGTGGACGAGGCAAAGCAGAGATAGGTGTATCCGGAAAGGTCAAGAAAGACAGAGACTCCACAGAGGAAGCCAAGGAGAGGCAGGACGTGGGTAGAATGGATGAGACTCGCCGAAAGTCACATCCCGAGAAACCCGCATCCGACGACCAACAGATCCCAACACCGATAGCCCTTGTGCTCGCATCGCACTCCCGTAAAGACGCACTCAACAGATCGAGCGGTCGGTTTGGTACGCTCGAGGGGCGAGGAGAACGTAGCAAACGCAGCCAAACAGATGAAGGGCGAGTAGTCGAAGAAGACCACGAGACGCCAACGTGGATCGCACCCTTAAGAGCGAAGAGGGCTGAATGTTGACGAGATAGGTGGCGATGGAAACACCTCGCCCAAAAGTGAGGTGGAATAGAGGCGCGATCATCGAGCACGAGCCGCCTCAAGGAGGTGCCGATGCTTGCGCCAGCGACACCATTCGAGCATGAGCACCGGACAAGAGAACTGAGCGAGAGTGCCTGCTCAAAGAAGGAAGCCGCGCAGTGACGAGAGGTACTCGCCAAGCAGAGTCAAGCACGAAGGACACGAATAGGAGTGGAGAACGTGTGTGTATCATAGTGGCAAATTGTTTATAGATAGGCAAGGCCTCACTACGAGAAGACATGAAATATATCCAAGTGTGGCGAGAGAAATCATCTATAAAAATAATATAATAACGATGACCCCTTTCAAACAAAGGGAGCCGACCCCAAACGTCTGAATGAACAAGATCAAAAGGACGCCGAGACACGCACTCACTATGAGGATAAGGAAGCTGAATCTGCTTACCTAACTTACAGCCCGACAATCTAAAGATACGTCTCCGAGATGCACCCGTAAGACCACGACGAACTAAGGACGGCAGGCACGGATCCACACAGATGGCCAAGACGGTGATGCCACCGCTGGAAAGAGCCGGTGAGAAGTGGCGTAGCGAGAGATCGGCGGCGGTGGTGGCAGCGGAAGGAAGGTGAAGCCGCCAAGCTCCCAGAGACGCTGTGAGTCACGGCGCCGAGGCCGAACCAACCGAGCTCCGTGTGGCGATCCCGAACACAACAGAGTCGAGTCGAGAATGACCCGATAACCAAGGTCGATGAATCGCCCAGAAAGAAGTCAGTAAGGTAAGGCGAGGAACATGAGCAAATGTAAGGAACATGAAAGGATGAGTTGCTAAGAGATCCTCGACTGCAGACGAAAGAGATGTACCATCAGCAGTAAGAACACCGACAGAGAATCAAGAGGTGTAATAGAAGACAGAGTGGAAGGATCGGAGTCATGTGAAAAGATGCTCCGAATCAAGAATCCACGGGAGGTGCCTGATCAGTAGGAGGTGGTCTCTCGGTGCCGAAGAGTCGATGAGCGTAACTCGCAGAACTCCGCCGAGGAGAACTCGGCGGCGAGTAGGCGTCGAAGTCCGCTATCTCTGCTCCGGTGAGAGAAGCTGCTGAAGAAGTCGAGGCGACGCCGTCGTGAGAAGCACTATCGCCGAGAAAGAACGGCGTGAAAGATGCCGCTTCTTCTTGTAGCACTGGGACGCAGTGTGGCCATCCTTGGCGCAGTAGGAACAGTGAGGACGGCCACCTCCAGACGGAGGACGGCCACCACCACCTGTGGTAGCCGCTGGAGGAGGCAGTGTAGCAGGCGGACGAGCGGCGAGCACAGAGGGGAGTGGCATCAGACCAGCACCACTCAAACGAGTCTCCTCTGCGCGTAACTCGTAGCGCTGACGAAGATGAGTCCACATCTGAAAAGCCGAAGGGAGTCCCACAACCTCAGAAGAAAACTGAGGCTGGACACTGGCGATGAAGACAGCAGCAGCCCGAGCGTCGTCATCGTACCACTGAGTGTAGACGGTCAGACGATCCTTGTAGAAATCCAGAGCCTCGTGGTAGGCAGAGGCAGCTTCATCATCAGCGAGGCGAGCGGCCTCAGCAGCAGCCTTATCGGCTGTCGGGGGCAATGCCACAGGCGTAGGCTCCGTCGGAGGAATAGGGCAAGGCGGGCAGGTGACATCGCCAGAGAGGACGCCCCAGAGACGAAGACCACGCATGTGGATGCGCATGTGAGACACGAAGTCGGTGTAATTAACACCATCAAAAATCACCGGGCAGCGAGGGAGGGAAACGGTGCCCATTGGTAGGCGGCGCTGGACGGCGCGGCGACCAAGGCAACGAAGTCTAACAGGCGGCGCTGGACGGCGCGGCGGTTAGAACAACGTTTTTTTTGCTGTTTTTTTTCTTTAGCTTCTCTGAGAAGCTAACGAGACTTAAAAGATCCGAACGGATCGGGCAGCCGGCGCGGAGCGCCGCGCGCGAGGACGGCCGGCGACGGCGGTGCGGAGCGGCCGGCGCGAGGACGGCCGGCGCGGGAGTGGCGGCGCAGAGCGGCCGGCATGGAGGACGGCCGGCGCGGAGGGGCCGGCGCGGAGCGACCGCCGGCCGCCGCGGAGCGGCCGGCGCGGAGTGGCCGGCGCAGGCGCCGGCACGGAGGACGGCCGGCGCGGATGCGACGGCGGAGGCGCCGAGCCGAAGCGGCACCGAGGCCCCGAGCGCCGAGCCCGAGCGGCGGGAGGCCGGGCGGCGACGCGGGAGGCGCGAGGCAGCGGAGGAGGCCGGCGAGGCGACCGGGTGGAGTCGGGCGGGCCGACGGCAGCAGGCGGCAGCGGCGACGGGGAGGCGCCGAGGCCGCGACGGCGAGGAGATCGGCGATAGCGGCGGCGGCGCAGGGAGGCCGGCGGCGGCGCGAAACCCTAGGTAAACCAAAACCCTAGTTCTGGCTCTGATACCATGTTATGAATAGCGCTTGTATTCATATGAGGCCAATGGGCCAGAATATATACACAAAGTACAAGTGGTAAATATGCAAAGAACCCCTCATAACAATGGGGAATAACAAACTATACATATCTCTAACACTGTTATTGCTTTAGAGATTTTTGTAGTCATTTTTCATATGTTTGATCAGTATGCCATTGAATAAGGGTATCCTGATTCACCCGACGTCTATTTCCTACAGGGCGATTGGTTGCCTGCATGGCGCTCAGCCTGGCTCATGGATGCACATCTCTTTTTTCATGTTGAGCGCATTTGTGAGCGCACCCAGCTAATGACATGATTATTATTAAGTGGTTAGTATTCATTAAGGTTCTTTAGCATGAATTAAGGTGGGTTAAGTATTATTAAGGTAGAATAAACACTATTAAAGTGGAATAAATCATATCATTAGCTTTGGTAACTTTATACCTAAGACATTTTCTACTTGCATCGCTCGTACAGTTAGCCAAACAACATCTCCTGTTAGCATATATGACTAGTGCATCCAACCAAGACAACCCTTTGTTTGCTTGAGCTCGGCTTGTATTGACCAAATGAAGTAATGAGCTGCCTTTTTTTTTAAAAAAAAAGGAGGATGAAGTGATGAACTGTTTTCTAAAAAAGAAGGATCAAGTGATGAACTAACAAAGGTCAACCAATCATCCCCTTAATGTACAGCCCTACTATACTAAAAGGAGGTGTGTATCAAGAGCTAACGAGAATTCACAAAACGCCTATTTTGCCGTTTCTAAAATCAAAGAATTTCAACCAAATGCCACTCCATCGCTTTGCTCAGAGAGCATTCTCGTCCACATCATCCTAGGTAAGGTCTGGCAAGATGCAATGGGATCAATGGTGTTGGCGACGACACACTGGTTTTCAGGTAGGAGGACGAGGCGGTGTGTCGTGGCTAGCGACGGTGGAGGGCGCAGGGCCCCCCGGCGGCTGTATCCATTCTTTTGTTTTGGGTATCCATTCTAATTGTGGTTTAGAATTTAAATATTCATGTTTTAATTGATATGCCTTGAAATAGGCAATGGATTACATATACGCACAAAGTTTGAAGGATATATAGTCCTTTCAATCACAAATTCTTCTTATCTATTTATTACTTTTTCAATCAAAAATATGGGTGTCGTAGGGATGGCCCCCACCTAAACCCAGCAGGCCTGGTAAGAGATTATAAGGCCCAGAATAGGCCATATGTAATGACATAGCTGCCCCCAGAGGGGATAGCCAGATGTAAGGGTATAACTGTAAAAGCACTCCTCACGTGCATATATATATGGGCACAAGCCATGGGGAGGACCCAGGCCATTACACTTAACTTCATCACTCTCCACTACCATCTCTCTCTCTGTTTGGTCTGTAGCCACAACAGTTGGTGCCGTCCGTGGGGATCGAACCCACGAAGACAAGCCTGAAAACCAAAGAAAAAGATGGCACCGAAAAAAGCTTCACCAGCCGCGGCGAAGGGAAAGAAGGCGGCCGGGCCGGAGCGCCGTATGAGTACCAGGGCTTCGGCATCGCGCGGCGGGACGCGGTGGCGATGCAGCGCGGTGTCCAAGACGCCGACGTTCGCGCGGCGGCGATCGACCGCCACCGCACCGCGACGACCAACCTCGCCACCGCACCGCGACGACCAACCCGCCGCCGGCGTTGCAAGGACGGACCGCGGTCGAAGACGCCGGCACGGTGCGGCGACAACCGACCCCGCCGACGCAACGACACCGACCTCGCCGCCCCATCGCAACCTCGCCGGCGGCGCGGACCGGACGGTCCGAGGTAGCCACGACGGAGCGACCGCAGCTCGGGACCGCGACGCGGTCGCCCCGCGCCGATCCGCCGTCCGGAAGCACCGCGACCCGCCTGCACCGGCGATGGAAAGTGCCCTGCTGGCGGCCCTCAACGCGTTCCAGCGAGAGCTGGGGGACCTTCGCGAAGCCGTCAGAGATATACAAGAGGCTCGGAGTCAGCAGGCCGCGCCAGCAATCGCGTCCGAGCCCGCGCCGGAGAGGGCGGACAGTCGCGAAGCCCCCACGTCTAGCCGCGTGCCGCTGCGGCGCGTGGATCCGGAGTCCCCGCTTTCGGCGGGGCTGCAGCAGGCGGCATGGCCCGAGGACTTCAAGTTTCCTAGCGCCATCGACTCGTACAAAGGCGACACGGACCCCCGTGAGTTCGTGCGCGTATACGAAACCGCGATCGAAGCCGCGGGTGGAGACGACACCACGAAGGCGAAGGGACTCCCCCTCGCGCTGCAAGGAGTGGCGCTCTCTTGGTTCTTTACCATAGAGCCGGGCTCCATCTACGCGTGGGAGCAGCTTCGCGTCCGCCTTCACAACAACTTCCAAGGAAACTACGTCGACCGAGTCGACGCGGACCAGCTCTTTGCCGTGAAGCAAAAACCCTCGGAGAAGTTCCGGGACTACTTCAAACGCTTCGCCAAGATTCGATGCCAAGTGAAAGACGTCAACGAAACCACCATCGTTAACGCAGCCATACAGGGCCTTCGTCCGGGCCCGATGGCCGAGTACAATGCGCGAAAGCCAATCAAGACGGTGGCGAAGCTCTTCGACAAGATGGAAGAATACGCCAGGGCGGAGGAAGACGCACGGCGAAGGCAAGGTGACGACTCCGACACCAACCAGGCCGGAGCCTCGGCAAAAGCCGAAGATCCGCCGAAGGGCGGTTCTTCGAAGGGAAAGCGTGGCGTGAGTCGCCCAGGGCGCGCCCGACCGCAGGACAATCGCATAAGGAGTCGCCTCGATCAGCCCAAGCGCCGCCAGAGGTCGAGGCGAAACCGCACGCCCTCGACATCGGCGCGTTCCGACGAGGGTGCTCCAGCAGCCGAGGCGGTCGGGGCGCCGTGGCGGGCGCGCGCGGCGGGGCCGCGACGATAAGGGTCGGGAGATTACGACGACCAGCACCAGTGGACCGTGGTGCATAATCCACGGCCGCGCAATCATGATACCCGCACCGCACCTCCATCGCGCGCTACGCGACAGCGCCGCTAGGACAGAACCGGAGGCGCGCCCGCTGCGGTGGCCCACGCCCACCCCATACGAGGCCCCATGCGGTGCAGCGCAAGGGATGCGGTGCAGCGCAAGGGATGCAGCCCCAAGAAGGCACCTTGCGGATCCAAGCCCACGTCAGCAGCCTCGGAGGGCCTCCCGCCGTTGCGAGCCCCGACGCAACCTACCGCAGGTTATTAACGCCATATCCGGAGGTTCTGCGCTGGAATTCGCCTCGCACGGCAGCGAAAGGCCTACGCGCAAGATCGCATCACGCCGCGCATACCCAGCGCAAGCACCGCCGGAGTGGGCACACCACGGTTACATTCACACCGACGATGCCCGGGTGTGGACTTCCTCATCGTGACCCCGGTCATCCGGTCACCATCGCGGATGCGACGTGGGTGCGCCTTGGTGGACGGTGGTAGCTCCGCGAACGTATTGTTTGCGGCGGCCTTCGACCGATGGGGATCCTCGGCCGCTGGGGCCTCGGAATCCCACCGCAGGCTTCGGGGACAGCCCCGAGGGCGCCGGGCCAAATCGGCCTTCAAGTCTCCTTCGCCGAGATGACAATGTGCGGACCGAAGATGCCACCTTCGACGTGGTCGACCTTCCGTACCCCTACAATGCCATACTAGGCCGCCCAATCCTCAACTCCTTCGGCGCGGTACCACATCACGGCTACCGTGCATGAAGATCCGGGTCCCGGACCATCATCACCGCCCAAGGCGACCAGGACATGGCCCGCGCGATCGAGCCAGTACTGTGCCCGCCGCGAAGCCCAACGGCGCCCTAGAGCTGGCGCCACCGCGCGGAGGTCCGCGGGGCCATCCACGCGCGCCTCGGCGGGCCCTGCAGATGACTAGCGACTAGAGGCTTCGGCCGCACCAAGGGCAAACGGTTAGTATTTCTATCCTTTTCTTTTGTAGTTGCTCACCCGCGCAAACGGGGACGTAATGAAGAGCGCCGTTTGTCGCTAATATTTCTTTATTACGCGCAAGTACGCGGGGAAGGCGCGCGCAGGCTTAGCCAACGCGCGCGTTCCCATAGTATAAACAAAGACACACGTTCGCGTGTGCACTCGCCGTAGCCAGGGGTACGGGACTGAGTATAAATCGAAGTCGCACGTTCGCGTGTGCACTCGCCGTAGCCAAAGGTGACGGGGCTGAGTATAAACAAAGACGCACGTTCGCGTGTGCACTCGCCGTAGCTGTGGGTACGGATCGAGTATAAATCGTCGCGCGTTCGCGTGTGCACTCGCCGTAGCCAAAGGTGACGGGCTGAGTATAAACAAAGACGCGTTCGCGTGTGCACTCGCCATAGCCGAGGGTACGGATCGAGTATAAATCGAAGTCGCGCGTTACGCATGTGCACTCGCCGTAGCCAAAGGTGACGGGCTGAGTATAAACAAAGACGCGCGTCGCAGTGCACTCGCCGTAGCTGTGGGTACGGACCGAGTATAAATCGAGTCGACGCGTTCGCGTGTGCACTCGCCGTAGCCAAAGGTGACGGGGCTGAGTATAAACAAAAGACGCATCGGGTGGACGCCTCCGCGCGCACTCTACGGAGTATAAATAAGACGTAGCGTTGAGCCTAGCTCCGCACGCACAAGTCTCCGGACTATAAAGAAGACGTAGCGTCAAGCCTAGCTCCGCACGCACAAGTCCACGGACTTTAAATAAGACGTAGCGTCGAGCCAAGCTCCGCACGCGCGAGTCTCCGGACTATAAAGAAGACGTAGCGTCGAGCCTAGCTCCGCACGCACTAGTCCACGGACTTTAAATAAGACGTAGCGTCGAGCCTAGCTCCGCACGCGCGAGTCTCCGGACTATGAAGAAGACGTGGCGCCGAGCCTAGCTCGCACGCACCAGTCCACGGACTTTAAATAAGACGTGGCGCCGAGCCCAGCTCGCACGCGCGAGTCTCCGGACTATAAAGAAGACGTGGCGCCGAGCCTGGCTCCGCACGCACCAGTCCACGGACTTTAAATAAGACGTGGCGCCGAGCCTAGCTCGCACGCGCGAGTCTCCGGACTATAAAGAAGACGAAGGCGTCGAGCCTAGCTCCGCACGCACTAGTCCACGGACTTTAAATAAGACGTAGCGTCGAGCCTAGCTCCGCACGCGCGAGTCTCCGGACTATAAAGAAGACGTAGCGTCGAGCCTAGCTCCGCACGCACCAGTCCACGGACTTTAAATAAGACGTAGCATCCAGCCTAGCTCCCCACGTGCGAGTCTCCGGACTATAAAGAAGACGTAGCGTCGAGCCTAGCTCCGCACGCACCAGTCCACGGACTTTAAATAAGACGTAGCGTCGAGCCAAGCTCCGCACGCGCGAGCCTCCGGACTATAAAGAAGACGTGGCGTCGAGCCTAGCTCGCACGCACTAGTCCACGGACTTTAAATAAGACGTGGCGCCGAGCCTGGCTCGCACGCCGCGAGTCTCCGGACTATAAAGAAGACGTAGCGTCGAGCCTAGCTCCGCACGCACTAGTCCACGGACTTTAAATAAGACGTAGCGTCGAGCCTAGCTCCGCACGCGCGAGTCTCCGGACTATAAAGAAAACGTAGCGTCGAGCCTAGCTCCGCACGCACTAGTCTACGGACTTTAAATAAGACGTCGCGTTGAGCCTAGCTCCGCACGCGCGAGTCTCCGGACTATAAAGAAGACGTAGCGTCGAGCCTAGCTCCGCACGCACCAGTCCACGGACTCTAAATAAGACGTAGCGTCGAGGCCTGCCTCCGCACGCGCGAGTCTCCGGACTATAAAACAAGGAAAACCGCGGAAGCCTGCCTCCGCGTACGTCAGCCTGCGGGCTGTCCGTTCTACGGAACCCTGGCGCAGCTACTTCGCCAACGGCGGCATCAACACACAGCGCATATCTTAAAGCGCCAGGAAGTCCGCATACCGGAAGAATCACATGTACAAAGGTCCGGCCACATCCCGGCCGCTCTAAGCCGCTACCCCGCGGGTTCATCCTTAACACGCGCTAAAGTGGGGGCCTCGCTCGAAGAAGGCCGGCTCGCCCAAAAGTCGAGCGACTCTTCGGCCCTTTGCCAGCGTCGAAGGCGTCGCCGGGTTGAAAGGTCAGCCGCACGAAGCCGGTCCCAGCAAGGAAGCTGCCCGGGATACAGGTGTAAGTCAGCAGGCAAGTAGCGAGGGTGTACTTTATTCGCAAAGACAAGGAACAGTACAACACACGCCTACACCTAAGCACCACGGCGTCAGACCTGCGGGTTCCCGGCGCCTTCGGAGGGCCCAGCGCCGCCATCGTCGCGTCGAGGGACCCCGTCCAGAAATTGGCCGAGGCTCCCCGTCCCGTAGAGCGACTTCCGGAGCTCGACCCGTGCAGCATCCGGCCCGACGCGACCCCAGATCCGGTCGAAGAAGGGCCCAAGGGCAAGGCGAGCGGAGCGGACGGCGCCGGACATTACTCCGGCCCCGCCAGGCATCTCCAGCTGCGGATCATCCAGCGCGGTGACGTGCGTACAACCACGGTGCTGCAGGAGCGCGCACACCAAGCATGCAGACGTGAACGCATAGTGGGTGCCGAAGGACGTCGTCGCGTCGCGCACGACGTTGGCAGCATCCCCGACCCAGCGGAGCGTCCGAGACAAATCCTCCGGGCCGAAGGCGCGTCCCGGCACCTCCGCTACCAGCCCCTGAAGGCCGCTCTCCAGCGCTTGCATGGCGTCCCACGCAACCACCGAGGCGTCGTCCAGCGTCCGGTTGCGCTCCGCTAGAGTCAAGGCAAGCTCGCCTTTTTCCTTCTCTAGCACGGCGACCTGCTCCAGGAGCTCGTCACGCTCCGCCGCGAACCCTTGTTCTGCAGTCGCCGCGGCTGACTCCTGCGCCGAGGCAACCAGTCCCTCGGCGTATGCCCTCGCTTCGGCACATTCCGCTTCCAGTTGGCGGATGCGGGCGTCCTGGGCAGCGTGGGCGCCAGAGGCTTCGCGCAGCTCCTCCTCGGCGGCCCGCAGCCTATCCTCGAGCGTCTTTTGGCTGTGGGCATAGGCCGTTCGCAGGGCCTGCCCCAGCACAAGTGTCTACAAAAAAAAAACTTAGCAAGCTCAGCTAAGCCCAGGCACGGTCGCATGAGTACTTACCCTCACCCCGGACACCTCGAAGGCGTCCTCAAGGCGACCCGCCCCGTAGGTCTGCAGCATATGCGGGTCGACGCTCGCGGCCGCGTCATTCACAATCCCGCGCCACGCCCTCAGCGTCTCCGGAGGCGGCACGAAGTCCGCAGCGCTCATGTGCTCGGAGGCCCCGTGTTCCGCCGAGGGCTCCTCCTCCGGAATGAGCAACGCTGCAAACAGGCATACAGGTGAGCAACCCAAGGCATAAAAGCATACACCAGAGTAAGCTCGGCCACCTTACCTTCGGTAGCCGAAGGAATGGTTCCGCCACGGGCAGAAGCCTCCGCGTCCGGGGAGGCCGGCGGTTGTCCCCGCGCGGTGGACGGCGTCGCCAGGGGGGCAGAAGGCGCATATGCCGGAGGGCCTCCGGCGCTTGCGCTGGCATCCCACAAGCTTCTGATGCCCGTGGCCACGACAAATCCCCGCGGCGTCCGGTGGAGCTCCGGCCGCACGCATGGCCGTTTAGCCGGGGCAGCCAGCAGCGACACCACCCCCGCAGCCGCGGCTAGCGAAGCCCCCGTCGAGGGTCGCCGGCGACGGGAACTCCGCTCCTGTGCGCGCGTGAGGGGAGGGGGGAGATAGATCGAGATCGATCGATCTGGGATCTGAGCTGTGCGTGGGGTATGGAGTGAGAAGGGCAAAACAGTCAGTTCATGTAAGAAAAAAGTAAACTGAAATTAAAATAGAGTTTAAGTGGAGGAAATGGCAAAAGAAAGGAATAAACACTGAACTTTGTGGCATAATAACAAAGACATTTAACTTTGTGGTAAAAAGGAGTATCACACATAAATTTGTGGCATTAGAGCAATTTTCCCCCTAGAGTTGGTTTCTTGTACATGTTCATCCATCTACTACTGCTGTGATAATGAATGGAAGAGAGAAGTTTGGTTCTGTTGTTTTGTTTTGCATCGAGAGATTAATCTATAGTTGCTGCAGTATTTCAAACAGTACTCGTTACAGTAGATCGTAGTTTTACTACAGTGCCGTGCGCAGCTGCTACAGTATATGAGAAAAATCCCTGCTTTTGTGTACTTTCTATAATTAGCATGTAGTAAAAAAAGAAGACAATAGATTTTGAGAGAAACTTCCGTGAAGGATTGCAACCATTTATCCATTCTAATTGCCATCAATTATCTTACAAATACACAATTATTCCTATGGATCTGGGAAAATGCTCACTCTGTTACTTTGTTGTTCTTCAGTTCCATTTTGGAGGCCTCTCTGTACTTCTGAACATTTGATTTGATGCAACTTGGCACATCAAAAGGTTGAACTGCAACATGTTTCAGTACTATTTCTAAGTTGTCGCAAAAAGGTCCCTGCTAGGTTTTTGGATAGCACCCCATGGTTTTCCAAAATTATGTATAGGTCCTTATTTACTTACGTACATGTCCTTGGTTTTTTATGAAAAAAGCCTTTGGTTTTTCCGAAATTACGCATGTGTCCTCGATTTTTTTAAGAAACTCCCCGCGAATTATCGTCTCTTTTACTTTGATCCACACGGTAGTTAGCGCGGCGTGCCGCCGCGCTTACGCAGCTAGTAAGTATCAAAGCTTGAAACCCTTTACGCACAACTAATGGACGACGTATGCTCTTGATGGACAACTGTGCAACATATTTTTTTTGTTATGTCATCCATCTCCTGTATACCATAGGTCTTGCCTTATTGGTAATTAGCCACAAACTATGAAGTCAGAACATCTTTCCAATTTCCAGATCGCTGCATCAACGTCTCGGCTACCCGATAACAGCGGCGAGGAAGCAAGCAACATACTTGTTAGTAATCTTAATGAACGACAAATAATTGAAAACTAATGATATTTCAATGTTTCTTGTTCTTAGCTTTACTTATTAGTAAGCACATTATACCGTATACAATATGCAAAACCTATATAGAGATGGAGTTCTATTTTCTTATGATTTTCCCCCTTTTAGAAGCATACATCAATATTTTGTATTTGGCAAATAAGAAAATGCAATACCTAGTTTTTTTATTGTCTCTATTTGGCCCTCTCTATATTTAATTCCTGGTTCCATCACTGCTTTGCTCCCAGAGCAAGTTTTTTGAAAGACCATTGCTCCTGGATCATCAATTGCCTGAACTCTCCGACTTGTTTGAATCTGGATACAAGGCAAATATCACTCTGCCAAGCTTTAACAAGTCTCTTAACCAAATTAGGGTTGCAGAGTGTCAGGGCAAAATTAGGGTTTTAGGGTTTCGTGCGGAATGGGCTTGAGACGGATATCAAGGAGAAGTTGGAAATGGTGAAGATATTGGCTGGGTTCAAACCTGCTTATGGGCTTGTTCTTTATCTCAAAAGCTGGTGGATTTTGGCTTTTGCTATAGTACCTAACTTTCAAACGAGATATTTTCTCAAGACGGGGTCTACAAGTTAAACGATCTACACGTTAAAAGACCAACATCTATACCAGCCAAAATCGCAAGTGAGTATATGTCTCTCTGTAATCTGTACTGTATGCTCATACTGCCTACAATAACTAGATTTTAAATGGTACATTTTTTCAAGGCTACATCAATAGGAAGATTGTAGTAAAAAGTGTACTGAATTCAGCTGTACCGGTCAAAATCGCATACGACTATTTTTCTGTACGTACTACCTCTCGCAAACAACCAGAATTCAAATATTTATATCATAAGTCATTGACCCAAAAGAACCCATTCATTTTACTTGAGTAGTGAGAGGACTTAAGGGCTCACTGGACTGGGTTTTCTATAGTTCGTGCCTAACGGACTCACATTAGTACAGGGATTTGGGTCGATTGTCTATGGCTGAGGATGGTTAAGTGCTTTTCAAGTTTCATACTACATCGTACGGAGTTTGTGATGGATGGCTAGGAACAGATTCGTATTAAGGTTGTAGGAGCTTCGACTGGGTGTATCAAAAGCTGAATGAATTCAGATTTGTGCAGTAAATTGACACGAACTGAGGTTCAAACGATACGTTCACCAAACGAATTCAAAGTAACGTCGAACGATTTTACGTTCGTTCGGGCTCAAACTGAAAAGGACATAACGGAAGAAAATGACTTGATTTGGTTCCAGGCAGTGGCGTATTCAGCAGGGGGGCTTAGTAGGGCTCAAGCCTACCCTCTACCGGTGGCCCGGCGCCCACATCTATGATGCTTGCTAGGCTTGCAGAAGATTAGGATTGGGAAAGAAGCTGCGGCTGTCAATCTACTAGCTTGCTCTTTGATTATCTTTCTCTTTACTTATTTTGCACAATGAGAAAACTCGTGTGGAGTCAGAGAATTAAAGAAACACAGCCGCTAGCTGTGAAAATGAAGTGTTAATGGGAGAATTGGTGAGAGACCATGTGGTCGTGACTCCATGTGAGTGATGAGTAATTGACAAAGGTTTAGGATAGTCGAGTTTGGATTGTTTGGTCGGACCATGTCGTTGCGTGGTGCAATGGGCTCGGTCGGACTTTGGTCAAACTTGGTCGTATAGGTTTAGGACGCCTATTCTTGGTTTCGACAGGTTTGGACTTCATCTGTGGTAAGTGTGATTGTATTTAAGCTTTCATGTATCGAGCGGTGCTATTTGACGTGTTTCTTGTCTGTGTGACTGCAGGACGTCGAGACGGAGTCGTGGTGAGACACGGAGGACTGGACTAGGCGCAGGTGGCGCTGAGGTCAGAACCGTCAGGAGGTGTCGAAGACGACGTGGACTCGAGGTGGTTGCGAGGCGTGCGAGACAAGGAGCGCGGAAGCTTCCCGGAAGGTGCAGGAGGGGCGAAACGGGAATTTCGCAAGGCTGCACAAGCGGGAGCGGGCTCCGTTGGAAATAGCGGGCGTAACGGGGCGGAGACCCGTTAGCCATGGGCTATAAAAGGAGTGGAGGGGCTGCATGTCCACTTGAGCACTCCAAGGGTTTTAGGGTTTCCTTTAGTCAAAATAGGCTTTAGTGGTTGTTTTGGCTTTAGGCTTTAGTTGTTGAGGGCAGCAGGTGTGTCCCCTGAGTGTCTCCTTCGATGGTTTCTATGTGAGTTCTCTGTGTTGGTGTTGTGTTCCTCCCAAGATGCATGTGTAGCTCTTGGTGATCTTGAGGATTGAGAGGGTGAGATGGATTGAGAGTCTTGTAATCAAACTTCTTGTTCGAATGTCCACGGTATCGGGACGTATCTGTATTCCATTTGCTTTAATGAATGAAATTCCAGAAGTTTGCTGTTCGTGCTCTCTCTGTTCTTCGTTCTTCCTTTTAGCTTGATTTGTGAGATCTTTGATTTCTTGTTCTTAGTTGCTGGGGAGTGCCAAAATGGATTGCTATGACATGAGAGATGCTCAAAAGCCATTTGGCTAGTCAATCTTAAGAGCAATACCTTGCTTAATTTCAGTTTTTCTCGTTTTGGCTCCTCTGTTCATGCATTTCTCTTTCTAGGGTTTGAGCAAGATTTTGTTTCCCTCAACAAGATGGCATGAAATTTGATCTGGATTATCCCATGACTATTGCTAACATATCTACAAAATTTCATAGCCAAAGGATCAATGGTTGGGGAGTATTTTGAGTTTTGGTCCTGTTCTTGCAAAGGTTCAGGTTTTGTCAATTTTCTGATTTTCTTGCCTCTCAGTTAATCTATTTGCTTTTCTCTTATCCTAGGGCTATTTGGATCATATTCTTGAGGTTCTAGTCTGAGGAGTTCATGTCTTTTCTTTTCTAATTCTCTGGTTTGTGTTTTCTCTGTATTTCAGTTTGCGGAAGCTTCTCGCGTGTGCTTCCAGTTTGCTGAAGCTGAAGCTTCACGTTTGTGCTTGCAGGTTGCTAAAGCTTCATTGCTTCTTTTCTTTTTTTTCTTGTGCTGATTTTTCAACAATTTGCATGCAGATCAAACAGCGATATTTTCAGTTGAAATTTTTACTGGATGGTCTCTGATTTATGGTGAATTTTGCAGTGTCGCATGCGTTCCAAATTTCAGCAAAATTATTTTTAATTTTCTGTGAGGTGCTTTGTTTTGCTTCTTGTTGAAAAATTTGTGTACGAATTCTCGGGGGAATTTTAAGAGATCGACATTCACCCCCCCCCCCCCTCTGTCGCCATTTCGGTCCTACAATTGGTATCAGAGCCGGTGAGCTCTAATCAATAGATCTTAACCGGTCTCAAAAGCCATGGCGACGGACAAGTACTCGACCAAGCCGCCCATTTTCGATGGCATCGATTACCCCTTCTGGAAGAGCCGAATGGAAACATACATCCAGGCTCAGTGGTATGCCATCTGGTGCAAGGTCAAGGTCCAGTTTGTTGCTCCTGCCGATGAGAACATCAATGCTGGGAACATGGCTGATGTTGTGGCAAATGCAAAGGCAAGGAACATCATCATCCAGGGTTTGAGTCGTAGCGAGTTTGACCGCATATCTCACCTGTCATCCGCCTACGACATCTGGGTGACCCTCGACACATACCATGAGGGCACCACCGGATCAAGACGGTTCGACAGGACCAGTTCAAGCGCAAATACAACAAATTCGAGATGCTTGCTGGTGAGTCCCTGGACGAGTGCTTTTCGCGATTTCACAAAATCTTGAGCAACCTCCGAGCGGTCGGTCTCACGTACCCCGACTCGGACAACGCTCGTCAGATGCTCGCGGCACTCGATCTGCGTGTTTGGGAGATGAAAGTGACCACCATCAAAGACACGACATACCTCTCGACCCTGACTCTTGACGCGCTGTACTCGCGCCTCAAGACTCACGAGATTGACGTTGTCTCTCATCGGTCGAAGTCACAGTCGATGGCTTTGGTCACCAATCCCGTTTCTTCTTCCGGGCTTTCTTCTGATTCTTCTTGCGGTTTCTCCCTCGCTGCTCTCTGTGACATAACTGATGATCAGTTAGAGCAGCTTGCGGATGATCAGCTGGCCCTCCTAGCCCGAAGGTTTTCCCATGCCTACAAGGGTAGGAGAGACAGAAAGAGGGGAGGACCCGTGATTTGCTTCGAGTGTGGTGGCCCCAACCACACCCGAGCAAACTGCCCTAAGCTGGAGAAGGGCAAGAACGACTACGGCGGTTCGAGCAAGAATGACTACACCGACAAGAACCGCAACAAGAAGCCTCCAGCTCAGACGCCGGGAAAGAAGAAGTTCCGCAACTTTGGCAAAGCCAAGAAGCTCTTCCACCGCGTCCTCACCGCATTCGACGACCTCGACCTCAGCGAGGTGGAGGGATGGAGCGACGACGACGAGGCGGGTGACCAAGTGCCCAAGGATGGCGGCGACGACTTCTCCGGCATGTGCTTCATGGCCCTTGAGGGCGAGATCAGCGACAGCGAGCTGTACTCCGACTCGGATGAGGTACTCCCTTCTTATGACCAGCTAAATGATGCTTTTCTTAAGCTATGTGGATTTCATGCTAGAGCTAGGTCTAGGTGTACCGAGTTAGAAAAGGAAGTAGATAGACTGTCACAGGAGATTACTTCACTTAGATCTGCTCCCTCCCGTGACGATTGTGATACATGCCCTGCTTTGCTTGGAGACATGGAGAAACTAAGGACCTCTCATGATAGTTTGTCTTCTGAGCTTGATGTGCTTAAGGTGGAGAATGTTAGTCTGCTTGCTGAGTTAGAGTTGAGTAGGATGGCTGTTACCCACCTCATGTGAAGATAATGACATTGCTGCTAGAGGATCTTATTCCATGCTCCTGGATCTGCCCGAGCCTTGTGAAAATTGTAATAATTTAAAGATGAACCTAAAACGGGCAGATCACAAAATCTCTGAGTTATATGCTTGGTTGTGTGAGCCAACTACCTCTTGCTCAAACTGTCCCAAACTTACTGCTGAACTTGAATCTGTCTCCAAGCAGTTTCAAGAATTAGTTGATGACAACAATAGATTGGCTCAAACTGCTTCTAAGGACCCTGTTAGCTCACCTTGCATGAACTGTAACAAACTAAAACTTGACATGATTGCCTTGGAGGAAAAATATGTGAAGCTAACTAAGGACCAACTAGAGAAGCCACCAACCTGCTGTGATGTGATTGCTAAGGTGGGGGAGAAGCCCCAGGGTAAGGCCAAGACGCCTAGCGACGTGAACCAACTGGCTAGTAGTAGGACTGTACCCTCTGAGTCGGATGTGCGTGCACAAGCCATTCTTTCCTCTACGTTTGTGCTTGCAGGTTGCTAAAGCTTCATTGCTTCTTTTCTTTTTTTTCTTGTGCTGATTTTTCAACAATTTGCATGCAGATCAAACAGCGATATTTTCAGTTGAAATTTTTACTGGATGATCTCTGATTTATGGTGAATTTTGCAGTGTCGCATGCGTTCCAAATTTCAGCAAAATTATTTTTAATTTTCTGTGAGGTGCTTTGTTTTGCTTCTTGTTGAAAAATCTGTGTACGAATTCTCGGGGGAATTTTAAGAGATCGACATTCACCCCCCCTCTGTCGTCATTTCGGTCCTACAATTGGAAAACACGAAAAGTAGTATGTTTGCTATTATTAATCCTTTTATGCATGCTAACAACTTCAAACGAATCAATATATCAATTTATTTTATGCTTTCTTAAATTCAACATCTGTTCACTAATAATAGTATGAATTTTGATTGCATAAAATTATATTTGCTGCATTTATCTCAAGTTAGCTTAACTCTACTAGCTCTTTCTCTATTTTTTTTTTTGGTATGTAGATAATTGATCTCTACTCACAGGAAACATATTTATATATTTTTGCGATATGCTTTCTATTACTGAGGTACTTTCATTATATTTCTTCTCTTTTGCTTTGTTTCTCTTCTATTTATGTATGAATTTGAATTACACAAGAGTAAAATACTATGTCTCTGACAATCTAGTTTAGCCCACCCTTGATTTTATCTTTGGATTCGCCACTGGTTCCAGGCATTGTCAATGAAGTATAAACAGTGTTTGGACTGGATGAATAGGGACAGGTCATGATTAATAGTGTTGAACCGAGATAGGGTGGTTCGACATAGATGGACTAAGGAGAACAGTGCCGAGTCTATACATGAACAGTGTGTACAGTACAGATCATTACAAAACAGTGAAAACTGGTCTGTTACAGCGTGATGCAATTGCATGCGCGGTAAGGGCAAAGTAGGAGCTTTCAACTGTAGGTGAAGTAGCGCGGAGCTAGCAGATGCGTGGCAGCGGCAAGGACGTCGTGGCGTTCATCACAGGAGGTCAACGTTTGCGGCCACATTTCGAAAGTGCATGGCATGGCTCGACGCGGCGTTCATGTGCATTGGTGAGGCCTGGGCTGGTATGCAGACGACGGTGTGGTGGAGGCCAGGGTGGTGCGTATCTGAGGCATGCAATGGCGAGCTTGGTGGAATGCGGCAGGGCAGGGCAACGACCATGCTCTAGCACGGTGGCGCGGGCGCGAGCGTGCACTGTAGGGACGACGACGGCATGGGCCGGCGCAGTGCTTTGGCGGGCAGGCCGACGAAGCGTGGGCTGTGGCCCAGATGGCTATGGGCGAGCGGCAGGCTGGTCAAGGTTGGATTTGGCCATGGCTGCCAGAGAGATGGGTCGGCCTAGTGGGGAGAGAAGGAGATGGGCCGGCTGACTGGCGAACAAAGGAATGGGCCGGCCCAGGGAGAAGTTTAAAGATTTTGATTTTAGGATTTTAATTCCAGGGTTTTCAGAAAAGGTTTTCAAGAGAGAAATAAATCAGAGAATTCAAATAAATAGCAGAAAAACTAGGAAAATTTTATGGAGCTGTTTTTTGTGGTTTTAGTTTTAAAATGTTCTCAAAATTTGGGCTGTTACAGTGCACATGATTTTTTTGCAGTATGTTGTCTCTATTGGCCCATATAAAGCAGATGGGACGGAACAAGAAGCTACGTGCTGTGGGAGAAACGGTTCATGCAGTCAGATCACATCGCTTTAGCCACCAATCTGAATGGTCGATGACATGGTTGTACTTTCTTTCCAGCAAATAGTTCACTACAGTAGCAAATAGCAGGATTGGGTTTGGGAAGCATTAGGATGTATCATGTAACAATCATCAGAGGTCCTTCTTAACACATCATGGCATGTCATTGTGTATTTTAGTCAAGAATTGAAGCGGACCCTACGAAATCCTTGATTAATAGGTTTTGTAGGCATGTAGGAGATCTGTTGTCTAGATCAAGTACATCGAGATAATGAATTATGAGAATCCCTTTACCATTCGTAAGCAACTAAGCATGTCGAAACCTAGAGAGGCATATGTCAAACTGCCAGCTTATCTATTGGATCTTTAAGGTTACTGTTTTGTTATGGAAATCTAGTTGAATGTATGTACTATGCTACGGCTTAAAAAATAATGGTACTACATGTTTATGGCTTAAAAACTCCCAAAACAATCTAAAGTCATATCATCATTGGGTCATCAAATTGTCTTTGCCATCACTTTCCAATCAGTTTTGAGACATCAAGCAATTACTACCCCTACACAACCAAGCTCTATTGTCGTTTGTCGATCACCTTGCGTGTCTTGTTGATGCATCAAGCTCAACACTACACCATTGATGTTGTGCCACTGCCAACCATTTCTACGAAGGTGCTGCATGCCATCATCTTGCGTAGGTCACCACTCTCTAGCCCATGGTTTGCCCTCATTGCCACCTCGCCCCCATGATAGAGCCTGCAATCAACCATCGTCGTGCCATGTTGCACAGAACTCAATTGTATCATTCAGAGCGAACAGTAAACTTTCCCATGCAGCAATGCAACCTTGGTATTAGACAACTAATTTTGCATAATGGACATGGAAAAATATTTGACTTATAATACCCTAGCTAAATAAGTAACATGTCTTCTCATTACAAAAATATAAATTAACTGCACATATGGTTACACTTCTAACTACAACCGTACAACATCATCCTTCTCATTAACTTCGCTATTCTCAAATTCTGTCATCCACAACCATGGTTTCGACAAAGAAACCAAGAGGCTGAAGACTGATGACGTTGTAAAAAAGTAGGTTTCTCCCATAGTATTCCTCATCAGAAGCAAATCTCATGCATTAACAAAACTCCCCCACCGGCATCTCCAAGGTCCTCGGTCTCTCGCTCTACTTCTTGTCCTTCTCTACCTCAATGGTGCGGTGGCCCGTGAGGCAAGGTGGTACAGCGCTGGATAGGTGACTGACATGTTCATATTTATGCATATTTCTTGTCTTTTACCTTGTCATTTTTCACATTTTGTGATCATATTACATCATTTACACATTTATATTGTTAATTGCCTCAAGGACTATTATGCAATTTCTATAATTTCTCTATAGGCCAGCACTATCAAGTGCATAAAATGACAATTGTTATTATGTGATAGCTCTTTATGAAAGTATGCGTTAGCATAGACACGTAGGATCCTCAATGGCGCGGAGGCCGGTGAGGTGAGAAGGTGGCACTACAACTGACAGAGCGGCAACCACTAGAGGGTGGTGGCACATCGACTAATAGATGGTGGCATGCGAGTGGAAGAGTGGATCCATTGATATAGACCTTGACTACAATGGCAAAACCAGGATGAAAATAGAGAGTGGATTCAAAGGACTAAGCTAAATTGGCACAAATATTATCTTGTACTCTTATGCAATCTAAATCCATACATGAATAGAAGAGAAATAAAGAAAAAAAGATAGAAATACACTTGAATCAAGGCAAGAGATGTGTATCAATAACTCTGTGGAAAAATAATATAAAATAGAGAAATTATTGTGAAGTCATAATTAGACGGCTCGATCTTCTCTAGCAACTAACAAAGACTAGGATGCCAAGATGTCGAGCAACGAATAGGTGTACCAGATCGCAATATGTAATTTTTAGACAGGATTCCGATGCTCCTATAAAATCCTCAAAATTGTATGAACTCAACTCTGATATGAATCAGCACAAATCAAGCAAAGTTTCATTTTCTTCTATTTCCCTATTTTTCTTTTCCTAATTTTCTTCTCTTTTCCCTCTTTTCTTTTCATTTTCTTCCTTTTGTCTTTCCTTACTCCTTTCCTTTTTCTTTCCTCCCCTTCCTTTCCTTCCCCTATTTTTGCTTCTCTTTCTCTTCTCATGTGCACCCAACGGTGAGCCTAATGCTCGACGCAACCACCTCCTCCTCTCTTTCTCTTCCTTTCTCTCTCCCAATGCTTTGATGTCACTGCCTAGTGCCGTTGTCGTCGTGCACTACTGTCGAGCTCTAGTAGCCTGTCGGCTTTGCCCCTAGCCTGATCGTCAACCCTAGTCCCCTCCCCCATCCTCTAGTCTCCTCCCCTACTTCCTTGGCTCACTAGACACCGCTGCCTCCCTCTGTGCATGCCACACTATCCACTGTCCTCTCCTTTGGTCTCATCCCCCTCCTTCCCTAGCTCACCTGACGCCATCACCTTCCTCTGTGTGACATCACTCCCCTTGCTGACAGTGAGCTTGCTACCCAACGCCACCACAACCTCCTTCTCCTTTCTTCTCTCTCTCCCACACTCTCCTCTCTTTCTCTTCCTTTCTCTCTCTTCCCCCATGCTCTGATGTCACCACTGCCTGGTGCCCCTATAGTTGTGCGCCACTATCAAGCTCTGGTAGTCTGCTAGCCTTGCCCCCGATTGGATCTGCAACCCTACCCTCCTCCTGTCCTCTGTCCTCTCCTATGGTGTCCTACCCCTCCTTTCCTAGTTCATCCGATGCCATAGCCTCCCTCTACGTGTGATGCCATCACCCTTTGCCGGCCATGAGCCTGCCGCCCATCGCCACCTCTTCCTCTCTCCTCTCCTCTCCCCTACTCTCTCTCCTCTCTTTTTCTTCCTTTCCCTCTCCCCCATGCTCTAATGTCATCGCTGCCTAGTGCCACAGATGTCTTGCACCGCTGTCGAGCTCCAGTAGTCTGTAGGCCTTGCCCCTAGCCAGATCCGCAACCCCAGTTCCATTCTCCCATCTTCTGTCCTCTCCTTCGGTCTCCTACCCCTCCCCCTATCTCGCTGGCCCGAAGCTTCCTCCGGTGGCTAGTTCCCGTGCCGCATTAGACCTGCTTCTAGGGGCCTACTTGTCAACGCGTGTGGAATGAGGAGGGAAGCAGACAGACCACCACCACCGACTCCAATGTTTAAGATAGTAAAGATATTACTATGTCACTTACATAGAGTTTTCAATCATTCCTTTCCCATGTATCCTGAAAGTTCAAATGTCCTGCTTCGACCTTTCGATGATATCATGTTGCTTCACACAAGTCTGACACAACTAAGGTCCTGTTTGTTTAGGCTTAGGCTTTTTGGCTTATAGCTTAAAGCCAGCTTTTTGGCTTAAGTAGCTTAAAAGAAATTAGCTTTTAAGCCAAGCTAGACTATTTGGCATCTGGCTTTTTGATAGGTTGGATGATGTAGCTTACTACTAGAAAGTCTAAAATACTCCTATTATGTTGGTTGGCAACAAGTCTAATCTCTATCATTTTGTAGCAAGTTTAATTAAGCATTGTATAGCGCAATAAACCAGTTGCAAAACTGGTCCTGCTTTCCTTGAAAAACAATTGAGTAGAACAATAGTCGCTCCTACTGATTGTTTTTAGCTAGTCATCAACACATCAATTGGCTAGTATTTAATTTTAATGTCTCAAACCAACTTGTTGTGAGCACAAGAATTCAACCAACAATTTTAGGTGGGTACTCCAGCAATTCATCAGCACATCAATTGGCTGAATCAATTAACAACCCATTAGCATCAGCCATTCGGAGCTCTAAAATCTAGACAAATTAACAGCCAATTAACAACAATTTGAGAAGAACAATAATCATTTTTTTGGTACTGTTAGCACTCATGTTGATTTGAATATAGAGAAATTGAACCGAAAGTCACACACAAGCATTCACAAAAATCGAACAAGGTTGTGTTGAGGTCAACAATGGTGTGGACGGTGGTGGCTTCATCATTGCTGGGGTAGTGGCTCCACTTGGCCACCAAAGCCAGATCTAAAGAGTAGCGCTGGGACCAGAGGTCATGGCGGCTGGCGGAGGCCATGACGGCGTTGGTGGAGGAGGTCATCGGTTGGGGAGATGCGGTCGCTGACGGTAGCCGCCACGCAAAACCCTAGTAGGGCATCTGCGCTGAGCTAGGGGTAGGACAGCGGCGGCCTTCTCGAGGGAGGATGACGGTGACAGGTATGGGGTGGACGGCTGCGAAGGACAGAGAGATGGGGGAGGAGGATGGTGGCATCAGGAGATGGGGCTGCCGCCGGTGACCCAAAACCTTGCGAGTCACGAGAGAGGAGGTGCAGCCTCGTACGGGGTTGGAGAATGGGAAGAATTGAGGAGAAAAACTGAAGAAGGATTGACTTATATACCAATGGCATTTGCGGGTAATTTCAATAAAGTTTAGTGGTAAAGGGTTATTTCCATTCCGTAAAAGTTAAAATAAGCACCCATTGGCTGGCTTTTGGCTTATAGTTATAGTATAGCTTATGGCTTTTTTAAAATCTTGGTTAAAAGCCATCTATTTATGTAGCTTTTGGCTTTTTAGCTTTCAAGCCAAAGAAAAAGCTAAAACAAACAAGGCCTAAAGAAATGTAAAAGCATATTTAAGTTGATAAATCTCACTGCAAATACGTAAGTTTATAATGCTGAACTCAACACAAGTACAAGTGCATATTAACAAGGTGAATCTGGCACACCTCTATGGGCCTGTTCTTTTTGGCTGCGGCTTGTGGCTTTTGGGTTGTTCGTGTGAGAGATTACAGAGTAACAGAAACTCACGTGCGGTTTTTACCGATATAAATGAAGTCAGTACAGTATGTACTACAATTAACTAGTAGACCCTATTTTGAGAAGACACTCCATTTAAAAATTAGTTACTATAGAAAAGTCGAAAAGTAGCCTTTAGAAGCTGAAAAGAACAGGGTCATAGATTTCGTGGTCAATATATTCAGCAAGTTCTTCATATGCTTGCTTGCGTTGTACTCCAAGAAAATTACGCATAAATGAAAGAACTACAAAAACTAGCCTTTCTTTTTTTTTTTTTTGAAATTCAAATGATTAATTCCAGCGGCACTAACTAGTAAGTTCGCCACTATGCAGAAATTTGGCGCATAGCTCACTGAGTAGTTGCTTGCATTCAGTTAAATAGGGGGTACAAAGAGCAGTTCAACTTATTTCAACTTTTGTGAGTAAAGATGGTAGAGGAACCCATGAGCCAATTATTTTACAGAATCGAATCGTACGTCAATATGGTCCAGTCTAGGCCAATAAATTGGTGGCGAGCTATATCAAATGTGTGCATACAAGTGAAGGGAGCCGACTACTTCAGTTAAGTTATCGTAAGGGGAAGGCAGAGGCACCATGTGGATCAAGTGCGGAAGTATTTTTCTCTTGGTCACAGAAAGTTCAAGCAAAGGATTGCATGAAACTACGCATGCGTGTGGGCTTGGGAGGCATAGAGAATGTGTGCGACACCGTCAAGAACAAATGCTTTGCATGGTACGTACCTCACTATACTTTTATCCTTGCATTTCATTGAAGAACAAACACAGGATTGATTCAAGATTCTCATTCACTAGCCTTAGGATGGATTGGGCTTTCCACAAAGTTGTATGAAGCATCGCACGTGTGAAGACAGAAATGATTGGGATAATTTCTAGAGTTGACACTAGATGTGACGCAATTACCAGCAACAGGAACATTTTGGGGTGTAGAGAGAGTTGTAATGCCTTAGGGTCCAAACTAGTTTAATCCTAACTCCATTCTAGATAGACCACGTATACGTAGCAACCCGCTTGCACTTTCGTCCTCGCTTCACACAAAACGGTTAATCGGAGGTTGCTACCATCATGTGCACACACATATAGGTCATCATGGGCCTAATTCTATATGGACCGAGGTGTCACATACACCCCCCACTCAAAGGACTACATGGACCCTCGTCGGCTCAACATACCCATATTGGGGCAAATGATCATAATCTCCCCTCTTGGCACATGTCCGTCCGTTCAGTGCCAGCACATATGCTATGCCGTATGTCTACTCCGGGCCCACACGCGCCATGCGCCATATGCCCGCACCCCTGACCCGCACGCGCTCATATAACCGCGCGGATCAGCTCTGATACCATTTGTAACACCTTAGGGTCCAAACTGGCTTAGCCTTAACCCCATTCTGGATAGGCCACGCACACGTAGCAACCCGTTTGCACTTTCATCCTCGCTTTGTACAAAACGGTTAACTGGATGTTGCTACCATTGGAAGCCCTAGGCTTATATATTAGTGGTTCTCAAGCTAAACTAGTAAGGTAGGACTAACTCATACTCTTATGTGCATACACATAGGTCATCATGGGTCTAATTCTACATGAGCCAAGGTGTCTCAAAAGTGCATCGCAAAATTTCTGCTTGCAGAAATGCTCTTCAAGCTTGAGTGACATGCAAATATGGATATGAGTTATTATTCACGATCGTAAGCAGAATTAATTAATGTCACCTTAATTCGAAGATGTGACACAATAAATAAAGGAAAAATTGTGACATGAGCAGTCAGACCACCCAAAAGACGTGATAGATGCGGTTAGACTGGCAGTTGATATTTTGACCTATAATTTTTTTGCAATATGGGTTTGTTGGTATTTGTTTTGTGCTTATTTTTACTATGCACTTGATCTTATTAGTTTCTCATAGCAATTGAGTGAAGAAGCCAAAGAAAGTTGTTTGTTGAAATTTAAAAAGGGGCAAAGATTATTCATCCCGTCGGTCCTACACTAATCATCCAAGATCATAAGCGGAAATTAATGAATGTCACCTTCTTAATTAGGAGCATGGGAGGTGGACGTGTCCATTGAGGTTGGCGGGAAGACGTTCCCCGCGCATCGGTGGATGCTCGCGGCAAGGTCTCCCGTCTTCGAGGCGGAGCTCTCCGGGTTGACGGAGGACAAGACCGTCAGGCTGCGCGGCATGGATTCCGGAGTGTTCAAGGCTCTGCTCCACTTCATCTACACCGGCATGTTGCCTGAGATGAAGCACAAAGAGTCAGCAATGATGGCGCAAAGCTTACTTGCAGCGGCGGATAAATATAAATTGGAGAGGCTGAAGCTCATCTGCGAGGACATGCTATGCAAGCACATTGACATGAGCACCGTGGCCGCTACCCTGGCGTTGGCAGAGCAGCATCGTTGTCGCGCGCTTAAGCATGCATGTGTGGAGTTCCTCACTTCTCCTGGAAATCTGAAGTCGGCCATGGAAACTGATGGCTTTCAGCAGCTGAAAGCATGCTGCCCTTCTGTTATCATGGAACTCATCATGAAGCACGTGGTAGTATCCAAACTAGCTTAGTGGTAATGTCAAAGTAATTATGTTCATTGCATTTAGTAGAAACGGTTAGTATGAAACAAAATATCCTTTTCTTTTTTTTTCAGCTGTTCGTTGCCCAAGTTCTTACAGTTGAAATATCTTGTGTACATTGCCTTATTTGTTGGCACTGTGGATGTCTTTTCTTTTACTTGTGTCCAATAATGTCTATTTGGTCTGTACGACTAAAGGCACGTATAAACGGAGTTTTATGGAGAGAAGTGAAAACAGAGTTGAGCAGGTGTGTTGGACGTGCATGTATTTCACTATTGAACCTTGCACTGTTGCACATCTTTACCTACTACTGAATTTGACAGGATCGGGAATATGGTTTAGATTTTTCCATCCTAGCAAATAATTACTTTTGTGTATATTAGTGCTGAAATTTAAGAAAGTTTAAAATGATCTCCTAATTATTATGCATGTCTCCGAACTCTAGTGTCATGCATGACCGACTGATAATGAATAAACGTGAGTAAAGAGAGGGTTTGAAGAGTAGAGCGAGTTGTTTCATGTTTCAACATTTTATGGACAAGCTAAGACGGCAGAGGAACCATGTTTGTAACGAAATCACAGGATTGAATCGTCTTGACATGACGTGGTTATATATATATATATATATATATATATATATATATATATATCGGAGAAAAGATAGAAGGTAGGCATTCAGTTGTAGGCATGCAAGGAGAAGGCACCATGGATCAAATTTAGAAGGTTTTTCCTAGAGATCGTGCGAACTAGGAAATTGCATGAAACGCTCCATGTGTGTAGGCTTGAGAAGCATAGAGAATGTATGCGAAACACCTGCAACGGTACGAAATACATTTTTAACTTTTGAGATTTGAAATTTCAATTAAAACTAGCACAAGTTGTCTGACAATCAAGCCTGCAGTTCACTTGCTTAAGCATGTAAGGAGCTTATCTGACAATAATTGTAAGTGTCGTGTAGGGGGAACAGAACGCTGGCTGAAAATCTACTAGTGGGATGATTTCTGGAACAGCCGCTTGATAGGCCAAAGTTGCCAGTGCCATCTGCCTACAAACTACCACCTTGAGCGATATCGGAGAGCTTGCTTCATGGCATGCATGCATATGTGATAACCGCCGCTAGCCAGCAGCTTGATAGGCCGAAAGCAGCGAACCTCCTTAATTAAGTGAATGATTAGGATTTATTCACTTAATCATGACTAACTGGATTAGTTAAAGCTTACGTTTTTCAGAAGAAAAAAAAGTTCAAGACATACACCAGCGTTGCTCAGGCCTGAACGCATACAACTGTAAGTGGTGAGCTCGACTTAATTATATAACACTATTTGCACTCAGAAGTTTACATCTGGCATGTATCTCTAACAAACATTTCCGCGCTCGTTAGGAAGAACTAATATTGGTAAAGCTTCAGATCCAATTTATGTGGCACAAACTAGTAACCTCAACATTACACAGAAACTTGGTAAAAAAATTCTCTGCATAATATCTCCTCCTATGAGTCATGCATCGATGACTGATGAATGAACATGAGTAAAGAGAGGATACAAAGAGTATCTCAACTTTTTTGAGTTAAAGGATTGTAGAGAAGCCATGTGGCTATTTATTTCACAAAATGAAATATTACTGACATGATGATGTGGTCAAGTTCAGACCAATAAATTACAGATGGGGTATATCAAAGGTGAGCACGCAAGAGAAGTGAGCTAACTTTGGCTGCTGTACAGGGGAAGGCACCACGGATCAATTGCAGAAGGCTTTTTCTCTCAGAGCCATGCCGATTTTGAGCAAAGGATTGCATGAAACCATTTGTGCATGTTGGCTTGGGAGGCATAGGGAATATATGTGAAACCGTCGTGCCCATGGGTTTTGCAACGGTATGTGCCTTATTATAACTCTTAGACTTGCATTTTTTTAATGGAAAATTAAAACAGCATAGGCCTGATTTGAGCCACTCATTTACTAGTGTAATGCCCTATGGAATGCCAAAAATTGAGCATTGCAACTGGAGGTACAGAAGCGCCGGCCAACACTATGTGAGAGTGGTGTAATTTCAGTAACCTGTCACTTATATCACGAAATTTGAAGCGTTCAGTGCAACTTATTTTAAAGAGTGGAGAGATATAGAGCAGACTGAGAAGTTCATGCTTGAAGAAATCCTCATAAGAGATAGTGTGCGTGAAGTTCTTTGCTTCTCCTGTGAATCTCACAGCGGTCATGTAAATTGATGGTGAGCAGTTCAAAGCTTAGTTGATTCACAGCGGTCATGTAAATTGATGGTGAGCAGTTCAAAGCTTAGTTGCCCTTCTGGTACAATGGAAACTGATGGTGCTGAGCAGTTAAAAGCTAAATTGCCCTTCAGTTACAAGGGAACTCATCAATTGGCATGAGAGAAAAGAAAGGCCTCCGTACGTGGTAGTCTCTTGACTAGCTTAGGATTTTTTTTAATTAAACTCAAACCTTCTGATTAAAAGAGATTTTTAGTTCAAATATCCTATCCATCCGAAGGGCTTAGGTCATATCCTTGTATATTCAAACAAGTCCTTAGTGGTAATGTTAAAGTAGTTGTGTTCATTGCGTTTAGTATAAAACGACTATAGGCAAAAGATAATTTTGGTTTTTTTTCTAAATTGTTTGGTGCCCAAGTTCTTACAGTTGAGATATCTTGTGTGCATTGCCTTATTTGTTAGGCACTGTGGTCCTGTGGATGTCTTTTCTTTTGGTCTGTAAGACTAGACATGTATAAACAGAGTTTTATGGGGATAAGTGAAAACAGAGTTGAGCACGTGACATGTATTTTAACTATTGAAATTTGAACCTTGCACCGAGTTTTCTTTTTGCGAGGACGAAACCTTGCACTGTTGCACATAGTTAATTACCAAATATTTTTTTGTTCATCTTGCACAACTCCTAGTACAAATGTATATATTGTAGCATCTTGCCGTGCAATCGCGCGAACAATTCAGCGAGTGAAGAGAGGGTACGAAGAGTAGGTCTGGTTGTTTCAACATTTGTGAGCTAAGGCGGAGAAACCATGTGTAAAATGAAACAACAGGAGTGAATCTAACTGACATGATGACGTGGTTAATCAAGTGCAGGCCAATATATAGTTTGGAGGTAGAATAGAAGACGCGCGCGCGCATACATGTACATGAGTGGAGTCATTCGGTTGTAGTTATTGCAACTATTTAAGGAGAAAACACAATGTATCAAGTGCAGAAGGTATTTCTTGGAGATTCTAAGAGATCGTGCGAGCTAGGAAATTGCGTGAAACCTGTTGGATTAATTGGGATTGGCCCATTTTAATTTAGCAATTAATCAAATGAAATTCCTAGGCCCACTATTAGTGTTATGTGCAAAAACTGTTTAGTCTCATATAGAGAATTGAATGGGAGTTATACCACTTTAAAAGGTGGAACGAGGTAATCCCCTTGTGAAATTGAAGAGAGCCAACACGCGCGCGCGCTCGCTCGCTCGCCTCGCCTCAAAAATCGAAACGCACTGACTCGCTGGCAGTAACGGTTCAGTTACTAGTAGGATTATGGCTGCAGTTACTTTCGAGTAATGGGTGCAGTTACTAGTGACTAATGGCGGCAGTTACTGGTCTCTTCAATTTTGCTGTTACAAGAGAACAGAGCATAAGAAGGTTCTCCTCTTCATACGAAAGAACAGTTTTTCTCTCCCTCTGTTTTTGTTGCTGCTCTCTGCAATCTCCGGTCCAGAACCTTGCGCGCACAAGTTTCTGGGCGAGTAGGCCTCCGGAACTTCGTCCGTTTGCGTACCTGCACGGGTAGGCGGGCGATCAAGTTTTTGGGGAGCGCATCAGCGCGACTACTCAATCTGCTACGTCTACTTCCTGGTGGTGAACCGTTCGCGAGACTGCACTGCGAACATCTTCCTGCATCAACCTTCATCCTGCATCACGCCTTGATCGACTACATCGAATAGGCCATCATGTCGACTGATGGTAACGGCGCCTCCGGTGTCTCCGACACTGGCCCCGCCCGAGGGTATAAATCTAAAACTTTTCTGGTGTATTTGTTTCTGTGCGCTATGAATATGTTAATAGATGTTTCTGTTAGCTTGTTCGTTAGCGAATATGAATACATCGTTGATAGATCACTCATGCATGTTTATGTCATGTTTTATATGCTGAATTTCTGGATTAAAATATGCCGAAAATTGACTAGATTTCCAACAATCCAAAAACTTGATAGGTCTTTTTCGGTAGTTGGCTTTGTTGCGTCGCTTAAGCCACACCCTCCGTTTGATGGTTTTAGGCTTGCTTTTGAGTCCAATAAATGTGTCGTGTCTAAGTATGGAACATTTGTTGGTAAAGGCTATGAGAGCTGAGGTTTGTTCCGTTTTTCTTTGATGGATTCTTGTAATAAAATTGTGAATAATATGTGTAATGATGATGATGAGTCTAATGTTTGGCATTCACGACTTTGTCATGTTAATTTTGGGTGTATGACGCGCTTAGCTAATATGAGTTTAATCCCGAAATTCACTTTGGTCAAAGGTTCTAAGTGCCATGCGTGTGTTCAATCGAAACAACCTCGCAAGCCTCACAAGACAGCAAAAGAGGCGAGGAATTTGGCACCGTTAGAACTCATTCATTCTGATTTATGCGAGATGAATGGCGTGTTGACTAAAGGGGGAAAGAAATATTTCATGACGCTTATAGATGATTGCACTAGATTTTGCTACGTGTACTTATTGAAAACAAAAGATGAAGCATTGAATTACTTTAAGATCTATAAAGCTGAGGTAGAAAACCAACTTGAAAGGAAAATCAAGCGGGTAAGGTCTGATCGTGGAGGAGAGTATTTTTCAAATGAGTTTACTGTATTCTGCGAGGAACATGGAATTATTCATGAGAGGACGCCTCCCTATTCTCCTGAATCAAACGGGATTGCCGAAAGAAAGAACCGCACTCTAACTGATTTGGTTAACGCCATGTTAGACACTGCGGGACTTTCTAAGGAATGGTGGGGTGAGGCTATATTGACCGCATGTCATGTCCTGAATAGAGTTCCTACAAAGAACAAAGAAGTAACACCATTCGAGGAATGGGAAAAGAAGAAGTTGACTCTCTCATACTTGCGCACCTGGGGATGTTTGGCCAAAGTTAACGTGCCAATTGTCAAGAAGCGCAAACTTGGACCAAAAACTGTAGATTGTGTATTCCTTGGTTATGCTATACACAGCGTGGGTAATAGGTTCTTAATTATAAAATCTGGAGTGCCTGACGTGCGTATTGGTACAATCATAGAGTCCAGATATGCTACATTTTTTGAGAATGAATTTCCTATGAAAAGTGATGTACCTAGCTCATCTAGTCAAGAACCTATAATTCCCCTTGATTCTTTTGTGCCGATAGAACATGTTGAGCAAACGTCTGTGGAAAATCCTGGGGAGGATAACAATGAAGTTACTCGAAAGAGTAAGAGACAAAAGATTGCAAAATCTTTTGGTGATGATTTCATTGTATACCTCGTAGATGACACTCCAAGAACCATTGAAGAGGCATATTCTTCTCCTGACGCTGACTATTGGAAGGAAGCAGTACGGAGTGAGATGGACTCTATTATGTCTAATGGAACTTGGGAGGTCGTTGATCGTCCTTATGGGTGTAAACTTGTAGGATGTAAATGGGTTTTCAAGAAAAAGCTTAGGCCTGATGGTACTATTGAAAAGTACAAGGCAAGGCTTGTGGCCAAAGGTTATACCTGAGAAGAGGCGAGGACTTTTTTGATACTTATTCACCTGTTGCCCGATTGACCACAATTCGAGTACTACTTGCCCTGGCTGCCTCTCATGGTCTTCTCGTTCATCAAATGGACGTTAAGACAGCTTTCCTAAATGGAGAGTTGGAGGAGGAGATTTATATGGATCAGCCAGACGGGTTTATGGTAGAAGGTCAAGAAGGAAAGGTGTGCAAGTTGTTAAAGTCTTTGTATGGCCTAAAGCAAGCACCTAAGCAATGGCATGAGAAGTTCGACAGAACTTTGACATCTGCTGGTTTTATTGTGAATGAAGCTGACAGATGTGTGTACTATCGCTATGGTGGGGGAAAAGGAGTGATCTTGTGTTTGTATGTTGATGACATACTCATTTTTGGGACCAACCTCAATGTAATTGAGGAGGTCAAGGACTTTCTGTCCAAGAGTTTTGAGATGAAAGATTTGGGAGTGGCTGATGTGATTCTTAACATTAAGCTACTGAGAGGAGGTGATGGTGGGGTTACACTCGTGCAATCCCACTATGTGGAGAAGGTCTTGAGTTGGCCTAAAGCAAGCACCTAAGCAATGGCATGAGAGTTCGACAGAACTTTGACATCTGCTGGCTTTATTGTGAATGAAGCTGACAGATGTGTGTACTATTGCTATGGTGGGGGAGAAGGAGTGATCTTGTGTTTGTATGTTGATGACATACTCATTTTTGGGACCAACCTCAATGTGATTGAGGAGGTCAAGGACTTTCTGTCCAAGAGTTTTGAGATGAAAGATTTGGGAGTGGCTGATGTGATTCTTAACATTAAGCTACTGAGAGGAGGTGATGGTGGGGTTACACTCGTGCAATCCCACTATGTGGAGAAGGTCTTGAGTCGCTTTGGTTATAGTGACTGCAAGCCTGCTCCTACTCCTTATGATCCTAGTGTATTATTGAGGAAAAACCGAAGAATAACAAGGGATCAATTGAGATACTCCCAGATCATTGGCTCATTGATGTATTTAGCTAGTGCTACGAGGCCTGACATCTCGTTTGCTGTGAGCAAGCTAAGCCGGTTTGTTTCAAATCCGGGAGATGATCATTGGCGTGCTCTTGAGAGAGTAATGCGCTATCTAAAGGCAACTGTGAGCTATGGCATTCACTATGCTGGGTACCCAAAGGTACTGGAGGGCTACAGTGATTCAAACTGGATCTCTGATGCTGATGAGATAAAAGCCACAAGTGGATATGTGTTCACACTTGGAGGTGGTGCTGTTTCCTGGAAGTCTTGCAAGCAGACCATCTTAACGAGGTCAACAATGGAAGCAGAACTCACAGCGTTAGATACCGCCACTGTTGAAGCTGAGTGGCTTCGTGAACTCCTTATGGATTTGCCGGTGGTTGAAAAACCGATACCGGCTATCCTGATGAACTGTGATAATCAGACTGTAATTATCAAGGTGAACAGTTCTAAGGACAACATGAAGTCATCTAGGCATGTTAAGAGGCGGTTGAAGTCTGTCAGAAAGCTGAAAAACTCCGGAGTGATAGCACTGGACTATGTCCAGACAGCTAAGAATCTGGCCGACCAATTTACAAAGGGTTTATCACGTAATGTGATAGATAGTGCATCGAGTGAGATGGGCCTGAGACCCACATGAGTCGTACCATAGTGGTAACCTGTTCTACGTGATCGGAGATCCCGTGAAGTAGGATGGTGAAACAAGCTGTTGGTTGACTGGGAGGAGAGACCTTTACAAGGCTCATTTCTTCAGTGATGCACTTCTCTCCTATTCTGTATGGCAGGTTGGTTTTTACCTCAATGTGATCCGAGTGGCTTATTTAAAGCAGAGATGTCGGCCTACAGGACATCTTAGAAGGAACACACCTATATGAGTTCGACTGCTGGTCACAGTCTATGAGATTTGGATGATCTCTAGATACTCATGAATAGGCATGGAGTATATTTATACGCTCCAACCAGAGGGGATGCTTTAGGCAGCCTAGTACTAGTAAAGGAATTGGGTAAAGCTTGTTCGCACAAAACTGTCAATTCAAGGCATAGTCCATTGTTCAGTTGTGGATGAGTGTAACTCCTTTCCTAGGTGGATGTTCAACTTAACAGTCTCCATCGAAACACTCGTATATCAAACAACAGCAGAACTGAGAGCATTTCTCGTGTGCCTTGAAATTTGGTGGGGATTGTTGGATTAATTGGGATTGGCCCATTTTAATTTAGCAATTAATCAAATGAAATTCCTAGGCCCACTATTAGTGCTATGTGCAAAAACTGTTTAGTCCCAAATGGAGAATTGAATGGGAGTTATACCACTTTAAAAGGTGGAACGAGGTAACTCCCTTGTGAAATTGAAGAGAGCCAACACGCGCGCACGCGCTCGCTCGCCTCGCCTCGCCACGCCACGCCACGCCACGCCACGCCACGCCGAGCCGTGCTGTGTGGTGCGGTGCGTGTGCGTGCGTGCGTACGTACGTACGCAGGCGTGTCAGGTGCGGGCACGTTTTTCTTTATCTATTCGAAAATCGAAACGCACTGACTCGCTGGCAGTAACGACTAGTAGGATTATGGCTGCAGTTACTTTCGAGTAATGGGTGCAGTTACTAGTGACTAATGGCGGCAGTTACTGGTCTCTTCAATTTTGCTGTTACAAGAGAACAGAGCATAAGAAGGTTCTCCTCTTCATACGAAAGAACAGTTTTTCTCTCCCTCTGTTTTTGTTGCTGCTCTCTGCAATCTCCGGTCCAGAACCTTGCGCGCACAAGTTTCTAGGCGAGTAGGCCTCCGGAGCTTCGTCCGTTTGCGTACCTGCACGGGTAGGCGGGCGATCAAGTTTTTGGGGAGCGCATCAGCGCGACTACTCAATCTGCTACGTCTACTTCCTGGTGGTGAACCGTTCGCGAGACTGCACTGCGAACATCTTCCTGCATCAACCTTCATCCTGCATCACGCCTTGATCGACTACATCGAATAGGCCATCATGTCGACTGATGGTAACGGCGCCTCCGGTGTCTCCGGCACTGGCCCCGCCCGAGGGTATAAATCTAAAACTTTTCTGGTGTATTTGTTTCTGTGCGCTATGAATATGTTAATAGATGTTTCTGTTAGCTTGTTCGTTAGCGAATATGAATACATCGTTGATAGATCACTCATGCATGTTTATGTCATGTTTTATATGCTGAATTTCTGGATTAAAATATGCCGAAAATTGACTAGATTTCCAACAAAACCTGTAGGCTTGGGAAGCATAGGGAATGTATGCGAAGCTGTCAAACCTGTTCCTGCTTCAACAGTACGTGCCGTATATGAAAGTTTTTTCCATGACTTTCAATTAAACACTGCACATCCTGTCTTATGATTCAAGCTCAATGATGTTATAGATACTGACAATTTTGAGATGTCGTGTAGGACTGATGCAAATGTGCCATTCATGAAGGATCCTGGTGGGGTGATTTCTAGTGCGGAAGTGAAAGAAAAACTTACTGAGATGACCAAAGCATCTGGTGTTAGTGCCACCTTAAGGGCACGATAGAAATGTATGAGCAAAGCGATCAAAGAAACTCCTGAGTAAAGAAATCCTTATTGAGATCAAATGATGCATCTGGCCACCTTCTTAAGAGCACGGTAGGAATCTATGACCGACTATGAGTACCCTGTAACGAAATAAATCATGATCCGTAGCGATCCATGGCGTAAATCAGTGCAGATTTCTGAGCCATGTCAATCAGATCTAGAGGCAAAAGGCAAAGCCATCCGTGTGGATAACCAAATTAGTATTATTATCTGTATGTATTCAGGCTTGTACACTGGGTTGCAGCACATTCTTGGCTTCTAAGAGACTTCGGAGTTTGGATCGTAGAATTGTGCTCTTCAGGGTCCTCATTAGGTCTGCTTATCAAAGTGACTGGCGTTTACTGCAGTCCAATACTCCAATAGGATCAGATTATCAGGTTTGTGACATTGGTACATAGTAAGATCTCACCTAAAATACACCGTTGTAAATGGTGAGCTCGACTTAGTTATAAAATCCTATTTCCACTCATATGAGAATCTGGCGCATCTCCAACGAAGATTTTCGTACTAACTAGTAATCTCAACATAATATGAAAAAAATCTGAAAAAGACATTACACGGAAATTTGGTAAACAAAAAACACGGCGTAATATCTCATGTCGGTCATCATGCATGGGCGACTGATCAATGAACACGAGTGAAGAGAGGGTACGAAGAGTAGTTCCACTAGTTTTTGTTACAACTTTTGTGAGTCAAGATGACAGAGGACCCATATGCCAAATTCTTTAACAAAACCGAATCATACTGACACAACGTTGTGGGTCATGTTCAGATCAATAAATAGGAGGTGTGATATATCAATGGAACGTTTTTCGTCTCGGAGCCATGGAGAGTTCGGGCAAAGGGCTACATGAAAATCAAGCGTGCATGTAGGCTCGGGACGTATTGGGAATGTATGCGAAACTGCCATGCAGCCTTGAGGTACGCAGGCCTGATTCGATCGGGCATTTTGTTCACAAGTGCAAGGCAATAGGGACTCATGTCTTGACCAGGGTTACAAATTGCCCCCAAAATTTCGCAAAATAAACGAAATTTCGTCCCTTTCTATGCCCAACGAAATAAATTTGATTCGGCTAAAATTTGGCCAAATTTGGCCCTATTTAATTAAATTTCATCAAAAATTTGATTTTTTTTCGTCTGAATTTCAAACGAATTTCGCTCATTCGGTTCTTTTGCCTGTGGCCAAAACTTTTCTGCAACTGAAAGATTAAACCATAGTCTTGACCTTGCATTTTTATGGAAAATAGCCTGATTCGATCAGACTTCTTGTTTTCGATCATCGTCTTGTTCACAAGTGCAAGTCAACAGAGGCATGGATGTACAAAGGACCCGAGTAGGATAATTTTAAAGACCTGCCACATGATATCACAAAAATTAATGTAACAAAGGACCCGGTGCCATGGCGGCGGTACCACCGCCACTGCCATGCGTCGTCGCACCCCCACCGTGGTTCGCCGTATATGGGACTTCCGTTTTGGTTTCTCTTTTTTGTTACATGTATCTCCCAACGTGTTGTTTAGAGACCTGGTAACACAACGGTTGCTACTAATAGTATGTTTCGTAGTCGTAAACACGCACGGTCATGCATCAGAACCGCATGGAGCAGTAGTAGAAACAACGGAGAGTACACCAACGTTGGAAGCGAATCGATTCTCTTTTGTATGCAGCCAGGTTACTACTACTGCCGCGCCGTCTTAGGAGACCAACTAAGTAACTAACATATATACTCGTCAATCCTTATCGTTGTAGGTCGTATAATAAATAGCGCACTATTTTCCTTATCACCACGTTGTCTCCTCCACGCTCTTGGCCAACCTGCAAAGTGCAAACGATCCGATCCATCGCGCGCCGTCATGTCGACCTCCGCGACGGTCGACGTTGCTCGGCCGTCAGGCTCCACCTCCACAATCATCGCCAGGGTGAAGGCGGCCGGGCACCACGTCCTGAAGATCGACGGCTACTCACAGACCAAGGCGATGGTCGCCACCGGCGACCACATCAAGTCCTGCGATTTCCACGTCGGAGGCCACACATGGCGCATCAACTACTACCCCAACGGACACAAGGAGGAGTACGCCGACTCGATATCCGTCATGCTCGAGCTTGACGGTGCCGGCAAGGCCGGCTCCGCCGTCGTGAAGGCACAGTTGTGTTGCACCTTACTCGATCATGCCGGCGAGCCGGTGCCGTCGCAGAGTTTCGCCGGCCAGATACGCAGCTTCCCGTCTCCGGAAGGTTTTACTTCGTGGGGCTTCGCAAGATTGATCAAGAAGGAAGACCTCGAGAAGTCGGAGCACCTAAAGAACAATTGCTTCGCCATCCGGTGCGACGTCATCGTCATGAATGACCTGGACCTGGTCGTGGAAGAGACGTTCCTCAACGTGCCGAAGTCCGACTTGCACACGCACCTCGGCCACCTCCTCTCCACCAAGGAAGGCACGGACGTGGTGTTCAACGTCGGCGAGGAGACGTTCTACGCACATAGGTGCATCCTCGCGGCTCGGTCCCCGGTCTTCAAGGCGGAACTCTTCGGCTTAATGAAGCCCGCAGGTAGAAGTGTCAAGATCGACAACATGGACGCTCGAGCGTTCAAGGCTCTCCTTCACTTCATATACACGGACACATTGCCGGTGATGGCCGTGCAAGACGTGCCGGCCGTGACTCGGCAGCTACTTGCCGCGGCTGATAAATACCAAGTGGAGAGGCTAAAGTTGGTCTGCGAGGACAGGCTGAGCAGGCACGTCGACAAGAGCACGGCGTCGACTGACTCGGTGGGTGCTGATCAGCAGCAGCTCCACCACCGTCGTCCATGGTTTATGGGGACGTGCTTGGAGTTTCTCAGTTGTCTTTTTGCTGATTGATTTTCTTAATTGCTTTTGAAATTTTAGCAGACGAACCTGTGGAATGCATGGATAAATGGATATGATCATCTTGCTCTTTCTATTGCTTAACATAAGTCTCGATCTTACGTGTGCTCGTTCTTTCTATTAAACATCTTAATTATATGTGTTAATTGTGTGGCTGAACAAAATATTTTTCTCCACTTCACGCTAAAGGATTTAATTGGAAGTGCTACGCTTTCAGTCAATGGTCTTTATATACTAGCATAACTCAATGTAAAGGCCGAGTGTTACATCCCCCCAAAAATGCCTCATGCCATCGGTATTGTTTTGCCCATAAATACCCTTTTGGTATCACTGGATGTTTTCTTCCTAACAATCATCTAAATTTTGGACCGTTGGATTAGAGATCCAACAGCCTCTTTTTTTTGGAGGGGGGAGATTTTTTTTGGAGGGGGCAGGGAGAATTCGTAACCGTTGGATCTCTAATCTAACGATCAAAAATCTGAATGATAGTTAGAAAGAAAACATTCAGATGATATTTATCAATACCCTAATATATCCTGCAGCCTAAACTTTTCTAAAAAAAAATCAACCCCTATGCAGCACGGCCACACATATGTAGCACCTTGCTTCGCTTTCATCCTCGCTTCGCTAAAAGGGTTAAGTTGAAGGTGGTGTGTGCGTGTTGTGTGTTGTGTGCGCGTGGTGTGTGTTGCTTGCATAACAATATTTTGCCTAGCTCCCAGTTATCTTGTGTGTGCGTGGTGTGTGTTGCTTGCAGAACAATATTTTGCCTATATGAAATCAATTGTCTCTCTATATAAAAAAAAAGGCTAAAAAAGAGCACAACGTAAAGCATGTGAGACTCGATTCAATTTTTGGGCACGGAAATCGTGTCCGCTGACGCCTCACAGATGTTGCCATAGATCCCTGGTAAACACACACGACCACCCGGACACGACGCACACGTTCACAGGAAGACGACGACACACAGAAGCACACGATAGTTTTTTGTGACACGAACTCAATTTGTATCGTTTTCTCGCTTGTTATCTTTTATTATTGACTCAAAACAAATATATCTGAACTACACATGCACCCACGGCAGAGTAACAGCTCAGACCGCTTCTGACAACAACCTGCATACTAACGTTACACCTACATGCACGAACATGCAGCACGTCCAACATTTGACGTGACAGACTCAAGACTCATTGCTAACACACACTAACAAATTTGACGTGGAACCAAAATCGTGCAACAAGGTTATTATCAACAGCAGACAACTCAAAATTAAAGGGGAAAAATTTGTTCAGTAGCACTGAAAGGTCACTGCTTTCGGAAAATACCACCGAAAAAACTAGGCTCCGAAAATTACCACTAAAAGATTCAATTTTCTTCGGGAATTAGCATTCTGGACAAAAATACCCTTACCCCCTCTTCCCCCTCCCTCTTCCTCTTCTCCCTGCCCCTCTCCCTCTTCTTCGTCCGCCTCCCTCTTCCCCCACCTCTTCGCCGTCGGCCTCCCCGCCTCCTCCCTCTCCGCGCCTGCCATGCGCCCTCCCTCACATCCGGCTTCTTCCCCGCGCGCCAACTCTCTTCCGCCCGTACGCAGCCACCGTCGCCTCATGCCGCCCAGGTCGCTCCGGCCATCTCCTCCGCAAACCACCTGCGTCACGGTGTGTCTGTGCCTCTCCTCTACCCCCTCCCTCACTTAATCGAACCCTGGTGCCTCCGACTCGCCGCACAGCCCATCTTCCTCACCGCCGGCCGAACGCGCCTTCGCCGTCGCCGCTCCCTCCTCGGCGAGTCTCCCTTCAATTCCTCGCCTGGGGAGAATGTTCTCACCACCTCGGACCTCCTCCGACTGACGCCGGAGCTCCTCCTCCACCCTAGCTCGCCGGCACCGTGAAGCTCCCCTGCGTCGTCCATGGCCTCCGTCGCCGACCGACCTCGGGCCTCCTCCGGCTCAATAGACAGCGTGGTAAGCACCCACCTAACCGTCTCTAGCTCGTGCCCACCCAAAATCCCTCCTTCTCCCTCTCCGGCGCCGCCGCCCCGAGCGTACCTCGCCGCTGGCTGCATCAGACTGCCGTCCGCCTGCCTCGCCGCCGTTCCGGGCCGCGCCACCTCCCCACTAGCATCCCTGCCCCCTCACGGTTCCATTTTGCCGTACTGCCTAGCCTCCCCGGCCACCCCTTGCCGGCGCCACTGCAGCCCAGTCGTGCCGCCTGTCCCCTCTGTTTTGCCCCAATAGGGAGATGGGGGCGGAGGAGGAGGAGCGGAGGGGGTGTGAGGGAGGGCGCATGGCAGGCGCGGAGAGGGAGGAGGCGAGCGGCGTGAGGAGGAAGGAGGCGGGGAGGCCAGCGGCGAAGAGGTGGGGGAAGAGGGAGGCGAACGGAGAAGAAGGAGAGGGGCAGGAAGAAGAGGAAGAGGGAGGGGGAAGAGGGGGTAAGGGTATTTTTGTCCAGAATGCTAATTCCCGAAGAAAATTGAATCTTTTAGTGGTAATTTCCGGAGCCCAGTTTTTTCGGTGGTATTTTCCGAAAGCAGTGATCTTTCAGTGCTACTGAACAAATTTTCCCTTCTTGTCACCGAAATCACCGTCGGCGGCAAGGTCACCGGAGTCGGCTCTGCCCGAGTTGCAGGCTGAGACGTAATCTAACTATGAGAGAGTTCGGCGCGGCTGAAATCCTAACAAAAATGTAGTCGAGTGTTGTATAGTAAATCCATTGTTTAAAGTGCGAAGGTGGAATCCAATACGAAAAATCTGAAATTATATTGTGTTAGGATCTAGGACACACCGGCAAACTAGTTTTCACGCACGCGTACGGGAATACAATTCTAGTGATTCTCGACTCAACCTAATTCGTTACGTTGGAAGCAACTAAGAACCTGAACATCTGACGTTTGGAGATTTGGAATCCATCTTATATATTTGCTGGTGTCGTTGTAACAACAAAATCATTTAATTCCCGATACATACTTGGTTAGCCGTTGTCTTTCTACAAGCATAGCTATACACCTACGCTTCCTTATCCATGTCGGCGGCTTCGTACGTTCTCTTGTTCCCTCCTCTCGGCGGCTTTGCCATGTCGACCTCCGTGCCTCCCACCGTCAACAAAGCGGTGACGCGCGCGGGTCCTCACCTCGACCATCGTTGTCTCCGAGGCGAGTGGGTACCACGTCACGAAGGTCGAAGGCTACTCGCGAACGAAGATGATGATCGCAACGGTGATCACGTCAACTCCGGCGAGTTCCACGTCGGTGGCCACACCGGCGCATCAACTACTACCCAGCGGCAATGTTCGGAGTTCGCGACTCTATATCCTCTTTCTAGAGATGACCGGTGCCGCCACGGCCATCAACGGCGTCCATGCAGATTCAAGCTCAGCTTGATCGATCACGCCGGGAGCGGTGCAATCATGTAGCTATGTCGGTAAGTGCACTTTCACAAAGAAACAGATCGACGTGGCTTCGCGAGTTTCATCAAGAGGACAATCTGGAGAAGTCGGAGCATCTCAGGATGATCGCCGCCGTCCGGTGCGACCTCACCGTCATCATAAAGGAGCTACGTGTGGAAGAGGTCAAGGTCCCGCCGCTGTCCTGCAACGGCACCTCGGCGAGCTTCTTTCGGGCGAGGATCGGACGGGCGTGGCGTTCAAGGTTGGCAAGGAGACGTTCGTTGCACACCGGTGCATCCTGGCTGCTCGGTCGTCAGTCTTCAAGGCGGAGCTCTTTGGTTCCATGAAAGAGTACACTGCAAGATGCATTGATATCGATGACATGGAGGCCGACGTATTCAGAGCATTGCTACAATTCATCTACACCGACGAACTGCCGGAGATGAACAAGGAAGAAGTGGCAGTGATGGCCCAGCACCTGCTTGTCGCGGCGGACAGGTACAACATGGATTATTATAATCTAGCTTATAATCATAAGTGGAAACAAACAGCCTAGATTATAAGGTAACTTATTATAATCTAATAGTCCAGATTATTATAATCTAATAAGCTCAAAAAAGGAGCTTATTTCAGCTTATAGATCCACCTTTTATCTTAAGAACCATAAAACTTTAGGAATATTACCCACCTTTGCCATTCATCCATCCCCCAACTCCCTTGCCTCTCTCTCAAGGACATTGTAGTCTTTAAACATTCGAATACAACAATCCATAACTCTGATAATCCAGGCTGCCAAACACTTGACAGCTTAGTTTCCACCAGCTTATTATAATCTAGCTTATATAATCCCTCACCTATAAGCTAGATTATAATAATCTTAAGTGGAAACAAACAGGGCCTTAGGAGACCAACTAACATATACTGCTCGTCAATCCTTGTGTTGTAGGTCGTATAATAAATAGCGCACTATTTTTCTTATCACCACGTTGTCTCCTCCACGCTCTTGGCCAACCTGCAAAGTGCAAACGATCCGATCCATCGCGCGCCGTCATGTCGACCTCCGCGACGGTCGACGTTGCTGGGCCGTCAGGCTCCACCTCCACCATCGTCGCCAGGGTGAAGGCGGCCGGGCACCACGTCCTGAAGATCGACGGCTACTCGCTGACCAAGGCGATGGTCGCCACCGGCGACCACATCAAGTCCTGCGATTTCCACGTCGGAGGCCACACATGGCGCATCAACTACTACCCCAACGGACACAAGGAGGAGTACGCCGACTCGATATCCGTCATGCTCGAGCTTGACGGTGCCGGCAAGGTCGGCTCCGCCGTCGTGAAGGCACAGTTGTGTTGCACCTTACTCGATCATGCCGGCGAGCCGGTGCCGTCGCACAGCTTCTACGGCCAGATATGCAGCTTCTCATCCCCGGAAGGTTGTACTTCATGGGGCTTCTCAAGATTGATCAAGAGGGAAGACCTCGAGAAGTCGGAGCACCTAAAGAACAATCGCTTCGCCATCCGGTGCGACGTCAACGTCATGAAAGACCTCGACCTGGTCGTGGAAGAGACGTTCCTCAACGTGCCGAAGTCCGACTTGCACACGCACCTCGGCCACCTCCTCTCCACCAAGGAAGGCACGGACGTGGTGTTCAACGTCGGCGATGAGATGTTCGACGCACATAGGTGCATCCTCGCAGCTCGGTCCCCGGTCTTCAAGGCGGAGCTCTTCGGCTTAATGAAGCCCGCAGGTAGAAGTGTCAAGATCGACAACATGGACGCTCGAGCGTTCAAGGCTCTCCTTCACTTCATATACACGGACACATTGCCGGAGATGGCCGTGCAAGACGTGCCGGCCGTGACTCGGCAGCTACTTGCCGCGGCTGATAAATACCAAGTGGAGAGGCTAAAGTTGGTCTGCGGGGACAGGCTGAGCAGGCACGTCGACAAGAGCACGGCGTCGAGTGACTCGGTGCGTGCTGATCAGCAGCAGCTCCACCACCGTCGTCCATGGTTTATGGGGACGTGCTTGGAGTTTCTCAGTTGTCTTTTTGCTGATTGATTTTTTTAATTGCTTTTGAAATTTTAGCAGACGAACCTGTGGAATGCATGGATAAATGGATATGATCATCTTGCTCTTTCTATTGCTTAACATAAGTCTCGATCTTACGTGTGCTCGTTCTTTCTATTAAACATCTTAATTATAGGGATAGACTATTGCACAGGCGTCTGAAATTTTTTTATCTTTCAGTCACCTAAAGTTGCACTTTGAATCACCTGAAGTTGCACATGTTTTTTTTGGAGGGGGGCTGCAATTTTAGTTGATTGAGAGTGCAATTTCAGGTCACCTGAAGTTGCACTCTGAATCACCTAAAGTTGCAGCTGTTTTTTTTTTGAGGGGGCTGCAATTTTAGTTCATTGAAAGTGCAATTTCAGGTGACTGAAACATAAAAAAATTTCAGTCGCCTGTGCAATAGCAAAACCGTAATTATATGTGTTAATTGTGTGGCTGAACAAAATATTTTTCTCCACTTCACGCTAAAGGATTTAATTGGAAGTGCTACGCTTTCAGTCAATGGTCTTTATATACTAGCATAACTCAATGTAAAGGCCGAGTGTTACATCCTCCCATAAATGCCTCATGCCATCGGTATTGTTTTGCCCATAAATACCCTTTTGGTATCATCTGGATGTTTTCTTCCTAACAATCATCCAAATTTCGGACCGTTGGATTAGAGATCCAATGGCCTCTTTTTTTTAGAGGGGGAGATTTTTTTTAGAGGGGACAGAGAGAATTCGTAACCGTTGGATCTCTAATCTAACGATCACAAATCTGGATGATAGTTAGAAAGAAAACATTCAGATGATATTTATCAATACCCTAATATATCCTGCAGCCTAAACTTTTCTAAAAAAAATCAACCCCTATGCAGCACGGCCACACATATGTAGCACCTCGCTTCGCTTTCATCCTCGCTTCGCCAAAAGGGTTAAGTTGAAGGTGGTGTGTGCGTGTTGTGTGTTGTGTGCGCGTGGTGTGTGTTGCTTGCAGAACAATATTTTGCCTAGCTCCCAGTTATCTTGTGTGTGCGTGGTGTGTGTTGCTTGCTGAACAATATTTTGCCTATATGAAATCAATTGTCTCTCTATATAAAAAAAAAGGCTAAAAAAGAGCACAACGTAAAGCATGTGAGACTCGATGCAATTTTTGGGCACGGAAATCGTGTCCGTTGACGCCTCACAGATGTTGCGATAGATCCCTGGTAAACACACACGACCACCTGGACACGACGCACATGTTCACAGGAAGACGACGACACACAGAAGCACACGATAGTTTTTGTGACACGAACTCAATTTGTATCGTTTTCTCGCTTGTTATCTTTTAGGGATAGACTATTGCACAGACGACTGAAATTTTTTTATCTTTCAATCACCTAAAGTTGCACTTTGAATCACCTGAAGTTGCACATATTTTTTTTGGAGGGGGCTGCAATTTTAGTTGATTGAGAGTGCAATTTCAGGTCACCTGAAGTTGCACTCTGAATCACCTAAAGTTGCAGCTGTTTTTTTTGGAGGGGGGCTACAATTTTAGTTCATTGAGAGTGCAATTTCAGGTGACTGATACATAAAAAAATTTCAGTCGCCTGTGCAATAGCAAAACCGTATCTTTTATTATTGACTCAAAACAAATATATCTGAACAACACATGCACCCACGGCAGAGTAACTGCTCAGACCGCTTCTGACAACAACCTGCATACTACACGTTACACCTACATGCACGAACATGCAGCACGTCCAACATTTGACGTGACAGACTCAAGACTCATTGCTAACACACACTAACAAATTTGACGTGGAACCAAAATCGTGCAACAAGATTATTATCAACAGCAGACAACTCAAAATTAAAGGGGGAAATTTGTTCAATAGCACTGAAAAGGTCACTGCTTTCGGAAAATACCACCGAAAAAACCGGGCTCCGGAAATTACCACTAAAAGATTCAATTTTCTTCGGGAATTAGCATTCTGGATAAAAATACTCTTACCCCCTCTTCCCCCTCCCTCTTCCTCTTCTCCCTGCCCCTCTCCCTCTTCTCCGTCCGCCTCCCTCTTCCCCCACCTCTTCGCCGCCGGCCTCCCCGCCTCCTCCCTCCTCATGCCGCTCGCCTCCTCCCTCTCCGCGCCTGCCATGCGCCCTCCCTCACATCCGGCGCCCCTCCATTTCTTCCCCGCGCGCCAATTCTCTTCCGCCCGTACGCAGCCACCGTCGCCTCATGCCGCCCAGGTCGCTCCGGCCATCTCCTCCGCAAACCACCTGCGTCACGGTGTGTCTGTGCCTCTCCTCTACCCCCTCCCTCACTTAATCGAACCCCGGTGCCTCCGACTCGCCGCACAGCCCATCTTCCTCACCGCCGACCGAACGCGCCTCCGCCGTCGCCGCTCCCTCCTCGGCGAGTATCCCTTCAATTCCTCGCCTGGGGAGAATGTTCTCACCGCCTCGGACCTCCTCCGACTGACGCCGGAGCTCCTCCTCCACCCTAGCTCGCCGGCACCGTGAAGCTCCCCTGCGCCGCCCATGGCCTCCATCGCCGACCGACCTCGGGCCTCCTCCGGCTCAATAGACAGCGTGGTAAGCACCCACCTAACCATCTCTAGCTCGTGCCCACCCAAAATCCCTCCTTCTCCCTCTCCGGCGTCGCCGCCCCGAGCGTACCTCCCCACTAGCATCCCTGCCCCCTCACGGTTCCATTTTGCCGGCCTGCCCAGCCTCCCCGGCCACCCCTTAGCTTGCCGACGCCACTGCAGCCCAGTCGTGCCGCCTGTCCCCTCTGTTTTGCCCCAACAGGGAGATGGGGGCGGAGGAGGAGGAGCGGAGGGGGATGTGAGGGAGGGCGCATGGCAGGCGCGGAGAGGGAGGAGGCGAGCGGCGTGAGGAGGAAGGAGGCGGGGAGGCCAGCGGCGAAGAGGTGGGGGAAGAGGGAGGCGGACAGAGAAGAGGGAGAGGGGCAGGGAGAAGAGGAAGAGGGGGTAAGGGTATTTTTGTCCAGAATGCTAATTCCCGAAGAAAATTGAATCTTTTAGTAGTAATTTCCGGAGCCCAGTTTTTTCGGTGGTATTTTCCAAAAGCAGTGATCTTTCAGTGCTACTGAACAAATTTTCCCATCTTGTCACCGAAATTACGGTCGGCGGCAAGGTCACCGGAGTCGGCTCTGCCCGAGTTGCAGGCTGAGACGTAATCTAACTATGAGAGAGTTCGGCGCGGCTGAAATCCTAACAAAAATGTAGTCGAGTGTTGTATAGTAAATCCATTGTTTAAAGTGCGAAGGTGGAATCCAATACGAAAAATCTGAAATTATATTGTGTTAGGATCTAGGACACACCGGCAAACTAGTTTTCACGCACGCGTACGGGAATACAATTCTAGTGATTCTCGACTCGACCTAATTCGTTACGTTGGAAGCAACTAAGAACCTGAACATCTGACGTTTGGAGATTTGGAATCCATCTTATATATTTGCTGGTGTCGTTGTAACAACAAAATCATTTAATTCCCGATACATACTTGGTTAGCCGTTGTCTTTCTACAAGCATAGCTATACACCTCGCTTCCTTATCCATGTCGGCGGCCGTGCGTTCTCTTGTTCCCTCCTCTCGGCGGCTTTGCCATGTCGACCTCCGTGCCTCCCACCGTCAACAAAGCGGTGGCGCGCCGCCGGTCCTCGGCCTCGACCATCGTTGTCTCCGAGGCGAGTGGGTACCACGTCCTGAAGGTCGAAGGCTACTCGCGAACGAAGATGATGATCGCAACAGGTGATCACGTCAACTCCGGCGAGTTCCACGTCGGTGGCCACACCTGGCGCATCAACTACTACCCCAGCGGCAACCGTTCGGAGTTCGCTGACTCTATATCCCTCTTTCTAGAGATGACCAGTGCCGCCACGGCCATCAACGACGTCCATGCAGGATTCAAGCTCAGCTTGATCGATCACGCCGGGGAGCCAGTGCAATCATGTAGCTATGTCGGTAAGTGCACTTTCACAAAGAAACAGCATCGACGTGGCTTCGCGAGTTTCATCAAGAGGGACGATCTGGAGAAGTCGGAGCATCTCAAGGATGACTGCTTCGCCGTCCGGTGCGACCTCACCGTCATCATAAAGGAGCTACGTGTGGAAGAGGTCAAGGTGCCGCCGCCTGTCCTGCAACGGCACCTCGGCGAGCTTCTTTCGGGCAGGGATCGGACAGACGTGACGTTCAAGGTCGGCAAGGAGACGTTCGTTGCACACCGGTGCATCCTGGCTGCTCGGTCGTCGGTCTTCAAGGCGGAGCTCTTTGGTTCCATGAAAGAGTACACTGCAAGATGCATTGATATCGATGATATGGAGGCCGACGTATTCAGAGCATTGCTACAATTCATCTACACCGACGAACTGCCGGAGATGAACAAGGAAGAAGTGGCAGTGATGGCCCAGCACCTGCTTGTCGCGGCGGACAGGTACAACATGGAGAGGCTGAAGATGATCTGTGAGGACAAGTTGTACAGGCACCTTGACGTAAGCACGGCGGCGATAACCTTGGCGTTGGCCGAGAAGCATCATTGCCCACGGCTTAAGGAGGCGATCTTCGGGTTCCTGAATTCGCCAACCAAGTTGAGAGCGGTCGTGACAAGCGATGGGTATGAGCATCTAACGACAAGCTGCCCATCTATAATCACGGAACTTGTTGCCAAGATCGCTGCGCTTTGGACTTAGGACGGAAGTAAAGACGCAGGAGACGCCATCCTGCTATTTGATCTACTGTTTTTTTTTTCTGGTTTTCTGAATTTTCCTAGTTATATATGTTTTTGGAAGAAACATCAGTAGTTTGTTGAACAGCATTTATACCAATCCATGCTGCAACATCTTGGCAGTATACTCACGTATGAGCTTGCTTAATCCATCTTGCTGATAGAAGGAAGGTTAACATGATCATGTTCTTCTTCCTGTGCTAATTCATTAACGGAGTTGCTACACCAATATTGAACCAGGCGCGACCTGTCCTCTGGCTGCGTACCACGCGGGAGAGAGCGTCGCGTACTGGAGCCACGCTGGCGAGGCAAGACGCGGCCGGGATTGTGGCCGCGTGGGGGTTGGGAAATCCACCGCAACGTGGATATCGTGAACGGCAACGTGGGATGCGCTTCTGGGTGAGCGTGGCTGGGTAAGCGGCCGCACGGCGCGTGGCTAGGGAAAAATATATGGTTTATAAATTTTAAAACTTGAAAATTTTTATTTTTTCCGAATTTTTAAATAAAAGTTACATGAATCTGAAAATTTTCAACTAGTTTGAAATTTTACCCAAGTCCATCGGTTTCGGTGATAGATTTTTTTGTACGGATAATCTATTTTTTATTTGAAATTACAGAAATATACCTGCGAGAAATTTTTTTACAAAAATAGGCTCAAGTCATCCAATAGAAGGGTGACTGGAGCCTATCGCCCAACCAGGGGCCGACAGAGTCCCTGTCGCTCTACCATTGGGCGACTGCATCCAGTCGCCCTCCCATTGGGCGACTTTCATGCAGTCACCCAATGGGCGACTGCACTCAGGCCCCCCGTGAATGTTTTAAATTTTGTCAATTTTGTAGTTTTAAACTGGTAAAAAATCTGCTGGAGTTATAATAAAAGTTTATTTTCATTGTATGTTGTATGTGTGTAAAAAATTTTAGGAAATTTTTTTTAGGAACCATTGACCGTAGAACGATCGGTACATACGATGGTAAGTGATATTTTGATGTCGCTAAGAATTCGTTGATTTCGGTTTCGGACTCAGAGGAAAAGAGAGAGAGAGACAGAGAGAGAGAGTTGATTTCGGTTGTTTAGAAAAAAGCAGAGAAAAAAGAGAAAAAAACAGACGAAAGAGTCTATCTTTGCCAAAATTTGGAAAGTGCATCAAACCTTCGCCAAAAATAGTGAAAATTGGTGGAGCTGTTCTTCATACATCCAAAAGCCTTCAGAAAAAATTTTGAGCAATTTCGGCCACGGAATCAAAAGTTATAGCAGTTTCAATCGAGACCGAAACGAATTTGAGTCCGTTTCCGACACACCTTCAATAAAACGGGCATAACTTTTGCATAAGGTGTCCGTTTTCGACGTTTTTGTACTCGTTGGAAAGCTAACGACGAGCCCGATCCAAAGAAAATGATCAGCTTGTGCTAGTCGCCCTCCAAGACCCCAAAATTTGGCTATTTTTGGACCTAAACCTGCGTCGCAAGTTTTTGGTTTATGTTTTTGTCTTTTCTCTTGGTCTTCCCTTTGAAATTTGGATTTTGCTTCAACTGAAAAGTTGTAGATCTCATTGAAACCTTTCAAATGAGTATATATATGCCATATAAAACTTTGCTATTTTATCTTTTGAGACTAATTATTTATATTGCATCGGTATATAAAACTTGTGATAGAGAGTATTACAGACGGTTTGTATGTAGACACGAATATGATAATCTGACCACTGGGCCCGTCGATCCTCCTCAACCTAATCCTAGCCCAGAGACACGAATTCTCAGTAACATCAAAATATCACTTACCATCGTATGTACCGATCGTTCTACGGTCAATCGTTTCTTAAAAAAAATTTCTAAAATTTTTTACACACCTACAACATACAATGAACATAAACTTTTATTACAACTCCAGCAGATTTTTTACCAGTTTAAAACTACAAAATTGACAAAATTTAAAACATTCACGGGGGCCTGAGTGCAGTCACCCAACCATTGGGCGACTGCATGAAAGTCGCCCAATAGGAGGGCGACTGGATGCAGTCGCCCACTGGTAGAGTGACAGGGATTCTGTCGGCTCTTGGTTGGGTGATAGGATCCAGTCGCTCACCTATTGGACGAATTGAGCCTATTTTTGTAAAAAAAAATTCGCGGGTATATTTCTGTATAAAAAATAGATTATTGGTACCAAAAATTCGATTTTTCACAGCGTGACTCGTTGGCCAGCAGGTGGGTGTGACGGGGGAAGCTGGCTTTTTACTTGGCCCAGGATTACGCCCACGTAGCCCCATACAATATGACGTGCTTTGGTGCTGTCAATCACGTCATGCATGCATGTACCAAAAGTTAAGCTAACGTGCGAAACTGTGTTATGGAAATTGGTGGTATAAAGTGCATGCGTTTCTGGATCTTGGATACAGATGGACACTTATACGCAATTAGTCTGATACAACTATGGTAGGTACGATTCCAACTTCTAAAGTTTCCAATTAGTCTCATATGTCCTACCCGGATTTGATAAAATATTTTTCTCTTGGTACGACACGAATGCTGTACTCGAACCCCGGGCCGTGCATGGCATAGTAGTCAGTCCTCTTGGCCTATCAACCAGCACACAAACTCGATCGTCGCAAGTTCTGGCCGGTGCTGCGCGCTCCATGTCGGCATCCGTCACGGCTTGTGCTAATTACTGTAGACATGTCGATCGTTCTGATAGAAAGAAGGTTAACATGATCGTGTTCTTCTTCCTGGGCTAATTCATTAACAGATTTGCTAAACCAATATTGAACCAGACGCGACCTGTCCTCTGGCCATGGCCCCTCCTGTCAGGCCGATCTGGAGGGAGACGATGTTCGTCATCTCTCTCTCACCCGCTCGCTGCCGCGCGCATGCAGAGCTGACGCGACGCCATCATCCCTCTGCCGGCTCAAGAACTGCAGCACGCCGCAACCTTGTCAACCGAGTTCGCGCCCGGCGCACGCGAGGTGGCGTCCGCGCTCGTTCTTCTTCTCTTCTCTTCCTTGGTCGTTCCCTCTCTGCATTTACGCCAACTTTTGCCCCTCTTCTCCACCCTAGGTGGAGGGGAATTTGACCTGCTCCCGTCATCTTCTACGAATCCGGCTGCTGGCTCTACCCACCGATTCCGATTCTGACTCGGAATAACTCGGAATATACAGAGGATCTGTCTGAATGTAAATCCGTGACTACCCTGCTTGGGGTTATCGGGACTATATAAGTTAGATGAAACCAAGTTCTGCTTATAAGTGTATAACAATTATCCTAGCAATCAGCAGGTAATTAACCTACCTACACTATCCTTCACTTGAAGAGACTGGAGAATTGGAAGTCCAACCCAGATTCATGTTTTCTTTTTGATCAGATGGTGTTGGTTTGTGGTCAGGCTCGGCGCGGCCTCTGCACGCGGAGCAGAAGCCCATTGAGTCCCTCGTCCGGCAGATGGTTGTGTTGGCTGCCAAAGCTTAATCGGTCCTAGCTATGCTTTACTAGCTAATTTATTGTAGTACGCCTGAAAAATCATCCCGATGCAACGGGAGTTCAGCCATTCAAGATGTGACACCTCGGCTCATGATGACCTATGTATGTATGCACATGAGGGTGTGGGTTAGTCCCACCTTGCTAGCTTAACTTGAAAAGCCCTTACATATAAGCCTAGGAGTTCCAATGCTAGCACCCCCGGTTAACCGTTTTACACGAAGCGAGGACGAAAGTGCAAGCGGGTTGCTACGTGTGCGTGGCCTATCCAGAATGGGGTTAAGTCTGAGCCGGTTTGGACCCTAAAGCGTTACAAATGGTATCAGAGTCGACTCTCGCGGTTACATGGGTGCGTGCAGGTCAGGGGCGTGGGCATATGGCGCATTACGCGAGTGGGGTCAGAGTGGACACACGACATGGCATATGTGCTGGCACTGAACGTACGGACATGTACCAAGAGAGGAGATCCTTATCAAGAATAGCTCATGCAGATGCCAACTGATACTACTGGTCCCGACACAGATGTTTGGTACGACTAATTTTTATCTCCTCCCTGATCAATGTAAGCGCATGCAACACATTTGCAGAGCACTGTGTTAGGAGCAGGGTTTTCAAAACAGGTTTCAATTTGTTTATTGGGGTCCAATAAAACTGATATCACCGATAATCAGAAAATTTTGATAAAAAAATTTCAGATCAGAATTTAAATTTCAAAAAATTGGCCGAAAATCGTCTATTAACGGCCGGTTGTCAGTTGAAATTATCAGGTGAATTTCAGTTAAATTCAAATTAGCCCCAAATTAGCTGCAAATTGGCTTTAATTCGATCAAATTGCTTGAAATTATTTGGCCGATACCCATTTTTACCGGTACCCACCAATCAAACCAATATCGCCTACAATCGGCCGATTATCACAACCCTGGTTAGGAGTTGTGTTCAGAACTACTCTTGGTCATTGGCTAAGTGATCAGTGATTTTCTCTATGCATATACAGTTACAGTTGCATCGCCAAATACAAGATGATAAATATATGTTTTCTCCGACATTAGTACGATCCATGGATCCCCTATGTCTGACTTAATTTCTTATTGTTCCCAGATTGAGGGCAGAAATAAATTAATTAAGCAGATTAACAGAAACAAATTAAGCATATAATCCATGGAACTAGTACTCCAATGATAGATCATATGAATATACGGAAAAAAAGAAATAACCGAACTTTAATTTCATCTGAGTGACTAAGTCCAAAGGTCAACAAGCTTGGCCATAAGCTCCTTGCAAACAGACGGGCAGCTTGTCATGAGATGCTCATAACCATCGGTTGCCATGACTGCTTTCATATTCCGAGGTAAGCTAATGAACTTGAATATCGCCTTCTTGAGCCCATGGCAACGATGCTGCTCGGCCAAGGCCAATGTGGTCGCTGCCGTCTTCACGTCGAGGCACCTACATAGCTTGTCCTCGCAGATTAACTTGAGCCTCTCCAGGTCGTACCTGTCCGCCACTACAAGTAAATGTTGAGCGATTGCTACTGCATCTCCCTCGTTTATCTCTAGCAACTCATCCGTGTATATGAAGTGAAGCAGCGTCTTGAACACAGTGGCGTCCATGTCGCTGATACATATGAATCTTGCAGTCTTCTCCCTCATGGAACCAAACAGCTCCGCCTTGAAGACTGGTGACCGAGCGGCGAGCACATACACAGTAGCGGAGGGCCCGATAGGGCAAGGTAAGGCTTGGGCCATACCTTGATTTTTTGCAGCAGGCCCCCATATACCCCCTATCCAGTATCCAATAGCCCAATAGCTACTAGCTAGTCAATGTAAATGTAAACCCTAGACTGCTCCCTGCTCCCGGCCTCGGCTGCTCCCTGCCTCCCTAGACGGCTGGACCCTGGGCGTAGCAGGCGGCGGGCGGGCGGCAGCCACCGGTGGGCAGTGGCGCTGGGCGCTGCCGCGCTGGGCAGTGGCGTAACCGGCGGCGGGCGGGCGGCAGCCACCGGCACGCAAACTCCGACGTTGACAGGGTTGGAGGAGCTTGAATGGTATTGCTTTCGATCCGCTCCACCTCATTTTTTTCCCGTCCTCCGCCACTGCACATACCGATGCGCAGCAAACGTCTTCCTGCCAACATTGAACATGATGTCCGCCCCCTCCTGGGTCCGGAGGAGATCGCCGAGATGCCGGTGCATGTTAGACGGTGGCACCTCGACGAACGACTCCTCCACGCATAGTTCCTTAAGGACGGTGACGTCGCACTGGATGGTGAGGCGGTCGTTCTTGAGATGATCTGATTTCTCTAACTCCTCCCTTCTGATGAACCTCAACCATCCCCACACGCGTTCATGCTTCGTGAAGGTGTGCTTGGCTGTGCAGCGGTACGACGGCACTACCCTCCCGCCACCGTCGAGTGGATCGAACTGGAACTCGGCATCGACGTCCTCGTGATTGGCTGGACTGACATGGTGGAGGAAGACGGATATGCAATCGGCACACTCTTGCTTGATGCCGTTGGGAAAATATTTGATAAGCCATGTGTAACCTCCTACCTCAAAAGTGCATGAGTGGGTGCAGCTGCCGGTGCTGATGGCCTCCTTGGTCCGGGAGTAACCGTCGATGTTGAGCACGTGGTACCCTCTCGCCAAGGCGGCGACAACGATGGTGGACGTGGAACGTGACGGAACAGGGGCACCGTCTCCGGCAGCGGACGGAGTCGAAGTCGCCATGAAAAGGCCGGATCGAAGTGTTGCAAACCAGACCACGATGAACCGGGTACTAAAAATTTGTTAATGAGTAGTTTGTTGGGAAAACACCAGGATCAAAACCCAAAACAAGCTATCTGGACGATATCTGGATGCTCAGGAAGCACTCATGCCCTCTCGGCTGAAACCTGCATGCTGAATTGCCGAGAACAGCGTTTTGCTTGAACGCTAAGCATCATCAGAGAAAACAGCTAACAGCAGTGAAAACATGCGAGCAGAGGAAGGGAGAAAACAGAGTTTGCGGTGCAAAAAACACCCTGCACCTTTTCTGGGTTTTTTTTCCTTCTTATTAAAACAGCAAAACTGGAAAATGATTACAAGATCCGAACCGAATCAACTCCTAAATTTTCCTATCTGCTAACAATGGAAATCTATCTGCTAAAAACATTAAACCAAAAAACAAACCGATTCTTATCTCCACGGGGAAACAAGTCGGACTCAAAACAGAAACTAATCAACTCACCGAACAAGATTATTTTTCAACATAGTTGGATTCTGATGGAAACTTAAATACGTAAGAAATCTGGTATGTTACGATACCATCCATCTCTAGCAACACAAATTCTGTTGCAGTGTTATCTTCAGAACTCTCCGTCGATTGCTTTTGTTGGTGAGTGAATTGGGGGTTATCCTGCTAGGTATGTGATCCAAGTTGGAACTGTTGGGTTTAATCTTGTTGTCTAAACGTTTATTTGTGTTTGCATGACATGTTTAGTTGTGTATCTGCATGGTGCTATGCGTGTGCATGTATAAGCACTAGAATAGCTCATGGAGTTAATGCATGCATGCATGGCGTTGTGTAGCTGTTAGTCTTTTCTCCTTCTTGCATGCAGAGTGTAGGTGTATTAGTCTGTTAGCATGTCATTAGAGTTTGCTTTGTCAAATGGGTTGCCCGATTCTTTGGGAACATGGCGTCAGTTGTGGATCATGCATGCAGCACGACGTGCGAGTTTGTATCTCCATCATGTACTCAGTCCAGTTAAATAGCAAACAACAGAAGCAGCGAAAAACTAAGACGCTAGGCTGTTGCAGCCTATGATGCACGGACACGGATATGTCGACACGACACGATACGACACCGACACAGGAATTCGCCGTTTTTCCAAAAATACCGATACGGCGACACGGCTATATATATTTTAAATAATAAATAAATTATATATATATATATATATATATATATATTATTTTCTATGTTTCCACATGCTTATTAAATTGAAATGATATAAATTGTCAACTTGTAATTTGTAAAGTGTAATTTCCTCTCTAGCACTAGAATTAGCGTCTTCCATTTTTCTAGAATGATGAAACAAGCAATCAAGCACAAGTTTGCTAAATGCCTAAATATATATTGCTGGCTTACTGCAGTCTGCATCTCAATCCTAAATGCTAAAACAGATAAGTGGGAAGATGATACCTCGGTAGAACGGGGACGCCGGCGGCGCACGGGAGAAAGTAGGCGACGCATGGGAGAAAGCCGATGGGCGGCGGCGAGGTGCAGGAGCCAGCGGGAGCGGGGCGGTGGCGAGATGCGGGAGCCGGCGGGAGCGGGCGATGGCGAGATGCGGGAGCGGGCGGCGGCGCGAGCGGCTGATGCGGAGAAGCGCGAGCGTGCGAGCGCGATGGGAATGAGGCGCTCGGTATCCGGGGTGGGAGGTTAGGGTTAGGGCAACGCTCGTGCGTGCGTTATGGGCCGGCAGTGTCCTGGGCCACTGTGTCCAGGCCGTGTCCGACTCGTATATTTAGAGTGTCCGACACGTGTCGAGAATTTTAATAATTAAAATTAATTCTGAAATCGGCCGATACGTCACCGACACGTGTCCAAGACGTGTCTGTGTCGTATCCGTGTCCGACACGTGTCGGACACGGATACGACGGTTTTGAGGCGTGTCCGTGCTACATAGGTTGCAGCGTCACCAAGTTCTTTTGTGTGTTCGTCGTGTCCACAAAGCACGTCCTGAGTTCAGAAAATAGAACAGTGTTCTGAAAACTTCAGAGTGTGTTTTTGTTTATCTCTTTGTTTTGTCTCTACGGTGCATTCAAAATTTGTGTGTTTGCAAATTGGGCATTCTAGATCCTACATTTGGTATCAGAGCCATGCCAAAGACAAGATCGGTGTCGCCGTCAGGTCACGCCAACGTCATCGGCGGTGGTCCGTCGAGGGTACCGGGAAGAGAAAGAAGCGTCTCTCTTCATTACCCTATGCTGAACAAGAGCAACTACGCCGCGTGGGCAATCAAGATGAAGGTGTTCATGAAGGCCCAAGGCGTCTGGGAAGCTGTGGTGGCCACCGACGTTGATGAGCGCAAAGATCAGATGGCTCTTGCGGCCATCTTCCAAGGAGTCCCGAGGAGACCCTCCTCCTACTCGCCGAAAAGGAGACGGCGAAAGCTGCGTGAGACACGCTCAAGACGATGTACATCGGCGCCGACCATGTCAAGGAGGCGCGCGTGCAAACCCTTAAGAGTGAATTCGAGGGTTTGCGCATGAAGGAAACGGAGTCGGTGGATGACTTCGCCGTGAGATTGACGACTCTCGTCAACCAGATCCGTGGTCTTGGCGACAAAATGGAGGAAAGCTTCGTTGTGAAGAAGCTTCTCCGCGCTGTCCCGAACAAGTACCTGCAGATTGTCTCAACTATTGAGCAATTTGGGGACTTGAAGACAATGACGGTGGAAGAAGCGATCGGCCGTCTCAAGGCGTATGAGGAGCGTCTACGCATTCCGGGTGGCGACAACAACGACGAACATCTTCTCCTCACGCGGGCTGAGTGGGAGGCCCGATCGTCAAAGCGCGGAGGTGACAGTTCCGATGGCAATGGTGGCCGAAACCGCAGGTATCGCAAATTTGACAAGACTAAAGTAAGATGCTACAATTGCAATGACTATGGGCATTTTGCTTCTGAATGCCACAAGAAGAAGGAGGAGGCGCATCTTGTTATGGTTGATGCCGATGACGAACCGGCATTACTTTGAGATTTGGCGAGAAGGTACTCGAATAATGACAACAAGATTAAGGGGGTGATTATTGGGTTTAATCTTGTTGTCTAAACGTTTATTTGTGTTTGCATGACATGTTTAGTTGTGTATCTGCATGGTGCTATGCGTGTGCATGTATAAGCACTAGAATAGCTCATGGAGTTAATGTATGTATGCATGGTGTTGTGTAGCTGTTAGTCTTTTTCTCCTTCTTGCATGCAGAGTGTAGGTGTATTAGTCTGTTAGCATGTCATTAGAGTTTGCTTTGTCAAATGGGTTGCCCGATTCTTTGGGAACGTGGCATCAGTTGTGGATCATGCATGCAGCACGACGTGCGAGGTTGTATCTCCATCATGTACTCAGTCCAGTTAAATAGCAAACAACAGAAGCAGCGAAAAACTGAGACGCTAGGCTGTTGCAGCGTCACCAAGTTCTTTTGTGTGTTCGTCGTGTCCACAAAGCACGTCCTGAGTTCAGAAAATAGAACAGTGTTTTGAAAACTTCAGAGTGTGTTTTTGTTTATCTCTTTGTTTTGTCTCTACGGTGCATTCAAAATTTGTGTGTTTGCAGATTGGGCATTCTAGATCCTACAGGAACAATTCTGTATCTAACTAGTCTGATATAATACGGCTTCATGTTCAGTGCAATGAAGTAGTTCTCATGCATGTCTGCAGTTGCAACTGGATTTTTGATTCGGATTTGTGTATTACAAGTTCGTAGAGACGTAGATGGTTTTAGATGAAACAGGTAGGGGTGTAATCGGAGCAGATACAGACAGATATCACTCATCCTGTATACTATTCTATATTTTTTCCTTCGGAGTTGAAGTCGGACACAGATAATACTGGATACCCATTTCTTCATTTTGTATTTGTCTCATAAACCTTCGGACAATCAGTCGGATGGAAATTATCCTCTTCTTTACACAGGACATTGGACAATAGAGTGCAATTAAAGCGAACACACAGAGACTAATCACCAGGATGTCAAATGAAGAGCACTCAGTATTCCCCATTTATTTAGATGTGGCAATCTGTCTATATGTTATCTTGTTTGTAAGTGAAATCGCAACAGACTTCCTCATATCACTTGACATACGGATATATACAGACATATATCACTCATCCCATATCTTATTCCATATTTTTTCTTTGGAGTTAGAGTTGGACACGAATAGTGTCGGATACCTATTTACCTCTTTTGTATTCGATAGTGTCAGATGTATATTATCCGATCCGTTTGCACCCCCTAGAAACAGGGCTACTATTTTTACTTTTTTAAAAAAAAAATCGAAAAGGCAACAGTGCTAGTGCTACATATTTATCATGCGTGCGTCTACTTACATTGAAATTACAATGTAGTGCGGAGTGTAGTTGAACGCCCTTCAAAGGGGAGCCATCAGCCATGTTTAATGGCAGTCGAAGATGCTACGTGCCATGTTTCACCTTTATATATTGGAGCTAAGATATAAAAGAACTGCAGAAATTTAGCGCTGAAAACTCCACGGATATATAGGTTTTGCTGCTAGCAACTCATGAGCTATGTAGTAAGCATGAGTGCATGACGAGCTGCTTGTTTACTCTTATGTAGTTGCAGGTTTGCGAGGTATCGGGACTGCATACATTAGCAAGGTTGCTCCAACAGGCGGCAAGTGAAGTAAGGATTGTCGTGATGGAGATCACGAATGCTAAAGATTATTGAAGAACAAAGATACTAAATATGAAAACTAGTGGTAACAAAAAATGGAAATGGTTGCAAAATCTGCTCAGACAGAGAGTATCTTTGGATGTTTAAGAGTAGTATCAGTATCTCAGTTTGCCTTTGTCTATTAAATTGGATAGTTTCAGGCGACTGGTGCACCCAGGCTGGTGGGATGCTTAGTTTTGGCTCCTGATAATAGAAATAGGAATTTCCAGCTCAAAAAAATGTTATTCGTACAGTAATTCCCTCAAGAATGTAACTGGTAATTTAGCACCTACTAAGACTGGAGAGGGATGTTTAACCCACCATGGATGTCTTAATTTGCGTTCGCCGGGCCTGCTGCAATCTATCGAAGTACATCTGATTGCAAGAGGCAACGGTTTGCAGGCAGGTGATGTGATGCAGGCTGGCAACACGTCAACACGTATTAGGCTCAATCATAACCATGCTTATTACGCTAGAAAAAATCTCGACGAGAAAACCAAACACTGGCAACAAAAAATCTCGGTGAGAATATTAATTCATGTACATTCCTATTAATGTACATATTATTGGTCTCAACAGCGATATGTAAGTGAGTAACTGCATGCAATAATTTGCAACATTTGCAGTGTTGTGATACTCTGTTAGGAATGCTCTTCAGCGCTCTTGGTGAATAGGTTTAGTGATTTTCCTGCATGAACGTTCGCACTGCATCTCATCATCAGCAATACTGTCGCAAATCCGTCAAATAGAAGATTGTAACTAGTATTTTTCCTGTATATCTGCTTAATGTGCTGATCGACATGCATGAAGCTACACTAACAGAGAATAGAAACAGATTAAGCAAATAACAGATGGACATAGTACTCCATTAAAAAGATCAGATGGATACACAGAAGAATGAGAAAAAGCATTTGCACATGGAACAATTATTATAAGTTTGCGTTTCACATGGAACACGCTACGACTATTTACCGAAAAGAAATAATATTCTCTCTCTTGGCAACGACGGTGGAGGACGAACGTGTCGGATCAGGCGCGTCCCCATCGCCGGCGGCCGAAAGTGCGGGCGCGGAGGTGGACATGGCTGGAGTACGGCCAGGTGGTGCAGATCGAGCAGAAGATTACGATCGAGTCTCAAGTATTTGTCAGTCATATATCGGGAACCGCGACGATTTTCACAGCGAGTGAATTGCTGTCCTGCTAGGTAATTGACTGGTACATGTGATACGAATTGGAGTCTACGTTCGTGAGCAGCTAGTCTGATATGATTACGGCTAATTAGGGGTGCAATCGGATTGGATTCAGACGGATATTGGTTATATCGTATCCTAATTTATATTTTTTTTTCTCAGATTCAGGGTCGGATATGATAAAACCGGATACGAATACGAATTCAGAGTATTCGAAACTTCTAATACGGTGCCACCGGAATGGATACTTGATGGTTTCGAATCAAAAATGGATAATGTAGACGGATAGTACGTGCATACGGAAAGGAATATATGCTAAACCATACCCCTATCACTTTAAGCCTTAAACTGTTAGACATAAGTACATAATAGTGATTATAATTCATCAGCCGAAGATGGTGTGGCATTTCCCCCAAAATTGCCCATTGAGGTGTGGCGTTTCAAGATGAATCTTGATTCTTGATGGACAGCATTTTCTTTTTCTAGGCTAAATTTTTTTTACTAAATTTAGGTAGAGACAGTAGACAATTGGGGATAATAGACTTTTGACAAATTTACCTGTTCATTTACTGAAGCATACCAAAGTTCATCGTTTAATAATACTCTAATTACATGTTTTCATTCCATTACCTAGGAAGAGTGATCTTAATGAGCAAATTTAGGATTCCAATTGCACAAGCAGCAGAATTAGAAATAAAACACTATTTTAGTATTTGTATATTTATAGTTGCCACAACTGAATGCATATTTCTTTTAGAGAACTTAAACTTGCACGATCCAGGAAAACTTTCTATACACTGCACACCTCAACCAACCAACATGACAAAAAAAAACAAATACTAGCAAAATAAAAGGTGAATTTTTAGTTCTTACCAGATATCCGACCAGATAATTATCCGGTAGCCGAATACCGATACTATTCGGTCGGATAACAACTCTCCCGAATCCAAATCCGACCGGATACCAAATTCCCTTCCCGAATCCGGTACCAACCGGATTTGGTACCAGATCGATCGGGATTAACCCAACCCATTTGCACCCCTATGGCTAATTCATGTTCAGTGCCATGAAGTAGTTCTCATGCATGGTGCGGTTGCACCCAGACTTTGATTCTGATTTTATATTTCAGATGAAAAGGGTTACTACTCTTATTTTTTATTTATTTTTTGGAAAGGTGATAGTGCTACGTATTCGTCATGCGTGCGTCTACTTAATCACATTGAATTCACAATAAAAAACGTAGTGCAGAGGGTAGTTGAACGCTCTTCAAAGAGGAACATCAACCATGTGTAATGGCACTCAAAGATGCAGGCTACGTACCATGTTTCACCTATATATATTGGAGCTAAGAGATAGAAGAACTGTAGAAATTTAGTGCTAGCCCTAGGCTGTACGTACTGCATGCAGGGAGCAAAACTCCACGGATAGGTTTGCTGCTAGCAGTTCATGAGCAAGCTAGTAAGCGTGACAAGCCGCTTGCATTCCTCTCGATCGTGTGGTTGACTGTAGGCTTGGGAGGTATCGGGACTACATACATCCGGAGTTACTCAGGCCATCGTATAGTCATTCTAGAAATCATATATAACTGCTAAGTTAGCTACCTACTACCCACCATTCATGTCTTAATTTCTGCTCGCTTTGACTGCTGATTTTGAATCCCATCCGATGGAGTTCGTCCAGAGAGGCAACGGGTTGCAGCTCATCATAACCATGATGCACTTTATTACGGCTAAGAAAGAATCTCGATGAGAAAATTAAACAGCGATCAAAGTATGTTAATTCATGTAAATTCCGATTAATGTATATCATTGGTCTCAACAGAGATATATGTAAGTAACAATTTTTCACGATCAAAGTGAGTAACAGCATGCAATAAGTTGCAACATTTGCAATGTGTTGTGATAGCATACGCTGTTAGAACTCTTGGTGATTGGTTTAGCGATTAGCGATTTTCCTGCATGCGTTGGGACTAACTGCGTTTCATCATCACCACTACGTAGCAAATCTGTCAAATAAAAGATGGTCCCTAGCCATTATTTTTCCTCTAGCTATATCCACTTAATGTGCTGATCGACAATTCGACATGCATGAAGCAGCGCTAAATATACAGAAGAAAGAGAAATAGCGATTCCACATGGAACAAAATTTTTTTTTTGAAAAGCACATGGAACAATTACTACAAGTTGTACGTACTCAGAGACGTAGGCAAGTGAAACACGCTACGCATATATCCGAAGCGGTATCTGGCCACTATTTTTTTCAGAAGGCAACAGGGCTACTATTATTATGTATTATTACTTTATTAGTCCACATACGTGCGTCTACGTGTAGCATTGAATTTGCAATGAAAAACGTAGCGCAGAGGGTAGAAACCCTATTCAAAGAGGAACCATCAACCCTGCAATGCGTCATATAGCTCTCAACGACAATATCAGTTTTCACCTATATATATTGGAGCCAAAAAGGATGGGAGAAATGCCGAGATTTAGTGCTTTTTTTAGAGTATGAAAGGCAGAAGCCTCTCTATTTCTGATATTACAAACCAAACAGGTTCTTACAGAAATGAGAAAACAAAATATAGCAGTCCTAGTTACCAAGGAAATCTTTTTTCCCTAATCCCAGTGCTGCAACCAAAGCAAAAGAAAGATATGAAATAACAGGCTACAAGCAACAAGCACGACTGAAACTGCTAAATGCTGAGCCAAGCACTAGTCTTCCAACGTCTTCAAGCACCTATCATTCCACCTCCTTCCGTAATTCTTGGAACAGTTTGGTCGCCATCATCTTGTGGCAGAGAAAACTTCAGTTGCAGCTTGCTCGAGCAACATAGCGCCCTCCAGCAGTTCCTCTCGATTTCCCACTTTTGTCTGAAAGTTCAACCAACGGTTAATCCAATAACATACAGTGAGGAACTGATATTTGGTTATTGGACACAGATTTAGTGCTACTGCCAGCTATCCCAACACTGGATGTACTGTGGGGGAGAAGAAACACCATGGATCGGTTGCTACTTGCTAGTCAATCACTCAGCTCGTGTAGTTAGTTATATGCTTGGGGTTGTTGGGACTATATACATTAGATGAAACCAAGTTCTGCATAAAAGTGTATAAAATTATCCTAAGAAATCAGCAGAAAACCAAGTTCTGCATAAAAGTGTATAACAATTATCCTAAGAAATCAGCAGAAAATTAACCTACCTACAGTATTCTTGACTTGAAGAGACTGGAGAATTGAAAGTCTAAGCCACAATGCATGTTTTCTTTTTGATCAATTGTTGTTGGTTTGTGGAAACCTCTCCACGGGATCGGCGAGTCAGTCTCGGCGCGGCTTCTGCACGCGGATCAGCAGCAGCCCATTGAGTCGCTCGTCCGGTAGATGGTTATGTTGGCTGTCAAAAACTATGTTTAATCGAACCTACATATGTTAGGTACTACGAATTTTTATCTCTTTCTCGATTAAAGTGAGTAAGTGCTTGCAATTCTGCAACAATTTTGCAGAGTAATCTGTTAGGAGTTGTGATCAGAACTACTCTTGGTCATTGGCTAAGCGATCGGTGATTTTCTGCATGCATATGCAAGTAAGTTACCGTTGCATCGCCACCACCGTAGCAACACCGACAAATACAACATGATAACTAGCATGCTTCCTCCGACATTAGTACAATCCATGGATCACCTATTTGACTATATCTGGCTTAATTTTTTTCAAGTTTTCAAATATCGAGGGCAGAAACAAATTAATGAAGCAGATTAACAGAAACATTTAGGCAGATAATCCATGGAAGTAGTACTTATGAAGATGAAAATAGAGAAAAAAAAGAAATAACCAAACTATAATTTCATCGGACTGACTAAATGCACAGGTCAACAAACTTGGCCATAAGCTCCTTGCAGACAGAGGGGCAGCTTGTCATGAGATGCTCGTAACCATCAGTTGCCATGACCGCTTTCATATTCTGAGGCAAGCCGAGGAACTTGAATATCCCCTTCTTGAGCCCATGGCAATGATGCTGCTCGGCCAAGGCCAATGTAGTCGCCGCCGTCTTCACCTCAAGGCACTTGCACAGCTTGTCCTCACAGATCAACTTCAGCCTCTCCATCTCGTACCTGTCGGCCGCTACAAGTAAATGTTGAGCAATTACTACTGCATCTTCCTCGTTTATTTCTGGCAACTCATCAGTGTATATAAAGTGAAGCAGCGCCTTGAACACAGTGGCGTCCATGTCGTTGATACATATGGATCTTGCAGTCTTCTCCCTAATGGAACCAAACAGCTCCGCCTTGAAGACCGGCGACCGAGCGGCGAGCACACATCGATGCGCAGCAAACGTCTCCTCACCAACCTTGAACGTGACGTCCGCCCCCTCCTCGGTCAGGAGGAGATCGCCGAGATGCCGGTGCATGTTAGACGGTGGCACCTCGACGACCGACTCCTCCACGGCCAGCTCCTCGACGCATAGGACGGTGACGTCGCACCGGATGGTGAGGCGGTCGTTCTTGAGATGATCTGATTTTTCTAGCTCCTCCCTTTTGATGAACCTCCCCCAGCCCCAGCTGCTTACATACTTGCTGAAGGTGTGCTTGCTTGTGCGGCGGTGCGACGACACTGCCTTCCCGCCGCCGCCATCGAGCAGAGCGATCTGGAACTCGGCGTTGACGCCTTCGGTGGGGCTGACATGGTCGAGGTAGACGGATATGTAATCGGCATAGTTTTCATTGCTGCCGTTGGGATAATATTCTATACGCCATGTGTGACCTCCTACCTCAAAAGTGCACGAGTGGGTGCAGCTGCAGATGTCGATGGTCTCCTTGATACGGGAGTAACCGTCGATGTTGAGCACGTGGGAACCTTTCGCCACGGTGATGACGGTGGTGGACGCGGAACGTGACAGGATGGGGGCACCCTCGTCTCTGGCAGCGGCGGACGGCGAGGTCTCCATGACACGTATGGCAGGGCAGAAGCGCAGAATGCGATGAATTGAACGAGGTATTAGAATAGGGAGAGGTATTAGAATTTGGCAACGAGTATACGATACGATTTTATTTAAGTTGCTTCCTCACGGCTTGGTTTCGGTTAAGACTGTTTCACGTATTGTAATCGGTTACTACAAATTTTTACTAACGAGTAGTTGGATTCGGATGGAAACTTACGGACGTGAGGAAACTTACCATCTCTGCTAGCGACAAGGGTTTTGGTTACGGATTGCAAAAAACAAATTCTGTTGGAGAGTTGCCTTCAGAACTCTCCGTGACTGCTTTTGTGATCTTTGATTTGCTCATTTACCACATCTTTTATATGTATTTGATAAAGGTATTGATAAATATCATCTAGATGTTTTCTTTCTAACTATTATCCAGATTTGTGATTGTTAGATTAGAGATCCAAAGGCCACAAATTCTCCCCACCCCCTCCAAAAAAAATTCATCCCCCTCCAAAAAAAATTCTCCCCCCTTCAAAAAAGAGACCATTAAATCTCTAATCCCACGGTCCGAAATTTGGATGATTGTTGGAAAGAAAATATCCAGGTGATACTTATCAGGGTTCTCAATTTCGTCCGAAATTTCGCATTTCGGATGAAATTTCGTCCCTTTTGTCTCCCAGCAAAATGTATTCTATTCGGTTAAAATTCGGACGAATTTGGTACTATTTAAATTTTGGTCAAATTTTATTCAAATTTTGGTTAAATTTCATCAAAAAATTGAATTTTTTTCGTCCGAAATCTGAACGAAATAAACGAAATTTCGGTGTTTCGTTCCTTTCGCCTGTGGACAAAAAAAATCCCCCCGAAAGATTAAACCCTGATACCTATACACACCCATTTGATAAAATACAATGTAAGATGGGGCAAATGAATGACCCGACCAGATCCCACGCCGGTCAGCTCCGCCCGCGCGCGGCTGCGCTCGCCTGCTACTGCCCGAGCTGCGCCTCCTCGAGCCGTCGCCGCTGACGGCCTTCACGTCGCCGTCCGGCTCCCACACCGCCTTTCCGCACTGCAGATGGCTCGCCCGGGCATAGGCGCCGCCACCACTCTACGCGCCGCTGCAGCATCTGCTCGGCGCCACGCGATCGCTCGCATTCCACACCGCCGGGCTGCGGTGCCTCACCGGGCTCTGCGCGCGCTTTCTACACGCCGTCGCTTGCCTCCCGCGACGCCCCGCCACGCCGATCACGTGGTGCTCGCGCTCCGACGCGCGTCGTGCGCGCCCACCTCACCGCGTGCTGACCACGCCGCGCGTCAACGGCCTCTTGCCGAGCCGCCTCCACCTCGCCCGGTCGGCCGCACCGCTTGGCCATATGCCGTGCCGCTGAGAACGCCATGCCGTGGCTGCGCGGGCCTCGTCGTGCGCTCGCCCTCGCAAAGGCAATGCCGCCCGCGCGCCACTGCTGGAACTCGCTAGCCCGACGTCCAGGGCCACTGCTCCTCCTTCCCCCGCTTTCTCAACTTGCTCAAACGACCATGCATGTGCAAAGAACTTGGATGGATGGAATGCTTAGGTGATGGGGAATGCGATGGTGTGACATGCACGGCTAGATTCTTCAAAAATGGATGGGATTTGGAGGAGAGGAGAAGGCATGGGGCTTTGCTTCTTGCTGGGGAGAAATGGCAATAGGGAGGGGAAGAACAGAGGGCACAGGGCTTTTTGTCTCCTGCCTTCGTCCTTTTTTTATTTGGGCAAGATTAGTGGCTGTGGCGGTTAAGGTGTGATTTGTTTTTGGTTGTTGGGTACTTGGGTTCCAAATGTAAAGTTTTGAGCTGGGTAGCAAATATGGTAAATGTTTGGACAATTGCGTAAAATAAGGATGCACCTGCAGTGAAGTTTATGTCAGATAATTGCCTTTAGGCAAAGTTACATCAAATTTGCTCTAGAAATTTGCGATGTTACACCTTTCCAACTTCCTCTTGTATTATTTGTTTGAAGGAAGTGAAGTACTTTTCCTAGAATGTTATTGATAAGCGTTAGTGTTCTTGATTTGTTGGTTAATTGATCTTTTCTAATTTGGCTAGCTTCATATATATGTTATTTTTAATTTCTTGCGTAAAACATTTTCAGTTCCATCTTTCCTAATCGATCCATGTTCTGAATTGTGTTGAACACAAAGCATCAATATTTCGTATTCTTTGAAGTAATGCAAATACACCGAAAAGATAACAGTTCCGGATGCAACGCGTCAGGTTATCATTATAATTCATAGGTATAGTGGTGTGCAAAGAGTAGTAGTGTTGTGTTTAATTTTTTCTGTGCTAAAGAGGATAGAGAACCATGTGACAAAGTGACAACTGAGTTATTCTTAAGCATCGTACTTTATTACCATATATGCTTTCTTTCTCCTATAAATAGTACATGTAACGATTGAAGGCTAGCTGAAATATCATTTTTTTTTGGAGGCAGACACCATGGATGGGATAGTTGCCACTGAACGATTAGCAAGAACAATGAGTCGCATGCTATCTTGCATGCATGTAGGTTTAGGAGGCATCAGGACCATATCATGTTCAACATCTTTGAAGGTATGCATCTACTTTTAATCTTGCAACCTAGCATACATTCTTCATTATTGGGAAGAGAATAAAATGCTAACAACTGTCTAAACTTGTACTTAAAGCGTTTATCGAGTCTTCTTTGTGAGTTGTCATTGTTGATTTGTTGCGCCCTGCTTCAGATGGACTGCCACTCCAGTACATCAAGTTAGACATGGATCTATGTCTGTCGTTTGCATTCTCCTTTGATGGATCTCTCTTTGCTGTTTGCATTTTCTTTTGGTCTGATTGAGATAAAGAGATGCTAAGTACATTACTGTTCGTCTTGCTTCTACTCTAGTTCATACTTAGCCATCATTGCCTATCTTTCCCTTGCCTTCTTTTTATTTCCAAATGCACTATTTGCGTGGTCGCATAATATATAAGAAAATTTTGGTACTAAAAAACATATTAAAAATTATACAGTTTTTAGGCACAACACATAATATGGTTTTCAAAATTAGGGTTCTAGAATGTTGTGTTCTATAATAAAAAATATGATAACTCCCCTTGCAATTGACAAGATGGTCTTCTTTGCTAGTGATGAAAAATCAAGTTAATATAGAAAATCATACATGTCGTATCATGATGAGTCAAGTGCAAACGGATAGAGATTGGAAAACAGGTTGCTATAACACAAACTGCGCTGGCTTGGTACCATTTAACACAATCGACATACCTATACCAGGGGTGGTCTTCAACGACCTCTCCTCCTACAACCGGATTGATTCCAGCATTATCCTCCAGATAGTCAAGGTCTTGTACACACCCTCAAATTAGCTGACTGAATTTCTTGTGTGAGAGTGCAATTTACTCTCGTCTATATATGTCATCCGTATGTGTATGCCTTTAGGATGAACGTCCCGTTGGAGGTGGACACTGGTGGCTGTACCGAGTGATTGGCCCCGTGCGGTTCCCGCTAGGTCACTGGCTGACGTCCCTCCTCACAAGCCTGGCCAAGCATGCGACGGAGGCGGCGTGGTACTGCGCCGTCGGCTACGCGCCGCAGGACGACGACCGACCAGCGATGGGCAGCGGCCCCGGCCCCGGCCCCGGCGAGGGCTACAATTCAACAATAAAACTTCACTCAACCCTACAAAAAAATAGAATACCTCAATGAAAAGTTGTTCTTCAATATTATCCCAACGTCGAATGGAGCGATCATGAGAATCTGTCACAATAAAACCACCACGCCGAATAGCGCACTACCTTGCGCCACGAGAGACATCTATCGATCCTATGTTTCAGCAATCAGCACACAGTAGTAACTTTGCACTATAACAGGAAAGAAATAAGGAAATATCGGTTGGCAATAACTAATAGGTAGTGAAGTGTCAAACCTAATGACCAATATCAAATGCCCTTTGTTTCTGTCTTGATTCCACATACTGACCAATGCGAATAGTGCGCACGAAAAGTAGAGGACTCATTCAAAACCTGTCCGAAAGCAAGATGAAAAATTGATTATCAACATCTTCCAATGCATTAGCCAGCAGCCTCTTCTGTGCATCAACCATTGAAATTCTCCCCCATACCACCTACATTACACAGACAGTGTTTTACTTCTACAAGAACAAATATGTAGCACAAATTAATAACACAAATATGTTGGATGTAGAAGAAATGACAGGAATCATGTGAGATTTTAGAAGCTGAGCCAGTTCTTTTGCTTCATAGGGGTACTAAGTTCTTCTTAGGAGAAACAACCCTATATATCCTAAAACACAGCAAGCTAGAGCCAGACAAAAAAAGCCTGCCTTGTATGCATGATTGCAAAACCATTGTCACTTAGCCCTTGAAAGCTAATCCAGTTGCGCTGTATGAATCAGCTCTATCTCAACTGTCATGAATTCTACGAATTGACCATTTTATTTGTAGGATCGTCGACGGCAATCAGAGGGGGGGTGAATGATTGCAGTCCTCAGCGGAAGCTTTTTCAAAATTTATTAATATTTCTAAACCTGCAGAAGCACACACCAAAAATATCCAACCACAATGCATGCAAAACAATCTAATCACTGCACTAATTATGTTTTCCTCTCTCCTCAATGCACAACACGGCTTACACAAAAAGTCACGTTATCTCATAGCCAATACCAACTAATGACTTCTCTAATCAACTAGTATATGTATGTATGCATGGCATGGGGTAGCTTTAATGACTCACGGATGGTAATAAAAAATTAACTAGCATATTATGTATGCATGCAGATCAAACATAAAATAATAAAATAATGAAACTACCAAACACTTAGTTTTGGATGTGATACTTCAAAAGTACTACCTGATGGCTTGATGCTTGAAGTGTTAACTTGATGATACGTGAAGACTTTTTGCTCACCAATTGTAAAGAGCATATGACGGATGACTCGAAACTCGGTCCAAGGCAGAAATCGCTCGCTGCAGTAAAGCTGTCCACAAATCTTGCGTATGACTGCGGTACGCTGACACCTGCACTTGACTTTAGTTCCGCAGCCACGTAACAGGCCACATCGAAAATTGAGGCGCGCAGAAAAACGCAAAGATGCAAGACGAAACAGAGAACCAGGACCAGCTCTGCCCAAAAAGCCGTACCGATGACTCGGCCAGCCCCCGCCTTTTATTACGAGAGAATCTGTATTTTACACTCGGTCACATCTCCGATACAAAAAACAGTTCCGTCTCCGAAACTAAGTCTCAGCTCTTAATCCTAATACTACTCATTTAAACTGGGCCTAAATCTTTTTTATCTCAACCAGATTTTTAGCCTACTACTATTCAAGGAACTCGAAACCCTTCCTAACACGGGTTTTCACACTCTGACTATTCAACCCATCGCGCGTCGAAGCCTCCAGGACCGCACCTCCTGTATCTTCTCCACGCATCGTCCACCTTTGATCTCCATGTGCTCCAGCGTGAGCCCGACCACCTCGTGACATCTTTGACCGCCCGGACCTCAGATTCCCCTCTCCTAGTCCCGGTCTTCCTCGTCACCGACCATGACCGTCTCCACGCCCAACCTGCACATGCAAAGACCAAAGAATATTTTCCCGGCACAAGTTCTCACCAACTTGACCGATATTAGTCCACGCACACACGCACACACCTCGAATAACAATACTACGCAGGTTGTCAATTATTCATCATCATAAAAATTCTAGACCTAGCCACATGGTCTAACATTATTCCTACTCATTTTGTCTCTGCACAGTTGTACCATCCAATCTTGTCCATAATCTCACAATACCATGTGTTATATACTTATATTTTAGTTAGTTTTAATCCTGCAGTAGCTTCATAAAGCATGAGAGATGGATCGTGACTATTACAAGGTGGAGAAGTGAACATACAGTAAAGGATGTAACTTGCAAAATAGGAAAAGCTTTGGAACTTGCAGTAAACTGCTAATGGCGAAGTCGACCTCCAGTGAGCATACACAGAAGAACCTCCTGGCTGCACAAAAGAATGGCAAAGACAAGGGAAGACATATTTGGACCTAATACAGGAAAAAATGTGTTTCTAAGATCTCAGTGTCAGGGTAAACTGTCGTCGACGGCAACCAGGCGACACCCTTCGTGGTGAACTAATGGCATGCGGATTAAGGGACCACTTTGAATATACCAGATTAAGCAAGCTACTAAAATAATTAAAGAAACAATAAAACATATTCTGAAATAATATATGTGAATTGAATAAGCTCAATAGAATTATCTTGTACACATGGGTAGATTTTTTGTGAACAGGAGATTCAAAGTCCATGCTAGGTTAAATAGAGATACCATGAAGCTAGTAGGAACAAGAGTAAAAGAACGAGGTTATTCTTTACGAACGCTGTCGGGATTTGCATCCAATGTCCAGGGAGTGACGGGGTCGATAGGATGTGCAGACCGAGTGTCGTTGTCGCCGGAGCACCACTGCCGAAGCCATGCGTAGGCAAGAACACGGGCACCGCTACCTCTACCGCTATCGATGACGACCGGATCTGGGCGCGGATGCGCTGAGGAAGTGGAGGAGGATGGCGGATCAGTGGCGGCAGCTCCGCTTAGGCCGTGGTAGGGCTGAGGCTGTGGCCGAGCGAGGAGGCTGAGGGCGGGGGACATCGGCGACCGGATCTGGGCACGGATGCGCTGAGGAGGATGCGGTTTTTTAGGTGGTTCCTAGACGTGGTGGGGAGGCGCAGCGCGCATGTGTATGGGGAGTCAAGGAGCAGAGGAGCGGGGGGAGGAGGAGACGGCGGCGGCGTCGGGTGGGTGGGTAAGAGGAGGCGAGGGGCGGAGCGGAGGAGCGGCGGGAGGAGGAGGCGGCGGAGGAGTGGGGGAGAAGGAGGCGGTGGAGCAGAGGAGTGGGGGGAGGAGGAGGCGGCGGCGCGGGGTGGGGAGGAGGAAGCGGCGGTGGCGCGGAGGAGCGGGGGAGGCGGCGGCGGCGCGGAGGAGTGGGGGAGGAGGCGGGGAGATGGGGGACGTGGGGAGGAGATTCGGCGCTGGGTGGGGAGGAGGAGGAGGCGGCGGCGCGGAGGAGCGGGGGAGGAGGTAGCGGCGGCGAAGCGGGGGGAGGAGGAGGCGGGGAGATGCGGAGAATTGGGGAGAAGGGCGACGTGGGGAGAAGATTCAGCGCAGGCGGTTTTTTAAGTTGGGCCCACATGTCGGCACTGTTTTTTAGAAGGGGAAGTGTAGGATGCACCATCACCATGAACTCCTTTTAAGGAGTAGAGATGAAGGGGTGCCACAACATGCCAAAGCTCGCCCTCAATAGAACGGTCTAAGGGCCTATTTTTTTTGCTAGAGTTTATGACTTTTGGCTGGGGCTTGTGGCTTTTGGGTTGTTTATGCAAGAGATTACAAAGTAACAGAAACTCATATACGGCTTTTGCCAATATAAATAAAGTCGGTAAAATATGTACTACAATTAACTAGTAGATTCTATCTTAAAAAATACTTCATTTAAAAGCTAGTTACTGTAGAGAAACCAAAAAGCAACTTTTAGAAGCTGAAAAAGAACAAGGCCTAAACCCCACGTGTGCGAAGGGGATTTGCCAGGCCAAAGCCTTCGCACCATGCGAGGGGGGTTAGCCCCACTGGAAGACTGGAAGGGTAACATGATGAACACGGTCCACAATGGTCCACTGTGAGTTAGAGTCGAGTACAAAGCGGGGGGAAGGCTTTAACACTCCTATTATTATAGGAGGATACTAGGGGTAGCATAGTAATCTCTCTACCCTTCTCATGTAACAAAATAAATAGATCCTCCTGGTCACAATGTAGAGGGGAAAAACTTTTGTACACCATAATACATACAATTTTCATTCATCTGATCCCTTTTCGAGGACCCCATAGCCCCTACTTGTGGGACCTGAGAAAATTCAATTTTTGAACTCTATGTGTATACCGTGCTAGTCCCATGATTAGTAACTAGCACGGATAAAATGAAATAGAGTAGTTGTTAGACTATGTGGAGATCGTGAATACAATGATGATGAATAATTAACTTTTGAGTTGCATTGAAATTTGCATGTGTGAAAGTTTCGATCGACCACGGTTGGCAATCGGCAGGCTTCGATCACAGTCTGTGGTCTGATCGACCTTGTGTTGGGCGGTCCGATTGGCCTTGTGTTGGGCGGTCTAATTGGCAGACTTCGACCACGGTCCTCAGCTAGAGCTTAGACTGCTATAGGCCTAGATGCATCCATACCATTTGATTAATGCTCTTGGGGTATTGTATATACTTTTATTTATGTTAGTATCAAGAGTTGAAAAGTTTGGTTCTTATTGTATTACCTTTAATAGTCTAGTGCACATATACACGTCATTTTAGCGTAATTTTTTTGGGCTAGAAGTAGCACCTTTTATTTTGGTTTTTTTATTTAGAGAAAATCTATTCTATGCCACTTAATTGAAGGAAGATAGAGTTGGGTGGAATTGGATGTATTGCATTGAGCCTCTCGGGCGGTATATACAGAGGTACAAGACTTAGGGGGCAAGATGGTACAAGAGATTGTAATCCCAATGGACTCTATCCTACCATATATTGTACTCTAACATCCCCCCGCAGTCACAACGGGAGCGTCGCAGATGGTGAGACTGGAGAAGAAGCCGAAGAGCTAACATCCCCCCGCAGTCATAACCGTTGATGCGACGCGTATCTTCGTGGATCGAGCAGAACCGACAAGTAGCTCAAGCAAGGCGGTAGCCCTTTGTGCCGATGTCGAGGTAGCCGAGCGCGAGGGCGGAGTAGTCGTGGTCGAGGATGCCGTGCTAGAGATGGCCGTGGTCGATGTAGTCGTGGTCGGGGTACCGATGTCGGGCGATCGCACATGAAGCCGCGGCGCAAAAGAGGCGCCATGGTGATGACGAGACGCGTCGAGCGATCGTCGTGGAAGGGGCGTCTTGAGGTCGACGCATCGGGCCGTCGAGATGTGGGCGAAAAGGCGATGCAATCGAGGCGACGGGGCGAGGAACGGAGGGTCGATGCGGTCGATGCGATCAAGCCGCTAGAGCCGAGCGTGTGCGAGTTTGCGAACCGCAACGCGTCGGGGCAAGCACGCCCGTGTTGCGATGCCGGACGTACAAGGAGAGGCCCCAACCAGCGTGGTTGTGCTGGGCGAAGAACAAGCGATGCGGAGCGGGCGCTCCAACCCGAAGGTGAGCGATCGGCGGGCGCTCTAGCGCTGGCGGCGATCGACGCGCAAGGTACGCGCGGCGGTAGCGCTCTATGTCGGCGATGAAGGCCCGATCAGTATGACAAAGACCATGTGCAGACAGATGGCGCACAAGAGGTTGCGCAGCACAGTCGTCGATGCACAGGGGACGGCGATGTAGATGCAACGGCGAGGGGACACACGCGCAACGGTGCTGCGGCCCGAGGAGGCGACACAGCAGCAGCCCTGTTGCTCGGAGAAGATGCGCGTAGTACTCGACGACGGACGTCATGGGAGCCGGGTGGATCGCGCACAATCGGCTGATCAGACCGAGTATGCGCGAGGCGGGACGACGATGGAAGAAGTCGGTGGAGGCGTCCCGATCTGTGGTGGCGATGACGAACCGGCGATGAAGACGTGCGGACGGGATGACCGAGATGTGACGCGCGAAGGCGTCCCCTCGACATCGCGTGCCCGGTCTGGCCGCACAGTCGAAGAGGTAGAGGCCGGTGTAGTCGACGCCAATGTCGGGGTAGATACGTGCGAGGTCGACGGGCGGTGGGCGACTCAACCCCGATCAGTGATCGGGAGAAAAAAAGGATATAACAGCAGCAGTAGATCCTCCATGTGCAATTCACCAGACGGTCAAAAATCCAGCATCTTGGTCAAAAGGGGACTCATCTCCAGGCAGCTGCCCAAACCGACCACTGCCCAAAACAACCCAAGCCCATCGCATTCCCCCCCTCGGCCGCTCCGCCCTCTGGTCTCCTCCCTCCGCCGACTCCTCCCACGCCCGCGCCCCCTCGGTGGCGGATGGTTCCGTTGGGGAAGGAGGCAGCAGAGAGGCGGCGGGCCGAGAGGCGGCCGGCCAAGATGGCGTGGAGGCGGCGGCGTCGATCGGACGCGTTGCGGGGGAGGAGCAGTAGGCGGCGGCGGTGGGAGGCCGGCGGCGGCCGGCCGGATCCGGCGCGGGAGGCCAGGCGCGAAGGGGCGAGGCGGGATCCGAGTGGCGGCGCTCCAGCGGCGGGCCCGGCGGAGGATCTCTCGAGCGGTGGATTCGGCGCTGGGAAGAGGAGGCGCCACCAAAGGCTCGGGAGGGAGCGCGGCGGCCACCGGATCCGGGGCAAGGAAGCTCGATCCGCGCGGGAGGCTGGCGACCGGTTCGGCGGCTCCGGCGGCTCCTCTCACGGAATCACGGCCGGGCCTGCGGGGTGAAGGCGGCGCAAGACCAGGCCGACGTCGGTGCAGAGGTGGCGGCGGCGGATCCGACGTGGCCGACGTCGGTGCAGAGGTGGCAGCGGTGGATCCGGCGTGGTACGCGGCGGCTGGTGGCGGGGAGGCCCAATCCAGGTGCGGCGGCGTCTGGGGAAGGGGAGGCGCGATCTGCTGCTGCATGACGACGACGACTACGATGGCGGCCGGATCAATAGGATCCGCCGCCTAAATGATGGCGCTGCCCCCGGCGGAGATAGATCTCCCCGGGGGCGCGCGGTGCTGAAGCGAGCGGCGGCTAGGGTTAGGATCTAAACCTAGAGCTCTGATACCATGAAGGAAGATAGAGTTGGGTGGAATTGGATGTATTGCATTGAGCCTCTCGGGCGGTATATATAGAGGTACAAGACTTAGGGGGCAAGATGGTACAAGAGATTGTAATCCCAATGGACTCTATCCTACCATATATTGTACTCTAACATTAATAACTTTTGATTCTACAATTTACTACCGAATAACTCTTTCTCTATTACATGCCATAGGTTTCAAATTTGTTTTACTCCAAGCCATCCCCGCCATAGCCACTCATTAAGCCCTAAGAAAAGACCATTTTGCCCTCAGGTTCCAAATTTGACTCCATGACATTGTTCGATTATTTGCCATTCCCTTTTACTGCCAAACGCAAGACCAGGTGCATGCCCGATAGATAGAAGAGAAATGGTTGTGATTTAGAGTAAGTCACTGGTGATTCATTATAGAAATTGTTGCTGGTGATTTGGTAATTTTGTTTGGTACCCAGGTGTTTATTTTTTGGTATGCACCGATTTATTTAAAATAGTAAATAATCTTCAAAATTATAAAAATTCACAGGGGTGTTTATAAATAAGGCAGTGAGCTAGAAAAAATTTCAAGGCACTGTTCATAGAAAAATTATAGATTTTTAATTTAAATGCTAATAAAGGCTACTATTTACAAACAGAGACTAAATGAGGTCTAAAAATTCTCACATGCTCCTAAGACATCACATAGATCCCAAAAAAAATATTATTTTAAATTTTTATACAGTGAACTTGTTCCAGTTTAAAAATAGCTCAAATAGGCTTATTTTGGATTTGAATTTCGAAAATGGAACAAATGGAAGAGTCAGTTCACAAAATTTTATATTTGAGTTGTACACCGCTCCAGTGATCTACAATAAAATTTTAGTATTTTTGGTAAGCCAATTTGCCATATACTTAATTTTTATCATAGGGACATATTTAAATGAGGACAAAATCGTCTTTTGCAGGGGCAACATACTCTAACTAATGTTAATGGCATGTAATAGAATTTAAGTGTTATTCAGTGGCATATAATAGAGAGAGTGTTTTTAATGATATTTTGTAGAAGTAGACGCTATTTAGTGTTATATAATTAATTGTCTCGTGAACAATAGAACAAATTATAATAGCGTGCTCATGTCTGAGCCCCGGGGTGTTCTTTGGTTTATTCATGGAATTCCATATTCCAAACTTGAATAGTTGGATTTCCTTTCTTTTTGTTGCGAGTCATATATATGTACGTTGATTTTCAGTGGATCCTAACTGTGCGTTGTAACAGTTTTTCATGTGTGTACATTCGAGTCCCTGCCTCTTCCAATTTTAGTTGCTTTTTTTTTCTATTTATAGCTTGTGGCTTATACTATAATAACCAGCTTTTAAATAGTACCTTTTTTAAAGCGTGTCAATAGAAATATTGTAGTAAAAAGTGTACTGAGTTCAGTTGTACTGGCCAAAATCGCATGCGACTATTTTTCTCTACGTGCTGTCTCTCGCGAACAATCAAAATTCAAAAATGAACCATAAGCCACAACAAAAAAACAACTCAAGTGTTTGCTACAGTGATACTAAGCTGCTGTAGCTACAGTCTTCCTGTCTAGCTATTGTAGCTCAGTAGGGCTATTGCCGCGCACGGCAGGTCGGCTGCAGTGCTGCCGCAAAGGATAGGTTCGTTGGCAGGGGGCTAATTTACAAAAAAAATGAATATTTAGAAGTTCAATTTAAAAAAGTGGCTTGAGATTTTAGCATATTGAACTTGAATTTCCAATCAATCTGGCACTCAGGCCCATCCATGTGGGATACCCAGCCCTGGGGCGTCACTAATCTACGCTCACACGTTTCGACACGCTGGTCGGAACGAAGGGCCACAGTAGGTCGGGACGTTGCTTGCTGTCGTGACGTGGAGCAGCTCGGGGGCATCCACTGCACTCTCGTTGCACCAGCTCGGAAAACAGCGCTCGAAGCACCTAGCTTTCCTTGTGTACAGCCGCGTGTCGCCTTCATGGGAGCTAGTGAACAAGAAAGAAAGACAGCACTTGCTTTTCTTTCCTCACCTCTTTCTTTAATTAAAGAATGCTCTAATTTAGGTCCTGTTTGGATCAGTTTCAGATTCTTAAAAACCAGCTATTACTTCTAGTTTTTAAAAGCTGGTTTCTAAGCAAAAACTGGTGGGGTGTTTGGATCCCCTAGTTTTTAAAAGCTGGTTTCATTTATGATTGGTGCTAATAGACTATTATACCCTTACATTTATTGCTCTTGAACAGCACATTAAACAGCCATGCGTGGTCTTTAATGAGGGTAAATGGGTATTTGTGCAAAAAAAAACTGGCAAAAGCTGGTTATCAATAGCTTCTTGGTTTTTAAGAATCTGGGTAGGTAGATTTTAAAAGCTACTCCAAAAACTGGTCTGTTTAGATCCCACCCAGTTTTCAAAAGCCAGATTCTTAAAATCTGGGTGGATCCAAACAGGCCCTTAGTTCACTGATTAGCCAGATTGATAAAGGCTCACGACTTTCGATGAGAACGTAGGATCGGCAACGATAATAAAAGGACGAATGATGTCTTAGAAATTTTTTTAAGTATTAGTAAATTCTTCATTTTAGTACATAAAGAGATATAAAGATTAGAATTATAAATGTATAGAATAAAGCAACAATTTCAAACACTAAATAGAGGAAGTTTTCAGTGACCAGTGGGTGCTCTGACCGCCACAACTCTGTTTCTGCTTTGTGGTAATTCGATACTAGATTTCACGTATTTTCATGCACTGCGTCTCCGGAATCAGGCAACGCCACACAGCACAGGACCCCACCGGTCAGCTGTCGGGTCACAAGATAAGTCTCCTCCCCACCCCGTCCGCCGCGTCGGAGCCGTCCCTCGCCGAAGGCCCTGCCGTCGAGTGCGGCGGCCGGCAGCATCATTCTCTCTCACAGAGCAGAGCAGCAACCTCGGGAATCATGTTCGCGCCGCCTCCCAGCCCCGCAAGGCAGAGGAGACTCCACCGTCCTCCCTGGCCGCCGCTGCGTCGTCCCAGGCAGCGCAGCCGCTCCTTCCGCCGCCGAGACCTTCCTCCTCATGCTCCTCGGGTACTCTCCTCCGATGCGGCGACGAGCCTACTGGGCGTGAGGCTCTCTTGGGTATCGGGATAGCAGGGAGCCGAGCGGAATTGCCGATGCCCACCATGGAAGCAAATGAGATCCTCTGAAGTTGCATACGGCAACTTCAGAGTGCAGTCGCGAATTCGAATTGTCCGATCGAAAAAGAATGGCCAGATCAGTTTTTTGCTATAGTAACTTGACTGTAGCTACAGTTGTTTTACTGTAGCACAAAAAAACTGATCTGCCCCGTTCTTTTCCGCTCGGACGGCTCGGATTCGCGACTGCACTCTGAAGTTGCCGTACGCAACTTCAGAGGATCCGTTTCCGGATGGAAGAGAATCGAGAACAGGTACGCGGCTCAAATAAGTAGCATTGGCATTGCAAACTGAAAACTGCTAGTACTATGCAAGCACAGCATTGCAAACTGTAACCTATTTGCTTGTTTCTCTGAACTAGTGGCATATACAGATTGTCGTTTCAGAGTTTGCAACTAACATTCAGTATTTGGGCTGCATGTGAACAATTTACTCTGTAATCTGTATAGATCAATTTAGGTGTTACTTACCCTGCACTCACTCCAGGATTGGCTTTCCACTGAGAGGATCATAGGGTCATTGTTTTCAGTGGCCAGTGGACAGGTAACTGACCAAATGAAGAGGATAAAATTTGTCCTAATGTTTTTTTAGACATGATTTGGTCAGAACTAGAATACTTCACAAGCCTTTGTGTTAAGAGTGGTCTGTGATCCTCACCGTAGATGGGAAGTCGTACTCGTATTGCAACAGCTCTGTTTCTTCTTGTGGTAATTCAATAATAGATTTCATGTATTTTCGATGCACTGCTACAAAAATCAGTGGTTACTTTTGTATCGGTGTGTCCTTCCATCATCCCACAAGAGCATCAAAGGAACACACGAAATATAATTTTGGTTTGATAAGTTATATGGCAATAGCCAACGAAAACACTCGATGCAACCAGAAATTGGTCTGCTGCTTGTACAATTTTACTTCATCTAGACGCTGGCTTGTCGTACTCTTGAAGTAAATAATCATCAACCCATGGAGAGGTCACTTACGCCACATGCAAAGCTTTCATTTGTCTTTCAGCCTTTTCATCAGCTCCCATGGGCAGCAGCCCAGTTGTCCTGGTAGACTAGTAGTACCACTTTTAATTGACTGCTGTTTGTCCTTAAAGCATAATGAATGGTGTTCATATATAAGAGCTGCATTGACAATACACAATAGCAACGTCTTCTCGTAGATCCCAACTGACTAAAGAGAACCCAGGCATTCATTGGCAAGCAATATGACAGTTAAATAACTCTACATTTTTCAGGCAATTGAACAGAATTGTCACATGTTCTTGTTTGAAATTAATCCCTTGGCTGAAGTTTACTGTTCCACGCTTACTGTTTCCCAGTGGAGTAATTTTCAGTATAACGAAAATTAAAAAGCAAGATTGCAATACACATGTTAGTGTTTGACGATTGGATAATTGGCTTGAAAAATAAGCTGTCTGCACAAAAATTACTGTTCAAAAAAAATTCCCGTTGTTTGCGAGGGACAGCCTAACAAAATCATCAAGCATAAAAAATATAACCAGCACAGTGCTACTCACTTCAAATGATTACTCAGGAGAGGTGATGTGTTCTCTGACTGTAGAATTGTAGATGCATTATTCTGGATTCCTCTCACCTACGGAAAGCTAGCATTTCCTTTCTCTTGTGGTCGGAGAATGACCATGCAAATCCAGCCAGTGATTTCAAGCAAGCGACCTATCTGCTGTATTAGCCAGAGCATGCATATGCAACGCAAGCACTGGCTAAGCTAGATGTATGGTTCTTGTCAGTTGTCATTGACAAATGACAAAGCATGCATGCGTGCACTCCTCGCAATAAAATGACCTTGGTGAGGCTACAGTCACTTGCATGCAAGCTTTCATTGCCTCTTATTTGTCTTCCTAGCTTTGTCAGAGGAGCTCATTAGATTTTTTTTCTCAAATACGCAGGAGAACTGCATATCATTTCATTAAGAAGAAGAAGAAGAGGAGAAAGCAAAGTACAACACGCACACCAAACACACCCCTTAACTTACAGATACAAACGCGCCTGACAGAACAAAAACACACGACCAAGCACTACACACTAACAACGGCGGTGAGCTTTAACCGATTGCTACGGGGAGCCGAGCAAGCTCCCTTGCTCCAGCTAAACGCCACAGATGTGCTTCCTCTTCGATGTGTGCTAGGATCCTCTGCACGCTTGGCGTCGCCCCGTTGAAGACACAATCATTTCGCTGCTTCCAGATCATCCATGCGCCCAAAATAATCAGAGAATTGATTCCCTTTTTGAAGATTGTAGGAACCAGCTTGTCTATCTTGATCCACCAATCCTCAAATGAAGTGTCTGCAGCTTGAGGGGACAGGACTGAGAGTCCCACTTTACTGAGCAATTGAAACCACACTTGCTTAGCGAAAACACAACTGATGAGGATGTGCTGGATGTCCTCCTCGACTTGATCGCAGAGCACACAGCAGCTTGGGTGAGGTAGTCCTCTTCTCGCTAGTCTGTCCGCCGTCCAGCAACGATTGTGAACCGCCAACCAGATAAAGAACTGGCATTTCCTAGGCGCCACTCTTCCAGATGAGTTCCCATGGTTCAAAATGTACTGCTCCAATGAAGAAGGTCTCATAAGCCGATTTCGACGAATACTGCCCGTAAGCCGAGAATCTCCATTGATGCTTGTCCGGGACGCCCGACATTAGCTGCACTTCCTCCAGCAGGTCCACGATTCCTATGAACTCAGCAAGAGTAGCGACACTGAGAGCACCCCGGATGTCGTGAGTCCAATGAAGCTCATGCAACGCTTCACTAACTTTACGTTGACTCGTGAGCGTTTGGGACCAGGCGAAAATGTGAGGGCTAGGACAGCAACGGACGAGCCATGGAGCCAATTGTCGGTCCAGAACAGAGTGGTACTTCCATCACCCACAATTGTGATCAAGGCAGCGGCAAAGAGAGCTTTCACTAGCTCCTGCACTTGAATAGGGAAGGCAGCCCATGGTTTGTCCGGCTGAGTTCTTTCTAACCATAACCATCTCATCCGAAGTGCCCAGCATAATGATTTCAGATCATGAATCCCCAGACCCCCGAGTTCTAGTGGCCGAGTTACTTTCGGCCAAGCCAGCAAACAATGTCCCCCTCTTGCATCTTTCCTTCCTCGCCAAAGGAACCCTCTACGGATCTTATCCATGGCCTTCAGCGCCCAAGGTGGTAGGTCCATCGCCATCGCCATCGCCAGGTAGATAATCATGGAGGTCATGACAAATCTAACCTGTACAGTTCGTCCAGCCCTATTCATAAGGTCTGCTTTCCATCTCGGCAGCTGATTTGCGAGACGATCCACGATAGGCTGGACATGGGCTCTCGTCAGCTTCTTGACTGATAAAGGTAAACCAAGATATTTGCAAGGAAACTCAAGAACCTCGCACGGGATCCGTTGCTGCACTAGATCCAAATCCTCGGTGGAGCAGCGAATTGGGGTGACGCTGCTCTTTTGAATGTTTGTTTTCAGCCCCGTAGCTGCGCCAAACACCCGTAAGATATCCACGACAAGATCAATATCCGTAGCAGCCGGATGGAGGAACATGACCACGTCATCCGCGTAGAGGGAAACCCGATGATGGAGGGGATGTCGTGCTAAGGGTTGAAGCAGCCCCATGTCATTGGCCTTTTGCACAATCGCATTAAGGACATCCATGACCAATATGAACAACAAAGGAGACAGCGGGTCACCTTGTCGCAATCCCCGTTGGTGTTGAATCTCCTGTCCTGGTGAGCCATTAAGGAGAATCTTCGTGGAAGAGGAGAAAAACAAGCCGCTGATGATACTGCACCATCTATCTCCAAAACCAAGATGTCGTAACACCTCCAACAAAAAAGGCCATGACACAGAGTCAAAAGCCTTCGTTATATCCAGCTTGAGAAGAATGCGAGGGAGCTTTTGTTGGTGAAAGAACCGGGCAGTCTGCTGCACCAACATAAAGTTGTCTTGTATACATCTTCCCTTGACAAAAGTGCTTTGATTGTTAGCCACCAAACCATGAAGTTTGCGGGCCAGCCGATTGGCCAGAATCTTGGTTACCAACTTAGCAAAGCTGTGAATCAAGCTAATGGGCCGAAAGTCCTTGACTTGCTCTGCTCCCTCTCTTTTTGGAATGAGGGTGAGAAACGCCGAGTTGAGCATCCACAAGTTCTGAATATTGCCACACTGAACTGCAATTAGAGCCGCCATAATATCGGATTTGATGATGGGCCAACAACTCTTATAAAAACGGCCTGTAAAACCGTCCGGGCCAGGGGCTTTGTCGGAAGGCATGCCTTTGATCATTTCCCACACCTCTTCTTCAGTAAAGAAGGCATCTAACTCCTGGAGGTCCTGAGGCGGCAGCTCCAACTGATCAAGGTCAATTGAGATGTCACGCTGTTCAGCGGTTCCTAGCAAATTGTTGTAAAAATCAAAAGCTGCCTGCTCCTTGTCTTCTTGTCTTGTGAGGATATTGCCATTCACCACAAGTTTAGGAATGAAATTCTTTCTCTTCCGGTGCCGGGCGTGGAGGTGGAAGAAAGCCGTGTTGGCGTCCCCATCTCTTAGCCAGTCAATACGAGATCGTAATCTTGCGACAGCACGCAGCAGTGATGATAAGGCAAGGCCATGCTTTTTTAACTTACAACGAAGATTGGCTTCGTCGCTGGATAGCTGTCGAGAATCTTGGGCAATCTCAAGTTGGTGGACAATTTCTTTGGCTAAAAGAAGCTGCGACTTAATGTGTCCAACTCTTCTTTGACTCCAGCTTTGAAGGGCGCGAGTGAGAGCCCTGTATTTGAGAGCGATAGTCTCTAATGGGCAAGGCGTTGCTAGTACGGAGCCCCAAGCTGCAGCCACTTCCTCCGAAAAACCCTCAATGGACGGCCAGAACGCTTCAAAATGAAATCTCCTCTTACCAAGGTGAAGAACATTCAAACCCAGCAACAAAGGACAATGATCCGAGTCTTCTGTCGCAGCACTTTGCAGCAAGCATCCCAATCCGAAGAGCAAAATACTCGATCGAGTTTTACCAAGGTGGGGGGGGGGGTCTTGTTCATTGGACCAAGTGAACTTTCGACCACAAAGGGGGATCTCTTTCAGCGCTGTGTCATCTAAACATCTTCTGAACCTGCCCATCATGGCCCTATTGACGTTGGAGTTGTTCTTATCTTGTTCCCGATATATGAGATTAAAATCTCCAGCAACCAACCACGGGCCCATGCATTGGGCTCTGATATCCCGTAGTTCTTGGAGAAAGAGCAGCTTGTCCGCTGTGCTTTGAGGTCCATACACGCATGTCATCCACCAAGGTGTTCCATCGACCGAAGCAAACTGTACCGAAACAGAGAAAGCGTCCACCCGTGTGGCTAAAGCTGCTCCAATTCTATCTTTCCAACACATCAAAATACCCCCACTAGCTCCAGCAGACGGGAGATAGATGTAGTTTGAGAAACTAGATCCCAACATGGGGAGGAGCAACCTCTGACCAAAGATCTCCATTTTGGTCTCTTGGAGGCACACTAGATCAGCTTTCGTGGAATCAACCAGAACGCGGACGGAGTTTTGGCGCGCAACCGAGTTGAGACCACGAACATTCCACACCAAAATATTCACTGGATCCATCTGCTACCAAAAAACATAACGACCCAACACACAAAAGGACTGCACCTGCAGTCACAGAGCGGAAGATAAACCTTCCGACGAAACAGCTAAAACATCCGCCGGCGCCCAACCAAACAAGGCCGCTAGGGCCTGGATGTGAGCTTGCGTGAGGGGTTGGCTGAAAACTTTTGCATAGTCATCAAGAGCCTTCTGGTTGAATGGCCCCTTGTCATTGACAAGCCCAAGTGATCTCATCACTGTCTTCTTCTGCGGGTTGAGGGGCTGCCGGGTCGTCTCCACGCTCGCACCAGCAATTCTTCTGCTACGACGGGGGGTGATACCAGCAGGCACTATCTTCCTCCTTTGCTTGCGGATTGGTGGGGGGATTGCCACAGCCACCGTCTTTTTGGTGATGTTTGAAATGAAGCTTCGACGATCGTTGGTTCTGGGCGGAGAGCTTTCAGCCACAACTTGAGCTCGTGTACGAGCTTGCCGCCGCGAGTAGACCAGCAGCAACCCCGCGCCTCGCCTTGCCGGCGTTCGCCTCCCAGACCTGGGCGTGGCAGGTCGAGAGGGAGACACAGCCAGGGGCGCAGGGGAGCGTGCCAGGGAAACCTCGCCTGGTACCGGGGAGGCTGTCGCCGCCGAGGTGGCCTCACCCAGTGCCATTGCTGGGAGTCTTGCCGGGGTGACTGCAGGTCGCGTCGGAGAGGCCACCTCAGGAGCGTCCCGGCCAAGGACATCAGACACCGCTGGAAGTGCGGGAGCGTCGACTGGCCTGGGACGGGCGACCTCCAATTCCTCCGAATCACAAACTGGGGCGTCTAGATGTGGGTCTGAAGACAAACCAGATGCGGTTGCGGCCACCTGGGAGTCTGGATGGGCCTCCAAACACGGCCCAAAGCCGTTTGCCCCAGACGGGAGAGCCAGGCCACCTGAAGGCTCATCTGTCGGTGAGGTCAGAGGAATCGACGCTGCATCCGGGGAAGTAGCGACGATATCCCCCTCGTGCTCCACGCCCATGCAGCAACGGTCCACAGTGATGGCAGCTTCTCTGGATTTCCTTGTCGCCTGGGAACTAGCAACGACCGCCTTGCCATCAACAGCAGTCTCCAGTCCCGAGGGGGCCGCAACGCGTTGGGCGGCGAGCTGCACCGCTGGTTGCGTCCGGGTGGGGGGGCCGGCCCCAGAGGCATCCACGTGGTGCTCAGCGAATGGAACGGGCCCGAGGCGATCGTGCACTGAGAGCCTAGGCGCTCCACTTCGTGGCTCCGCCGCCGCCGCCGGTGAGGAAGGTCCCGGCGAGAGAACTGAACGCCGGCGGCGCCTACGGCTCGCTCGAGTCATCGCGCTCCGGAGGGGGGGCAGCAGAGGTGTTCGCCGCTGGGAGCGTCACCGCGGTCACCGTAGCTTCGATAGGGTAAACGAGGGATCGCTTCACCGGCGGTTGCTCTTCAGCGGCGGCAGGTGGCTCCACAATATGCAGGTCGATGGCGACGAAAGGAGCTCAGGCTGAGTGCACCATGCTGTGAGCCGGAAAGACGTAAGGTCTCGCCGGGCAATGGTGTCCGGGTGTAGGGAGCGGATCCGGCAAGCGTCGTTGAGGAGGTGTTGGCCGTGGCTAACTCCCAGGCATGGGCCGGGATACCACGAAGCTCAACGTCGACGAGGATCGGCAGGGAAGCACTGGAGGCGTTAACTAGCCGAGTCCATCGCCTGAACTTCAGGCTGAAGCTCGGACCAAGAAGAGGTCGTCCACCATTGAGCACACGAACCACCGTCGCCTCGTCTTGGAGGATGAGAAGGAAATCTTCCGACTCGGCCCGGAGAAGGGCCATCGTGCGGATGTCGAGGTCAAACGCACGGGCCGTCTCCTCCAGCACCTCATCAGCAGAAACCGCCGGGCGAGTGCCGATCACCGAGACGAACAGCGCCTTGCGGAGGTCCGTCTCAGCGCGGGCGATACTATCCGAGCGGTCTAGGACGCAGATTCGCGGAGCCGGCCTGGCCGCCTGAGAGGAAGGAACCACCGCACTTGAGGCCTCCGCCGGGGCAGGGGCTGGGGGCTCCACGCCGGTCCCTGGAGGAGACGGCGCCGCCCCACTGCCCTTGGCACGGCGCCTCCTACGGCGAATGCGGCGGCGAGGCGGCACGATGCAGCTCTCGGCCTGAGCCCCTTCGCCGGCCATGACCGCAAGGGGCGCCTCGGACGGGACAGCATCAGGCGCGGCCGGGGGAGAGATCCGCCGCCACACCGACACTCTCCTCGGAGGGGCAAGAGCCAGCTTGGCCGGAACGCTCCGGCGACACTCGAAGGAGCGATGGCCCGGCGCACGACACCGGAAGCAGCGAGTCCGCCGGCGACAGACAGGAGCCCGATGCGAGGGAGACAGGCAATTGAAACACCGACCCCGGAGATCCTCAGGGACCGGTCGACGGGGGTGGTGTGAAGCCAGGATGCGCCGGCGGCGAGCACTCCGTCCTTCTACTCGCAGGAAGCCCTCCTCATCAGGCACATGTTTCCCCGGCGAGGAGAGGGCTGCGCCCTTCTGCAGCACCACTCTCGCAAGGAGAGACGGCTTCGCGGCAGGCTCTGGCTGCACCGCGGATGCCTCCGCCGAGAGCAAGGCATCCCGGTAGGAAGCATGAGGAGCTGGCGACGAGTCCGCCCCGCCGGAGAGGGAGGAAGGGCTGGAGTCGCTCCACCTCTGCTCTTTGGAACGACCGGACGGAACGAACGGGCGGGCGCTGGGGGACAAGGGAGAGGAGGAGCCGAGCGCCCGGAGGGGAGAGAAAGGAGGCCGCGGGGCGGCCTTGGAGGTGGCCGCCGGCGCCTGGACGGCCGCCGGCGTGGGGCTGGTGTGGGTTGGGGCGCCGGGAGGAGCAGAGGCGGGGGCGGAGCGACACATTTTCATTGTCAGTTACTATTAGAGTGACTGTCTCGGAGCTCATTAGATGGTTGCAGTGGTCCTTGTAGATTAAGGGGTACCAATGAATCCTCTTATCTGGGTTACATTGAGATGGCTCATGCAGCGGCGGATCCAGCGGGGGGCTCGAGCCCCCTACCCCTATCGGACCCTTGGAGCCCCTCCATAAATTTTTAGCTATGGATGTATAATGTAGAAGGGGCTGAGGTCGAGCTGAAGGTACTTCAGTCTCTCTAAAAATTTTTTCTGGATCCGCCACTGGGCTCATGGCTGTACACCGTTGATTGAGGCAGGAAAGCACACGACTCTATTTACTACTAATGTAGGTGTTTCTTTAGGAACTAATGCAGGTCATCAACATGTGTATTTGTCCTGTGGTAAGTGGTTATAGTGTAAGTCTGTACCAGCCATCATTTTCGTTTTCCCGACACTTCTGCAACATCAATGAAAGCCCATCTCTCAGCCCATAAAAGCCCAATGCTTCAAATGTGAATCGCCTCGTCAATTGTGGCACAGCAAAGCCCAACTGCACGCCCAGCCCATGCGGTCGTCCGCTGACCTGATCACGGGAGTTGCCACATCGATTCCTGATCGATTGTGCTGCGGCCAATCGCCTGGCAACCGAGCGACTCCGACATACGGGCATACGGCAACTCTGCATCTCCATCACCATCCCAACTGAAACGGAGAGACAAAAAACAATGTGTGAGGAGCAGAATTGGGAGGAGTTTGGTTTTGGCAGGAGAGGAGGGAGGAACACGACGCCATTGCCATGGAAGAGGAGAAGGGGAATGCCGGCCGTCCCCGGTGAGTTGATGATCGCCGCTGCTCTCCGTGGCAAAGTTGTGCGAGCACCCTCTAGCCCTCCGATCGCAAGAGCAACCCCGGGTGGCCGCCACTCGCTGGAGCTCTGCTGCCCTTCGACCATCCTCTCCTTGCCACGTAGAGACAGGGTGGGCGTCAGCTAAAATACAAAACCAATGGAGGACCTACGTGAAAGATATACATCAGCCACGTTGCTTGACTTGATCTGGACTGCACAAGTGGATCCAACGGTTAGCGGAGGTCCAAAATTGGATCGTGGATTTTATTTGCGATCGAGGAACGGACGCACATGGTATTACACAAACGTTATAGGGCCTCATTTGCAAAAATATCACCTTGCAGACATGTGGGCGTAGGCTATAGAGGACCCACCTGTGAGCTACCCAGTCACAAGATCAGCTTCTCCTCTCACCGCCGCCCTTCGGGTCCGAGCCATCCTTCCGGTCCGTCTCCTCCATCCTTGAGGACTCGGCATCGCATGAGGTGACCCAGCAAGGCGAAGGAGATGCCGCTGCTGCATCATAGTAAATGTTACAAAATGCACAGCAAATATTTGAGAATTAAAGGAATAGGAGATGTGAATTTTATATAAAAAATCCTTTTGAGAAAAACTACATATGCACGAGGATAGAATTCACTATATAAGAAAAAATTATAAACATAGGGAACTTCGATGCATCTAAACTATACGACTACATGAGTCCATATATATGCTAGAAAATAAGAGTTCTAAAAGAATATGAAATAATCATATTTTAGCAACCTCCATCTTGAAACAAATTCACTCCGTTAGCCGAATCTCGTCGCTTGTGCATTCCTGATGACCCTCAATCCTATTCCTACGTCACGGAGAGCAATGCCGTCGATCTTGTGGATGTCCATTGGTCTTAGAGGAGAGCCAGCCACACACTCCAATGGGAAGGAAGCTGAGCTAGTTGCTGCAGTTGCCAAACACATATATAGCATGCATTATTTATGTAGCATGTATTATTCCGATAGAATTATACTTCCGCCGTTCCTTTGTTTGAGGAACTTTCTTTTCCTCAAATAGATGTGTTTTGGGTTTTATAGGCAGTGTTTTCCCAAAAAACTCCTATAAAAAGTTTGTTGGTATGGATGTATTTTATGCCATCTTATCTAAATTTTGTGGAATCCCAAATATTATGGTGAGAGTAGTACGCAGCTGGTGTATTAACACTAAGCTTTTGAGGAATAATTGTGTTAATTACAGCAAAAGAAATTAGCGGCCACCCCCATCACTACCCAGCTGCTATTGGACCGTTGGGACTTACAATTGGCAGTGAATGATTGGGCTGGTGTAGTACCTGTGAGATGAGGGTTAAACAGGTCAGAAATGAAATAATTAAAGAACTCCTTGTTCTAGGTGATACTACTGGCGAAAACGCCAACTGATTCCGATGGGAGGGAGTAGAAGAGCACACTGTCATTTATTTCTCTTTTCAGCCTTTTTACCTACTCATTTTAGCTTAAGGTTTTAGCTTCTCATTTTACCACTGGCTCTTGTCCTTTTAGGAGGATATTTGTCCAAGAACCTCTGTCCTGATACATGGTTTAAAATGGACCTTTGCTTGGATTGGGAAATCACTAAAAAATGGGACATTATGGAGCACATATTGGCCAAAATTTCCATGACATCTTGTTTTCTCTATATCAGCACTTGAAATCTTGTTTTCTCTATATCGCTTCATTTCCAGAGGATTACAAAATTTCATCATCTGCCATCACGAAGTTATGTATTGCTGAGGGCTTTGTGCCACATAGAACCAACCACACACTAGGAGAAACAGCACGCTACCATTTGGAGGAGTTAGTGGAGAGGCGCATGGTCCATGTTGTCAAGAGAAGTAAAGCTCATGGATGGATTGAAGTCATCAAAATCCATTATGTACTACAGGACTGGGCCATCCAAGAAGCTCAAAAAGAGGAATTTCTCAGTGTATGCAAAAATTGTGAGGATGTACATGTATCATCTTCTGTTGCAATGACACCCTATCGCATTGCATTCCAGAACTTCTTTGATGATGAAATTTACTGATCCTCACCAAGTTTACGGACTGTACTAGGCTTCAACTTGTCTTTGGGCACCCTTCATACGCTAAGATTCCTGAGGGTTCTTTACTTGAAGAACTGGAATTTGGAGAACTTTTCCAAGAAAATCAGCAACTTGATTCATTTGAGATATATTGGATTGAGATACTGTAAAAATGTAGTGCTCACATCATCTATTGTACGCCTCCTCGACTTGCAATACATCAATCTGCGTGGCACGAGGTTGCCTTACATCCCTAGTTCTTTTTGGAACATATCTTCTCTGAGGTATGTCTGGTTTTCTGACGTTGAAAAATGGACTGCTCCAAGAGCATATCTACAAAAGGAGCTGCAAACGTTGGTTATCCAGACAAAGGATCAAAGGAGGGTTTGTGAGAATATTTGGGGGCGTATGAGAGAATCTCTCTTGCACATGACCCAATTAACATCCTTGGGTCTAGGTGGAGCTAATGTTCCAGTGGAGATGCTCACCTGTTTATCAAACCATCACTGCCTTGTTGAGCTCTATTTGAGAGTGTTGGTAGGACTTATTAAGCTGCCAGACAGCAGATGATTTCCACAAAACCTTCGCAGTCTCACACTAGTCATTGGTTCTAGTTCTGCCCTACAAGAGGACCCAATGCCAGTCCTTGAGAAGCTTCCAAACCTTGTAGAGCTCACATTGGCTGTGACAAAATATGAAGGCCCTAGCATGTCTAGCTCCAAGTGTGGGTTCCCAAGGCTGCAGTACTTTAAACTATGGTGGTTTTCAGTTGAGAAATTGAGGTTTGAACTAGGTACTATGCCGAAGCTCATCAGCTTGACTTTGGAGCGATGCGGAAGTATGATAAGGCTTCCCGACGGGCTGCTGGACCTGCCGTCATTTCTAGATTTGAAGCTTGTGGACATGGGAAATTTTCTGACCAAGGAGAGTTGTGAATGTAGGAGAACAGAGTGTATTGATTTATTGATTAAAACAACCAGCAGTACATGGTGTATATAAAGGCAAGGAAGTCTAGGGTTAGGTCTAACAGACTGAGGGATCAACCTGGAAACCCTAACAGAAAGCCTGGAAACCCTAACAGAAAAAGACTAAAGGCACATGGGCACATGAGCCCAACGGCCATACACATGCCTGTCTAACACCCCCCGCAGTCGTAGCGTCCGCACCTCGGACGTTTAGACTGGACCGAAACTCACTGAACACGGAGGAAGGAAGGCCCTTGGTCAAGATGTCAGCATACTGTGAAGTGGTGGGAACATGCAGAACACGAATATCACCAAGAGCCACTTTCTCGCGAACGAAGTGAAGGTCAATCTCAATGTGCTTGGTGCGCTGATGCTGGACGGGGTTGGAGGACATATAGACTGAACTGACGTTGTCGCAATACACCAAGGTAGTCTGCTGAGGTGGAGTATGTAGCTCCACCAGAAGTTGGCGTAGCCAGGAGGCCTCGGCAACAGCATTGGCCACACCGCGGTACCCAGCCTCTGCGCTGGAACGTGAAACTGTGTTCTGACGCTTGGAGGACCAGGAAATCAGGTTATCTCCAAGAAACACGGCATAGCCGGAGGTGGACTTGCGTGTGTCCGGGCAACCGGCCCAGTCAGCGTCAGAGTAGACCACGAGATTAGACTGCGACGATGGCTGAAGAAAGAGTCCCAAGTGGAGAGTGCCACGAATGTATCGAAGAATCCGCTTGAGAGCAGCAAGATGAGGCTCTCGAGGATCGTACATATGAAGGCACACCTGCTGAACTGCATAAGAGATGTCCGGTCTGGTGAAGGTGAAATACTGTAGGGCCCCGGCTAAACTGCGGTAATCGCTGGGATTAGTGACAGGAACACCGTCTGAGGCGGACACCTTCGGATTTGTGTCGACAGGGGTGGTGCAGGGTTTGCACTCTACCATGCCAGCGCGCTCCAGGATGTCCATCATGTACTGGCGCTGGGAGAGGAGAAGACCACCACTGCACTTCTGCACATGCATCCCCAAGAAGTGATGAAGCTCACCAAGGTCCTTCATAGAGAACTCGTGCTGTAAGGCCGTGATGATGCGTCGGAGTAGTCTGGTAGATGAGGCGGTGAGAACGATGTCATCAACATAAAGAAGCAGGTAGACGATCTCCGAGCCGTGGTGGTAAACAAATAGTGAAGTGTCAGACTTGGCCTCAAAAAATCCAAGGGATAGCAGATATGAGGCAAACCGGCTGTACCATGCACGGGAGCCTGCTTGAGACCATAGAGTGATTTGTTCAGGCAGCAGACAAACTCCGGGTGAGCAGGATCCTCGAATCCAGATGGCTGTGAGCAATAAACAGTCTCAGATAAGGTCCCATGAAGGAAAGCGTTCTTCACATCAAGTTGGTGAATCGGCCACTGCCTGGAGAGAGTGAGAGCAAGCACTGTCCGAACTGTTGCTGGCTTCACAACTGGGCTGAACGTCTCGGCATAATCCACTCCTGGGCGCTGCGTAAAGCCACGTAGTACCCAACGAGCTTTGTACCGCTCGAGAGAGCCATCCGCCTTGAGCTTATGCTTGAAGATCCATTTGCCAGAAACAACATTTGCCTTGGCTGGGCGGGGAACCAAATCCCAGGTGTGGCTCTGCAAGAGGGCAGCTGTCGAGACCCGAATATGCAAATCCGGACTCTCTGTGTATACTGCACTAGTCCAGGATCACGCTAGTGCACATAGTCAAACATAGAGGTAATCATCACCATATTCACGATATTAAATAAGGGAAACTCAAATTATTAATCAATATCCAAAAGTGAGACCTTATGGTCAAGCTCAATAGCTGTAGGGGCTTAACAAAAATTAGCAGCGGAAAAATCCAAAATAAAACGTAGTGGCCAATCGACATGCCCACGGGCAATCGAGTGGGGAGCGAAGCCTAGAACGCGTAGTCGTCGAAGTACTCGCCTCCTGGAACCTCCTGCTGGTAGTACTCCTCTTCCTCAACTGAGCAACATAGGCGTAAAGCCGTGAGTACATTGGTACTCAGCAAGCCGTTTGTAACAAATGATGCAATATAGTATGCAAGGCTTACCAATGGAAGGCTGAAAGGGTTAATTTGCATAAAACAGCATTTGAAATTACCATAAATAGATTGAAGGCGAAATGTAAATAAGACAATAATGAATAATCAAAGGAATTGAAGTAAACTACTTATGGACTTCCCATCCACAAGTTAAACCAACAGTGAATTAACCATCCACTGACCAACCACAAATTTTCCAAGAGTAACTATACCTCGTGTGAAATCACCGGGCATTGTCCATGACCGAGGACGCGGCTATTCGAATAGTTTTACACTTTGCAGAGGTTGCACAACTGTACCCACACGATGTGATAATCCTCACGTTAAAGATAATCACAACAAGGCTTTTACAATGATCCATCTCAACCCGATCCCACTCGCTAAGGTTTCGCCGTCGAGTAGGGTAAATCCCCCTAGTCGATAATTGCCCCCTCTTGCGCCACAACAACATCAGTAGTGTAACCAAAGTTGAGACTTCACAAATTATTATGCCAGGTCTATCCCATACTAGACATGTGGTTTGCACGGTAAAGCTCAGATCAATGGCGCACAAAGTTAAGTCCTTAAGTAATACCCAGGCGAAATATCCACATCCCAATGTGCAACCTGCACCCCCTTTACTGCACAATCATTCGCCCGAGTGAAAACCAGTTTTGTATAACCACGCCAACGACACACCAATGCCATGGCACAAATTTTATATTGGTGGCACCAACCACGATTTGATGTATCATTAAGTCAAATTATTTAATCACATGTGATGATGAACCCAAACGATACTAAAAGCATAGCTAAGCATACTAATCGTGCCATCCCAAATGTGATCGTAACATAGCATCACTACTAAGTTTCCCAACCTATGGTGACAATGGCATCATGGCATTCAATTTTAACAAGGAGGGAATTACTCAATTGAGGTGATAACTACCAATTACAAGGTTTGTATAAAAGTAGCGATGCAATGTAATTTAAAACAAAATATTTAAATAATAGATTGCAAACTGGGTTCAACATGATCAAAGGACACGACTTGCCTGGGCCTTGCTCAGTTGACGGCTCTTGAACTTCAAATCCAACTTCTGCTCCTTCGAACGCGCGATCTAACGAGAGAGAAAACAGAACGAAGAGACAAAATAAATTCAAATAAAATTCAAATGAACTCCAAAAATTCTCAACCTGAACCAAAAGATAGAGCACGATTTTAGATGAATTTAGGAAGAAGAATCGGGTCAATCGGAGCTAGGACGAGGGAGAACGGGGCTCTGGAAAATCTGGTTTTAGGAAAAAGGCTGAAAATCGGAAAAGGCACTGTGCTGTGGACCGGGTGCACGGTGAGATGGGTCTATGGTGGGCTCGGCTCACGAAACAGTGCGGGCTGACCGGGCTGCTGGCGCAAGCGGCTAGGGTTGACGTGGCAGACACGTGGCGCTGACGTGGCTTGACACGCCGATATAGGGCGACGCGCGCCGACTTACCGTTTTGCGGTCTGACCCACGGCCGCACGCTGGTCCCACGGGCAGCGGCACGGCTCACGTGGACCAGCGCACGGAAGGCGGCGGGACGCGGGCGCGGGTGCACGGTGGGCGGCGTCCACGGGAGGCGACGCGGGGTGGCGCGGCGCGCCCACCGGCGCGCGTAGCGCGAGGCAGGGCGCGCCGAGGTGCGGCGCGGGCTCACCGGCGACGAAGACGCATCGCGCGCGCGAGGCGGCGACGAGCGGTGGGCGATCGGGCGAGGCGGCGCGGCGCGGCGAGACGCGGCGGCGGTTCGCCGGCGAGGTCGGACGGCGGCGGCCTGGTCGGCGGGCGGCGACGAGGCGGCGGCGGCGTTCACCGGTGACAGCGACGATGGCAACGACGGCGACGCGGCGGCGAACGACGGCGATGGCGGACGGCGATCGGGCGGCGATCGCTTGCGGCGCGGCGCTCGGCGGCTAGCGGCGGAGGAGGCGACGAGGCGGCGCAGGCGGCGGCGAACCTTGGGTGCGCGCTTAAATACCCCGGGTGGCGGCGGCGGCGGGCCGAGTGGCTCGGCCCACTAGGGTTAGGGTTAGCGGGGCCGACAGTGGGCTCACCGCTGGTGGCACGGACGAGGCGAGCCGGGGATGGCGCGCGGCGAACGGATGGGCGACACTGCCGCTCATCGGCCGATGGGCGCGGCGCGATATGCGCCGCGTGGCGAGGGGCGGCAGGCCGGCCGAGGCGGTGGGCGATCGGCTTGGTGGGTGCGGCCCACGGCTTTTAGGATTTTCTCTCTTCTTTTTCTTTTGAAATTCAAATAAAGACCTTTGAGCTCTAGAAAATAGCAAATAAATCCGAAAAAATCACCAAAATTCCAGAAAATTCCTTGAGACTCAAGGAACTCAAATAAAATGATCTTGGCAAATGTTAATGTTTAATTTAATCATATTAAATCTAAATAAATTCTAAAATTCCTTTTAAGCTTTAATTAATTCCAGAAAATTCCAGCAAATTAATTTTTGAAAATTGGCTTTATAAACTCTAAAATCAGATGTTACAAACCTTACCCCTTAAACGGATCTCGACCCCGAGATTCGACTCACTCTCGAATAGGTTCTAAACTCGCCTTGAGATCCTCCTCGCGCTCCTGTGGCTTCCTCCTGAGTGGTTGCTCCACCAACTTTGCAAAGCGAACAACTTTATTCCGGTGACTCGCTCGACACATCCAAGATTTTGACAGACGCTCTTTGTAGGACAGATCCTCTCAAGATCAATTGCCTCAACTGTACAAACCTCCTCTCGCACTTCAAACACTTCTTCACCGGGACACATGGAAAACATCATGTACCCCATCAAGGACGCAGTAGCTCCAATTGATAAGCAACCTCTCCCTGCGTTTGAATTCGAACGGACCGACATACCTTGGTGCAAGCTTCCCTTTTGCTGAAACCTCTTCACACCTTTGAATGGTGTGATCCCGAGATACACAAAATCATCGGCTCAAAACTCGGCTCTCGGCGTCGTATCCGCATAGCTCTTTTGCTCGGCCCGGCGCCCTCAACCTCTCCCGAATCAAATGAACCTTGTCCTCGGCCTCTTTTAAACAATCTGGACCAAACACCTGACCTTCCCCTGTCTCTTTCCAATTGAGAGGGGTCCTGCATTTCCTGCCATAGAGGGCTTCAAATGGTGACATCTGCAGACTTGCCTGATAACTATTGTTGTAGGAAAACTCTGGAAAAGGCAAATAGCTGTCCCACTTAGGTCCATGATCTAGCACACATGCTCTCAACATATCCTCAAGAATCTGATTGACTCGCTCTGTCTGGCCATTTGTCTGGGGATGGTATGCGGTACTGAAATTCAGGTGCGTTCCCATAGCCTCATGGAAACTACCCCAAAACCGAGAAGTGAATTGAGACCCTCGATCTGACACTATTTTCTTGGGCACTCCATGCAAACTGACGATCCTCGACATATACTGACTCGCTAATCACACCGGTGTAGGTTGTCTTCACTGGAATGAAGTGAGCAACCTTGGTCAATCGGTCCACGATGACCCAAATCGAATCATAGCCCTCCTTGGTCTTAGGCAAACCGACTATGAAGTCCATACCAATCTCTTCCCATTTCCACTCAGGGATTTTCAATGGTCGAGCAAACTCGCCGCCTCGATGCTCGCCTTAACTCTCGACAGACATCACAAAGTGCCACATACTCGCGATCTCACGCTTCATATTAGGCCACCAATATTTTTCTTTAATGTCCTGGTACATCTTGGTACTGCCAGGATGTATCGAGTACAACGACTCATGAGCTTCTTTTAGTAATAGATCCTTTAGCTCCTTCTTATTGGGCACACACAAACGTTGCTTGAACCACGGGGTTCCTTGGGCATCCTCTGAAAATCCCGACTTTTCCTTCACTCATACTATGTCCGATACGCTGAAATGCCTCATCATCCGCATGAGCTCGATTTAATCGACCATCCAAAGTGGGTGCAACTCCATTGCTGCTAAAAATCCTTTCTCGACCAATTCCAAACCGAGCCTTTGGAATTCCTCATGCAAAGTGGTGACTCTCCTTGACCATCACCGAATTACAATAAACCTTTCTTTCAGAGCATCTGCGACCACATTGGCCTTTCTCGGTGATAATGGATTCCGACATCGTAATCCTTTATCAACTCCAACCACCTCCTCTCGCTCGAGGTTAAGCTCGGACTGGGTGAAGATGTATTTCAAACTCTTGTGATCCGTATAAATCTCACATCTATTACCCAAGAGATAGTGCCTCCAAATTTTCAAAGCATGCACTACTACCGCCACTCTAAGTCGTGGGTAGGGTAATTCTCCTCATGCGGTCTCAATCGGCGCGAGGCATACGCTACCACTCTCTTTTCCGCATCAAGACACAACCCAAACCCTTGCGTGAGGCATCGCAATAAGTCTCAAAATCCTTGTTTAAATCGCAATACTAGCATCGGGTTGTGGTCAAACTCTCCTTCAACTTCAAAAAGCTTTTCTCGCACTCAAAGGCCCAAACAAATTTCTTTTCCTTTTTAAGCAATTGGGTAAGTGGCTTGGCTACACTGAAAATCCTCGATGAAACGACGGTAATAACCACCATACCTGAAAACTCGACTGAGTCACCAAGAAGGTGACCGCCAATCCAAAACATCCTTAACCTTTCCGGTCAACAAAGAACTCCTTTGCGGACATCACATGGCCTAGGAAGGCGACTTCCTTCATCCAAAACTCACACTTGCTAAACTTGGCATACAACCGATGGTCCCTTAATTTCTGCAATACCATCCTCGTGTGTTCCTCATGCTCCTCTCATCCTTGAGTAGATCGTAATGTCGCCAATGAACACAACGACAAACTTATCCAAATATTCCATGAACACCTTATTCATCGTGTACATAAAATAGATCGGAGCATTGGTCAAGCCAAAAGACATCACCGTGAACTCGCATAATCCATAACGAGTCGAAAATGCCGTCTTAGGTATGTCCTCCGTCGAATCCTCATCCGATGGTAACGACCTCAAGTCAATCTTGAGAAAACTCCTGCTCCCCGAGCTGATCAAACAAGTCATCAATCTCGGGCAACGGTACTTGTTCTTGACGGTGACCTCGTTAAGTGCTCGTAATCCACACACATGCGCCGGCCGCCATCCTTCTTTTTCACAAACAAGATGGCGCTCCCCATGGGGACGAATGGGCTCGACATAACCTTTGTCCAAAAGCTCCCGACCGCTTCTTGAGTTACGCCAACTCATTTGCCGGCATCCGTATGGTCTTTTGGAAATCGGAGAGGTACCGGGTACCAACTCGATCGAAACTCAACTTCGCTCGTGGCATCCTCGAAGGTCATCCGAAACACATCGGGTATTCTCGACAATTGGCACATCCTCCAACTGAATTCCCTTGATCCGACAGCACCATTACCGCTCTCGGTGATTCATGCTAGCTGAATCTCGCACTTTCTCCCATCGGAGCTGGTCAAGGTCACTGCTCTACTCCCGCAATACAAAACTGCCTGATGCTTCTTCAGCCAATCCATACCCAAGATCACATCCAGGGACTGGATATCCAAGATAATCAAGTCCGCTATGAACTCAACTCCCTGGATGTCTATCTGAACTTTGGGACAGCCTAGGTTGGTGCTCAACTCCGAACTGGGGGATTGGATCAAAAGAATAGATCCCAGAGTAACAATCTTCAACTGTTGCTTTAAAGCAAAACTCCGAGAAACAAACGAATGGGAAGCTCCGGAATCAAATAAAACTGTGGCAGATACTGAATGGACTGGGAACTTACCGATCACAACCTCTGGTGCTGCCTGGGCCTCCTCTGCAGTGACGTGGTTCACCTGGCCTCTCACCACCTGTGGAGTCCTCGCTGCCTGACACTCGCGCTCGGGTGCTCCACGCCCGCTCTCGGGTAGGTGTCCGCCCCGTGTGGCTACCAAGTCGGCGAATCGGAGTGGGGCACGCCTCTGGGGCACTTGCTAGCATAGTGTCCGGCCATGACACTTGAAGCAAGTAACGACGCGCTGGATTGGCGTTCCTTTGCCGCTGACCACCAAATCCACCGGTCCCCGCCTCGATCGGCTGGGATGTGGCATCGGGCCGGTCTGGCCAATCGACTGCGCTGCTTTGAGGCACTCGAGCGGGTTGGTAAGTGCTGAAACGCTGCCTCTGAGTCCGTGAGACTGAAATCCTCGCTGAGCCATCCTCTTCTTGCGAGACTCCTCGAGCTCGCGCGATCGCCTCAATTAGGATAACCTTATCCACCATCTGCTGAAAGCCGGCATAGTCATTGCCCACAACCTGCACCTTCAATCCTGGGTTCAAGCCTTTCGGAACCTCTTCGACGGGCTTCATCCGTGGCTACGTCCTCGGTGCGTGCGAGCTAGCCGAGTGAATCTATTGAGGTATTCACTCACCGACATGTTCTTCTGCTGCAACTCACGGAACTCCTCCTTCTTCATGTCCATCCCCATCCAGGACATGGGCGTTCTGAAAGCGGTGGAGAACTCGCTCCAAGTAATCTTCGTCTGGTCCTTGTGGGCGCCACGGTAGTTCTCCCACCACTCTGCTGCAGTCCTCTAGCCGGTGTGCTGCATACAACACTCTCTCCCCGTCGTGCACCGGGCCAAGTTCAGCTTTTTCATCGAACGGATCCGATCGTCGCCTCCAATGGCTCAAGAACTAGAGTAGGTAGGCGGCCTCGTCCTCATAAACTCGCAAAGCGGGACCGATGGTGAGTGACACGAGGTGCCATACCCCCGGTGCCGACACCGAGCCATATTGTTCATATTCTCGCATCATTACTTGCATCATCTCGAGTGCAGGCCATCAGAACCGATCGAGAGCGGGTCCGTGGTCGGCGGAACTGCCTGGGGTGGCTGAGTGGAACTGTTCCCTGGATTCTGGTTTGTCTGCTCACGACCTGCGGAGTTCCTGGTTTCAACCATCTTGTTGCTGCTCTGAAACGAAAGACCATTTGCTGAGAACTGACTTCTGAAGGCTTAATAGGTAAGAGGGAAAAGCAAAGGAAAGCGATAAACTCGTCTAAGGGGAATTTCTAATGGCAACCTAATTTAAGCAAACACTTAGCTCGAAAGGCTAACAACAAAACTGGCAAAAGATAACTCCATTAAAAGATGGACATGATTGCAATATAACGCTTTTGAAAGCAATATTTACAGCTCACATCCCAAACAACTGCAAATAAGATCCAACGCTCTACTCGTACTCCTAATCTAGTGGCTCCCACTCTGAGCCTGACAGATAGGGTTCGCTATCCTCATCCTCCGCAAGATCCGGTGCTCTGGAAACTATGATGTAGAATCTGCTTGCCGACTCTCGTGGTGAAGTACAACCTGGTGATGCTTCCAATACGTTGCCCTCCAACTTTCTCATCCTTGGTGAGGTAGACGGGCGATCTCTTCAATCCGAGGCTTCGCAATAGAACACGGAGAAGGGCTCTCCAACCTCCCGCCTGGGCGAAAGAAGCTTGAGACATCTAATGCATTTTACAAAAAGAAAGATTAGAAAAAAAATTGCGAAAATAAATCGTGAGAGAACAGGGTAAGGAGCAGAATTCCTAGAGAGAAGATAAGAAGGTATAAATATTACTATTCATCAAATTTAGTTGGTTTGATTTAGAAAATAAATTTTGAAATCTTTTCTAATTCGACCACTCTAACTAGGGCTTCATCCTGCAGTCGATTTGGCTCTGATACCATCTCTGTCGAGACCCGAATATGCAAATCCGGACTCTCTGTGTATACTGCACTAGTCCAGGATCACGCTAGTGCACACAGTCAAACATAGAGGTAATCATCACCACATTCACGATATTAAATAAGGGAAACTCAAATTATTAATCAATATCCAAAAGTGAGACCTTATGGTCAAGCTCAATAGCCGTAGGGGCTTAACAAAAATTAGCAGCGAAAAAATCCAAAATAAAACGTAGTGGCCAATCGACATGCCCACGGGCAATCGAGTGGGGAGCGAAGCCTAGAACGCAGCGTAGTCGCCAAGTACTCGCCTCCGAACCTCCTGCCGGTAGTACTCTCTTCCTCAACTGAGCAACATAGGCGTAAAGCCGTGAGTACATTGGTACTCAGCAAGCCGTTTGTAACAAATGATGCAATATAGTATGCAAGGCTTACCAATGGAAGGCTGAAAGGGTTAATTTGCATAAAACAGCATTTGAAATTACCATAAATAGATTGAAGGCGAAATGTAAATAAGACAATAATGAATAATCAAAGGAATTGAAGTAAACTACTTATGGACTTCCCATCCACAAGTTAAACCAACAGTGAATTAACCATCCACTGACCAACCACAAATTTTCCAAGAGTAACTATACCTCGTGTGAAATCACCGGGCATTGTCCATGACCGAGGACGCGGCTATTCGAATAGTTTTACACTTTGCAGAGGTTGCACAACTGTACCCACACGATGTGATAATCCTCACGTTAAAGATAATCACAACAAGGCTTTTACAATGATCCATCTCAACCCGATCCCACTCGCTAAGGTTTCGCCGTCGAGTAGGGTAAATCCCCCTAGTCGATAATTGCCCTCTTGCGCCACAACAACATCGTGAGTGTAACCAAAGTTGAGACTTCACAAATTATTATGCCAGGTCTATCCCATACTAGACATGTGGTTTGCACGGTAAAGCTCAGATCAATGGCGCACAAAGTTAAGTCCTTAAGTAATACCCAGGCGAAATATCCACATCCCAATGTGCAACCTGCACCCCCTTTACTGCACGATCATTCGCCCGAGTGAAAACCAATTTTGTATAACCACGCCAACGACACACCAATGCCATGGCACAAATTTTATATTGGTGGCACCAACCACGATTTGATGTATCATTAAGTCAAATTATTTAATCACATGTGATGATGAACCCAAACGATACTAAAAGCATAGCTAAGCATACTAATCGTGCCATCCCAAATGTGATCGTAACATAGCATCACTACTAAGTTTCCCAACCTATGGTGACAATGGCATCATGGCATTCAATTTTAACAAGGAGGGAATTACTCAATTGAGGTGATAACTACCAATTACAAGGTTTGTATAAAAGTAGCGATGCAATGTAATTTAAAACAAAATATTTAAATAATAGATTGCAAACTGGGTTCAACATGATCAAAGGACACGACTTGCCTGGGCCTTGCTCAGTTGACGGCTCTTGAACTTCAAATCCAACTCGCTCCTTCAACGCGATCTAACGAGAGAGAAAACAGAACGAAGAGACAAAATAAATTCAAATAAAATTCAAATGAACTCCAAAAATTCTCAACCTGAACCAAAAGATAGAGCTCGATTTTAGATGAATTTAGGAAGAAGAATCGGGTCAATCAGAGCTAGGACGAGGGAGAATGGGGCTCTGGAAAATCTGGTTTTAGGAAAAAGGCTGAAAATCGGAAAAGGCACTGTGCTGTGGACCGGGTGCACGGTGAGATGGGTCTACGGTGGGCTCGGCTCACGAAACAGTGCGGGCTGACCGGGCTGCTGGCGCAAGCGGCTAGGGTTGACGTGGCAGACACGTGGCGCTGACGTGGCTTGACACGTCAGATATAGGGCTGACGCGGCGGCTGACTCGGCTGGCTCTCGGTCTACAGCCCACGGCTGGCACGCGGGTCCCACTGGGCAGCGGCACGGCTCACGTGGACCGGGCGCACGGGAAGGCGAAGGGACGCGGGGCGCGGGTGCACGGTGGACGGCGTCCACGGGAGGCGACGCGGGGGGCGGCGCGGCGCGCGGCCGGCGCGCAGCGGCGCGAGGCAGGGCGCGCCGAGGTGCGGCGCGGGCTCACCAGCGACGGCGACGCTCGCGCGGCAGAGGCGGCGACGAGCGGTGTGGCGATCGGGCGAGGCGGCGCGGCGCGCGCCGACGCGGCGGCGGTTCGCCGGCGAGGCTCGGACGGCGGCGGTCAGGTCGGCGGATGGCGACGAGGCGGCGGCGGCGTTCACCGGTGACGACGACGATGGCAACGACGGCGACGTCGGCGGCGAACGACGGCGATGGCGGACGGCGATCGGGCGGCGATCGCTCGGCGGCGGCGCTTCGGCGGCTAGCGCGGAGGCGGCGAGACACATGGCGCGGCGGCGGCGGCGGCGGCGGCGAACCTGGTTCGCGCTTTAAATACCGGGTGGCGGCGGCGGCGGCCGAGTGGGCTCGGCCCACTAGGGTTAGGGTTAGCGGGGCCGACAGGGGCCCCACTGCCGGTGGCACGACGAGGCGAGCGGCGGATGGCGCGCGCGAAACGGCCGGGATATGCGCCGCGTGGCGAGGGGCGGGGCAGGCCGGGCTGAGGCGGCTGGGCCGGTCGGCTTGGTGGGCTGCGGCCCACCTGGCTTTTAGGATTTTCTCTCTTCTTTTTCTTTTTCAGAAATTCAAATAAAGACCTTTGAGCTCTAGAAAATAGCAAATAAATCCGGAAAAAATCACCAAAAATTCCAGAAAATTCCTTGAGACTCAAGGAACTCAAATAAAATGATCTTGGCAAATTTTAATGTTTAATTTAATCATATTAAATCTAAATAAATTCTGAAATTTCCTTTTAAGCTTTAATTAATTCCAGAAAATTCCAGCAAATTAATTTTTGAAAATTGGCTTTATAAACTCCAGAAAATCAGGATGTTATAGCAGCGTACTCGTCCTCCATCGCTGCCCGCCAATTGGGGTCGGTGAGGGCGGTGCGATACGTCCGAGGCACAGGCGATAGTGGCGTGGCGTGGTAGAGGGCAGGAAGCCGAAAACCGGACTTGGCGTGCGTTGTCATCGGGTGCTGATTCTGTATGGGAGAGACTGGCACGGCACCCGGGGGAAGCTGCGCCAGGGGGAGCACCACGCCTGGTGCCGGGGAGGGCGCTGTCGCGCCCGGGGAAGGACATGTCGGTGGAGCGCTCGGGGGCACCAGCTGCGGTCGCCGGGTGTAGACATGGCGAAAACGGCGGTCAGTCGGGGCCACACATGGCGGTGGAGAGGAGGCGGCGGCCGCACGTGGCTGTGCGGGCGTCGGAGCTGAAGGGAACGCATCGACCCCCATTGGCATGCGTGGCAGAGTCGGTGTTGCAATGTCCTCGGCGGTGGCAGGCACGGCAGTGTCCTCAGCGGCGGCGGGCACGGCAGTGTCCAGGGCCGCGCGTGGCCTTGGCGCGGGGACGTTAGCACGGGAGAGACTCTGTCGCGCGGGGAGACCTGCAGGCAAAGAGGTGGATGACGGGCCTATAGGCGCCGGCACCGGATTAGTGTAGTCATCCAGAAAGTGAAAATCAGTCGAGGAGGGGGTGGAAGGGAGATCGGCAAAAGGGAACGATGTTTCGTCAAAAGTGACATGTCAGGAGAGGTAGACCCGATTGGAAGTCATGTCGAGACATCGATATCCCTTATGGTGGGTGGAGTAGCCAAGGAAGGTACACAGGGCGGAACGAGGAGCAAGTTTGTGGGAGGCTGTGGCAGCGAGATTTGGGTAGCACTTACACCCAAAAACGCGAAGGTGCTCATAGGATGGTGGAGACCTGAAAAGAGCATGATGCGGCATGGAGAAATTCAGCGTCTTGGTGGGTAGTATGTTGAGGAGGTAAGTGGCAGTGGTCAGAGCCTCAACCCAATAGGATGGTGGCATGGATGCCTGAAACAAAAGTGAGCGAATGACATTGTTGATAGAACGAATGATGCGCTCAGCTTTACCATTCTGTTGGGAGGTGTAGGGGCAGGACATGCGGAGGTGAACACCATGAGTGAGGAAGAACATGCGGGCGCTAGAGTTGTCAAACTCGCGGCCGTTGTCGCACTGGACTGCCTTGATGGTGGTGCTGAACTGAGTGGAAACAAAGGAGAAGAAGTTAGCAAGGGTCATGAATGTGTCAGATTTGAGCCGAAGGGGAAATGTCCATAGATGATGTGAGCAATCATCGAGAATGAGCAAGTAGTATTTATAACCAGAAACACTTTCAACAGGTGAAGTCCAGAGGTCACAGTGTATAAGATCAAAGTTGTGTGAAGCACGGGAGGTTGACATAGGGAAAGGAAGGCGAACATGTCGACCCAGTTGGCATGCATGACAAATAGGAGGACCAATGAGTTTATTACATGAAGGTATGACTGCTGAACTCGCTAACTTAGACAAAACGTCATGACCGGGATGACCAAGCCGGCGATGCCAAAGAGGGGCGGAGGACACGGCAAGGAAGGACTCGGCGACGGGAGGATGCAGAGGGTAGAGCGGCCCAGAGCTATCGCATTTGATGATCACGTTCTGAGACCGAAGATCCTTCACAGAACAGCCAGTGGGGTCAAACTCAACAGAACAGTTATTGTCGGAAGTAAACTTGCGAACAGAAATGAGATTTTTAATAAGTTTTGGGGAGACAAGGACATTATTGAGACGAAGCAAACCATGAAGAGCAGCTGTACCAGTGGTGGTGATGGGTAGAAGGGAGCCGTCACCGACAACAATGGATGAAGGAACAGGATCTCGAGAAGGGTAGGAGTGAGAGAGAATACCGGGGTCGGAGGCCATGTGAGAGGTAGCCCCGGAGTCGAAGTACCACTCGGGCTGGTGAGGTGGAGTCAGTGTCATGGTGGAGAAACCACTGGCGAGGCTGTTCTGGTCCCAGGCGGGCAGACCGGCAGGAGTAGCGAAGTGTCCGGCCGTTGGTCCAGCTGGGGTACCACTGGCAGGAGCAGCGAAGTGTCCGGCAGTTGGTCCAGCAGGGGCACCGCTATAGAAGCTCGCAGCCTGGCCGTGAGGAGCAGAAAAGGGCCACGCGGGCTGGGCGGTAGCCAGTAGAGCTTGAGGTTGCGGCGGTGCTGGAGGCGGTGGAGCCAGTCCGGCGAAGCGACCCTGCGGAAGAGGGGCAAGGGGAGGCCGGGGACTGGGCCACATCTGGATGGTGCCGGTCCACGGGTTGTACAGGCCAAGCCAGGTGCCGGTTGGAGGGACACCACCTGCGCCGGAGCCGGAGCCTTGGGTGTGCTGGCCAGCTCGGCCGGCGCGCTTGCCGCGCCGTCCACGGGAGTGGGAGGTGCCACCACCCCCGCCTCCGCCGCCACCTCTGTTGGCACCGCTGGTGCCACCGCCGAGGCCGTTGTGAGTCGAAGAAGGAGGGGCGCGGTCGGCGGGTGTTGCAGCAAGGTGGCCGCCGGACGTGAGGAGGGCAGTGGCGGGTGAAGACTTACGGTTTGCCATGTTGAGTTCCTCCAGGAGCAGATCTGCACGTGCCTCGAGGAAGGAGGGAAATGGCCGACTCCGTTGGAGGTGAAGGCCAACGGCGGTGAAGTTTTCGTTGAGGCCGCGGATGAGGTTGAGGACGAGAGTGCGGTCGGCGACGACCTCTCCGAGACTGACAAGAGCATCGGCCATGGACTTGAGGCGACGGCAGTAGTCGGTGATGGAGAGATCCCCTTGGGTGAAGTGCCGGAACTCGGCGTCGAGGTAGAGAGCGCGCGACTCCCTGTTGCCGAGAAACTGCGTCTCGACGGCTAGCCAGGTGACGCGAACGGTGGCGCGGCGTTCCAGCACGACTTCGATGAGGTCGGAGGAGAGGGTGCCGAGAAGCCACGATTTGACGACGCAGTCCATGCGGACCCAGTCGGGAAGGGCGGGATGGGAGTCGTCGGCGAGGACATGGTCCTCGAGGGAGTACTTCCCGAGGGCGAGAAGAAAGAGCTCGCGCCATCGGGTGTAGAAGCCGGAGTTCAGGTCAAGGGTAAGAGGGACCAAAGCGCGGATGCTCTGCACGCCGACCGCCTAGGCATGAATGTTGGCGATGGCAGCAGCTTCGTGAAGGAGGAGGGCGTCGTGGAGAGGGGAGGGGGCGTCGTCCACAGACTCGGCGTCGACGTCTTCCGCAGCGGCGGCGCGTTCGCGATTGGCGCGTGCTAGGGCAGCGCGCTCGCGTTCAGCAGCCGCATCGCGTGCTTGGGCGGCAGCGGCAGCCTCGCGCTCGGCCGCCTCCGCCCGCGTGAGAGCGGCGGCACGGGATTTGGCGCGCGACGGGGTGGACGGGAGCGACTTCAACCCTGGCGGCGGTCTCCTCAGCTCGGGCGGCGGCATCGGAGGAGAGGATAGCGGCAGCAGGGAAGGAGGGGGCTGGCGGCGGGAGTTCCCTGGACATGGCGGCGGGGAGACAGGAACAGAGGAGTAAGAAGGTTAAGAGCGGAAGGGAATATCTGATACCATGTAGGAGAACAGAGTGTATTGATTTATTGATTAAAACAACCAGCAGTACATGGTGTATATAAAGGCAAGGAAGTCTAGGGTTAGGTCTAACAGACTGAGGGATCAACCTGGAAACCCTAACAGAAAGCCTGGAAACCCTAACAGAAAAAGACTAAAGGCACATGGGCACATGAGCCCAACGGCCATACACATGCCTGTCTAACACCTGTCTAACAGTGAACAACTTGAGAATAAAGGATGCAAGGTCATCATCATGAAAAGTGAGCAGCTATAAAGGGTACTTGAGCTTTCCGCTCTTTCAAGTCTCTGATCTCTTTCCATGCCCTCTTGTAGTGCCTGCCATGGTAACTTACACTGGCATTCTTACTGCTAAATTTGCTTCAGTAGACTACTTCGAGTTTAAACCGATGATTCCAACTGTTATGAGTATGCATTTTAAACAAGAGATGTACAATGCATTTTTTTGGTAGCAAAAAATTTATAGTTTTTCGTGTATGTTTGCACCGGTGCATGTTTCCGTACTTTGCTACTTCATGTACTTAACTTGGACTATTGGCTGTGGAGTGTGGACACATGTGAACTGTATGATATTATTATGAAATGCTACTTTGCGCACTAGGTTGAGAATTCTAATAGCACAGATTCTGTACCTAAGTGCGCATAATCGCTCAGGTGTTCACAAACGAATCAGGCATGCCTATTTGCGAACCAGGGATACTTATATTTCTTCATGCTTTATCTGAAACAATTCTAAGTATCTCTGCCAATAACGATCTCTGCCTGACAGAAATCTGTCAAGATAACCCAATACTGATGTCGTCTTTTACTGTTTACTTTTGCTACAATTAACAGCGTTGTGTGCTTGGCGTTAGTTCATACTCATGCTCTCATACTTTGATGTGCTTTCCCTGCAGGTTAAACACGATTTCTACCTCTGCATGGACAAATTTTTGTATGGCCCAAATAAAGTTTTTCTGTGCCTTCTATTTTTGCACCAATGCAAGTATCTGCACTTGGCTACTTCATGTACTTAACTTGGACCATTGGCTGTGGAGTGAACAGATGTGAACCGTATCATTTTATTACTATGAAATGCTACTCTGCACACCAGGTTGAGAATTCTGATAGCACAATTTCTTTACCTAAGTGCGTGTAATTGCTCAGGTGTTCACAAACGAGTTACAGTCACGACTATCTTCATGCTTTACGTGAAACAACCTTCACTTTCTCTGCGAATAACGATTTATCTGAAACACAGTACCAATGTCATCTTTTACTGTCTACCTTTGCTATAAATAACAGAGTCGGGTGGTTGGCGTGAGTTCAAACTCAACCTCTCATACTCTGATGCGCTTTCCCTGCAGGTTAAACATGAATACTACCTCTGCATGGACATGGAGACATCTGTTCGCAGGGGGTGAAGCTGACAACTGAAGCGTAACTAGCACTATTGACCAGACGACAATAGCACAGCGACAGCAGAATAGAACAACGGCAATGCTGGTCAGGCTTCGATGCATCCTCGATGCTTATATGCGCTCATGGAGTATGCATGGTCTCTCTGTTGTATTACTCAGCATCCCTACTTTTTCTTCCACTTTCCTAATCTACAACTATGCTTGCATATATGTATATGTGGTATTTGTGCGACTACTCGGCATCAATTTAAGTCAGTTTCGGTTTGCATGTATTATTTGGAACTGAACCAGCACTGCCCTTCTTCTGAATGGATGTAATATGGCGTTGTGCCCCAGCTAAATTTTTGCCGGGCACTGAGATGTAATATGGTCTCTCACGGTTCTCCATCGCGAACTGAGATGTTGATATCTCTCATGTTCGTGTGCGTGTTTCTCAAAGAGGCTCTTTTAGACACGTCACACTTACAAGATAAGTAGGACCATTTCTTTCTTCTGAAAGCTATATCCTCCTCATAACTGCGTCCTTAACATTAGCTGGTGATCTATAATCCAACTTCAACCAGTCAATTATAATCAACCTTCCACCGGTCAACATTGGAATGGAAGTTCTAATCAACCTGCAACCAGTCAATTACTACTAATCAACCTGCAACCAGTCAATTACTACTATCTATTGGCCTCGTATTCTCCTCACATGTAAACATAATATAAACATCTCCATGAGAAAATTAGTAGAATGGGGAAGTGCAAGCAAAAGTAACACACAAAACAAACAATAGATGCCGAGCAAGTTGTCATTCAACCACACTGCATACAGGTTCTGCTCCATGGGCATTATATTATTACAAGCAAGAACACTCAACAGCAGTGCAAATCGTGGAAAATACCAAATACTAACATAAGTAAGCCATGTCGGCATGTAGTCTGACAAACCCAGGAAATAGGATAGGAGGTATGTTTCGCAATTGGCGAGCACATGTCGTGCAAACACGACTGTGGTCACACACTAACGCAAAGCACGGTGAGTTGAATCGCATCACATTCTGTGCACATCAAAGGATGAGCATGGGTTCAGATTGATAGCAAGCAACCGAGTGGCGTGATGTCATGATTGAGAACGACTCAAGTAATTTTGAAGTCAAATTAGTTTTGAAGTCTGAAAGGACGACTCAAGTAATACAACCGACAATGTGGTGTAGTTTACTTTAGAACGAAAAGAAAGTTCACTTGGTCTCGTCTCATCATCGACACATTTATCTGTGTGTGGACTGGACTCAGCTGATATTTCCAAAAGGCAGTACTACTGCAAAGTTGAATGGGTCCATGTGATGGCAGCCACATGACTCTACCACCAGTGTATTATTGACTGGTTACGGAGGGCAAGTCCTTTGTTCATCCTGTGAGCATCAACCAAACAAGAACAAATACAAAATCAAACAATAGTTGCAACCCAAACCAAGCCATACCTTCCACAACCACAACTGTATTCTGATAACATCTCTGAGAGCAGAGACAAGGGCTCCATGGCTGAGGCTGCTGTCTCAGCCATGGTTTCAAGTGTCAGCAACCTTGCAGCCCAGGAGACCTCGTTGCTATGTGGAGTCATGGATGAAGTGGGGTTCTTGAAGGATGAGCTGAAGCGGCTGCAGGGCTACATCAACGATGCTGCGGCCAAGCGGAGGTCGGGAAACTCCAGCATAGCCGTCTGGGCGTCACAGATCAGAGATGCTGCATATGACGCCGAGAATGTTATTGAAGCAGCAGAGTACATCGAGAAGCGAAACAGGCTCAAGAAGGGTTTCATGGGTTCCATTTCGAGGTATGCTCGTATACCAAGTGATTTGATAGCTCTACACAAAATTGGTGTTGAAATTAAGAGAATAAGAAGAAAGATCAGTGAGATATTTGACGGCGCAATCCGTCTAAATCTTGTTGATTTGGGTCATGTTGAGCATGAGTCTCGTCAAGATTTTGATCATATGTATCAAATTTTTGAAGATGATGTAGTTGTTGTTGGTTTTGAGGATGAGTACAATGAAATAGTGGAAAAGTTAGTTGAGGAAAAGAGCAAGCTTAGTGTTGTCTCCATAGTTGCCATGGGTGGGGCGGGAAAAACTACACTCGCAAAAAAAGTCTACAATTCGTCTAGAATTAAAGACCACTTTCAAACAGTTGCTTGGGTGATTGTATCTCAAAAGTTCGAGGGCATTGATTTACTGAAGGATATTTTGAAACAAATAATGGGAATAATGAGGGTTAGTGATGAGTCCAGAGCAATTGATCAGATGCAGGACTATGATGTGAGAAAGAAGATCCATGAATTTCTATTGCACAAAAGGTACTTAGTAGTGCTTGATGATGTGTGGACTGCAGATACATGGAACCAAATAAATAGAAGCGTTAAAGTCTTTCCAGATGCAAATAATGGTAGTAGAGTATTGTTAACCACACGAAAGGAAGATGCTGCGAAACATATTCAAATGCCAACCCATGTTCATGATCTGAAGCTCTTGGATGAAGAGAAAAGTTGGGAACTTTTTAGTAGCAAAGCTTTACCGTCATACAAAAGGTCTGAGATTTGTAATCTGTATGGGTTTGAAGAATTAGGGAGAAAGCTTGCAAAGAAATGTAATGGCTTACCACTTGCGCTTGCAATTCTAGGGGGTTATCTATCAAAGAATATAAATATACAAGTATGGTCGGATGTGCTTTTGAGTTGGACATCAACAGAAGGTGGACAGGCGATACGAGAGATACTAGCTCGCAGTTACAATGACTTGCCCAGTCATTATATAAAATCTTGTTTCCTCTATCTTGCTGCTTTCCCTGAGGATTATGTTATAGATGTGTCAAATCTTATCCAATTATGGATAGCTGAACGCTTCATTCCATATACAACAACGCACAAACTGGAAGAAACAGCACGTAAGTATGTAACTGAGTTAGCTCAAAGAAGCTTGGTCCAAGTTGTTAGCAAAAGTAGGGCACATAAATGGATCAAAGAAATAAGGATTCATGATATTTTACGTGACTGGTGCATAGAAGAAGCAAGACAAGATGGTGCCCTAGATGTCATTGACAAAGTTGCAGGTCAAGCTTCATCTCCACTCTTTGTATATTGCAATGTATTTCCCAGTATGTTAATTTCTTGCTAACATACGGATTTGCTTCAAAAAAAAATCACAGGTCAAGCTAGTGCATCATCATCCAATACCATGACATCCTATCGTTCTTCTTTTCAGAACTTCTACAATGATACAATTTTCCAAGCAACACCCAATCTCCGAACTCTGCTTGGCTTTGGACTTCCATCAATGACCCTACCTAAGCTGAGGTTCCTAAGAGTTCTTCATATAGAAAATTCAAGCCTAAAGAACTTCTCTAGGGAAATTGGTGGCTGCACTCACCTAAGGTGTCTCAGGTTGAGAAGCTGTAGAGAGGTCACGCTCCCTTCTTCAATTGGACAACTCCTTTACTTGCAAACTATAGATCTGATTGGCACCAAATTGGACACGCTAGTACCAAACTCCCTGTGGGCTATCCCTGCTCTAAGGCATGTTTACCTTAGTAGGGCGTTTTCTCCACCAAGGAGTGTCCAACAGAAAGAGCTCCAGACCTTACAGTTAATAACTCCTCCAACTGGTGATAGTAATTATTTACGGAGTGACATGGTGACGTTTTTGGGCCAAATGACTCAACTCACTGCCTTGTACTTGGCCGTGACATCCATGCCAGCGGAGATGATTAAAATATTGGCAAAAAATATGCCTCACCTGGTTGATGTTGATCTTAGTCGATTCAATGTGCTCGATAAGTTTCCTGAGAGCCATCTCCTCCCACAAAGTCTACGGAGCCTCATTCTTATTGCTGATGTCATTAAAGAAGACCCAATGCCGATCCTGGAGAAGCTTCCCTGTCTTATGGTACTGCGGTTGGTTGGCTATGAAGGCCGGATTGTGTCCTACTCCACCCAAGGGTTCCCTCGGCTGGAAGAGTTGAGGCTCTTGCAGTTTTCCAGTGAGGAGTGGAGGATAGAGGTCGGGGCAATGCCAAGGCTCTCCGAACTGTCATGTGGTGAGTGCAACAAGATGAGTAAGCTCCCCGAGGGGTTGCTGCACCTGCCGTCCCTCAAGGAGCTACATCTGTGGAACATGTTCCAGATTTCTGGAGACGACAAGACGTGCGAAGAGCTGCAGCGGAAAGGATGCAAGGTTGGTTACTATGTCCCCTCCCCTGCCTGTCATTATTTCACTTTCTTTTATTTGACTAGTATTTGCGTTCAGGACTTTTTAAGTCTCTCATACAAATATTTGCAGTGCATGGAAATAAGCAGCAACATGCTCAATAAATGACATTTAACTTATTTTTGACTACTTGTAATTTGCTTGCACAAAATGACGACTATGCTACCCTCAGTGGTTCAATTCATGAAAGCGAAATGCCATTGGACAGTGGAGGGAATAGTTGGTGCCAAAAATTTTAGTTGGCCAGCAGATTGGTCGGAAACTTGGAAAGGTTTGCACCAAAAAAATACCAGATAGCAAACTGCAATCATCACTTGATTAGTAGTGTGTAACCTTCAATAAACATGCCTTAGACATAACAAAAACACTCCCAAGGATTCTGACATCACAAAGTACGTACATCTCAAGTAGTGCATAATCTAACTTAACATACATGTTTGTGGTTTGTAATTTGACGTCACAAAATACTCCCAAGGTTCCTGACATTACAAGTAGATCACATTGTCTGATCTAACAACACGTAACACATAAATTCCACTCAGTTGCTGGTGGTTGGACAGATTTCTTAGTAACTCTAGGTGGCTTCCAGGGTTGAATAATAGATGCAGCTGTTGATGCTTTGGCTGCACTGTTGCTTGGCGTGGCTCCATCTGTACGAATCTTGAGCATCAGTATATGAAACACTAAGCAGTTCAAAGTTCATCCTTGGACCACATTTCCGAGCAGTACAACATAAATAAATCAGAACATTTCAACATTTTCAACATGCATGTGTTGGAGGCTTTGCCTCAGAATCTGATGAAGTGAGTTGGAGAGAAGCGAGTAGGAGAGAGTAGTGAGATAGAGAGATAGCCAGGGCCATTTACCATCATTTTGTAAACAATCTGAGATGGCTTTCTAATGTCTGGCCAACCGAATGCGACGGGAGTGTCATTTCAAGAAGAAAAGTCCCAAAGCAGTGGCATATTGTGTAACACCCCGCCCACCCATTGGGCCAGAATGCTACCACCACTGCAAACTCATACCATTTTTATCAACACTAGAAGAATTTAAGCCAATAATAGATCTACTTATAATGCTGCGTTCAGATACAACGATGCATTTTAGCGAGCAACTAAAAATTTAAGCAAACACTAATAGAATCAGATATCAGCGAGCACATACGACATAGGTTTGGTTTCGCCTGGTTTTCACTCTGGCATACTAGTAGAGACTAAAATGAGTTGACAAAAGGTTAGTTCAAAGGGTGCTGCTAGTTCGTGCATATTGTTCATGTGCTACTCCCGCTCGTGCATGTCGTCCTCAACGGTCACCTAAAAACGGCAAATAAAGCAAGGGTGAGTCCGAAGACTCAACAAGTACAGAATAGAACAATAGACACTACCAACATAAGTAAAACATAATCCACATATATCATCACGTTCGTATCATCATCCTCTCAGCCAAACATTGCCATGCCATCAATGCAATGCATCATTACTCTACATGCTCTTTTGCTCTTCATGTTGCAAGTACCGGTACTGCCGAGTGAACACCCGTCGATGTTCACCCATCGTGGGCCCGCCCTCATAGGCACGGGACCCCTCCACTCTCGTGGAGGCCTACCAAAGTAGATCTTACTCAAGAGCACTCCGGATTAGTCCGCTAGCTTTACTCATAGCTAGGGACTTTCTCACCGCCCTCACTCTTGAGTGCTCCTCATGCAAATGCATATGCCCATGATCATAATCACGCTCATCATTAACATTATTAGCAGATAAGCATCATTGCCTACCTCACTCCATCATCATTGCCATCATTTACCATGCAACCTTATGTCATGTAAACATCATATTTCCACATAGATATCATGTAATCAACGCATTTCCACATAAATATTATCATATCAGGTAAACATCGCATATTCATAAACCTTGGTCTACCGCTTTACCATGTACTTGCCTGTTAACCAAACGAAGTGGAGCGTTGTGCAGGCGGCGTCGATCCTAGACCTTCACCTGAACAGGAAATTAACTCGACTCAAATCTTTGTAATAATATGCGCATGCGTACAGACGATGTCGGCACTACGCACGCGACTTGAGACTCACGACAGGTCACTCAAGACTATGGGATCCACTGTGCATGCCACCGAAACCCTTTCTCTTTTTTTTCCTTTCTTTTTCTCCTCTTTTCTTTTTTCTCCTCTTTTCTTTCCTTTTCTTCTTTTTTCCCTCTCCTTTTCTTTTCTTACTCGGCCGGCCCTTCCTCTTCTTCCCTTTTTTCCTCCCTTCTTTTCCCCATTCGGCCGCACCCCTTCTTTTCTTTTCTGGCTCTTCCTCTCCCTTCCTCCTTCCTGGCCGAAGCCGCTCGCCTCCTCCTCTCTTCCTCCTCCCGGCCGAAGGCCTCCCCCTTTGGCGCCGCTCCTCCCTCAGGTTCGGCCGGCCACAGCCCGGCCCGGCCGTTCCCGCCACCCTCCGCCTCCCAAAACCGACCGACCGTGGGCAGATTTAGTCGGGCAAGGGAAGATCCGCCGCCACTATGCTGCCGGCCGCCGCCTACTCCCCTCCTCCCCACTCGGTTCTGGTCGGCCATGGACGGATCTGGCCGCCTCCGCCGTCGGTCCTTGGGCTCACCGCCGCCGCCTGTACGCCTCCCTTGCTCCGCCTCGGATCAGGCCGGTCAGGACCGGATCCGCCTCCGCTGGCGTGCGCGCGGCGGTGGGGCGCTAGGTGCCGCTGCCCGGTTGACACGGCCAACGGCCGCCGCCCTCGGTCGCCTGCGCCACCACCCGCCACTGACAACGTCGCCCTGGCTTCAGCTCACCAGCCCCAGGCCGCCAGCCCTTGCGCAAGCGTAGGTTGGTGCTCGGCCTCGGTCCCAGATGATTCGAGCTTGCCGGCCATGGCTCCTTCGCCGGCCGGCCACTCCTACCAGGGAAGTCTCCCTCCTCTCCCTTCTACTCTAACTTGTTTTAGCTACTACTTGTGTGCGCGGGCGCTCGGTGCTGCTCTTAAGGGTTGTGGAGGGGATGGTGGGCGTACTCTGGGGTTAGCTTGGCTTGAGTTCGACGGTCGCCAGCGTCCTCTGCTACCGTCGATGCCGTCCTCTCGCGCCTGCCCTTCTAGGTCCCTTCGGGTCTCCTCTCTTCTTGCCCTCCTTCTTGCCTTCCCTCTCTGTCTCTTGGCTGGGGGGGAGTGAAATGATGTTGCTTGGCTTTGTGGCTGAGGCAGGGAGTGGAGCAGGAAAAGGTGGTTGTGTTGTGTTGTCTACTTAAGAGGCATGGCCATCCCTTTCACTGCGAAATGTCGCTTCTACCCCTCCCTTTTTGCCTTGGCTGGCTATAGCCCTAAGGGCTTTTTGGTCCAGCGGTAGCCCTATACTGTTGGGTGCTCTTCTACTACGGTAGGTAAATTGGTGACACGTACGAATAAAATTTTCTGCCGAATGACGAAAACCCACAACGCGAGACGGTGCCGACCGGCCCTGGACGGTTTGGGAACCTCTGAGAGTGCTACTTTTAGTCGCTTTCTAGACAGTGCCGACCGTCCCTGGGTGGTCTGGGAACCTCTGCGAGCGTTACGCATTCGGCGTTCTAAAAGCCGATGGGTCTGACGGCAAAAACCGCTCTTACCTTCCCTAATTCTCTCTTTTGCAATATAGTGGTATTACATATTGATAATAAGACAGTTTTGGATAGCATTTTTAGAATTTCAGGTTTAGTCGATGGCATACAACAAATTTTCCTACCAATTCGATAACTTGGTGTCATTCTCTTGTATACTTTACACAGGTGAGAAGATTATGACAATCCTCTGGTTGTGGTTCAACCTTCATGCATGCACGAGTCGAAGATTTCTGCAGGATGTGTCAGGGACTCCTCGATTATCCTTCATGGATGCATTCGTCTTCCTTTATAAACTATGGTTTGTTTTTTTAATTATCTCCGGTGTGTTTGCGTGTTGGCTGTTAATATACTGCATTCTGTTTGCTTCTATGTAATAATAATAGTAAACATGGAGCGTAGAACCTGTGCTTCATGGTGATACCGTCAGAATTACTTGTAGATTGAGATTTCCAAATACAACGTTTGTGCTGCTAACCGCTGTGTTAATTACATAATCTCTTTGCATGATTTTTGGTTGAAAAATAACAGGTTTGGCATCAGCGAAATAGTTGTGTAATTACGTAAGAACCAAAGGGATTGCTGTTGCCGTTAGAGACCAGTAATCACGTTCCCATATCGTCCTTTAGTCGTTTTCGCTTGGCTCATATGACTCCACGACTCACGAGCAACATAGAGCCATAGAGATCGGCCTAAGAACAAGCTTTTTATATATCTTACCTGGGACTACAGCTGATTGCAACAAGGCAATTCCAATTAGTATTGCTGATTGCACGAGGTTCAGACGTACGTATGTACACATGAGACAAACAAACTTCAAAATAATGTTTATTTTGCGAAACTGATGAATACTGACAATCGGGTCATTAGCTTGCTGACATGAATACTCTTAACAATATAGCACGAGTGACGCAGGGCAGGTCAGATGTCTAGATTCAAATCGTCATTCGATTTTTTAGTTCATGTCTTCCTTTCCTCTCCTCGCCTCGCCTACCCAGGTAGTATGGCGGATCGTCCTGGTGCACCTTGTAGAACCCGGCTGTCAGACATCCGCGAGTATCTTAGCCCATGCGAGTTGATGGCGTAGTAGTTGTAGGGGAGCATAGTAGCCAGACGTGCTAGCAGTGCTACAAAACCATAGAAAAATATCTAGTAATTCTCATCTCACTCAATGAATGAAGAGGGACTCATAGATATACAGTAAATTTGCAGCCATTCCATTGAAACTAGACAATTGCGTGGCTAAATACTAAAATGGAAACCCTTTTGTCGGCTATAATGCTTATGATTGGAAGCATAGTTGTATTTCTTATAAAATTGTAATATTTGTGTAAATCTTTCTCTCTTTTTCTCTATTAATTTAGGAATTTCTAGCCTCCTAGAGCGAATGTGCAAGCATCTTTTAACCTTGTTTCAATAAGAGAGTAGAAGACACATATGCTTATTTAATGGTATCAGAGACAAAACTTACACCAATTCATTTTACGTCGTAGTTGAACAGCCAGCGCTCAAGGTGCGATTATCTCAGCCCTTTAAAAGTACATTTTGTGAAAGACTTAACAAAGAAAGATTAAGCTAAACAGATGAGTGTTAGCAACTGTTTACATGCTCATACTTGCATTCCTAGTCTCTCGGCACGCCCTCCATCTTATGTGAGTCTGTTGGCTAGTGCGTGTGTGTATGTGCACTTTAGTGCTTCCTTATACATGCATGTACACACACACGAGAGATCGACTTTTTTTTTGCATATATACAAAAATAGCCGTATTTACGCGAGAATGAATGACAAATATGGTGTTTCTGTCATCCGGTCACCGGACAGTAGCGCCCTGCAGCTGACACACAGACTACCAGAGCCCGGCCACCATGCGACAGGCGCCTGCCGCCCAGCCACCATGCGGCCGCGCACCTACCACTCGGCCACCATGCCGCAGGTGGCCTGTCGCCCCTCCACCATACGGCAGGTAATTAAGCCGATTAATTAACCGGCTTAGTTACTTGTCTAAATAAGTATTTTATATGTTATATTTTTTAAATTTTTGAATATAGTAAATGAGCTGGAAAATTATAAAATTTTATGTGTAGCCTTCTATATAACGTACTTCATTGTGTAATTACCGCACTTGCACAGTAACGGCTATAACAGATGAATTAAATGCTTCTGATCTAGCTATTAAATTTATGACATGGTACTACTGCCAATGTAAGTGTGGTAATTCTGCTCTCCAATAGTTTCGTTTTCACAAAGCGGTACCACAGCTTCCCTTTTAGGACCAAAACTGGCCCTCTCTGGAAACAACATACCACCTACTAAAATTTCGTACTTCCCGTGTGTGGTAGTACCGCCAATTAAACTCTGGTACTACCGTTTTTAGAGGAGCAAATAAGCTCCAAAAGTGTCTTTTTGGAAAATACATACCGCCAACTAAAAATCGGTCCAACTGGGGTGCGGTAGTACTACACTACCTTCTCGGTCATACCGCAGTACGGTAGTACCATCATGTAAACTCTGGTATTACTGATTGTTTTGAGAATGTACAGTTGGCTTTCAATTTAAATTCTAAATGTATATATGATCCTAAGTTGATCTAAATAGCACAAGAACATGCTTTTAGGCTGCTAATCATGATCCCTCTTAATAGTATGGTTTCTAACCTAAAATTCGATCTTCCAACCTTTCTACTAAGACTGGTAAAAGATAAAATATCCTAGGATATTGATACCTTTGTTTTAGACCATATTGATCTTCATGTTAATCTATAACATGCATCTCTAGGTTGTCACATTCGTCATCGGGGCTAAACCTATTAAACATTTGATAAGCATATTAGTCTCGTATTCATATTTTGTCATTAATTACCAAAACAATTTTTAGAAGTCTAGATGCTTTCAATCATTCGATAGAAAACTTAGCCCAACACCCACTTTTGTTTTTACCGACTTACCTTCCACGGTAGAAAAACTGAAGAATAGTGCTGAGTTCACCCGATAGACCAAAGGTCCTAAGGTTTTACCCTAGCCCATAGTCGGCCAAGAAGATAAGGCAAGGACAGCTAGGTCTTTGCAGCAGCCAAGAGAGAGGAGCCAACCAGCCATGCCTCCATTCATAAGCAAACCAACCAGAGAGCAAAGAGCAAAGTAACACTCCCATAGCCATTGAGAAAGTCACTAGAGCATCAAGACTAAGCAAAGAACAAGTCCTAAGCTTTCTCTACCCTCACTGAAGCCACCGCAAGCTAAGGGAAGAGCCAAAATTGACAACCATCCCCCACATTGATCACAACCATCGAGAGAACACCACCAACAGAGAGAGGACAAAGAGTAGAGCTCGGAGGAGAGGAGCCCACAGGGAGTTAGGGGAAGACCGACAGCATGAAGACGAAGGCCACGACAACTAGTCAACCACAAGCCACCGACCATGACCATCATCATCACCTTCTCATCCCCATGCAACCCAAACCAAGGAAGGTCCCCGCAACCTTCCCATAGCACATTCATGGCAACATAGCATAGCACAACCACATGGCACAGCCGCAATGCAACGGTGGTGACTCCACGTAGGAAACCGCTGCATGCCCTTGGGAGGTGACATGATCCCTGGTGCATGAACCCTCACCAAGTCCCGCCGTGGCTGCAAACTGCAAGCTTTACCCAAACCATGCGTAGTTAGAAATTAAAGCAAGACGAAAATAGAAACTAAAAGGAAAGTGCATAAGGTAAAGGGGGAGTAGACCGTCTCAGGTGAGAGTAAGAAGAGCTAAAGGGGAGGTGATGTTTGGCCATGGAGGGCCGACGCTTGTGGAGCCAAGCCAAGCCATAGCCACATGGGGAAGAGGAGGCACTAGGTAGGTGTGGACGGTGGTGGGTAGCCATAGCCACACTATGGGGCCAAGAGTAGGTGGGTTGATTGGAGAGGAGGAGAAGGTTAGAAGAGAGGATAAGGTTGGGGAGAAGAAGTGAAGGGCCTGGGAGGCTTCGGCCAGGTGAGAAAAAAGAAGGAAAGAAAAAAGAAAAGGGGAAGGGGTAGAAGAAAAGAAAAAAGAAATGGGGAAAGGGAAGAAAAGAATAAGGGAAGAAATAGAATAAGCATGCATGATAAAATTTTTACTTCATAAATCTATAAATTATGGTTGTTTGAGCACCAGGACAGTGGGAAGGTGTCTGGTGAGAGGATGATTGTTTGTGTCAGGTTTGCTCATAGGAGCAATATTGTTTGTCTATGTGCATGTATTGCTTTGATGTATTGGGATTGGATGATGCTTGTACAGGTGGATGTTCTGGTTTGGTGCCATCCACGTATCATCCATAAGATTAAATAGGCAAGTGCATAATAGAATAGCGGGTTGTGATGGATACTTGATACTTGTTCCTTCATGCTTTATTTCAAAGTGTTTTATGAGATGATAGCCATGATTATATGTTAATCATACCTTGATAAGTGATACATATAGTTGAATGGCAACATTGGAGGAATGTTGCATCATGCAAAATACATATGAGCCAGGGCAGTGAGTAAGTCATATAGTTAGTCCAGAGTGCATGAGCCAAATTAGTGAGAAAGCTATGTGACTAATCCAGAGTGCTCTTGAATAAGACCTACAATGGTAGGCACCTTCATGGGATGAAGGAAAATACCTATTTCAGTAGGTACTCCACGGGAGTGGAGTTTGAGACTCCGCATGAAATAGGATATGGCAAGAGTGATTCATCGACGGGTGAACAATCCACTATACTAGTATAAGCTACAGTTACAGATTGTATTGCATGAAAGAAATAGGACACAGTGATACAATTATAGCAATTAGCATTGCAACTTTGCATTTTGCAAGTAGCCAAGCGAAGCAAGCATTAGCCTACTCATCTCTTGCCATCTCCTCTACTCCAATTCTCCCTCAGTCCCTTGCTATCTCCTCCACTCCTCCCTTGCCATCTCCGCTTCTCCACCAACTACTGGCGCCTTCTTCACCCTCGCCATCTCCTCCCTCTACAGTCACGGCGTGGAGAGGAGCAGAGCCATAGAAGGGAGGTGGAGTTGTGGAGTGGAGTGCTGCCAGGCGGAGGGGAGCACCGCCAGGTGGAGGGGAGGCGGAAAAGATGGCAGATGAGAGGAGGGAAGACAATGAACGAGAGGGGAGGCAAAGAAGACGGTGAAGAGGAGGTGGAATGCACCTGGGCAATGCAGAATTCGGTGAGATGGCGATGCGGTTGCTAACCGGCAAGGTGGAATTTGGTGAATCAGCGGCGGTGGACCTAACTTCTCTGCCTTGCACGCCTAGGAAGCCGACACGACCGCTTAGGTGCCACACGCCCACCTGACCAACCGTCGTGCCGAGGCCGCCTTCTGTTGCCTTTGACCATCTTAGATCGCCTCTCCGCCTAGCAGCCCACTCAACTGACTAGTGCCCGAGGCCCGACGGTCCCTACAACCCAGCGATGACGACGGTGAGCAAGCCACGATGACGTAGTGTGACGGCGAGACGTGCAGGTGTTGGGCAAAGCAAACGCGTGGGGCAGGAGGGGCGTGAGTGTGAGGGTTAGGGTTGAGAACGGGGCACTAGGCCGGCTAAAATAGTTGGGCCAAACATATCGTAGAAGTATCGGTGTGTTTTGAAAATTTTTTGGGCTGATATTCACCGATACTTCGCTGATATCGTATTGCGCTGTATCGAGCAGTATCACTGTATTGGATACCTATCGCGTACGAGTACAAATGTGCAGAGCCGTATCGGTGCTTCTTAAGGTAAAGGTATTACACACAGAAATTGGCATGGTGGGGTGGCATATCAAGATTCATGCCAAGTTTCAAATTCAACTCATTCGAGCCTAAGTCTGTTAGTTATATCTCCATTGGAAGACAAGCGGCATGGAGAACAAATCTTAAAGGATGCTTTACCGCAACTATTTTCTTATGAGTACATCACTACATTACTTTTGGCTTGGCCAGGAAATACTGCTAACTGAACGGGAATAACTATTTTGGATGCCTCTAATATAGCAGGAGAACAATTGAAAGTTCTTATTGAGAAATTAAATTAAATACCGGGGAACAAACTGATGAGGCTGACAGAGTAAAAACTATTGTAACATCAGGGACTGATTATAGTACAAAAGAGAGTATTGTTACGCGTGTGGTACTATAGCGCACGCACTGTTCACATGGTTACTGTAGTAACCACGATTAGTTTCCTTTCTTAAGGACTAGATTGATTTGGTTAGTTTGAAACCTTATCTTCAGTTAGTTTGTTTTTTAAATTAGAGTTATTTCTTAGGGTCAAATCAAATTATTCCTATAAAAGAGAAGGCATTGTATCTTCTTGAAGGGAAGCAAAGATGAATAAACAAGTCCATAATCCCTAAAGTCTAGCTGTGATCATTCCCTTGATCGGTTATTCTAGATCTATTCCTCCTTTGGATATTCTAGATCTATTCCTCCCTCAATCGGTGCCCTCCTTCACCTAGCGCCATTCTACTTCAAGTTATTGCTGTCCGACCTCCTTCCGATGGATGATTACCTCCTTGTTGTGCTAGTTCACAACAATTGGTATCAGAGCCAACACCATGGCTTCTGCTGCCGAGTTATCCCTACTAGACAACCTATTGGAGCAGATGATGATGACATTTAAGATCATGCACCAACAGATTCAGCCACCCCTACGAAGGAGTTTGTCGCCCTATGTACAGCTCGAGAACGAGCTGTTTCACTGGGAGATGTGTAATGTTACGTGCGTGGTACTGTAGCACGCACTGTTCACATGGTACTATAGCAACCGCGGCGTGCACTATTCATATGGTTACTGTAGCAACCGCGATTGGTTTTTTTCCTTAAGGATTAGATTGATTTGGTTAGTTTAGAAGTTTATCTTCGGTTAGTTTGTTTCTTAAAATTAGAGATTGTTTCTTAGGAGTCAAGTTATTTCTATAAGAGGACAGGATTGTATCGTCTTGATGGGAAGTAAAAATGAATGAACAAGTCTCTAGTCCCTAAAGTCCAGCTGTGATCGTTTCCTTTACCGGCTATTATAGATCTATTCATCCCTCGATCGGTGCCCTCCTTCACATAGCGCCATTCTACTTTAAGTCGTTGCTGTCCGATCTCCCTCCGATAGATGATTACCCTTTTGTTATGCTAGTTTATAACAAGTATAGAGGCTTCTACAAGGATCACAACAATATACTGAATACACAACTTGTGCTACAGCTTAACACATCCGACAACTAATCCAGGAAGGGGATGATACTTGATATTACAACTTGTCCAATGTGTCTGAATGAAGTAGAAACAGTACAACATCTCTTTCTTCAATGTGAATTTGCGAAAATTTGCTGGTACATCTAAGTATTAATCTTCTATAACAGGAAGAAATCAATATTGTTCACATCCTATTAAGGAGACAATGGAACTATGGATAGAAAGTTTAAGGGCAAGTCTGTTGAAAGAACATGATGTTTGGCGACAAAGGTTCTGGAAGAGGGATGAGTAGTTGACTATGTGCTCTCGAATCACGAGACTGCCAATAATGTATTTGTTTAATTTCTCCCTCCAGAAGCAGTTGTATGTATTATCTCAAAAATTCTGAAAAACTATTTTCGATATAATGCTTTATACTGCAATGGGTAGCATCTCCAGCCACCTGTGGAGGTTCTAAAAAAAGAACCTGCAGTTGCTGAAGCCTGAAGTTAATAATTTGACATACGTCCACTCTGTTTTTTTTAAAAAAAAATTACAGCCGCTCTGGTTTTGCCGCACAGCTGAGTCTCATTTTCGTTCTTTCTCCATAAAAAAAACTACTTTGTTGCTGACAATGCAGGCCCTTGCTATGCTCGTACTCGCCAACATCGGTGGGCAACCTCAGGTGGTCAGGTGGATCGATTGCTGCAGAGGAACTATAGACCAGTTTGCAAATATTGCCACATCAAAAGCTACCCCTCAGGATCAGGATTGTACCCAATAGAATGCAATGCCTTTGCGGCTTCTCAGCTTAAGGTGCAGGGCAGGAATATTTGAAGGGAAAGCCCTATGACCTCAAACGAAGAACCTGGGTTTGAAGTTTGGGAGGAGCTTGCGTCCTTTCCTTTTTCTGGGCTACGACTACTACACTTATATGGCTATCGTTCTAGTATATTGTGCTACAATTCTGGTTGTTTATGTCACTGTAGTTGAAGCTTGGGAGGAGGCTGCGTCCTTTCCTTTTTCTGGGCTGTGACTACTACACTTATATGGCTATCGTTCTAGTATATTGTGTTAAAATTCTGGTTGTTTATGTCACTGCAGTTGAAGCTTGGGAGGAGCCACTACTACAGAAAGCCTAATACTAGACGACCAATCACAGACGGTTTGACAAAAGCGTCTGCGACCGACACTAACATAGACGGTTTTAATTTGGACACCGTCTGTGTTGATGGCGTCGGAGAAAACTAGTATCACACACGGTGCTTACCGATGAACCGTCTGTGATACTAAAGTATCACAGACAATTCTAAGTTTACAACCGTCTGTTATAGTATAAATATCACAGACGAATATTTATTATCACAAACAGTTCTAAGTTTAGAACCGTCTGTGATAAGCATTATATATATATCCCCCGCTAGGGTTTTGCGCATACACTACGCAGTCATTAGAGCCCGAAGTCCCAATTGAGCCCGTCGCTCTCCCGAAGTCCCGATTGAGCCTATCGCTGCCGCCGTCCCTGAGCCCGTCGCCGGCCGCCTCCCTCGAGCCCCTCGCCGGCCGCCTCCCCCGAGCCCCTCGTCGGCCGCATCCCCGAGCCCCTCTCCGTCCACGCCGCCGTCGCCGTATATGGCAAGGATCCAAAGATCTGCTTCTCTAAATCTTTCTCTCTCATTGTGATTGTTTCATTGTCATTATTTTGGGCTCTCTACAAGATTTATCTACTTTATTTTTGATATTGTCAATTGGTACATTGTAGCAGTACTTATAACAATGTACATTGTCTGCATATTGTGTTAACATTAAGTACAAGGGATCTCTTATGGATTCATTTGCCCTGTAGAAACCATATTATGCCTATGCCTGCTTTGTAGCTGTATGTCATTTTTTGGGGGAAGATAGAGCTCAAAGAGTTGACTGGACAATAATAGGTACAGGATATATATTAAATTCAGTAGTGCTAAATTATTGATCTAGCGTCAAATAACCCAAACTAGCGAGGTATGGACTCAGCCAAGTATAAACGATCTGGACTTTGAACGGTTATCAACTGCCGTGAAAACTTTTAGCCAAATAGAACCAACCAAGGAATCCTATCCTCGATCTCCTGTGCACTAGGACTGAAACAGGAGACACTAGTACACAGAAATTGTCCTAGTGCATAGTCCTCCGTTTAATTGGATTATCATAAGCCTCCTCATTCTTGCTGAAATTAGGCCCTGTTTGGATCCCTTGGGCTAACAACTAGTTGCTAAACTTTAGCCCTTGAGGATCCAAACAGAAGGGCTAATGGGTGGGCTAAAGTTTAGCCAAAGCCCCAACTAGTTGTTAGCCAACTAGTCCATCAAACCCAGCTAATGAGGGCTAAAGGACCAGCCGGATGGAAAAAAGACGTTGATACCCACGCCAATCCTCCCAGACCACCATGCATAGGGGTATAACAGACTTCGCACTGAGATAGTAGCACTTATTAGTCCTTGGATCCAAACAGGACTGGGCTAATCTTTAGCCAACTAACTACTAGTCAGCTAACAACTAGTCCTAACTAACAACTAGTTCTAGTCCATCCAAACAGGCCCTTAAAGCTTGGCATTTTGCAAGTCCAACTTTTAAATTTCCTCCCTTCTCCCCCTCCCCTCTACTCCTCTCCTCGCTTCCTAACATTGAGCATCATGTTTCACTTTTTTTGCTTCCTCATCTTCCAATTCAATATGATCACTTTCTTATCTTATGGTATGGAACTTTCTTATCTTATCCTAATAGACCCACAAATTGAGCAACATGTCATCCGCGCATTCTTCAACATCATCGCCGGAGGCGTCTGCTCCAAAATCAAGATGCCAAAGAAGAGGGCAATCGAAGAAACCTGAGGGCCGATATACCATCACAGAGGTCGATGGATCTGGGGTCCCTCTCCATCCAACCAAAGCAGTAAGTGCATTCCGAAGAATGATCGGAATAGTTGCACGAGAACGAATTGAGATCACATTCAATTCGTGGAAGAGCGTGCCTGGAACCCGAAAATGTGAGCTACTAACAGAAATTTTGGCATCATTCGAGATCCCAGAAGAACACCAAGACACCGTGCAACGACAAGTCTTGCTAGCGGCATGCAAAGCATGGAAGAATTTCAAGAGCACGCTTGTCAAGGACTACGTGGTGAAGGACAAAATGCCCTTTCATAAATACCCATTCCTGGAACCACAGTGGGAAGAGTTCAAGGCGATGAAGATGACCGACGATTTCAAAAGTACAAGTGCCGCGCACAAGGCCCTCCAGGCAAAAAACACACACACCCACAAACTTGGCACAGCTAGGTATGCGGGTAAAATCCCGCAGCGGAGGAGGGAGGACGAACAGGCAATCATGCAGGACACCGCCCAGCCATTTGCCAATATCCCGGATGACCGTGCTCGAAATTGGATTAGAGCAAGGTCATCTACAACGACATCGGGGGACGTCTCCTTTCGAAACCCTGCAGACCAGCAAGTGTCCCAGCGCCTGGTAAGATATCGATCGAACTATGTAGCTTGTAATTACTCCACAACTTCTGTAGTAGTGAAATGACATGTCGTGCTCTTGCAGGAAGAGATGAGTTTTGAATCTACCCTGGGATCATTCCAGGGAACAAGGGAGAATGATATGCTCTCCGTGGCCTTAGGAAACAAGGAGCACCTGGGTCATACGAGAGGCCTTGGGCTTTACGTTTCTTGGAAACATGGTTTCCAAGATGACTCCGAGCAGTATCGGCGTAGGAAGAGAAGCAAAGCCGAGCGTGAGGCACGGCTACGAGAAGAGATCAAGGCATCTCTTAAAGAGGAGCTGGCTGATTATTAGAGATGAGGTGTGGAGATTTACAGATAATTAGCAGGCCACCGGATGATTTACAGTACAGTATTCATGAATGTGTCTTCGTGGTCACCTTTGAGGATTTATTCAATCTTTTCACGCTCAACGCTCTCGACGTTTCACTCATTCGATGCTGGACGCTGTAAGTGTGTACAATCATAGTCTCCGTTCATGTTATACCGATAAATGTCATATATAATTTGTTGCTTTCCTGTGTATATATAGACACATGCTGATTAAAGCTAGATCATCCAAATCATCATCGGTTGGTTTATTAGACCCACACTTGGTCGCCAAGTATACCATCGACGAGGATACACCCTTCGTCGAGAGGTACATTGCAGTAGGACTGCTGGCTTACCGCAATAAGGAAATGTACTTATGCCCTACAATTAGAACTATCATTGGATTTTAATAGTAATTGTACCAAAATGGAATAAGGTATATTACCTTGATTCCCTAAGTAAGAATAAAATGGACTTCATAGTTGTCAGCCAAGTAATCGATAGGTAAGTACATTTTCTCCATACATACCTATATTGTACTATTTCTTTCCTTCCGAATGACTAAGATTAACTTTTTCGAATCACGTAGGACGTTCACGATGTACGTTGCAATGGGAGGTGTCTCGATGCAAGGGGCCAAAGGCCTGACACATGCTCGAGATTTTAAGGTATTCGCTATTACACATTAATTAATCCTATGCAACAGTTGGTAGTAATGCCTCTTGAATTAACATATTCTATTTTTTGCAGTGCCACCAGCAGCCGCCGGGCAACACATGTGGCTTCTACATTTGCCACCATATGGAACTACTCCTTGATTCCTCGAGGATCACCAATTCCAAGGTTTGTCAATCTTCTCATAATTACTTCATACTTATCACGTATATATATACGCATATTGATATTCCTATCGACAGGCTGTGTCCATCCCATCAACTGCATTGAAACAATCCAACCTTTCACGAATTCGAGGAGAGATGGCGTACTTTTTAGTGGCTCAAGTCATAAAGTCAGAAGGAGAGTTCCACTGCGCACCATGATTTTTTATTGCTCTTATCACTCTGGAATCGATATCTCGCGAAAGGAAGATATCCATAATCAACGAACTTGTCAGCTGCACAAGCAATGTTTGGATGACAATCATGCGTCGTCTAAGTATTGCTTGTGCAGCCTAACAAGTTCGTTGATTATGGATCTGTTACTTTCACGAGACCTCGATTCCGAAGTGATATAGCAATAAAAAAATGCAATGTAACCATCTAAGTGCAAATGCAACGTACATCTTTTATAATTGAGTATTTGTTAATGGATATTTTATTTCATTTCAATTAATTGATTTGCGAAATGGATGGTTTATATTTGTGAAATGAAATGCGATGTGAATTGGATGTTTTATTTTTGTCAAATGAATTGAGATGTGAATTGGATGTTTTATGTTTGTGAAATGAATTGAGATGTGAATTGTATGTACTACATGTTGATCTGCTTGTTTCAGAGGGCATGGCTAGCATTTCCTGAGGCTAACCAATAAACAAAAAATAAATTTAGGGGTACAAAAGAATATCACAGACAGTTTTTAACTAAAAACCGTTTGTGATAGCTGATAATCACAGACGGTTTTTACTTACAAACCGTCTATGATATTTACACCACAGACGGTTCGAAAACCGTCTGTGATAACCTTCGATTATCACTGACCCATAAATTCAGATGGTTCACGAAACCGTCTGTGATGACGTTTCTGAACTGTCTGTAATGATGTTTTCTGTAGTAGTAAGCCTGCGTCCTTTCCTTTTTCTGGACTGCGACTACTACACTTATATGGCTATCGTTCTAGTATATTGTGCTACAATTCGGGTTGTTGATGTCACTGTAGTATATGTTGCATTTCATTGGTTGATATTGCTTAAGCTGTCACATGCACATTTGTACTACATCAGAAACTGTGAAAATGCGCCTGCTTGTCTGTTGTAGAAATCTTTAGGTACTAAATAATTAAATCATGTCATGCTTCATGCTCTTAATAGGAACGAGATGCATAACTCTCTTCTTTTTTTCTTTTTGAATGCCAAATTCTCGTAGCCAGGTATTTTGTGCATGTATAATCAAGTAACATTTGGAACGAGATGTATACACACTACTACAGAAAGGCCAATAGTAGACGGCCAATCACAGACGGTTTTGTTAAACCGCCTGTGATTGGCTCTAACGCAGATGGTTTTAATTTGGACACCGTCTGTGTTGGTGGCATCGGAGAAAATGAGTATCACAGACGGTGCATATCGATGAACCGTCTGTGGTAATCCGGAAGTATCACAGACGGTTTTTTTATTAAGAACCGTCTGTGATAACTTATGTGAATTGGCATTTATGTTGAGCTTCTCTTCACTACTGTGTTTTTATTTGTTTGTTCAAAATAATACATGCATTTGCATTTAAGTTTACAACAATGCATGTGTATGTGATGTATTTGTCAATTTGCATTTATGTATATGTGAAAATGTGTGAAGGAATACATTGTGTGAGGTTGATGAAAGTAGTGAATTTTGAGAATGAGAAAATGTGTAAATAAATGCAGCTGGTTGGTGGTTGTATATGAATGCAACTGGTTGGTAGTTGTATTAATAACTACAGTCGGGGGGAAGGCTTATCACAGATGGTTCTCAGTTTAGAACCGTCTGTGATATGTATACTATCGCAGACGGTTCTATTTTTAGAACCGTCATGATAGTATATATATCACGATTTGCTCTAAATCGAGAACCGTCTGTAATAAGCCCCTTATAAATACCCAAGGTTAGGGTTTTCCGCGTATGTTGCAGTTATAGAGATCTACTTTTCGTCCCCTGTTGACGTGCCCTCCCACGATCCCGCCGACGACCTGTGACCCCGCCGGCCTCCCGCGACCCCGCCGACGACCTGCAACCCCGCCGACGAACTGTGACCCCGCCAGCCTCCCACGACCCCGTCGACGACCTGCGACCCCGCCGGCCTCCCGCGACCCCGATTGTGAGTTCATCTGTTTTCTTTGCTATTTACAGCAGTTCTTCTTGATACATAGATTTGTTCAAGTATTAGAGAATTGCTGTGAATGTTTGTGGGCGTAATATATGCTCTGTGATGAATGATATCCTATACTGACTGTGATCTTATTAGCAAGATCAGATTTAAGCCCTAGCTGTTGAATTCTCTGTTGAGCCGTAGTTTGTTGTCTATCAGTTATGAAGTTTTGTAGATTTGTTCACATGCTGATGATTTAATAGAGTATGCTGCTTCTGATATGTTCTGTTTATTAGTGGTAATCTGCAGTATCTTTTGTTCAGTGTAGATTGATATCATTAGTTCTAGCTAGTAGATTTGCTCTTGCTGTAATTTGATCATATTCCAATTAGCATACTGTTCTGTTTATATGTACATGTGAACATTTAATCTGATAGTCAAGTTGCTCATTCTTTGATCGGCTTTGTCAGTGAATTTAGGGCTCAAATCCTGATTTTAGATGATGAGATCATATATGGAGAGTTTGGATATTTGCATGAGAAGGCCAAAATCTATTATTTTGCGCAACTCTGTTCTGAGAGCAATGTTAAAACAATTAATTTGTTATATGCATATGTATATATATGTTGTGATATAGATATGTATATGTATACTTGAATATATGTATATAAGTATGTGCTTATACTTTCAAATTTCCTCCCTTCTCCCCCTCCCCTCTACTCCTCTCCTCTCTTCCTAACATTGAGCATCATCTTATCTTATCCTAATAGACTCACAAATTGAGCAACATGTCATCCGCACATTCTTCAACATCATCGCCGGAGGCGTCTGTTCCAAAATCAAGACGCCAAGAAAGAGGGCTATCGAAGAAACCTGAGGGCCGATATACCATCACAGAGGTCGATGGATTTGGGGTCCCTCGCCTTCCAACCAAAGCAGTAAGCGCATTCCGATCAAAGATCGGAATAGTTGCACGAGAACGAATTGAGATCACATTCAATTCGTGGAAGAGCATGCCTGAGACTCGGAAACGTGAGCTGCTAACAGAAATTTTGGCATCGTTCGAGATCCCAGAAGAACACTAAGACACCGTGCAACGACAAGTCTTGCTAGCGGCATGCAAAGCATGGAAAAATTTCAAGAGCACGCTTGTCAAGGACTACGTGGTGAAGGACGAAATGCCCTTTCATGAATACCCATTCCTGGAACCATAGTGGGAAGAGTTCAAGGCGATGAAGACGACCGACAATTTCAAAAGTACAAGTGCGGCGCACAAGGCCCTCCAGGCAAAAAACACACACCCCCACAGACTTGGCACAGCTAAGTATGCGGGTAAAATCCCGCAGTGGAGGAGGGAGGATGAACATGCAATCCTGTAGGACACCGCCCCGCCATTTGCCAATATCCCCAGATAACCGTGCTCGAAATTGGATTAGAGCAAGGTCATATACAACGACATCGGGGGACATCTCCTTTCGAAACCCTGCAGACCAGCAAGTGTCCCAGCGCCTGGTAAGATATCGATCGAACTATGTAGCTTGTAATTACTCCACAACTTCTGTAGTAGTGAAATGACATGTGCTCTTGCAGGAAGAGATGAGTTTTGAATCTACCCTGGGATCATTCCAGGGAACAAGCGAGAATGATATGCTTTCCGCGGCCTTGGGAAACAAAGAGCACCCGGGTCGTACGAGAGGCCTTGGGCTTTACGTTCCTTGGAAACATGGTTTCCAAGATGACTCCGAGCAGTATCGGCGTAGGAAGAGAAGCAAAGCCGAGCGTGAGGCACGGCTACGAGAAGAGATCAAGGCATCTCTTCGAGAGGAGCTGACTGATTATGTCAGAGATGAGGTGCGGAAATATACAGAAAATCAGCAGGCCGCCGCCGCCGCTCCTGTGCTAGGCAGCCCGCACAACCATCCGAGTAGTTGCGCGTCCAATCCGGCAGAAAGCGAGGCCAGATTTCCTGTGGACGACATCCTGGTAATAATTATTATCTCTCGAATGTTTCTCCATTGATAGGCCTATTAATTGGAGTAGCTAATTTTGTATCGTTATGTAGGAGCCTACGAAGTGCACGCTCCAAGTGAGATATGCCTCCATTGCCTTGTGCGCTGCTTGGGGCATGGCATATCCGTCTGCTCAAGGGGTCATGCTGCACCATCAAGCTTTAGCGACAGGCTTCGCAAAAGTGTCAGTAGATGGTGTACACATCAATTTCGAGGTCGTCCCGCTACCGAAGCCCACCAACGACGAGCTCATGACTCTAGGGCAAGCCATTGGATCTTTCATCCAGTGGCCCAAAAGCGATATCTACCTGGAGGCTTCTTCACCGGTGGCAGATCAGCTACGTGCACTGGTGCCATCTCCACAAGGGCAACCGGAACCAGATCAGCTACATGCACTGGTGCCATCTTCACCACCGCTACCTGAACCGGCGGTGTCATGTGCACGGGCACTATTACCGCTACTGCAACTTCCACCACCGGTGCTACCTGTAAAGTCGACCTACAGCCGGGGCAGCAAGGGCAGCAAGGGTAAGGGCAAAGCAAAGAAGACCAATGATGATATTCCGTACCTGCCATTGGCCCGCAAATTCGTGCTTGGCGAGTCGTTGCTCGAGGAAAAGGCCCTCCAACCCTTAGCATATAGTTGCATGCAATTGCACATGTGGTACATGGCATAGTCCAATAAACCAGAGCGAGAACGGAGCTCAGGTATCTCTGTCAAATTCACGCCGGGTGATTTACAGCACAATATGCTTGATTGTGTCTTCGTGGTCACCTTTGAGGATTTATTCGATCTTTACACGCTCAACGCTCTGGACGTCTCACTCATTCGATGCTGGACGCTGTAAGTGTGTACAATCACAGTTTCAGTTCATGTCATACCGATAAATGTCATATTATTTGTTGCTTTCCTGTGTATATATGTAGACACATGCTGACTAAAGCTAGAGCATCCAAAGCATCGGTTGGTTTCTTGGACCCACATGTGGTCGCCAAGTATACCATCGACGAGGATAGATCCTTCGTCGAGAGGTACATTGTAGCAGGACTGCTGGCTTACCGCAATGACGAATATGTATTTATGCCCTACAACTAGAACTATCATTAGATTTTAATAGTAATTGTACCAAAATGGAACATGGTATATTACCTTGATTCCCTAAGTAAGAATAAAATGGACTTCATAGTTGTCAGCCAAGTAATCGATACGTAAGTACATTTTCTCCATACATACCTATATTGTACTCTTTCTTTCCTTCCGAATGACTAAGGTTAACCTTTTCGAATCACGTAGGGCGTTCAAGATGTACGTTGCAAAGGGAGGTGTCTCCAAGCAAGGGGGCCAAAGGCTTGACACATGCTTGAGTTTAAGGTATTCGCTATTACACATTAATTAATCCTATGCAACAGTTTGTAGTAATTAATGTCTCTTGAATTAACACATTCCATTTTTTGCAGTGCCACCAGCAGCAGCCAGGCAACACATGTGGCTTCTACGTTTGCCACCATATGGAACTACTACTCGATTCCTCGAGGATTACCAATCCTAAGGTTTGTCAATCTTCCCATAATTACTTCATACTTATCACATTATATATATACGCACATTGATATTCCTATCGACAGGCTGCGTTCATCCCGTCATCTGCATTGAAACAGCCTAACCTTTCCGGAATTCGAGTAGAGTTGGCGTACTTTTTGCTGACTCAAGTTATAAAGTTAGAAGGACGGTTCCACTGCGCACCATGATTTTTTATTGCTCTTATCACTCAGGAATCGAGGTCTCGGGAAAGGAAGATATCCATAATCAAGGAACTTGTCGGCTGCATAAGCAATACTTGGATGACAATCATGCATTATCTAAGTATAGCTTATGTAGCCTCATAAGTTCGTTGATTATGGATCTGTTCCTTTCCCGTGACTTCGCTTCCGGAGTGATAGAGCAATAAAAAATGCAATGTTACCATCTGAGTGCAAATACAACGTACATCTTTTGTAATTGTATATTTATAAATGGATATTTTATTTCATTTTAATTCAATTATTTGATTTGTGAAATGGATGTTTTATGTTGGTCAAATGAAGTGCGATGTGAATTGCATGTTTTATGTTTGTGAAATGAATTGAGATGTGAATTGGATGTTTTATGTATGTGAAATGAATTGAGATGTGGTTGTATGTATATTTGTTTGTTTCAGAGGGCATGGCTAGCATTTCCTGAGGCTAGCCAATAAACAGAAATAGATTTAGGGGTAGAAATCAATATCACAGACGGTTTTTACTTCCAAACCGTCTATGATAACCTTCAATTTTCACTGACCCATAAATTCAGAAGGTTCAGAAAACCGTCTGTGATGACTTTTTTGAACCGTCTGTGATGATGATTTCTGTAGTAGTGATAACGGAAAAATATGCAAACAGCAAATCGCATGTGCGTCTGAATTTAACACTTCACAGCAGAGCAGGCGATCGTCTACTGCCAATGGCTACAACCTACTGCAGTGACATCAAAAGATTTCATGCAGCGGATAACATCGTCGAGCACTCCAAATCCAAAGCACTGCCACCGCCAAATGCTGGACCCCGACGGCCCAGGCCGGCGCATGTCGTCGGCACGGGAGTTGCACCTCCCAGAACGCGTCAACTGTGAAGCAACCGGACACCCCCATGTTTCTGATGACCAGGATCGACTTCTCCAGGTTCGGGTCGTCGGTGACGACGGTCGGTATCTCCGATCTGTCGTCGAGGTAGCAGATGGGGGCTTCCCTTCACGTTGTCGCTCTCCGTCACGGAAAGCCCGCAAAGACGCGCCTCCGAGGAAGAGGGCGCGCCGCCGAGCCGCTTCATCGCGATCGCGTGCGGAAGCCCGAGGCGTCGCAGTCCAGTAACTACCGTGCCTATTTGCCACGAGCAGCCTCCCGTCGCACTCCATCAAGGAGCGTCTCATGTCCTTGTAGTCCTTGGTCCTGGTGAGCTGCATTTCAAACCTGAACGGATGCAACTCATCGCCGGCGTGGTCATGGACTGAGATTATTTACAAACTTCTGTTGCAATACCATCAACAATTAAACAACTCTATTCAATTTAGCGCCAAGTATTACTCCTTGAACTTAATTTAACATATTACGATGGTCTATCACGTCTCGATCATGTATGTGCATATGGCTACATTGTCTAGCTGGTTGATGTAATTGCATGGATGTCCCCTGTTCGAATCCGACCTAAATAGATCACGGCTTGATTCGAATTTGTATTCGGTTCGAATCTGGCTCAAGTTATATGGAAGCACATATGGTTTGACAATTATCCAATTCAAATTCTGACATCTTTGCGTTTGCAAACATAGGATTTTGTTTGGCTATGCCTTCAATTTAAAGGCTTGTATGTATACATCTTGTGTTATAGTATATAGTCGTCCATCGGTATGGCGCGCACGCACCAAACCCCCAAATCGTGGGTGGACCTCCCCCTCATCTTCGCCCACCTCGTCCTCCGCCATCACGGTTTCCCTCGCCAACAAAGGTGCATTTGCCGCCGCTTGCCGCGACTGGTGCACTGCCGTGCGGAGATACCAGATGCTCCCTCGGCTCGCCCTCCCTATCGACGGCTTCTTTAGCCTCCCCGACAAATGCTGTCAAGCGCCTCCCGCTCGCCCCCGACGCAGCCGCCGCACGCTGCTGGGTCTCCATCGGCGCTTGGCTCCGTCCGCCGCGACCGCCCCGATGACGGCATGTTTGCTGCTCCCCACATAACTGCCTCGGTCGTCCAAAACTGCCCGGTTCATCGGTTTAGCAATAACCTGTCTGGCTTTTTCCGGTTCAATTGTGTTAAGGGTTTTTGAAGAAAACCGAGACACTAAGGGTGTGTTTGGTTGAGCTGTGGCTTTTGAAAAAGCTGCTGTGAGTGGGCTGTGGAAAAGCTGCTGTAGGTTGTGGGCTGTGGAAAAGCTGTAAGCTGTTTGGTTCAAACAAGTATAAAACTTACATCCTATCTCTATTTTCCTTCAAACAACTGTGAAACAGCTCTCTATTTTCACCATTTCAGAAAGTCAAAAGCCAAAAGCCAAAAGCAGGGTCCAACGTGCTTTCAAAACTATACTACCTAAAAGTAGCTGCTTCTGAAAAAGCAGCTTCTGGTTTCTACCCTTTGGTTGGCTTTTGGCTTTTTGGAAGCAAAAGCAGCTTCCAAAAGCTCAACCAAAGGCACCCTAAACCTTCTGGTACCGTTGTGGTGGCTACGGAACCAAATAATAGGGGTTCTTTGGGGGATCCGAGAACGAGTCAACCGAAGCCTAGTAGTGTTTGAAGAGCGGGACAGAGGTATTGTGTATTGGGTGTGTTTAATATGACTGTGACTTATGGGTTTTAATTAAATTTTTTGAATTTTAGCTATTTATGACAGAGATTACGGAGAAAGATATTTGCTTGTGATTTTGGTTGATACAGATGTTAGGTTTTTAACTGTACTACAATTAACTTATAGACCCCGTCTTGAAAAAAAAATACTTGGTTTAAAAGTTAGTTAGTATAGCAAAAGTCAAAATCACTTTTAGAACCATTAAAGAACAGGTCCTTTGTTCCTTAATTTTTGAGTGCAGTAGACTCCAACCCCTCAATAGTGCCCAAAGACTATTTAAAGTCTTCGGCAAAAAAAAAGGAGGCTTCCCCACAGTAATTATAGGACCCAGGTTAATGGAGGATCTGTCGCTAGCTTGTCGACACGCTGAAGTCTCCAGGGAAGAACAGATCGAAGAGTCTCCATAGGCTTCTCCGGGCACGCTAATGAAGTTTGGCTTCAGCGACACAAATTTGAATCCAGTTATTTGCCTACACAGTCCAAGGCTGCAAGGCAATGAGGAAGATCAGCTCAGAAGATTGGACACACTGCACATATTCCCAGTGCCTCCGAATCTACATGCACCCATGTGCATGAGGTTTCAATCCCACCCTGCCCAGCAACTCTCCACTCAAGCACGCGGTGTACCATCAATTCCTCCACTGCAGCAACAATTGAGGGAAGTCTCATATTTATCATAGGAAAATTGGTGATACCGTGAAATAATAGGGTTGTCCTTACACACATGCATGAGTGACTTCTCTGGGAAAAGTTATTTCAGTGTGTAATTAACCACTTGGCAAGCTTGCATCGATAGGTTGTGAATTTTTAGTGAGTTTACTCTGAAAAAAAACCCGATAGGCTTGAACTTTTGAAGACACTGCCAGAACCACGTGTAGTTAGTATATTATGCAACATATAGCTGTTGTCTTCTTTGCTCACAGCAGAACACGTCTGCAATCTGCTAATAAGATGGACATTTCGATGAGATCATTGCTGCCTACGTACATGGCTACGTGCTTAACCCTTGAGTAGATGGGAAAGATTGACAAATATGAATAGTTTGCAGGTAAGAGTAAATCTAATCACCATGCACATCTAACATCTTACTAGGGGTTGAAAATAGATACACTGTTTGTCTTATTCGACTACCGTATTTAGGCAGCGTATGGCCGGCTACTCACGTAATTGCCAATCAGTGCCGCTCGTAAGTAGGGACGGGAAACAATAAAGGAAAATCTGTTTTATTTGATATTTGTATTAAAAAAATATAAATATTGTAAGTAAAATCCATATTCGAGAATATTCGTATTCATATTCGAGAATATTCATATCCATATTTAGGAATATTTATATTCGTATTCTAGAAAGTTCGTATTTGTATTCGTATTTGAGACTATTCGTCCCTGATGATCTCCCTGGGATGATTATAGAAAACAATTTTCTGATGAATCAAGATTCATACTTAACATAATTTTCAACTCTATGCGCTACACTACTAGCCCATTCTAAGTTCTAGAAAAATTAAACTACCTGTTGTACAGAAAAATTTCTAGAGTTCATTCACATTTCTTGAATTTGTATACAAAAGACCCCGGATCGGAGCTCAATATAACAACTTTGAATTTGTATACACAATAGTCTTTTTAAAAAATTCTAAGTTCTTCATATTTGGAACAGTAAACACCATTCTCTTCAAAGTACCTTAATCGAGATGTCCTTCGATCAAGGAAATACAGACAAACAATACTCTAATCACCAATGAATAAAATTATCATCCAGTTCGCTTACTGTCTTTCTCTGGAGCAGAGGGTACAAACAACGAACACAATAAAATTACTTCGATGGCAAAAATTATCAAGCTTCAATAAAACTACCTGTTGTACACAAAAATTTCCAGAATTCATTCACATTTCTTGAATTTGTATAGAGAAATTACCCCTGATTGGAACTCAATATAACTTGAATTTGTACACACAATAGTTTTTTTAAAAAAAATTCTCAGTTCTTCATATTTGGAACACTAAACACCATCTCAAGTACCTTAATCGAGATGTCCTTCGATCAAGGAAATACGAACACACAACACTCTAATCGCCAAGTAATAAAATTATCATCCAGTTCGCTTACTGTCTTTCTCTGGAGCAGAGAGGACAAACAACGAACAGACACAAGTTGGAGTGGTAATTCGAGCCCCACGTGCACTGTACTACGTAGCTAGGACGTGAGGGATCATTATTATTAGCCAAATCTGCCTCGAAATTGCCGTTTGACTGCAGCCTTCTGCTGGCATGCGTGGGTTGGTATCTTGGGAATTGTTTATATAAATAGTATTAAAGTTATTTTTTTAAAATTTAGTCTAGAGATGTCTTTTTTTTTTGTAAATCTAGTTTTCTCTGTGAGTTCAATAACCACGACAGGTGACACGTACCACCTGCACACTATAGGAGCTTAGCATGTGCTACCAACAGGAGTTAACTTAAGTCACACAACTCACATAAGTCATGAATTCAATCCTGGATAAATCATAGTGAAAAATCCATAAAATAATGCACCCCAACCTCAATAGTAGGAATCGAACTTTATTTTTCAGATAGAGACACAAGGTGCCTCACTGTTAGCCTATCATGCTATTGACCAAAGCAAAAATTTTTGATTGTACTCTTCCCACAATAAGAAGAATTTGTGACCGAAAGAGTAAGGCCCTGTTTGGTATAGCTTCTGCTTCCAGCTTCTCCTTTGAATTTTTGTGGAGCTGTGCCAAACACCTAACTTCCCAAAATAACTCGATTATGCTTCTTGCGAGAGCAGAGTCCAAAATAAACTAGCCAGGAGAAGTCTTGGGATGGATTCTAGTGGGGAGCTAGCACACTCAAAACCAAAGTACCCATTGAAGTTTAATTTATTTACTTGCAATTGCCATCGAAATACCCTCGCAACCTCTCGCCCCCACACCCTCCTCTCGCCGACCTAGACTCCCCCTCCCCCGATGCTTCTCTCTGCCGCCTCCTGGTCATGACGCCACCCCTCTTCCTGGCTGCCGACCCGACCTCCTCCCTACACCATCATCTTGCTTCCCTCGGCCTTCCCCGCCCCTCACTCAGTCGACGACCCCATTCGTAGGCCGGCGGATGTGCTCCCCTACGTCTAGATCTAGAGGATGGGAGGTTAGACGGCGGTGGATCATATCCAAATTGGCGACAGTAAGGTCGACAACAGCTCGACGGCTAGGGTGGCCTGCCGACGAGGGCAACCTCCACCCTCTCGTTTGCGACCTTCGCCTGCCCGCTCGCAACCTCCTCCCCTTACGACGCCTCTCCCTGAGATCCATGCTATCCAGCACATAGTGTCGCCACCGCCGAGGTCAGTTTAAAAATATCCCCTTGGCTGTGTATTGGATTCTTGCATGTTGAGGAAACAATCTTTGATTGATCTTGAGACATGTGCATCGATCCAAGAACATGTTAATGGAACTTTCTTATGCTTGTACTGATGGAACTTTTTGATGCTTGTACAATATTTTTCCTTTTGTTATTTGCAATACATCTGATGAACTAGTTTGTTCAAAGAGCTTTGCTGTACTCTTTTTGCTGTAGGGAATCTTCCCATTGTCAATCTGGTAAACTTGTTCTCTCGTCACCTACTTTCTTGATGTTTCTATTCATGTGTCTTGGTGGGCAATTAAGGTAGCTTGTCACCAATTCCTGACTGTCAATCTGGTTAATCTCCTTTGATTCCTTGAGGTGAATTTGTTATGAACTAGCACATGGTCATGTAGTCCTGAACTAGCATCAGTTTGTCTGCATTTTTGAGAGTTGGAATTAGGCTCATGCTAACTGATGTACATGTACATTTTTTTCAGGTGCTTTGATTGACCAAGGTTTGGCCTAGAGAAATGTCCCATCTGTGGCAAGATTTTCATTCATTTAAGGCAAATTGCAGAGTTGATTGGAAATATGCAGACTTGTTCTGAAATCTTGACTATGTGTAATTTTGCCCTAGTTGATGCATAAATTTGTACAAACAGGTCCATCTTTATTGCGGCATCTTGCCTTGCAGAATGATTGACAAGAACTTGAAAAGATGATTTGTGTGTAGATTTCTTTATGTGCCTCCATGCACAAAATCTGTGTGTAGTTTTGTACCTTCACGAACAATCAGTCAAAACAATTGTGCAGTTTTGTGTCTTTCTAATTGATGCTTACCAATCGGCTAGGTCAAAATAATTGAAATTCCGTAGTAAAAATATAGAGATCTATTCCTCCTCTTTTTTTCCTTCAAAATTTGCATTTCTTGTACAAATATAAAGAAGTACGACACAAATACAAATAAAGTTATACAACCAGGGGTCATACGATCTATTTGCCTTCAATTCTCCCTCTTATGGTTTTTGGAGCCAACTATTAGCTAAACAGTTTTTAAGGGTAGCTCTCACTACTACAGAAATCGACATTACAGACGGTTCAGAAACGTCATCACAGACGGTTTTCTGAACCGTCTGAATTTATGGGTCAGTGATGATCGAAGGTTATCACGCAGCGGTTTCGAACCGCTCGTGATTATTAGATATCACGACGGTTTTAATTAAAAACCGTCAGGATTATCGATATCACGCACGGTTTTAATTAAAACCGTCAGTGATATCTAATAATCACGCATCGCTTTTAATGAAAAACCGTCAGATACATATCACGACGGTTTTTACTTAAAACCGCTCGTGATATTCCTTCCTCCTAAACCAAAATCTATTTACGCTTATTGGCTAGCCTCAGAAATGCTAGCCATGCCCTCTCAAACAAGCGATAATCACGGACAAAAACATACTATTCACACATCTCATTTGCTTTCGTACATTTCGCAGACATAAAACATCCAATTGACATCGCACTTCATCTCACGGACATAAAGCATGCATCCATTTCGCAAATCAATTAATTGAATTGAACTGAAATATCCATTAACAAATGCACGATTACAAAAGATCTACACTGCATTTACACTTAGTGATAAGACCAATAAGAAATCGGTGTGCGCAGTGGAACCGTCCTTCGGCTGTATGACTTGAGTCGACAAAAGAACGCCAACTCGATTGAACCTTCAAGCTCGCATCGTTTCAATGCGATTGACGGATTGATACAAACTGTCGATAGGAATATCAATGTACATATATATGTAACGTGATAAGTATGAAGTAATTATGGGAAGAGTGACAAACCTTGCGATTGGTGACCTCGAGGAATCAAGGAGTAGTTCCATATGTTGGCAAACGTAGTATCCACATGTGTTGCCCTTCTTCTTTGTGGCACCGCAAAAATAGAATGTGTTAGTTCAAAAGGCATTAGTACCATCTGCTGCATAGGATTAATTAATGTGAAATAGCGAATACCTTAAAATCTCGAACATGTGTCAAGGCCGTTGGCCCCGCTTGAGTCACCTCCTTTTCAATGTACATCGTGAACGCCCTACGTAATTCAAAAGGTTAACCTTAATCATTCGGAAGGAAAGAAAGAGTACAATGTAGATATGTATGGGGAATATGTGCTTACCTATCGATTACTTGGCCGACAACTGTGAAGTCCATTTTATTCTTACTTAGGGAATCAAGGTAATATACCTTGTTCCATTTTGGTACAATTACTATTAAAATCCAATGAAAGCTCGATTGAAGGGCATAAGTACATAGTCCTTATTATGCAACTCAAGAGTTCGATGCAATGTACCTCTCGACGAGGATGCCTCCACGCCGATGGTAGTCTTGGCGACCAATTGTGGGTCCAAGAAACCAGGTGATGAGTTCGATACTCTAGCTTTAATCAGCATGTGTCTATATATATACACACGAAAGCAAAAATTAGATTTGGTATTTATCGGTATGACATTAACGGAGACGTGATTGTACACACTTACAAAGATCCAAAGATCGAACGATTGAGACGTCAAGAGCGTTGAGCATGAACAGCTCGAATAAATCCTCAAAGGCGACCACGAATGTACACTCTTGAAGATTGTGGTGTAAATCTTCCTCGAGAATTTGACAGATGATACTTGAAGTCCGTTCTCCCTCCGCTTATTGGATCGCTGCATATACCACGTGTGCAATTGCATGCAACTATATGGTAGCTTTTGGAGGGCTTTTTGCTCGAGCAACGGCTCGCCAAGCACGAATTTGCGGGCCAAAGGGTGGTACGGAAGATCATCATTGGTCTTCTTTGCTTTGTCCTTGCCGGCCTTGCTGCCTCGGCTATGGGTCGACTTCACGGAAGTCGACTTTGAAGGTAGCAAGGTGCAAGTTGCTCGCGAGAATAGGGCCCGTGGAGATAGCACCGTTGTAGTATCCGGTGGTGGAACCGATCGGTCTTGTATCGAGATGGCACCGATGCATGTTGCTCGTCCGCCACCGTGAAGAAGCCTCCAGAAGATGTCGCTTTTGGGCCACCGGATGAATGTTCCAATGGCACTGTCCTAGAGTCACGATCTCGTCGTTGGGGGCTTCGATGGCGGGACCACCTCAAAATTGACATACACACCATCCACATTAACTTTTGGCTCGGCGCTAAAGCTTGGCCGTGCACCATGGCCCCGTTACTGCAGCGAATATGCCCGCCCCAAGCAACACAAGGGAATGGCGCCATATCTCACTTGGAGCTTGCGGTTCAGAGGCTCCTACATAACGATACAAAATTAGCTACTCGAATAGGCCTACCAATGGAGCAAGCATTCGAGAGGTAATAATTATTACCGGATGTCGCCCACAGGAAATTTGACTGGTATGCGTCGGATTGGACGCGCAGCTACTCGGACGGTTGGGTGGGCTACCTAGCATAGCGGCGGTGGCGGCTCTGACTTTCTCTCTGCTTCCGCACCTCTTCTCTGATTACTTCACCCATCCGAGCAAATAGCTCCTCTCGAAGAGATTCCTTGATCTCTTCTCGTAGCTGCTCCTCACGCCGGCTTTGTTTCTCTTCCTACGCCGATACATTCCGAGTCATCTTGGAAACCATGTTTCCAAGGAACGTAAAGCCCAAGGCCTCTCGTGCGACCCGGTGCTCCTTGTTTCCTGTGGGCCACGGAGAGCATATCATTCTCCCTTGTTCCTGGAATGATCCTGGTAGATTCAAAACTCACTCTTCCCGCAAGAGCACGACATGTCATTTGAATTGCATGCGAAATTGTGGAGTAATTACAAGCTACGTGGTTCGATCGATATCTTACGGCGCTTGGGACACTTGCTGGTCTGCAGGGTTTCAAAGGAGACGCCCCCGATGTCGTTGTAGATGACCTTGCTCTAAGCCAATTTCGAGCGCGGTCATCCGGGATATTGGAAAACGGCGGGCGATGTCCTCTGCACTGCCACTCATCCTCCAACCTCCATCTGCGATTTTACCCACATACCCACCGTGCCAAGTCCGTGGGGTGCGTGTTTTTGCTGGAGGGCCTTGTGCGCCACACTTGTACTTTTGAATTCTTCGGTCGTTTTCATCGCCTTGAACTCTTCCGATTGTGATTCCGGAATGGGTATTTAGTAAAGGCGTTTCGTCCGTCTCCACGTATTTCCTGACAAGCGTGCTCTTGAAGTTCTTCCATGCTTTGCACGCCGCTTGGTAGGTTTGTCGTTCCACAGCGTGTAAGTGTTCTTCTGGGAACTCGAACGATGCCAAGATTTCGGTCCACACCACGTTTCCGAGTGTCAGGCACGTTCTTCCACGAATTGTATGTGATCTCAATTCGTTGTCGTGCAACTATTCCGACCATGGTTCGGAATGCGTTTACCGCTTGCTTAGGAAGGATAGGGACCCCAGCTGCGTTTACCGTGATGGTCCTGTCGGCTCGAGGCTTCTTTGATAGCCCTCTTCCTTGGCGTTTTGATGTTGGAGCGGGCGCCTCGCGATGATGATGAAGAATGCGCGGGTGACATGTTGCTCATTTTGTGGGTCTATTAAGATAAGATGAGAATGTTCAAAGTGAGGAAGCACGAAAAGTCAAACATGATGCTCAATGTTCGGAAGAGAGGAGAGGAGTAGAGGGAAGGGGGAGAAGGGAGGGGGTGATGTGGACACAGAGAGGGGTTATGTGCCTATACTATATACTACATACTATATGTGTATATACATACATATACATATACATATACATACCTACATATATACATATACATACCTACATATATACATATATAATGGTAGCAATATGAAGCAACAAGCAACAAGCATCAATAATAGAATCAATAACAGTCTCAACATGAATATGTGCTCTCAAATTGTAGGGTTGCACAAGATTAATCTTGGCCGTCCCGCTACTAAATCATATACTCTTCCTTGATTGGTTATGCCAAATAATGAATTCAGTATTTTGAGCTCTAGATACAAACTCTAAAATCTCAAGATCAAGATATATTTAGCATGCATATATTCAAACAACAGTATTCATACAGATCAAGACCACACAAGTTAACTTTGCCCAATAATTCAGTCTTTTAACTTGTCAAGATTAAATCCTAATGATCAATTTAATAACATGCTATAACCTGAAAACTGCATGAACCGACAAATATTAGAGCTCAAGCACTGAATGAACCAATCTCGGTATATGATTTTATCATCATCGAGCAAATCTGTAGTAAACAATTAATGTACCAAATAGCAAACTAATTAAGCTACCGCAGTAAACAATGCTCACAATGCTCAAAACCCTAGTCCATCACGAAAGTGCTCACAATGCGATCGGTAATCGAGGAGGTGGCGGCGAGGGCTCGACGGAGGCGGCCGGCGAGGGCTCGGGAGGCGGTCGACGAGGGTTCGGGAGGCGGAGGCGGCGAGGGGTCGACGGAGGCGGTCGACGAGGGCTCGGGAGGCCGAGGCGACGAGGCTCGGACGGCGGCGGCGAGGGGCTCGGGAGGCCGAGGCGACGAGGCTCGGCACGAGCGGCCGCGAGGGGCTCGGGAGGCGGTCGACGAGGGTTCGGGAGGCGGAGGCGACGAGGCTCGAGGAGGCGGAGGCGACGAGGGGCTCGACGGAGGCGGCCGGCGAGGGGCTCGAGGAGGCGGAGGCGACGAGGGGCTCGACGGAGGCGGCCGGCGAGGGGCTCGAGGAGGCGGCCGACGAGGGTTCGGGGAGGCGGAGGCGACGACGGGCTCGGGATTTACTTGGATCTAGATCGAATAACTGCGCAGCGCACAGGGAAAACCCTAGCCAGAGGGTATATATAGGGAGGTTATCACAGACGGTTCTAACTCAAAAACCGTCTGTGATATTAATATCACAGACGGTTCCAAGTCTAAAACCGCCTGTGATAGTATAAATATCACAGACGGTTCTAAGTGTATAACCGTCTGTGATAGTCATATTATCACAGACGGTTTTAAACTTAGAACCGTCTGTTTTATTGATATCACAGACGGTTCTAAGTTTAAAACCGTGCATGATAAGCCTTTGCGATCGTAGTTATTAAGACAACACCAATAACCACAGCTGCATTCATATCCACCACCAAACAAATGCATTCATATACAACACCAACCAGTGCATTCATATCAACCATCACATGTGCATCACACATATACATAAATGCCAATACTCATATACATTTTGTCACACATTTTCACATATACATCTCAAAATCGACTACATCACACATTTTCACATATACATCTCAAAATTGACTACATCATACATTTTCACATATACATCTCAAAATTGTCACACATTTTCACATATACATCTCAAAATTGACTACATCACACATTTTCACATATAGATCTCAAAATTGTCACACATTTTCACATATACATTCTTATTGTACTTGCTTATTTCCTTTAAAAATTAGCCCTTCATCATGATCAATGCGTGCGTAACTAGTTTCACACGTTGTTCATCGTCGACCCTTATGCCATTTCCAAAAGGAGGTAACTCGTCAAATTGATTGTATTCCTCCTCGTCCACTACATTCTCCACTCCGACAATTCTCCTTTTTCCATGAAGAACTACATGGCGTTTCTTATTTGCGGGTCGGTTACATAGAAAACTTGAACAACTTGATTGGCGAGTACGAATGGTTCGTCTTTGTACCCGACACGTTGGAGGTCCACGGTCGTGACACCGCATTTGTCAACCTTCACTGTGGGAGATGCACCCAACGGCAGCGAAATAAGGGGATATTGAAAACCACATAGTCGAGCTCCCAAATCTCTTCTATTAAGCCATAGTACGAGTTTCTCGACCCATCGGTGCTGAATGCATCTATGCGGACTCCGCTGTTCGTTAGTGCTCTTGACATCCCGAGATCACGATAGAATGTGTACCCATTTATGTCATATCCTTGCCATGTCACAACTGTAAATGTCGGCCCTTTTGCCAACCATCTCAGCGTCTCACTCGGCGAGCTCCTAGCAATTTGCTCCTTCAACCATTGGTTGAACCAACGGTTGTGTTGCCTCATGATCCAAACATCCGGCGCTCTGGATTCATGCGAAGCACATCCTTGTGCTTGGTCCACATAAGGCGCCACTTCAGTCATGTGTTGCAACACCGTGAAATGGACTTGAGTATACGTGTCCATATCTGGAGTGATTGCTTTCCTTCCGATAGTTCCGAGACCCTTCAGCCTCCCTTCATGACGAGATTGAGGGACACCTATCGGTTGAATCTGAGCCATATAATCGACACAAAACTCAATCACCTCTTCGCTTGCATAACCTTCGACGATGCTGCCCTCCAGCCGAGAACGATTCCGTACGTAGGACTTGAGAATTCCCATGAACCTCTCAAATGGGTACATGCTGCGTAGGAATACGGGCCCGCACATTTTTATCTCCCACACAACGTGAACAATGAGATGGACCATGATATCGAAAAACGAAGGAGGGAAATACATTTCAAGGTGACATAGAGTCATCACCACCTCGTCCTGCAGAGCATCTAGTCCTTCGGGATCGATGACCTTCTGAGCAATTGTGTTAAAGAAATAACATAGCCTCATGATTGTCTCTCGGACTTTGATCGGCAAAATATTTCTAATTGCAATAGGGAGCATCTGTGTCATCAAGACATGACAATCATGAGACTTCATGCCATTTAACTTCAAATCTTGCATCGAAACAAGTTTCTTCACGTTGTCGGAGTAACCGGATGGAACTTTCACACCATGCAAGCACCGCACGATTCGTTTTCTCAGCCTTGGACAGAGTGTAACACGCGGGGAAGGTACGTTCATCCATTATCGGTGCTTGTCGGTGCTAACTCGGGCCCGATGTCCATGTCACCAAGTCAAGCCGTGCGTTGACACCGCCCTTTGTTTTATCACGGATGTTCAGAAGAGACCAATCAAGCCGCCGCACACATTCTTTTCTACGTGCATGACGTCGATGCAGTGTCGAACATCTAGGTACTCCCAATAAGGTAAGTCCCAAAATATTGATCTCTTCTTCCAGGTGTTCTTCTCATGAGCCCTCAATTTACGTCCCTTTCCGAGGACAACATCTAAATCCTTAACCATATCATAAACCTCGCCCCTTAAATACCTTGGAGCTGAACCATCTTCCTTCTCTCCGTCAAATTGTTTCTTCATCTTGCGGTATGGGTGAGCCCTCCGAAGGAACCGGCGGTGACGCATGTAGACGGTTTTGCGTGAGTGTCTCAGCCACACACTCTCGGTACCATCTAAACAGTGAGTACAAGCTTTGGCACCTTTTGTACTATGGCCTGATAGGTTACCAAGGGCAGGATAATCATTTATGGTGCGAACAATAAGGAGCGCAGAGTGAAGTTCTCTCGCTTGTACGCATCCCATACCTGTACCCCTTCGTTCCACATTACTTTTAGATCTTCCACCAACGGTGCTAGGAACACATCGATATCATTCCCAGGTTGTTTTGGCCCTTGGATAAGTATCGACAGCAAAATATACTTTCGCTTCATACACAACCAAGGAGGAAGGTTATAGATGCAGAGAGTCACGGGCCATGTGCTATGTCGGCTGCTCATGCTCTCGAAAGGATTCATTCCATCATGCTCACCCAAACCTTATATTCCTTGGTTCTGCATCGAACTCTGCAAAACTCCTATCGATGTTTCTCCACCGCGCGAAATCAGCAAGGTGTCTTATCATTCCATCCTTCTTGCGCTCCTCCGAGTGCCAACGCAGCAGTTTTGCCTCCTTTGGATTTGCAAAAAACCTTTTCAAACGGGGAATTATAGGAAAATACCATGTCACCTTAGCAGGAGGTCCTTTCTTCGCCTCTGTTCCCTCGCCATCAACTGATTGATTGTTACGTTTGTATCGGGATGCGTTGCACACGGACATACATGCATGTTTGCATACTCTTTACTGTAGAGGATACAATCGTTCGGGCATGCATGTATTCTTTCTACTTCCATTCCCAACGGACAAAGAACCTTCTTGGCTTTATACGTGGTTTTAGGCAACTCATTTCTCCGGAAGCATGTCCGCTAAAAGACCTAGCAGCGCCGTGAAACTCTTGTCCGACCAACCGTTGCTTGCCTTCAATTTCAATCTGTTCAAGCACGGCCGACAACCTCGTGTACTTGCATCCCGTACAAAGGTTTCTCTGAGTCCTCCATCAAGCCACGGAATTTAACATACTCTCTCATCATAGTTCTCTTCAACATCGCTAAGCATCCGATCCAGATTATCATCGTGCAACCTATCCGAATCCGACCCACAATCGACATCACCGGCGGCATGTCATTCGATTCCTGAGCGATGTCATTCGGGGCATATCATTCACTTCACCGCGATGTCATCCGGCGCATATGATCATTCACTTCGCCATGACTGGTCCAACACGTATAATCCTTTTGAAACCCTCCGAATCAAGTGCGATTCAATTTGCCCTCGGTTCTTAAACATCTTCACATTCTCGCAGTCAGTGCATGGACAGCACATATATATCGCCCCCTTATTCAACATATCCTCCTCGGCAGCTCTTATAAAAGCAGAAACGCCATTAATGTACTCTTCACTCACACGGCTCGTGGCATACATCCAGCTTCGGTCCTACGTTACGTACATATATAACAACTTAGTATTAAAATCTAGATTAACTAATTATAACTACATATATACCGGCCACATTTATTATATTGAGACTTTATTTGCTAGATTCATATTACAAACACAACAGCTATTATATAACCAACAATTTTGCAAATTAACCATCTTCAATAACCACTCATGGATTACTTAGAACTAAATTGTAATGCAATTAAAGAAAAAAATAAATTGCATTACTAACCATATCTAGAACAACCAGCAAAGTATGAATCTTCAAAGCTCAATCTCGCCTCTTCCCACCAAATTAACAAGGCCTGAAATCGCCTAGCTTCCTCCCGAGTGAAAAAGTGCGCAGCAGTGGCTAGATCTGGATCGAAATGAAGACAGATGCGGTCTGAGCAGCGCAATAAATGCCTACTGACATTATCACAGAAGGTTTTTAATAAAAAACCGTCTGTGAATTATCACAGACGGTTTTTAATTATTAACCGTGCGTGATAACAAATTATCACAGACGGTTTTATTTAAAACCGTGCGTGATATCTGAGATTATCACGAGCGGTTTTAATACGGCACGTGCCTCGTGATACAACGTATCACTGAGCGGTTCATAGTTAATAACCGCTCGTGATAATCCATTTTCCCGCCACAAATACCACAGACGTCCTCCAAATTACAACCGTCTGTAATAGTGCTCATTAGAGACGGTTTCACAAAACCGTCTGTGATGAGGCGTCTACTATTATGCTTTCTGTAGTAGTGTCTAAATTCTCAGAATTAAGAGCAGAACCTAAAAAAAGAGAATTTAGAGCTCTATAAAACAGGCCCTTGGGTCAGTCTCAGTGGGGGTTTCATGGAGTTTCATGGGCATTAAATACGCTGACATGGCACTGTATTGATGAAGAGAGGGATGATAAAAGTTTCATGGAAGTAGAGAGAGTTTCATGGGGATGAAACTCTTCTGCACTGTTTCCAAAATATGGATGTGTTGGAAACTGGGATACGAAACCTCCACTGAGACTGGCCTTATAGTATACATTGTGCTTGTACGTAATCCATTATCATGTAAAAGACATTTCAATTAAGATATAAATATTTAAATTTTAAACCACAATTAGAATAGATATTTAAACATGATATTTAAATTCTAAACCACAATTAGGAGTGGGTGAGATGGGGCTTGCACGCGGTGCTCTTGCATCGAATCAGTAAAATAATTTGACCCACTTCCCTGGCTAAGAACCCAGTACAGTTCATTAGATTTAATCATCTACATCTGTGCTTAATATTAACAACGGCAAGTAGGAGTGGCAATTCGTGCCCCATGTGCACTGCACTACGTGCTAATTTATCTATTGGAAGCATAGAGGATCGAGCCTGCCTTAAGTACTTCCGGCTGGGTAGCACGCGAGGTATCATTATATTAGCCAGATCTGCCTCAAAGTTGCCGTTTGACTGCAGCCATCTACTGGCATGCGTGAGTTGGCGTCCTGGAACTGTTTATATAAATAGGGCCGTAGCTATTTTTATTATAATTTGATCTATAAACGGCTACTTTTGGGCATGTTCTTTTTGGCTGCGGCTTATGGCTTTTAACTGAAATTTTTGAATTTTGGCTGTTTACGGTACAGATTACGGAGAGATCGATACTCACTTGCGATTTTGGCTGGTACAGATGTTGGGCTTTTAACGTGTACTACGTTTAACTTGTAGACCCCCGTCTTGAGAAAATACTCCGTTTAAAAGTTAGGTATTGTTGCGGCTACAAAAGGCCGGCCGGCTTCCTCCCTGCCGAACAGGCCCTTTATAGATCTAACTCTCTTTCTAAACTTGGCAGCCGCGGCAGGTGATATATGTCACCTGTCATATTTTAGGAGCTCGGCAGATGCTACTGAGTTACAAGAATCAACTTAAGTCACACAACACACACAAGTGACGAGTTCAAATCCAGAAAAATCATAGTGAAAATTCACACAAATATTGCACCCCAATTATAATAGTAGAAACCGAACTCTAGTTATCAAGTGCCTCACCGTTAGCCTATACTACTATTTGCCAAAACAAAAAAACCAGCTCAAAAATGTATTCCCCTTAGTCCCCTGAGTACATCCATGCCATCGGTTACCCTCGAAAACCACTGCAGCCCCACCAATTGCTGTTGCAAAAACCAGCTCGGTTCAGTCGCTACAGTTTCCGTGAGAAGAAGAAGATGAATAATGTTGGGCTGGGCCGAACACTGTTCACCCCAGTCGCTACAGTAACCATGAGATAAAGAAGATGAACAGTGTTGGGCTGGGCCAAACACTATTCACCACTATTCATTTTGATTTATCTGTAGCAAAACCCAACCCGGATGAGTAGTAAAACCTAGATACTGTTCACACCTGACCCATCATGAACAGTAGCCAGCCCACAGTGAATAGTAAAACCCATTCATATTCAAGTAAAAATCCAAAATACATATTTACATCGTTTCAACCTCACGAAGCCTATTTTCAACTCCGTTTAGTCTAAAGAGGCTCCGATAAAATCCTAGCCAACCCAGATGACCTGTCTAGTACTGTTTTCACCGTTATTGTTCATCCCAAAATCCAAAATTCATATACATAGTCATTTTGATTTTCTTGAACCTATCTACACCATTCCCAACTCTGTTTCATCATCATAAACTATGATAAATCTCAAAATGACCCAGAAAATATTTTGACCCCAAACCCAAAATTGTTCATGCCCGCAGCTATTCGCAGAAACCCATGTAACACCAATATACTTTTTCGACCATCTCAAGCTCACCTAGCCTAATTTGTAACTCCGTCTAGCCAAACCAAGTATCGCCTAAACCCTATCCACCAAACCTATTTTCTTTATATCTTTTTGTTTATTTTATTATATTTTGTTCCTAGCTTGCATTCTACGCTAGTATTCGGACCCAACAAGTTGGTCAACAAAAGAGCTGCAAGAACAATTAAAGAAATCAGTGTCCAATTTGAAGACTGCAGTAAAATACTCAGAGACTATGGATAAAGAGATAAGTCACATTTTTGTGATCATTTTGAACCTACATTCCTTTAATTATTTAATTATTAGTATCTTCATATCTCTTATTTACACACTGTTATTTCATGTACAATAAATGTTTAGAATGACATGATCTTTAACTATGTCCTACCACTGAAAAAGCTATATTTTATTTGATGGCCATATTCACCTTGACAAGCTTTAGTAATAGTAAATATACTAATTAAATATCTATGGTAGATTAGGAACTCAATTATTTCATACCACTAAGTGACATATCACTTTGCCGGTAGAATTGCAAAAGTGGTTCTAGGGTAAGGAGGCATCATGGGAAGCCACTGGATGGTCGGGTACCATGACCTTGCCCTAGGGAGGAGGCTTGGACCAGATGGGTGGTAGGCAGTGTTGTAGAGCACTGGGGATTTGGGTTGTGGATGGAAGTTGCCTCGGTGAAAAGTAAGGACTAGAACCTTATACTAAGTAAAGAACATAGTGATTACTCAATCACAAGTTTTGATTCATCAAACCTAGTCTAGTAGTTGTTCAACTCAATTGAATATCCACGGGGGGGTAGGAGTGAAGTGGCATGGTATTGGAATGGTAAAACCACACTCAACAACGGTAGGTCCTCTCAAATTGAGCGGGAGCGTTTGAATTAGCTAGTGGATACCCGAGTTTGTTTGGTACATAATCTACTGGGTAGAGGCTATATAAAGAGATGAGCAGTGAAAAAACCTTGTTTTCTTAACTCAGTCATAAGGGTTAAGAAATCTTGTGGGTAAAGCTGAACAATTCTACAGAATCAATTATAAATGGGTGATTCTAGTAACAAGGCATAAGTAGCTTTGGTGAGATTTTAAGTTGGTAATTGAAATATTTGAACCCATTTTCATTGCATCCACAAATACCATAATAAAACCATTTTATCCCCATCTCTTGAAAATCTCTGCAAGTAGTTATATAGCGTTTCTCCATGTGACTTGTTGAGTATGGTTGGTTGTACTCAATCTTGCTATATTTTCCACCACAACTGATATCAGAAGAAGAAAGGATATTTCAAGGCTTCGTGTTAGGGTTACAACCGCACTCAAGTAGTCATGTGAAAATTTTCTTCGGTTCTTCTGAATGTAAGTTAAAGTTTTGGGCTTGGATGCCCTTATAGTTTCTAAAGTTAATCGACAGGCCATATTTTAACCAACTTAACCCTTTTAAAATGTTCATGAGTGGGCATGATACTCCTTTTGTCCGCAACTGAACTCCTGGGCTATTGCGGCACATACAGTTACCCTGTTCCCAAAAATGGGGCTGTTACAAAAATCAGATGCTTTAACTAAGCAGGATATAGTACACATCACATTCACTTACAACTTACAACCCTCTCAGATTTCAAAGATACATCGATGCTATCTAAAATAGTGCCCCATTCTTCCAAAAAATACTAATATCTTTCCTCTAATATAGCCCCAAAGCAATCGCACTTCGAAAAGAAGATAACACAAGAGAATGCACCCATCAACAAATGGGGCTACATAAAAAGATAAAATATTGCACCTAACACAAGAGAATGCATCCATCTGATCTCCGACAAAAGAAAAGATTCCCACACAAGCAAGAAGAGATCGGTTACCCTAAATCTTGGCGAGCAGAGGAGGAGCCCAACCCAAGAATTTCACCCAAAAATTTTGAGATTTGATGCGACTTGGGATTTTCCTCCCTTTGGGATGCGGGTGGGGATGCAGTGGCAGCACGTGGGAGTCAGAGGAGGAGGCGGACGTAATGGTGGAGCTACAGGGAAGGAGATCTAGGGAGGTGGGAGCACAGCGACAGATGGTGATGGAGATCGAGGAGGAGGGGAACATGACAACAGAGGTCGAGGGTGGGGGCGATGGACATGCCGACGTACACTACAGACTACTCAACCCAAACGGCCAAACCACACAGAATTTGTAGTTTCAACCCTTATGAAACCGAAAATACTCCACCCAAACCAATCCAAACCAACCTGGTTCACAAGCAAACCTAACCCAGATCAAACCATTTTGCCCCTCAACCCATATGAATCTTACACCCATTCCTTAAACCCAACCCACTGAACCTATTTGAACCCAACACATTACCAGGCCTAATGACACATGTGGATAGCAATAGCAGCCAGGATCATGACGAGAGGCGGCAGGCACATGGGCGGTAGCTATGGCCTCGTGGTGAGCTGAGAAAAACCAAAAACTTATGAAATTTTGGAATTTCCTTGAATTACAGTTGAATTCAAATTATTTTCCAATTTGGAAGTCTCTAACCAAAATGCACATTCCTCTTTCAAATTTCCACTTTCTTTAGTTACTGGCGCCCCTCTGAAATGCTGCCTTCACCCTTGTTTTTGACGCCACAGGGCATGCTCCCGTTCGCTCGCCACTGTTCACACCACTGCTGCCAGTGCCATCAACTTTGTACCACGTATCACCGAGCCACTAACAACCCCACTACAAACCATAGACCCGTCCATCCATGTGCTCCAGGCAATTTGAACTTGCCCTGCCACCATTGTGCTACTCCCTCTCACGGCCGACATGCCACCCTGCATCTTTGACCACTGCAACTCGTTGGTCGAGGAGACTCAAAGCCTAAGGCACCACATTACTTGCCGACCTTCCCCCTGCCACAGCCAAACCCTGTTAAAATCCCTCACACCATCCCTCATTGGCCACGTGCCAGCACCAAAGCCACAACTCCACTGCTTCCACCACCTCTCCCATCCTATAAAGACTGACTAGCTCCTCTGCTAGCTCCTAAAGCTACCACATTGACCATCATACACTTCCTCTTTGTCTTCGATCAGTGCACGCTGCCATCATGGAAAGAGTAGAGGTAAAGCCTTAAATTCAATTCACCTCATGCTTTGATTAGAACTTGATTTCTCCCGTCTGTAGCACCACTAGCACACCACGAACATGAAGACGAACTCACCGTAGCACTCCTAAACCCTTTGAACCCAATCGGCATATGCCACCACCACTTAATCCACCTCACCACAAATAGCCAAGCACAGGTCACAAGAACCAAAATTGTCGCTGCCCCTAGCTTCCACAATTAGCATAGAAGCCTCAACACTCACGCTATTGTCTAGGGCACATCGAAGCCGTTGTTGTGCCATCGTAGAAGCCCGTGAAGCTCTTATTGTCACCAACCCAAACCACAGCCTCCCAAACCTCGATAACACCCAAAAATGGAAACCCGTGGCCACTAGAAACCCAATGGTGCACGCAATCACCATCAGCGCCCTTCGCCGGCGTGTAATCGCTCTCAATTTTATAAACTGTCACTAGGTGCCCTGTAGCATTCCGAGGTTGAAGACGACCTAGAGTAGGCCTTGGGCCAGGCAATCCTAAGCCACATGCCAAAGCCTACTAGGCCAAGCCGCCAGCCGAGCACCACTGTAGCAGCCACTGTTCATGACCCGACCCGTTACTCTTCCTAAACCCAATCCATTACTATTTAGAAATCAAATCCATTTACTATTTCAGACTTGATACTGTTAAAGATCCGATCCGTTATGAACAGTACAACCCGTTACTATTCACCCAAAATCCAATACATACATATATATATATACATACATATATATATATATATAGTCATTTCGAGCATTTCAAACCTATTTAAACCATTTCTAGATCTATTTCACCATCCCAGACTCCAATAAAACCCTAACCAGCCCAAATGCTATTCTGACTTAGGCCCAATATAGTTTAGACCTATTACTATTCACGAAAAGCCCGTGAGCACCTATATATCCATTTCGACTGTCTCGATCCCATCTAATCCATTTCCAACTCCATTCAGCTAAACCAAGCACTATTTAAACCCCAACCATCTAAACCCATTTTCTTTATGTCTTTTCTGGCTATTTTATTGCATTTTGTTCCCTTCTTGCATTTTACAAAGCAAAAGCTTATTTGCATTCGTTTTTCTATGCTAGTATCCAAATTCAACAAGCTGGTTAATGGAAGAATTACATGAGCAAGTAAAGTAGTCGGTATACAACCTAAAGCCTATAGTAAAATAATAAGAGACTATGGATAAAGAGGTAAGTCACATATTTTTTATCATATTGAACCTACATTCTTTAATTATTTAATTATTAGTACTTTCATTATCCCTCATTTACACGCTATTATTTATTTAAAATAAATGTTTGAAATGATATGATAATTTAGCTATGTCCTACCACTAGAGAAGCCCCATTTTATTCAATGGCCATATTCACCTTAACAAGCCTTAGTACTAGTAAATTACTATAAAATATACTATTGTTGGATAGAAATTCAAATGTTTCATACTACTAAGAGATTTGGCGTCTTGCCGGTAGAATTACAAATTGATACTAGGGTAATGGATGAAGCGTGGAAAGCCATGAGATGGTTGGAGTCCACGACCTTACCCCAAGGAAGAGGCTTGGATTGAAGTGGTTGCAGTGCCGTGGTGCACTGTATTATTGGTTTGTGGATAGCTATCTCATTGGTAAAAAGTAAGGACTAGAACTTTGTGCTGAGTAAAGAACATAGTGACCGCTCAACCATAAGTTTTTGACTTATCAAACCTAGTCTAATAGCTACTGGAATCAATTGAATATCTACAGGGTGTTGGCGTTCCAGAAGTGAAAATGCCCACATATAAGGGGGTGGTATGAAAGTGGTAAAACCATACTTAACAACAGTAGGAGCACACAGAGTTGGGAGGCACTTCTCCATTGGCCAGTGGAATGTCGGTTGTGTGTGGCCACATCCCTACCAAGTAAAAGCTATATAAAGAGTAGAGCAGTGAAAAGTCTTATTTTCTCAGCTCAGTCATGAGGGTTAAAGAATCTTGTGGGTAAAGCTAGACAACTCTGTAGAGTCAAAATAAGAAATGGTAGTTGAATATGACATACTTTTGGTAAATGAAGCTGTGTTTTATAAGTGACTCCAATAATAAGGCATAAGTTGCTTTAATAATGCTTCAATCAAGCAATTAACTTGTTTCAACCCCATTTCCCTTAAAAAGATAAAGTTTTTGTGTTCAAAATTGTGTACAAATAAAACCACATCGCAAATTTCTTAATGAAACTATTATATCCCCCATCTTTTGAGAATCCTGCCAAGTAGTTAAATAATATTTCCCTGTGTGACTTGTTGAGTAGAATTGGTTGTACTCAATCTTGTTTTATTTCCCACCAGAACAGATACCAGAAGAAGAATGGGTGTTTTAAGTTTTTTATGTTAGGGTTACAACCGCACTTAAGCATTCATGTGGGAATTTTCTTCGATTCTTCTTAATGTAAGTTAAGCTTGGGCTTGAATACCCGTTAAATTTCTAGGCAATATTATAGTCAAGTTAACTCTTTTAAAATATTCATAAGCAAGCATGACATTCCTTCTGTCCGCATCTGATCTCTTAGGCTGTTGTGGGACGCACGACGTCCCTATTCTTAAAAATGGGACTATTACACGAGCGACGCCGGGATGAGGAGCCAAGGGTGGCTGACAGCGTGCGAAAAGAGGGCAGCGGCATCCTCGCAGTGAGTGATGCCAAGGACAAGGAGCCAAGGGGCACCAACGATATGTTTGTGCTTGTGATTTAGGTTTTGTTCGTTGCGTCATTGGCTTGAGTTCTAGTTTGGATCACAATATGGACGCTGAGCCAAAGTGGTTGGCGAGAGCATCCTTCCTAGTTTCCTAATTCCTAGTCTACATTTCCTACATTTTTAATTTCTAAATATTAATTATTATTAATAAAAAATTAGTTTTGTAGGCTACATCAGCATTTATGTACTGCCAGTTAACTCTTGCATATATCCTCTGAAACTTACTCTTTATTCTAAGTCTTTGTTACTTCATTCCGAAGATACTAGGAAAAAGTTGGGACCCACATTGTATTGTGGTGCCTGAGTCCTAATTATGATTTGTTTTGTAATGGTGCTCCAAACTAGCTTATGACTTATGATTTATGGCTTACGACTTCCCTCAAACAAATAAACATGATAGTTTCTCTGCTATCATTTCGAAGTAGCTTATCGGGACAACCTTTTTTAGATGATTTATCAGCTTATCGTCATTTGGATCGTTCACACAAGTGCTCGTGTTAGGGCCAAAAACCATAAGCTGCAGCAATAAGTCATGAGCTACAAATGAAAATGAACCCACCTAAGTTTAGGGTCCATACTTTCAGAAATAGGACATAGTAATAGTACCATGAAAACTATTGCCTAATAGGACTTATCAATATGTCTCATGAGAAGACGAGAGTCGGTGTGTATGAGGACCATCGTGCCTCAAGGGCCCTTGCCTTTCAAAGTCTGAATAGCAACACCTCATATTCCTCCTGTTGTTGGTTGTCGAGAAGTCGAGGCATGCTGCATATGCCAAACTTCGGCCTTTGGGTATTGTTACAATGGCCCCTACGCCTACGCCCACTGCATAGTACACTCCATTCATGTGCAGGGTCCACACTAGCTCTGGAGATAGCTGACAGGCCTGGTGGCCTACGGGGGTCCATTTGGTGACAAAGTCCTCTAGTATTTATGATTTCATCATGGTACACGCGACGTAGGTGATAGAGAAGGGGGCCAGGTCAGTTGCCTACTTGCCGATGCGGCCTTTGGATTCCTTGTTTAGTAGCATCTCCCCGAGGGGGAACGATGAGGGCACGGTGATGCTGTGGACCATGAAGTAATGGTGCAGCTTGCATGAAGCCATGAGCAAGGCATAAGCTAGCTTCTCTAGCTTGGTATATAGTGTCTTTGCTCTTTGGAGGTCTTTGGAGACATAGTAAACCGACTGCTGAGCAGATCCCTCCTCTAGTACGAGCACCGCGTTGACCACTTGGGGCATTGTGGAGAGGTATAATAGTATTAGAGCCTCTGGTGTTGGACACATGAGCCTAGGTGGCTCGACAAGGTACTCCTTCAAGTCCTAGAAGGCCTGTGTGCACTCGTCAGTCCACTAAAAATTGCCTGAGCTGCGATGCATCTTGAAGAAGGGTAGTGCTCACTCCATCGCCCTTGAAATGAAACAACTAAGGGCAGTTAGATTATTCGCAAGCCTTTGGACCTCCTAAACAGTCTTGGGAGTCTCCATGGATAGTACAACGTCGATCTTGTCGGGGTTAGCTTAGATTTCTCTTCCCAATACAAGGAAATTGAGCAACTTGCTAGCTCAAACTCCGAAGATGCACTTCTCTGGGGTAAGCTTTAAGCCCACCTATCAGAGGTTGTCGAATGTTTTCTTGAGGTCTGCGTCATGGATGTCGCCCGAAGGCTCTTAATGACCACGTCTTTGATGTAGGCCTCGATGTTGGAACCCAGCTATGACATTAGGGTGAGTGCGATGAGTCTGGTGAAGGTGGGCACCGGCATTTTTTAGCTTGAAGGGCATCTTGACAAAGTAGTACATCCCGTTGGGGACTATGAAGCTTGTCTTTGCCACATCCTCCTTTGCCATGTGTATCTGGTGATAGTAGGAGTATGCATTGAGAAAGCTCATTATATCGCATCCCGTTGTCGCATCCACTAGCTGGTCAATACACGGCAACAGGTAGTTGTCCTTAGGGAAGCTTTGTTGAGGTTAGTGAAATCGACGCACATACGTCAAGTTCCGTTGGCCTTTTTCACCAGCACTAAGTTGGCGAGCCAGTCGGGGTGGACCACTCCTCTGATGATGCTAGAGGCCCTTAGCTTGGCCACCTCCACCTTGGCAGCCTCTTGTCTATCGAGCGACATTCACCGCATCCGTTATTTGACTAGCTTCGTGTTAGGGTGCAACATTAACTTGTGTTTGATGATGGAGCGGTCTACCCCAGTGATGTCATCAGGTGACCATGTGAAGACGTCTACATTCTTGTAAGCATGGCCATCAGGTTTTGCTCAACTTCGGACGTAAGGCCGCCTCTGACCGATATCTGCTTCAACGGGTCCTCTAGGTGAAGCAGCACCCTCTTCACCTCGCCGTCTAACTTTGACTTCAACATCCATCCTAGGGCGGAGGGAGTTGGTGCCACAGAGGGAGGCACGGTGCCTTCGCTTATGGTGTGTACCTTCCGGTGTGCACTTTGGATGCCCACTTCGATTTGTCATGTGAGGTCTGAATTGCCAAGCACTGTGATGACTCCGCGGGAGCCCAGGAGCTTCATGCATAGATAGTTGTGGGGTTGAATCACGCCAAATGTGTTGAGGGTAGCCTTTCCTAGAATGGCGTTGTAGGGATACTAGAGGTCTACTACATCGAAGTTGATGACTCCATGTCTGATTTGCTCGCCTTGTCAAAGGCTACCTCGAGCGCTATTTGTCATAGCATATTGACTAGCTGTCTGCCTAAGCCCTACAGGGGTATGCCTGGTGGCTCCAACCTGCTTCACAAGAGGCCCATCTGATCAAAGGCGCCAATGAACACGAGGTTTGTGGAGCCACCTCCGTCGACTAGGATTCACCGGACATCATAGCCCACAATGCTGGCTTTGTTTACCAGGGGGTCTTGATGGGGGAAGTATACTCCGAACACATCGTCTACCTTAAAAGTGATGTCTACTTGGGCCCATTCTGGGACCACTTGTGCGGCATATGCGTCAATGTGATGGATCTAGCGCGCATAGGACCTTTGCAGTCTCTCGAAGGAGAATTCGAGGGATGACCTACCCGTGATGACATTAATCACCCTGTGGGGGCTAACTTCGGGGCCCTACATTCACAGCATGGCTAGAGGCGGTTGAACGAGGGGTGCCTCTAGGAGCTACTTTACATACACCACCACCTATGTCCTTGTGTCTTGGGCACGCTCCTTAGTTATGCATTCGTGAAACACCATGATGGAAGGGCAATCACGAGTGAGGTGATCTTCTCGATCATGCACTTCGCACCATGGTCCTTACTGGCGCTAGTCTTCGCAGCCCTGGCCCTTTCCATGCCCGTGGCCCCTCTGATCACGACCGCAACCTCCAGGGGCAGTGCTCTCCTTAGCTCCTCCTTCAATGCTGATGACGTATCTGGACCACGTTACCCTTCTTCTTGTGGTTTTATTCCTCTTTTTGAGCCATGGGGTGATCTTGGCTCCAGAGGCGGTTGGCATGACATCTATCTCACATCGCATCGCATCTTCTTCTGCCCTAGCATACTCCTTCATCTTATCTAAGAGCTTGGCCACCATTTTTATAGGCTTTCGTGCATTGTACTCCATGAGTGGGCCCTTTTAGAGGCCTCAAATGGTCATTTCATTGACGTCCTTCACCTGGCAGTGAACCTTCACAAAGCGTCAAAAGTAGGCCCACAACTTCTCTCCCAGTGCCTATCTCATCGTGAAGATATGGTCGACGTTGACCCGCTCTATGTAGTTGCCTTGGAAGTTGTTATGCATGAGGTCCTTGATCTGCTCCCATGCATATATGTAGCTGGGGATGATGATAAGAAATTAGAAGAGCACAACTCCCTAAAGTGTAAGTGGCAAACCCTTTGCCTTCATCGAGTCAACTCCTCCCGTCGCCTCGATGGCTACCTTGTAAACACGTAAAAATTCATGAGGGTCAATGTCGCCCTTGTATGGCTCCACTGTGGGCATCTTGAAATCTTTCGTACAAGCACTTCGCTATAGACCTATGAAGAGGGGGACTCGGGGTCCACTCGCTGAGGTGCGCTAAGACTCTAGCGCTAGCTTTGCAGTTCTCTGTCTCCTCGGTAGCCACCTCTGCTGCCACTACGATGGGCGCCGGCTGACTTTGATTTTCCTGCATCTCGCACATGGCCCTCCACAGATCTGCTAGTTCTCACTGTAGTGTTCGACAGATTGCTTCGAGGGTGCCTCTGCCCATGTTTAGCATGAGGGGAGGGATGCCCTCCACCCCTATGTGGTGACGGCGATGGTATCGATGCCAGCAGAGGTCCCCACTTGGGCAGTGCGAGCCCCATCATCCCGGTTGGTCGCCATAGCCGGATCCTCTATTGGTGATGCCTCCTGCCCCATTGTTGGCACTGTTGCCAAAGGACCTCCCTTACCTATTGTGGATCCACTCGCCATTGTGCTAGTGTGTCATCACCATGGGACGGGGGGCCTTCGTGGACCGATTCCCTTGCTCTTGCCATGGTGGTTTCAGTGATAGTGCTTCTATTTTTGCTTCGGGGTCGATGTCGCCACCTTTTTTGGGGTCGATGTTGTCACCTTCAGTGTTATTGCGTCCGAACGCTCTTACCTCAGCTCACAACTTCTACACCAATCCTGAAGGACAACACCAACTATTGTGGTTACGAACCAAACAGTAAGCAAGGGGCTATAGGGAGGCCACAAAGGAGCTACCCAAAGCCTTATAAGCTATGGAGAGCATATGTAAGATCACGGATAGGGCATAGGGATATCTTCTTGGAAAAATGAGTTCCTCCCCCCTCATGGTGCAGAGGCACATATTTATAGCCATGAGGAAGTTATGTACATAAATGCCCCTATCTGTCTCTACACTTGTAGGGGTAAATATGCTATTTTCCTAGCTTATAGGTACATAAATGCCCCTATCTGGGTCTATACTTGCAGAGGTAAATATGTCATTTTCTTAGCTTATAGGCCCTTTTTGGGATAGCTAGATTGTCTCTTGGTGCATATGGGTCAACTGGGCCAAGGTGGGGGCCATTCCCCCCAACATTTCTCTCTCTTGGGCTTCGTGTCCTTTTCTTCTTTTTCTTATGGTGCTTGCTTTCGCTCGGGTTTGATGATGGACTTTGTGCTCTGGACTACTGCTCTACTGGTCGGCGAGACACGAGACACGCTACTCTGTCTACTGTACCGACGGAATGGGCATGACTGTTGCGATCTTGCGCTGGTTCGAAGGCCTCAGAACAACTCATGCGAGACACGCCAGGACCAAGGGAAGAAAACACGATTTACTTCTTTGCACTTGGACCACAGGGAAAAAATGAAGGATAGACATGTGCGCTGTCTCAGAACCGAGGACTGAAAACCTGTTGTGCTTGTACTATCTTTGTTTCGCCGCTTGGCTTTAACTCTGGCTTGGAGACGAAAAACGAGCTGTTTAGGTCTCGGATTTGATAAAAAAATTATTACAATGTTGATGTCGTGCGTGCCGCCCTAGGAATTGGGATCACTCTTGCTGAGGCAGTGGATCAAGCCTGTTTTTTGTGGCTGCGGCTTATGGCTTTTAGCTGCGGCCTATAGCTTTTGGTTGTTCATATGAGAGATTACAAAGTAACTGAAATTCATGTGTGGCTTTTGCCGATATAAATGAAGTCGGTATAGTATGTACTACAATTAACTAGTAGACCCTATCTTGAAAAGACACTTTGTTTAAAAGTTAGTTACTATAGAAAAGCCAAAAGCTGAAGTCAAAAGCCACAAACGAACTGGCCCTCAATCCGGTGTGCTAATACTACTTGCTATAAAACGTATGGTAAAAATAGAAGATGAAAAGAACAGGAGACGAGGATTTAACGTGAAAAATCCTTGTGAGAAAAACCACAGACACACGAATGCGAAATTCACTATATGAGGAGATATTACAATGAGACCCTTGCTCTTTCTATTGACTACTATGGTGTATATGTATAGGGTGAAGGAAATGAGTCCTATATAGAGAGAAAACTGAATTAGTGTCGGTTGTTACTGGTTGGAACCATATCTGATACAACATGTGCATAGCTTTGGTACCGGTTATAACACGTCTGGCATATCCTACACGGATACCGTGCGAAATCGGATCAACTTCAATACTTGATGTAAGAATTACTATGCAATTAAGGCCCACAACACATTTACTTGTATTGAAAACCACCAGTCCTGAAAACTGCTCTCAGTTGTCGGCATCAAACGCTCCGCTGATCAATCCACTTTGTCCACAGCGCAGATGCAGTCTCCACCCAACATACCCTCCTCTAATGGCCAATTTTGCAGAGAGAGAGTTGGCCACTCCTAACAATGTAATGTTGCAAGAAAGGTTATTTATTATTTTGAAATCTCATCTCGCTCACTCCAAAAGAACGAAAAGAAAATATGCATCTTATTGTTCAGCCGATAAAACTTAACGCCACCACTGCCGATCTTCTAGGTGTGCACCGATGCCTCTAAAGTGAACGATTAGGCTTATAGCTTCTAAAGTGAACGATTAGGCTTACATGATGCAGTAATTGTGCCAGGAACATCCTAAGATCATTTTCCATTGGCCAATTTATATACCACTGGTTGAGAATTTTGCTGTTCTAGTGTTACTTATGGTCAGAATAAGAATGCTTACCTGCAGGTCATTGAGCCCTCTCTACAAGGATGTACATGCTTGACGAATGTCATTCAGGTGTGCCTGTTTTGCGGTTCTTGTCTATTGATAGTAGCTGATTGCAGCAAGGTGATAAAGAACTTTGAAGAATGTTGGTTACTGATTTCTGCAAGAAGTTGCGGGCCAAGGGCGTAGCCAGTAGTGAGGCTTCGTAGGGCTCGAGACCACCCTCCGCTGGTATCGGTTACCCTGCATGAGGTATCTTTATTGTATTTGTTTTTTCTTTTGGATTTGTTTCTCTTTTATTTATGTATGAATTTAGATTGTATAAGCTCAATTTGTTATGTTTGTCTAAATTTATCTTAGTCCTCGCTTTTTAGTTAAAAATAGCTTAGTCCTTCGAGCCTCCCCTCCAATTTCATTCTGACTTCGCCACTATTGCGGGCTACGTGTCTCGAGGTGTAAGTTACTAAAACATTGGGTGGCATTACGAGTATGAATGATCTTGTAATTTCATCTTCCGTTTGTTGCAATTGCATTATCTGGGTTTTGTGTGCGGTGCATCTCCGGTGTGCGTGCCACACCACCTTTTGTCCTCCTAGCATCTTGATTTGTTCTTGTAGTATATAATGTATATATCACATGTTTTGGTGTCATCTTTGCTTCGTTGCAATAACTTTTTCACTCGAGGCATGAACGAATATATTTTTCATTTTAGTTTGTGTGTTTAACAGGCTGCTAACTCTATGTAAGTTTTAAACAGCTTTCAGTTTGTCTGATTGTTCAGCCCATCTCTCTAATGCAACATGTGAGCTCGTAGAAAAAAATTACATGGTCTGTTTTATAGGAGGCATCGGTGAAAACTGCACGTCTGCTTTACAATTATTAGTGGGCTTTATAATTAGACGTTGTTTATATTGACATGTAAAAAGCTGATTTTCTATAGTAAATAATTTTTTTATAGTATCTAATTTTCAAATAGAATATCTTTTCAATGTGAGATTTATTAATCGATTGTAGTACACACTACAACAACTTTATCTATATCGGCCTAAATTGCATTTGAGTGTCTCTTTACAAATTTCTCTATAAATTATTATTATTTATAAGTTAAAACTAAAAAGCCTAAACTTTTCTATAAATTATTATTATTTATAAGTTAAAACTAAAATACTTCGTGAACGGGCCCTGAGACGAGCACATGCATAGTTAGATGAGCACATACATCCACGCACATGGTCTGCATTTATTTCAAACAGTGCAAAGTTGAATGGATCCATCTTACGTGACCTGAAGAGAGATGGCAGCCACATGACTCTTACCACCTATGAACAGTGCAAGGCCCTTGTTCAACCTTGTGAGCATCGCACGGAAAACCTGTTTCCTGTCTCAGGCGGCAGCTCCGACTCCGACGCCGGAGGGAAATTGTGCTAGAGGATCACGGCTGGTGAGTTTGCGCTGCTTGGAGCTTCTTCCTTTGCGTCTTCAATCTTGCATCGTGTGACATTATCCATGTGGTTTTTTTCTGCTTTGTTCTAGCATCAAGGAGAAAAGAGACATCTTCGTCCTTGACGTGCACCCATTTCCATAAACCCCATCTTCTCCGGGAGCAGACAGAGCAGAGACATTCCATAGCAAACAGGGAGCAATGGCTGAGTCTGCTTTTACTGCTGTGTTTGGGAGCGTGAGCAGCATCGCTGTTCAGGAGACCACATTATTATGTGAAGTGACCACCGAAGTGGAGTTCATGAAATTTGAGCTGAAGCGGCTGCAGTGCTTCCTTAAGGACGCTGATGACAAGAGGAGGTCAGGAAATGCAGGTGTTGCTAACTGGGTGAGCGAGATCAGGGATGCAGCATATGAGGCTGAGAATATCATCGAAGTTGCGGAGTACATGCAGAAGAGAAACAGGATCAAGAAGGGCTTCCTGGGTGCCATTTCAAGGTATGCTCACTTACCGAGCGACTTGATTACCTTTCATAAAGTTGGTGTTGAAATTCAACGAATAAAAAGGAAGATCATTGAGATACATGAGAGTGCAAACCGTCTGAAAATTGTTGATTTGGGTAATACTTCAACAGAGAATGATCATGTTAAGGATGGATTTCCTCAAGATTACCATCTCGTGCATCAAACGTTTGAAGATGATGTTGTCATTGTTGGTTTTGAGGAAGAGTGCAAGGAAATAGTGGAAAAGCTAGTTGACCAAAAGAGTAAGCTTAATGTTATCTCCATAGTTGCTATGGGTGGGGCGGGAAAAACTACACTTGCCAGAAAAGTCTATAGTTCATCTAGAATTAAAGAGCAGTTTGTCACAGTTGCTTGGGTCACTGTATCTCAAAAGTTCAAGGGTATTGATTTAATGAAGGATATTATGAAACAAATAACAGGGGACAGGGATGAGTCCAGAGCAATTGATCAGATGCAGGAGTATGATGTGGGAAAGAAGATCCATGATTTTCTATTGCACAAAAGATACTTAGTCGTGCTTGATGATGTGTGGGAAACAGATACATGGAACCAAATAAATAGAATGGTTAAAGTATTTCCAGATGCAAATAACGGTAGTAGAGTACTGTTAACCACACGAAAGAAAGATGTTGCAAATCATATTCAAATGCCAACCCATGTTCATGATCTGAAGCTCTTGGATGAAGAGAGTAGTTGGGAACTTTTTAGTAGCAAAGCTTTGCCGTCATACAAAAGGTCTACGATTTGTAATCTGGACGAGTTTGAAGAACCGGGGAAAAAGCTTGCAAAGAAATGTAATGGCTTACCACTTGCGCTTGCAGTTCTAGGAGGTTATCTATCAAAGAATCTTGATATAGAAGCATGGTCGGATGTACTTTTGAGTTGGACATCAACAAAAGATAGGCAGATGATGCGAGAGATCCTAGCTCGCAGTTACAATGACTTGCCAAGTCATTATATGAAATCCTGTTTCCTCTATCTTGCTGCTTTCCCTGAGGATTATGTTATAGATGTGTGCTATCTTATCCAATTATGGATAGCTGAGTGCTTCATTCCACATACACCAAAGCACAAACTGGAAGAAACAGCACGCAAGTATGTAACTGAGTTAGCTCAAAGAAGCTTGGTCCAAGTTGTTAGCAAAAACATGGCACATAGATGGATTGACGAAATAAGGATTCATGATATTTTACGTGACTGGTGCATAGAAGAAGCAAGACAAGATGGCGCTCTTGATGTCATTGACGAAATTGCAGGTCAAGCTTCATCTCCGCTCTTTGTATATTGCAATGTATTTCCCAGTATGTTGATTTCTTGCTGACATATGGATTTACTCAAAAAAAAATTGCAGGTCAAGCTGGTGCATCATCATCCAATACCATGACATCCTATCGTTATTCTTTTCAGAACTTCTGCAATGATAAGATTTTCCAAGAAACACCTAATCTCCGAACTCTGCTTGGCTTTGGACTTCCATCAATGTCCCTACCTAAGCTGAGATTCCTGAGAGTTCTTCATGTAGAAAATTCAAGCCTAAAGAATTTCTCTATGGCAATGGGCGGCTGCACTCACCTAAGGTGTCTCAGGTTGATAAATTGTAAAGAGGTCACGCTCCCTTCTTCAATTGGACAACTCCTTTACTTGCAAACTATAGATCTGACTGGCACCAAATTGGACACGTTAGTACCAAACTCCCTGTGGGCTATCCCTACTCTAAGGCATGTTTACCTTGAAAGGGGGTTTTCTCCACCAAGGATTGTCCAACAGAAAGAGCTCCAGACCTTATCATTAGATTTTCAAGGTGGTGATAGTAAATATTTCTGGAGTGACATGGTGACGTTTTTGGGCCAAATGACCGAACTAACTGCCTTGTCCTTGGACATGGCACACATGCCAGCGGAGATGATTAAAATATTGGCGAAAAACATGCCTCGACTGGTTGATGTTTTTCTTGACGGATTCAATGTGCTCGATAAGTTTCCTGAGAGCCATCTCCTCCCACAAAGTCTACGGACCCTCCTTCTATTTGCTGACGTCATTAAAGAAGACCCGATGCCGATCCTGGAGAAGCTTCCCTGTCTTGTTTACTTGTGGCTAGGTGGCTATGAAGGCCGAATTGTGTCCTACTTAGGGCTGGATATCGAGCTGGCTCGGCTCGGCTCGGCTCGGTCTGGCTCGGTAGGATAACGAGCTGGCTCATTATAACTAACGAGCTAAAAAGCCAGCTCGGCTCGGCTCGACAAAAAGCTCGAGTTAGCTCGTTTGGCTCGTGAGCCAGGGCCAAAAAATATCTCCATCATATATTCATCCATGGAAGTTTGGCTCGTTAGGCTCGTTTGGCTCGTTTGGGTACAATAGAGTACAAATTAACACATGCATGGCTCGTTTGGGTACAATAGAGTACAAATTTACACATTAACACATGCAATAGAGTACAAATTAGGTCCATGGAAGCAGCATATGCATATCTAAATTCCTGGAAGCATGGCTCGTTTGGCTCGTGAGTGGCTCGCGAGCTGGCTCGAGTTGGCTCGTTATAGCTAACGAGCTAAAATCTTGGCTCGGCTCGGCTCGTTATCCTAACAAGCCGAGCCGAGCCGAGCCAGCCACGAGCCGAGCGAGCTAACGAGCTTCGAGTTTTTCGTCCAGCCCTAGTCCTACTCCACCCAAGGGTTCCCTCGCTAGAACAGTTGCGCCTTCGACAGTTTTCCAGTGAGGAGTGGAGGATAGAGGTCGGGGCAATGCCAAGGCTCTCCGAACTGACATTTGCTATATGCTGGAAGATGAGTAAGCTCCCCGAGGGGTTGCTGCACCTGCCATCCCTCAAGGAGCTACGTCTGAGGGGCATGCCCCAGATTTCTAGAGATGACAACACTTGCGAAGAGCTGCAGCGGAAAGGATGCAAGGTTGGTAACTATGTCCCCTCCCCTACTTGTCATTCTTTCACTTTCTTAGATTTGACTGGTATTTGCCTTCAGGATTTTAAGTGCCTCATATAAATATTTGTAGTACATGGAAACAAGCAGCAATATACTTAATAAATGCCATTTAACTTATTTTTGACTTTCTCTACATTGCTACCTTGTTTCGCCGTAACTAGGATCATTTTATTTTGGCAAAATTCACTCTATCTTCTATACTAATTGGAAGCTCCTCTAGAAGTTTTCACGATAATCCTACGAGGTAAAACGGTTAGAAATTTTTATATTAATCAGAAAAATCTTGAAATTCCCATATTAATAAAAAAAACATCTTGACCATCTATTGGTGTAATATACAGTGTAGATTAGTTCTGGATATTACCATGGCTTACCGAAAATGCACACAACTCATGCAGTCTAAAGCTATATCACGGACTCGTGTCTTCAAACCAAAACCAAGAGTACCAGTCTAGGAAAAAAAAAGGACGGACGACGAGGGCCTGAGAAGCTTCACGCGTCTAGGCAAGACACTGCCAAGTGCCAACCCTACCTAGCAGCATCTTGAGCATATTGATCACATGAGCATATTGATCTCCCCAGTGGTATGCTCAAATTAATCCATATTGCTTCTAGACTGAAAATTTTAGGACAATTAGATAAAAGGGAAAAAAATAGAAATTTGAACGTTAATCAAAAGAAAAGACAACATTTGCCCATCTATTCATTTTTTTTACATGTATAGTCTAGAGCTTAACAAACATGTTATGTCTCTTAATGTCCTCATATAGAAAGACATACTTAATCGGACATGAAAAAATGAAGCAACACACAACCGAATCATAACACGGAAAGACGACAAGGCTAAACAAAACCATAATAACGAAGAACATCATATGCATGGAGCAGAGGAAAAAATAATGCCACACACGGTCTCCACAAATTTTATAAAGCCCTGTTTGGATACGCTTAAAATCCGATTCTGGGTAGAATTAAGTACATCTCAAGTACTGTAAAATTTAGATTCTTTCAAACAGGGCTTTGATTATTTTTTGATTCTTTCAACCACCGCGGTGGGAAAAATCAGCATTTGCACTGAGAATCCAAAATCCTGTACCGCAAGCCCCATCAGGATTATTCAGATTATTCAGATCGCAGATTCTTCAGATCGTGACTTATCAGAAAATCTTGATCAAATTAAAATCGATTCTCAGATAAGCGTATCCAAACAGGGCCTAAGATTGATGGGCTCTGAATTCTTGGTGGAGCTGGATTTGGTGCTCTTTATATAACTTGCATGTATGTATGGCATGAAGTATATACTATCGGAGATCGATTCCTCACCATAATTATAGGATATATAAAAGCTTGAAATTCCCACATTAATCCATAAGAAGTAAAATAGCTAGGATATCATCCATCTATAACAAAATCGGCTCAAATCATCATCAAGTGGCAGCATGCACGTGTGTACAAACTACTAAATTAGCAAGTAGAAAGTAGGCTGTCTCCGAGGTCACAAATATTTTTGCAGATTCACACGGGATAGTTCAGATACAAAGCTCATCATAATGTTAAAGATAAATTTTGAATTAAAGCTGGCTCATCAACGCCATTGACCAGTGCAAAATGACTATGCTGCCCTTAATGGTACAATTCATGAAAGGGAAATGCCATTCGACAGTGGAGGGAATAGTTGGCGCCAAAAATTTAGTTGGCCAGCAGATTGGTCGGACACTTGGGAGGAAAAGGTTGGCACCCAAAAAAAATACCACATAACAAACTGCAATCATCACTTGATTAGTAGCGCATAACCTTCAATAAACATGCCTTAGACATAACAAAATACTCCCAAGGATTCAAACATCACAAAGTACATCTCAAGTAGTACAACATCTAACTTAACATACCCATTCGTGGTTTGTAATTTGACATCACAAAATACTCCAAGGTTCCTGACATTACAAAGTAGATCACATTGTCTGATCTAACAGCACATAACACTAGGTGGCTTCCAGGGTTGAATAATGGTAGATGCAGCTATTGCTGCTGGTTGGACAGATTTCTTAGTAACTCTAGGTGGCTTCCAGGGTTGAATGATAGATGCAGCTGTTGATGGTGTGGCTGCACTGTTGCTTGGCGTGGCTCCATCTGTATGAATGTTGAGCATCAATATACGAAATACTAAACAGCTCAAAGTTCATCCTTGGACCACAATTCCTAGCAGTACAACATAAATAAACCAGAACATTTCAACATTTTCAACATGCATGTGCTGGAGGCTTGGGGTTGGAGATTTTGCCTCAGAATCTGATGAAGTGAGTTGGGGAGGAGTAGGAGAGAGGAGTGAGAGACAACCAGGGGCATTTACTGTCATTTTGAAAACAATCTGACGTGGCTTTCTACTGGCTAGCCAACGGAATGTGACAGGAGTCACATTTCGAGAAGAAAACTCATAAAGCAGTGGTATATTCATAGTAAGGCAATTTTGGATGGTATTTTTAGAATTTCAGGTTTGACAAATGGCATATAACAAATTTTCCTATCAATTCCGTAACTTGGTGTCATTCTCTTGTATGCTTTACACAGGTGACGAGGACTGGAATATGACAATCCTCTGGTTGTGGCTCAACCTTGATGCATGCATGAGTCGATGATTTCTGCAGGATGCATGTGTTACGGACTCCTCAATTATCCTTCATGCATGCCTTTGTCTTCTTTTTAAACTATGGTTTGATTATTTTAATCGAGTATCTCCAGTGTGTTTACGTGTTGGCCGTTAATATACTGCATTTTGTTTGTTTTTATGTAATGATAATAAACACGGAGTGCAGAATCTGTGCTTCATGGTAATACTGTCAGTAATTCTTGTAGATTGAGATTTTCGAATACAAACGTTTGCTCTGTTAACCGCTGTATTAATTACTGAGAGACCATGTGGAGGTCGCCTCATGGTTGTGATGAGTAATTGACTCTTAATCTAGTGAGATTGAGTTTGGTTTTTGAAGTTTGAGAGGAGAATGGGTCTCTCTGTTGGTTCCTAAGCCCCTACGACTTGCTTGGCAATAGCCTTACGACCACATTGTTTGTTGTCTTGAGCGGCTGGAAGTGTTCGACCACCGCAGCGCTTTTTGGCCATGGTCGAAGGGCACCAGAAGAAAGTACGACCGTTTTGGCCGTGGTCGGAAGTCAGCCATGCTGTTTACGACCACACTGACAGCGGTCGGAAGCCGAAAACCTCGTTTACGACCACTTTGGCCCTGATCGAAAGCCTCTATGACCACATTGGCCATGGTCGGAGGTCGCCAGATAGCTTTACGACCACCTTGGGTGTGAACGGAGATCATCAGAAGAGGTTACGACTGGTTTGGTCGTGGTCGGAAGGCTGTACGACCACGTTGTGGCGTTTACGACCACTCTGGCTATGGTCGAAGGCCATCGGAAGCAGCTACGACCACATTGGCCGTGGTCTGAGGTCGTAAGTCGAATCTACGATTGCTGTGGTCGGAAGTCGGCGCTCGGGCGTACGACCATATTGAGTAGTCGGCGCCTTACGACCACGTTGTAGCGAGCTTCAGCGCTCGGGCATGCGACCACGTGGGTTGTCGGCAAACTTCGACTACGACCACGATGGGAAGTCGGCGGACTCCGACCACATGGTGAAGTCGTAGACCTCGTGCATTTATTGGTTCATCATTTCGATCGGTCAGATGACAGAACGACTTGGGATGAGGTCGTAGACTTTGAGCGATAAAGTCGTAGCATTGTTGTGTGTGGTCGTAGGCTTAGTACGACTTGGTGATCTGCCTTACGACTTGGTACTTGTCACGATCGGGTGCAGAAGTCGAAGCCCGTGGGATCAGTGATCCTAGGCAATTGATTGGTGATCGGTTGAGGCCGTTCGACTTGGTGACTGGCTTGATAGTCGTAGGATCGACTTGGTGGTCGGCTGAGCTTTACGACTTGGTGGTCGTAAAGGCTCGTGACTTGATGTCTAGCTCTACGTCTTGGTAGTCGTAGGAGTTGGTACGACTTTGTGATCATAGTGACCTGTCTGTGGTAGTCGTTGCAAGCTAGCGATGGTCGTAGCTTGTGTCTTGACAGTCGTAGCAGCCTAGTGAATGGTCGTAGGCTGCTGGCACTTCATGTGTTGTGCATTCGAGTGGTCGTAGGGGGTTTACGATCAGGTTCTGTGCTGTGACACTTTGGTTGTACCGATGGTTTGTCTGTTGTCTGGTGCGGTGCTATGTGACGGTTTGCTTGTCTGTGTGGCTGCAGGACTTCGGAGCTATTTCATGGTGAGGCGTGGGAGGACCGGGACTAGGCACAGGAGGTGTTGAGGTCCAGACGGTCGGAGACGCCGAAGATGATTGAGGCTGGTGAGGTGGTTGCAAGTCGGGGAGACAAGGAACCGGAGCAGGAGCTGCCGGAGGTGGACACAACGTGCAACGGCAAGAAGGATCGGGACTAGGCTCAGGGAGGAGCTGAGGTCCAGATGGTCAGGAGGCCGGGTGCGGTTGTGCACAGCGAAACAGACTGGGACTAGGCTCTGGAGGAGTTGAGGTCTGATCGGTCGAAGGCAGGCGCGGACGTGCGGAGACAAGTCTTGGTGAGGCTAGGATGGTCGGGACTAGACATGGGAGATGTTGAGGTCCAGAACGACTAGGTGAAGCCGAAGAAGACTTGGGGCTCAAGGTGGTTGCGTGCGCGGACCGGGACTAGGCTCTGGAGGAGTCGGAGGTCCGATCGGTTGGAGGAAGGTTCGGTCGTGCGTGATCAGCAAGGAAACGGGAAGCTTCCGGGAAGGTGCGTGAGGGCAATTTGGAGAATTGACTCAGGCCTGCAAAGGGAAGCGGTTTCCTGTAAAAGCACTGGAGTGGTTGGCGCTAACGGGTAAAGCAGTGGAAAACCCGGTGTTAGGTGGGGTTTACGGGTTAGCCCCAGTGAGGACTAATGGGTGGATCCATTAGGTCAAGTCTCGTGCGTGAGGCTATAAAAGGAGAGGGGAGGCAAGTGTTGGAAGTGAGTTGGCCGGCTGGGCCTTGGAGGCAGCCGCCTCTCCCTCCCATGGGAGTCTGTGAGTGTGTTCTTGGGATTGTGTGAGAGAGAGAGGATGAGTGAAGAATCCATGTATGAATAATCGAGAAAGAGAGAAAGAGAAGAGGTGTGAGCTCCTCTCTATGCTCTCCGGGCGTATCGGGATTCCTTGTACTCCTTGATGGTTGGAATGAAAACTCTGAGTTGTGTTCTCTGTCTTGTGTTTGAATGATTTGTTTGTGCTCTCTTTGTTCCTTCGTATATCTGTGTTCTTGGCTTTCTGAAATCGCAGTGACATGTGGGTTTTACTCCAAGCCATCTTGGCTATTCTAGTCCCACGAGCGGTTCTATTCATCAACTCTGGTACTTCTTGCTTTGAGTTGTGTTCTAGGTTTGAGTAGGCCTAGTTTTGATTTGCTCAGAACAGGGAATCTGTCTCAAGGCTATTTGGCCAGTTCATTCCCGAGAGCAAGAGTCGAATCGGAGAAGTGTTTGCGTCTCGCGGTCATGTGCCGAGTACATGCTCTGCATTCGCTACGACCACGTTGAGACTTTTGTGCATGAGTCGACCGAATTCTCTGTTTCGGTTTCGACCACGCCATTTGTCCAGATCTCAGCAAAGAAGTTTCTCACTGCCTTGGTTTTTCTCTGTCAAAGGACGTGAGTAAACGTTGTCTAAAGTCTCATACCCGATTGCTTTGTGAATCGCAAGATATTTGGAAATCAAAGCAAGTGGTCATGAGCTCTGGCTTGTCTTGTTGGTCGTGCGCGCCTTCTCTGTTTTCGGTCATTACTGTGCAGTCTCTTTGTTGGTCAGATCTCGGGTTTTCAGTGGATCATCTGTCTTACCGAGTGACTCGATCGACCACGAGTTGGCGTTCGATTTCTCTGAAACAGACGGACTATCTCTTTGTCAGATTGATCACGATAGATCCTTTCGACTGCCTTGTTTTGTCCTCGGCCAACGGCAGTTCTAGTTCGGGTGTCAGTCTGATCTTCTGTTCTCCAGTGAACATTCGATCTTCCTCTTCATAGCTTTGTAGCTATTGGAGAAGAAGATTGTGTGAATACTTGGAGAGATTTTAAGGCACCATTCACCCCCCTCTGGTTGCCAGTTCGGTCCTACAATTGGTATCAGAGCAAGGTTTGCTCTATATTTGATCTTAACCGATCTGGAGCATGGCAACTAGTTGGGGATCTTGTGAGCTTTTCTTTGCATCTTGCTTGGGGTGTTTTGCCAATGATGTCCTTTGCGACAAGAGGCTGATTTCGGTTGGAGGGTGATGATTATTTGCAAGCACAGTCACCGTACTGAGAACGGCGACGAGAGTAGTATTCGCAGGTGCTGGGACATGGTCATTAAGAGTTATGACCACAGTCTCAGTGGCCCCATCTGCGACTACACTTCGTCGACCTGGTGCTTTCCGTCGGTGCACAGCTCTCAGTACTTTGGTTTGTCTTGATTTACCCTGTTCTCCGATCAGATGATGAAAATTCTTTGAGGAGAGGAGTGCAATGATACGAGCACTGCATCTTGAGACTTTGTCACCTCTTTCATTTAAGAGGTGGACCCTTCCTTGAGCATAGTTCTTTTGTTGTCAGCACTTGTGCCTTTTGCTTAGTTGGCTAGTGCTTTTCTTGTTGGCTCTTCTCGTTAGTCCAAGGGATTTCTCTTTTTTAAGCAAGGATGGTGCTTTGTCCTTTTGACCATGTTTCATGGAGGACACTTACATCAATGCTCATTTTGAGAGAAGGATGGACATCTTCAGCATCGTAGACTTGTTTCTTTTGTTGTTGCTCTTTGTCTGCGTGCTGACCTGAGGAAGGACTTCCACCGCTTCTTAATTGGTAGACCTTGTTCGCCCAAACGAGGTGCGCACCTACAGTGAGAAGGTGTGAGTCTCCTTTGATGCTTTGGTTGGTTCTTTTCTTGGTTGTTCATGTGCCAGGATCAAGAAAGTCTTGAAAGAACACACGGATGATGATGATAAGAAGGACGAGCGTTAACTCATCATGAGCAAGGTAAAACCTCATTGTGACCTTGGTCTTGTCCAAGATGAATATACTTGCTCTTAGGGAGAATGTGAGATGCCTAGATGATAAATTGCTCGATTGTTTTTGCTAGGTGGAAATCTCATTTATCTTGTGTAGGTTGTGAGTCTAGTTCTGTAGATGGCGTAAATTTAATTTCTCTACTTGCGTGTTAAAATCTGAAAATGAGAAATTAAAATTTTGACTCACCACACTTGTGTAGAGGAGCTTGTTTCTGCTAGAGTTTGGATTAGTAAAGCCAAGTTCCTCTGCTGTGTCGTCGTTGTAATCGTAATGTCTTACGATCACAACTTCGGCTTCTCGGACGTAGTCGTAGCTTCATACGACCACGTCTCTCGGCTATAAACGTTCAAGACTACGCCTCTCGCGCTACGATGATGCTCATTTCTTCTTGACCGTAGTCGTAGCACGCTTCGACCACTATTTTCTGCTGAGTGGTTGTGTGGCAAGTCTTGAATTCCCAAGTACATGTCTACTAACCCTTCGGGGTCCAAGACTTGGGCACTATGTTCTTGTCTTTTGTAGGTATCTAGACGCTTGTTGGAGAACATGGGATTGATTGGAGTTTTAGTCTTCTGCCTCATCATGTGACTAGAACATTTATTGGTTCTCCACTACATGGCCTCCAAAAGGCATATCCTTTCACAGTTGGCGTCTTCACCTACTTTGTGAGCTATTCTTTACCTTCATGTCTCTATATACATGTGTTAGTCTTAATTGGCATGTTGTGTTTGTTCAGGTGCTCACTTATACCATACTGGCATGTTCTTTCTTCAATACTTTCATGTCATGCCTTTATGTGTATGTTGCTTAAGTATCCATATATCTTGTCATATTTGTTAGATGCTTAAGCTGACCTGACTTCATGAGCGAAGTAGAATGTGTATATTAGAAGTCAAGTATCATCATGACCTTGTGCTCTGTAGTATCTATCATGGTTCACATCTTGCTCCTTATGTTCATTCATCATTATTTATACATGTTAGCATACTTTTCATGATTCTGATTTGTCGTGTTGTATGTCTACATGATGTATGCACATGTATGGACAGTATGAGCTTGAGTATATCTTGGATAGATTTTCTATGTCATGATGTTTTGTTTATTCATGCCTTCTTATCTTTTCTGGTATACATGCTTATATCCATGCTAGCATATGCTTCTGTGATCTTTCCTTGTCACCTGCTATGTGCATGGTTGTGATTCATTGAGATACATGTTTACCTTGATCTTTCTCATTCCGGTTTTTGGCATGACATAAAATGTACAACACCTTGGTAGCATTAGTCTGTGCTTATGCTTAGACATCATGAGAACTGTGGATAGGTCACAAGCTTCTTCTAGTATTGGGTGGCTCTAGGCTCGCTGCTCTAGATGCTTTTGATGAGGGCTAGATTGAGCTTGTGGGGGGTGTGTTCTCATGCATTAATATTTGTAATGCTACTGTTTGTGGTCTTTTGTCTCAAGATCGATCATGCTCAGTATATCATTTACCCCAAGACTAGGACACCGTTGTTCCTCGTGGTTAAACCGCAGTCGTGTGAGGGGGAGATGGTGCGACTTTACGACCACTCCTTTGGTCATTACGACCACGTCGTAGCTACCACGACCATGGTCTGGACACTCGGCCGAACTCGTTTTATGACCTCGGCCAGGATGCAACGACCACGATCCAGACTCATCTGCGACTACGACCAAGACGCAACTACCACCACGACCTAGTTTCGTGTTCGACCATCCCGAATTGGACTACGATCATGAGCTGAACACATCTACGACCATGGCCGAGGCGACTTCGATCACTCAACCGAGGTCGGGACTCCTATACGACTACTACCAGGACTCTTCTACGACCACGACTACCAACCAAGCGACCATGACAGAGGTTTGTTCTCCTTGTGATCTTTCGTTGTTTTGCTTCCTCCACTTGGCTTTGCTTTGTTTATCTGTTCTAGTGGGAGGAAGGGTCCGATTGGTTAGACAGGAACCGACTCTAGGTGATATTGTCTCGATCACACTTCTCGTCCAAATGGTTCTCTAGAATTATTTACTACCTAGTTTGGGCTTTGGTTCTCTAGGATTCTCTTCTACCTAGATTGAACCTTTTCTTGGCCACTAGAGTCTTGTGCATTGACATAGTGTGCTTTTGCCCGTGGTATGAGGTTACAGACTAGAGATCATGTGGATAGGGTGTGTTTGGGAATCACCTCCTTGAGTTAGAACCCTCTTTTTCTGGTTTTTGCGCCAAATTTCTTGGTTCTTCTCGAGTTGCCTTCTCTAGGGGGAGTTGGAACCTTTCTATCTGTTCGGGCTAGCTTTCAGGGGGAGTTCATCTCGTGTGCATTCTTTTGTCTCATAATGCATAAAATTCACATGAATGCCTGTACAGTCTTTGGAGCCTTGTCTATTATCTTTATGTGACATGATATCATGCTTTATATCTTGCCATGTCTTGTGATAGCTTGATTTATCATGCCCTTCTATGTGCTGCTTAGCTCTTGCCATACTAGCTTAATTAAATGTGAACAACTTAAAGGAAAACATGCCTTGTTCAATCTTGTGACTAGTCTGGCTTTAGTGATCCTCTCTTGATTCAGGCCATGTTGAATAGGCTAAGTTGAGTCTTGAATCTGTTTTTGAGGTTTAGATTGAGCTAAGTTAGTTCATTAGTGATGCATGAGTTAAGTTTTAACTCTTTGTTCATGAACTAACTCAAGTAAATGCAAAAAGATCTCTTTTGTGCGAAAAAACTGATCTCACCAATTCTTTCTCATGAGACGGCTTGCCATTGCACTAGGCATGAACTCAGGGGGAGTTTTGGATGACCTAGACTATCTTCTTAAGCTTATCGCTTGGAGTAGTCGCATAAGGCTTGAGGTCTAGCACATGATAACATAAAAATCTGGTTGGCAACTACCATGAATTTCAAAAGAAAATATGTCATTTGTGCTCAATTTTTCTTAAGCTACAACAAGAACCAAGTACTTGAACTTATAGCACTCTAAATTGACTCAACCATAGCTTCTTGGTTCCACTTAGAATATTGACATGGCTTGACTCACGTTTGGATACCTTCTTCTAGACTATAATCTTGAGTGACTTGACATGCTAATTAAACATTTAATTTAAAGATCATGACTTATTTGGCTTGAGCTTGGCAATACATGGTTTGTTATGATCTAGATAGCATTGTCACCTTTTATGGCTTGGTATAATTTTCGTTGAAGTCACTTTAGATAATCTTCATGGCTCCCTCAGCTCCCATTGCCTTCATCAAATCAATCTGTCGGCACTCCATTTCATTCATGCTCTATTTTTGTTCCTGCATCTTGATGATTCTATTGCCAAAAGGGGGAGAAGGATAGAGAAAAAGGCATTAAGGAGTGCAAAAGGCATTAAAATGGGAGAATGCATTAAGGGATAGGAGAAGGATAGAAAAAGGCACTAAGGGGGAGAATGCTTGTTCATCTTGTTATGACAATGGCCATGTGAGCAACAGCTTTTTGGACCATGAGCAAGATTGGACTTTTTGTGTGATTTGGAGCTTTTGTAGAAAATTTGATCTTTCTCTGTCTGCTCCATTTCACTCTGTGTCAACATGGTCATGAGTTCCTTCTTCACTTCTTTTGACCATGTGTGGCTTTTGCATCTCTTTCCTTTTCTTTTCAAAAACAAACTCATCTTCATGCCTTTTTCGGTGTTTGTCAATATACTCATCAAGGGGGAGATTGAGAGACCATGTGGAGGTCGCCTCATGGTTGTGATGAGTAATTGACTCTTAATCTAGTGAGATTGAGTTTGGTTTTTGAAGTTTGAGAGGAGAATGGGTCTCTCTGTTGGTTCCTAAGCCCCTACGACTTGCTTGGCAATAGCCTTACGACCACATTGTTTGTTGTCTTGAGCGGCTGGAAGTGTTCGACCACCGCAGCGCTTTTTGGCCATGGTCGAAGGGCACCGAAGAAGTCAGTACGACCGCTTTGGCCGTGGTCGGAAGTCAGCCATGCTGCTACGACCACACCGACAATGATCGGAGCCGAAAACCTCGCTACGACCACTTTGGCCCTGATCGAAAGCCTCTATGACCACATTGGCCATGGTCGGAGGTCGCTAGATAGCTTTACGACCACCTTGGGTGTGAACGGAGATCATCAGAAGAGGTTACGACTGGTTTGGTCGTGGTCGGAAGGCTGTACGACCACGTTGTGGCGTTTACGACCACTCTGGCTATGGTCGAAGGCCATCGGAAGCAGCTACGACCACATTGGCCGTGGTCTGAGGTCGTAAGTCGAATCTACGATTGCTGTGGTCGGAAGTCGGCGCTCGGGCGTACGACCATATTGAGTAGTCGGCGCCTTACGACCACGTTGTAGCGAGCTTCAGCGCTCGGGCATGCGACCACGTGGGTTGTCGGCAAACTTCGACTACGACCACGATGGGAAGTCGGCGGACTCCGACCACATGGTGAAGTCGTAGACCTCGTGCATTTATTGGTTCATCATTTCGATCGGTCAGATGACAGAACGACTTGGGATGAGGTCGTAGACTTTGAGCGATAAAGTCGTAGCATTGTTGTGTGTGGTCGAGGCTTAGTACGACTTGGTGATCTGCCTTACGACTTGGTACTTGTCACGATCGGTGCGGTCGGCCCGTGGGATCGTGATCCTAGGCAATTGATTGGTGATCGGTTGAGGCCGCTCGACTTGGTGATCGCTTGATAGTCGAGGATCGACTTGGTGGTCGGCTGAGCTTTACGACTTGGTGGTCGTAAGGCTCGTGACTTGATGTCTAGCTCACGCCTTGGTAGTCGAGGAGTTGGTACGACTTTGTGATCATAGTGACCGTCTGTGGTAGTCGTTGCAAGCTAGCGATGGTCGTAGCTTGTGTCTTGATATCGTAGCAGCCTAGTGAATGGTCGTAGGCTGCCGCACTTCATGTGTTGTGCATTCGAGTGGTCGAGGGGTTTACGATCAGGTTCTCGTGGCTGTGACACTTTGGTTGTACCGATGGTTTGTCTGTTGTCTGGTGCGGTGCTATGTGACGGTTTGCTTGTCTGTGTGGCTGCAGGACTTCGGAGCTATTTCATGGTGAGGCGTGGGAGGACCGGGACTAGGCACAGGAGGTGTTGAGGTCCAGACGGTCGGAGACGCCGAAGATGATTGAGGCTGGTGAGGTGGTTGCAAGTCGGGAGACAAGGAACCGAGCAGAGCTGCCGAGGTGGACACAACGTGCAACGGCAAGAAGGATCGGGACTAGGCTCAGGGAGGAGCTGAGGTCCAGATGGTCAGGAGGCCGGGTGCGGTTGTGCACAGCGAAACAGACTGGGACTAGGCTCTGGAGGAGTTGAGGTCCGACGGTCGGCAAAGCGCGACGTGCGGAGACAAGTCTTGGTGAGGCTAGGATGGTCGGGACTAGACATGGGAGATGTTGAGGTCCGAACGACTAGGTGAAGCCAAGAAGACTTGGGGCTCAAGGTGGTTGCGTCGCGCGACCGACTAGGCTCGAGGAGTCGGAGGTCCGATCGGTTGGAGGAAGGTTCGGTCGTGCGTGATCAGCAAGGAAACGGGAAGCTTCCGGGAAGGTGCGTGAGGGCAATTTGGAGAATTGACTCAGGCCTGCAAAGGGAAGCGGTTTCCTGTAAAAGCACTGGAGTGGTTGGCGCTAACGGGTAAAGCAGTGGAAAACCCGGTGTTAGGTGGGGTTTACGGGTTAGCCCCAGTGAGGACTAATGGGTGGATCCATTAGGTCAAGTCTCGTGCGTGAGGCTATAAAAGGAGAGGGGAGGCAAGTGTTGGAAGTGAGTTGGCCGGCTGGGCCTTGGAGGCAGCCGCCTCTCCCTCCCATGGGAGTCTGTGAGTGTGTTCTTGGGATTGTGTGAGAGAGAGAGGATGAGTGAAGAATCCATGTATGAATAATCGAGAAAGAGAGAAAGAGAAGAGGTGTGAGCTCCTCTCTATGCTCTCCGGGCGTATCGGGATTCCTTGTACTCCTTGATGGTTGGAATGAAAACTCTGAGTTGTGTTCTCTGTCTTGTGTTTGAATGATTTGTTTGTGCTCTCTTTGTTCCTTCGTATATCTGTGTTCTTGGCTTTCTGAAATCGCAGTGACATGTGGGTTTTACTCCAAGCCATCTTGGCTATTCTAGTCCCACGAGCGGTTCTATTCATCAACTCTAGTACTTCTTGCTTTGAGTTGTGTTCTAGGTTTGAGTAGGCCTAGTTTTGATTTGCTCAGAACAGGGAATCTGTCTCAAGGCTATTTGGCCAGTTCATTCCCGAGAGCAAGAGTCGAATCGGAGAAGTGTTTGCGTCTCGCGGTCATGTGCCGAGTACATGCTCTGCATTCGCTACGACCACGTTGAGACTTTTGTGCATGAGTCGACCGAATTCTCTGTTTCGGTTTCGACCACGCCATTTGTCCAGATCTCAGCAAAGAAGTTTCTCACTGCCTTGGTTTTTCTCTGTCAAAGGACGTGAGCAAACGTTGTCTAAAGTCTCATACCCGATTGCTTTGTGAATCGCAAGATATTTGGAAATCAAAGCAAGTGGTCATGAGCTCTGGCTTGTCTTGTTGGTCGTGCGCGCTTCTCTTTTTCGTCATTCATGCGCGCTCTTTGTTGGTCGATCTCGGTTTTCGGTGGATCGCTCGTCTTACCGAGTGACTCGATCGACCACGAGTTGGCGTTCGATTTCTCTGAAACAGACGGACTATCTCTTTGTCAGATTGATCACGATAGATCCTTTCGACTGCCTTGTTTTGTCCTCGGCCAACGGCAGTTCTAGTTCGGGTGTCAGTCTGATCTTCTGTTCTCCAGTGAACATTCGATCTTCCTCTTCATAGCTTTGTAGCTATTGGAGAAGAAGATTGTGTGAATACTTGGAGAGATTTTAAGGCACCATTCACCCCCCCTCTGGTTGCCAGTTCGGTCCTACAATTACCCAATCTCTTTGCATGATTTTTTGTTGAAAAATAACTAGTTTGTCATCACCGAAATAGTTATGTACTTAGGTCCCTACGTATGAACCAAAGGATTGCTGTTGCCGGTAGTGACCAATAATCTTGTAACACCCCGGCTTAACAAAATCTCAAGATATCACTCACCACCTCTACCACTACCAATTTTAAACAATAAGGAGGTCAACATGTCACAAGATAACAAGAACGGTATACCATAATAATTTAAAGATAAGTTTCAGCAGCACCAAACAGCATAATTTTAAAACATAACATGGACCAAATGAATACCATGGCTATCAATAATAAGGACAACTAAACATCGCAACATCTAGCAATATGGTGAATCGAGAAGATACTAAAGGTAACCACAAGTTAACCAATTACTACAATAATTGGAACTAAATTGTTCTTATCCAAACTTAACCAAGTGCAAAGTGAAGTGAAGGCTAAATAATGTAGGTATCCATGTGCTACTCCATTCTCATGCATGTCGTCATCATCACACACCTAACAACAACAAAGAGACAAGGGTGACACCATGACTCACAGAATAATATACAAGGTACCAACATTTTAACATTTCAGCTCAACCATCATTATCTCACTTTCAAATGCTCATTTCCATTCAGTTACATGCTGTAAGATTGAGGAGGCCGACTAGAGAGGGTGAATAGGGGGTCTTAAAAATTCTCTTCTATTAATTATTTGGCTAAATCAAGTATATAATGCGGAAGCTTAACTCAATTTGGTTTAGCACAAATAAAGGATATATAAATCAACTAGGTTCAACTAAGACTGTCAAGATTTGTAATTCTAGGATAACAGGCAATCAATTTAATTCTACGAATGTAACTTACTTGAATGTAATAGAGCATAAAGAAACAAACCACAATTGACACGGTTCCTTTTACCATGGTGTTCGGAGACTTACCGGTCTCCCCTAGTCCACGTTGAGGTAAGCCCAAACGAATTGGACCAGCTCCGTGAATTAAGCCTTCCATATCAAATCCACTAGTGGTAGCTCTTTCCCGCTCCGGGTAGGTGAGCTCCAACCTTCACAATTCGTCGGGACTTCTTACAACCTTCTTTGAGAAGATTACCTTGCACGACGCCTCTAACGCCGTATAGGAGTCGTCAACCTCGCTTGACTCACAACACGTGCAACGAATGCACAAGCTCAAGTGGATACTCAATCCACCTCTAGATGCAACACATGCAATCTAGAGCCTTCCTCCTTGCTCATGAGGTGCAACACATGCACAATTGAGAGGAGGACCTCACACTAGTTCAAGAGAGTAAAATGGAGTATAAAAAGTCTTACTACAACCGGCCACAAAGGAGTATATATACCCCACACCTCGAAACTAGCCGTTGGGGACAGAAAACAGGATTTTCGGAAATACCGCCGTTATAAGGCCAGTAGTTCCACCCCCTTAGCAACGGTCAGAAAACTAGTCATTACTCAGCAAATCCAGTAGTTTCAACACACAAAATCTGGTACTACCGATCATCAGAAGTACCGCTCCAATGTGAAGAACTATCGATTTTCACGGGGACGAGAATACGCCCAAAAGGTGTCTCTCTAAAAAATGTACCACTACACAAGCCGTCATTCCGCAACTCAGAAGTACTGCTCACACAGAGCCGAAAGTATCACTCACTATTCGGACCACTCAAATAGAGCTGTTACTATCGATCATCGATTACATTGGTTCTCGACCACATCGGATGGTTCAACCATGCAGGTCTCTGACCACATTGTCCAGTTCAATGACAAAGGCCTTCGACCATATTGTCCTGTTCAACCACACAGGTCTTCAACCATGCTAGTCTCTGAGCATGCTATTCGGTTCGACCACACAGGTCTTCGACCACGCTGGTCTTTAACCACGTTGGTTTCGACCACTTAGGTGTAGCACCCCAGCCAAACAATGACCCGGAATGCTACCAAACTAGTAACGTAACAAGGATAAACTAAATACGTCTCACAAAATTTCAGCAGAACCTCCCCTGAATAGTTATCTATGCCAGAGGGTTCAACAAGCAGAATTAATAAGAATAGATATCCAATAGGTATTTCAACCAAGACTAAACAAAATTGACTATAGGTTACTAGGACATTCATAGAACTAGCATCTAGATAAAGAACAGGAACACCATAAATACTCTAGTAATTTATTACAGTTTAATTTTCAGTAAGCAATGATCATAAAGATACTTAAAGTAATTCAATTCTTCTACTATTTAATTTCTTCCTTTCTTTCCATTATGGGTTGATCGTGAAAAGTGCAACATGACTAAACCTTCCTTTTCTCCATGCATGTCGATCTCATAAGGGTACCTAAAACACAACAAACAACAAGAGTGAGTCCAACGACTCAGCAAGTATAATAAATGGTAACAATAGCATACATGTACATCATTCCATAAGAACATCCAACTGTTACTTGTAACACATGCTATGCATACATGTACAACATTCCATAAGAACATCCAACAGTTACTTATCAACACATGATATGCATACATGTGCACCATTCTATAAGAACATCCAACTGTCACATCAAAACACATGCTATGCAATATGATCAACAATATCTTTATCTCTTTCTCTTTTGCATTTTACCGGTAATGCAAAGTGCGCATCCGTCGATGCACACCCATGCCTGTACCATCTGGTACAGGGACCAATTACCCATACTCCGCAAGTATGGGGATCTTTAGCCCGTCATTAACATGACGGGGACCTCAGCAAATGCTTGGTCATCACATGACCAAGCCTTCAATAAGCCAACATGATGCATATGTATGAAGGTCTCATTTTAATAAAAATATGCATCCACAACAACTTTGCACAAGGAATACTCATGAATTCCATAACTCACAAACAACCATGAACATTACTGGGTATGCCTTCATCACAACCATGAACACAATTGTTCATAATATAAATCAAACATTGACATTCCACAATATCAATGTAAACCATCATTATACTTGCCTTAACCGCGAGAGAACGAGGGACGTGCAGAAAGTGCTGCCCCCAGGACTAGTCCACCACCTGAATAATAATTATATTATATGCTAAGATAACAGTAGTGGGCCTTAGACCAAGTAAAAACAATCACGAACTAGCAAAAACGTCTAACTCGGTTCCAATCCCCAGATCCTACAGGTCGTCCTGCCCCCCTCTGTGGACAGTCAACTTCAAAAATTCATATCTATTGGTACAGGAGTCCAATAAGGTGTTCTTAGACATTCTGGAAATATAATTATATTCTCCAACTAAACCTAGTTGGTGAACCTCCCTGAATCGGCCAACTTTTACCCGCACCAGCCAGTTTTCTAAAACATCAATTTCACGTTGGGTTCTCTAGATAGATTACTAAAAATACCATAACTTTCAGCACGAGTGTTCGAATCATGATTTCTTGATCTTTTTGGAAATCTGAGACAATTATCTACAACTTTCATTATACTGAGCTTCTCTAATTCTCCCTTTTTCTAATCGCATAACCCAATTTACCAAAACTTGATAGAAACCCACAAATCTGCAGAATAGTCCCACTAAAAATATCATAACTTCCGCTACAGAGGTCCAAACGACACGTTCTAGCACTTCATAGAAAGATGGCGATGTCCTCTACAATACTCTAGGAGACATCCAGAACTGAATCCAAACAAAACTATATCAAAACGACCATCTAACACAATCTATCCTGAGCAGACACAATACCAACATTGCTACAACAATTAAATATGCATCTAACCGGGGGAAATAGGGGTTACTCTTGATGAACCGCTGAAGAACACGATGAACACTACGTGATCTCTCTCTCCCTTATTTTTCCCTTTTTCCTTTCCTCTTCTCCGTCTTCTGGATCAAAAACACCTCCCGGTGATCGATCTCCTTCCTCCGCTCGACCGGCAGCAAAGGGGATCTTCTTCACTAACAGCAGGGGCATCAATGGAGGAGGAGGAGGTGCTGCTGGACATGGGAGGCGCAAGGGAGAGAGGGGGGTGGCGGCCACAAGGGGAGAGGAGAGGGGGAAAAGGGGGTGGCAGCTAGGGTTGGGGGGAGGGGTGCCTCCCCCCTTTTCAGCCAGCCACCTCTGGGCCAAGGCCCAGGCCCAAGTTGCCAGGATTTTCAGAAATTCCCCTTCTAAAAATCTCTATTTAACTCTTTTCTATACGGTCCTTCTCTCCAATTAATCGATTAACTCTCGAGTCACTTTTGGGGTGTTACATTAGGTCTCGACCACATCGACCATGCCGATCTTTGACCACGTCAATCTTCGATCACACAGTTCTCTAATCACCACGTCTATCTTCAACCACTTTGTTTCAATCACGTTAGTTCAACCACATTGGTTTTGACCACACAGGTCTCGACCACATCGGTTCTGACCATGTTGGTTTTGACGACACAGGTCTCGACCACGTCGGTTTTGACCACACAGGTCTCTACCATGTCAATCTTCCACCACACAAGTCATCGACCTCATCGACTCAACCATGCTGGTTCGACCACGTTGGTTCTCAGCCACATTGATCTTCAACCACACAGATTTTCGATCACATTGGTTCAACCAAGTAGGCTCAACCATGTTGGTTGTCGACCACGAAGGTGTTCGACCACCAACAAGCATGGTAGTTCTGTGATTACAACACCGGTAGTTTTGCCCCGTGGTAGTACCGTGCAATACATGCCGGTAGTTCCGATTTTTCTGACAAGTGCATATACTTCAACAAATCTTGCAAAACACATTTGCAAACTATAGTATCATGCACACAACGATCAAATATAGTTCTCAATAAGATGGAAATCACATTTGCACACTTTTGGAATCATGACATAAGGATTATGTATGAGCTTCAACTATTGGCAAAACACATTTGCAAACATAAGCCTCATACCACAAGGAGTAAGAAACATGGATTTCAAACACTTGTAAAACACATTCGCAATATATAGTCCCATGTTACAAGGTTTCATACATGAGCTTCAACTATATTCAAATACAAGCATCATGCTGCGGAGAGCTAGAGTAAGCAAGGTTGAGGTATCAACATATGATGAGACTCAAACTACTAGACATGACCCCTCTTAATAATATGACAACCTATATTAGCAATCCGGTCTTCCAACCAAACACCAAGACCGGTAAAAGACTAGGAACACATCCTTAACCCTAGCTAGTCATATCTTTGCCTTGAGTCATAGTCTTGACATCAACTCATGATGCATCCTTTACCTTAACTCCATCAATACATAATGGGTCCTCACTTGACTTGATGATCAACACATGACCATCTCCTCTTGGACATGCATCAATGTCGGGACCCGGAGCAACAACTCCAGAACCCTCTGTGTTATTCGCACTATCCCAGGAAAAGCTAGTGCACACAGATTGAACAGTGATACATATCATGCATGATAACCAAACTTTATTATAAAGCAAAAGTACGGGCCTTATGGCCAAGATTACAATAAGGTGGCTTCAAGGCCAAACATGAAATAAACAGCGGAAGGTAAATAAGAGGAGCAGCCCATCCTGCCTTCCCACAAGGCGAATTGACTATAAGACGTGGCCTAATCGTCGCGATCCTCAACATAGTTGACATCGCCGCCCTCCGCAACATTGTTTATAGCAAGGTGAGCACATAAAGTACTCCACAAGTTACACCAGGAGATATAACAGATTTGATGCATGCATAAGGGGTTACAAAGAAAGGCATAATGTGGTTCATTTGCATAAACAGCATTATTGAATTAAATACAATAACGTAAGTGCAAAAGCTGAAGTTGATACAATATATAAAAACAAGAGTTAACAAAATAATAACGTTAGTGCAGGCAACAACCTAACACTAACCTAACCACGGGTATCCCACCCGGACCATCTTTCCAAAAGTTTCACAAATTTCCATAAACCAAATTTTATTAAAACCAAAGTCTAATCCGTGAAAAACCATACTAAGCATGTCCTTGACCGTGGACACGCTATCCGAGATAGTTTGTTACTCTGCAGAGGTGTACAACTTTACCCACAAGACATGTCCCCGCTTTGCCACCGGATTAACACACTTCCTTAGGTGTGCGCCGAGGATCATGACAAAGCTGTTCCAATGTTCCATTACCAAATTAGCTACGCCGCCACTAAGGTTTCACCACAACATGAATCCACATGTTGGAGCCCCTCTTGTGCCATGTGAGACTTCTCATGGCCTACGCCACGCTCACATTCAGCCTATAGCGGAACTAAAATGGAACTTCATAAATTACTTAGCCAGTCTGTCCCATACTGCACTTGTGGTAGTACGGTGTGACTTTGTAATAGTATTTCACTGACCGGTCCTTAATCGACTTAGGCACCAACCACATACCCTTGTGCACGGCAATCAACATTGTGTCACCAAACAACAATGCATACCAGCAAGCACCCACCACTCTAACCATTAGCCTAAGTCTAAACCAAGTTTTCATATTCTGTTTGAAAATATTTCATAATCATTCTTGACCCACCAAAGTCAAGAACACATTCGAAAACTTTATCATTTTATGTGAAACAATTCTTCCCACCCGAATTAATCTAAGCATGGCTAAGCAATTCTATAAAATGTTCTAGTTAATACTAATGTACCAACTAGGCTTTCATCTATGGTGACAAGGTATGTTCGTTCAAATTCGAGATTGGCCATACAAAGGGAATTGGGTGTAACTAAAATTTTAAGCACATTTGAATAAAAGTATGCATGCATATTAATTTAAAAACAACATAAATAATTTAAATTACTGGGATCAACATGGTCAAAGGTGTAACTTGCCTTGCTCGAAGACTTGCTGCGATTCGTCGAAGAAATACTCTCCGGATTCGTCGTAATCTATACGCAAAGAACCAAAAGAAAATCAAACAAAATTCAAATAAAATCCAAAAATTCAAAAAGAGTCCAGAAATGGATATTTTAGGATTTTTAGAAAAATTTAGAAATTTGAACGAGTTAAATCGGAGTTAAAATGAAGAAGTTATGGCCTTCGGAAGTTCTCACGACCATGGCAAACGTGATCGGACGGAGCTACGACCACGGCAAATGCGATCGGGCGGAGCTACGACCACGTAGTCGACTTACGACCACATGGGAGGTTTACGACCACGCAGTCGATATACGACCACACGGAAGGTTTACGACTACTCAGGGAAAATTACGACTACGGCCACAGACCAGTCTACGACTACGACTACACCGAGAACCTCGACTTCGACTACCGAGAACTTACGACTCGACTACGCAGAGAACTTACGACTTGACTACACGAAACTTACGACTTCGACTACACGAAAAACCTCGACTTCGACTACACAGAGAACCTCACGACTCGACTACGGAGAAAACTTACGACTCGACTACACGAAAACTTACGACTCGACTACACGAGAACTTACGACTCGACTACACAGAGAACTTACGACTCGACTACACGAAAAACCTACGACTTGACTACACAGAGAACTTACGACTTGACTACACGAAAACCTCACGACTTGACTACACGAGAACCTCGACTACACGGAAGGGTGTTACCTTGGCCCGGTTGGCGCGGGTGGTCGGAGGGAATCAGCAGAGTGGCGGAGACGGCGGATGGTCGAGAGGTTCGATTCGAGTGGAGACGGTCGGTCGACGAAGAAGCGGCGCGCCGAGTCTTCGGCAACAACGGCCCGGTGGCGGCGTCGCTCGGCGGAGAGGGGAATGGTGGTCGCCGCGCTTGGGGATCACGGCGCCGTCGGCGAGGCGCGAAGAGACCAGGCGGCGCCAATTCCTCGCCGGAGCTCGCACGACGGCGGACGAGGAAGCACGGTCGGGCCGATTCGGTTCAGGCGCGGGGGAAAGAGGTGGCGCGCACGGGAAGGCGAAGGAGGATAACGGGCTTGGGAAGGAGCTTTATAGGGCGAGGATGGAGGTAAAGGGCTCGCGGAGTTAAGGACTTTAGAAACAATGCATAACGGCGAGAGGCTTTAAGCCGACGAAAACGGACGGAGGTGGGGCGGTTACTAGCGCGAGCTTAAGGGCCAATAATGGCTTGGTTGCCGCGAGGAAGGAGTAACCAAGCTTTTAAAGCTCGGATGGGGTGTTAATGGAGGCCGCGGTTGGGGAAGAAGGAAGAAGGAAACTTCTAAATTTCTTTTTTTTTTAATATTTTAAATACATTTTCTTGCTTTAGATATTTAAATAAAATCCAGATAAATCCAAATAAACTCCAGAAACTCAAATACATTGCAAAAAAAAATTTTGGAATGTTACAAACCTACCCCCCTTAAAGAAATCTCGCCCTCGAGATTTGAACTAGCTAGCAAAGAGATGGGGATGGTTGGCTTTCAGATCTTCTTCTCGCTCCCAAGTTGCTTCGTCTTCTGTGTGATTGCTCCATTGAACTCTGCAGAATTTGATGGTCTTTCTTCTGGTCTGGCGCTCGGCTGTCTCGAGAATCTTGATCGGTTGCTCTTGATAGGTGAGATCCTCTTGAAGATCAAGGGTTTCAAGTCCGCTTGATCCGCGGTACTCGAGACATTTCTTCAACTGAGAGACGTGGAAGACGTTGTGCACACCTGACATGCTTGGCGGCAAATCCAACTGATATGCAACTTCTCCTTTGCGGCTTGAGATCTTGAATGGCCCAACGAATCTTGGTGCAAGCTTTCCCCTGACTTGGAATCTTCTGACTCCTCTGAGCGGAGATACTCTGAGATACACATAGTCCCCAACTTCGAAAGTCAGGTCTCGACGACGATTATCGGCATAACTTTTCTGCCTGGATTGAGCTATCTTTAACCTGTCTTTGATCTTCCTCACTTGATCTTCAGATCTTGAAGTAAAGTTGGTCCCGCATCTTGGAATTCTCGGTATCGCTCCCAATGCAAGGGTGTTCAGACTTCTGCCATGCAAGGCTTCAAAAGGTGCCATTTGCAGATCGGCTCGATAATCGTTGTTGTAAGAAAACTCAGCATAGGCAATGAGCGATCCCAACTATTTCCAAAATCCAGAGCACATGCTCTCAACATATCCTCTAGCACTTGATTTACTCGCTCCGTCTGCCATCCATGCGAGGATGATAAGCCGTCTTGAAATTAAGCTTACTCCTAACTCTTCATGAAGTTTCGCCAAAACTTGGAGGTGAACTGACTACCTCTGTCCGATACTATCTTTTCGAACTCCATGCAAGCACACAATTCTAGCCATGTAAATCTCAGCTAACTTACTTCCGAATAAGTAGTCTTGATCGGTATAAAATGAGCTACTTTGGTCAATCTGTCTATTACCACCCAGTTGAGTCATAGCCGGATTGAGTTCTAGGTAGTCCGGTTATGAAGTCCATACCGATCTCTTCCCACTTCCAACTGGTATTGGCAAGGGTTGCAAAAGTCCCGCAGTTTCGATGCTCTGCCTTGACTTTCTGGCGAGTATCACAAGCTTCAACAAACTCCGCACTTCCTTTTCATACCGACCCACCAAGATCTTTCCTAAGGTCTTGGTACATCTTGGTACGACTGGATGAATTGAGTATGGAGTTTCATGGGCTTCTTGCAAAATCGTTTTCTTGATCTCTTGATTATTGGGCACACAAATACGGTTTTCAAACCAAATAGTTCCATTCTCATCTTCATCGAATCTCGGCGCTTTGCCTCTTCTCATATTTTTCTTGATTTCTTGAATATCTTCATCCACCTTTTGGGCTTCCATGATTTGATCGAGTAAAGTAGGTTGAATCTCTAGAGTTGAGAGAAAACTTTGATTCACCGGTTTTATACTTAGACGGAGATTCCTTCCGAAGTCGAATCTGATCTTCTTTTGACAACACACTGCTTGCATAAGTCCTTCGCTTAGCGCATCTGCCACAACATTTGCTTTGCGGGATGATAATGAATTCCAATATTATAATCCTTGATCAACTCTAACCATCTGCGCTGCCTTAGGTTGAGTTACGCTGAGTGAAAATGTATTTCAAACTCTTGTGATCCGTGTATACTTCACAACGATTACGATGAGGTAATGACGCCAGATCTTCAAAGCATGCACTACGGTGCTAATTCCAAATCATGAGTAGGATAATTGCACTCATGTGGTCTTAGCCGGCGCGATGCATAGGCTACCACTCTACCTTCTTGCATAAGAACACAACCCAAACCTTGACGGGAGGCGTCACGAAAACTTCAAAATCCTTATGCACATCCGGAAGGATAAGCACCGGGCTGAAACTAACTTATTCTTGAGAGTCCGAAACTCTGTTCACAAGCTTTCGTCCATTCAAACTTCTTTTCTTTCTTCGAAGTGAGTCATGGGTTTGGCTAACTCAAAATCCTGCTATGAAGCGCGATAGTAACCAAAGAAGTCCAAGGAAACTTCGACTTCATTCGTCTTGGGTGGCTGCCATTCCATTACGGCTTGCACTTTAGAGGATCCACTGCAATTCCTTCACTGTCACAATATGACCAAGAAAAGCAACCTCCTTTAGCCAAAATTCGCATTTACTGAATTTGGCATAAAGTCGATGCTCTCTAAGCTTTCCCAGATTATCCAAGATGATTCTCATGCTCTTCTTCATTCTTGGAATAGATAAGAATGTCATCTATGAAGATTACAACAAACTTATCTAAATACTCCATGAATACACTATTCATCATGCTCATAAAGTAAGCAGGCGCATTTGTTAGTCCAAAAGACATGACAGTGAACTCATAATGTCCATAACGGGTAGAGAATGCAGTCTTAGGGATATCTTCTGCACGGATCTTCAACTGGTGATATCCTGATCTCAAATCTATCTTGGAGAAGACTCTGGCTCTCTTCAGCTGGTCGAATGATCATCGATCCTGGGCAACGGGTACTTGTTCTTAATAGTAACCTCATTAAGCGCTCTGTAATCTACACACATTCTCATGCTTCCATCCTTTTTCTTGACGAACAAAACAGGTGCACCCCAAGGTGAAGAACTTGGTCGAATATACCCTTTATCCTCCAATTCTTGAATCTGTTTCTTCAACTCGGCTAACTCATTAGCTGGCATACTGATGCGGTCTCTTGAAATCGGGCCGTGCGGGACTAGGTCAATCACAAACTCGACTTCCCTATCCGTGGCATCCTCTGGTAAATCCTCCGGAAATACATCCGGTATTCCCGCACTCATCGGTACTTCTTCTTGCACTTGAAGATGAGTGAGAACACATTCTCCTTCTCGCAGGTTTTCAGGGAAAAGTTTACTTCTACTCCTTGATCATTGGTGAGGTTATGGATCGAGTAGCACAATTAATCGACCATTGTTCTTGGCTAACCAGTTCATGCCAAGAATTACATCCAATCCCTGAGATTCCAACACTATTAAGTCCGCTAAGAACAGAACCCCATTTATGATTAACTCTATTCTCGGACACAAGGTCCTTGTTCTCATTTCCGCTCGGGGAGAGAACTATCATGGGTGTACTAAGAGAAACCATACCCAACCCATTCTTAACCACAAAATCCAAGGAAATAAAAGAATGGGAAGCTCCGAATCAAAAGAATCAAGCGCGCACTGAGTTTACAAGGAACATACCCAAGATCGACATCCGGTGCAGCCTGAGCTTCTTCGGCGGTGATGTGGTTCACACGTCCCTTAACATAGTTTTCGCTTCTGAATCTGCGACCTTGATTCGACCTCCGAAGCATTTACATTAGCTGCAGCTTGAAGCTTCTTGGGGCAAGACTTGGCATAATGCCCTGTTTCCTTGCAATAGAAACAGGTCACTCCATCAGATGTGGTATTACTCTTCTGAGCTTGACCACTGGTAGGAGGAACAGAAGCTGCCTGATGCTTAGGGCGGTTGACTTGGAAAGTTGGCCGGTTAGCTGCTGGCCCAAGTCGCTTGATTGAGGCTTGAAGTTGCCGGAGTGCGGCTTGAATCGCCCAACCCGAGGTGGGTTACTACGGGGCTTGGGAAAACCTCCAGGGTTAGCCCTTTGCGTGGCCATCCTTCTCTTCCGATTTTCCATCTCTACAAACTTGCCCTCCTGGCGAATGGCTTTGCTAACCAACTGATGAAAGTCTGCATAGTCACTTGATATCAACTGGACAGAAATATTGTCATTTAGACCCTCCAGAAATCTTTCTTGCTTGGCTTCATCGGTAGCCACATCCTTTGGTGCATAGCGTGCCAATTGATTGAACTTTTGCAGGTACTCATTCACTGTGCGGCTTCCTTGACGCAGAGCTCTGAATTCCTTCTTCTTCAGGGTAATGGTGCCAGATGGAATATGAGCCTTGCGAAAACTCGAACAAACTCATCCCATGCGATGGCACGAGGGTTGGCATGAGAAGCAATCAAGGTATCCCACCACTCGGATGCAGTCCAATAAGTCGGTGAGAAGCAAACAAGACCCTTTCTCGATCGGTGCATTGCGAATATCTAACTTCTTGCCTATCGCGCGGAGCCAATCATCGCATCCATTGGCTCGCCGCTTGAGAAGGTTGGAGGCCTTATCCTCAAAAATTCGACATCCGGTTTTGAGGAGCTTGAGCCGGTGGTGAGGAGCTTGTTGAGCGGGGTTGTTGATAGCTTGAGCTAACAGCTTGAATCAATCGATTTTGATTTGCCATCATTTGAGCCCGATCGGGTCCAAATTCTTTGGCGGAGGAGGAGGGATGGGGACAGATCGGCTTCCTTGCGCTCCGGTGTTGTTGGCGTTGTCATTGACATTCCTCCTTGTGTTCACCATCTGCCAGATTCTTCTAGATTTAGAGGAAAGAAAGAGAGAGAACTAGGAGAAGGTCTATGTAACATTCCCACCACGAAACAAGAAACACAACAAAACTCAAGGAACAACCAACCATATTATTTTATTGAATATAACCTTGAGGTCATGTTGACAAAGGAATAATGACTCATAAGTATCGTTCTATAACTTTAAACTTAAACTATGGTTTCTATGGGCTGGTGCTACTACTAGTAGGCTGGATTTTAATTTTCTTTGGGGGTGGTCCTGTAACAGAAGAACCCTCATCTTCCAAGCGGTACTTAGCTAATTCTTCTTCTGCTGCGCGGAGTCGCTGCGCCATGAGGCTCAACTCCTTCAAGGTGTTTTGGTACACATAGTCCAAGGACTTGGTGTACTGCACCTGCTGAACGAGCCGAGGATTACTCTCAAATTCTGTCGAGGAGAAGACGCTGCTGGAGCTGGCAGGGTACTTGCTGGGGAAGTATCGGAATGTGGTGCGTTGAAGCTCTTGGGCGTAGATGTCCCTCATCTGCCGAATTGCTTCACGAGCTGCATCTTGGATTCCGTTGAAGAAGGTGTCCCGGGGTAGAGGAGCATCAAAGGTGTGACATGCTTCTTCATCTCCCACGTTGGCGTAGATCAGCACTTCCACTCTCCAACGTTCTTGATCTCCATAGGTTCCCGAATATCCTTGGTACACGGGGCGTGCCGTAACACCCAACTCTTGAAGGAGATCCCAAAGGCAGTCGGCTAGGTGTCCAGCTAGGATTCCATGGCTGGCTGTGGTAGGACGATCAGCCATCTACAATTTTGAAAAAGAAAAGGAGTTAGTCACCAATTATGCATATTATTTTTATATATATATACATATTTTTTTAAAAAAGAATAGACGAGTGAAGGAATGAAGGAGGTAAGAGGTAGAAGGATTTTCAAAATGTTCTTATTATATATATATATATTTTTGAAAACAAATCCTTAAGGTCATCCATTCTATTCTACCTACGGTCACGTCTTAGGGTCAACATGCTCTGATACCATCTCTGTCGGGACCCGGAGCAACAACTCCAGAACCCTCTGTGTTATTCGCACTATCCCAGGAAAAGCTAGTGCACACAGATTGAACAGTGATACATATCATGCATGATAACCAAACTTTATTATAAAGCAAAAGTACGGGCCTTATGGCCAAGATTACAATAAGGTGGCTTCAAGGCCAAACATGAAATAAACAGCGGAAGGTAAATAAGAGGAGCAGCCCATCCTGCCTTCCCACAAGGCGAATTGACTATAAGACGTGGCCTAATCGTCGCGATCCTCAACATAGTTGACATCGTCGCCCTCCGCAACATTGTTTATAGCAAGGTGAGCACATAAAGTACTCCACAAGTTACACCAGAGATATAACAGATTTGATGCATGCATAAGGGGTTACAAAGAAAGGCATAATGTGGTTCATTTGCATAAACAGCATTATTGAATTAAATACAATAACGTAAGTGCAAAAGCTGAAGTTGATACAATATATAAAAACAAGAGTTAACAAAATAATAACGTTAGTGCAGGCAACAACCTAACACTAACCTAACCACGGGTATCCCACCCGGACCATCTTTCCAAAAGTTTCACAAATTTCCATAAACCAAATTTTATTAAAACCAAAGTCTAATCCGTGAAAAACCATACTAAGCATGTCCTTGACCGTGGACACGGCTATCCAGGATAGTTTGTTACTCTGCAGAGGTGTACAACTTTACCCACAAGACATGTCCCCCGTTTTGCCACCGGATTAACACACTTCCTTAGGTGTGCGGCCGAGGGGATCATGACAAAGCTGTTCCAATGTTCCATTACCAAATTAGCTACGCCGCCACTAAGGTTTCACCACAACATGAATCCACATGTTGGAGCCCCCTCTTGTGCCATGTGAGACTTCTCATGGCCTACGCCACGCTCACATTCAGCCTATAGCGGAACTAAAATGGAACTTCACAAATTACTTAGCCAGGTCTGTCCCATACCAGACTTGTGGTAGTACGGTGTGACTTTGTAATAGTATTTCACAGACCGGTCCTTAACTGACTTAGGCACCAACCACATACCCCTTGTGCCTGGCAATCAACATTGTGTCACCAAACAACAATGCATACCAGCAAGCACCCACCACTCTAACCATTAGCCTAAGTCTAAACCAAGTTTTCATATTCTGTTTGAAAATATTTCATAATCATTCTTGACCCACCAAAGTCAAGAACACATTCGAAAACTTTATCATTTTATGTGAAACAATTCTTCCCACCCGAATTAATCTAAGCATGGCTAAGCAATTCTATAAAATGTTCTAGTTAATACTAATGTACCAACTAGGCTTTCATCTATGGTGACAAGGTATGTTCGTTCAAATTCGAGATTGGCCACACAAAGGGAATTGGGTGTAACTAAAATTTTAAGCACATTTGAACTAATTTGAATAAAAGTATGCATGCATATTAATTTAAAAACAACATAAATAATTTAAATTACTGGGATCAACATGGTCAAAGGTGTAACTTGCCTTGCTCGAAGACTTGCTGCGATTCGTCGAAGAAATACTCTCCGGATTCGTCGTAATCTATACGCAAAGAACCAAAAGAAAATCAAACAAAATTCAAATAAAATCCAAAAATTCAAAAAGAGTCCAGAAATGGATATTTTAGGATTTTTAGAAAAATTTAGAAATTTGAACGAGTTAAATCGGAGTTAAAATGAAGAAGTTATGGCCTTCGGAAGTTCTCACGACCATGGCAAACGTGATCGGACGGAGCTACGACCACGGCAAATGCGATCGGGCGGAGCTACGACCACGTAGTCGACTTACGACCACATGGGAGGTTTACGACCACGCAGTCGATATACGACCACACGGAAGGTTTACGACTACTCAGGGAAAATTACGACTACGGCCACAGACCAGTCTACGACTACGACTACACTGAGAACCTACGACTTCGACTACCAGAGAACTTACGACTTCGACTACGCAGAGAACTTACGACTTCGACTACACAGAAACTTACGACTTCGACTACACAGAAAACCTACGACTTCGACTACACAGAGAACCTACGACTTCGACTACTAGAGAAAACTTACGACTTCGACTACACAGAAAACTTACGACTTCGACTACACAGAGAACTTACGACTTCGACTACACAGAGAACTTACGACTACGACTACACAGAAAACCTACGACTTCGACTACACAGAGAACTTACGACTTCGACTACACAGAAAACCTACGACTTCGACTACACAGAGAACCTACGACTACACGGAAGGGTGTTACCTTCGAAAACTGGTTGGCCGCGGGGTGGTCGGAGGGAATCAGGCAGAGTGGCCGGAGACGACGGATGGTCGTAGAGGTTCGGTTACGAGTGGAGACGGTCGGTCGGCGAAAGAAGCGCGCGCCGAGTCTTCGGCAACAACGGCTCCGGTGGCGGCGTCGCTCGGCGAGAGGGAATGGTGGTCGCCGCGCTTGGGGATCACGGCGCTCGTCGGCGAGGCGCGAAGAGACCAGGCGGCGCCAATTCCTCGCCGAGCTCGCACGACGGCGGACGAGGAAGCACGGTCGGGCCGATTCGGTTCAGGCGGAGGAAAGAGGTGGCGCGCACGTGAAGGCGAAGGAGGATAACGGGCTTGGGAAGGAGCTTTATAGGGCAGGGATGGAGGTAAAGGGCTCGCCGGAGTTAAGGACTTTAGAAACAGTCGCATAACGGCGAGAGGCTTTAAGCCGACAGAAAACGGACGGAGGTGGGGCGGTTACTAGCGCGCGAGCTTAAGGGCCAATAATGGCTTCGGTTGCCGGCCGAGGGAAGGAGTAACCGAAGCTTTTAAAGCTCGGATGGGGTGTTAATGGAGGCCGGCCGGTTGGGGAAGAAGGGAAGAAGGAAACTTCTAAATTTCTTTTTTTTTTAATATTTTAAATACATTTTCTTGCTTTAGATATTTAAATAAAATCCAGATAAATCCAAATAAACTCCAGAAACTCAAATACATTGCAAAAAAAAATTTGGAATGTTACAATCAACTTATGATGCATCCTCTTCTTCATGGTCTTCAACTCATGAAACCGTCTTTCATCCGCATCTTGACTTGATATTCTTCAACACATGAAGTTATCTCAAATCGTCCTTTTTTGTGGAATCTAACCTATTTATCTAACTCATAAAAACTGTTAGTCTACAAATCAATTGCCATTAATTAGCAAAACTTCACCATTAACTCATAATGGAGGGACTAGATTCCACAATCTTCCTTTTTTGGTAATTCATGATAATCTCAACAAATAGTAAGATAGAACTTGATTTGTGAGTATACAATATGTACACAACAAATGTACACTTTATAATAAGCTTCTTAAGCAGAGCTTACTTATCCGGTTGTCGTGAATCATCCAACCATTAACACATAATAAAGAAACTAGATGACAACCCGATTATGAGTATATATGAACTACACAAGCTATATATACTCAAGAGATATGTTTCAAAGTAAATATCCTTAATATGTGGAAAAAGAAATATGGATCAATAGTAATGAAACCACAAAACATAAAGTGAACTCTCCTAAATGTGAGCATACAAGAATGTATATTAAAGACATATGCACACATTCAAGTTCAACTTTTCATGGAGTTCAACCGATATCTTGGATCTGAGGAATGCACTAATATGTAAGAATGTGATGTAGAATGCATAACTCTTATGAATTTTACCTTTTCATCTAAATGAACCTAAGCAATATCATAATCAATAAACAAATTAGTCTCACAATTAGATTTATCATTATCACCAAAACCATCTTAATGGAGCTTCAACTTACAATCTCCCCCTTTTTGGTGATGAATGACTAATCCATTAATAATAATAGCATTAATATGAACATTAACATATGATAGAAAATTAATTAAGATGATATCACAAGTATAACAAATTTCCCCCCTTTTGGCAATTTTAACAAAGCTATTATCCTGCTTTTGGCATTATACATTTAAATAACAATGCTATTATATATAATTCTTCTCTTTTTAGCATTGATCACCAAAAAAGAAGAAGATGGTTAAGCCAAAATGGAGTCTTGAAACTTACTTGACAATTAATCCGTCTTAATTTTTGGTCATGAAGAGTATGAAAATAAATACATATAAGCAAAAGGGAATTTGAGATAACTAAGAGAAAAGATATTTGAAACAAATTCAAATAATCTTAGTCTTGAAAGCTCCTTGAAGGCTTTCGATATTCTACATTGGTGTTTCGGTTTGAAGTTCTTCCTCTTTTGGTATTTGAACCACACTCCAATTGAAGTTTCAGATTTTTTAGATTTTGACATTTCAGTTAAGTTTCAAAAGCTAGATTAAAAATAGACTTATAAATGATTAATAAATCTAATAAAATTTGTCAATATAGATCAACAATAGAGGATCAAAAGTCATTATAATGCCTTTCTAATATTACAAGCACGTTTACAAGATACAAAAATCACAAATCTGCTCAAAACTATGCAAAACTCTAAAATTTCAGCATTTGAGCAAAGTGAAGCTAAAGAGAATGAAACACATTCATTTAAAAGCTCCATAGGACATTTTTGGGCAAATAGATAAAATAGCTTTCTCAATATTAATGCTTTACCCCTTTTGTTTAAGCCCAAGAATACTTAACAAGATTTTCATAAAGAAAAACTCCCCCTTACACAAAGGTCCTCTTGTCAATTCTTTCTTCTCTTCTGACACACAAAAAATTCTTCTCTTCTTATTTCTCTTCTCTTTTCATATCTCTTCCCTTTTATTTAACCTTTCTCTCCTTATATTTTCTAGCACTAAGAATCAAGGATACCACTTATAAATCTTTTGTCTATAAAGGTGTTTTTTAACCTTTTATGGTTCTTTTGTCTTTTCCAAGAAAATCATACACCACTGTTAAATTTATACCACTTATGATGACATTAGATATCACTTGTGGAAAATATCACTTGTAAACATAAATGATACCAAGTAAAATTAATTCCAATTGTAGAAAACTTGATACCACTTATGAGCTTAAATAAAATCAAGTATGATTAAATCCAATTGTAAAAACTTGATATCACTTGTGAGCATACATGACACCAAGTGTGATTGATTCCAATTGTAAAAACTTAATACCACTTGTATGATCAACTAGTATCCCATAACTTTGAGAGATTTTCAATAACTTCCACTTCATATTTTGAAGGGGATACCACTTAAAAGAAGAGGATGATATCATACAAGAGAGATACCACTTGAAAGAAGAGAATGATATCATTTGAAAAGATACCACTTCGGAGAGATATCACTTGTGAGAGAAGGATGATATCACTTGTAAAGATAAAGATGAGATTTATACTGAGGTCAAGATGATCATGGTGGCTACCACTTTAGCGAGAATGTCATTCTATGATAAAAGCATCACAAAATGATCAAAATGGCATATGGAGTCAAGAGATACTTGAGGGTAGCAAGTAATGATAAAAAGGATCAACTTTGAGGAGCAAAGAGAATGGCTGAAGGAATTAGATAACAACAAAATTTGAATCAAATCAGCCATTTTTCAAAAAAATCAGTAGTACCTAGGGATGGCAATCGGGCACGGCGGGTACGGGTAGTGCTTGCCCATACCCATACCCGCGACCCCGATTTACACCCACGGGCATACCCGCGAAGGACCACAGGTAAAAAATCTCGCCCATACCCGTCGCCGCGGGCATACCCGTTTACCCGCGAACTGAGTGCATCATATTCAAACATCACCAATGCGTCACACATTCAACAACTACAATAGAAATACAAATTGGCATAATTACAAATATTTCAAAATCAACATGTACCCACAGATTCGCATTAAAATGCATAAACCATCACAATCAATGGGCAATTCTAGGTGCAAAATCTGCTCAATGACATTGTTGTTGGTCAGAGGAATCCTCTGCTTGTTGAGCTTCCCATAACCCCTCTTGTAGATCAATTCCCTGACACTCTTCAGGTTCGGGTACCTGATGGTAAATAGAATCATCGATTCAGCCAAGTTCAATACGTAAAAAAGCACCAACAATAAGAGAAATCAAAAGTTGTACATCAAGTCACTAAGATAACCCTTCTGCATGCAATTAGACCCCGGGACTATATCTACATGTGAACAGCTCAGCATGGTGACAATTTGCTCAAACCATCACCTGAATTGGGTTGGGGCTGAATACGTTTGGTAAAGGTTTTAGGCATGTGAGTAATCAGTAATCCCGGCAGAGTTTACACAAATTGTTGGTCCACAGACAGGTCTACTGGTAGCTTATAGTGAAATAGACGAAGTGAATTGACCAAACAAGTATACCTATTATTCATTCCAAACTTGGAACAAACAAGCACAAATGAATAAAAGAAAGATGGAACAAGAATGACAGTAGGTCTTGAAACTTGTTTGCAAAAACAGTATCATACTCTCACAAAATCACAGTATAAAATAGGCAAAACATATAAATAATGAGACAAGTTTACATCAATCAAAATTGATATTACGTTACATTAGCATACAATGCAGCACAGTCACTGTATTATAACAAAGATTGGGAATTATAGTATTACGTGGGATTGTGGGAAAGGTGGCAATACAAGTATACAACTAGTTATCTACGGATTACAGACTGCAATACAATCATACAAGTGTGATTCGATACAGTTAAATACATAAACAGAACATGCGCTCATAGCAGCTAGAGATTTGAACTTACCCATATGCAACATATGGCTCAACCCTACGTAGCATGTTAATGGTTGCCTTTCATGATTCTTACAAAGAAAAAAAAGGAGAAGATTATGAGCTAGTACAGATTTACTTCATATGGAATAATGGGCCGGTGGGGGCGAAGGAGGAGGAGGAGGCCAGCGGCCGGGTGGGGGGCGCAGGCGGCGAATCTGGGGGCGGAGGAGGAGGCCGGCGGCGGGGGGGGTGGAGGAGGAGGATGAAGGAGGAGGAAGAGGAGGCGATCTGGGGGCGGACTGGTGGAGGAGGAGGCCGGCAGCCGGGTGGGGGCGGAGGAGGAGGACGAGGAGGCAGCAGATCTGGGGGGCGGACTGGCGGAGGAGTAGGCCGGCGGCTGGGTGGGGGTGGAGGAGGAGGACGAGGAGGCGGCGGATCTAGGGGTGGACTAGCGGAGGAGGAGGCCGGCGACCGGGTGGGGGCGGAGGAGGCAAATGAAGGACGACGACGAGGCCGAGTGCGCGAGAGAGGGGCGGATCTGGAGGGCGGAGTGCGAGGGGGGCAGATCTGGAGCGGCGAAGTGCGCGAGAGGCGGGCGGATCTGGAGGGCCGCGAGCCAGCGAGAGTGCGCGAGAGGCGGGCAGGTCTGGAGGGGGGGCTTGAGGGCGGATGAGATCTAGGGTTTATTATTTTTGTCATATTATTTCATGGGTAAATGGGCGAGACGGGTACGGGTAGAGCTAACCCATACCCATACCTGTTTACCCGATGGGCAGAGATTTTTCCCCATTTTCATACCCGTGGGTAAATAATACATCCCATACCTGACTCCATTAGGGTATTCACTCACGGGTACACAGGTAAACGGGCACAATTGCCATCCCTAGTAGTACCACTATACATACTGCGGTAGTACTGCCGGTACATTGCGGTAGTACCAGATTTTCTGAAAGCATGACAAGGATTGGAATTTTTAGGAGATGATAGATATCATGTTGTAATTTGCTCCAAAGCTTTTCACAAAGAAAACATAAACCACTTATGGAGTATTTTCAACTATATGCCAAGATTAAAATTCTTTTAAATATAGATTTTAACAATTAAGTTTCATTTTTCAAAACAAACTCATTTTTCAATAAAATCTTCAAGATTGCAAGAATAAGCAAATGCGAGTATTTTTAGCATCCATTTGTATGTATGAGTTTGCAATACCCTTATGAGCCAATATATATCAATAATTTTGGTTTTAATAGCAAAACTCACTTAAGTGCTATATTGTGATCACTTAGGTCAACTAAAGATTTTGGATGAATTTCAAAACCAAATAACATTTGATTGGTTGGCTTTTTGGAAAACTTTTGAATACCAATCATATTTGAAATGGCCAACTCTAGGTTTTTGGTATTGAACACTTTTTTAAATTCCTTTTAGTATAAATTTTGCCCAATTTTTGAGTTTAAAGCCAAAACAAGATACTAGATAGCTAGTTTTGGGTTAGAAACTCAATTTTACTTAAAATAAGTTTTTATAAAGCCAAAACCTTTGAAAAACATTTCAAATGCATTTGTATATATTTTCCAACTAGTTTTTCAAGAATATACAAATAATTGCAAAATTTTGTCTTTTGGCTAAATGGCTCAATTTTGGAAAACAATACCATCACTTAATCAATTTGGGCACACTTATGTATGTGATATACATGATTATGATTTAGCACTTCCCTTAATGTGCCACTAACAACTTGCTCATTATTATAATAATGAAATTTTAGAACAAGAGCAAGAACACCCTTTTAAAAAGATTTTCGTGCAATACAACCTACACAAGATTAGGGACTAAATACTTGAATGTAAGTACTTGTTACCGAGATAATATTGGTTCATAATATGGAAAAATCATCCTCTAACTTAGCTTCATTTTTCACTTGGTGGAATAACCCTCTTCATTAATGAGCCAAACCTCCAATGCCTCTTCAAGTATCTATTAAGCATTTAAGCGCATTTTGGTACCCAAACTTGGTTGGGTCCATGAATGTTAGTCACAATAGATTTAAACACCAAAATGGCCCTAACAATACATTTTTGTGAACTAACATTTCTAGCAAATGCTTTGTCATTTCTATCATTTCTAAGCAAATAATGTTCATTAAAAAGAGATGGCTTAGGAGTGATACGTTTGGGACAATCCTTACTAAAATGTCCCTTTTTTTGGTAATCGTAACAAATTTGGCAATTGCTACCCCTTCTTATCTTCTTGTCTTGCTCATTGTCAGTTTGCCTCTTTTTTGATGACTTTTGCTTGTCATCCACCTTGTTGGGGGCACACCGAAGCAAAGTGGCACTTCTTGTTGCAACCATAGAACTTGACATATTTCTTCATGTATCTTGGATTGTGCCTTTTTTTGCTATTCTCCGTCTTCTCGGAGATGAAGCCAATACCACTTTTGTCATTTGAGTTTCATTGCTTGCTCAAAATATCATCAAGAGTAGCCTTCCCTTTGTACCACTTCTCCAAATCATCTTCCAATTTTGTGACTTAGGCCTTGAGCTCATTATTTTTTCTCTACAAGGTTAGTCTCAATAAGCATAGAGGAAGAAGTATCTAATTGAGAGCAACAAGGTATGTTATGCAAATCATGACAAGATGTGGACATGCTAACCTTATATGACATGCAAGAGTTAGAAGCTACACATGGCATATCATCTAATAAATCATATATAATGCATACATCCACCTTTGGCTTAGAATGTTTCTTGAGAAGGAGAATTTCATGTTATTATAATCATTTTGAAGAGAGACATGCTTGCTCTTCAAAATCTTATAATTAGCATTTTCCTTCCCAAGATATTCGTTAAGCTCTTCTAGCATGTCCATCAACTCATCATATGAAGGTTCATCATTATCATTTACCTTCTTATTACATTTTGCCATGAAGCATTGAGTTGATGTGAAGGGATTTGTGGATTCTTCATCATAGAAGATAGAGGTTGGGCATTCTTATCCCGACATCCACTCTTTTATGCAATCCTATTTAGTTGAGATGGACATTTCTTGATTGTCTTGAATATGTGCCCACATAACATGAGCGCTCCCAAGATTGCATATTGAGTTGAACAATTCTACACTTAAAGTACTAAATAAAGTGTTAGTTACTTGAGCATCAAGATGTAAGTATTTCTCTTTCTCAATTGTTGGAGCAAGAGGATCCAATGGAGGAGAAAAGGCTACATCTACAATTTGCCATATTTTGGGGCTCATGACCTTCAAATAACACATCATGCGAATGTTCCAAATTGCATAATTTGTGCAATCAAATAGAGGTTCTTCATTTAAGTGCTCTATATCCCTAGTCGTCATCCTTTACTCTCTAGGCGATGAAGCCTAATAAATGAGAGACCAATCTCTGATACCACTTATAAGATCGAGGAGGCTGACTAGAGGCAGTGAATAGGCAATCTTAAAAATTATCTTCTATTAATTATTTGGCTAAATCAAGTATATAATGCAGAAGCTTAACTCAATTTGGTTTAGCACAAATAAAGCCTAAATCAACTAGATTTACCTAAGACTATGTCAAGGTTTGTAATTCTAGGATAACAACCAATTAATTTAATTCTACGAATGTAACTTGCTTGAATGTAAGTAGAGCACCAGGAAACAAACTACAATTGACACGATTCCTTTTTACCATGGTGTTCGGAGACTTGCCAGTCTCCCTAGTCCACATTGAGGTAAGCCCAAATGAATTGCACTGGCTCCATGAATGAAGCCTTCCACCTCAAATCCTCTAGTGGTAGCTCTTTCCCACTCCAGGTAGGTGAACTCCAACCTTCACAATTCGTCGGGTCTTCTCACAACCTTCTTTGAAAAAATCACCATGCACAATGCCTCCAACGCTATCTATGAGTCAACAACCTCCAAGAGTAATAAATCAAGCCCCTCGCTTGACTCTCACCATGTGCAATGAATGCACTAGCTTAAGTGGATACTCAATCCACCTCTACATGCAACACATGCAATCTAGAGTTTTCCTCCTTGCTCACAAGGTGCAACACATGCACAATTAAAAGGAGGACATCACACTAGCTCAAGAGAGTAAAATGGAGTGACAAAGTCTTACCCCAACTGTCACAAGGTAGTATATATACCCCACACCTCGAAACTAGCCATTGGAGACAGAAAACAAGAATTCAGGAAGTACTTCCATTATAAGGCTGGTAGTTCCGCTCCCCTTGGCAATGATCAGAAAACTATCTGTTACTCAGCAAATCTGGTAGTTCCGACACACAAAGTCCAGTAATACTGATCATCAGAAGTACCGCTCTAATGTGCGGAACTACCGATTTCCACAGGACGAGAAGACTACCACAAGGTGTCTCTCTAGAAAAAAATGTACCGCTACAAAAGCAGTCTTTCAGCAACTCGGAAGTACCACTCACACAGAGCCGAAAGTACTGCTCACTATTCAGACCACTCACACAGAGCCGGTACTACCGATCATCGACCACACTGGTCCTTGACCACGTCAGATGGTTCAACCATGGAGGTCTCCGATCACGTTGTCCGATTTGACCACAAAGGTCTCCGACCACGTTGTCTGGTCTGACCACACAGGTCTCCAATCACACTATCTAGTTCGACCACACAGGTCTCCGACCATGTTGGTTTCGACCACTCAGGTCTTGACCATGTCAATATTTGATCACATAGATCTATGATCACCACGTCGATCTTGAGCCATGTTTTTTCAATCACGTCAATTTGACCATATTAGTTTTGACCACACAGGTCTCGACCACGTCGATTTTGTCCACGTTGGTTTTGACCACACAGATCTCGACCACGTCGATCTTCCACCACACAAATCATCGACCATGTCGGCTTGAACACACTGGTTCGACCATATTTGTTCTTGACCACATTGGTTTGACCAAGTTGGTTCGACCACGTTAGTTCTCGACCATGAAGGTCTTTGACCACCAACAAGCGCGGTAGTTCAGTGATTACAACATCGGTAGTTCCTGTTAAGGGTATTAGAGATAGAATAGGATTGTTATTCATTTCCTTATATGTCTCGCTTTCCTTAACCGCATATGGCATATTACCCTGTAATGTCCCCTTGTACTCCCTATATATATTGCCTATTGTGCCTCTTCAATATATGCACAATATTCATAACATGGTATCAGAGCAAATGTTAGGGTCAGGGTTTACTGTACCCGTCATCTCTGCCACCTAGCCTCTGCCCTACTTCCGCTGCTGCTGCCCCTGGGAGGATCAATCTCCTCTCCCGAGGGCGGCCATCTCCTCGCCGTCGAGATCATCCTCCCGGGCTGCTTCTCTTGGCCAGCCCGGTCTCCCTGACACTGCGCTGGCGCTCGCCCGTGCCGTCGCGGCTGCGCTCGAGCCGGCGTAGTTGGTGCGCGCGCCCTCCTCCGCCGACGCCAGCGGCCGCTGGATCCCACCGCCGCGGCCGCTTTCGTGGCCGCCACAGCCACCGGATCTCACCGCCGCCCAGCCCGGGGAGCCACCTTCCTTGGGTCGCCGGCCCTCTTTGGGCTCTCACACCATCCAGATCCGATCTGGATGGACCGCTATCTTCTTCGGGCCGCCGTCACCGTGGTGGATCCCGAGGGATCCTGGCCGCTGCGCCCGCCCCAAGCTCGATTTGACAGCTGCCTCCTAGACGCTCCAGATCCAGGCCGCTGTGCTCCGTCAACCCCTGATCCGGCCGTCGCCGCCGCCCGCCGACGACTCGCCGTGCCCGCCTTCACCAGATCCGGCTCGCCTCCGACCAGCTCTGGCCTGGCCCGCGCCAGATCCGACCACCTCTGGCTGGATCCGACGCTCTCCGCACCGACACCATGCCTCTTCGCCGCTAGCTCTACCGGATCAGTCCGCCTCGACGTTGCCATTTGTGCCTCCAGGCCGTCGCACCAGGGCCGCCATGTCGCGTCGGGCCGCCTGCGCGCTCGTGATAAAACAAAGGCCTCTAGGGTCTTTTTCTATTATCTTTTTTAATACGGAACAGATTCTTATCTGAATTCAATTTCTTCCTACGATTTGTTCTTGGAAACCAACTCCGCTCTAAAAACCAAACGTCCTCTTTTTCCTATTTCTTTTTCCACAATTACGTATAAGCTCTTAAGAATTAAATTTGGGGTATTACAAATCTCCTTCCCATATTGTTCTTTAGTCCTTTTGGTTAGGCTCATATGATAGGCCTGAGAACAAGCTTTCTATCTTACCAGTGACTATAATTGAATAATTGATACAACAAGGCAACGTAGAAGTTCCAATCAGTTTTACTTACACACAGCAATGATCTTGTAGGCGCACTCCCGATGCCTCTCAAGCGAGGCCCCAACAACCATTAGCTAGCTCTACGCCTCTACTGCATCTGCAAGTGGTTTTTATAATGAGGTGGCCTCCACGAAGTATTAAGTGGGCTTACCGGCTCTGGCCGGTAGTGTGGACTGCAGGCTAGCTACTGGGCGGCATGTCCAGACCTCACCGACGACCTCGTCGACGCACACACCACCTTAGTCCTTCTGCTTCGCCATTGAAACTGTTTATTCATATGATCTCTAGCAACTTTTTAAAAAAAATTTAACCTTAAACAATTTTTTTTATGAAAATAAATATCTTTCTAAGTTTGAAAGATGTGATGGATGACATATATTACTTACCACACCGCTCTAGCTCAGCAGGCGCGGTAGGTCCCTGCTGAGCCGTGCTTGCGCGGGAGTTCCTGCCGAGCCGCCAATTCACGGTAACTGTAGCATGCTCTGCTCACTAGTGAGGGGGATTCGATATGTCCCGAACTACCAGCTTGGTCTAACAGCGCTCACTGGCTCTGGCCGGTAGTGTGGAATGCAGGCTTGCTACTGGGCTGCATGTCCAGACTGTTAACTTCCTTAATCATCATGCATATCATCACATAAAGCCACTAGTCCAACACTAGAACACCTAGAGTTAGAGGGGGTCGGGAGACTCACGGTCGCCGATGAACGCCATTGGGCGAAGACCCGTGCCTGCGTGATGCAGGCGTGAGGACGAGTCGGCGAAGACCGCAGTGTCGCCGGTGTACGGAGTGACGCCGGCGGAGTCCTGCAGAGGCGGCGGCGACGGCCTTCCCGTTGCTAGCAGCGCGCAGTAGATCGGGTGTCTTTAGGGTTTGTGCAGGGCTTTTGGCTCTCACGCGAACGACGACGTACGGGAGAGGCCGGTACCCATCCTTTATATAGCGCTGTTGCAACGGGGGACCGTAACCATGGGTTGATTGGGTACCCCCGATCAGGGCGCTGAAAATCAGGGACGCCCAATCAGGGCGCTGAAATTCAGGGACGTGGGTTTCCCCACGTCTCCCTCGTCTCGGCCGTTTGGCCTGAGATCAATACCAACATTCTCCCCCTTGATGGTAAGGCTAAACATCATAAGCCCTCTCTCAATAAAAGTTCACACCAAAGTAATGCTTCACAACAGTCAATTAAGTATCGCTGGACATCAGTACTTATAGTTAGGCCTGGGCAAAATACCCGCTACCCGTTACCCGTACCCGAATTACCCGGACCCGAACCCGAAATACCCGAACCCGAGGTACCCGATCCCAAATTCGGATAGCGATTCTGATTACCCGAAATTAGTTTGGTAGTTCGGGTAATATCCCCGCATGCCGAACTACCCGAATTACCCGAATTGTTTTTGTGTTTGTGATGTGTTGTCGGTTGAACACTTGAACTTATCACTTTATTAGTATATGATTCTCTCTGTTTGAACAACTTCCTGTGATATATTATTCTATGCAAATTGCTGCTGAAATTCAATGCAAATTGCTGCTGAAATTATGTGCAAATTCTGTGCAGTTTGCTGGTTTTCTGTAAATTCGGGTATATCGGGTATACCCGAACCCGAATTATCGGGTACCCGAATTATCGGGTACCCGAAATTGCGGGTAGTGTTTTTTTGGGGCTAATATCGGGTAGCAGTTTTCATTACCCAAATTTTGAATTACCCGAACTACCCGACCCGAAAAAATCGGGTAACCCAAACGCCCAGGCCTACTTATAGTGCTCCCTTCTATATCGATCGGATAACATAATACTTCATGGGAGTTGGTTACTATATATGGTCCTCTTATTCCAGGATCACAGGCTTTCCAATAAACCCATGCCGGCAACATGATCACGAAAATTATTGGGTAGTAAGCCTTTTGTGAGCGGATCCGCAAGCATAAATTTAGTTCCAATATGCTCAACCTTAATTGTTTGATCCTGGACTCTATCTTTCACAACATGATACTTTATGTCAATGTGCTTGACAGCTGCACTCGACTTGTTGTTACTCGAATAGAAAACTGCGGGTTGATTGTCGCAGTACAAAATGAGTGGTCTAGAAATGCTGTCTACCACTCTCAATCCCGGGATAAAATTCTTAAGCCATACAGCCTGCCCGGTAGCCTCATAACATGCCACAAATTCAGCTGCATTGTCGATTTATGCGTAAGTGTTTGCTTTACACTTTTCCATGATATTGCTGCTCTGCGAGGTGAAAATATAACTGATGTGGACTTCTTAGTGTCTTTACACCCGCAAAATCAGCATCGAATAACCAACAACCTCAAGGTTATCGCATTTTCTATATGTGAGCATGTGACCTTTAGTGCCTTGCATATAGCGCAGGACTTTCTTAACGGCTTTCCGGTGGTCCGGTCCTGGATTTGATTGATATCGCCAAGCATCCCGGTAACAAAAGCTAAATCGAGTATGTACATACTTGAGCATACATAATACTTCCGACAAGCAGAGCGTAAGGTATAACCTTCATCTGATCAGATTCATAGTCATTTTTTGGGCATTGAAATTTCCCAAACTTATCGCTCTTAACAATAGGAGCAGGCGAGGCAGAGCATTTATGCATATTGTATCTCTTTAGTACTCTGTCAATGTATGCCTTTTGTGATAAACCTAATGTTCCTTTGGACCTATCTCGGTGAATTTCAATACCAAGAACATAAGATGCTTCACCGAGATCCTTCATGTCAAAATTGAACGAGAGAAATCTTTTAGTTTCCCGCAGCATGTCCACACTGCTACTGGCCAATAATATATTGTCCACATAAAGAATTAAGAAGGTGTAATTACTCCCCCTGAACTTAACATATGTACAATTATCAACATCATTCTCCTTAAATCCAAAATTCCTTATGACTTCATCAAACTTAAGGTACCATTGCCTAGAAGCTTGCTTCAGGCCATATATGGATTTCCTTAGCTTGCATCCCAAATGTTCCTCGCCTTCCACAACAAAACCTTCCGGTTGTGTCATGTAAACGTCCTCATACAAGTCTCCATTCAGGAATGCAGTTTTAACGTTCATTTGGTGCAACTCTAAATCGAAATGTGCTGTGAGCACCATTATGATTCTAAATGAATCTTTAGTTGAGACAGGAGAAAAGGTTTCATTATAGTCAATGCCTTCTCTTTGTTTAAACCCTTTCGCTACAAGTCTCGATTTAAACCTTTCGGCATTCCCTTTGGAGTCACGTTTTGTTTTGTAGACCCATTTGCAGCCTACTGTTTTTGCTCCATTAGGAATTTCTATTAAGTCCCATACATCATTATCGCCCATAGACTTAATTTCATCTTTCATGGCATCTAGCCACTTGGATGAATCCTTACTCTTCATAGCTTCCTTATAAGAGCTACGATCATCTACCTTCCCAAGATCATCTTCATTTAAATAAACCTCATAATCACTTGGAATAGCGGATCTCCTCACTCGTTCTGATCTCCTGACGGGTTCATTAGCAGGCTCATCAGGTTGTTCATTAACTGTCACAGAGGGCCGTGAAGGCTCATCATTAGGTATCACACTTGTATTTTCAGAGCCCTCAACTGAAGGAGTAGCCACAGAATTAACTGGAGATGCAACAGGAGTTGCAACTACAGGATCAACTGTGGGCACAACCACTTGAGGCACAAGAAAATCAGTCTGTCGGATTAGCGGTGAAGCAACATAAATCCGCTTCTCCTCAAGATCAATTTTTCTGAGCTCCAAGTCCCCATTGATGCCATCATTTTCCAAGAACACAGCGTGCCTTGTCTCTACAAATTTTGTGGTACGATCTGGACAATAGAATCGGTACCCTTTAGACCTGTCAGGGTAGCCAATAAAATGGCAACTTACTGTCTTGGGATCTAACTTCCCAATGTGTGGATTAAACACTTTAGCTTCAGCTGCACAACCCCATACATGGAGGTAGTTCAAACTTGGTTTTCTCCCAGTCCATAATTCATAAGGTGTTTTAGGCACTGATTTACTGGGAACCCGATTGAGTATGTGTGCAGCGGTCTTTAATGCTTCCATCCATAACTTTACAGGCAAAGTGGAGTAACTCAACATACTTCGAACCATGTCCATAAGTGTGCGGTTTCTTCTTTCCGCTACTCCATTTTGCTGGGGATCACCAGGCATTGAGTACTGGGCAACTATACCATTTTCTTGTAGAAACCTGGCAAAAGGACCAAGAATCTGCCCATAAGTTGTGTGTCGCCCATAATACTCTCCCCCACGATCCGAGCGCACTACTTTAATCTTTAGACTGTGCTGATTTTCAACTTCAGCCTTAAATATCTTAAATTTATCAAGTGCCTCTGATCTCTCTTTAATGGGATAGATATAGCCATAACGTGAGTAATCATCAGTGAACGTAATAAAAGAATCATAACCATCCACTGATGTCACAGGGAAAGGACCACATATGTCAGTATGAATTAATTCCAAAATCCATGTACTTCGAGTAGCACCTTTCTTTATTTGCTTTACATACTTGCCTTTGATACAATCAAGGCAATGATCATCCGAATCATTAAAATCTAAAGAGTGGAGAATTTCATCTTTAATGAGACGTTCAATTCTCCCCCTCGAAATGTGGCCCAAACGACAGTGCCACAATTTCGACGAAGTCTCATCAATTCGCTTGCGCTTTTTATTCACATCACATACATTCATAGATATAGGAGAATCTTGCAGGGATAACATATAAAGCTTGTCGTGTCGGATGGCACGACCAACATTATCATTATTAAAATAGATCAAACACATTCCGTGTCCAAAATTACAAGAATATCCATCATTATCTAATAATGAAATGGAAATCAAGTTTCTTCTCATCGAGGGAACATAAAGAACATCATTGAGTTTCATTACAAAGCCATTATTCAAAACTAAAGAAACTGATCCAATAGCTTGAATTTCGGCTTCCATCCCATTAGCCACTCTTAGGCTTCTTTCCCCTCTGAGACTTCTCAACATATGGAATCCCTGCAAGGAATTCGTAACGTGCACAGTGGCACCAGAATCAATCCACCAAGAATTTATAGGAAAATCAGCATAAAATGCTTCATCAACAAAAGTGATTTCATAAGTACCTTTCTTGGCGAGCCATTTCAGCCATCCAGGACAATCATCTTTGAAATGGTCCTTCGACTGACAAAAGTAACACTCACCACTTTTCTTCTATTCATTTGAGCTCCCAGGACCTGAAGCATTTTTAGGCGCCTTAGGATGCTGTGGGTGCTGTGGCTTCTGTGGCTTCTGATAAGGGGAGTAGGTTTGCTCCTTCATTCCCTTTTCTTTGTAGCCACCTCTATTTCTAGAGGGACCAGCTTTATTTGAGGAGCCGACTTGATTCACAAAATCAGTAGCCCCTTCAGCCTTGAGCCTCTCTTCCTCTTGAGAAACATTAGCGACCAACTCGCTCATGGTCCACTTGTCCTTAATGGTGTTATAGTTCACCTTGAAAGCTTCAAATTCCTTAGGAAGAGACATCATAATGTAATGGACAACAAAACCATCAGAAATTGCCATGTCCATTGTCTTAAGTCTGGCAGCAATATTGATTATGGTCATAATGTGCTCACGGACATTTCCAGTACCATTATACTTAGTGTTCATGAGCCTGTGCATCAGTGTGGTAGCATAAACTTTAGAGGACCCCTTAAAGTGATCCTCAATGGAGGACAAATAGTCCTTTACCCTTTCTTTTTCAGGGATTGCTCCCCTTATGGCCTCACTGATAGAGTTCTTCATCACAGCAAGTGAAACGCGGTTAGACCGCTCCCACTTCTCAGCATTATTTTTGTAATCCTTCATTTTGTCGTCAAAATTGTCCTCTCCTTCAGTAGGAGCGACAGGCTCATCGAACCTGAACGCATAGTCCAGATCCAAGAGCTGGAAAGTCGTCATAAGCGTAAACTTCCATTTCTGAAAGTTACTACCATTAAGTGGCTCAATTGCATTAACTTGAGCGGAAACAGAAGCAGCTGAAAAAATTTAAAATTTACATTAGGAAAATGCATAATTAATTTGCATGAATGTTAACCTTACGTTGGTATGATTAACAACATGCTCATAAGAATTTTTCGCATCACCGTTGGGCAGAAGTGAAAATTTTAACATAATTTATGGCATGCAATTACAATTAACGTTGGTCAAAGAGTAATAGCATGGCAAAATTAAACATAATAAAATAAACATAATTCATAACATGCAATTACAATTAACGTTGGTCAAAGAGTAACAGCATGAAAAAAATTAAATATATCCCTCCAATTGAATTTCTCGTTGGTTCCATTCAATTTGGGGCATAACATTACGCAGCGGAAAAAGATCATAATAATTTCAGCAACTTAAAGACATTATCCGTTAATAATTTCATGAGAGACATCATTAATTTAAACATGAGATGAACCATAAATACATGAAATATGTACATGAATACATAAGATTATGTGCTGCTAGGCCAAAAAATAAAATCCCTTGGCGCAGCCCAACAAATCCTGCACGCGCCCTCGGCCCAAAATATCCCGCACGAGCCCAAAATTGCGCATGTGTGCGCGTCCTAAAAGAGCGCCCGTACGGGCCAAAAAAAATTCCGGCGCGGCCCATAAAACACTTGCGCATGACCGCAGCCCATAAAACTCCCATGCGTGCAAGCCGTCGGATCTTCATCCGACGGCCAGAAAACGTGGCCGGCCCAAGATGCATTCGGCCCAACGAAAATTTGACCGCCGGATCCCATCCGACGGCCACCGCGCGCTGGCAGCCGATGCAAAAGGGTGTAAACCCTAACCCTAAACATCATTCACCCATTCTCCACACGCAAAAAGCGAGCACAGCGCGCGGCGCGCGCGCCGGCGGCGTGCTCACGGCGCGGAGGAGCGGCCGGAAGGGGTTAGCGTGGCGGCGCCATGGGAGGGCGGCGGCGCACGCGCGCGCGGCGCGAGCGATGAGCGGCGGCTCGCGTGATGCGACGGCGAGCGGTAGGCGGCCCGGCGGCGCGAGGCACGGCGGCCCCAGCAGCGCGAGGCACGGTGGCCCCGGCGAGCGGCGGCGGCGGCGCGCGACAGCGGCACCTGTAAGCCCTCCCCTTTCTTTTTTTTTTGGTTCTTGATCTTGAGGGTTTGCATGAATTGGGGGTTCCAGTGTTCGGGATTTCATCAGATTTTGGGAAAAGACCCTAAGGGTTTGCATAAAAAAACGATTCCCCTCCTTCTCTTATGCTACCCGAGCCAATAAAACATTAGCTTTAAAACTGGACCTCTAGATTCGAGACATGAACAACGGCTAGGGTTCTAGGAGACTAGGGCAGGCTCTGATACCAAATGTTAACTTCCTTAATCATCATGCATATCATCACATAAAGCCACTGGTCCAACACTAGAACACCTAGAGTTAGAGGGGGTCGGGAGACTCACGGTCGCCGATGAACGCCATTGAGCGAAGACCCGTGCCTGCGTGATGCAGGCGTGAGGACGAGTCGGCGAAGACCGCAGTGTCGCCGGTGTACGGAGTGACGCCGGCGGAGTCCTGCAGAGGCGGCGGTGACGGCCTTCCCGTTGCTAGCAGCGCGCAGTAGATCGGGTGTCTTTAGGGTTTGTGCAGGGCTTTTGGCTCTCACGCGAACGACGACGTACGGGAGAGGCCGGTACCCATCCTTTATATAGCGCTGTTGCAACGGGGGACCGTAACCATGAGTTGATTGGGTACCCCCGATCAGGGCACTGAAAAACAGGGACGCCCAATCAGGGCGCTGAAATTCAGGGACGTGGGTTTCCCCACGTCTCCCTCGTGTCGGCCGTTTGGCCTGAGATCAATACCAACATAGACCTCACCGACGACCTCGTACATACGCGCCACCTTGTTCGTCTTTCGGCTTTGCCATTAGAACTGTTTATACACATGGTCTCTAGCAATTTTTTTTTTAATTTTAGCCTCTAGCATTTTTTTGTAAAAATAAACTTTTTCCAAATTCAAAAGATGCATTAGACAATATATATATATATATATATATATATATATATATATATATATATATATATATATATATATATATATATATATATATATATATATATATATATCAACTGCCGCACCACTCTAGCTTTGCAGGTCCCTGCTGAGCCATACGTGTGCGGAAGGTCCTGAGCTGCCAATTCGCGGTAGAACTGTAGCATGCACTGTTCACTAGTGTGTGGGATTCGATATGTCCCAAACTACCAGCTTGGTCTAACAATGCTTACAACGACCAGACCGGAAACTTCCAAAAGCCGTAGGCATGTTATCCACAAGGAACAGGCAATACCAATGGCAGGCAGTGTTGTAGGTTCAGACGGACAGTACCCCAGCTGGTCCTTCAGTTCTAAAAATAACAACAAAAAATGGGCCTTTGTCCATATGCAGGCAAAGGCGTTTCAATCCAACGTGACATGCATAGCGATTTGGGTCTGTCCTTTGATTTTTTTACTACAACTTATTAGTCTAATAAATAATGATTGTTGAAAAAATCGAAATCTAAAATCAACTAAAAAGGTGAAAAGAATATAGCGCAATTGGAACAGGGAAAAATCAGACCTTGCAATGCACTAACTATACAAGTCCTTCTGGTTGGTCAATTACAATTAGCAAACTGAAGAGCGTCTCTCTCTCTCTCTCTCTGCATGCAGGAAGGATGGATAGATCTAATTTTGATGTGCATCGACACTAGTAGAGAGCATGCATCATCGATCGATCACGTGATGCATATTGTCAGTGTCTTCGCAACTCAAATCAACAATTGCAACTTGTTTAGACTGTTCATTGTCACAGGATACGTAATCAACAAATCACAAGTCTTATTGCCTCTGTGAGGCGCTGTTATTGGTGGAAATTCAGATGTGCGTGATGGCGAGCACAGGTAGATAAAGCTAGCTAGATAGATAATTTCTTGTGACCATCCATCCAAATGCATGCATAAATGGCATATATACGATCGATTGAGTTGGTAGGCAGCCAAAAATAAATAAAATAATATAAATAATGAAGCAAGGTGGCCATGCATCGGGCCAATGGGGGTGGCCTCGGAGTGAGTGCCTGTGCCAGAGCCAGGCTCTGGATCATCGAGTGGGCATGCATATGCACCAGCGCGCCATGGCCTGGGCACACTGCGAGTGGCACGAGTGGGCATGCATAGGCACGAGCGAAATTTTTTGTACGATTAATACATTTTTTATTCAAAATTAAAGAAATATATCTGTAACAATATTTTTTACACAAATAGACTCCGGTCGCCCAACGAGGGGCAACTGGAGCCAATCGCCCAATGGCCAGACGAAAAAACTCCAGTCGTCCGCCCATTGGGCGACTGGAATCAGTCGCCTAGCCAAGGGACGACTTGATGTGCAGTCGCCCACCCTGAGGGCGACTGGTTTCAATCCCCCATGAATTTTGTATATTTTATCAATTTTGTAGATTATAACTGGAAAATAATCTGCTGGATTTGTAATAAAAATTTATGGTTATTGTATGTTGTAGGTGCGTAACAAAATTTGGGAAATTTTTTGTAAGAACGATTGACCTTAGAACGACTAGTAAATACGATGATAAGTGATATTGTGATGTTACTGGGAATTCGTATACAAAGAAAACCGGTATGTTAATATTGTTAGATGACTTGCTATGTAAATGCGAAAAGACGAGATAATAAGCTTGCCTGAATTTAAATAGACTTCATAATACAGTTGGGAGTAATATGCTGCGTATTTTTTGATTACATGCATAACATATAGCATCATGTGCGACTAACCCACCCAACTGCTCATACGACCTACTGTGTGGACCAGGGCAAGGTTAGTCATCATTATGTCATACCTTGCGCCGTCCATGTCATGCAACAGCAACCACTTCTCCTATGGTTCTCCCTCAATCCACTGCGAGAAGCACTTGATGTTTCGTGAGCTCCTCCTTGGACTAGCTGGGTTAGGCTCATCGAGTCCGGCAAGCATTTTGGTTATGCCGCCCCAGGCATGACTGGCCCCTTGCTCCTCTCGTCGACGTGCTTCTTGTTGTGCTCATCCAACAACGCCCACAAAGCATCAAATTTTCTCCACTGGTTCTGCATAGCCAACCTCTTGAATAGCTTCATCAACGGTTGTTTCGGGAACTGCTTAAAAAATTTCACCCCTAAGTGACGAATGCACTACATGTTCCTCATGTCCGCCCAAGAAAAGAGCTCCTCGAGGTCTTCCTTAAGTTTTCTTATAGCCTTTAAATCCCAGCGTGGCGATCATGGATTACGCACACATCAGGACGAGCACTGACAACTCCAACCCTGACATGTCTGAGAAACCACAGCAGCTTTCATAATTCTCACTTTCCATGAATGCGATAGCGAGTGGTAATATTTGGTTGTTGCCGTCAACACCTACGGCCGTCAGGATCTGCCTCTTGTATTTGCCTGTCAGAAAGGTCTCGTCAACTGAGATCACCGGCAGCATGTGCCTGAATGCCTCGATGCAAGCACCATATGCTAACAAGGCTCTCTGCAACACCGCATGTCCTAGTGGACTTGTGGATGGCTTGTCCTGCATAGCGATATACGTGCCCGAGTTCATGTCCTGCAACACCTTAAGCATACGAGGAAGATTGTCGTACGCCGCCTCAAAAGACCCGAAACGTTTTTCCAACACCTTTTGCTTGGCATGCCATGCCTTCACGTAGGTAATCTTGTACTTGAATTTCTTCTTGATAGCTACTACGGTATGCGTGGCCTCTATATCTTTCTTCTCCACTATTTCTCCGTATATCAAATTAGCTATAAAGGCGGACATTAGGTTACGATGCCTTACCAAAACACTGCTGAGAATGCAAGAGTGTGGCTCCACCTTCGACACAATCCAGTGAGTCTCATACTTAGGTCTACGTATGTGCACCCTCCAAGGACAACCGGCCTACTCGCACTTCATGGTGTACTATTCCTGGCTAGATTTCACGACCTGAAAAATCCGCTGTATTGAAAGGGCCCACAGCTTGATGGCATTTTGTAACGCTGCCTTGATAGCAAACATAGAATGCAACCGAACCTCTATCTCATGATACTCCCATGCTGATTCATGCTCATCATGTGCAGAAACACCCTCAACATTAAACCGGTTCCATTCTTGTGGGATGGGAGCTTCATCCTCATCTGAACTGTCCTCGTCGTCGTCCTGTACAGCTTCCTCTTCAGCCCACGCCATCTGGTCATCACAGTCCATCTGTTGCACGATGTACTTCATCGGCTTGTCCTATTCCCTCTTCATGGCTTGACCATTGTACCTCTCCTCCATGTACCGCATCAGCTTCATCGCGAGCAACTTGATCCTCTTCGCCAACATGCGGGCCGCCCGAGCTGCTAGCACCTCCCAGAGCAAGGCCGTATGCACGACCTTGCATCACTTCTAATGAGCACGGTTGCACAAGTAGCACATACTCGTATCCACAGCGATGGCACCCTTGTACAAACCCCTTCCACGTAGCAATGCACAACAATATCCTCAACTCCCATCTGATGTCCGTAGGAGACCGGCTCCAAAGCCCTTGTACGATAACGCTGCACACCTCGGGGTCCAACGAAAAACTCCGGGTCAGCCAATGCATCACATCTGAGATTCGAACATTCTCGCCATCCGGATGTACTAGAGTGACTTGTGGAAAACTACTCAAATCCACACCATTCGTACCTTCACGAACGGTTCCAGTACCGTAATGCGCTCTCAATGTAGTGGCTATTGGCATTGCTGATGTCTGCCTGCATATATATTTTAATTTTGCAACATATCAAATCGCATCGCACAATACCAAAGTACCAACGTACTGCAATTCACATGTCGCCGACCGTTCGCATGTCGTAAGTCGTAACCCACTACAATAAACACGTACTATGAACTTCCTATCGGTTTTCCAACATTTCTACTTATGAATTAATTAAACACTAACATAAATATTTACTGAATTTTTTAATACTACAAATTTCAGCGGACGATTAATTTGTACGTTACGGTGACTGAATTTTCTACAACTATAATTTCATATGCATGCAAATTTCCTAATGATGCTAATTTCTAATTTTCTAAAACTATATTTTAACTAAATTTTGTATACCAAAAATTTAACTATTTCTATCTACGTCTACAAATTTCTACTAACAATAACAATCATATACAATATTTCTATCTACATCTACACCTACTATTGCATCTTCATCTCCTCTCCATTTCTACGTCTGCTAATTTCTATAACTATGTTAACTAAATTTTCTATACTAAAAATTGAGCTACTTATATCTACATCTACAATTTTTACTAACACTAATATTACATAAAAAATATACGGCAAATACAATATTACAAATAAAAAAAATATCTGGATCTGGTTCTTCCTCTTCTCTCCTCCCATTCCTCCTTTCTCCCCCTCCTTCCTCTCCTCTCCTCCTTCTCCTCCTCTCCCTCTCCTCCCTCTCCTCTCCTCTTCTCCCCCTCCTTCCTCTCCTCCCTCTCCTCTCATCTTCTCCCCTCCTTCCTCTCCTCTTCTCCTCTCTTTTGTTCTTCTCCTCTTGGCCGAACACAATGAAAACAGTGTGTGTGGGGGTCGCAGCGGCCGAGCGCTCGGGCCTTTAACCCCCTGTCATCTGCCAGTTGGGCAACGGGAGCTCTAGTCGCCCAACCGTTCGGCGATTGGAGCTCCAGACGCCCGCCCGTTGGGCGATAGCAATTATTCGCGCAACGGTTACTATATTAGTTGTGTGTTGCCCCCCGTTAGGCGATTGGCTCAGTCGCCCCCCATTTGGGCGATTGGAGCCTATTTGCGTAAAAATGTTGCCACACGTATATTTTTGTAATTTTGAATAAAAAATTGAATATTCGTACAAAAAATTCTGCACGAGCACGCCATGGCCGGACCCACCTGCTTGCTGCATTTTCAGGTACGCTATGTTCCAACCAATAATAATAAAGGTTTTATTAGCCTCCAGTAAGTACAGTGAAATTTCCATCAATTTTACTTGGTTTTCCTAATCATCCTTTTGTTTTCATTATCAGGGATGCCTTTCACTTTTTTCCGTGTTATGGAATGAATTTCAGCAGTGAATTTCTGTGGTACACTAGCAGTGCAAGTGAAAGTACTGTGTGAAATTTTCAGCTCATTCGGATAACAAATGCTTGCTTGTATGAGTGGCGGAGGCAAACGGTGTAGGTGAAAGAGCATGCTCTGTCTTCCACAATTTTTGTTGTGCAGTACGGAATGAATTCCAGTGGCAAATTTCTATGGCACGTCAGCGGTGTAAGTGAAAGTCTTGTGTGAAATTTTTAGCTCATTCGAATAACAAATGCTCATTAGCATGGTTGGTGGAGACGAATGGCGTAGGCGAAAGAGCATGTCCTACCTTCCACATTTTTGTTGTGCGGTACGGAATGAATTCCAGTGGAAAATTTCTATGGCATGTTAGCTATTCAATTGTAAGTCTTGTGTGAAATTTTCAGCTCATTTGGACAACAAATGCTCGCTTATATGGTTGACAGAGATGAACATAGGGAAAAAGCATGTGTTGACTTCCATTATTTTTGTTGCATAATACGTATTAAATTATGGTGGTGAATTTCTATAGCATGTTAGCAGCGCAATTGAAAGTGTTGTGTGAAATTTTTTAACTCATTCGGATAGCAAATGCTCAGTTGTATGATTGGCGGGGACAAATGATGATACGGGGTGCCCGATCTTCACGACGTAGTATCGATGACAATAACTTAGATCCGTGCAACCTGACGAACCGATGGCGCTAACCACTATTAGAACAGTAACCTGCGATAAAAGAATTCACCCAACCACACGCTCGTGATCCCATCTACCCGACCACACGAGTAGATGTGTCGCCGCTATTGCAAATCACAAGGAATCACAATAACAACGGGATTGAGAATTTCCAATTCCCCTCTAGGTTGCAGTATATGCCAAACCCTAGGAAGAACAAACGTATAGCTCTCTAAAAAAATAATAGATTGACTTCCGTGGTCTGTCGTTACAAAAGGAGAACCATGGTATTTAACTCAGGCACCCACAGATCAACGGCTCACAGGCCTAACGCCGACTTGCTTTCTGTTCAGCCAAGATATCCAAAACACAATCCTATACAGACTCAAAACCAAAACCAGTAATGCTAAAACAAAAATACGTGGTCCAAACACATAGCCTAATCAAGGTGTTTAATCTCATAGCTTTGGCCAGACTTGATGCACGGTTGTGGGCTTTTAGGCCACTTGAGTTGAGCTTTTATTCTTGCTATGCTTACCAACCGAAGAAACCACCAACTCCTTACGGCCTGCCTTGAGCTCCTTGCATGCACTTGAGTTCCTTGCATGCACGTGCTGATTTCTTCTGGTGTCGGCATCCCATCGTCTCCTTATGCATAAACCTAAGACCAATTAAGATACTAGCATTAGGTAGTATCCAGTTCTCATATAAATTAAAATCAAATTTAATTAGGAGCGAGTTCACTTGTTGATTAATCTTTTTAGCTCGTACTCGTGTAATCGGACCAATCAGGATGCCCTCATCAAATGGTGTAGGCGAAAGTGCATGTCCTGACTTTCACAATTTTTATTGCATAGTACGGAATGAACTCCAGAGCCGAATTTCTATGGCACGTAAACGGTTCAAGTGAAAGCCTTATGTGAAATTTTGAGCTCATTCGGAAAACAAATGCTTGCTTGCATGATTGACAAAGACGAGTGGCAAAGGCAAAAGTGTGTATTGGTGTTTTAATACCGATCTTACGTATGATTTGTTTGGTTTGAGGAATCTCTTAGACGACTAAGCTATGGTCATGTAGAACAGAGACACATGAATTTTTATCCAGTTGCGGGCCTTCTTCTAGGAGAATAATAACCCTACGTCCTGTGTAATTACTACTTAAAAAGAGATTACAACTTAGTAATGTGGAAAAGATAACTTGTGCTCTCTCTCACTAGGCTCTCCTCCCAATCTCCTCTGCCCCTCTCTTCTCTAGCACCAATGATTAAATACTTAATGAAACAACGGTCATTGTTCGGTGCTAGAAGACGCCTCAACTCTTCGGGATATAACTGTCCGATGGAGATTATTATCAGAGAGACATGATGGCCGTTCGTCGTGCAACGGTTGTTGTCAAAGAGAGATCATGTGTGGTTATTGGATAAACACATGTTCTAACTGCCATGTCAGGTGCCCCTCACGATGTAGTAAGGCATCGCTTAGCAAGTCTATTGGGGATATAGAAATCGCATAATAGTCTACGATCATAAGGTGACCATAGGACTGCTTACGACTACGTAGTCATAGAAGAGCCTACGATCATAAAATGGTCATAAAAGGACTTACGACTTCGTGGTTATAGAAGAGCCTACGACCATATAATAGTCACAAAAAGACTTATGACTTCATAGTTGCAGAAGAGCTTACGACCATGGAGTAGTCGAAGGAGAACTTACGACGACCTCGTGAATCTTACCCCTTACCAATAGGGGGTATACCCGGAGGATACAGTGACGTAATAATTTGAGGATTATTCTATCCTCGTTAGTGCGTATGTTGACTTTCATTATTTTTGCATGCCTTGCATAGCCATCGCCGCCTCCACCAAGAAATAAAAATAAAATACTATTAATGTAGTGCTTTAAATAGCAGTACTTATTTACTGTTAGTACTAATTAATTGTGCTTAGTGCTAATTATTAGTGAATTTGGTAGGCAACCCTTTGCTAATTATATCTCTATATCAGTGGCGAATGCACCGTGGGTGCTTGTGGGTGCTCGAGCACCCCCTCCTCCCACCGTGCAAGAAGACCCCCCCTCTCCTCCCACTGTCGGGCGTCGGCGTCGCCGTGTCGGAGGACGGAGGATGAGCCCGGTGACGTCGCCCAGGTTGAAACTCGGCATGAGGGCAGGCCGGGACTAGTCAGTGCCTTAAGGCCCAGCACCTAGCCGCCCAATGGCGAATCTGGCCCAATGGCGAGAACATCAACGATACATAGGAGATAAGGTTGAGGTCCGGAGGAAGATGAACAGAACACGCGCTCAACAGAGATCTGGTCCGTCGCCGAGTCGGAGAGAGTAGAACTCACCGTAGCGGCGTCGCCGCAGCCCCGGCGGCGGCGCGGAGGGGAGCCGGGAGGGGGAGGGCCGGAGGCGGTCGGCGGCTCGGCGCGGAGGGGAGACCGGGGCGGTCGGCGGCTCGGCGCGGCGTAGCGGAGGGGCCAGCCGGCGAGGAGGCGGTCGGGCGGTCGGCCACGCGCGGCGAGGCCGAGCGAGCGGCGGAGTGGGGCTAGCGTGCGGGCCTCGGACTTGAGTACCGGACGCATCGCCGGCGCGCCGCGCGCGCCGCTCTGGTCGGACGGAGGGACGGAGCGGAGTGCGCCCGATCGCGGAGAGGACGGCGGTCGGCCAATGTGGTGAGGATCGAGAGAGGACTCACCGAGCCAGCAGCAGCGGATTTGTGTTGAGGTCTTGAGGACCACCGACCGAGGAGGCAAGGAAATTGGAATCCCTGTGGGGAGTGGGGACCGACGGCGACCGGCAACAGTGGGTTCACAGGTTTGTTCACTGTTCTATGAATATAAATGAATGTTTAATCCTATTTTATTATTGTTCTACCAACTAGTCAAATTGTTTAATCAATTATTAATTAATTGTTGTTCAATTATTCTTAGATTTATAAAAATGGAGAAGCGAATTTTGTACAAATATTTCTTAAACAATGCAACTAGCAGTAACCCTCCAATCATAGAAAGCAGAACTGAAGCAAAAAAGGTTCGGCATGAATTTAATCCGAATGATATTATTGCCGATCCAACATGTCGCAAACCAATTGAAGATTATCCTAATGAGATTAGAGATCAAGTTAGGAGAGCATATTTATTGAAGGGTCCAACTCAATCAATTGGTCATGATTTTCCAAAGAAAATACAGGGTTCAATTTTAAGATTGTGCTATAGCCTCAACAGTAGAGCTCCCCCTCTATTCTCATCCTGGATTCGCCACTGCTCTATATGACTCTTGTTGTTGGGCAGTATCTCTATACTCTGTCACCCAACCCTATGCCCCAAGGTCCATAACAGTTATGATGATCTTGTCAAGTTAAATCAATTCTTTGCGTGTGAGCATCCAATACAAACCCATCTAGTCAAGGAAAATTAATGACACTCTACCTTAGCAAGACCTACCATTAAAATACATGGCTTTGGATGGTGCAACTAATTGGGAGGGCATCAATTTAGCTTAATATTATGTAAGAGAATTTTATTTCTACCATGTTAAAAGCATTCGGAGCAATTAAATAACATGCATAAAAATAAATAAACAAAAATATGAAGCCATTCACAGATAATCACATTACATCATGATATAGTATGGCCCTTTCACATGGTGATCTCTATCGCACACTTCCTGTTTGCCATGTCTCCAAGTGGCCAAAACCTCCAAGTATTCCTACTAAGCTATTACTCCATAGTACGTACTAGTAAAGGTTACAAGGAGTGAAGAAGCAACACAAGTTAACACATAGGTCGTTATATAGATATAGACAGCTTTGGGCTGCAATAAGTATGACACGCAGGCTATAAATATTACATACATATATGCATCTCATACAACATTCAGATGCATTATGGGTCATACTATTCACAACAATCCTGCAAAACAAATATGTGTAGAATCATATTCTATCTAATACACCAAGTTATTATTCTAGTCACAAAGGTCCTAATTGAAAATATTTGGACTACGTAGATCTAATCTACTGTTCCATCCATGCAAGTCGTATTGGATTAATCATATTAACCCTTTTTGATCACAACTCCGATTCAATCAACCGAAATTGATCTTCGCATGCTCCATGGATTTACTCCTTCAACATGATCATGGAATAGCGATCATGAACTCATCTATAGACCACCGTGCATGGACGATTATATCGACCACTGTCAAAATCAATCTATCATATAGAATGACCACAGAAACAGTAGCATGTGGAGTGGAGTTCTTGAAAGACGAGCTGGAGCTGCTACAGGTCTGGGGATGCTAGCGTAGCTGCCTGGGCCCGCCAGGTCAGAGTTGCAGCATATGAGGCCGAAAATGTCATAAAAGTTGCAGCTGCAGCATACATGGAGAAGCGAAACAGGTTAAAGAGGGGCTTTATGGAATTATGGGTGCCATATCGAGGTATGCTCGTATCCCTAGTGATCTGGTAACTCTCCATAAAGTTGATGTTGAAATTCGTCGTATAAGAAGGAAGATTCAACTAGTGCATCCACTCTGGGTATTATTAGTCTTTGTGGGAATACAACAACACAACCGCATGTTAAACCAATTCGTGACGATGATGTCATAGTTGGATTTAAGAATGATGGAAAGCAAAGTGAGAAAAAACTGAAAGATTTGGAGAACAAACAGCTAACTGTCATATCCATAGTTGCAACAAGTGGGGCGGGAAAGACCAGACTAGCAAGGAAAGTGTACAATTCACCTGCAGTTAGAGAGCATTTTAATGCATTTGCTGTTGTTTGTCTCACAAAAGTTTGAAGTGCTCCATATATTGAACGGTATCACAGAGCAAGATATGAGGATCGAAAGGAATGACAGGATTTGACAAAAGTGGAATAATAGAGGAATTGAAGAAAATGGGGGCAGAAGAAAAAACAAAAAAAGTTGCGTTGTTTTCTTAAAGTTAGAAGATACTTAATTGTACTAGATGATGTTTGGACAACGAATACGTGGGATGTTATTGAGCAAGCTTTCCCTGATATGAAAAATGGGAGCAGGGTATTGCTGACTACTCGTATTTTGCAAGCTGCCAATCAAGCTAATAAGTTGACTCATGTTCATAATCTTGGATGTTTAAATGAGGTGAATGTTGGCAGATTTTTTGTCAAAAGGCGCTCCCATCATGTGAAATCATTGATACGAGCTATCGTCTTGAGCTCGCAAGTGTAGGCAAGAATCTTGTAAAGAAATGTGGTGCTTTATCACTTGCTCTTGTCGTTCTGGGAGGATACCTATCTAAGAATCTTCATCTCAACACAAAAATGGATCACTACTTGGATTGGGAAGTCGCCAGTAAACGGAACAATAATCAGAATATGCAACAGATAATAGGTCGCAATTTTTTTGGCATGCAAGATGATCACTTGAAATCTTGTTTTCTCTATCTGTCATCCTTTCCTAAGAATTTCAAGATTAAAGCTGATATTCTTATAAGATCATGGATTGAGGAGGATTTCATATCTCATAAAGCAAATTACACACTAGAAGAAACAGCACGTGCCTACCTGGAGGAGTTAGCACAAAGATCTCTGGTCCATAATATTTCAAGGAGTGATGTTCATGGATGGATTGAAGGTGTGCAGATGCACGATATCCTACACGAATGAGCGGTACAAGAACCTCGGAAGGAAGGCTTTCTTAAGGTTTGCAAAAATCATGGTGATCTGCATGTGTCCTCTTCGGATACAATGGCAGCTTATCGGATTTGTTTCCTAAATTTCTCCCACGATGAGATTGCCAGATCTGCACCAAATATGCGAACCATGTTCGGCTTCCACTTGTCTTCTGTTAACCTTCAATCATTGAGATTCCTGAGGATCCTTTTCATGCATGACTCAAATTTGGAGAAATTTTCTAAAGAAATCGGTTGTTTGATTCATCTGAGATAACATTAGGTTGGTAAGGTGTAAAAATGTGGTGTTGCCATCCTCAATTGCGTTCCTCCTTAACCTGCAATATATTGATTTGTTTGACACAAAATTGCCCTTTGTCCCCAAATATTTGTGGGGTATAGCCACATTGTGTCATGTTGAACTCTGGGATGTAGAAGTTGACTCCTCCCAGAACTCTGGGATATAACCAAAAGGAGTTGCATACCTTACACATTCATGCGCAACAACTAACGCTGATCCATAGTTACATGTGGAAGCGCATGAAAAGGTATCTAATTCAGATGAAACAACTAACGATGTTGGGATTATTCCGGTTGCTTTTTCCTGTGGATATCCTTACCTGTTTGTCAAACCATCATGATCTTGTTGAGCTTCGTTTAACTGTGTGGTTTGACAAGGCTGAATTTCCAGACAACAGTTTACTCCCGCAAAACCTTCGCAAGCTTATTATGTATGTTGTTGCTCCCTTGCATGTTGACCCGATGCCAATTCTAGGGAACCTTGATACTTTGATAGCCTCGTATATCTTCATCTGGTAACGTCAGAGTATGAAGCCACAAGCATGTGCAGCCTCACTGGTGGCTTCTCACGGCTGCAGTACTTGGAACTCTGGTGTGTTCCCGTTGAGAAATTGGAGTTTGAGGATGGCACAATGCCAAAGCTCATCAACTTGGGTTCCTGGGCCTGGAGTCCATAAGAAAGCTGGAGCTGAACTTCATGGAGAATAAGCTACCCGAGGAGAGACACGAAGAACATGAGAAGAAGGGTTGCAAGCTCATCATAACAAAAAGCGAGTAGATCCAAGAGGCAATCTCAGATCGTCATGATAGTAAGTTTCCATTTCACATTCCTGTACATGTTCTTTCTGTTAGGATGATCTCCACCCCAGGGTTGGCCCAACGGCCACCTGGGCCTTGAGCTCGCGCCCTGATCGGGGGCGCCCAACCCTAATGGTTGGTGGGCCCCTGTCACACTGCGCTATAAATACAGGTGGGGGCCGGCGGCTCATTTCACGAGGTTGAACGGAGCCGTACTGCCCCACCGACAAAACCCTAACCCGATCTCGAGGGGGAGCGCAGCCAGTGACGGGAAGCACCACTGCCACGCCGCCCCTGGACGGCGCCACCACCGGACTTCACCACCGACGTCTCCTGACTCCACCGACTCCATGGCGGACGCCATTGCACCCACAACCAAGACCACGGATGGTCGGTAACACCTCCCGCTCCCTCTCTTTACTCTCTGTTCTTTTAGATCTACCCACATCCCACTTTGTTTATACCGAACAGTAAATCTACCCCACCAGATCTACTACTAGTGATCATGTTTAGAGTCTAACAATGGTATCAGAGCACCTAGGCGTAGATCTGAGATGGGGAAAAGAAAAGAAAGAAAAGAGGGGAAGGAAGAACCCTAACCCTAACCCGAACCCTAACCCTAGAAAAGAAAAGACCGGGACTTACCGGGGCCGCCGTCGTCGTCGCTGGCGTGCAGGAGATCGGCCGAGCCTTGGGCTCGCCGGCGCTCCACGTGCAGGCCACCGTCGGCGCGCGGGACAGATCCGAGCGTGCGCGCTCGGAGGGGCACCGACACGGAGCCGCTCGACGGCGGCGCGCTCCCTCTCAGGGGAGCACGCACGCCGGCGAGAGGGCCCGCGGCGGCGCCGACTTCTTCTTCTTCTCCGGCGGCGTGGATGAAATCGCCGCCGCCGTCGCTTCGCTCGCTCGGGTGCGGAGAGAGAGAGGGGAAAGGGCCGAATGATTTAGGGTTTTCGGGGGCGTCCGCCGCGCGAGTTTTGGTCGGGCGAAATCGCCGCTCAGCCGTCCGATGGTGATGGACGGCTGCGATGGCGCTGAGCGCGCGGTCTGGCTTTCGCCCAGCGGCGAGAAATTCGGCCGTGCCCAGATTGTGGCGGCGCGGGCGCGCGATGTCCGCGTGGCGTGGCGCGCGAGGCGCGCGAGAGGCCGGCCGAGCGGGCGCAGCGTGAACAAGGGAGGCCATGCGCGCCGGCCGCGGCAGCCGTCGTCTTGCCGTGGGCCGCGGCTGCGCAGGCCGGGCCAAATGGCCGGTTTGCACAGTAAATCAAGAAAAATTGATTTTATTCATTTTCAGAAGCATTCTTTGATGAATTTTGTTAAGTTTGAGATCAAATTTCTGTTCATTTTTGATCCAAGACCAGAATGTTTCCGCTGCGAGCTAAAGTTTATTATCTTCTTATTAAATTCGAACCAACGGGAGAATTTAATTTTGAAGAACAGAAATTTTAAGTTTTTCTCTAATTTTAGTTGGAACCAACGGGAAAATTAAAATTAGAAGAATAGTTACATTTATTTACAGTTCATGTTTATAATTTTGCTATTTTCTGACCAAAGTTGATGATAGCAATATTATAAATTGATTTATTCATGGATTTGTGCATTAATTCTATCTTCTGCCCAACGGTGATGTAGAATTAATGTACAAGAATTTTGCATGTTTTAATTTTGACCAACGTTAAATCAAAGCATGCAATTATTATATTATTATGTTTCCTCATTTTTAACATCTTGTTTCAGACTCAACCCAATGGCATACATCTCGCACATCCCGCACTTGATGGGAACAATTATCGTCCGCGAGAAAAGTATGATTTGGCACTTGCGCTGTCCGAGAATGACTTAGCCCTCACCTCTCCGTGTCCTACTGAGCCAGAGGACCCGGTGAGGGCAGAAAATGAGACTGATGCTGATTTCACTGCCCGAAAGCGTGATCATGCAGAAGTCAGAATGAAATATGATCTTGAGAAAAAGAAATGGGACATCTCGAATCGCAAGTGCCTGATGGTGGCTAAGGCCACTATTGCAGATCCAATAAGGGGATCCATCCCAGACTGTGACACTGCCACAGAGTATCTATAGAAAGTGAAGAAACAGTTTACTGGCTCTTCAAAGGCCACAGCAAGCACGCTGATTAAGAAACTAGTGAATGAGAGATACTCTAGTGGTGGAATAAGAGAGCATATACTAAAGATGAGCACAACGGCAGCTAAGCTAAATTCAATGGATATGGGGCTCAAGGATGAGTTTCTAATTCATTTGATCTTTGCTTCTTTGCCAAAAGAATTTGACACTTTCGTTGTTAATTACAACATGCAGCCCGACAAATGGGACATAGAAAAGCTCATTGCAATGTGTGTGCAAGAAGAGGAGAGGCTTAAAACCTCACAGGGTGACTCTGCAAACCTTGTGAAGAACAACAAAAGAAAGAACTTTAATGCCAAACCACAAGGGAAACCTCAGTGGGATAGTAGCTCCTCTTCTAAGTCACAGGGAAAGGTTCCCCAGTTTCATAAGCCCAACCAATTTACAGTAGACAAAGACACCTGTAAATTTTGTAAGAAGAAGGCAGGGCACTATCAGAGGGATTGCCCAGAGTTCCTGAAGCATCTGTTGAAGAATGGTAAGGATGTCATTACATTTATAGATGAATCCTTGTATTTAAGTTATGAAAAATCTACTTGGTGGATTGACTCAGGTGCAACTATTCATGTTGCTAATTCATTACAGGGATTCCATACGAGGAGGACCCTACAAAGAGGAGAAAGAACAATTAAAGTTGCGAATGGAGTTGAAGCCAAAGTCGAGGCCATTGGAGATCTCTCTTTAGAATTTCATGATGGTTTTGTACTTAGGCTTTCAGACGTTCTTTATGTACCCTCTTTGCGCAGAAACTTAATAAGTGTGTCGAGATTAGATGATGATGGATATGATTGCCATTTTGGTAATGGCAAATGCAGACTTGTGTTTAATAATAAATGTGTTGGTCTTACCTTCCGACAAGACAAGCTTTATTTATTATCACTTTCTGAGAATGTGAATCATGTGACTATTGAGAATGAGAATACCTCTTCGTCTATGAATGTAAGTAAAAAGCGGAAGATAAATCATGATGTGTCGTCGAAATTATGGCATTGTCGTTTAGGCCATATTTCGAGGGGGAGAATAGAACGATTGATTAAGAAAACACTTCTTCCACCATTAGAATTTTCAGATTTAGAACAATGTATTGATTACATAAAAGGAAAATATGTTAAGAAAATAAAGAAAGACGCCAAACGAAGCGCAGGAAATTTAGAAATAATTCACACAGATATCTGTGGTCAATTTCCTGTGAAAAGTGTGGATGATTATGATTCATTTATAACATTCACAGATGACTATTCGCGTTATGGCTATATTTATCCAATTAAAGAAAGAACAGAAGCATTGGATAAATTTAAGATATTTAAGGCTGAAGTAGAAAATCAGCACAATTTAAAAATTAAGATAGTAAGATCCGACCGTGGGGAGTACTACGGTCGGCACACCCGTATGGCCAAGTTCCCGGACCTTTGCAAGGTTCTTACAGAAAATGGCATAGTTGCTCAAGATACTCTACACCGGCGAACCTCAGCAGAATGGAGTGGCTGAAAGACGCAACTGCACCTTAATGGATATGGTGAGAAGTATGATAAGTTACTCCACGCTACCGATAAGTTTATGGATGGAGGCGTTAAAACCGCCATTCATATTCTTAATCGAGTACCAAGCAAGTCGGTACCCAAAACACCGTATGAGTTGTGGACAGAAGAGAACCTCACTTAACTATTTACGTGTGTGGGGTTGTCTCATTGAGGCTAAAGTTTTCAACCCAAACATAGGGAAGCTAGACCCCAAGACAGTCAGCTGCCATTTTATTGGCTATCCAGAAAAATCGAAGGGTTATCGCTTCTATTGTCCTGACAGACATACGAAGTTTGTAGAAACAAGACACGCTATCTTCTTGGAGGAAGAGATGATCAGGGGGAGCAGAGTAGCGAGAAATTAACCTAGAGGAAAAGCGGTACATGTGCCCACTCCAATGGTTCAGAACCATTTTTCACGCTACTGTAGTTGCTACACCAACAATGCAGGACATCAGAGTGACAAAGACTGTTGTTAGTTCTCTGTGGAAACGATGAGTGAACATGAGGAACCTGTCCTTCAGATCCCATAGAACCCATTGTCACCCAAGAGGAAGAGCAACAACAACCTCACACAGAACAAGCATCAAATAGCGAGGACTCGAAAGGTCTCAAAGAGCCGAAGATCACCATCCCTAATGATTACGAAGTCTATGAAACGAGGAATTTCAAATGGAGGGTGATCCCACCTCTTTGAAGAAGCCATGAGAAGCGCTCATTCATCCAAGTGGCTTGAAGCTATGCAGATGAAATGAAGTCAATGAGCACCAACGGTGTTTGGGACTTAGAAACTATTCCTAAAGGAGCCAAGACAGAGGGTCAGTAAATGGGTCTACAAAACCAAACATGACTCTAGAGGGAATATAGAAAGATTTAAAGCGCGACTTGTGGCAAAGGGCTTTACGCAAAGAGAAGGCATAGATTACAATGAGACATTTTCTCCAGTCTCGTGTAAAGATTCTTTTAGAATAATAATGGCGCTTGTAGCTCATTATGATTTAGAATTGCATCAGATGGATGTAAAGACGGCGTTCCTAAATGGGGATTTGGAGGAAAATGTTTACATGGCACAACCGAAAGGTTTGTTGTGGAAGGAAAAGAACGTATGGGATGCCGGTTGAAGAAATCCATTTACGGATTGAAACAAGCATCAAGGCAGTGGTACTTGAAGTTTGATAGTACAATAAGAAGTTTTGGGTTCAAGGAGAATGTAGAGGACAATTGCGTTTATGCAAAGTTTAAGAATGGGAAATACATTTTCCTAATCCTGTATGTGGATGACATCTTACTTGCTAGTAGTGATGTTAGCCTATTACTGGAGACAAAGAAGTTCTTGTCCTCGAATTTTGATATGAAGGATCTTGGTGAAGCTTCGTTCGTACTGGGAATAGAGATTCACCGAGATAAAACTAAGGAGTTTTTAGGTTTATCTCAAAAGGCATACTTAGAAAAGATTCTAAAGAAATATAGTATGCAAAATTGTAAGCCTTCATCTGCTCCTATAGTCAAGGGCGACAGGTATGGGGAATTTCAATGCCCTAGGAACCAATATGAGATCGATCAAATGAAAGCGGTTCCATATGCTTCAGCTGTCGGAAGCTTGCAGTATGCTCAAGTGTGCACGCACCCTGATTTAGCGTTTGTTACCGGGTTACTTGGCAGATTCCAGAGCAATCCTGGAATAGAACATTGGAAATTGGTAAAGAAAGTCTTGCGTTATTTGCAAGGAACAAAAGGCCTCATGATGACATACGTAAGATCGATTCACTCCATATAGTGGGGTATCTGATTCGATTATGCGGAGATGATAGAAAGTCGACATCCGGATATGTGTTCACTCTCATTGGAGGAGCTATATCGTGGAAAAGCTCAAAGCAAACCGTCACTACATCGTCCCACAATGTATGCCGAGTTTGTAGCATGTTATGAGGCTACGGGACAGGTGAATCGGCTAAAGAAGTTCATACCGGTTTAAAAGTGGTTGACGACATCAATAGACCACTTAAGTTGTACTGCGATAATGAACCCGCAGAATGTATGCCCACAACAATAAGTCAAGTGGTGCTGCCAAACACATTGACATAAAGTACTATGTTGTGAAAGATAAAGTCCGGATCATATAATCAATCTTGAGCATATAAGGACGTAAAAGATGCTCGTGGATCCGCTCACAAAGGCTTATCGCCCAATGTGTTCAGAGAACACTTAGCCGGCATGGGTTTACGGGAAACCCTATGATTCCTGGACAATAAGGGCCCAGTTGAGAGTACATTTCAAAACAGAGAAGTGCATTGTGGTCGTTCAATCTAATGGCATAAGACCGTGACGATGAGGCACGCTCTATGCAATCGATCCGTGATGGAATGAGAAAAGCAATGAGTGACAAGTATAGAGTTTAAGTATAAGTTGAGATCAAGGGGAGAATGTTAGGATGATCTCCACCCTGGGGTTGGCCCAACGCCACTGGCCTTGAGCTCGCGCTCGATCGGGGCGCCAACCCTAATGGTTGGTGGGCCCTCACATCTGCGCTATAATACAGGTGGGGCCGGCTCATTTCATGAGGTTGAACGGAGCCGCATCGCCCACCGACAAAACCCTAACCCGATCTCGAGGGAGCGCGGCCGAGGACGGAAGCACCACTGCCACGCCGCCCCTGGACGGCGCCACCACCGGACTTCACCACCGACGTCTCCTGACTCCACCGACTCCATGGCGGACGCCATTGCATCCACAACCAAGACCACGGATGGTCGGTAACACCTCCCGCTCCCTCTCTTTACTCTCTGTTCTTTTAGATCTACCCACATCCCACTTTGTTTATACCGAACAGTAAATCTACCCCCACCAGATCTACTACTAGTGATCCTGTTTAGAGTCTAACACTTTCATCACATTTGAACTGAAAATTTTGCAGTCTAGATATTTAGTCTGGCGTATATTCCGTGGCAAGCTGCGATGGGTGGCCGAAGAAGGGGCACCCGGCGGCGTGGACCTTGGTCTTGCCGAACTGGTCGAGGTAGCGCAGGAACTCCAGTACGTGCGAGCCGCTGCACCGCGCGAGCTCCAGCGGCGGCCGGTGGTTGCACAGGTACCACACGAACGTGTCCCTGGTACAAGAACGAAGTTTCAGTAGACATTTCGGCACCTCCTTAATAAACAAAGAAATCGGTTGTGAAAAAACCTTACCTGAATTCCTCCCTCTTGTTCAAAATACCAGGCTAGGTGAGGTCAGCTAAGGCTTGCGATAAGGTAAGCAGCTCGAGCAGCTTCTGGCCATCATGAACCAGAGCTCCTCATTCTTCGTCATGGAACGCAACATAAAGGGGTTCTGAAGAAACAAATGTATCATCCAAAACTTGCGCATTAATTACAGGCACAGCTATAGTACTTTTGTACCAAGAAATGGTAATTTCTTCAACAGCGTGCTGAAATTGTACCAGACATATTGTGGTGAAAAGGGGACAGAATAGAAGAGTCAATAACTCACCAGAGTTGGCAGTGATCCATGAACACCTCGTCCTCGCTAGCTCCAGGCCGACTGGCGGTGGCGGAGGACTCCTACACCTCGCTGAAGAGACAGGGCCACCACTCTTGCCCCGCTTCTCTTCCTCCTCTACCTTGCCTTCGGATTGGCCGACGCTTTGGTTCTTACAACCTTACCCTGATTTGCAGTGGCTACCTTGGAAGAAGCTGTGGCAGACGCGGCGGAGCTCCGGCGAGGGGCTCGCTGGAGACTTGGACCTGATGCCCGGCATTTCGGGGCCGCGGCGAGGAACCTGAGAGGGCTCCCGCGCCACTTCGTGGCGAACCGGCGACGGCCCCCGCGGATGACCTGGCGACGCCTGGCCACCGGCGATGTCATCGCGGGGCTGCCGGTGGCGGGCCTTGGCGACGACGGCTTCGTGGGCGTCCGCGACACCATCGCTCGCATGCGCGCTGCTGCTTCCTCGTGCCTGTGCTGTTGGATTTGGGCTCATTCCTTGCGCTGTGGAAGAGGAGAGTGGGAAGAATGCTCTGAGATTGGTGCTGCTACGTGGCACATCTGAGATGGGGCCTTAGAAGGTGGGATTCAAGGCCCAGCCCATAGGATTTAGTTCCCTTCTCTACGCAAGAAACGAGACGCTTTCTCGAGTTTGCTGCCCGTTTGCGATTCCCTTTCCTGGTGCCGCTTGGAGCGATGCTCTGCCGATGTCGTTGCGCGTGAAACGAAATTTTTTTTGGCTTCCGACTGGTGGATCGGGTTATTTTGGGTTAAAATTAGTTTATATTTAAACAGTAATTAGCTTTTAAACAATGTATTTTTTAAGACGAGATCAATAGAAAAATTATAGTAAAAAGTATACTGAGTTCAGCTATATCAGTCAAAATAGCATGTGACTATTTTCCTCTACGTACTACCTCTTACGAACAGTTAGAATTCAAATATTTAATCTATAAACCATCAGCCTAAAAGAACCCATATCAATTTTGCTTCAGACACGTCAACCGAGTCGACGACTTGAACGAACAATATTCGTTGAACACAGTCAGCTTATTATTTATAACTTCTCACTAACAAATAAATGTTACAATTGTTTTGAAGTGATTTATTATGATAATATTTTTTAAAAAAATTATTGACTTATCGGTATTAGGTATGTTCACATAAACGCTCATGTTAAGTTAAAAAACATAAGTTATAGCTAAAAAAATCAACCTTGTTTTTCTCATCGGATCTCGTTGGAGTTGATGGCTGTCTTGATGTTGCCGTATGATGACCGCCCCCTCCCAGGGCAGTGGTTAGAATTTTGAAAACTAAATTTTGATAAATTTTGTTATAAAACGTACAACAAATATTGAAGATTAAAAAAAGAGAGATGAATTTAATGTGAAAAAATCACAAATGTACGTAGATGAAATTTACTATATAAAAAGATATTATAAATATAAAAAACTTTAGCATATCTCAATTGTGTAACTATACATGTGGTGGTGATCATTTGGGTTTTTTTGTGGCTTATAGCTGAAAAGCATCAGAGTTGGTGAAAAAACATCAGAATGATGTGAGTCTTATTTAGCATAATTAAATTTAAAAAAATTAAAAAATATGTTAGCCCATTACGTATAATACAAACAAATACGGGAAAAAAGAACCGGCAAAAAAGCTCAACAAAAAGCCAAAAGTTCAGAAAAAGACAAAATTTATGAATAATACAAAATAAGTACAAAATAAGTCAAAAGCTAAAGCCCAAATAATCACCGCCATATATGAGTATATGTGTAGACTAGACGAAACTAAGGCCCCGTTTGGCACAGCTCTAACTCCGATATCTATACTGGATCTGTAGTTTGTTGACTAAATTAAAGTGATTTAAATATTTTTATTTAATATATAATATAAATGAAATGAGTCATGTAAATGCACTTAACATGCCTGCAACTCTAAATCCAGGATTTCCTAGAGCTACAGATGACCAGCTCTAGGAAATCTACAGATTTTCTAGAGCTAGAGCTCTGCCAAACAGGGCCTAAATCAAAGCTAGCCATTGCTTGTCTGACACAGATGTATGGCTGGACGCCACATCTGACACAGCGTTCGATACAAACACGATAGCGGTACGGCGGACGGTGGCAAGGTGGAGATGTGGAGCGCTTGCTCGGTTGCCGGACGGCGGCGGCCCTCCTGCGACGCTGCTGAGCGGCAGGTAGGTTTGGCCCGCGTCCTTGGCTAGGGAGGTCGTCGGCGTCCAGCACCGGCGCAGCGCTGCTGGCCGACGCGGAGGCGGCGCGGGCGCGGCAAGAATGGCGCATGGCAGGGAGAGGTTTATCGCCGCGGTATGTTGCTGGTCTTTCCTAATCTCTACTACGGAATATCTCAACAGAGTTGGGGAATTGCGTTTGCATGCAGTAATTTTTCGTTTGGAGTTACCTGTCTCATTTGATAGTTGATACACCACTTTATGCACAGGCTAGCTACTCTGCGCTTTGATTCCTCTCAAATCAATTCTACACATCAATTGCCCCCATAAATCATTAGCACCCAGTGTCCCTTTACAAAGGTTCTAATACAGAACCGTAAACAAATACCCAAGTGGGTGGCAAGTTCTGCATTCACTCAGTGAACAACCAAATGTGTGGGAAGTTATGCAGCACGTAAATAATCTTGGAACACCATAGTGGCAGACTACTTGTTTTGTCCACGGTTTTCTTTTTTCAAGAACGTGAAAAAGCTTTGCGCATCATTTCATTGATAGAGTAGGATTCAGTGTGGCACAACATTGCCGAGCACTACTAAAGCTAAAGCTCGCATGCTCAATAAGAATACTGAAGATCTCGGTGAGGCACCAAACACGTGGATGTTTCAATTTGCTTCTCTCTACTTGCTTTGAAGGTTTATTTGAGCAGAGTCTGCAGCTCATTAGATGCTTTCACTTTGCTTTTTCGGTCCATGCAACATTACATGATGGTTACATGATGCAGTAGTTGCACTCCATTGTTATAGCTTCTAAAGTGAACGTTTATGCTTACATGATGCAGTAGTTGCACTCCATTATTATAGCTTCTAAAGTGAACGTTCATGCTTACATGATGCGGTAATTGTGGCAGGAACATCCTAGGATCATTTTCCATTGGCCAATTGATATACCACTGGTTGAGAATTTTGTTGTTCCAGTGTTACGCATGGTCAGAATCAGTGTGATTACTTGCAGATCATTGATCGAGCCCTCTCTACAAGGATGTCCATGCTTGACGAATGTCATTCAGGTGTGCCTGTTTTGCAATTCTTGTCTATTGACAGTAGCTGATTGCAGCAACGCGCATGAAAGAACTTTGAAGAATGTTGGTTACTGATTTCTGCAAGAAATTTCGGGCTACGTGTCTCGAGGTGTAAGTTACTAAAACATTGGGTGGAACTACGAGTGTGAACGATCTTTTAATTTTATCTTCCGTTTGTTGCATTTGCATTATCTGGGTTTTGTGTGCGATTCATTTCCGGCGTGCGTGCAACACCACCCTTTGTGGTCCTAGCATCTTACTTGTTCTTGTAGTATATGGCTGCAGGGTTTATGTTTAGGCTTTGGCTTTCGTTGCTACAGTAATTAGCTTTTAAATGATACATGTTGTGGTTACAGACCAAACAAACAGAGTTTAGTTGTACCGTTCAAAATCGTATGTGACTATTTTTCTCTACATATTGTCTCTTGTGAACAACTAGAATTCAAAAACTACAAACTAAAGCCAAAAAGCCCACCCTACAATGTATATTTTACATGTTTTGGTCTCATCTTTGCTTTGTTGCAATAGCTTTTTCGCTTGAGGCATGCATGGAATTGAAAGGCGTTTCAATGTATTCTAAATAGTGATGTGCATAATTTTTAAAATACGATTAATAGTAGATAGATATTACTAACTTTTTCATATATTTAAAGATTAATGTTATTTTTGTTAGAAAAGAAAGTATAGCAGCACTTCTCGAATATATTTCATTTTAGTTTGCTGGTTTAACAGGCTGCTAACTCTATTAATGTTTTAAACAGCTTTCAGTTTACCTGATTGGTGGGCCCATCTCTCTAATGCAACCTGTGAGCTCGCAGAAAAAAATTACATGGTCTGCTTTTTCAGGAGGCATCGGTGAAAACCGCACCTACGTGGCCTGCTTTACAATTATTGGTGGGCTACATAATTAGAGGAGCACATGCATGCTTTCGCTGCATTTATTTGTGTGGGCTCCTCTCAGCGCATGCATAATTAGATGAGCACATGCACGTACATGGTCTGCATTTATTTTCAAACAGAAGTAGTACTGCAAAGTTGAATGGATGCATCTGACGTGACCTGAAGAGAGATGGCAGCCACATGACTCTACCAGGAGGTCCACCACTCCACAATTATTGGTCTGCTTTACATTATTGACTGGTTATGGAGGGCAAGGCCTTTGTTCATCCTTGTGAGCATCGCATGGAAAAGCTGTTTCCTGTCTCAGGCGGCAGCTCCGACTCCGACGCCGGAGGGAAATTGTGCTAGAGGATCACGGCTGGTGCTAATACGCCACGCAAACTAAAGTTAGCACTGCTTGGAGCTTCTTCCTTTGCATCTTCGATCTTGCATCGTGTGACATTATCTATTTGTAGTAACATGTGCTTTCTTCTGCTTGTTCTAGCATCAAGGAGAAAACTGACATCTTCGACCTTGCTGTGCACCCATTTCCATAAGCCCCATCTTCTCCGGGAGCAGACAGAGCAGAGACGTTCCATAGGAAACAGGGAGCAATGGCTGAGTCTGCTTTTACTGCTGTGCTTGGGAGCGTGAGCAATATCGCTGTTCAGGAGACCACATTATTATGTGGAGTGACCACTGAAGTGGAGTTCATGAAAGACGAGCTGAAGCGGCTGCATTGCTTCCTTAAGGACGCTGATGACAAGAGGAGGTCAGGAAATGCAGGTGTTGCTAACTGGGTGAGCCAGATCAGAGATGCAGCATATGAGGCTGAGAATGTAATCGAAGTTGCAGAGTACATGGAGAAGAGAAACAGGTTGAAGAAGGGCTTCATGGGTGCCATTTCAAGGTATGCTCGCTTACCATGTGACTTGATTACCCTTCATAAAGTCGGTGTTGAAATTCAACGTATCAGAAGGAAGATTAGTGAGATATTGGACAGTGCAAGCCGTTTGAAAATTGATTTGGATAACACTGTTATAGAGAAGGATCATGTTGAGGATGAGTTTTCACAAAATTTTGAAGATGATGTTTTCATTGTTGGTTTTGAGGATGAGTATAAGGAAATAGTGGAAAAATTAGTTGAGCGGGAGAGTAAGCTTAGTGTTGTGTCCATAGTTGCCATGGGTGGGGCGGGAAAAACTACACTCGCCAGAAAAGTCTATAGTTCATCTAGAATTAAAGAGCAGTTTGACACAGTTGCTTGGGTGACTGTATCTCAAAAGTTCAAGGGCATTGATTTACTGAAGGATATTATGAAGCAAATAACGGGGGACAGAGATGAGTCTAGAGCAGTTGATCAGATGCAGGAGTATGATGTGGGAAAGAAGATCCATGAATTTCTATTGCACAAAAGATACTTAGTAGTGCTTGATGATGTGTGGAATACAAATACATGGAACCAAATAAATAGAAGGGTTAAAGTCTTTCCAGATGCAAATAACGGTAGTAAAGTACTGTTAACCACACGAAGGGAAGATGTTGCGAAACATATTCAAATGCCAACCCATGTTCATGTTCTGAAGCTCTTGGATGAAGAGAAAAGTTGGGAGCTCTTTAGTAGCAAAGCTTTGCCGTCATACCAAAGGTCTGCAATTTGTAATCTGGATGAGTTTGAAGAACTGGGGAGAAAGCTTGCAAAGAAATGTGATGGCTTACCACTTGCGCTTGCAGTTCTAGGGGGTTATCTATCAAAGAATCTAAATATAGAAGTATGGTCGGATGTGCTTTTGAGTTGGACATCAACAAAAGATGGACAGGCGATACGAGAGATCCTAGCTCGTAGTTACAATGACTTGCCAAGTCATTATATAAAATCTTGTTTCCTCTATCTTGCTGCTTTCCCTGAGGATTTCAATATACAAGTGTCACATCTTATCGATTTATGGATAGCTGAGTGCTTCATTCCACATACAACAACGTACAAACAGGAAGAAACAGCACGTAAGTATGTAACTGAGTTATCTCAAAGAAGCTTGGTCCAAGTTGTTAGCAAAAGCAGGGCACATAGATGGATCGACGAAATAAGGATTCATGATATTTTACATGACTGGTGCGTAGAAGAAGCAAGACAAGATGGTGCTCTTGATGTCATTGACAAAATTGCAGGTCAAGCTTCATCTCTGCCCTTTGTATATTGCAATGTATTTCCCAGCATGTTGATTTCTTCCTGACATACGGATTTACTTCGAAAAAAAATTGCAGGTCAAGCTGGTGCATCATCATCCAATACCATGACATCCTATCGATACTCTTTTCAGAACTTCTGCAATGATAAGATTTTCCAGGAAACACCTAATCTCCGAACTCTGCTTGGCTTTGATCTTCCATCAATATCCCTACCTAAGCTGAGGTTCCTGAGAGTTCTTCATGTAGAAAATTCAAGCCTAAAGAATTTCTCTAGGGCAATTGGAGGCTGCACTCACCTAAGGTGTCTCAGGTTGATAAACTGTGAGGAGGTCACTCTCCCTTCTTCAATTGGACAACTCCTTTACTTGCAAACTATAGATCTGACTCACACCAAATTGGACACGTTAGTACCAAACTCCCTGTGGGCTATCCCTGCTCTAAGGCATGTTTACCTTCAAAGGGGCTTTTCTCCTCCAAGGAGTGTCCAACAGAAAGAGCTCCAGACCTTACAGTTACGTCTTCCAGATGGTGATAGTAAATATTTCCGGAGTGACATGATGACGTTTTTGGGCCAAATGACTCAACTAACTGCCTTGTCCTTGGTCGTGACACACCTGCCAGCGGAGATGATTAAAATAATGGCAAAAAACATGCCCCACCTGGTTGATGTTTGTCTTGGTCGATTCCTGAGAGCCATCTCCTCCCACAAAGTCTACGGAGCCTCACTCTGTTTGGTGATGTCATTAAAGAAGACCCGATGCCGATCCTGGAGAAGCTTCCCTGTCTTGTGGAACTGAAGTTGGAAGGGTATGAAGGCCGGATTGTGTCCTACTCCACCCAAGGGTTCCCTCGGCTGGAAATGTTGCGCCTTGACAAGTTTTCCAGTGAGTGGAGGATAGAGGACGGGGCAATGCCAAGGCTCTCCAGACTATCATTTTGTAGGTGCAACAAGATGAGTAAGCTCCCAGAGGAGTTGCTGCACCTGCCGTCCCTCAAGGAGCTATGTGTGATGCTCATGGACCAGATTTCTGGAGACGACAACACTTGCAAAGAGTTGCAGCGGAAAGGATGCGAGGTTGGTTACTATGTCCCCTCCCCTACTTGTCATTCTTTCATTTTCTTTTATTTGACTAGTATTTGCGTTCAGGACTTTTAAGTCTCTCATACAAATATTTGCAGTGCATGGAAACAAGCAGCAATATGCTCAATAAATGACATTTAACTTATTTATGACTTTCTCTACGTTGCTACCTTGTTTGTTTGGCGAATTTATTGGTTGGGTTCTTTTTTTTTTGTCATAACTGGGATCATTTTCTTTTGGCGAAATTTGCTCTATGTCATATATCTATCTACTATATACTAATTGGAAGCTCCTCTAGAATTCCTGATCACGTTAATCCTATGAGGTAAAATGGCTAGAAATTTCTACATTAACCAGAAAATTCTTGAAATTCTCATATTACTAAAAAAAAGAAAACATCCTGACCATCTATTGGTGTAATATAAGGTGTATATTAGTTATGGATATTACCATGGTTTACCGAAACACGCACAACTATATCGCGATGAAAAAGGTTAATGCATATGTCTCCTAGACGTCTACATCACGGACTCGTGTCTTCAAACCAAAACTAATCAAAATGAAAGAGTAATGCACGTCTAGAAAAAAAAGACGGACGATGATGACCTGGGCAAGACACTGCCAACCATGCCTAGCAGCATCTTCCCTTCCAATTAATGCTCTTTAATTTTGGAAATTCAACAGAAGTTAAAAAAATCCAAAATTCCTAATTATAGTTCACATGAGCATATTGATCTCCCCTCACCACAATACGCTCAAATTAATCCATATTGCTTCCAGACTGAAAAATTTAGGACAATTAGATAAAAGAGAAAACAATAGAAATTCGTAGTTAATCAGAAGAAAAGAAAACATTTGCCCATCTATTCATTTTTTAACAGGTATAATCTTCAGCTTAACAAACATGTTACGTCTAATGTCCTCGTATAGAAAGACATTCTTAATCGGACATGAAAAAATGATGCACCACACAACCAAGTCATAACTCGGAAAGAAGACATGGCCAAACAAAACCATAATTACCAAGAACATAATACGCATGGAGGAGAGGAAAAAAATGATGCCACACACGGCCTCCACAAATTTATAAGATTGATGGGCTCTGAATTCTTGATGGAGCTGGATTTGGTGCTCGTTATATAACTTGCATGTATGTATGGCATGAAGTATATACTATCAGAGATCAATTCCTCCCCATAACTTTGGGAGAGATAGAAGCTAGAAATGTCCATATTAATCCATAAGAAGAAAAATAGCTAGGAATCATCCATCTATAACAAAGATCTGCTCAAATCAAGTGGCAGAATGCACGTGTGTACAAACTAATACACTAGCAAGTAGAAAGTAGGCCGTTCCCGAGGTCAATAAAACATTTTTGTAGATTCACACGAGAAAGTTCAGATACAAAGCTCATCATAATGTTAAAGATAAATTTCGAATTAAAGGTGAATCCAGGATTAAACTATATTTGGAAACATATAATGATTTTTAGACTTTAAAAAGAAAAATACACATCTTCTAATTTGCTTGCACGTTCAGGCACATGGATTGAAGACTAGTTGGTCAAATCTAGAATTCAAAACTACCTTATTGTGAACATGCCACTACTTTATGGGGGTTTTTGTCTTAAAATGCCACTCCCGTCACATTGCGTTGGCCAGCCGGCTCATCAACACCCTTGACCAGTAGGGAAATGCTATTGGACAGTGGAGGGAATAGTTGGTGCCAAAAATTTTAGTTGGCCAGCAGATTGGTCGGAAACTTGGAAAGGTTGGCACCAAAAAAATACCAGATAGCAAACTGCAATCATAGCGCATAACCTTCAATAAACATGCCTTAGACATAACAAAAATACTCCCAAGGATTCTGACATCACAAAGTACGTACATCTCAAGTAGTACATCATCTAACTTAACATACACGTTCGTGGTTTGAAATTTGACATCACAAAATACTCCAAGGTTCCTGACATTACAAAGTTGATCACATTGTCTGATCTAACAGCACATAACACATAAATTCAAGCAGTAGCTGGTGGTTGGACAGATTTCTTAGTAACTCTAGGTGGCTTCCGGGGTTGAATGGTAGATGCAGCTGTTGCTGGTGTGGCTGCACTGTTGCTTGGCGTGGCTCCATCTGTATGAATTTTGAGCATCAATACATGAAACACTAAACAGTTCGCGGTTCATCCTTGGACCACAATTCCTAGCAGTACAACATAAATAAATCAGAACGTTTCAACATTTTCAACATGCATGTGCTGGAGGCTTGGAGTTGGAGGCTTTGCCTCAAAATCTGATGAAGTGAGTTGGAGAGAAGTGAGTAGGAGAGAGGAGTGAGAATGAAAACAACCAGTCATTTTCCGTCATTTTGAAAACAATCTGACATGGCTTTCTAATCGCTGGCCAACTGAATGTGACGGGAGTGGCATGGCGAGAAGGAAACTCACAAAGCAGTGGCATATTCACAATAAAGCAGTTTTGGATGGTATTTTTTAATTCTAGGTTTAACCAGTGGCATACAACAAATTTTCCTATCAATTCTATAACTTGGTGCTATTCTCTTGTATGCTTTACGCAGGTGACAAGAATATGACAATCCTCTGGTTATGGCTCAACCATGATGCATGGACGAGTCGAAGATTTCTGCAGGATGTGTCAGGGACTCCTCGATTATCCTACATGCATGCATTTGTCTTCCTTTGTAAACTATGGTTTGTTTTTTTAATCAAGTATCTCCGGTGTGTGTGCGTGTTGGCCGTTAATATACTACGTTCTGTTTGCTTGAAGCGAGAGCACATGCAGCTAGCTCTACGCCTCTGCTACATCTGCAAGTGTTTTTTTAATGAGGTGGGCCTCCACTTAGTGCTAAGTGGGCTTACCATCTCTAAAAGGTAGCGCAAGTCTACACCACCTCACCGTGTGGACTGCAGGCTTGCTACTGGGCTGCCGGGGATGTGCATGTCCAGACCTCACCGGCGACATACACACCACCTTGTTCCTCCTTCGGCTTAGCCATTGGTAACAGATATCTGCCATCGATGCTGCCGGTGACATATTTGAGCCCTACATGTTTACATATGTCTGATTATGATTTGTTCGTGCTAGCAGTCTGAACTTGAACCCTATGAACCTAGTTTACTAGTAAGTAGTAATGTAACTAACGTTGGATGGAGCAGAACCTAGGCATGAACAGAAGATTTCTCTGTATATGGTATATCTTTGTTCTAGTATCTAAAGATGCAGCTAAAACTTATCAGCTGAACGAACTTGTAAAAACCATTTTTCTTTCGTGAAACTTACGAACAGTAGCAATCTGATAGTTAACTTGGTGACACAACTAAAGAGTGAAGTGTATCTATCACAAATCATCGTTCGTTTGTCCGGTCAGGCATTTCTTGCGTTGGGTTGTTCTCCAACTCACCGATTGCTGACTTTCTGTGTTTTGATTTGTCTTTGAGCAAATGAGCAGTACCCAGAGAACAACCTTACATGCATTTGTATCAGGCTAACGCATGGCAAGAAAATATTGTGGCAGGCTTGCTGTACATGTAAACTTCTCCGTTCCCCACTTGATTTTCTTTCAGACGTGTGACGACAGCTAGTTGCTAATTTCTAACAGTGTGCTAGATGGAATGACAGTGCAAATATTTTCACATGTAGAATGACAACTTACGGATATCATGAGAATTAAGACGTAGGTACATTCCTGGTGTCTCCCAATCCTATAGGCTTTTAGGCGACGGGTGAATGCGAGATGACAAGCAATTAGCATTTCAGCACTCAGTTGGTAGGCCGGTCTGTTTGTCTGCACAGAACATGCACGCACTTTCCACATGTAAAACGAGCCTTGGATCAGTCCAGATCGAGGCTGCAATCTCACGTGCTCCATTAATCATATGGCTCTTCATTTGTGGGCTTTATCTTTAAATATTCCAAAATATGAAAAATATTTCCGAAGTGATTTGGCAAAACTTTTGGGCCAAATGACAACTCGTAACCTTCCACTTGGACTTGAGATCCATTCCTGCAGAGATGATTAAAACATTCGCAAACATTGCCTCATTTGGTTGACATCTACCTCCCTGAGAGCCGACTGTTTCCACGAAGCATGCCAGAGCTTGTTCTAAATGCTGAGGTCTTGAAAGAAGACCCGATGCCGATCCTAGCGAAGCTTTCCTGTCTCATGGTGCTTCGGTTCCAGGGATATGAAGGCCGGATCATGTCTTGCTCTACCCATCGGTTCCCGCAGCTGCAAGAGTTGGAACTTAAAGTGGTTTTCCATTGAGGAGTGGAGGATGGAGGTTGGAAGCTCCCCGAGGGGTTGTTGAACCTGCCTTTCCTCAAGGAGCTGAAATTGGAGGGCGTGCGTTAAGATTTCTAGCGATGAAAGTACTTACCAAGAGCTGCCTGCAGAGGAAAGGGTGCGAGGTCAGTAACTAGGTTTTCCCCCCTCTTTTCGTGTTGTTTTATTCTCGAGAATGCAGGAGGCTTGCATCCCAATCATTAAGAAGGGCAGAGTTACAAAATGGCGTGAAAGCCACGATGGTCTGAGAGGAGATAGTTACAAGAGAGGGGCGACTAAAACCGAGAGGGATAAAGATAGAGAGAAACTAGACTCAGCCAGTGAAGAAAGCTACTCTGGAATCGAAATGGACAACAGTGTCTTTTAGCTTGGATGTTTTGGCGGACGACCAAACCAAAAAAAACTCCTGTTTAATTCGCTGCAGGACTTCGTCAATGTTCAGACTACTTTGATCATGCCATATTCTATTCCTCTCCTTCCAGATCATCCAGATGACTAGAATGATCAGTGCATCTATTCCTTTTCGCTTGGGACTAGGTGCCAATTCCCTGATAGCTGACCACTGGTCCTGCACGGTCTGCTCAGTGAACATGTAAGAGGTGCACAGAGAGAGCCACGTAAACACTCGGTGCCAAATTTGTTTAACCACTGAGCAAAGGATAAGAAGGTGATCGATCGTCTCGGCCTCCTAATCGCAGAAAATGCAAAATGATGGCGCTGGTAAGTTGTGCTTTGTCATCCTTGAAAAAGTCCAAACACGCCACTTTAGAGCAAGCGATATGTACATTTTTGCTTTCAAAGGGGCAGCACACTTCCAAAGCTCATGGGTGCAAGGGAGTAAAGTGGTGCCCTGGCACAAGGCCTTCTAGGCCGATTTCAGGGAGTATCGATCGTCGGTTGTCCACCTCCTATTAGTATTCTTAATCGTCATGAGCATCACTTAGACTACTAGCCAGCACTAGAACACCTAGGCTTAAAGGGGGTTAGGGTTTGACTTACGGTCACCGATGAAGGCCATTAGCGGAAGACCCGTGCCTGCGTGATGCAGGCGTGAGGGAGAGTCGGTGGAGATCGCCGGGGTACGGGGAGTCGCCGGCGAGGTGCAGAGGGTCGTCGCCTTCTAGGTCCTACAGTAGTGGTCGACGGCCTTCCCGTTGCCAACAGCGCGAAGTAGATCGGGTATCACTTAGGGTTTGTTTGGGGTGTTGAACTCTCACGGGAATGACGTCGTTTTTTTGGAGAGGCCGGTACCCATCCTTTATATATACGCTATTGCAACGGGGGACCGTAACCAATATGGTAAGCTCCCCGATCGGTATGAAAACGAGGATGTGGGTTTCCCCACGTCTCCCTCGTCTCGGCCGTTTGGCCTGAGATCAATATCCAACATTCTCCCCCTTGATCGTAAGGCTAAACACCATAAGCCCTCTCTCAATAAAAGTTCACACCAAAGTAATGCTTCACAACAGTCAATTAAGTACCGCTGGACATCAGTACTTATAGTGCTCCCTTCTATATCGATCGGATAACATAATACTTCATGGGAGTTGGTTACTTTATATGGTCCTCTTATTCCAGGATCACAGGCTCTCCAATAAACCCATGCCGGCAACATGATCACGAAAAAAAATTGGGTGGTAAGCCTTTTGTGAGCGGATCCGCGAGCATAAATTTAGTTCCAATATGCTCAACCTTAATTGTTTGATCCTGGACTCTATCTTTCACAACATGATACTTTATGTCAATGTGCTTGGCAGCTGCACTTGACTTGTTGTTACTCGAATAGAAAACTGCGGGTTGATTATCGCAGTACAAAATGAGTGGTCTCGAAATGCTGTCTACCACTCTCAATCCCGGGATAAAGTTCTTAAGCCATACAGCCTGCCCGGTAGCCTCATAACATGCCACAAATTCAGCCTGCATTGTCGACGATGCAGTAAGTGTTTGCTTTACACTTTTCCATGATATTGCTGCTCCTGCGAGGGTGAAAATATAACCTGATGTGGACTTCTTAGTGTCTTTACACCCCGCAAAATCAGCATCAGAATAACCGACAACCTCAAGGTTATCACATTTTCTATATGTGAGCATGTGACCTTTAGTGCCTTGCATATAGCGCAGGACTTTCTTAACGGCTTTCCAGTGGTCCGGTCCTGGATTTGATTGATATCTGCCAAGCATCCCGGTAACAAAAGCTAAATCGAGCGCGTACATACTTGAGCATACATAATACTTCCGACAACAGAAGCGTAAGGTATAGCCTTCATCTGATCAGATTCATAGTCATTCTTTGGGCATTGAAATTTCCCAAACTTATCGCCCTTAACAATAGGAGCAGGCGAGGCAGAGCATTTATGTATATTGTATCTCTTTAGTACTCTGTCAATGTATGCCTTTTGTGATAAACCTAATGTTCCTTTGGACCCATCTCGGTGAATTTCAATACCAAGAACGTAAGATGCTTCACTGAGATCCTTCATATCAAAAATTGGACGAGAGAAATCTTTTAGTTTCCCGCAACATGTCCACACTGCTGCTGGCCAATAATATATCGTCCACATAAAGAATCAAGAAGGTATAATTACTCCCCCTGAACTTGACATATGTACAATTATCAACATCATTCTCCTTAAATCCAAATTTCCTTATGACTTCATCGAACTTAAGGTACCATTGCCTAGAAGCTTGCTTTAGGCCATATATGGATTTCTTTAGCTTGCATCCCAAATGCTCCTCACCTTCCACAACAAAACCTTCCGGTTGTGTCATGTAAACATCCTCATACAAATTTCCATTCAGGAATGCAGTCTTAAGCTCCATTTGGTGCAACTCTAAATCAAAATGTGTTGTGAGCGCCATTATGATTCTAAATAAATCTTTGGTTGAGACAGGCGAAAAGGTTTCATTATAATCAATGCCTTCTCTTTGTGTAAACCCTTTCGCTACAAGTCTCGCCTTAAACCTTTCGATGTTCCCTTTGGAGTCACATTTTGTTTTGTAGACCCACTTGTAGCCTATTGTTTTGGCTCCATTAGAAATTTCCACTAAGTCCCATACGCCATTAGCGCCCATAGACTCAATCTCATCTTTCATGGCATCTAGCCATTTAGATGAATCCTTATTCTTCATAGCTTCCTTATAAGAGCTAGGATCATCCACCTTCTCAAGATCATCTTCATTCAAGTAAACCTCATAATCACTTGGGATAGCAGATCTCCTCACTCGTTCTAATCTCCTGACAGGTTCATTAGAAGGCTGATTAGGCTATTGAAAGCATCTAGGCCCCTAAAAATGATTTTGGTAATTAATCAACTTATATGAATATGGGACTAATGTTTTGTATGAGCATGCGAAGGTCAAATCCATGTGATGGTGACAAGATGCAAACTAAAGAACATAAAAGAAGACCCAAGCTGATTCAAGACAAAGGTACGTTTAGAATAGGACCCTTTTATTTTACCGGTCTTAGGAGAATGGTGGAAGACCGGATTATAGGGTAGACAACCGTACCATAAAGACGGATCTTGGCAAGTAGTTTGAAAACAGATTTCTTGTGCCAATTGGATCATGTTTAGAAGCATGCACTCATTTAAATTGCTTTAAATACCTTTTTCTGTGCCCTGTCTGGACGAGCGGTAGTACCGCTGTGTAAAACGCCGGTACTACCGGCAAGCGGAAGATCCGGCCTCAGAGCGGATCAATTTTTCCAGAGAGCACCGAGTTGAAGTCGTGCTGAAACGGAAGTACCGGCCGTCTTAACGTCGGTACCGCACTATTTAGCGGTACTTCCGGCCTCCGGAAGATCCGACCTCAGAGCGGATCAATTTTTCCAAAGAGCACCGAACTGAAGTCGTGCGGAAACGGAAGTACCGGTCGTCTTAACGTCGGTACTACCGCAGTGAGCGGTAGTACCGCACTATTTAGCGGTACTTCCGGCCTCCGGAAGATCCGACCTCAGGGTGGATCGTTTTTTCCAGAGAGCGCCAGTTTCTGGACCTTTCGGATGTCGGCCAAAGCGGTAGTACCGCGTCGACTTTGCGGTACTACCGGAGAGCGGTAGTACCGCAAATGTCAACGGCAGTAGTGCCGCGCCGCCAAATCCAACGGTCACTGTGCTCGTCTGACAGAGCCGTTCTGACGCAAGATTTGGGAGCGGTAGTACCGGCCCCAGCAGGGCGGTAGTACCGCTCAGCCCGATTTTTGCGGGAAATTGTGTCAAACGGCTAGTTTGGTTGGTGGAGGCTATAAATACCCCCACCACTGCACAAGGGCTAATGTTAGAGACTTATTGCACAATTCTTAAGCCCTAGAGCATTCATTTCACCTCAATTCTCTCTTTGCACATCAAAGTGAGGTGGTTGAGCATTTAGTGCTAGAGTTTTCATTTGCAAATCCAATTGGAACTAGTTTGCATTCAAGCAAAGCCCAAGATTTGTTACTCTTAGTGCTTGCCTGCACTTGGACGGTTGGGCGGAAGGAAAATCGGTGATCTTCTCAAGAAGGTTGTGAGAAGGCCCGACGGATTGTGAAGGTTGGAGCTCACCTACCCGGAGTGGGGAAGAGCTACATTAGTGACCGAGGTGTTTCGACTCAAATTCGTGGAGTCGGTCCGATTTGTTCGGGCTAACCTCAACGTGGACTAGTGGAAACAGGCAAGTTTTCGATCACCACGGTAAAATATCGGTTGTGTCTCTTGTCTCTCTTGCTCTCGTTTATTTGCTTCATTGTGATCATTTGATTGTTTAGAGCTAAGTTGATAACTAGAATTGCATAGGATTAATTGCCTTACTTCATTGTCACTTAAATTGTAAAGAATTAATTAAGTGAACAAGAAAAATTTAAAAACCTCCTATTCACCCCCCTCTAGTCGGTATCCTTGATCCTACAGCTGTTCATTAATTGTGACAGAGGGCTGTGAAGGCTCATCATTAGGTACTGCACTTGTATTTTCAGAGCCCTCAACAGAAGGAGTAGCCACAGAATTAACTGGAGATGCAACAGGAGCTGCAACTACAGGATCAACTGTGGGCACAACCATTTGGGGTATAGAAAAATCAGTCTGTCGGATTAGCGGTGAAGCAACATAAATCCGCTTCTCCTCAAGATCAATTTTCCTAGGCTCCAAGTCGCCACTGATGCCATCATTTTCCAAGAACACAGCGTGCCTTGTCTATACAAATTTTGTGGTACGATCTGGACAATAGAATCGGTACCCTTTAGACCTGTCAGGGTAGCCAATAAAATGGCAACTCACAGTCTTGGGATCTAATTTTCCAATGTGTGGGTCAAACACCTTAGCTTCAGCTGCACAACCCCACACATGGAGGTAGTTCAAGCTTGGTTTTCTCCCAGTCCATAATTCATAAGGTGTCTTCGTCACTGATTTACTGGGAACCCGATTGAGTATATGTGCAGCGGTCTTTAATGCTTCCATCCATAACTTCACAGGCAAAGTGGAGTAGCTTAACATACTTCGAACCATGTCCATAAGTGTGCGGTTTCTTCTTTCCGCTACTCCATTCTGCTGGGGATCACCAGGCATTGAGTACTGGGCGACTATGCCATTTTCTTGTAGTAACCTAGCAAAAGGACCAGGAATCTGCCCATAAGTTGCGTGTCGCCCATAATACTCTCCCCCACGATCAGAGCGCACTACTTTAATCTTTAGACTGTGCTGGTTTTCAACTTCAGCCTTAAATATCTTAAATTTATCAAATGCTTCCGATCTCTCTTTAATAGGATAGATATAGCCATAACGTGAGTAATCATCAGTGAACGTAATAAAAGAATCATAACCGTCCACTGATGTCACAGGGAAAGGACCACATATATCAGTATGAATCAATTCCAAAATCCCTGTGCTTCGAGTAGCACCTTTCTTTATTTGCTTTACATATTTGCCTTTGATACAATCAAGGCAATGATCATCCGAATCATTAAAGTCTAAGGGGTGGAGAATTTCTTCTTTAATGAGACGTTCAATTCTCCCCCTCGAAATGTGACCCAAACGACAGTGCCACAATTTCGACGAAGTCTCATCAATTCGCTTGCGCTTTTTATTCACATCACATATATTTATGGATATAGGAGAATCTTGCAGGGATAACATATAAAGCTTGTCGTGTCGAATGGCACGACCAACATTATCATTATTAAAATAAATCAAACACATTCCGTGTCCAAAATTACAAGAATATCCATCATTATCTAATAATGAAATGGAAATCAAGTTTCTTCTCATCGAGGGAACATAAAGAACATCATTGAGTTTCATTACAAAGCCATTATTCAAAACTAAAGAAACTGATCCAATAGCTTGAATTTCGGCTTCCATCCCATTAGCCACTCTTAGGCTTCTTTCCCCTCTGAGACTTCTCAACATATGGAATCCCTTTCTTGGCAAGCCATTTCAGCCATCCAGGACAATCATCTTTGAAATGGTCCTTCGACTGACAAAAGTAACACTCTCACTTTTCTTCTGTTCATTTGAGCTCCCAGGACCTGAAGCGTTTTTAGGCGCCTTAGGATGCTGTGGATGTTGTGGCTTCTGATAAGGGGAGTAGGCTTGCTCCTTCTTTCCCTTTCCTTTGTAGCCACCTCTATTTCTAGAGGGACCAGCTTTATTTGAGGAGCCGACTTGATTCACAAAATTAGTAGCCCCTTCAGCCTTGAGCCTCTCTTCCTCTTGAGAAACATTAGCAATCAACTCGCTCATGGTCCATTTGTCCTTAATGGTGTTGTAGTTCACCTTGAAAGCTTCAAATTGTTTAGGAAGAGACATCATAATGTAATGGACAACAAAACCATCAGAAATTGCCATGTCCATTGTCTTAAGTCTGGCAGCAATATTGATTATAGTCATAATGTGCTCACGGACATTTCCAGTACCATTGTACTTAGTGTTCATGAGCCTGTGCATCAGTGTGGTAGCATAAACTTTAGAGGACCCCTTAAAATGATCCTCGATGGAGGACAAATAGTCCTTTACCCTTTCCTTTTCAGGGATTGCTCCCCTTATTGCCTCACTGATGGAGTTCTTCATCACAGCAAGTGAAACGCGGTTAGACCGCTCCCACTTCTCAGCATTAGTTTTATAATCCTTCATTTTGTCGTCAAAATTGTCCTCCCCTTCAGTAGGAGCGACAGGCTCATCGAACCTGAACGCATAGTCCAGATCCAAGAGCTGAAAAGTCGTCATAAGCGTGAACTTCTATTTCTGAAAGTTACTACCATTAAGTGGCTCAATTGCATTAACATGAGCGGACACAGAAGCAGCTGAAAAATTTAAAATTTACATTAGGAAAACGCATAATTAATTTGCATGAATGTTAACCTTACGTTGGTATGATTAACAACATGATCATAAGAATTTTTCGCATCACCGTTGGGCAGAAACGAAAAATTTAACATAATTTATGTCATGCAATTACAATTAACGTTGGTCAAAGAGTAATAGCATTGCAAATTTAAACATAACAAAATAAACATAATCGATAACATGCCATTACAATTAACGTTGGTCAAAAAGTAATAGCATGTAAAACTAAATACAGCCCTCCAATTGAATTTACCGTTGGTTCCATTCAATTAGGGGCAGAACATTACGCAACGGAAAAGATCATAATAATTTCAGCAGCTTAAAGACATTATCCAGTAATATTTTCATGAGAGACATAAAATAATCAAAAATTAAACATTAGGTATATCATAAAAAATATGAAATATACACTGAAAAATAAAACCCAACAGCCTGAAGGATATACCATAAATCAATTTCATGTATATATAAATTCATGAGATTATGCGCTGCTGGGCCCAAGAATAAAATTCATAAGAAGGCCAACATGAAAAGGAAATAACAAAAAATAGCCCACAGCCCAAATTCGGCCTAAATAGGCATTTAGCCCATAAACGTGCAGCCCATGGCCATAAAGAAAAAATCCCGTGCGGGCCACACTCTCGCACGCCCCCCCGCGGGCCTATGCTGCAGCTTTGGCCGGCCCACATAAAAGGCGCTTCACGCGCGCACCATCGGATCAAGATCCAACGGCCGGAAAACATGCCAGCCCAAAAACGCCCCGGCCCGCATAGAACGACGACCGTCCGATCAGATCGGACGGCCGAGACGCGCGCACAGCCGGGATAAAAGCCCCGAAAAACCCTAACCTTAGTACATTCCGTCCGTTCTCCCCGCGGGAAAACCGGAGCGGGCGACGGCGCACTCGGGCGGAATGGCGGCGGCCCACACGGAGCGGAGAGGCGGCGCACGCGGCGCGCGGAGCAGCTGCGCGACGGCTCGGCGACGCCCTCATGGAGCGGCGGCGCGGCGACATTGGGCGGCGCGCGCGCTGCGGCAACGGCGGCGGCTCGCGTGGCTGCGTTGCCAGCGGCGGCCCTGAAGGAGCAGCAGCGGCGGCGGCATCGCCCGGGGAGCGGCGGCGCGCCCGTAAGGCCTCCCCTTTACCAACCCCCCCCCTTTTTTTTGTTCTTGATTTGGGGATTTGGGGTTTCTAGGGTTCGGGATTCATCAAAGCTTGGGGAAAAACATTAGGGTTCGCATTAGGATTTGAACCCCTCCTAATTTCTTTAGCCGACGCATAAACATTAAAACCGAAACATAATCGAGCACATCAGGGGCTAGGGTTCTAGGAAAGACTAGTATTGCTCTGATACCAAATATTAGTATTCTTAATCGTCATGAGCATCACTTAGACTACTAGCTAGCACTAGAACACCTAGGCTTAAGGGGGTTAGGGTTTGACTTACGGTCACCGATGAAGGCCATTAGCGGAAGACCTGTGCCTGCGTGATGCAGGCGTGAGGGAGAGTCGGTGGAGATCGCCGGGGTACAGGGAGTTGCCGGCGAGGTGCAGAGGGTCGTCGCCTTCTAGGTCCTGCAGTAGTGGTCGACGGCCTTCCCGTTGCCAACAGCGCGAAGTAGATCGGGTATCACTTAGGGTTTGTTCGGGGTGTTGAACTCTCACGGGAACGACGTCGTTTTTTTGGAGAGGCCGGTACCCATCCTTTATATATACGCTATTGCAACGGGGGACCGTAACCAATATGGTAAGCTCCCCCGATCAGGGTGCGGAAAAACAGGGATGTGGGTTTCCCCACGTCTCCCTCGTCTCGGCCGTTTGGCCTGAGATCAATATCCAACACCTCCAAGTGACCTCCTCTGCTACCCCTTCTTGCAAATGGACCTGATTAAGAAGTGAGCTCAAAGCAAGGACCTCATGGATGTCTTGCGAGTTGAATGTCCCCTATAAGTCTGTCAACCAGCTGTGATTCTGCAGAGCCTCATTAATGAGAGTTCGTGCTTTACAAGAGTTCTTCACCATAAATCAGACTGTCGGAGCAAGCTCGTGAATACTTTGTCCTTGAACCCATCTTTCTATCCAAAAAAAAGTTGACAAACCATCCCCTAGGTGAGTGGTCGTTGAAGCATTGAAGAAATCCTGCACTGTAGAGTTTTCCGGCACCCTAACTGATGCCCAAATTCGTCCTGGGATCAGTCCGTGCCAGCCACTCCCAGCGCGTGCGGAGAGCAATGCCAGCTAGATTAAGGTCTGTGATTCCCAATCCTCCATGCTCAAATGGACGACAAACCTGCTACCAGTTCACAAGGCAATGTCCTCCCTTTGCCAGCTTGTCTTTGGTCCAAAGGAAAGCATAACATGTCTTATCAACTGCTTTGATTACCTAATCGGGGAGAGCTAAGGAAAGAAGATGGTAGATTACCATGGATGTTAACACAACTTTGACGACGACAAGTCTTCCTACCCTTGAGAGTAGATGCACTTTCCAGGTTGGGAGTCTTGTTTGAAATTTGTCAATGTATGGCTGGATGTCTCTTCTACGTAGCTTGCCGGAAGTGAGGGACACTCCATGGTAACCGACAGGGAAGTTTGTAGCATTGCATCCGAAAAACTCTTTAGCAGCATCAAGATCCTCTTGTGTGCAACCAATAGGTATCAGAAAGGATTTGCTCATATTCATCCAGAGCCCTGTAGTTGATCCGAAAAGCAATAGAATCTCTTTAGTAGCAATAAGGTCTTGAGGCGTCGGGGAGATGAAGAGTATTACATCATCCGCATACAAGGAGAATTGTCTCGCCAGGGAATGTGAGGACGTTACAATCTACATTCCCATTGCTGTGTTGAGCAGTCTGGTGAGCACATCCGTGACAATGACAAAGAGCAATGGTGATAGAGGGTCACGACTCTTTTTTTTAATTTTCTTATTCTTATTTAATTATTATTATGAATTTTAGTTATTTATGGATGTTACTTGAGATGTTGTATGGAAATCAAATTGATTTCGGTTAATTTGGATTGCGCTTGATATATGATTCTTTTTTAATATGAGCTATTCTAACTTGGATCCGTGAGATAGATGGCTAGATTTTTCTGGTTTTACAAATTTTAATATTTTTAAAATTTAGGTTTCAAATTTGTTTACAAATGAAATATCTAATCATCCTTTAATTTTGTATTCTAAATTTTCATGTTTTGGATCGCACTTGTCATGGATTTATTTTTAGTTTTAGGGTAGAATTCGTATAAAAAACTCATTTCGATTTTATTTTAATTATTGTTCTGAATTTAGATTTTTAGGAGTTTAGTTTGAAATTCATATGAAAATAAAATTACTAATTTTATTTTATTTATATTCTGAATTTTAGTTAATTTAGATTGTACTTGACATGAAATCTTTCTTTTAATTTGCTATTTTTTGTTTAATTATTATTATGAATTTTAGTTATTTATAGATGTTAGTATGGAAGTTGTATGGAAATCAAATTGCTAATTTTTATTTATTATTAATTATGAATTTCTCTTAGTTTGGATTGTGCTTGACTTGGACTCTTTCTTTTAATCTGAGCCGTTATAATTTTGACCCACCAAATTAAGGGCTAGATGTTTTGTTTTTTTGTGAGAATTTCTAGTATATTTCTCTTTTTCTTAGCAACTCTAAAAGATCTATTATTGACTTTTAGTAATAAATAGATTTGGTCAAAATCACAATCAGATGCACACGTCTCGCTAATCTGAGACAAGGAAAATCAACTTAGAGTTGAATTAAAAAAAATCACGTAACTAACAAATAGCAAAACTGAAAAAGTTTTTACCATCTGTTAATCGTCCTCTCCTTGATACACTTTGTAGCAACCAAAAGAGTAGCTAGGTCGTCTAAAAAAAAGAGTAGCCAGGTGGGTCGTATAATTCAAAGTCAAAGATAAGTGTTTGCGCGTGAAAGATCAGAAAGGGTCCAAGGCTGTTCTGTTTTTTCTGGCTCCTCCTCTTATGCTAAAAGCCTTGACCTGTTCTTTATTTCAAAAGCTAACGGCTTTTGATTTTTGCTACAGTACCTAACTTTCAAACGGAGTATTTTCTCAAGACGGGGTCTACAAGTTAAACGATCTACACGTTAAAAGCCCAACATCTGTACCAGTCAAAATCGCAAGTGAGTATCTGTCTCTCCGTAATATGTACCGTAAACAGCCAAAATTCAAAAATTTCAGCCAAAAGTCATAAGCCGCAGCCAAAAAGAACATGCCCCATCCCGCTCGGTTGCGCTGAAAAGCTGTGGTTTATGGCTAAAATTGCACTATAGCGGCTGAAATTTACTGTAGATGAAGGTAGCTTATTTAGCGTAATTAAAATTTAAAAATTTAAAAATAGAAAAAATATGTTAGCGTATTACGGACAACGCGAACGAATATGGGAAAAAAAGAACCGTCAAAAAAGCTCAAGAAAAACCAAAAGTTTAGAAAAAGATGAAATTTATAAATAGTGAAAAATAAGCCAGAAGTTAGAATCTTAAGCTAAAAGAAGCGGGGAAAGTAGAGCTCCGGGATCAGTTCCAACTCCAAACAGTCCAAAATCAACAAAGCAAACGATTCGTAGCTCTCTTTGATGTGCTGGCCCCATCCGGTATAAATCCATCTCCTCCTGAACATCTCCCATTACAGTGGGCACTCGGAGCCCATTCCAGTCCAGTTTAAAGGCCCATCAAAGCCCACAGTAAAGTTGTCAGGTAATGCACGTGTACGGAACCCGTTTTGGTCCTGCATGAAACGCGGTAATCCTAAATGATAGTAAAGCGATAAATGATAAATCGGTCGTTTATTCACTGAAATCCAAATGCAACTACAGTGTTTTTTTTCTTTACAATTTTACCAACCCACCATGCCCAATGATAAAATGGCAATCGTATACTCCACCGCTCTACGTATAATCCCAATCAATAGCCCACGTATTACCAGATGTACGTACATGCGTATCGGTACGCCATGTCGCCTAGTCACCACCACCAACACGGTGTCAATAAGTTACAAATCCAAGTCAAGCACGAGCCTAATTGACGTCAAACGCCCGCCTCACCTTTAATTCCGATTTTTTCTTTTTCTTTAATTTAAACCGTTATAACTTAGATTTATCAAATTAAAGGCTAAATGTTTTATTTTTTATAAGAATTTCTAATATATATATTTTTTAGTAACTCTAAAAAATATATCATTGACTTTTAGTAATAAATAGATAGATGAATAGTAATTACTGAAAAAAAGATGAAAACAAATTTAACTGAAAAGCGAAAAAGAAAGGCCATGCTCCTCACAACGCGCTGACCCAAAGAACAACTCGTCATATGCAACAACATACTCAGATGTCTAAAGCGGTTCCTCTTCTACTGTGGGGTGGGTCTTCTGATGTTTGAGGCGGCAACCATGCCAAAGCTCAAAGCTCTCGGATTTCAAATCGTGGCACGCGAAGCGCGATCTGCATGCAGTGCTCTTGATCTTGGTGTCTGCCCCCAGTCATCTCAGCGTCTGGATTGATTTGAGGGCTGAGGTGGTGCATGCGTTGAAGGCAGCCACCATGAATGCAGCCGGGCTACTTCACAACCATCCTGCACCATATTTCCATAGATTGTATTGAAGCGGAGATGGTAAAGAATGACAACCAGGGATGAAGATGTCCAACAGCAACCTAAAAGCCCAGCCCAACTCTGCATCTACATCTAATTAAGGTATCATGTATCGCATCTTCCAATCTCTCGATAACATCTGTTTTTCCATGCATGCCTTTTCATATTTCTATCCAGCTGATTCTGACGATATATAGTTTTCAAAGAGGTTCTCAATGGTTGCTATTTACATTTTTCTTTTTTCATGTTATAAGGGTTGATTACAGATTTTCCTGACCACCATAAAATTAAAAACATATGAATATTTACGAAATAGTGTTAAATCAATAATTTTTTTAGTAAAAATCCTCAGTGTTGAATCAAATGGATATACATAGTTTATTTTTTGTACAGATCTAATCAAGCAAGAATACTTCTCATTTTGGGTGATATTCTGCTGGTGTAGTAGTTTACCCAAATCTGTTATGTTGTTGTCTTGGCGAACCTTTTTTTTGTTTTGGAAATAGTTTTTCGCACCCCGATGCACGGGATGGAACTTAGGTCGAGTGGATCACATGTCCGTGCCTAACAACCCAAACAAACTGATACGTACAAGCGCAAACATTTGGCTCTGCAGTGCTCAACTATCTCTCGTTAAATGTGATGGCTGACTAGCTGAATGTCCATAGTTGTCACGAATCGAAAAAAATTATATTACTCTAGCATGTCAAACCATCGCCCCCAAGATCTACCAGCGCCACGCTGTCTACTCCGTCAAGGCTCCCAGCCAAGCTTTGCCCATTCTGCGTCGCCCCTCTTCTATCATACTTAGCCTATGCTACGTCTTCAGCTTCGCTGCTTTACCAAAGATCGGCGAGTGGCAAGTATCCAAGCTAAATTCACCCTCCTCCCCTTCTCTGCAATTCTATCACAATTTAGTAAGTAAATCCAATCCAACCATCACAAACAAACTTAAGTCCAAACTGCACCACATCAACTAAGCAACCGAGTGAAATCATCAAGATCATGACTCCCCTTTTCATCATTAAATTCTATTTTTAAAAAACTATAGGCAAAACTTTGAAAATGGTAGTTATTTATTGAAAAGATTCATGCAACACTGATATGAGAGCAAAGGAACCTTGGCACAGATACTTTTTATTTTTATGTATCTTTACTGGCCAGTTATTTATTGACTGTATGCATCCAACACATCAAATTCAGGGGCAAATTGGTACCAAATCATGTGATTCCAGATATCTAATTCAAAACAACCACACACTGGTAGCATCTATGATAGGGACAAGAAAAATAAGATATGTTGTACAGATCTAAATATTAGTGAGGGGAGAAGATGGAGGATTACCTCGGCGTCGTGGAGCTGTGCTTAGGGAGGATGGCTCGGAATCGTAGGTGACACCAATGCTTGGAGATCCAAAGGACGGTGGCACACCCTCCAGATGAAAAAGGAGGTGGGCTGAGGCGGCCTCCAAATCTAGAGAGAGACGGACTAACGCTTGTGGACAAGGTGGCAACCAGAGGGAGGTGCCAATAGGAGTCGGTGGGGCGGCACTTATGGATGAGATACCAGCCGAAGGAGGTGGAGGGCGATGGCGGGTCGAAACCCTATTTGCGGAGGATGCAGGGAAGGCAAGGGCGGTCGCTGGTGGCGCAGAGGGCTGAGACCCGAGGCGGAGACGGACGGGAGGAGGCGGGACTCCTCGTTTGCAAGAGGAGGTCGAGGGCGGCGTCGGTGGGAGGAGGCCGAGGTCGCACGGGCTCGCGAAACCCTAATCGCCTCTTCGGTTTGAGTGTGGCTGTGGTTGGCTGTGAAGGGGACAAATGGGGTTGGGAGAACGGAGTCCTGCTTTTTATACCTGGTACACGGGGTAATTTCTTCCAACTTCAGTGAAAATCAAGAAATCCCATCCTGCAAAAGCCACGGAAGGTGGTGGAAGTGTGTGAAGAGGATGGATTGGGTACGTGGATGGTATTGCAAGTAATTATTTTTAACTTTAAGGGGATACTTTTCTAGTAGTGGCGGAGCCAGGATTTTTACGATGGGGGTGCGAACTTAAGACGCATCGTTCCAACACCAATTGAAATGATATAGTACAGAAGTTCAAATGTGACAAATTATATATTCACGCTACAACCAACATCACAAAATATTTTGAGAAAATTACAACTTGATATAACGTTCCTTCATTCTTTGAAAACAATTGATGATAGCATCATCTCTAACTTGTCGAAAGAACTCGCGCTCAATGTATGTTACTAAGCAATCATTCGAGTATACGACTGCACCTGTAAATGTGAATCTATTTCATGGCAATGCGGAAGTGACTGCAGTGGATTTGTTATAGTCTAGCACAACAGCACTAAAGAACTGGTAATGTCACTATTTCAGTTTATCTTATCTGACATTGAAATTTGGTCTTAGTAAAATGAGTCTACCCTTCTACTGGGCTTACACAATATAACTTGTTCTTAACAGTTTAATCATCTTGGTAAAATTTGCAGATGCACTGATGTAGTGGGGTCATCAACGCACGCTATATTGCCATGGTATAACATATCAATTATTATTTATCAAAACCTACAATCTGAACATTGAAAAAAAAGGAAACATTTTGGAGAAATTTGAGGGGGTTAATTAATACCACTTGGCCTAATGGCCTCGCCTCTGGAGGTTATCGGATCGAGCAGGAAGACCAGAGACGGTGCCCGGGCGCCGATGAACAACACGTGCAGCAGCAACACGACGACCTTGTCGCCCCGCCACGGCTTCCTCCATGCACGCAAATCCCCAGCTCCCGATCAGATCAGACCCAGGATCCCCGATCCCCATCAAAAATAGCAACCCAATCGAACCAAACAGCCATCGAGGAGGGCGCGAACCGTGATGCTGGGAGCCTGGGACTGGGAGACCCAGAGAGGGCCCTGATGCCGGATGCCCGCGTAGGAAGCGTAGCGCACAACGGCGGCAATGTCGTGATGAGCTACCGCCGAGCCCGCGGCGGCGCGGCCTGCGTGCTAGTAGTACCTGACCATTGATGGTTGATGCGGTCTGAGAAAGTGCCGAAGTGAAAATCAGAATTCAGAAGATGGTCTGGAAGGCTGATGGCACTGAGTTTTTTGCTATTATGGTACCCTCTAAGTTGGGCTTTGCTGAAACGGTATTTATACCGTGGGCTTCTCCCAAATAGTACCCTTGTTGTTAACCCCTCTCCAAAATAGTATTCTCAGGGATTTTAACACAAATAATTTGATTTTCGAATTTGTACTCCCCCAATTGACTGAACTGCCCCTGCTTATTTTGTTTAACCCTAATCACTTTTATTTTCTTCTTTTCACATCGTTTGGGTTTCATTGGCGACGCGGCACGCCGACTGGCCGATCGGAATACTCGGCGCGGCGCCGTCAACGCCAGGCGAGAGCGCGGCAAGGATCGCATGGGAGTGCGCGCACCCCAGGCCACGGACGATCGCACGCCAGCCAGGGACGGTCGCACGTCGGCAGGGGCAACCGGACCACGTACGTGGCAGGTGTGATCGGACCACACGCCACAGGTCCGATCGGCCAGTCGGCGTGCTGCCGTCGCGAATGAAACCCAAACGATGTGAAAAGAAGAAAATAAAAGTGATTAGGGTTAAACAAAATGAGCAGAGGCAGTTCAGTCAATTGGGGAGTACAAATTTGAAAATTAAATTATTTGAGTTAAAATCCCTGAGAATACTATTTTGGAGAGGTGTTAACAACAAGAGTACTATTTGGGAGAAGCCCACGGTATAAGTACCGTTTCAGCGAAGTCCAACTTAGAGGGTACCATAATAGCAAAAAACTCGATGGCACTTCCGCACTTGGGCCACTTGACTAGTTGACTTGGGCTGGATGGCGCTTCGCACTTGGGCCATCTGATGTATGTGTTAGTATACGTTAGTATGTGTAGTGTAATTTTTTGTATTAAAGGGATATATACTAGATTTTTGTGCAAATTTTTAGGATGCAACTGTACCTCTATGCATCTACTGTAGCTTCACCCTTGTTTTCTAGAGAGAACAGATGACGACTACCAACTTCTATTTTTATATTAAAAATAAAGGCAATAACATCTGTCTTTTTAACTGGCATAACTACTCTAGTTCAATGTTGCTAACCACACCTACTGATTAACTTACCTGCCGTTGCAACATGATTTGTTGCCAACTCCAGCTTACTCAGTTGGTCAAAACTTCACAGGTAATGTGAAGAGAAGACATGTTAGATCCAACTTCAGAGGATAGCGACTTACTATCGGTGCACCAGTTAATTTTGTTTGTCCTTTCATATTGGAAAACGCTATTTTTGGCGTGACTTGTCGTAGAGAACTTGGCTATCGGTGCACCAGTCCAGTCTCGATTCCACCCTGCGTAATTGGGCAACGGCATCAGGAAAGTTTGTTAAGCTTGTATCGAACGCAACCATACTTTTTCACGGAAACATCACCGTTGGTTCGTCACATCGTACAGTCGGCCATCTTAGTGTGTTGTGTCACTGACTCCAGAGCAAGCTTTTCTTCTCGTTGGGAGGACTAGGTCCGCTCATTTCGATTTTAACTTCTAAATTATTTTTATTATTTTTAAATTTCATTTTTTTAGTTTTTTTAACTTTTTATCGGTTTTTTTCCGTATTTCTTTACATTATCCATGATTGCCTAACCTGTTTTTCTATTTTAATTTTTTTAAAAATTAATTGTGCCAAATAAGCCACTATCAGATATAGTGTAATTTCAGCCAGTTACATTACAATTTTAACCATAAGCCGCATTTTTTTAGCCCAACTAAGCAGGCTGTAAAATTGAGGAAAGATTTATTGCTTTGGCTTAGTATAATCGCTTGGTTCATCCACAAACTGGTGTATATCATCTATAATTCTACTTGTTAAGTTTGCCTTAGGAGAAAACGCATACATCACAAATAAACTGAGAGAATATGAAGGAATTTTTGAATTTCTCTATTATCTTATTTGCTCCCCCGGTTAAACTGATTACAAGCATCCATAATATATAGGCTAATACTCTCCTATTAACATACGTATTTAGACTTCAAGTAAGACTCGACTTCAACTCATATAACAATGGAGACGGACTTTACTACATCTCGGACTCTAAGTTAAGATTATTTGATTATTTCTAACAATCTCCCCACTAATCTTCACTTAATATACTCTAGTTTTAGTCTCAATGCATTATGAACTACTAGCCACGCCTCCATATGAAGCGTTCTACGTACAAGCTACAAGTAGGAACTCAACTCAACTAGTACAGATCCATCCGGATACAAAGATTCTAAAACATTGAGGCAGTCGGTCTGAACTACGACTTAACCAACTCATACTTGACACAGAATGGCGACACATCTCCTCAACGTTCTGGACTCGTCTCCACGTACTTGAGTTTGGACGACGAACACATCTTCTCAACGTCCAACACTCCTTGAGCCCTCATGTACACTTTCATCTTGATTGTCTGGTGGCAAAATTACTCATCGTGAGCATCGGATAATGCAGCAAGATAACGGAACTCATCTTCGCCATCATACTAGATGATGCCTCGTAGTTAGTGACACCATTTTCTGAAGAACGTGACATGATCTTATACATAGATCAAAAATTTAGGCTACCTTAAAGTGACTCTTGGACCAAGGGGACCTGGACAACAAATACACTTTGTAACTCTAATCACATCTGCCTTAGGAATTTTTTTGCTGTTGACGTGATTGTCGCATTCTCCTTCGATGGGTTATTTTGAACTGTGGTTTATGGCTTAATTTTTGAATTCTGACTGTTGGTGAGAGGTAGTATTCAAAAGATAATAGTCGCATGCGATTTTAGCCGGTACAGCTGAACTCAATATACTTTTTACTATAATCTTTCTGTTGACCTCGTCTTAAAAAACACACTGTTTAAAAGCTAGTTACTATAATCGTCTTAAAAAACACACTGTTTAAAAGCTAGTTACTATAATCGTCTTAAAAAACACACTGTTTAAAAGCTAGTTACTATAATATAAGCTATAAGCCTGAAAAAACACATCCTTGTCTTTTTGCTTTGCTTCGCCTTGCGCTTTTTTTATTGCACCATCTGGTTGTAGCTTGCCCTTTATTTCCAGCAGGTCAGATCAAAGCCGGACTTTGCATCGATCGGCCCTGCTCATTTTCAGCTTGAGCTTCTGGTTTCCAGCTTATTTTTTACTATTCCTAAATTTCATCTTTTTCTGCTTTTCTCGCTTTTTTGGAGGTTTTGCCTGTTCATTTTTTTTCCTATATTCGTTTGCATTATCTGTGATGGGCTAACCTGTTTTTTCTATTTTTAAAATTTTTAAATTTAGTTACGCTAAAGAAGCCACCATCGACTACATGTAAGTTCAGGTAGCTACAATGCAATTTCAATTATAAATCAACTTATTTCAGCCTAACCGAGCGGCACCTAAATCCGACACGGGATTAGAGCCAGACTTTGAGTCGCCACGGACGCGTTTTCTATTGCGCTGCTAGTTCACACGGACCAAGACGATGCGACGGCTTGTGCTTGGCTTCTTGGAGATGCTGGACCGAGACATTCAAATCTTTTTGGCGTAGGTGAACGTCTATCTTGGCGCAAGGAACCAATGCTACTGTTCTTTTTCTCTTTCCTGATGTCACAAGGAATTAATTCTCCCTTGTGTTGCTGAGAGAAAGTTTGTGTTGTGCTTTGCCTCGAGAGCACTGTTGCCTGTCTTCTCTCTTTCTCCCTAGATGCTAGAGAATTTTGGTCAAAAATAGCACGGTTGGTGGCTTCCGCCACCCCCGTTGGTGGCGTTTACTGGCTCCACGCCTCCTGCTGGTTCCGAGCCTCTTGCATTTCCCGCACAGCATCTCGGAGATCTGCCAGCTCACGCTACAGCGTACTGAGGGCCGCCAGCAAAGCGTTTTCCACCGTTGGGGCGATTGCACCAGCCTGAGCGGTGGTGCGAGTTGACGGGTTGCTGGCAACTACAGCTTGCTCACCAGAGCTGTTTGGTGCGTCGATGCGACGGGCCCCAAGGTTGGCGACAAGGCCGGTGTGACTGTTGGGGCCACCTGTCGCCCCTACGCTGGACGCCAGGTCGCTGGGCATGCTAGCGCAAGCATCGGCGCCGCTGCTCCTGTTGACCCCAGCGCCGCTAACGAGGCCGGCCGTCGCGCCCTGGGCGGGGCCGGCTACCGTGCCACGAACGTCAACGTCGGTGTTCGCCACGCCAGCGTCGTCTCCAGTGCCGATCCTCAATGTCGATGCGGGCAGCCCGCCGACCGAGGCCCTAGCGTTTGTGAGCGCTGCCACCGTGCTCCGCTTCTTCCTTGTCGTTGATGAAGCTTTCTTGGGTGCCATCACTGCTCAAAATCTATGGCTTGCTCTTTGTCGTCCCTACGAACGGCGCCAACTATTGTGGCTAATGACCAAACAGTAAAGTAGGAGAGTAGTAGAGTGGTTGAGATGGATGAACAATGCTTGCCCATTCTCCATATGCAGGGCGTATATATATATATATTCCCACATAAAGCACAATTACAATCTTGCCCTTACAGCTATACGTCTCACACAGGGGTATATAGGTCATTACATATATATTCTGTTGGGCCTTACAATTCCCTAACAGACCGGATAGGCTCAGGTGGGGCCACCCCTACTACAACCACAAAAGTTGTAGTTACTCTTGTTCAATGGTGCTAACAGCACCTACTGATTAAGAACTTGTTACAATTTAGTCTCCATTGCAATATGCTTTCTTGCAAGTCTGGCTTATTCAGTTGCTCAAAACTTTCACAGATAGGATTGGCGACCAAATATCATTTGCATCAACCAATTCGATAGTCTATGATACTACAAAGTTTCTACTAAAAGCACTCTTATATATGTGTAAAAAATAGACAACAAAATTTAAATCATGCTAGCCTCTGGTCTCGCTTATTTCAGCTTAAACTTCTAGGTTCTGACTTATTTTTCACTATTTCTAAATTTTATGTTTCCCTGGCTTTTTGGTTTTTTTGAGCTTTCTGCTGATTCTTTTTTCCTATATTTGTTTGTATTGTCCATGATGGATTAACTTGTTTTTTCAATTTTTATTTTTTTTAAAATTTAGTTGCGCCAAATAAGCCACTATCAGTTATAGTATAATTTTATTCAATTACAATATAATTTCAATAATAAATCAACTTATTTCAGTTCAATCAAATGGCACCAGAATCGTGCTGCAGCACGAAGAGTTGTCACCAACCCCGGCCCGTCTATGAAGGAGGGGACACCTCTAGGGTCTGACCCTATTGAGAGGAAATAGGGACACTCTCAGATGGCCTCCACGTCTTCCTTCCGCACGAATCTCCACACGAGCACCTCTCCCATTTCTTTTCTCCGCGCGAGCTCCTCTTCCTCATCGTCGACTGCGTCGCCGCCACTGACCCGCATGCCATAAACTCCTTCGCGCTTGCCTCCCGCACCTGCCAAGCTGCCGAGTTGCGCCACCGCCGCATCCTCCGCCCGTTTCACGCCGACCTCCTCCCCGCCGGGCTCGCCCGATACCGCTCCACCTCCCGCCTCGATCTTTCCCTTTGCCCCCGCGCCGCCAACGCCACCCTCGCCGCCCTCTCCGCAGACCACGTCGCCGCCGCTGTAGACCTCTCCTGCTCCCGGGGATTCAGTGCATGCCCCAACCTCGCCGAGCTCGACCTGTCCAATGGGGTCGACCTCGGGGACGCGGCGGCTGCGGAGGTGGCACGGAACGGGCGGAGGATGCAGCGGTGGCGTGACTCGGCGGCGTGGTAGGTGCGGGAGGCGAGCGCGAAGGACTTGATGGCGCGTGGGTTGTCGGTGGCAATGCGGTCTAAGGAGGCGGCGGCGAGGGTGGCGTTGGCGACGCGGGGGCAGAGGGAAAGATCGAGGCGGGAGGCGGAGCGGTATCTGGCGAGCGCGGCGGGGAGGAGGTCGGCACGAAACGGGCGGAGGATGCGGCGGTGGCGCGACTCGGCGGCGTGGCAGGCGCGGGAGGCGAGTGCGAAGGAGTTGATGGCGCGCGAGTCGGCGGCAGCGATGCGGTCGAGGATGAGGAAGAGGCGCTCGCACGGAGAAAAGAAACGGAAGAGACGCTCACGCGGAGATTCGTACGGAGGGAAGACATAGAGGTCATCGAGGGTGTCCCCATTTTCTCTCAATAGGGTCAGACCCAGAGTCCCCTCCGTCTATGAACGAGTGCGACCGTACGTTCCTGCAGCTAAGCTGCAGAGATCAATGTGTACACCCCAAGTTCCACATCAGGTGTCGCAGTCAGTATTTGTTTCGAAGTCATAAACCAAACCACGGAGCGGATTCACGCCAGGCTATGGGCGGATTGTTTTTACTATACCTTATAGCTTTTAGTTTAAAATTTTAATTTTTAACTATTCACAAGAGAGTATAAAAAAAGATATTTTCATATGATTTTAATCGATATAAATGAATTTGATATAATATCTACTATAATAAACTTATAGATTACATCTTAAAAACATATTATCTAAAAGCTAGTTACTGTAACATAATCTATAAATAGCCTGCAGAAAATAGAGCATCTAAATCTTCGAGGTTTCACCATCAACGTCTTTGGACGAGTACAATCTACCAATGTCCAATAGCTTGGTTGAGTACAAAACTTACCGACTGGTCATACTCCGATTTGCAAAGACACCACCGAACTGTTACTAATGAGTAGTGACAAATCCTTACCTAGCAAACACCAGAAACGATCAGCCAGCGTAAGAGAAAGGGAGTTTATTTTTCCTCAGCTTTTTTCATTGTTTGGCACTGCTTAAGATTTATTTTTATATTATAACTGCTGTTAATTTTTCAGCATAATTAAATTTAAAAAATATAAAAAATATTATGTTATCACATATAATGCAAAGAAAAAACAAAAAATCTAAAAAACCAAAAGCCTAGAAAAAACGAAATTAAAAAGTTACAAGCTAAAAGCCTAAGCCCAATAAAACAGAGTTTACCTGTCCTTCTGGTTGGTACTTGCACGAAAACTGGTATCTCAGTCTGAAGCCACGTTTGCTTTCAATTATTCAACTGACCCTGCCTTATCAGCAATCACAACCGTTTATCTGCAATTCAACATATAGGACCAGCCTTCGCCTTGTACAATGTTCTTTTTAATAACTGCAGAAGGCGAAATGCCAATTGCCAAATGTGTTGTCAGTCGTTATTTTTCTTTCGGTGTTTTCGGTGGAAGCTTCAGACCACCAATCAACCTTTATAACGCACTAGCAGTCCAGGATTTTACCATCACGCCTCAGAGAACGACCATTCCTATACCCTCTCCCGAAAGAAAACCTTACTGTTGTTGCACGCGCCAGAAATCATGGCGACGGTGTATTTGCGCCTCCTGCTGCTGCTCACATTCTGGCAAGCGTCTTCTTCCTCTCTCCACGGCGAGTCTGGTGACCGAGAAGCACTGTTGGCACTGAAGGAGGGGCTGTCCGACACCTCGGGCTCGCTGAGCTCGTGGAACAGCACAAACGCCGACTTCTGCCGGTGGGTTGGCGTGACATGCAGCCGTCGGCACCCGGGCAGGGTGTCATCTCTGTATCTGCCCTCCAGAGGTCTTGCAGGCATCATCTCCCCTATGATCGGCAACCTCACTTTCCTTCGGACGCTCCATCTGGATTCCAACATGCTATTCGGGGAGATACCACACACAATCGGCCGGCTGCATCGTCTGCGTCGACTTGGTTTAGCGAACAATTCCATTCATGGTGAGATTCCTCAAGAGCTGCGCAACTGTTCCAACCTTGTGATCATGTCCCTGGCTCAAAACCAACTACAGGGGGAAATCCCTGCTGCTCTTGGGTCACTCTCTCAGCTTCAACTCTTTAATCTTAGCTATAACAATTTCGTAGGAGGCATTCCACCGTCCTTTGGTAACCTCTCCTTGCTTGTGAATATATCACTCTATCACAACAATCTGGAGGGAACCATCCCTGAGGGTCTTTCCCACTTGGCCCATCTCCAGAAAATACAAGTGGGTAGGAACAATCTCTCAGGCGAAATTCCACCACTGTTCTTCAACATATCGTCTCTTCAATTTTTTGGTTTCGGATCGAACAAACTGCAAGGCAGCCTACCACCTGATGCAGGCACCAACCTGCCGAACCTAACAGAGTTTCATGTGGGTAACAACCGCCTGTCTGGAACAGTGCCAAGTTCCCTCGCTAATGCCACTAACATGCAAGTGCTAAGTCTTGCTCGAAACAGCTTTCAAGGGAGGATGGCCGCCGAGATAGGGAAGCTATGCCCAATTCGTGTCGAGTTAGGTGGCAACAGGCTGCAAGCTGACGACACTGAGGGTTGGGAGTTCCTGAGATTTTTCACAAACTGCACCCGTCTCCAGCTTCTAGATCTCAATAACAACATCCTAGGGGGTGTACTTCCGGGTTACATAGCTAACTTCTCAAGGCAGATCCAATGGCTAAGCATAGCCGAAAACCGGATCTCTGGGGTAATCCCTCCAGGTATCGGAAACCTTGATAGCCTTGGCGACCTAGAATTTTTAGGGAATAATCTGCATGGTGTTATTCCTGAGGACATTGGAAGACTTCATAACCTGGAGTTATTGTGGCTGCAAGAGAATCGCCTATCAGGACATATACCGTCGTCCTTCGGCAACCTCACACAAATGCTCGTTCTTGATTTGTCGAGCAATCAACTCGATGGTCCCATTCCTAAGAGCCTCGGGAACTTGCAAAGGTTAACTTCTCTGAACTTGTCCTCGAATAGGCTTGCTGGGCCTATCCCTTATGAAATCTTCAGCCTTTCATCATTGACAAATTTCCTGGCGTTGTCTGGTAACTATCTGTCCGGTGTTCTTCCTGCACAAGTTGGTAGCCTCAAACATGCGGCAACTCTGGATCTATCAAGAAACAATTTATCAGGAAGCATACCAGAAGCACTTGGCGACTGCGGAAGTTTAGTGTACTTAGCTTTGGACAGTAACTCCTTCACGGGGAGCATCCCTAAGTCACTCGGTAATTTGAGAGGCTTGAGCATACTGAACCTCACAAGGAATGCTCTTTCCAGCAGCATCCCTCAAGAGTTGGGCAAGATCATCGGGTTACAGCAGCTATATCTGGCACATAACAACCTGTCGGGGAGCATTCCACGACTTCTTGAGGACTTAAGTGCTTTGATTGAACTAGACCTCTCCTTTAACCATCTGGATGGTGAGGTGCCTTCACGCAGTGTGTTCGCTAACACGAGTAGATTCTCAATTGTTGGAAACGATGCGCTTTGTGGTGGAGTTCCAGAACTGAAATTGCATCCATGTCGGGTCAAGGCGCATAAGCAGAGACATCACTTGCTGCTTAGGATTCTGCTACCTGTCATTGGCACTATTATCTGCCTATCTCTGCTATTGTTTGTGTTATTTCTGTTCAACGGGAAAATAACACCGGAAAAGATGAAAAGTGCAGGCCTCCCCGTGTTGAGTGACAAGTATCCCAGAGTTTCGTACCTTGAGCTGTTTGAAGCCACAGATGGCTTTGCACCTGCCAATCTGATAGGTGCCGGAACATATGGTTCCGTGTATAAAGGAAACTTGTCTCTTCCATCTGTCAGGAATGCTGCTGTAGCTGTGAAAGTGTTCGCTCTTCACCAAATTGGTTCTTCCAGAAGTTTCTTGGCAGAATGTGAGGCTCTCAGGCGAGTGAAACATCGGAACTTGATAGATATTATCACCTGCTGCTCTAGCATTGACTCCAGAGGCAACGACTTCCGAGCTCTTGTGTTTGAGTTCATGCCTAACTACAGCCTTGACAGATGGTTGCATCCGAGAGCAGATGAGCAGTGGCACAAGTTGAGTCTTGTGCAGCTGTTGAACATAGCAGTTGATGTTGCAGATGCGCTAGACTATCTTCACAATAATAGTCGGCCATCAGTAATCCACTGTGATTTGAAGCCAAACAACATCCTACTTGGCAGTGACTGGACCGCTTATGTTGCCGACTTTGGGCTTTCAAAGCTGCTTGGTGAGAACATGGACCAATCCGGTTTGAATTCTGGGAGCTCTATTGGGATAAGAGGAACTATAGGTTATGTTGCTCCAGGTAGTTTCACTATTCTCAATTCTTAACAAACTGAACTTCCTCGATTTTATTCCCCTTTTGTATCTTAGTACTAAGATACTATCATCGTGCATTCATTCATGCAGAATATGGATCAGGAGGGCGTGTGTCGATTGCTTGTGATGCTTATAGCTTTGGGATTACTCTGCTAGAGATGTTCACAGGGAGGGCACCAACTGATAGCATGTTCAGAGAAGGGTTGACTCTGCACTTGTTTGCTGAGATGGCATTTCCTGACAAGATATCAGAAATCTTGGACCCAACTCTGTTACAGCTGCAGCCTTATGATAATGACGAAAGGTCGGACAACATATTGGCTTGCTTAGCTTCTGTTATAAGAGTTGGCGTCTCGTGCTCAACGGAAATCCCATCAGAAAGAATGAGCATGAAAAATGCTGCCTCTGAGCTGCACAGAATCAGAGAGGTGGTAGAATCCTCTGCCAAGGAATGCCCTTCAAACTAAACACCCAGTATCCTCCTTTTTCTCAGTCACACTCTATTGAACAGTTCTGTTGTCATATCTATACAGAATGCAATACAAGTTTCCCTTGAGAAAATGTAGTACAGTTTCACCACATATATAACGACAGTCTGAGATAGCCATACAGCAGCATGAATCTGTCAAGCAAAATGGACACCATCAGACATGTAAGCAAGCTAGGCAATTTGCATGTAGATGTAATATTTAAAAAAATTAATCATGTTTTCATGTATGTAACAATCCGGGTACAGATGACATAATCTAATTTACAATAAGGATATAAAATCGTTTGCTCTTGCTTCCCATAAAACAAAGGGAAGATGGTAAAGAGACTCAATGATATTATAGAACTGATGTTCTGTACAAGCCTCTTTTCAATTTAATACCTAAATGATGTGCGGCCCAACCAAATGGCTCAACACATCAAATGGACAAATATGTGCACGGACCTCTATATAACTCCAAAATACATAAACCTCAGAATTGTCCGTATCCCATGTCCACATCTGTATGGGCAGCTACTGAACATTGGCAAATGAGTTCACACACCATGAAACTAAAATCAACGGTCCTACCGTCGAACTCTGTTTGTATCAGAGACCATGTCCATCATCATTTTCCATCATCATTTTCTCTGGAGAGTCCTCCCAGTTGCCAAAAGTTTTTGAGGTCAACCTGAAAGAAACAGAAAAGATTATGAACATTTCAACAGTGGCATACTTAACAGTGAAGGATTCAAGTTCGCTCCGAGTAGCACCTTTCTTCGCTGCTCTCAGAAAATATCCTCCCTCTTCTTGTACACAACCTGTTGCCGCTTCATTGTTTCTCCACCAAGGCACTATACTTCAACATCATGTATTGAAGCCTCAACAGGTAAATAACCCTACATCAAAAGAAATGGAGGAATATCATAATCTGCTTTTGGTAGCATTTTCGGATTAGAGGCCAGGTTTTTGTCTTAGGCAAGGCCAGATGGTATCGGTAAGAAAGTTTCGAGTTTAACATTTCATAAAAATCTTTATTTGAAGCCGCATACTGCTGCTGCAGCCTACAATACCTTGGAAGGAAAGTGCTCTTGTTCCCTACCAAAGTGAAACTGTGACATCTCGGCCCCTATAGAATTAGGTCTATGATAGTCTATATATGTGTGTGCACATAAGGGTGTGGACTAGTCCCACCTTACGCTTAGCTTGAGAAGTACTAACATATAAGTCTAGGGCTTCCAATGCTAGTAACTCCCAGTTAATCATTTTGCACGAAGCGAGGACGAAAGTATAAGCGGGTTGCTACGTGTGCATGGTCTATCCAGAATGGGGTTAGGTCTAAGTCGGTTTGGACCTTAGGGCGTTACAAATGGTATTAGAGCCGACCCTCGCGGTTATATAAGCGCGTGTGGGTTAGGGGCGCAGGCATATGGTGCATGGCGCGTGTGGGCCCAGAGTAGACACACGGCATGGCATATGTGCTGGCACTGAACGCACGGACATGTGCCAAGAGGGGAGATTATGATCATTTGCCCCAATGTGGGTATGATGGAAGCCGACGAGGACGTCGGGTTCTTTGAGAGGGTGTATGTGACACCTCGGCCCTTATAGAATTGGCCCATGATGGCTCATATGTGTGTGTGCACATAAGGGTGTGGGTTAGTCCCACCTTATTAGTTTAGCTTGAGAAGTACTAACATATAAGTCTCGGGCTTTCAATGGTAGTAATTCCCGGTTAACCGTTTTGCACAAAGCGAGGACGAAAGTGTAAGCGGGTTGCTACGTGTGTGTAGCCTATCTAGAATGGGGTTAGGCCTAAGTCGGTTTGAACCCTAGAGCGTTACAGAAACCTTTACAACCTATAAAGCAAATTACATGGCAACTGAGTGGCTTATTTGTACCAATCGCTAACAAGATGTGGTTTATGATTTGTTAACTCTTTTTGGAAGGGTGCAGAAGCACCACACAACTGCAAATTGTCCATTTATCCCTATTTTATGGCTTCCTTTGGAACTATTGTGACCTTTTCAGTTTTGCTACTTTTTGGATAAACTAACTAATTAACAATCTCTATTTCAGAGCCAAATCAGAAATGAAGATTCCATATCTAACAAGATTCCACAGCACAGCAACAATAAACTGGCCCTAAGACTCGGTCTTTTAAGGTTACACATAAGGTGGATATAGCAATCAAGTCGAAATTTTAATGAGGACCGGTAAATATAAATTTTAACCTGATTTGGAACGAGAGAACCATGTTGCTAAGTCCTGTCAACAGCATGATGGCGAATTGTAACTTTAGAGAAGTCTTCATCTAGAAAGATCATCTCATTTCCAATTGTTCCGCCAAATTCTAAACCAACAGGCTTTGGCTTCACGTCATACACCCTTATTTGAGGATGTAGGTGGCAAGTTTAGAGTCACAGTAAGGTACTACCAGATGTAGCAAAAAGGAAATGATCAGCACGTCATACCAGATGGTGGAATCATGCGGAATATTGGATATGTGAGAGCATAAGAACCCAGAGCTACCATAGAAAGTGTCTTTGTTCTTAAAGCCCTTAGTCAATACACCAATCCCCCATCTTCGATCAGCCTCAACATTCTCGCCACCACCATTAGAGAATGTTAAGAGTAGAATTAGCATTGCTCCATTATACCCCTCAACGAAAGACCAAAATCGGCTTAGCTCTTTTCCATGAACCGATGACCTGCAGACATGTACTGGGTCAAGGAACCAAATTATAAATTTATAAAGCGAAGTCATAGTAGAATTTGGAAAAAAGCAATGACCTGTTATCAATAAAAATTTACAACCTTGTACAGGAAAACTAGCTTACAGAGATAATCATAAGAATAACTGTCATCGGAGCAAGAAGTAACATATAAAGAAGACCATTCCAACGACATACGCTAACAGAAACTTTTCACTCAATGTGGCAGCCGATGCACAGTGGCGGGAGTGAAGGAGACGGCGTGGGAAAGGGATGGAAGGAGGGAGTGCGGGGAGGAGTGGGGAGGCCTTGGTGGGCGTGGACGTGCGGTGACGATGACGTGACGGGGCAGCAGGGCATGGGCAAGGGCATGGGCACGAGCGTGACTCCACGGCATGAAGCACTGTACAGTGGCACCATCACTAGTACAGTAAAATTACTAGTATTGGAGTTACTATACTCTTCAAAGTATGGACAGATGACTTAACAGTAATATTACTTATGATTAATAGTAAAAATACTTGTAACTCAATGACTAGTAGTAAAATTACTTGTGAGTGTCGAGCCGGCCCAGTACAGCCACTCTTCGTGCTGTACCTGGGTCGAAGAGCAGGCACGTGGGCTAGCATGGCACGATAATGTAACACCTGGGCTGGCTTAGCCCATCCCGGCCCATCTCGTAACACCATAATTGAGAGAGCTAGAAGGGGGAGGAAGCAAAAGCCGATTTGCTTCCCTCCCCACATGCTCACCTGAGTGCTGCCGCCTTCCCTCACGTGTCGCCGCCGCACGGTCGTGCCCTTGTCCAGCGCCGCTCGTCGCCCGCGCGTGCGCTGCCGTTGCCTAGCCGCTAGCACCTCCTTCCTCCGGGCAAACCACCGCCGTGTGCTGCCATCGCCCAGCCGCTAGTGCCTCCGCCCTCTGGCCAAACCACCACGGTGTGCCGCCATCACCTAGCTTTGTGCGCCAGTGTCGCCGCCTTCTTCCCCTACGCGCATGCCGCCGTCAACTAGCTACCGGTGCCACCGATCCTCCAGCCGCACCTCACTGTCCCCTTGCTGCTGACGACGCCTCACACGTGTCGTGTGTTGCTATCGCCTGCGCGCTGCTGTCGGTAGCCACTGGCATCGTTGTCCCCTGTGCTCCGCCCTTAGCCGCCTCCCGACTGCACACGGCTCCCCACCGGGTCGGCCTCAACTCCTAGGGCCGAGTTGTGCTAGGGCCGGTTGCTGCTGCACCGCGTAGGGAGAAGAAGAGGGGAGAGTCGGCCAGTTGAGGGAAGAGGAGGGGAGGAACTAGCTGACTGGGTGGAGGAAGGGAGAAGAAAGTCGGCCGAGAGGAAAGAAAAAGGAGAAGCCGGCTGTGAGAAAGGGGGGGAAGAGAAGAAAGAAGAAGAGAAGAAGGGAGCACCGACTGGAGAAAAAAAGGAAGAGGAAGAAGAAAGGAAAAAAGAAGAAAGAGGGGGAAACAAAAAAAGAGAAGGTAAGCCTGATCTGACGCTTGATCCATCAGATCCGGCCAAGAAGCGATAGGTAGTGCCCCGATCTAGTTGTTTGGGGATAGGGTAATGCCTCGAAACCTTTTCCCTGCTTATTCATCGATTATTGCATAAATTAATATGCCAGTTACTAGGATTGATTCATCTGGCCATCGAGGTATCGTTTATTAATATGAGTGCCTGGATGGTGGAATCAGTGCCGCCACTGTTGATCTGGTTGATCCGTGGCGGGAGAGGGAAAGAGTGGATGGAGAGAAGTGTTGACGTTAGCGAGTACTGGAGTAATAGTAGCATCTAGAAATATTAGCTAGTAGATGATAAATTGAAATGAGGTTAATTAGTGTAACTGATTGAAGAGAGAAGGATTAACAAAAACAAAGAATAGAGGCCTCGCATTTTCGGCCCTAAAGTGAGCGAAGAGAGATTAAGGGCCTGTTCTTTTTAGCTGTGGCTTTTGGCTTTTGGCTGAAATTTTTGAATTTTGGCTATTTACGGTACAGATTACGGAGAGATCGATACTCACTTGCGATTTTGGCTGGTACAGTTGTTAGGCTTTTAACATGTACTACGTTTAACCTGTAGACTTCGTCTTGAAAAAATACTCCGTTTAAAAGTTAGGTACTGTAGCGGCTGCGAAAAGCCGGCCGGCTTGTGGCTTGCCAAACAGGCCCTAAGCGGGTAGAGTTTGATCCGCAAGTGTAAATGATGAAATTGCTAAATTTTCATATTGGTTAAGCACGGGACAATGAGAAGTTGCCTGGTGGGACAGAAATTGGATATATCGGGTTGTGCGTAAGAGCGATGTCATTTGCTCATATATGAATGTATTGCATTAGCAATGACTTGGAATGGTTAATGCTTGTCCAGGTGGCTATTCGAGTCTGGTGCCGTCCACACACCGTTTGCCAGGTTAACAGGTAAGTGCATGGTAGAATAGTGAATTGTAGTGAATACCTGCTATTTGTGTTTCCATGCCATGATCTATAGTATTCATGAGTGATGTACATGATTACGTGTTAATCATACCTTGATGAATGCTGCTTATGATTAAATGCCAATATTGAGAGCATGTTGCATCACGCATTGCACTTATTCATAGACAACAGGACCTACTCGGTAGGTACTCCATTGGAGTAGAGTTTGGATCCTCGTATAAACGAGGACGGGGATTGAGTGGTTCATCGATGGGTGAATACTCTGCTATACCGGTATAAGCTACATTATAATGCATCGCATTGCATTGCATGAAAGTGACAGAGAAAGTGATACAGATACGGAGGTCATGATTTATAGTTCACCGACGAGGAGTTGATTTATAGTTTACAGTTATGAACTTGATTTACAGTTTATAGTTATGGATTGGATTTATAGTTTACAATCATGAAGTTGATTTACAGCTTACAGTCATGGAATTGATTAAATTGCTAAATTGATGGTGTGCTTGCTGAGTCTTTGGACTCATGCTTGCTTGTTGTTGTTTTTTTAGGGAAATGCAAATTGACGGCATGCATGGAATGGGAATAGTCCTTTTTGCACTGCACATATGGAATGACAGCTTAGTCTTACACTAAGCGTTTATGTTTAATCTAGTGTTAAGTCTTTTGTGGCTCGCTGTTTGGTGTAGTTGTGTAGTTGCTTGCGAGCCCATGGTGGTGGGTCTCCATGGTCGTGGAGCCCAAAGGCTGCTTATGTGATGGTTTTTGCAATATGAAATTAGTTGGTTTATTGCGATCATTCTATATTCATTTGTTGTTTGCTCCCTGTTGATAATCATAAAAATAGGGGAGGTTCCAAAAGTTTTATTAGCAACACTCTTTTGAAATGGTGAGTGTGGGGTGGTAGCATCTTGGGCCCTGGGGAGGGCCGAGGTGTTATAGTTGGTATTAGAGCGGGCATTAAGTCCATGGTGAAATTAAATATACAATTTAGTTTAATTATTTCATTAAACATGGCCTAGACCTAATAATTAAACAAGACATGACACACTTTGCTACACAGTAGAATGGGAATTGGGACTTGCATTGCATATGCGTTTTCCCTAATTGTGTTGTTGATTTGTACTACTAAAGTTGATGTTTGTGAGTTGATTGTGTGAATGCTTCTCTGTTGTGAACAAAGATGCCGAGAGGTAGAGGTCGAGGTCACGGTGCTGGCCTAGGCCGTGGAGGCTGTGATCGTGGCTGTACCCAAGTGGAGCCATCGCTAGAGGTTCAGCAAGAGGCACTTGTCGAGGAAATTGAGTCTGCTGAGTAGTCTGTAGCTGGGAATCAAGCAAGATCTTCAGCCTTGCTGCGAGAATTCATAGAGGAGGTCCGTGCGTTTCATCGACAAAGTGCCAGCAGCCGCTGCTACGACTGTGCTCGTCGTTGCCCCTACTGCCGTTTTGGTCACTCCGGAGGCAAGGATGGGCCTTCGTGAGTGGCTGGTTTTGCAGTTAGAAACTTTTGATGGGTCGGGTATGCCAGTCCAAGCTGCGGATTGGTTGCGCTATATCTGAAGACAGTTTGAAGCCCTATAAATGAGTTCACAGCTAAAAGCTCGCTACGTGGCCTTCCAGTTAAAGGGATAGGCGGATATCTGGCAGGAGGAAGTCCTCTCATCTAGGACCCCTGCCCAAGGTCTAGTTGATTGGGAGATCCTTATCGAGCAGTTCAAGGTGAAGTATTATCCCGATTCTTTTGTGGAGAGATGGAGGTCGCCCTATCGACCTTTGTGCAAGGAAAGATACCATAGCTGAATACGAGGCGGGGTTCAATAATCCGATCCATTTCATACTATCAGTCACGAGCGATGACCTTGAAAAGGCCAAAAGGTTCTGTCGTGGGCTCAATTCTGAGTTCCGGCATGTTATAGGAGCTACCGCACCATGTGACTTTAGGTCTGTGGTAGAACAGGCCAGAAGGATGGAGATGGAGATGCAGCTTACTAAAGGATTGCAACCCTCTGGTGGTCTGAATGCTTCTGGTGGTGACCAAAAGAGGAGCTTTAGTGAGAAGGGTGGGTCATCTCAACGGCCCACTCCTAAGAAGTCTAGGTGAAGTCAGCACCCCTCACAGTCATCCAGGTTTAAGTCATCGAAGTCATTTTCTCCAGCACCACTAGCATTGCGTCCTTTTCTAGGGTAGGGCAAGATTTGCTTCAAGTGTGGTGGTGGGCACTGTGCTGTCGAATATACCTAGATGGGGGAATGTTGACACTGTGACTGATTGGGCCACATGGAGAAGGTCTGTTGTCAGAATACCTCTAGCATCATCAAGTGGGAGCTGCTATCAGCGTCATCAAACGCTTCGTCTCGAGGGTCACTTCAGGTTTTGTAACAGCCCAGCTGTTTATTTCAAAATTTTCAGTAAAAAATATAATAAAATCTAATTTAGCTGATCCTGGACTAGTGCGATTAACACAGAGGGTTTCGAAGTTGTTGCTCTAGGATCCGATAGGTTTTAGCAGCTGCCCCTACGCCTCAGCCTCCTCTTTCTTGGGCACCACTTGCCGGGTACTACTAGCATCCTGCACTGACCCCTCCAGTTTAGCATGTTGCACCATCTTTAGTTTTGATATCGCCACAGGACAAGGTCGGTACTTCAGTTGCTGCGACGCCAACCGAAGTTTACTTGTTGCCTGCCGCTGAGTCCGTTGGTTGGCCCGACGTGGTGACAGGTACCCTGTTAGTAGGTTCGTATGATGCCCTTGTTCTTTTTGACTTCAGCACTACCTACTCCTTTGTATCCCGTGAGTTCATTAGAAAGGCATAGTAGAGTATGCAACAGATTTTGCAGTCAGTTTTAGTCAGTTTTCCAGGGGTATTATTGCTAGCACCATAGTGTGTCCTGGTTGTGTGATCTCAATAGATGGCGAGGATTTCATTGCCAACCTCATGGTTCAGATAGAGCCTTTTGAAGAGAGATTAAGCGGGTAGAACTTGATCCACGAGTGTAAATGACGAAATTGCTAAATTTTCAGATTGGTTAAGCACCAAGACAATGGGAGGTTGCCTGGTGGGATAAGAATTGGATATATCGGGTTGTGCGTAAGAGTGATGTCATTTGCTCATATATGAATGTATTGCATTAGTAATGACTTAGAATGGTTAATGCTTGTTCAGGTAGCGGTTCAAGCTGGTGCCGTCCACGCACCGTCCGCTAGGTTAACAAGCAAGTGTATGGTAGAATAGTGAATTGTGATGAATACCAGCTATTCATGTTTCCATGCCATGATTTATAGAGTGATGTACATGATTATGTGCCAATCATACCTTGATGAGTGTTGTTTATGATTAAATACTAACATTGAGAGCATGTTGCATCACGCATTGCACTCATTCACAGACAATAGGACCTACTTTGGTAGGTATTCTATGGGAGTGGAGTTGGATCCCCGTATAAATGAGGACGGCGATTGAGTGGTTCATCGACGGGTGAACACTCCGCTATACCAGTATAAGCTATAGTTACAGATGCATCGCGTTGCATTACATGAAAGTGACAGAGAAAGTGATACAGATACAGAGGCCATGATTTATAGTTCTCCGACAATATAACATTTTTTTATTTTTTCTCATTTTTCAAAAAAAAGTAACAGCTGCTACAACATAATTTGAGCTAAAAGCTAGTTGCTAACGGCTTGGTTCAACCCAGCTTTGGCTATGGTTTATCACTTTTTGCTACAATAACTAGCTTTCAAACAGTACATTTTTTCAAACCGGAATCTACTAGTCGATTGTAGTATACACTGTACCGACTTCAGCTATATCAGTTAAAATCACATGTGACTATTTCTCTCTTTGTAATCTCTCTTGTTAACAGTCAAAATTCAAAAATTTAAACAAAATATCATAAATCATAGCCCAAAAGAACATACTCGTTTTGGTGCAATCTTGCTTATCTTTAGAAAATGTAAGAATTTTCACCAAGATCCACACGATATTTAGATGGAATAGGTTCCTAGGAGCCTATGTAAGGTGTGTGCAAACCTAAGTAAGGTGTGCGCAAAGTTTTATCTCTTTTAGTTGAAAGTTTTGGAAGTTGCACTATTCTTAGTCTTGACTCAGGTTGATTTTCTGTTTTGGAAATAGGTGAGCAGACAGACCACTCCTTGGCCCGGTCAAACTAGCTACCAGTTAGACCACCGAGTGCACAATGGTCAGACAGCCTAGGTCAGAACAGTAAGATGCTGAAGGCTGGATATCTTAGGATTTTGAGCTTGTTGCTTTAATTCTAGATTGTTAATTCAGATTTTTGTAACATTGTAGCTACTATAGTGAATAATTTATAAAAAAAACTCTAGAAAAAATTTTAAGACAGCGTGGGTAGTTTGAGTCTCTATTCACACATGCGTAACCCTTTTGTTTGTTTGCAGCAGCAGCATTATTGGGCATCGACATCCAGGGCCGGCTCTGGGGTAGGCCGGAGGGGCGACGGCCTAGGGCCCCAGGCCAGGGGGCCCACCTCCCCCCCGGCGCACTACGGCCAGAGGAGCCCAGAAGCCTGCATGCATTGCGACGTGTTTTGTGTTGCGGCCGGAGTATTGGGCTGGCTCAACGTTTTGTACTTTTGTATACAACTGCATGCATACACGGATACACCTAACGCCGTAACGCGGATTCTTCGAGGAACGCCTCGACCGCTCGACGCTTCAACTAACGCCAGAGCCCAGAAGATCAACGCCGCGCCGTCGCGCCGATTCGCCGAAGTGCCGGCGTGCCGCCCGAACGTGAAGTACTGAAGTCGTGATTCGTGAACTCCGTCCGCGGCTTCGTCGCTTCGACAGTTCTTCGACGTGAACGTCAGAACGTGATCCGGTCATCCGGTGATCTGAAATCTGATCGTCTCCTGCGCCTGCGCGGCTACGCGCTGCGCGCTGCGCGCTGCGCCGATATCGTGGCCGTGAGGCCGTCACAGCCCGAGAGACCCGATCAGGTGATTCACCTTGCCATCTGCATCCGTCGCCCCGCCTCCTGATTGCTTATTTGCTCGTCGCCTCTTGGATCTCAATCGCCGTCTGGTTTCTCTGAATTCTCGATTCCATCTGCATCCGTCGCATCGCCGTCTCGCCGAGGTAAATTAATTCTTACTAGTTACATTTGGTTTATGAAGTAGTTAGTACCTAATTAGTTTATAATGTTAGAACTATTGATTTGTGTCACTTTAGACAATATAAAGTTTAAACTGCATATTTTATAAGTACAAAAAAATTTATAGTAAAGAACTCATAGAGCCGAATTCGTCCTAAGGGCTTTGAAAACGTTGAGCCGACCCTGCGACATCGCGAAATTTTGTTAAAGCTTCTATCGAACGCAACCATACTTTTTCACCGAAACATCACCGTTGGGTAGTCACATCGTCCGGTCGGCCATCCCGTGTGTCGTGTCACTGACTCCAGAGCAGGCTATTGCTTTGGCTTATAGTAATCCCTTAGGCCATAGTCCGCACACTGGTGCATATCAACTCTGCCCGCTAGTTTCGTTTAGTTTTTGATCTCTCACTTTAATTCACTATTCTTTAATTTTATTTTTTAGCCTTTTGTTTTAAAATTTTTTGTTTTTTTCGTATTCCTCTATATTATCCGTGATAGACTAATTTATTTTTAAATTTTTTAAATTAAATTACGTCAAAAAAGCTACCAGAAATTATATTACTGAATAAGTTAGCTACAGTGAAAAAATCATAAGCTACTTAAAAAAACCAAATTGAACAGAGCCGCTACTGTTAAGTCTATTTGGAACATGAGAATCTTATAGGAATTTCGTAGGAAGAGAAAGGTTTATATGGAATTCCCATAGGAATCCTGCGTTACAACCATGGCCTACCAATTTAATGTTGCTGTACAGTACTAAGGCGTATGATTGTATGTATGAGTGAGATGGAGCCTGCAGTTGTTTCCTGATGCTCTACCTTCTCCCTGTGGCCAATCTGCAGTCAACTTACTGACGTCCCCGGCAGAGGCGGACCCAGGATTTTTGAGATGGGAGTACGAAGTTAAAAATCAACGGAGTATATATATAAGATAGAGAATTTTGATACACATAATATGTATATCTCATATAGTTAATCAAATAAATCTTGTGTGCAGGGGCGGCATGACCGTCGGGAGCGCCGCCGCCGTTCAAGCTGGAATAGGGGAGGAGCTGCCGCCACCGCATGGGCCGCCTGGCCGTGGGGACTTCTTCGTTGTCGACGCCGTGTCGGCCATTGGGTGTGGGTGCCCGGCGCCGCGCCGCCGCCGGCAGCCATTCGCCGGTCGCCGTGTCGCCGGAGACGAGGAGGCCAGGGGCGTGCTGTAGGCTGTGGCGGCTGTGCAAGAGAGATGGAGAGGAGGCAGGCACGGAGCAAGGCAGGAGGCGGCGTGGGAGGCAACCAGGCAGAGGCAGGAGCCCGCCGGTCGCCGCGTCGCCGGAGCCGAGGAGGCCAGGGGCGTGCAAAGATGGAGAGGAGGCCAGGGGCGCGCAAAGATGGAGAGGAGGTGGCGTGGGAGGCAGCCAGGCAGAGGCAGGAGCCTAGAGGCTAGGGTTAGGTTAGAAAATGCCAATTGGGCCTTTTGGCTAGTGGGCTGAATTTACTAAATTACATGCACTTCTAGTTTTTTTTATATATATGAAATATATATTAGATATAGTTGATTTTTTGTAAAAAAATTTGGGGGTACAACTGTACCCCCATGTCCCATGGTGCGTCCGCCCCTGGTCCCCGGCGTGTTGCACAAGTATGAACGTCCTGACGAGAGGTGAGGACTAGTATGAAAAAAAAACCACTAGCACTGTCGTCCGGTATCAGATTTGATTTGCCTGCCAGCTTTCACATTGGCTTTGATTTGCCTGCCAGCTTTCACATTGCTTGTCTTCTGCGCTCCAATCCATTTTCAGATTGGCAGCTATCAATTATTGCTCTTCCTTCTTAGGGGCCTATCAATTATTATTACCGACACCCAAACAATAACACTGGATTTCCTCCTCTTTTCTCAACACAACTTTCACCAGAAATCTTTCGCTGCACCATTATTCTATCAACCGGAGACCATGGCCACGGAACAACAGGAGGTACGTACTTACAACTATTGCATGAATTTTGTTCTTCTTGATTTTCCATGAACATAGTTCAGAAGTGAAATCTTCAGAGATCTGGACCACCCTGAGATACTGTCCTTGCCAGCAGCCACCATGACGTATCGACGTTCTAAGCTGGTCCAGAAGCTCCACCACACACAAGAACAGAGCAGGAGATGGATGGAACCATGGTGAGCGCCGCCACGGGGGTGATGAACTCACTCCTCGACAAGCTCACCACGCTTCTGGGTGACGAGTACAAGCTGCAGAAGGACGTGAGGAGTGACATCACCTTCCTGAAGGATGAGCTAAGTAGCATGAACGCTCTGTTAGAGAAGCTGGCCGAGAAGGAGGTGCTTGACCCACAGGAGAAGGAGTGGAGGAATCAAGTGAGGGAGATGGCCTACGACATCGAGGATTGTATCGATAAGTACATGCACCAGCTCCAACACGAGCCAGAAAAACCTAGTGGCATCATGGGATTCTTCCTCAGCTTCATCGAAAAAGTGAAGAAGCTAGGAGCTCGCCATGAGATTGTAGAGCAGATTCAAGAGATCAAGGATCGCATAATTGAGGCAGGCCATCGACGCAAGAGGTACAAGCCCGATGTGGGGGATAACTCAGGTAGTACCAACGTTGTGCCGATCGACCCTCGGTTGCCTGCCCTGTATGCTGAGGCATCCGATCTTGTTGGTATTGATGTTCCAAGGGATAAACTCATCAAGTTGGTGAACGATGGGGAGGGGCAGTTGAAGGTGGTCTCAATTGTCGGGTTTGGAGGATTAGGCAAAACTACTCTTGCCAACCAAATATATCAAAAAGTTCGTGAACAATTTCATTGCCAGGCTTTTGTGTCAGTGTCTCAAAAACCTGATACAAGAAAGATTTTGCATAACATACTCTCCCAGATCAACAAGCCAAAGGGTGAGGAAGGGCTCACTAAGGATGAGAATTGGCTCATTAATGCACTAAGGGATTTCCTGAACGACAAGAGGTATGTTCTGTGTTTCATATTGCAAGTCATTCTAGGATTCAAATTTTGTTTTACATTCTAACGCATTCTACCTATGAGACAAATTTATCACAATCTTTCCATCAGATGCTCTTAATTTATTTGTAACATTATCTCCGTAATTAATAGACATCTCGTGCAAAGTCATTTTAAATAGGACTATTGATCATTTTAACACTCATCTTAATTCTTATGCAATGAGCTATAGTTCTTCATAATGTGAGATGAATTGAATATCTATGTTCAAAAAGATTTCTATTTAGACTGTCATGATGAAATACTCTAACGTTTTTCCATGAACATTTATGTAATTAGGTCGACCTTGAAACATTACGTTTGGCTACCAGCTATGTGATTTCCTTTTCATATTATCTCCTGTACGTATTTAATAGACATAATTCAATTGAACCAAAGTCTCTTTCATTTGATAGGTACTTTATTGTAATTGATGACATATGGAGTACCCAAGCATGGAAGATTATTAAATGTGCCTTGATTGAGAATACTTGTGGTAGCAGGATACTAGTGACGACTAGAAATGCAAATGTTGCCAGGTCATGTTGCTTCCCTCGCCATGATCTTGTGTATGAACTAAGTCCACTAAGTGAAGCTGACTCAAAAACTTTATTCTTTAGAAGAATATTTGGCTCAGAAGACATATGCCCTCTTCAACTGAAAGAAGTTTCTTCTGAAATTATAAGGAAGTGTGGTGGTCTACCATTGGCGATCATTACAATGTCTAGTTTGTTGACAACTAAATCACCTGCAAAAGAAGAATGGGAAATGGTACTTCGTTCGATTGGTTTAGGACTACAGAAAAATTCTGATGTGGAGGAAATGAACAAGATATTATCTTTGAGTTACAACGACCTTCCTCTCCAGCTAAGAACTTGCTTATTATATCTAGGTATGTTTCCAGAAGATTATGAGATTGAAAGGCATCGTATAGTAAGTAGGTGGATAGCAGAAGGATTTATCAAGGTTGATGGTGGGAGGAATTTAAGGGAGGAAGGGGAGTGCTATTTTAATGAACTTACAAACAGAAGTATGATCCAACCAGTCAACATGCCTTATGGTCAAGCAATGGCATGCCGTGTGCATGATATGATCCTTGATCTCATTATATCCAAGGCAGTTGAAGAAAATTTTATCACATTCACTGGTGACCAAACACATATGTTGTTGTCACAAAATAAAATCCGACGATTGTCACTTGACTACCGCGGCCAAGAAAATGAGAGAGCGATGTCATCCATGGTTACTACTCATGTTCGATCCATTGGCATATTTGGATATTCTGTACAAATGCCTCCAATTTCAGATTTGGATGCTCTGAGAGTACTAGATATAGCGAGCAGTGAGAAGTTGGAAAATTGTTATCTTAGAAATATTGGGAAGCTAATTCAGTTGAGGTACCTACGGATTGAAGCATTTGGCATTACAAATCTTCCAGAACAAATAGGTGAGCTACAACATTTGGAAACATTGGATGTACTTCATACTGGGATAGGAGAATTGCCGGCAAGTATTGTTAAACTGCGAAGGTTGAAGAATTTACATGCTAATAGTCCAAAGTTGCCGGATGGGATGGGGAACATGCAAGCTCTAGAGGAAATATCACGACTGAGTGTGTATGAACAAAGCTCAGTAAATTCTTTGCAGGAGTTGGGCAGTTTGACCAAATTGAAAACTCTTAGGCTAGTTTGGCACATTGGTGACTCACACAGTGATAAAATGGTGTACGAAGATATCTTGGCTTCGACGCTTCGCAAACTCTGTAGTTCAAACCTTAGATGTTTGGCCATTGTACAGGACCTTTTTAGGTCTGCTGACATCCCTTTTGATTTAGTGTCCCTACCTCCTCATCTCCTGTGGGAATTACACATCAGTGGTTCTCGTCTCCCGGGGATTCCAAAGTGGGTGGCCTCGCTGTCCAACCTCACCCGCTTAAGCATCAGGGTTAATCAAGTGACACAGGAAATCCTCCAGATCCTTGGCGACTTGCCCGCCTTGCTATATCTGGAGTTGTATGGTGGACTTAGCTCTAAGGAAAGGCTCACTATATGCAACAACAGATTCAGTTGTCTAAAGACCTTCGACTTGTCGTGTTTGATCATGGGCCTGATGTTCGAAGCTGGAGCCATGCCAAAGCTCGAAGAACTCTGGATTCATATCAGAGCAAGTGCGGTGCAATCTGCATGTGGCGATCTCGGTCTTGGAATCCATCACCTCTCTGCCCTCAAGAAGATCATTGTCCGTATTGATTGTGAGGGTGCGAGGGGTGAAGAGGTGGAGGCGTTGGTGGCTGCCATCACGAATGCAGCCAGTCTACTTCCCAAAGCCCATCTACATTTGAGAAGATACGGTAAAGAGACCCACAAGGAGGAGGACACGATACAACAGGAAGAGATCTCCGCAGAGAGCGTAGAAGCCCAGCCCAGTTGTGCATCTACATCTGCTGCATCTAATTAAGGTATTATTAATTATATATGCTTGTCCAATCCTCTGAGATACTCATCTATGCTATTAAATCAACTAGAGAGTGTTGTACATGGGATTGTACTTCTGTTTATTCCTCATCGCCTTAACCAAGCAAACAATATGATACTATGTGTTTAACAAACTCCTAAATCTTATAGGTTACACTGCTACAGTACCAAATTGTACACCCAATCATGTTTTGAAGGGCTTTGCTAGTGCCCAGACGTACGATAACAACATTCTCATTGTACGGTCCACCAGATCGGTGCAACAATTTCGTACAACATCTCCAAAAGTTTTTGCACATATGTGTAACATTACAAAGTATAAGTGGCAACATCCAAAAAAGCATTTAAAATTTCTTATTTCATCAACAAATTCAACAAACCTTGAGTAGTAATACATTTTACACAGTATAAGACATCGATATGTTTGACAAGTGGTGTAGAAATCCCAACACGATTGAATCTAATTTCAAAAAAAAGAAGTTATACTGTTGCAGCATTCTAAAATTGTAGATGCAACAATTAACAATGGTTTTTGCAACATTTTTCACAGAAACTATGCAAACAAATAAGCTACAAAACTCCAAAAAAACCTAAAAAATTCATACCATCTTATTAATCAATTAAATAAATTTGTAGACTTGTTTAGCTTACAGCATGCTATGTTTCAAAACTTGCTCAAAACTCCCTGAAATAAACAAATCCACAGTGCAACAAAATACTACAACATTAAAAAATAAATACAATATTCTTGCAACCAAAGATGCAACATTTAAAAATAAATACAACATTTTGCAACCAAAGATGCAACAAATCATGTACACATATGCAACAAAACTAAAATACAAAAAAAATCTTAAAAGCAAAATGTGATATTGCAACAATGGGAAATGCTTCCTGCAGCAATAGAGACAAGGGTATGCAACAAATTGAGAAAAATACATACAAGAACTAACCGGGGGAGCACATGCATCGCCAGCAGTGCAAAGCCAAACTCAAAACAGCAGCGACAGCAGGAGGTCAGTCCGATGCTTTGCCGTCTAGCCCATATCTGGTGAAGTTGAGCCTATCTGATGCTTCGTCGCTGGCTGTGCTGCTAGTCCTTGGCTCCCTTCCCCACGGTCTTTCACTTGCTGTCCATCGTTGTCTAGCACGTGGTCTTGACCTCGCCAATGTGAAGAGGAAGGAGAGGGAGCTTGGAGGACATGGCGATAGTGATAACAAGAAGTCTCTGAGGAGTACGTGCAGTATTAGAGGATTGGAAAAAAGTAGAGGGAGGAAGGTGTGAGATGCGAGGAGGTTTTGTCGCCGGCGGCAGCAAGTCTTTATGGAAGCAAATTTGAGACAGAGCTAGTTGAAGGGAGAAAGCAAGAAGCAACTTGAAGCAGATAGAGGCACAGGAAATTTGGACACATTTAGACCCTTAAACATCGAAATTCCGGTTTTGGCCCCCCGACGCAAAAAATTCCAAAATTAGACCCTTCCCGACCGCACGTTCATGAGGTTGCGACACGTGTCCCGGTCGTGCGGTACCAAACCGCACGACCGGCCTGCATTGCGCTCCGAGCGCGCGACCTGACGACCGAGCGCACGACCGTTGGCCCAAGCGCGCGACCTGTCGACCGAGCGCACGACCTGTCGACCGAGCGCACGACCCGTTGGCGCGAGCGCGTTTTTCGTCTGCCGACCGCACGAATTTTTGTCCGAGCGCACGTTTTAATTTTTGACCGCATGACCCTCTGCCGACATAAAGATTAGTTGTCCCTAATGAAGATGTGCTACCAACATGTCCTTTGTTTAGTCCGTTGACGCATTGTCTGTGAGAGCTGCCATATCTGGGGCGATCAGGAGTTGAATTATTTTCCATATAATTATGTGTTAGTGTTAAGTATCTTAGAATAATGTGACAAGTGGCGAAATGATTCTTTTTGCAAATTGCAAGATGCTGCGCTTGTTTCGTGAATAAATCTGTTCTTTTTAACAGCACAGTGCGCTTACACGTACGAACATTAACAAATGCAAGTTGAAGCTTTACAGGTTTTACAGCTTAAGATGTGCTCGGACATGTTGGTAGCACATCTTCATTAGGGACAACTAATCTTTATGTCGGCAGAGGGTCATACGGTCAAAAATTGAAACGTGCGCTCGGACAAAAATTCGTGTGGTCGGCAGACGAAAAACGCGCTCGCGCCAACGGGTCGTGCGCTCGGTCGACAGGTCGCGCGCTCGGAGCGCAATGCAGGGCGGTCGTGCGGTCTGGTACCGCACGACCGGGACACGTGTCGCAACCTCGTGAACGTGCGGTCGGGAAGGGTCCAATTTTGAAATTTTTTACGTCGGAGGGCTAAAACTGGAATTTTCAGTGTTTAGGGGTCTAGATGTGTCCAAATTTCGAGGCACAGAGCAAAGCGACATCAGTGTCCGTTATTTTAATCCTATCATGACACACGGACGGAAGTGCATTACCCTGTTTTGAAACAGGCACCCAAGACTTCCGGTTTACTTTTCTCGGGTTTCATTTCCTTTACACCGAAGCTTAGTTGTTGCTCCTAGCAAGTTTGAAACCAAAATGGCTCCTTTGGTCATATGATACGGTCTGCATCTTTTCTTGCAGAATAAAATCTTGTGTCAGGTCTTCAGGACGGGAGGCTGCGCTGGCCTGAAATGAGATTCACCTGTTTATATGGCCTAAATTCTTTCCGATCACAACTGTTGCTGAAGTGAATCGAGTTACTCGTTGGAATATCTACAGTTACTCATTGTGCTGTTGGCTCCAAACATGTCAGCACTTTTTTCCGGCTGTATGCATGTGTGTGGATATGAAACCATTAGCTGTCTCTCTGTATAACAAAGTGCTCAATCTATTTGTTACTTTGAAGTTTTTGAATCCCATGTAGAAGGTTTCTGTATTATTCTCCTTTTTTTTTAGAACAGGCTTTATATTATTCTGAAGATGCATTTGTTTGTGTGTAATGAGAACATATTAGAAACTTGAACCGCATTATGTTCTGTTACTGCTTTAAAAATTTTTGTAGTCATTTTTCATATGTTTGATCAGCATGCTATTGAATAAGGGGATCCTTATTCACCCGACGTCTATTTCGTAAGTGTTTAACAATGCTTAACAACTCCATTCACGGTATAGTTGATATCATCCAGTAGGAAGGCAATGAAGCGAAGCTGGAGCATCTTGTCTCCATAGTTGGCTTAATTAGTCGTTTAGATTATTGATCATTGTCGTTGTCAGCGAGTGTATAAGTATGTAATTCATGTTCTAGCGGGGACCTATCTTATGGGCACTGTGTTGTATATTCTTTCTCCTTTAATTCAATGACGCGCAAAACTTTTGTGCATTCTCGAAAAAAAGAATGTGATAATTTTCAGGATGCTACGATATCAACTGGATGTGCATGGAATTTACCCTTTCTTTTTTTCCCATTGCCTTAATCAAGGACAAATACTGGTTGTCTGGGATATTCTGCTTATGATATGGTAGAAATCTTATTTGATGTAATAATAACATATCGATAACTTCAATTGCAGTATGTTTGCGCATTATTACCAAGGATTCTTTTCACTTGCATTGATCAATGGAACATCGATCATGGATGCGAAGGTACTCTTGCTCAGTTAAAATATAGTAACTGATTGGAAAGTCAGATGTGTATTCAGTATTTTTGTTCCTGCAATCGAGAGGGAGAAGACAATAAAGAACAAGAAACAACCTGGAGGCCTTCTATATACAGGGGTGGGGCCAACACTCTGGACAGGGTGGGCACTTGCCACGCTTCGATCTAGGGAGCCGTGAGCAACACAAGGAATCCGGCCACCCCTGCCAAGGATGCGCTGTGCCTCTGTCCGGGCGGCGGGAGGAGGAGGACGGAGGTTGAAGACGACGAGCAGTGGCGGATCTTGGGCATGGTTGCCTTGATGGGCCATGCCGCCACTGGGAGCCAACACTAATGACGTCAGGCCCCAATGACCAATGTGATGCTCTACATACTCCCCCTATTACGAGCGGGGGAAACGCTGCGCCCCCGCTCGCCCACGTCACCCCTCCCGCGTTCCCCGGCCGGCGCGTGGCGGGGAATTTGGCGTACGGTCGGGAGAGGTGATTTCCTCGTGTTTTCCGGAAATTACGTAAAGGTCCTTTTTCCTCGCGAAAAGGTCCCTGCAAGTTTTTTTAAAAAAATTTTTGATAGCGCCCCGCGGGTTTCCAAAATTACGAACAGGCCCTTATTTTGTTGCAAAAAAACCCCTGCACTCTCCTTTTATTGCGAAAAGGCCCTTGATTTTTTGCCAAAAAACCCTACGCTTTCTTTGTTCTGCGAAGTTTCGTCTCTTTTACTTCGGTCTACACGGTGGCTGGCGTGGCGTTGCGCCACGTCTACGTGGCTAGTTTCCATGAGAGGTGACCCCAGTCCAGCATCCCAACCCACCGAATATCTATGCGTTGGCCTTTGTTTCATCCCTCCAATTAATCATATGTTTGCATCCCACTTTTCTTCAGGCCACACCCAGCCCAGAAAGTGCTCTCGTTTATTTTTTCATAGACTGGGATTGTAATTAGTGTAAGAATACTTAGTGTAAGAATACTTATCATTTCTTAGTTTTAAATTTTTCTCAAGAAAAATTGTAAATTTTTTGTTCATTCTGAAGCATCTTTATGTATGGTTTGTGAAGTTAATGAGATAATTGATGCTTATGAATTCGATTTTGGACATCTAATTGAGTTGGCATTGATAATGTTAGTGTCAACGGCAATAGTTGAGAGTGCCTTTAATGAATATTATTGACTTCTGATGAATGGTTAAATGACTTAATGGTGTACTACATCAAACGGAGATATTTAAAATAATTGATGATAACATGATTACTCGACAGTTTTAAGGCTTCAAATCTCAAAGAATGAAGTTACTTGTAGTCATAGATTTGCATCTTAGCGGTATGTTTTGATTTTTTTTCAATGTTAATTTTTGTATGTTAATTATATGATTGTGACAATAATCAACATATTTTTTTATCTTATAGAGTGTTATTTGGGTGTGAATTGTACTTTTATCATCGTAAAATGTCTACATAAGCTTCGGTAGAGAGGTACTGTCAGAGCACTCCCAATGCTAGATATCACATATCATGTCTATGCTAATTAATGTGATGCCACTTAGGATAGACATAACTTAAAAAACCACCTCCCCAATGCATTGTTTCTATAAGTGGGGTCCAACAATAAATCCCTCTCAACCTCTCTCTCTATTTTATTGGCTGCTTTTTATTTGAAATTGTGCCATAGACACCATCTATACTCCCAATGCTATTTTTGCTCATGTCTTATGTCTTGGTTTATGTGTCCAGCTAGTGTCTAATGCAAGACATGGTTTTCATCTCTCACCTCATTAACTATGGTGCCACATCAGATTTTATCTTAGGTGGCATCACATTAATTAGCATAGACACTCCCACTGGGAGTGCCCTCATGGTTTTATGCATTTAATTTTTATCTATACATAATTATATGTGTATTGGACTTTAAGATTACTTTTGGTTTTAAATTAGTGTGACGGTCAATTTCATACGTACATATGGACTTGTCAATGGTATGTTATATATAGTCGATTTTGCTCAGGCTAGATTGTTTTCCTAGCTCTATGCCTGTCTAATCTTCAGTGTCTCCATGCAGAATAATGCTTAATTTATTATACTGTCGAATGGAATGATCGAACAGCTAGCATGGGGTCTTCCTCTTGTTACTGGCGACATTATTGAATTTTTTGTACGGGTAATCCTTTTTTTATTTGAAATTATAGAAATATACCCGTGGGAAAATTTTTTACAAAAATAGGCTCCAGTCGCCCCATGGTTGGGTGACTGGAGCCTTTCGCCTAACCAGAAGCCGACACAATACTTGTCGCCGCACCATAAAGCGACTGCATCTAGTCACTCTCCCGTTCGGCGACTTTCATGCAGTCGCTCTCCCGTTGGGCGACTTTCATGCAGTCGCCCCCCCTTAGGCGACAGCATGAACCCCCCGTGATTGTTTTAAATTTTGTGAATTTTGTAGATTTAAACTGGTAAAAAATGTGGTAGAGTTGTAATAAAAGTTTATGTTCATTGTATGTTGTAGGTGCGTAAAAAATTGTAGAATTTTTTTACGAAAGATTGACTGTAGAACGATCGATACTTACATTGTTAAGTGACATACGCTGAGAATTGATATATGAATGATTGAATGCGAAAAGAAGAAATAATATTCTTTTTTGAATTTAAATAAACTTCATAATATAGTTGTGAGTAACATGCCGCGTATTTTTTCATTACATTTGTAACATATAGCATCGGCATCACCCCTCACTTGCCACCCTAAGGTGCCCCGTCACCGCGCCCGCGTCCTCCCGTACGGCCCCGCTTGGCCGTCCTCCGGTGCAACGGGTTACGACGGTCCAAGAAAGTAAAACGTGCAGGAGGGTTTCGCACCCGCCCCTGCGCTGGTGGAGTCAGCTGCACCTCTGGCTATGTGCCCTCCGGTGCACCGGGGAGGGCACTGCCGGAGAGAACCTCCGGTGCTGCGTCGGAGGATGGCCCGGGCTAGTCCACAAAAAACTGGTCTACATCGTCGGGGCCCGTGGAGACGCCATGATGCTAATGGTAAGGACCTGCAATAGTAATATTGTTAGTTCGTTGCATGTTGCCTTGGGATAAAAACAAGATTGAACGATGCGTACCTGCAGATGGCGCCATCGAGGTAGGATGAGGGGCGTACAGCTCAGAGTACACCCCTGCGTGTGGAAGCCGGGGATGTGCGCAGGAGACGTGAAGAGTTGCTGAGGTGGCCGTGCCCAGGCAGAACCCCTTGGCTACTCCAGGTGAGGTGGTGTAGGACGTGTCTACGTACTACCTCTGAAGTAGTGCCACGTTGGTCGGGGTGGCACTGGTGGACAGCCCGTCGGAGCGCTGGACGTGGGTGTGGAGACTGCCGGTAGCCTCGTGCAGGATAGCAGGCTAATGATACGTCTGCACCCGGTCTCCATTCGACGCACAAAACTGATGGTCTCCTCGTGGGTCCACTCCGTACCTGTGGTGACCCTCTGCAGTACTACGGCAGAATCGGTCCACAACGCAGAACCGACGTCAGCCTGGACAAAAAGACATAAAAGGGTCATCATCGAAACGATATTGCCATTTGGGAATCTTTGAAATTACATGTAACGTACCGCGATGTGAGCGTCGCGCACGAGGTGCACCGGGTACGTGTCTGTGGGAGCGACGACGTGTGTGGCAGGCAGGTCTACAACATATACCAGCTTGGTACGTGTCCGCACCTGGTACCAGATCAGGTACTCTGCGTAGTCCACGCTATCGTATGGGCGCTCCTCCTCCACGTGTTCGTCGAGCGCACCCTCCCACTGCGCAATCTAGGGCTGCATCTTCCTCGACCAGTCCATGCCTTTTTTAACTCCCTTTCTGTTGTGCCTGCGAATACAGTAATGTAAGTACTTGCGAACACAGTAGCCCGAACTTACATATTTATGAGAAGCAATCACTCATGCGTGCATGGTCCGTGGAAGCGGTGGTCCGACTGGTACAGGAAGCGCCTGCCAAAGCCCGAACTGCCACATGACTCGCTGAGGTGCGTAGTCCTCCACGTAGATATTGTACACGAGCTTCCGGCGGGTGAGCCAGAAAGCCCGGTCATGCCAGCAAAGTGCGGACAGCCTGTCAGGAGCACGGGCCTGCATTGCCGTATCTGCGTAAGGCTCCCAGCGCACATCGTCGGCTGTCAGGCGGTCGAACTGCTCCATAAAGGGCAGGTACGCCCGCGTGACCTGCACGTGCATGAACTGTACCTGCAAGAAAGATAAGTTGTTTAGTATGACGATCGTTAATAAGAAAGAAATAGTTGACTATGATAATACTTACTTGTCGACGGCACCTGAGAGAACCCATCGTCGGCCGGTCGACGTCTCCCCTCGGATACATCTCGGCCCCGTACGGACCCATGTCGTCTAGCACAGGTCGTCCGAGGCTGAAGCGCTCGAACGACCACAACTGCAGCAGCAGGGGATGGCCTGTGAGGATCGAATTCGCCTTGATCCTCATGCACGCGCCGCCTGCGGCGCGATGCGTCGCGGCAAATCGGCCGATCCCACCGACACAGGGGCTCGCCGTCCGCGATCGCCCTCGCATAAGCGATAAGGCGCGCATCCACGGAGTTGCCGTGGCTGGTGGTGAAGAGCACCCAACCAAACAGCCACAGCACGTACGCCTCTAAGTGGCGTGAGACCTGGTAATCGTCTGCCTGTGAATCCATGTGCTCCACCTGAATGCAAACAAGCTATTATTAGTATGTAATAGCATAAATAAGAGCTTCGAAGACACGATCGATTTTAAAAACCATGTACCTGGTACTGTGCGAGCCACCTCAGCGTCGGCCCATGGGTCTGATCCTCTCCGAAGATGTGGTGGTCATCGGCCGGTGGAACGACCCCACGAATCGGCGGCGGTCGGTCGCCACTCGGCCGGGGCCTCCGGTAGGAAGGCAGCACCTCCCGCGATCAGAAGGCCAAGGAGCAGGGACACATCCTGCAGGGTTGGCGTCATCTCCCCGAATGGGAGGTGGAAAGTGTGCGTCTCGGGCCACCAACAGTCCACCAAAGCCGTTAGCAGGGAACAGTCGAACGGGAAGCGTCGTAATCGCCCACGCCCGCCTCGTCCCCGCCCGCGGCCAAGGCGGCTCCATCCTCCTCCGTGGCCTGCACCATCCGGGCAAGAGGGAGTAGCCCGACATCCCGCAGCCTGCAAACAAAGTGAAGGTCAGCACGGTACGTTCTTATGGCAGCACTAAAACGGTGGTGTAGTGCAAACCTGGCAGTCCAACGGGGGTCGAGTCCCCAGGCCACGCGAGGTGTGCGTGTCCGGACCACTCCCAGCTCAGGCGGCTTGTCCGTGCTCCCCGGTGGCGGCACACGATGGGAAGCGCGGTGCGCACGGTCCACGTGCTCATCCAACATTGGATACCGCCACCCGGAGTCACGTCCATCACGAGTCATACCTGCAAAATTAGTACAGTAAATTTTCTACATGTAAATATGTACACTAAATTTTCTAAAATAATTTCGACTCTAAATTTTGTACATCTAAATTTCTACACTAAATTTTCTATAATAATACATCAAAAATACTATACAAATTTTGTACACTAAATTTTCTACATCTAAATTTGTACACTACATTTTGTACAATAATACATAAAAAAATTTCTACATGTAAATTTTCTAAACTAAATTTTCTACATCTAAATTTTCTAAACTAAATTTTCTACAATAATACATAAAAATACTATACAAAATTTCGACACTAAATTTTCTATATCTAAATTTCTAAACTAAAATTTTTTAAACTAAATTTTGTAAACTAAATTTCTAAACTAAATTTCTAAACTAAATTTTCTAAACTAAATTTCTAAACTAAAGTTTCTAAACTAAATTTTCTAAACTAAATTGCCGAAACTAAATTTCTAAACTAAATTTGCGAAACTAAATTTTCTAAACTAAATTTCTAAACTAAATTTTCTAAACTACATTTCTAAACTAAATTTTCTACATCTAAATTTTCTAAACTAAATCTTCTACATCTAAATTTTCTAAACTACATTTCTAACCTATCTGCAAATCGCCCAACCATGAGGCGATTGGAGCCTATTTTTGTAAAAAAAATTTCCCATGGATATATTTCTATAATTTCGAATAAAAAAAGGACTATCTGTACAAAAAAAATTCCCACATTATTGTCGTGGCCAACAATGCACCTTTATATGAAAATTTTAGGATGCTCGTGAATTTCCGTGCTTCTAAGCCTCCAAACCAAGCTTTCTTTGAATTTTTTAAATAAACTATTTTTAATTTAATTTGCATAAATATACCACGCATTAATTCTTTTGCAGATATAACTCACAGTTGCGCTACGGAGCGCGCAACGAGATCCAGTCGCAGTGCTGTAACACGAATTGTTAACGTGGCAGGGATCCATCGGTACAGTTGCTGGGCCGTGAGGTAACTGAAGCTCAGTCGCGCTCCGACGGTGCGACTAGGGTTTATCAAAGAACAGAGGTGCAACTGTGTTGTGGATTTTTTTTTTGAAATAATATCTTTCTGCCACTGCCTTCATTTGTACAGTACATTATTTTGTTAAGCCTAATAGCAAAAATTGGACTAATTTGTCGTATCCCAACCGATATATAATCTGTCGCATCAAAGCAAGCCTAATAGCATGAACCTGCTATCTCATCAAGATCATTCGGATTCCTGCGTTATATATCCATCACCCAGCACAACGGCACAACCCTTTTCACAACTCTAAATACTTACGGTCTATGTCCAAGTTCTGAACACTGCCTAACAAACTCAACCATCTTCACTGGTCGACCAGGTTTACACATTGAGCCAAACTAATATACCATGACTAACCAACACGACACAAATTTGGTTCACCCCAGCATAGAACCCAAATTTGTTGATATCTATAAGATATAGTATGCCATTTTTTTAGAGGCAATGTACCATAGATTAGTAAAAGGCAGGCTGTATGTAAGATTGCGATGTTGGCAGCATCGTTAGCAACCCAGCATAACAAGAAATTTTTTTAAATAACCCATTTTTAATTCAATTTGCAGAAATATCAGACGCGAGATTTTCCCAACCTACCACCCACTTACTACTGACTTCATTTGTTCAATACACTATTTTGTGAAAATTAAGAAAAAATTAGTCTAATTAGAAGTACGGAAGTTAGGTACGGTTTTTTGGCATGTGATCATTTGGACTAATATTTTGCAAGCTTCGGTTTGAGCAGTAATAGAGTAACAAGATAAGATTTTAAGCCTAATATAAGACTTCCTAATGAAGATAGGAATTATATGGCGTGCAAGATTTGATTAGGTGTGTATGTTTATCTTGCTATTCGTACAATAGAAATGGCAACATATATGATCCTATCGACCCAAACTACAGCTACGATACAAACATGCCTTTTAAAAAGGAAAATTCACAATGGATGGAAATCAACTCAGGCTTTCAGACATATGCCCTACTCCCCATTGCGGGCTCTCCTCTCTTCTTCAAGGTATTGTTCATGGCTCTTCCATGACCTCTCATATTCAAGCTATGGTGTAGGCCTGCGAGGCATCGGATTTCTCGTGTAACAATTGCAAATGATATTGCAAGCCATGAACGCTCATTTGGTCCATTCAGGTTTATCTAGCCTGATCGACATTTTTTTTTTTTGCACACGGAACGGTAGCTATCGAGCTATGGACCTATCACCTATGGTTAGCAAGTGCGGCTGCAATACGAAGCCGGAGGTGTCTTTCGCGTTACAAGTTTGCAAATCTTGCACTGATCATAGACTCCAGATTTTTGCTGCCACTTTAGTCACAAAATACTAGTAAAAGCAGACTTCAGTTGGCAATATCTTGTTGCAAATGCATGATTGTACAATGGTTAGTTTTTTTAGATCAAGGGAAAATTTCATTAAGTGAATGAAAAAGGTCCCAGCCTCTACAATCCAAAGATCGTACACAGCTTTTACAATGATTAGTTTAACTTAGTTAATTATCTCCAGCTATTTCGCTTATAAGTGAGTATGGCACGTCTCTTGAGATGCTTGCTTCGTTGTACTTGTGCGGTTGTACCTCAAAAATAAACTCCAAACAAATGAAAGAACGAACCACGTGAGATGACTTCAGATGGTCTTTCAAAAAGAGATAACTCCAATCTCCAGACCAATTCCCACCGCACGAACTACTAATTAAGCTCGACATTACGCAGAAACTTTGTTGGATTTTGTTAAACATCATCTAGATATTTTCTTCTTAATTATCATCTAGATTTAGAACCGTTGAATTAGAGATCCAATTGTCATAAATTTTCTCCCTCCCCTTGAATTCTACCTCCTTCCCCTTGAAAAAAATCTCCTCCCTTTAAAAACAAAGAACCCCTTGATCTCTAATCTAAGGTCACAAATTTAGATGATATTTAGAAAAAAACATCCGGATGATACCTAAACGCTCCCAACTTTTTTAAGGAAAAAAAAGACACTACATAATATCTCCATAAGTTATGCGTGATAGACTGGTCAACGAACATGAGTAAAGGGGGTACAAAACGAGCAGTTCGTGCCACGTGATTTTGTGAGTCAAGATGGTAGAGGAACCACGTGCCAAGTTATTTCCCACGAAATGAATCGCACCGACACAGCGATATGGCGAAAGTTCAGGCCAATAAATTGTGATGGGATATAAGAAAGGTTGGCGCTTAAGTGAAGGTATAAGTAAGTACTTTAGCGTGTGTTTGGTTGCCTGAATATAGATAGTTAGATTCCAGCTCCACCGTATTTTGCCAAAAAATCGGGTGTTTGGTTAGATGGATGTACTGTAGAATTCGGGATCCGCTCGTCCAGCATACGGTCTCATCCGGGACCCCAGTGAAGGCCATTTCGACCGGAGCTGGCAGTCCAGGACGGAGGGAGTCGAGCAAGGGCGGGCTAGGGTTACCTCCGCGCTCTCCTGCGTGTCCTCCGCGTTGGCAGCAGGTGATCTCCCTCTCCTCCCTCCTCCGGATCCGGCGAAGTCCTTCGGGAGGCGGCGGCGCAAGCGGCGGACGCGGGCGAGGTCCTTCGGGAGGCGGCGGCGCAAGCGGCGGACGCGGGCGAAGTCCTTCAGGAGGCGGCGGCGGCAAGCGGCGGACGCGGCGAGGCGCGTGGAGGCGCCGCCGGCCGTTGCCCGGCCGCGGCTCATAGAGGCGCCACGCGGGGTTCCCCCTCGGCCGGATCCGGGCCGGCTCTCCCCGCGCCGCCGCTGGCGCGAAGGTCGGGGAAGGGGGAGCCGAACGGTGAGGCACGGCGTTGCGGCGCGGGAGGCCCAGGGCGGCGCCGGGGTGAGGAGAATCGGAAGGGGAGAGAGAGCGCCAAGAGCAAGAGAAGGGGAGGAGTTGAGGCGTCGGTGGAAGAGGTGAAGAGCAAAAAGGGAAACCAAGAGAAGGTGGAAAGAAAAATAAAAATAGGGAAGAAAAAGGGGAAAGGTAAAATAAAGTAGGAGAAATAAAAGAATGTGCAGATTAGAATGTTCATTTTATTAATGTCTTTTGATTTAGAGTAAAGTTGTAAATATTTAGTCAAAACATGTGTTCATACCAAATAATTGCATTGTAAATTAATATGTCATTGGGTAAAGAAATTACTATTAGGAATAACTTAGTTTGTGCAAAAAAATGAAAAAAAACATGTGAAGGGGGTAATCACACCACCTCTCACATTCGGGGGTCACTATACCCCATTATACAGCCAACCAAACACCTTCTCAGCCTATGGTATCCGCTCATACAGCCTCATATACATCCTACCAATCACAGACTCATTCAGCCTGTATCCACAGATACATCGAACCAAACACTCTTCTTTTTCAAAATACGGCCCTCCTCATCCAGCTTCCCCTCATCCAGGATATACGATTCCACTACCCAAAAGCAACCAAACACACCCTTAGCTGTTGTAGAACGCGCAGCCATGCATGCTTGGACTGCATCTGAATGGGATTGCATGAGTGTTTTCTCTGCAAGATGACTACTAGCCCTGCCATATTTCTGCGTTAAAACATCAGTCATGTCGTTTTGCGAATAGCGTTTTTCGGTCAATCTATTCTATTAGGTGGTGATCATTTGGGTTTTTTTGTGGCTTACGATTAAAAAGTACTGTAGCTAACTAAAAAACACTGTAGCTGACAGAGGCTTATTTAGTATAATTAAATTTAAAAAAATTAAAAATATAAAAAATATGTTAGCCCATTACGTATAATACAAACACATACGAAAAAAAGAACCAGCAAAAAAGCTCAACAAAAAGCCAAAAGTTCAGAAAAAGATGAAATTTATGAATAGTGAAAAATAAACCGAAAGCCAGAAGCTGAAGTCCAAATGATCACACCCTTACTCTGGAGTTTATCGGTGCCATTGCAACGATATCCATATGAACATATCAGAATCACCAACTGCAATTTGTTTGATACTGTTAGTTTCCAAGATCTTTGCATAAGCATTTTCACTTCCACTAATCAATGTGCACGTAAGTGGACATACTTTAGTTAGAGAAGGCTTGCATCATACTACAAGTTCGTGTTCCCAGGGAGTTAACTGCCCAAATTAACTATCCAACTTACCTCTGAATCACAATGTCATACCCATTTTCCATGATACTAATCCTCCTAGCTAATTTGTAATTTATATTTTATTTCTTCAATTTTTTGGTTATAAATTAAAGATTGTGAAAAATATTATAGCGGTAGGCAGAGTTAAAGCCAGATTTGGCATTGTTGTGTATTGTATTTACAAAACTAGCTCTATACCTACCGTATTTACAAAAAAAATGGCACTTCTGTTGTCCGGTGAGCAGGCGGAAGCGCCGGCACGACGACACGAGGCGAGGTTGGCGGTGGCAAGCACCTGCCGCCCCACCAGCAGACAACAGGCAGCCTACCGCCCAGCGGGGGGACGGCAGACTAACCTGCCATCTGGTGAGGGGGGGCGGCAGGTGATTAAGCCGGCTAATTAGCCAGCTTAATTACCTGCCCTAATTTATTTATTTATTATTTTTTGAATTTTTAAATATATCAAATGAGATCAAAAAAATTACAAAAATTTATATATAGCCTTCGGACACAATGTACATCGTAGTGTAGTTTTTGGGTAATTTTATCTATTGCTAATGTTGCTCAAAAATTCATAGAATTTTGAATATAGCAAATAAGTTTTAAAAGTTACAAAATTTTATGTGAAGCCTCCGGATACAGTCATAGTTATTGTGTAATTTTTACAAATTTATATGATCCACATTTTTCAAATTTATTCAGATTAATTTAATCATGAATTAAATTCACGATTAAATTCATCGACCATAAATTCATGATTAAAATAATCCGAATAGATGTGGTAAATTCGGATCACATAAAATTCCAAAAAATTTACACAACAACTATAATTATGTCGGGAGGTTTCACATAAAATTTTGTAATTTTTAGAGTTTGTTTGCTATATATACAAACTCATAAAAATATCAAAATTGTATGAAGTTTTAGTAATATTTGTAATGGATACAATTACCTAAAATTTACATTATCAAGTACAGTATGTTAAAAAGTCGTACATAAACTTTTATAATTTTTGTAAGCTCATTTGGTATATTTAAAAATTCAAATAAATATTAAGCAAAAAATTAAAGAAGGTAATTATACCAGCTAATCAGCCGGCTTAATCAGTGATCGTCTCCTCGACAGGTGATTAAGCTAACTGATTAGCTGGCTTAATTACCTATTTTTTATTTAGTGTTTTTAAATTTTAAAATATATTAGATGAGCTCAAAAATTACAAAAATTAATGTACATCCTTCTAACATTACGTATTTGACAGTTTAATTTTTGGGTAATTTTATCCATAGTAAATGTTGCTCACAAATTCATACAATGTTGATAATTTTATGAGTTTTTATATATTGCAAACGAGCTTTAAAAATTACAAAATTTTATGTGAAGCCTCTCGACAAAGTTATAGTTATTGTGTAATGTTTGGGGGAATTTTATGTGATATAAATTTGCCACATTTATTCTGATTAATCTAATAATAAATTAAATTATTGATTAACTTTACTAGCAGTAAATTCATAAATTAACATGGTATAGTCTAAATACATAAAATTCCTGAAAAATACATAATAATTATGACTATGTCAGAAAGTTTTACATAAAATTTCATAATTTTTAGGCCTTCTTTGCTATATGTAAAAACTTATAAAAATATCAAAATTTTATGAATATTACCCAAAAATTACACTGCATGGTACATTGTGTGGGGAGGCTGTACATAAATTTTTATAATTTTTTTAACTCATTTGATATATTTAAAAATTTAAATAAATACTAAATATAAAAAACTATGATGGGTTATTAAGCTGGCTAATTAGCTAACTTAATCACCTGCCGCCCCTCACTAGACGGCAAGCTTACCTGTTGTCCTCCCACCGGGCGGCAGGCTGCCTACCGTCTACTGGCGGGGCGGCAGGCGCCTGCCCCTGGCAACCTCGCCACGTGTTGCCTCGGCGGCGCTACCGCTGGCCTACTGGATGGCAGAAATATTATTTTTATAAATACGGTATATATATATATATAACTATTTTTGTAAATATGATGTGTAACAGTAGCAAATCTGACTTTTAACCCGGTGGGCACAGTCCAAACCGGAATACATGAGGTGAATAAATTGCATTGAATCAAACAGTACATATTTGGCAAAGTGTAGAAACTACAGTCAGAAATTTTGAAGAATCTTCGGAGAGATGTAGAAGAGGTAATAGACTAATAGTGCTGCCTTATTTCAATGTTTTTGCTATTATTTGTTAATTCAATAGTAAATTAATTGTATTTTACTATATGAATTTACAATTGATTTAATAGAGAATTACGATTTCCAACTCTCCAAATTCAGCCTCACGGCGAAGGATATGCAATCCTTTTCAGAGGCACATCCATCTGCGGAAGGTGGACATCCACAACAAAATGTACAACTAGAAGAAGCACCGCTGTGTCCATCTTCTGCTAGCTCAACAAGTGCATCTACAACCTAGAGCACGGGTGCAAAATGAACAAGAGCTACTACATCGGGAGTCTAGAACAATTTCGACAAAAAGTTCAAGACCGACGATGATGGGAATTCGATAAGGTATGCTGTTTGTAAAATTTATGGTAACGAATTGTCTGCAAAATCTTCAGATGGGACGGGTCACTTGCAATGGCACACTGCAAGCTGCAAAAGAAGGCAAGGAATACAATGCACCAGATGCAGCTGTAGTACAACCCCGACAGCTAGGTGTACTTGGGAGTACAACCCAGAGGTAGTCCGGAAATCTCTTTGTAGATTAATTGCTTCTCAAGATTTATTTTTAAATTTTGGTGAGTCTGTTGCTTTTCAAAAATATATTAGGATCACTCATAACCCTAGATTTAGTGTTGTATCTAGGCAAACTACAACTAGAGATTTAATTAAATATTATAACAACTGCTGTGAAAAATTGAAATAAATATTTCATACTTGTACATTCTCTGTTGCTTTGATATCAGACATATGGAGTGGTAGGGCTCAAAAGGATTATATTAGTATTGTTGCTCATTATATTAATGATGACTGGGTAATGAAAAAAAGAATTATATTATTTAAATTAATTAATGTTGCACATATTGCAAAAAATATTGTAGAATGCATTATTAAAGTTGTAGAAAATTTTGGCCTCATGGATAAAATTTTTTCTATAACTTTAGATAATGCAGTTGTAAACACTAAGGCTATGGATATTCTTAGTCCTTTATTCAATACTTATGCACAATCTTTCTTACTGCATCAACGTTGTGCTTGCCATATTACTTATTGCTAAATCTGGTTTAAAAAGATTAAATGTTTGTCTTGATACTTTTAGAGATGCAATTTCATATATTAATCATTCTAACCAACGAATAACTGCTTATAATAGCTTTTGTGTAGTAATGAATGTCCGTCCTAGAAAATTTGGCTTAGACATGCCTGTTAGATGGAACTCTACTTACCTTATGTTTAAACATATATTGCCATATAAGAGCACCTAATCTGTCTTCCTTTATACTTAAGTTTATCAATCTCGTAGCTCCTCTAGTAGAAACCAAGTTAGAGACTCCAAACTTACTAAGGCCGATTGAGTTGTTGTGAAAAAATATTTTCTTTTTTAGAACTTTTTCATAAAGCCACACTTTGTCTTTCTGGAGTATACTACCCTATCTCTCATGTAATTGTTCATAATATTCTTGAAGTTACCACTCATCTAATGTCTTTTGAAAATGATCACATACTACAAGATGCTATAGTTGCCACGAAAACTAAGTTTTTAAAATATTGGAGGGAAATTCCTATTTTATATGCATTCACCTTTATTTTAGATCCTAGGACCAAGCTCCAGGGATTTACAAATGTATTATAACTTTTAAGTGATGCTACTGGTTTAGATTATTGTATATATTACAGAGTAGTTAAAGATAAATTATATGAGGTATACGAGAAATACGAAAATAAGTTTGACTCATGCGTTTGGAAATACCCTTGTTAGCCCCTAGCACCTCTTTAGGGACTATGCAATGGGACATGACTTCTGGTTCTTCCTCTAGAGATTCTCGTACAGGTACACATCAGTCAGGAGGAGGAAGGCGGCAAAGCACCAGCGGCTTATCAAGCTATCTCAACAGTGATAACGCCAGTTTTGAGAAAGAGTTGAACATCCTCTCGTGGTGGCAAACCCAGAAAGTAATATATCTGGTGCTATCCATATTAGCACGGGATGTGTTGATTGTTCCTGTCTCTACAGTCTCCTCAGAGTCAGCCTTTAGTCTATCTGGAAGAATAATCGAGGGGAGACGAGCAAGTCTCTTGAACGAGACGGTCGAAATCCTTCTGACCGTCAAAGATTAGGAACAAGCTGAATCAAGACCCCAACTACTGCAAAAAATAGAGACTTAGAAGAATCTTTTGAGAATTTGTATCTAGATAGCACTGAATAGGATTTTTCAATTTTTTTCTTCAGATGTAGTCACTAGTGAGCTTTATAGGCTGTACTCTTTTTTCTTTACCAAGATTTTCTCAAGTTAAGTTTTTACTTAGTAAAGTTTTTAACGAGACAATCATGCCATGTAATCTAGCAAGTTAATAAAACTCATTATGTCATTGAAAATAATTATCTTGATGATTAATAATGTCTATATTTTTTGTAATTTTTTACAATTTTCTGAATTTTTTCTTCTTTTTCGGCTTAACGGGCCAATCATGCCGGTACGGCCTATTAAGGCCTAACCGTGCCTGTGCCGTGCCGGCAATTGTCATACGGCCTGTTTTTTAGTCCACCGTTTACATAGTAATGCTGGTAGAGAAACTAAGAGTGACATAGTAATGCTGATAGAGAAACTAAGAGTAAGTATAGAGTAAGAGAAAATTTTGTACGATTTTAGTTGAAAAATATTTTGTTTGAAAACTAGTTAGTATAAAAAATATTTTATTGTGAAAAGACAAAACCTGAAGCCGAAAAGAAGAGTCCATGTTGTTTTAGTTACTGTGCTTGATAATATGGTTGCTCTTTGCACAAAACAGGTGGTCGCTACAGTGGCTTGTGGTAGGCCTGGGAGGCATCGGGATCACTCGTGCAACAATGTGTACTTTTTCCGGTAGTAAGTGACTCTCTTATCCGAAATGAACAGGGCGATCTAGTTTTGGCGGCAGCAGGGAAAATGTAGTTTCTACACAATGCGCAGCAGAGTGAGGCTCTAGCGGCTGCACGAGACGGAGACCGTAGGAAATCCAAAATCTTGGCATGAACACTTACCAAATTCTGAATGCGGTCTTTAACCCTCTGTAACGCCCCCGTTTCCAGGGGCGCGTACGGACACGGCATTCCGTAACTATTCACGCATGAACAGTTATGGAACGTCGCGCAAGAGCATACCATTGCATGCTTACAACCAAAGTCCAGCATATAATTAACATAAGGATTAACATCCAGTTTTCCACAGCGGGGCGTGCAAGCCCAAAGTATATTTACATCACAAAAGAACTCCAGGATCCGCTTGAGCGCGGCGAAGACCTAAAGCCAAGGGTCCTCGTCGAAGAACAGCTCCTCGGGGGCTTCCTCGACAGGGAGACCTTCTCCTTCGTCTTGCTCCTCTAAAAGGGGGAATTAACAAGCCATGAGCTACCAACCAGCTCAGCAAATCACAACGGGAACCCTGTCTTACTACTTTGCAAGGAATATCAAAGGCGGGGCAATATACTTGGTGTATTATCTTTGAGTGGATGCAATTTTATTTGCAAACATTTTGGGAATTCACCAGACAAAAACTACTCCTTAAGAACTCAGGGGTTTTTCATGAAAGTTTAATTAACCAGCTACTCAAGTTAAAGCGTGTACAAAACTACTTAAGCTTTTGCTGATGGAATCACCCAAGTGACAGCTCCATTAACCGGGAGCACGGCGTATTCGAATACCATTTATTTGACTCTGCAGAGTTGCCCAACTTTACCCACACGATTTCTTAACCCTCATGACTGAGTTAAGAAAGCCAGGTCGTTTCACTGCTCAATCCTTTATATAGGCTCTACCCGGTAGAATTCACTCGGGTCTGGCTCAAGGAAACAAGAAAACAGATGTCCGCTTCGAGTGAACTCTACCGTTGTTAGGCACCCGCAGCACGGCCTACCTAACCTCACTTCTTATCCTCCTCCTCCGCCGCACCTGTAGAGTTTCAATCGAGTTGAGCAGCTACTAGACCAGTGTTGACAAGTCAACTCCTGTGGTTGAGCGATCACTATAACATTTGCTCAGCGTAAGGGTTCCAGTCCTTATATTTTCATATGGTCCGCAACCTCGCCAGGTCCGCGACCTCAACCTAGGGTAAGCGGTGGGCGTCAAACCGTCTCGCAGCATCCCACAACACCCTTACCCTACTCCAACCTAGGGTAAAAGAGGGGCGAAGACCGTCTCGCGGCTCTTCCCCAACCCTTACCCTACCTCGTGCACGCCGGCACTCTCCGCTCTAAGATACGGTGTCCCATACCACCCTACCTTAGAGTCGGGTTTTTCAAAATTCTATTGGCCCGCAGCCACAGCCTTATTAGTGACAAGTTTTGCATGAGATAATAATAATAGCCTACATGTGATATTACTACACATAATGTAAATCTAGGGTTACAATGGCGGGGTTACGAATTAAACATGGCATTTAACAGTGGTAGGTTATATCTATATCGCATGTCATTCTAAACCATTTTATTTTACATAAACTAACATTTCACACTTAGCATTAATGAAATTAGCATAATTCATAAATACATGGCATGGGAGATCAAAATGATCAAGGAGTTGCAACTTGCCGTTAATCTGAATGATCTCCGCTAGCTCGAACGAAGAACCACCTGGCTCCTGAGACTGCACATGAACCTCTGGGATCTCCGACACTAGCGCAAACATATGAAACAATTAAATTCCAGCTTGAGACTAATCAAGCGAGGGAAAATAAACTATTTTAAAAAGGAATAAATTGCATAAACACTCCAAATGGAATTTTAGAATTTTATTTTGGATGAATCTGTGGAAAAGGAGGTGACCACTGGGTCTGGAATAATATTTGGAGCAAAGTGGTGAAATTTGGGAATTTTTGGGATTTTCTGTGATTTTCTGGGATTTATTTGGATTATTTCGATTTCTGGAAATTGGAAAATCGGGGAAAAATATTTGGAACAGTAGTAGGCCGGCCCCATGGCTACAGTGCGGCTCGGCCCGTGCGACGGTCCGCGCGGCGGCGATCGGCGCAGCCAGCAACGCAGCAGCGCGCGCGCGGAAAGAGGTGGGCGGGAAGCGGCCCAGAGCGGCGCGCCCGTCGCGGTCCCGATGGCGCCGCGCGTGGCGCAGGCGACGGTCGCGAGCGGCGAGCGCGGCGCCCGCGACGAGGCGGGAAGGAGAATCGGATGGCCGTGATAAAAGGGGGCGGGCGAACCGGTACGCGGGATCGAACGGATGTGGCGGGCGGCGTTTAAGGCGATCGGACGGAGGCGGAGGAGCCACGTAGCGGGGGAGGGGGTCTTCTTCCTCCTCTCGCCGCTACAGTGCTCCCGGGCGGTGCGGCGGTGGCGGATCGGGCGCCAGGAAGGTCGCCGGGGAGAAGGGAGGGTGCCAGCGGGGAGAACTCGCCACGGGGAGTCCGTTTTGGGGCGTTGGAGGGTGAGGAAACCCACGGAGAGAGCGGGCGGCAGATGGGGAGGGTTTCGGCTCTCCGGCGGTGGAGGGGTCACCGGAGCCGTTAAGGGCCGAATCGGGGCGGTTTCACGGTGAGGGGAGTTAGGGGGTTACAATGGCAGTGGTGGAGTCGGCGGAGAAGTCTCGGGGAGGGCTAGCCACGGGGAGCTCCTTTGCACGGCGGTGACCGACGGAGGTGGGGCTCCTCAGTGCTCCTTCTGCTCAAACAAGGTTACCAGTGGCATTAGCATGCAGGGAAGATGCTCAGGGCTAAGGGAATCGACAAATGGGGAAGGAGAAGGGAAGATCGAGCTACGGGGGTCGCCGGCGCAGGGGACGATGGCGGCGGCGACTGGGGCGGCGGGGGCTCAATCGGGAGCTCGGGGAGCTTCTCTGGAGTGGCCGGAAGCTAATGGGGTGGCGGGGAGGCTGGGCAAACAAGGGGGAAGTGTGGGGCGACGGAGTGGCTCTTATAGCCCGGCGGGGAGAACGGGAATCCGAGGGGGGGAGTGACGGGCGCAGCGCCAACGGTCAAGGGGGAGGACGAGGAGCAGTTGGCGCATCTCCTCCGCGGCGTGGAACGGCGTCCGGGCGCTGGGTGGCATTAATGGCGACGGGAGGGGGAGCAGACGATCGGAGCGGCATGGCGAGGCGCGTCCGCGCGGGGAAAGGAAGGGGGAGGGGAGACTGGCAAGCGGGGTCAAGGCGAAGGGGGAGACGACAGCGCACACGCAGGACGGAGCGGCGTTCGGACCGGAGGTCGGAGGAGTGGCGCGGGCGGTCCGAGCGGCGGGGCGGGGGCGCTAGCGCGAGCGCGGGGTGAAGGAGCGGGGAGGCGCTGGGGAGCGGTGAAAGCGGGGAGGAGGCGGGCGCCAACGGGAGAGGAGAGGAGGGGAGGCGCCGGGCGCGGGTGAAGGCGGAAAAGGAGAAGGCGCCGGAGAAGAGGGGCAGCGCCCAGCCAAAAGGGGAAAGCGGAAAGAAGGAAGACTTTCCCGAAAAGGAAAGTTTTCATATTCCAACCAAAAATTCAGCAAAAATCAAGAAAAATTCCTTTTGAATTTTGGGGACTTTTCACCCTCCCTCAAGCCTAATGGAGATTTTTAGAACAAAATGGAAACAAACTTTGCAAGAAATTCTCTTTGTCGTGCAGATGTTGCAACGGAGTGGTGTTCAACTGTGAATTAGGAAAGTCCCGAACACATACCATTCCTACAACAGCAATTTGAGGGAATCTTGAGTGAAATTGCCGTGTTCCTCTCCTCCTCCACTAATGGCGCTGACCTGGGAAAACGTACAACACGAGGTGGACGGCGGCGGCGGCATTCATTTCGGTGAAAGAGGAGAGCAGTCATCAAGTAGAACGAGAAGCTGCATTCATTTTCTGTTGCAAGTGACAAGGAGCGATGGGTATTGTTTACGGTTGGGTCTTACCCTTAATTCTCGGCGCTCTTGGCTAGTTGGGCCCTCAGTCCATCATACCCTGGCCCACTACAAGTACACAAGGTGATGCAGTTATATGTACAGGCATATAGTAATGGGCTAGGCCCAATCTCTTGTGGCCCTAGGCGGTGGCTCCTGCCGCCCTGCTCCAGGAACGGCCCTGCACATAAACTTTGTAAGAGAAAAACAAGCTCTAGGTATACAATTCCCCAATATGCCATGCATGGCCGCTTGAACGCGAGTAAAAGAGAGGGTACGAGGGGTCGTTCGGCTCATTTCAACTTCTGTGATTTAAGGTGGTGAACTGGTAGGGGAACCGTGCATGTGCCAAATCATTTTACGGAATGTACTTGTACTAACACCATCGTCGGGAGGACGGTGACCGGGTCCCACCTGCTCAGGATCGACGGCTACTCGCAGACCAAGAAGGTCGGCACCGGCGAGCACATCCCAATGGGTACAGCTCGGAGTATGCCGACTACATCTGTCTTTGTAGACGTCGCCGCCGGCTGTGACAGGAATGTCACCGATCATTCGAAGTTCAGTTTGCTCGACCAAGCTGGGAAAGAAGTGCCGTTGTACAGCCACACAGACGAACCGCTGAATTTCTCGAATCTCATGAGCGGATCATGGATGCTCATCAAGCGGGAAGAACTCGAGAGGTCGCAGCATCTTCTCAAGAACGACCGCTTCACCGTCCGATGCGACGTCACCGTCACGAGCAACGTGCGCACTTGCCGTCTGTGATGATTGTACACTTGCCAAACGAGAACCGTCTATAATATATTACAGATGGTTTTAAATAACACGTACCACATTTTTAGACTTTTTAGATTTGAAATTTCAATTAAAATGGGCACAAGTTGTCTGACAATCAAGCCTCTAGTTCACTAGCTTAAGCATGTAAGGAGCCTATCTGACAATAATTGTAAGTGTCGTGTAGGGGAACAGAACGCTGGCTGAAAATCTACTAGTGGGATGATTTCTGGAACAGCCGCTTGATAGGCCAAAGTTGCCAGTGCCATCTGCCTACAAACTATCACCTTGAGCGATATCGGAGAGCTTGCTTCATGACATGCATGCATATGTGATAACCGCCGCTAGCCAGCAGCTTGATAGGCCGAAAGCAGCGAACCTCCTTAATTAAGTGAATGATTAGATTTATTAACTTAATAATGAATAACTGGATTAGTTCAAGCTTACATTTTTCAGAAGAAAAAAAAGTTCAAGACATACACCGCGTTACTCAGGCCTTAACGCATACAACTGTAAGTGTGAGCTCGACTTAATTATATAAGACTATTTGCACTCACAAGTTTACATCTGGCATGTATCTCTAACAAACATTTCCGCGCTCGTTAGGAACAACTAATATCGGTAAAGCTTCAGATCCAATTTATGTGTCACAAACTAGTAACCTCAACATTACACAGAAACTTGTAAAAAAAATTCTCTGCATAATATCTCCTCCTATGAGTCATGCATCGAAGACTGATGAATGAACATGAGTAAAGAGAGGATACAAAGAGTATCTCAACTTTTATGAGTTAAAGGATTGTACAGAAGCCATGTGGCTATTTATTTCACAAAATGAATTATTACTGACATGACGATGTGGTCGGCTACCCCTAGAGATTTCTGGCTGTGATTCGAGCTCGGTGAGATCTAGCCGAGGCCTCTCCCCCACTTCTCTCGGAGGCCTCTCTCCCCCACCTCCCCCCTCCCAGATCCCGCCTCCTCGCCGTCGCCGAAGCGCGCCACCGGTGGTCGCAAGGAGGGCGGCGGCGGGGCTTTTTCCCCTTCCCTGACTGTCACTCAAAAAGGCTCTCTATGCTCCCCCACCTCGGAGGCCGAGAGCTCGGTGAGATCTAGCCGAGGCCTCTCCCCCACTTCTCTCGGAGGCCTCTCTCCCCCACCTCCCCCCCTCCCAGATCCCGCCTCCTCGCCGTCGCCGGAGCGCGCCACCGGACGCCGGTGGTCGCAAGGAGGGCGGCGGCGGGGCTTTTTCCCCTTCCCCAGCTTGGATCGGTGGGGAACAGAGCTCTACTCCCAGTCAATGGCACCCCTCGCCGGCGGCGGATCTGGCGTCCCTCGGCCCGGATCTGCTAGTCTTGGCGGTGCTGCGGCGGGATCCCGAGCCATGGCGCGGCTGCTCGAGCGGGAACGCTTGGCGCGGCGGTGCTCGCGCTGGGCGGCGTGGTACGCCGACGGCCGTCGCGCTGCCGACGTTCTGCTCCCGGCGGCGGCGGAGGGGTTGAAGGTGAAGGTCGTGCTGACGAGGGCGGAGTTGGAGTGTCTCTTGGCGCAGCTCAACTCCAGCGAGGGCCGCCTCGAGGACATGCTTCTCCAGTTGGGCAGCGCCCGCGCCAACAGGCACTAGCTGCCGCCGCCGCAGCCACGCGGCGGGTGGCGCTCACGCCTCGGGTGCACCTGCGAGTGCCACGACGGCTTTGCCGACGGCGGCATCCTCGCCACCACTTAATCACAATCGCAGTCGCAGCTGGTTTTCCTCCCTGGGCGCGCTTGGATCCATACGGGGGTGGCGCGCGCAGTGCGTTGCACTGTGTCGGTGAAGTTGGAAGGGTGTGTGCGGTGTGCCTACCGGCCTGCGGACCTGTCATGCGGCAGGCGGTTTGGTTGCTGGGTGCCTGAGGCATCCCGCGGTGACCAGTGAAGGATAAGCTGGCAATGGTGCCTGGTGTCCAGTGTGGCAGCAGATAGTCCTCTATAGGCATCGCTTAGTGGGTTCTACAGAGGCGGACATTGCAGGAAGCGGCTCTTCGGGGATTTCAGAATGGCTATGCCATGGCCTTGAGGTGTGCAGGTCTTCGGTGTGGTGGTGGCGGTCTATTATGTGTGTGGGTAGTGCGTGGGGTGCTGTGGAGGTGCTGGCGAAAGCCTTGCCGGTGTTCTTACTGGTCCCGACAATGATGACGCCTTCGGGTGCTATTTTCCTTCCTGGAGGTGTTGTCATGGCACTCCACAGCCCTCATGTTTTCTGATCTCCAGGTGAAAACCTTGCCTCAGTGAGGCGGGCGGCGTTGGCGACCCTTGTCGTCTCCTTGGAGGCGTCGCCTAGGAGGTCCTTCACGCAAAGTAGTCCGAAGTTTGGATGGCATAGTCGGTTGAGGATAGGGTCTTGGTTGAAAGCAAGGACGGAGAAGAAGTTCTGAAGCTTAGTCTTTCTAGCTTTTTTCTTAGTCCTTAAGTTCTCTTTCTTGTTGTTGTAAGCTCCTCAGTTATGAGGCTTTGAGCCTAAGAGCTCGTGTAACCTTTGGCTGTGTATATCCCTCGTGGATATAGAGGTCGGATTTTATATCCTTTATCTAAAAATGACGATGTGGTCAAGTTCAGACCAATAAATTACAGATGGGATATATCAAAGGTGAGCACGCAAGAGAAGTGAGCTAACTTTGGCTGCTGTACAGGGGAAGGCACCACGGATCAATTGCAGAAGGCTTTTTCTCTCAGAGCCATGCCGATTTTGAGCAAAGGATTGCATGAAACCATTTGTGCATGTTGGCATGGGAGGCATAGGGAATATATGTGAAACCGTCGTGCCCATGGGTTTTGCAACGGTATGTGCCTCATTATAACTCTTAGGCTTGCATTTTTAATAGAAAATTAAAACAACATTGGCCTGATTTACTAGTGTAATGCCCTGCGGAGTGCCAAATATTGAGCATGTTAACTGGAGGTACAGAAGCGTCGGCCCACACTATGTGAGAGTGGTGCAATTTCAGTAACCTGTCACTTATATCACGAAATTTCAAGCGTTCAGTGCAACTTGTTTTAAAGAGTGGAGAGATATAGAGCAGATTGAGAAGTTCACGCTTGAAGAAATCCTCATAAGAGACAGTATGCGTGAAGTTCTTTGCTTCTCCTGTGAATCTCACAGCGCCATGTAAACCGATGGTGAGCAGTTCAAAGCTTAGTTGCCCTTCTGGTACAATGGAAACTGATGGTGCTGAGCAGTTAAAAGCTAAATTGCCCTTCTGTTACAAGGGAACTCATCAATTGGCATGAGAGAAAAGAAATGGCTCCGTACGTGTAGTCTCTTGACTAGCTTAGTCTTTTTTTTTATTAAACTCAAACCTTCTGATTAAAAGAGATTTTAGTTCAAATATCCTATCCATCCGAAGGGCTTAGGTCATATCCTTGTATATTCAAACAAGTCCTTAGTGGTAATGTTAAAGTAGTTGTGTTCATTGCGTTTAGTATAAAACGACTATAGGCAAAAGATAATTTTGGTTTTTTTTTTCTAAATTGTTCGGTGCCCAAGTTCTTATAGTTGAGATATCTTGTGTGCATTGCCTTATTTGTTAGGCACTGTGGTCCTGTGGATGTCTTTTCTTTTGGTCTGTAAGACTAGACATGTATAAACAGAGTTTTATGGGGATAAGTGAAAACAGAGTTGAGCACGTGACATGTATTTTAACTATTGAACCTTGCACCGAGTTTTCTTTTTACGAGGACGAAATCTTGCACTGTTGCACATAGTTAATTACCAAATATTTTTTTTGTTCATCTTGCACAACTCCTAGTACAAATGTATATATTGTAGCATCTTGCCGTGCAATTGCGCAAACAATTCAGCGAGTGGAGAGGGTACGAAGAGTAGGTCTTATTGTTTCAACATTTGTGAGCTAAGGTGGCGGAGAAACCATGTGTAAAATGAAATAACAGAAGTGAATCTAACTGACATGATGACGTGGTTAATCAAGTGCAGGCCAATATATAGTTTGGAGGTAGGATAGAAGACGCGCGCGCGCATACATGTACATGAGTGGAGTCATTCGGTTGTAGTTATTGCAACTATGTAAGGAGAAAACACCATGTATCAAGTGCAGAAGGTATTTACGAAGCTGTCAAACCTGTTCCTGCTTCAACAGTACGTGCCGTATATGAAAGTTTTTCCATGACTTTCAATTAAAAACTGCACATCTTGTCTTATGATTCAAGCTCAATGATGTTATAGATACTGACAATTTTGAGATATCGTGTAGGACTGATGCAAATGTGCCATTCATGAAGGATCCTGGTGGGGTGATTTCTAGTGCGGAAGTGAAAAGGAAAAAGTGATCAACCTGAGTAAAGAAATACTTACTGAGATGACCGAAGCATCTGGTGTTAGTGCCACCTTAAGGGCACGGTAGAAATCTATGAGCAAAGCGATCAAAGAAACTCCTGAGTAAAGAAATCCTTATTGAGATCAACCGATGCATCTGGCCACCTTCGTAAGAGCACGGTAGGAATCTATGACCGACTATGAGTACCCTATAACGAAATAAATCATGATCCATAGCGATCCATGGCGTAAATCGCGCAGAATTCGAGCCATGTCAATCGATCCGAGGCAAAAGGCAAAGCCATCCGTATGGATAACCAAATTAGTATTACTATCTGTATGTATTTAGGCTTGTACACTGGGTTGCAGCACATTCTTGGTTTCTAAGAGACTTCGGAGTTTGGATCGTAGAATTGTGCTCTTCGGGGTCCTCATTCGGTCTGCTTATCAAAGAGACTGGTGTTTACTGCAGTCCAATACTCCAATAGTATCAGACTATCAGGTTTGTGGCATTGGTACATAGTAAGATCTCACCTAAAATACACCGTTGTAAATGGTGAGCTCGACATAGTTATAAAATCCTATTTCCACTCATAAGAGAATCTGGCGCATCTCCAACAAAGATTTCGTACTAACTAGTAATCTCAACATTACACGGAAAAATCTGAAAAAGACATTACACGGAAATTTCGTAAACAAAAAACACGGCATAATATCTCATGTCGATCATCATGCATGGACGACTCATCACATCAATGAACACGAGTAAAGAGAGGGTATGAAGAGTAGTTCCACTAGTTTTGTTACTACTTTTGTGAGTCAAGATGACAGAGGACCCATATGCCAAATTATTTCACAAAATCGAATCATACTGGCACAACGTTGTGGGTCATGTTCAGATCAATAAATAGGAGGTGTGATATATCAATGGAAGGTTTTTCGTCTTGGAGCCATGGAGAGTTCGGGCGAAGGGTTGCATGAAATCAAGTGTGCATGTAGGCTCGGGAGGTATTGGGAATGTATGCCAAACTGCCATGCAGCATTGAGGTACGCAGGCCTGATAAGATCGGGCATTTTGTTCACAAGTGCAAGGCAATAGGGACTCATGTCTTGACCAGGGTTACAAATTGCGTCCGAAATTTCGCAAAATGAACGAAATTTCATCCCTGTCGATGCCCAGCGAAATAAATTTGATTTGGCTAAATTTGGCCTTATTTAAAATTTGTTCAAATTTTATTTAAATTTTGGTTAAATTTCATTAAACATTTGATTTTTTTTCGTCCAAATTTTGAACGAAATTTCATTCATTCGGTTCTTTTGCCTGCCTGTGGCCAAAACTTTTCTGCAATCGAAAGATTAAACCCTAGTCATGACCTTGCATTTTTATGGAAAATTAGCCTGATTCGATCGGACTTCTTGTTTTCGATCGTCGTCTTGTTCACAAGTGCAAGTCAACAGAGGCATGGATGTACAAAGGACCCGAGTATGATAATTTTAAAGACCTGCCACATGATATCACAAAAATTAATGTGACAAAGGACCCGGTGCCATGGCGGCAGTACCACCGCCACTGCCATGCGTCGTCGCACCGCCACCGTGGTTCGCCGTTCACCACGTCTTCACCGTGTATAGTTCTACCATGACGCCGGCAACCTATTTTGGGTGTCGCTGCCCGCCATCGCATGTCTCGCTGGCGAACAAACACACGTAGAAATGTGTGCGCACATAGCCGTGTACTCCTCCCACGAACTCTCGCGGTAAAGGCAACTGAAAACGGCAAGCCGGCACGATCGAAACGACCTGAAAACTCGCACGGGTTCACGCACGGGATTGCACGCCGTGCAGGTCTCTTTTAGTTACGTACGTAGTATATGGGACTTCCGTTTTTGTTTCTCCTTTTTTGTTACATGTATCTCCCAACGTGTTGTTTAGAGACCAGTAACACAATCTGCTGCCACTAATAGTATGTTTCGTAGTTGTAAACACGCACGGTCATGCATCGAACCGCATGGAGCGGTAGTAGAAACAACGGAGAGTACACCAACTGCTTCCGCCTGCAATGATCTTTGTGCACCAACGGCCGGGGGCACGTTGGAAGCGAATCGATTCTCTTTTGTATGCAGCCAGGTTACTACTACTGCCGCGCCGTCTTAGGAGACCAACTATCATATACTACTCGTCAATCCTTATCATTGTGGGTCGTATAATAAATAGCGCACTATTTTTCTTATCACCACGTTAATTGTCTCCTCCACGCTCTTGGCCAACCTGCAAAGTGCAAATTAAACGATCCGATCCATCGCGCGCCGTCATGTCGACCTCCGCGCCGGTCGACGTTGCTGGGCCGTCAGGCTCCACCTCCACCATCGTCGCCAGGGTGAAGGCGGCCGGGCACCACGTCCTGAAGATCGACGGCTACTCACAGACCAAGGCGATGGTCGCCACCGGCGATCACATCAAGTCCTGCGATTTCCACGTCGGAGGCCACACATAGCGCATCAAGTACTACCCCAACGGACTCAAGGAGGAGTACGCCGACTCGATATCCATCATGCTCGAGCTTGACGGTGCCGGCAAGCTCGGCTCCGCCGTCGTGAAGGCACAGTTGTGTTGCACCTTACTCGATCATGCGGGTGAGCCAGTGCCGTCGCAGAGCTTCGACGCCCAGATACGCAGTTTCCCGTCCCCGGAAGGTTATACTTCATGGGGCTTCGTGAAACACCCCAAAAATTTGAAGTTTTTGAAATTTTTGTGAATTTTGATTTAATTCGGATTTCTTTCCCTTTTTGGCAAATTACAGCGAAAATGCGCTTTCCTCTTTTGGCAAATGCGCCTTCCCCTTCTCCCTGGCGTCCCTGCCGTGCGCCACTTCTTCTTCTCCTTCCCGCAGCCGCAGCCATTCACGCGTCACCACCTCTTCTCGCTGGACGGCGTCACTCTGCTTCCCTCACCTCAGCGTCAGCCTCTACACGTCGGCCCACCAGTTAGCTGCACCTCTTCCCTCTTTTCTTGCCCCGCGCGCAACCCCGTCGCGTTCATTCCCCCTTGCCGCAGCCCTACCAGAGCCATTCCCCCTGGCCAGCGTGAATCAAACGCGACCAAAGTAATATCTTCGGGTGAAGCTCCTCTAGACATTCCCACCCCCTTATACAAGCAACCGATTGCTCTCTCGTCACCTCTCCTGCCGGCAATCACCTCCCCTGCGCCCGGCAAACCCTAGAGGTGATCTCCCGATGCATTCAATCAATTTTCAATTCCTTGTGCTTGTATAACCTGTATGGCTTACAAATCACACTGGTACACTCATTTGAATGTGAGCTTTAGTCTACACTCGGGCGGCTGAGATTCCCCTCGGCCGTAACACCCTTCGCGTGGCTAGCATGCCTGAGCTAACCCTGAGCTACGCCACCACTTCCAATAGGTTCCCTAGGTCCCACATATGGTTAAAACGCTCTTCAATTGACCGGAAAACCTTGGGTGGCCATGGAGCCGCTTTGGAGGCCGCCGCATTTCCCCCTGCTGCCAGCCACCACTGCCCATTACCTCGCCTCCCAAAACCCTAAAATGGGTTCCCTAGCTTGCACCGCCCCATTAGGTACCCCTCGTTTCTTTGGAGAGCCATCGCTGCAGCCGCTCCGCCTAAGCCGCCGCTCTCTGCTTTTCCGGAGAGAGAGATGGTCGGGAGGTAGAAGATGACCAGTGGGGGCGACGTGGTCAGATCGTGAGCGTCCGTGCCCATAGCATCCAACCGTCCAGATCGGTTTAAACCACCGCCATCCATTCGTTGCGATCTCCCATCCGAGCGCCGCATCCACTCCATCGCCTCCGTCGGATCGGGCACGCGTCTCCCATCGGCGGACGTGGCGCGCTATGTTGGCTTCGCCCGCAGCGCGCGTGGCCGCGATGCGCTTTCGCCGAAGCGGTAAGCCGCCGTTGGCGATTTCTTCACGCGGAAAATCGGATCGGGCTGCATCATGATTCCGCCGAGCCCAACACTATTCATATGATTTTAGAAAATCCAAAAATTCAGAAAAATCCCAAAAATCCCAGAAAAATCCATAAATCCCAAAAATACCAAAATACACCATTTTGACCAATAAAATATTTTAAATTCAAATTTAGTACCCATTATCCCAAATTCAAATTTTAAAAATCCAAATATCATTACTTTATAAACCTAGCTTTATAAATTCAATCTCCATAAAGTTAATTTCTATAAATTCAGATTTTATTTATTTAAATTTCACCCTTCTATTAACCTCAATTCTAAACATATGCCATTTAGTCAAGTTAATATTTTAAATGCAAATACAAGATCCGTTCTTACAAATTTAAATTATTAAAAGATTAAATTTCACCAAGATCCAATCTTAAATTCCTAAATTTCAATTCCACCATTCCACCCCATCGATCCTATAAAATTAAATTTCTTTATTAAGTCAAAATTTAATCTTGATACAATCCTAATCACAACTCAAAGATCGACCATATAATTTCAAATGTCTATCTTTTATTCCCAAAATCCGCCCAATACTTATGTCTCTTTTAGTCATCCCAAGCCTATCGTATCCAAAGTTAGCCATGTCCGTCCATAAAACCTCACAAATCTCGACCTCCCACCCAACGCATTATTTTCTTTATACTCTTTCTTGTTCTTAATTTGATTTTGTTCCCAGCTTGCATTCTCAGCAGCAGAACTCGTTGGACTCGCTTTTCTACGCTAGTGCGACCAAGCGAGTTGGTCAACCGAAGGACCGTAAAGATTGAAGCTGATCAAGAGCAACGGAAAGAAGGCAAGTCACATGTTTTTGATCATGTTGAATCCCATGACATGCCTATTATCTAAGTAATATAATTTCATTATGAATATTTGTGAAATGCTATTTGCTTAACATGAAATGTTTAGAATGACATGCTATTTAGATAAGTCCTACCACTGATAAAAGCCATGTTTACCTTGAAGGCCATATTCACCTTGACAACCTTAGTAATTATTAAAGTATTGTATAAATGTATGTACCATCATCTCATTCAATATTACACACTACTATGATTGTGGCCGTTGGCGCTTGGTTTGAAAACCCGGACTTAGGTAGGGTAGTATGGGATGCCGTACCTAGGCCGGTAATGTTGGTGTGCAGGGTGGGGTAAAGGTGTTGCACGAAACCGTCTCATGGATTTCGCCCATCGCTTACCCTTCAACATGTACACTATTAAGGTTTGAGCCGTGGGCTAGTAGATTTGGAAAACCCGATCTAGGGTGAGCGTGCCCTAGAGCGGAGGTGCCGGTGTGCACAGCTGGGGTAAGGGTGTTGTGGAAATCGTGCGACGGTTTTCGCCACCGCTTTACCCCGAGATGGAGGTTGCGGACCTCGGGAAAACCATAAGGACAAGAACCTTGTGCTAAGTAAAAGACACGATGATCGCCCAACCACAAGTGTTGATACGTCAACCCCGGTCTAGTAGCTGCTCAAAATCGATTGAACCTCTACAAAAGCGGTTTGGAGGCAAGGTGCGAGTCCATACGGAAGGGTAAGAAGGGTCGATGGAAGTGGTTATTTTATTTTGAGCCGCACAATAGTAGGCTAAGGTAAGTCGAGTAGCCCGAGCATCGGGAGGCCTACTAGGTAGAGACTATATAAAGAGTTGAGCAATGAAAGCCTTGTTTTCTTAATGTCGACGTGGAATTAAGAAATCTTGTGGGTAAAGTAGGGCAGCTCACAGAGTGAAATAAATGGTATTCGAATACGCCGTGCTTCCGGTTAATGAAGTTGTGTTAATTGGGTGATTCCAACAACAAGGCATAAGTAGTGTTTCTGATGTTGTTAATTTGAGTAATGATGAGACTTTATCTGATAACAGAAAACCCCCTGATCTTTAGGAGCAATTGTTTTAAAGTTTTCTTTGTTTGCAAATAAAATTGCATCCACCTCTTAATAAAACAACTATACTCCCATCCCTAGATAATCCTGGCATATAGCTATATATTACTTTCCACATGTGATTTGCTGAGTACGGGGTTGGAGTACTCAGGCTTGCATAATCTTTCTCAACAGATATCAGAAGGAAAGAAAGCAAATCAAGATTTCGTGTTAGGGTTACGATCGCACTCAAGTGTTCTGTGGAGTTTTCTTGGCTTTCTTGTATGTAAGTTACATTTTGGGCTTGGACGCCGTATTGTTATTAAAATTGGCCATTAGGTCTTATTTCAATCAAATTAACTTGTTTTAATCGTGCGTGAGCAAGCTTGATACAATCGTTGGGCCGCAATGTAACTCCTGGCTGTTGCGGGCGCATTTGACGTCCCTGTTCCCAAAAAGTCGGGGGCGTTACAAATGGTATCAGAGCTATGCTTGACTGTAGGTTATAACCCTAAGTATAGGTTTGGTCTCGATAGGAATACGATTTCACAAAATCTTAATTTCTAATACAAAAGAATTACAAAAAAATCATAAGTAATATTGCTGTCTCATTCTTCCCATGTCTGCCTTATCTTTCTTAGACATGCATTAAAAAGTTTTGTTTTGGATTTGTCAAAATCCTAAAAATACGAGTAGTCGGTTAGAATAATTTCTTACTGTAAGTCTTTGACCAAATGGAACGAAAACTAACTTTAGTAGAAGTGCTAAGGATGGTGTTAAGAAGGATAGCACGAATGCCCTGACCAAAACTTTTCCTTTTGAAAAGTTGAGGTCACCGTTCGAATAGTTAGTACATAATGCCCGTTTGATTCCCTTGAGACAACGGGTAAAAGACCATTTGAGTAGACGAAATTTTTCTGATTGTAATAATAGCCAAATTGCACTACTAGCCTATTAGGCTGCTATATAAGCAATTTGTGCAAAATTAATTTCTGATTTTAAGTAAAATATGTGTGGAAAGCTTTTCTGTTCCTACCTTACTTCGTCTCAGTTCGTACCTATATTCTTCCGTTCTTGTTCTCCTCTCACCTATCAAGCTCTAAGTCTTGGAAGGACTTAAATGCAAATCCCTGATGGCAATGAATAGGTTAAAACCCCATTCAGAAGAATTATACGAGTATAGATGAACCCATAAAGGATTAAGTTATAACATAATGAATAACCCAAGGTGTTAGAAGAGTTAGGTTTGATTATCAGAAAGAGTTAATAGTGTGAATGTTAAGTAGATAAAACGACGAGATTGGTTGGATCGGATTAAAAAAAAGGATAAGCTGAATCTTGGAAGAAGTGGAGAATGTAATAATTGGGTTTTAAGCTTGATCAATATTATTGTTCATAATGGATGATGATTATGGCAATTGTTGAATTAAATTAATTATATAAACGAATAAGCTGAGTTTTGAGAAAATGGAAAATGCGATAATTGGATTTTAGGTTTAATTAATGATAATGTTCATAATGGATACTGATAATGGTGAGAGCTAGATTGCAAGACTAGTCAGAGTATTTTCCTCGGTGGATGATAATAATGGTAATCGTTGGATTGCAACCCTGATTAACATATTAATCCTGGTAGACTTATAATAGTGAATTAATTTAAAATTTGATAGTAAGGAGTTTAGTTGATAATTGAATGAGCATATTGAGATTGTAAAACAATGGCGAAAGGAATTAGATTCTTGAAGAAAGTTATGGTGCAAATAATATTGATGGACTTAAAATAAAAATGTTGGATTATAATAGATCAGAAGTCAAATCTATACGGTTGTGATTGAAATTAGGATATAGGTTGGAGTTAAGTAGTCTGGATTTGATTAATGAAGTTAAGGATACCGTAATAAAAGTTATACATCTAGAAGATCAAATAAATGAAGATACTTGTTCGGAATATAAACAACAATGGTACTAAGAGCAATCAATTGAAGGAAGTAGCATAGACATAGATAACAGGGAATAGAAGATGAATTAGTACGATCGTTGGATTTTAAACTTGCGAGTAAAAATAAGATAGGAGGGAATTAAATCCATGAATGGTATTTAATGTTAGAAAATGTTGGATTACCCTTGTAAGTGTATAGAAAGGGAAAAACAATATTTCAGGAATCAATCAGGGAAAACATTTACTTTCATCCAGCTTATTCCTTTCCTACTACTTGCTCTTATCTTGAATTCGTCTTACTTTTCCTTGCTAGCCCAAAAATGTTACAGAACTGATTCCTAAGTTTTGGAATGCAGAATACCACTGAGCAAATTAAAGATCTATCAATACATTAGATAAAGAGAAGAAATCGTGAAGAGCAGTCTATGAAAATGAGAACTCAAATTATCATAAAGAAGAATCAGATTGAAGAAGAACAAGAACCAGCCAGCATCTTAAAACAACAGCTTATTAACAAAATGCCATCAAAAGAATCGACGTCAACCTCAAGTGCAACTGCAATCAAGTTTGCCACTTTCTTGAAGACTCAACCACCTATCTTCTCAGCAACAACAGAGCCATTAAGTGCCGACAATTGGTTGCAAGATATTGAGCGAAGAATGAATACTATTCAGTGCACAAACAAAGAGAAAGTTCTTTTTGCCACTTATCAACTCTCAGGACCAGCAAGTGCTTGGTGGAGTTCTATCCAGTGGATACATCCGAAGAAGAAAAATATTACTTGGGAAGAATTTGTGAAGAGATTTCGTAAGACCTATATTTCCTCTGAAGTAATTACAGAAAAATATCAAGAGTTTCTCAGTCTCAGACAGGAAGAAAAGTCTGTCACAAAATATTTGCAACAATTTCATTACTTATCTCAATATGCACAAGAAGAAGATGTCAACACAGAAGACAAAAGAATGGCATATTTTATGAAAGGTCTACAACCTGAGGTGAAGTGCCGTATGGTAACTGCTGGAGTTTCAAACCTCGTGACCTTAGTTGATCAAGCCCTTTTTATAGAAGAACAATTGTCAGGATATGTGAAGATTAGGAAGAAACATAATCATGTGATTCAGTCTTCTACTGCTTGTTTTCACTGTGAACAAGATGGACATTACCGTGACCGATGTCCACTGAAATCCTTACCTAAAGAAGAAGCCAGGAAACAAGCAAAAAGACAGATATCAACGTCACACCAGCCACACCAAGAAGAAGAGGAGTTCTACCGTAAGAAAGCCCGAATTGAAGAAGAGACAAGTTCACCCTAGAAGAATGACATGAAGTCAAGTAGCAAGGAAGATGGACAACCAAGAAAGTTTTATGTTATCCACTATTACGAATAAGAATGGAGTGGAACCCATTAAGTACTTTTGTGCAAGATCCAGAAAGCTGGAGAAGATGTCTGTAAATTATGTTAATTAAGGTGTGTAACAAGACTTTGGATGTGTATGAGATCTGTATGTACAAAGTATAAAGAATAAGAAAGTTATATGGTATTAAAGTCAATTCCAGTGGATCTGATCTTTAACCAAGTTTAAGGAACAACAACTATATATACCAAATTGTGTGAAAGTGATTTCTGAACAAAAGAAGTTGCCACCAATTGAAAACAAAGCTGACAACTATATTGATCTTGATATTTCCCGATCCAAAGAAAGAATCGTAAATTTATTATGATACTACAAGACAACGGTTGGAATGTGTTCGAATGCAAAAAGAAGGATCGTAGCTTGTGCTTCAAGGCAGTTATGACCACATGAACTATTCCACACCTGGTTTGAGACTAGTTGCAATAATTCATTTACTAAAAATTCGGAAGCATTACTTATTGAGTAATTACTTTGAAATGCTCCCAGATCACAAAGGTTTGAAATGTATCCTTACCTAACTTGAATTGAACCAGGAACAACAAAAAAAAATGGTTAAAACTAATCAATGATTCTAAAATAGACCAGTATTAACAGGCGAAACCAATGTGGTGGCAGAAGCACAACCGAAGAACTCATTAGAGTGTAACCAGAAAAGTTGGTCATTCACCGCAACTATTAACAGAAATGCAGAGTTTAAACCTGATAATAGTTGAACGAGGAAAAGTACGCAACATTTGAAATTCAGCCATTGCCGATAAATCAAATTAAGTCAGCATGAAACGAAGACGAAGAGATGCAATAGCTTAAGAAGGACAATCAAGAAAAAGGTTCAATAAAGCTTATTGCAGATGAACATGGAATCCAGACATTTCGTGATCATTATTGCATATCTAATGAGAAAGAGTTGAAAGATTTAATCCTAATAGAAACCAAATTTTCATAGATCTTTAATACATTCTGGAGGCATCAAGATGTACTGGTAACAAAGTAGAAGTAACAAGAGCCTGAACAAACGGAGCACAGGTGCAATAAGATAGAATTAAGTAAGTTTATGGTATACAAGGATGATATACAGGTACAGGCAATAAAAGGGTATAAGGAACCCAGATATGACCAGACAGGGCAGAAACGGGTAAAACTCAATGAAGGTAATAAATATTTCATACTCAGAGTGGAGGATATACTTTTAGGAAAGGAATCAGGCTGTAACAATTTTTATTTTTACGACCTAATCAATAGTCTGGGTGAATCTCGGGGTCGAGATTCTTTTTAAGGGGGGTAGATTGAAACACCCCAAAAATTTGAAGTTTTTGAAATTTTTGTGAATTTTGATTTAATTCGGATTTCTTTCCCTTTTTGGCAAATTACAGCGAAAATGCGCTTTCCTCTTTTGGCAAATGCGCCTTCCCCTTCTCCCTGGCGTCCCTGCCGTGCGCCACTTCTTCTTCTCCTTCCCGCAGCCGCAGCCATTCACGCGTCACCACCTCTTCTCGCTGGACGGCGTCACTCTGCTTCCCTCACCTCAGCGTCAGCCTCTACACGTCGGCCCACCAGTTAGCTGCACCTCTTCCCTCTTTTCTTGCCCCGCGCGCAACCCCGTCGCGTTCATTCCCCCTTGCCGCAGCCCTACCAGAGCCATTCCCCCTGGCCAGCGTGAATCAAACGCGACCAAAGTAATATCTTCGGGTGAAGCTCCTCTAGACATTCCCACCCCCTTATACAAGCAACCGATTGCTCTCTCGTCACCTCTCCTGCCGGCAATCACCTCCCCTGCGCCCGGCAAACCCTAGAGGTGATCTCCCGATGCATTCAATCAATTTTCAATTCCTTGTGCTTGTATAACCTGTATGGCTTACAAATCACACTGGTACACTCATTTGAATGTGAGCTTTAGTCTACAGCTCGGGCGGCTGAGATTCCCCTCGGCCGTAACACCCTTCGCGTGGCTAGCATGCTTGAGCTAACCCTGAGCTACGCCACCACTTCCAATAGGTTCCCTAGGTCCCACATATGGTTAAAACGCTCTTCAATTGACCGGAAAAACCTTGGGTGGCCATGGAGCCGCTTTGGAGGCCGCCGCATTTCCCCCTGTTGCCAGCCACCACTGCCCATTACCTCGCCTCCCAAAACCCTAAAATGGGTTCCCTAGCTTGCACCGCCCCATTAGGTACCCCTCGTTTCTTCGGAGAGCCATCGCTGCAGCCGCTCCGCCTAAGCCGCCGCTCTCTGCTTTTCCGGAGAGAGAGATGGTCGGGAGGTAGAAGATGACCAGTGGGGGCGACGTGGTCAGATCGTGAGCATCCGTGCCCATAGCATCCAACCGTCCAGATCGGTTTAAACCACCGCCATCCATTCGTTGCGATCTCCCATCTGAGCGTTCGCATCCACTCCATCGCCTCCGTCGGCACTGGGCACGCGTCTCCCATCGGGCAGACGTGGGCGCGCCTGCGCTGGGCTTCGCCCGCAAGCGCGCGTGGGCCGCGGTCTGCTCGGCCGAGCGGTAAGCCGGGCCGTTGGCCGATTTCTTCACGCGGGAAAATCCAGACTGGGCTGCACTGTTGATTCCGGCCGAGCCCAACACTATTCATATGATTTTAGAAAATCCAGAAAAATTCAGAAAAATCCCCAAAAATCCCAGAAAAATCCATAAATCCCAAAAATACCAAAATACACCATTTTGACCAATAAAATATTTTAAATTCAAATTTAGTACCCATTATCCCAAATTCAAATTTTAAAAATCCAAATATCATTACTTTATAAACCTAGCTTTATAAATTCAATCTCCATAAAGTTAATTTCTATAAATTCAGATTTTATTTATTTAAATTTCACCCTTCTATTAACCTCAATTCTAAACATATGCCATTTAGCTGGTTAATATTTTAAATGCAAATACAGCATCCGTTCTTACAAATTTAAATTATTAAAAGATTAAATTTCACCAAGATCCAATCTTAAATTCCTAAATTTCGAATTCCACCATTCCACCCCATCAGATCCTATAAAATTAAATTTCTTTATTAAGTCAAAATTTAATCTTGATACAGTCCTAATCTGTCAACTCAAAGATCGACCATATAATTTCAAATGTCTATCTTTTATTCCCAAAATCCGTCCAATACTTATGTCTCTTTTAGTCATCCCAAGCCTATCGTATCCAAAGTTAGCCATGTCCGTCCATAAAACCCCGTCAACGCATTATTTTCTTTATACTCTTTCTTGTTCTTAATTTGGATTTTGTTCCCAGCTTGCATTCTGCAAAGCAGGAACCTGTTGGACTCCGTTTTCTACGCTAGTGCGGACCAAGCGAGTTGGTCAACCGAAGGACCGTAAAGATTGAAGCTGATCAAGAGCAACGGAAAGAAGGCAAGTCACATGTTTTTGATCATGTTGAATCCCATGACATGCCTATTATCTAAGTAATATAATTTCATTATGAATATTTGTGAAATGCTATTTGCTTAACATGAAATGTTTAGAATGACATGCTATTTAGATAAGTCCTACCACTGATAAAAGCCATGTTTACCTTGAAGGCCATATTCACCTTGACAACCTTAGTAATTATTAAAGTATTGTATAAATGTATGTACCATCATCTCATTCAATATTACACACTACTAAGTGATTGTGGCCGTTGGCCGCTTGGTTTGAAAACCGGACTTAGGGTAGGGTAGTATGGGATGCCGCACTTAGGCCGGTAATGTTGGTGTGCGGGGTGGGGTAAAGGTGTTGCACGAAACCGCATCATGGATTTCGCCATCGCTACCCTTCAACATGTACACTATTAAGGTTTGAGCCGTGGGCTAGTAGATTTGGAAAACCCGATCTAGGGTGAGCGTGCCCTAGAGCGGAGGTGCCGTGTGCAGATTGGGGTAAGGGTGTTGTGGGAAATCGTGCGGCGGTTTTCGCCACCGCTTACTCCCGAGATGGAGGTTGCGTACCTCAGAAAAACCATAAGGACAAGAACCTTGTGCTAAGTAAAAGACACGTGATCGCCCAACCACAAGTGTTGATACGTCAACCCCGGTCTAGTAGCTGCTCAAAATCGATTGAACCTCTACAAAAGCGGTTTGGAGGCAAGGTGCGAGTCCATACGGAAGGGTAAGAAGGGTCGTATGGAAGTGGTTATTTTATTTTGAGCCGCACAATAGTAGGCTAAGGTAAGTCAGGAGTAGCCTGAGCTTACTGGGAGGCCTACTAGGTAGAGACTATATAAAGAGTTGAGCAGCGAAAAGCCTTGTTTTCTTAATGTCAGACGTGGAATTAAGAAATCTTGTGGGTAAAGTAGGGCAGCTTTGCAGAGTGAAATAAATGGTATTCGAATACGCCGTGCTTCCGGTTAATGAAGTTGTGTTAATTGGGTGATTCCAACAACAAGGCATAAGTAGTGTTTCTGATGTTGTTAATTTGAGTAATGATGAGACTTTATCTGATAACAGAAAACCCCCTGATCTTTAGGAGCAATTGTTTTAAAGTTTTCTTTGTTTGCAAATAAAATTGCATCCACCTCTTAATAAAACAACTATACTCCCATCCCTAGATAATCCTGGCATATAGCTATATATTACTTTCCACATGTGATTTGGTTGAGTACGGGTTGGAGTACTCGAGCTTGCATAATCTTTCTCAATGATATCGAAGGAAAGAAAGCAAATCAAGATTTCGTGTTAGGTTACGATCGCACTCAAGTGTTCTGTGGAGTTTTCTTGGCTTTTCTGTATGTAAGTTACATTTTGGGCTTGGGCGCCCGTATTGTTATTAAAATTGGCCATTAGGTCTTATTTCAATCAAATTAACTTGTTTTAACTGTGCGTGAGCGAGCTTGATACATCGTTGGGCCGCAATGTAACTCCCGGGCTGTTGCGGGCGTGCGATGTCCCTGTTCCCAAAAGTCGGGGCGTTACGCCGCAAGATTGATCAAGAAGGAAGACCTCGAGAAGTCGGAGCACCTAAAGAACAATTGCTTTGCCATCCGGTGCGGCGTCAACATCATGAAAGACCTCGACACGGTCGTGGAAGAGACGTTCTCAACGTGTCGAAGTCCGACTTGCACACGCACCTCGCCACCTCCTCTCCACCAAGGAAGGCACGGACGTGGTGTTCAACGTCGGCGAGGAGACGTTCGACGCACATACGTGCGTCCTCGCAGCTCGGTCCCCGGTCTTCAAGGCGGAGCTCTTCGGCTTAATGAAGCCCGCAGGTAGAAGTGTCAAGATCGACAACATGGACGCTCGAGCGTTCAACTGTTCAAGGCTCTCCTTCACTTCATATACACGGACACATTGCCGGAGATGGCCGTGCAAGATGTGCCGGCCGTGACTCGGCAGCTACTTGCCGCGGCTGATAAATACCAAGTGGAGAGGCTGAAGTTGGTCTACGAGGACAGGATGAGCAGGCACGTCGACATGAGCTTGGATCAGCAGCATGACCACCACCGTCGTCCATGGTTTATGGGGACGTGCTTGGAGTTTCTCAGTTGTGTTTTTGCTGATTGGTTTTGTTAATCGCTTTTGAAATTTTAGTAGATGAACCTGTGGAATGCATGGATAAATGGATATGATCATCTTGCTCTTTCTACTGCTGAACATAAGTCTCGATCTTACGTGTCCTCGTTCTTTCTATTAAACATCTTAATTACTAGCTGCGTAAGCGCGGCACCACGCCGCGCTAGCTACCGTATGGACCGAAGTAAAAGAGACGGCAATTCGCGAGAAGTTTTTTAAAAAAATTGAGGGCACGCACGTAATTTCGAGAAAACCGAAGGGTTTTTTTGCAAAAAATCGAGGGCCTGTAAGGACCTCTACGTAACTAAACGAGAATCCATACATAATTTTGGAAAGCCACGGGGTGCTATCCAACAAAGGATACGCAATTTCGGTGAAGTTGAGAGTGCTTTTCGAAAAAAAACCAAGTAGAGACCTTTTTACGAGAACGGAGGACCTTTACGCAATTTTAGGAAATACAGGGACTTTTTCACAAAAAAACTGACGTGTCACGGCTCAGCGGCCGGGAACTCTGCCGGCTGTAATATAGGTATGATATGTGTTAATTGTGTGGCTGAACAAATTATTTTTCGTCGCACTTCTAATCTGTTTTGTGTAACACCCTGTGGCCCAACACCCATGTGGGATGAGCACGCATATGTAGCACTTCATTTGAGCTTTCATCTCCACTTCGCGCTAAAGGATTATATTTAACTGGAGGTGCTTCGCTTTTGATCAAATGAAGGCCGAGTGTTACATTCCCCCCATAAATGCCTTATGCCATCGGTATTGTTTTGCCCATAAATGCCCCTTGGTGCATGTCTCATGTGCACATGCGCCCTATGCAGCAAGGGTTAATGCTCTAATACATAACATCCTGCAGCCTAAACTTTTCTAAAAAAATTAACCCCTATGCAGCACAGGCACACATATATATAGCATCTCGCTTCGCCTTTTATCCTCGCTTGCCAAAAGGGTTAAGTTGGAAGTGGTACGATTTAGATTAACAAATATTATATGCTAGTGTAATTCAATATAAACTACAATATGGTACTAAGTGATGGGGTATTACATTTCGGGGTGGAACAACATTGGCGTAAACCACTAGAAAACAATCCAATATACTCAAATACACCATAAATATGCACAACCGGATGTTTACTGCGCACTTGTACTTGCTCACAGAAAGGGAGGTCGTGACTCTTGAATTCTGTTCCTAGCCCCCAGTTATCTTGTGTGCGCGTGGTGTGTTGCTTGCAGAACAATATTTTGCCTACATGAAATCAATTGTCTCTCTATATAAAAAAGACTAAAAAAAAGAGCACGACGTAAAGCATGCATGAACCATGTGCAAATTTTATATTCAGACTCGATACAATTTTTGGGAACGGAAATCGTGTCCTCCGACACAACGCACACGTTCTGACGCCTCGCAGATGTTGCCATAGATCACCTGGACACACACAGGAAGACGACGACACACAGAAGCACACGATGGTTTTTGTGACGCGAACTCAACTTGCGTCCTATTCTCGCTTGTTATCTTTCTGTTATTGACTCAAAACAAATATATCTCAACTCACTCCCTATCACAAGCCACAAAGTAACAGCTCTGACCGCTTGTAACAACAACCTGCATATTACACGTTAAACCTACATGCATGGACATGCAGCACGTCCAACATTTGACGTGACAGACTCTGTTGGGAATAATCCCATATTGGTTGTGGAAGAGGAGAAAGCACAACTTATAAGTGTGGGGGAGCCCCCACCCATTGGACTAGTCTTTTGGGGGGAGAAGGCCTAGTACCACTTATAAGGTTGTTGCTCCGTTGCTCGTGGGCTTGGTTGTGTTCCGCCCATGTGGACTGTGGCCCGGGAGTAAAACCCTACTGACCTAGGTATGCGGCGTGTCCAGATCTAACATTTGGTATCGAGCCTAGGTGCCTAACACCTCCTTGGACCTCATGGTTGTAGATGCGCCCAACCAATGTGTGAGGGGAGATTGTTGGGAATAATCCCACATTGGTTGTGGAAGAGGAAAAAACTAATATGCGGCGGTGCCGCACGCGCGACACCGCGCGCCTCACGCTGCGCCGCTGCGTCGGACACGCGCGGCGGCAGCGGGCGGTGTCGCACGCGCGCACCGTCGCAGGAATTCGCCTCGAAGAGGAGAAAGCACAACTTATAAGTGTGGGGGAGCCCCCACCCATTGGACTAGTCTTTTGGGGGGAGAAGGCCCAGTACCACTTATAAGGTTGTTGCTCCGTTGCTCCGTGAGCTTGGTTATGTTCCGCCCATGTGGACCTGTGGCCCGGGGAGTAAAAACCCGGCTAGACCTAAGTATACGGCCAGGTCCAGATCTAACAGACTCAAAACACAATGAAAACACACACCAACAACTTTGACGTGGAACCAAAATCGTGCAACCAGATTATTATCAACAGCAGACAACTCAAAATTGAAGTCACCGAAATCACCGTCGGCAGCAAGGTCACCGGAGTCGGCTCTGCCCGAGTTGGAGGCTGAGACGTCACTGGCGCACGATTCAAGAAACAAATCTAACTACGAGAAAGTCCGGCTGAAATCCTAACAAAAATTCAGTTGAGTGTTGTATAGTAAATCCATTTGTTTAAAGGGCGAAAAGGTGGAATCCAATACGAAAAATTTGTAATTACATTGTATTAGGATCTAGGACACACCAGCAGACTAGTTTCCATGCACACGTACGGCGATACAATTCTAGTAATTCTCGACTCGACCTAATTCGTTACGTTGGAAGCAACTAAGAACCTGAACATCTGACGTTAGGAGATTTGGAATCCATCTTATGTAACAACAAAATCATTTAATTTCCAATACATATTTGTTTAGTCGTCGTCTTTCTACAAACTTAGCTATACACCTACGCTTCGTTATCCAACCATCAAGCCTTAATTGATCGATCTTGTTCTCTCCTCTCGCCGACGGTGCCATGTCGACCTCCGCGCCTCCCACCGTCAACAAAGCTGCCGACGCGCCGCCGTGTCCCTCGGCCTCGATGATCGTTGTCTCTGAGGCGATTGGGTACCACGTGCTGAAGGTCGAAGGCTACTCGCGAACGAAGATGATGATCGCAACAGGTGATCACGTCAACTCCGGCGAGTTCCACGTCGGTGGCCACACCGCGCATCAACTACTACCCAGCGCAAACCGCTCGAGTTCGCCGACTCCATATCCCTATTTCTCGAGATGACCGGTGCCGCCACGGCCATCGACGACGTCCATGCAGGACTCAAGCTCAGCTTGATTGATCACGCCGGGGAGCCAGTGCAATCATGCAGCTATGTCGGTAAGTACACTTTCACAAAGAAACAAAATCGACGTGGCTTCGCGAGTTTCATCAAGAGGGACGATCCGAGAAGTCGGAGCATCTCAAGGACGATCGCCGCCGTCGGTGCGACCTCACCGTCATCATAAAGGAGCTACGTGTGGAAGAGGTCGCCAAGGTGCCGCCGCTGTCCCGCAACGGCACCTCGGCGAGCTTCTTTCGGCAGCGATCGGACGACGTGGCGCTCAAGGTCGGCAAGGAGACGTTTGTTGCACACCGGTGCATCTTGGCTGCTCGGTCGTCGGTCTTCAAGGCGGAGCTCTTTAGTTCCATGAAAGAGCACACTGCAAGATGTATTGATATCGATGACATGGAGGCCGACGTATTCGAGCATTTCTACAATTCATCTACACCGACGAATCACGGAGATGAACAAGGAAGAAGTGGCGTTGATGGCTCAAGACCGCTTGTCTTGGCGGACAGTACAATATGGAGAGGTCAAGATGATCTGCGAGCACAAGTTGTACAGACACCTTGATGTAAACACGCGGCGATAACCTTGGCGTTGGCGAGCAAAGCATCATTGCCCACGGCTTAAGTAGGCGATCTTCGGGTCCCGACCGCCACCAAGTTGAGAGCGATCGTGGCAAGCGGTGGTTATGAGCATCTAACGACAAGTCGCTCATCTATAACCACGAAACTTGTTGCCAAGATCGCCGCGCTTTGGACTTAGTAAGGAATTAAAAGCGCAGGAGACGCGCCATCCTGCTATTTCATCTACTTTTTTTCTCGGTTTTCTGAATTTTCCTAGTTGTGTATGTTTTTGGAATAAACATCGTGAGTTTGTTGAACAAAGATGTATACCAATGCATGTGCAACATCTTAGCGATATACTCACGAATGAGTTTGCTTAATCTATCTTGCTGATTGAAAGAAAAGGTTAACATGATCGTGTTCTTCTTCCTATGCTAATTGATCAACGGATTTGCTACACCAATATTGAACCGACGCGACCTGTCCTCCGGCCGCGTACCACGACGCGGGGAGAGCGGCGAGTGCAGGAGCCACGCCGGTGAGGCAGACGCGGCGGGATTGTGGCGCGCGGGGGTCCGCGAGCGCGAGGACATGCACGGCAACGTGGGATGCGCTTTGTGGGTGAGCGTGGAGGACGTCTGCGCGGGGCGCGCGCGTGGCTCGTTGGCTAGCAGGTGGGTGTGACGGGAAGCTGGCCTTTACTTGGCCCCACACGGAGCAAATTCTGCTGCTGAGGCCCTGCACCAGATTTTGCCACGTGCTATTAGCACAAATCTTGAAGCACAGCATGCCTCGTGCTCCTCGTCGCCTCCTGCGTAGCGCATCAGCCGCCAACGTGCCCCCATCCAACCCCCCATAGATTCTAGCAGCAGTAGGGGTGGTGAGTCCAGAGAATAAGGTGGCAGCGTAGCTACCCAAAGGAAGTTGAGCCTGAGGAGTTCTCCGCGCCGTCGTGCCCTTCTCTTGGGAGCACCGTCTGGAGGCACAACAACTACTCCCATCGAGTCATAGCACTCGCCGGTCCATGCCACTACTGTGCTCACTGGACGCTGCTGCCTCCTACGCGCTCCTTGCCGGACGCCGCGGCGCTCGACGAACGCCGCTGCCGCCATGCGCTAGCCGGCCGCCGCCGCCTCCGCAGGCTCCTTAGCCCATGCCACTGTAGCAAATAATCCTGACTTGGTCAGGTTTTGTCTTCAGTCGAACAGAGTTTTGTAGGACCGAAATGGCGACAGAGGGGGGGTGAATGTCGACTTTTAAAAATCGTCCCCAAGGAGCCCACAAAATTTTCAATTCTCCGATAGCTATAAAAGGCTATGAAGACGATGATTTGAGGTCTCTGTAAATCTCAAACAAGTTTGTCAAACGACTGAAGGACAAAGCCAATTAAGAGTTTTGCTGAGGACAAGAATTAAAGCATAGACAAGCTTGTCAACACAGAATAGCCGACAATGAAGAGCATGACTACCAAGACAAAAGGACACTCGGATCAAACGCAAAGGCCAACAAAAGAAATCAAAACTGAAAAGAAAAGGTGGGAAAGTAAAATCAGAATCGCTCTAGACAACAAATCGGACATGGCGAGAGAGAGTTAAAGAGATCGAGCAACCGCCGAACGAGATTGCGGCAAGACTTAATTTCAGCGGTTTGGCGGATTAAAAGCAGCTGAAAATGGCAAGAATCGGTGCTGGCGAAAAGCATCAAGGACCTATTTTGATGCTGCAATTAACAACATAATTATTGCCGATAGCAATTAATTCACTAGCAGTCACTAAAATAAATAGAGCAAAAGAATGTGCTGCCCAGAGGAGTCTCTCTCTTGCCGAAAGAACTAGTAACACAAGGAAAAATAGCACTAGAAGCACAATCTCAAAAACAACTCACGGAAGCCATCCCATCAGGAAGAGAAAAAGAAAGACCAAAAAAATATCAAGACAAAGGAAGCAATCACATCCTGCGTGAGAGGCATTAAATGAACAAGTAATCCCAAGAAAGATAAAAGGATCAAGAGCCCGATGTGCTTCCAAACAAAGATTCTACTGAAGATAGCAATTCCATGAAGAGAGGAACAAGTAATCACATCACCAAACAAGGTCTCCAATATTGAAATATAGGAAGAGAGATGAATGATTATATATGTGTTCTTACAACTCTCTCAAATCCCTCTCATTTCTCATGCTCATTTCATTGCATGGAGAGAACCTAATAAAAACCCTAACTCTTACATCCACTCTCTCGAAAATTTCAGCACACATCTCCCTCTCCTTTTATAGCCACTCACTAATGGGTTTGCACATGCTTTACCCATTAGGCCTTCCAACAACTCGGCGCTTTATCCAAACCCGCTTCCTTTTGTGAGCCCTGCGTTTTTACCGAAACGCCCCTCGCGCACCTTCTAGGAAGCTTCCTCGTTCCTTGCCTCGCAAGCCACGCAGCTTCGCCGTCTTCGGCACACCTCGACCGTTCTGACCTCAGCGCCACCTGCGCCTAGTCTGGTCCATCGTGCCTCGCCACGACTCCACCTCGAGTCCACGTCGTCTTCGACATATCCCGACCATTCTGACCTCAGCGCCACCTGCGCCTAGTCCGGTCCTCCGTGTCTCGCCACGACTCCACTCGATGTCCTGCAGCCACACAGACAAGAAACACGCCAAATAGCACCGCCGACACATGAAAGCGTAAATACCATCATACTTACCACGATGAAGTCCAAACCGCCGAATCATCGGAATATGCGCCCTAATCCCATACGACCAAGTTTGACCAAAGTCCGACCGAGCCCGATTGCGCCATGCAACGTCAAGGTCCGAACCACCCAAACCAAACTCGACTGACCTAAACCGATGTCAATTACTCATCATACACATGTGGTCACATCCACATGGTCCAACAATCTCCCCCTTGATGAGTATATTGACAAACTCCGAAAAAGCGCAAAGTTGAGTTTGAGTTTGAAGAATCCAACATGGTCCAAAGAATGAAAATGAAACTTGACCATGTCGACAGAAAGACCACTAGAGCAACAACTGAAAGAGCAAATTGTTCTCCAAAGCTCTAAGATGATCCCAACTAGCTTTTTCTACCACTATTCTCCCCCTTTTGGCAATAAACACATCAAGGATGCAAAGGCGAGAATATGACATGTCAAAGGATGAAATGGCTGAAGTTTGATTATTCGAAGCATTTAGAGCCATGAGAATTATCCAATATGACCAACAAGTACTACACCAAGCCATAACTGAATAAACGCTATCTAGATCATGACAACATATATATAAGCCAGCTAGAGCACATAGATGACAATCTGAAAATGAGGTGCATTATGTGAGCAAGTCAAGTCATCAAAGAGCAAAGTCTAGCTAGAGACATCCAAGGATGATGCAGGCCATGTCAATAAGCTAAGCGTAACTACGAAGCTCAAATAGAGTCCAAAGAGAATGCTATATACTCAAGAATGCAACATTTGTTAAAGTACTTGGTTCTTGTTGTAGCTTAAGCAAATTGAGCACAAATGACATATTTTCTTTTGAAATTCATGGTTGTTGCCAACCAGATTTTGTTTTATCATGTGCTAGACCTCAAGCCTTATGCGACTACTTCAAGCGATAAGCTTAAGAAGATAGTCTAGGTCATCCAAAACTCCCCCTAAGTTCATGCCAAGTGCAATGGCAAGCCGTCTCATAGGAGAGAATTGGTGAGATCAGTTTTTTCGCACAGAAAGAGATCTTTTTGCTTTTTAACATGTTGTACTAACTCATGCATCATCAAGAGACTAAAATAGCTCAATCTAAGGCTCAAATAGAGATTCAAGCTCAACTTAGCCTATTTGACATGGCATGAATCATAAAAGGATCGCTAAAGCAAGACTAGACTCAAATGTGAGCATGACAAGTTTTAATTCAAGTTGAGCAAGTTTAATTAACTTATCATGGCAAAGGCTAGTCTATACAATATGAAGTCATGATAAATCTAGCAAATGAAGCAAAAATCATGGCAAGGTGTAAAGCATTGTAAGCATGTCATAATAGGATAAAAATCAGGGCTCAATGTAGTTATATGACAATGCGAAATGCTAAAATGCAAGAAAATCCAGCTCCCCCTCAACATGAGATGCAACTTTTAGTTCAAGTTGAGTTATGTCAGTATTAAGCTCCAGAAGCTCCCAAATGAACTCCCTCTGAACCAAAGCAATAAAATCGAGAAGCTAGCAAGAAAACAGCAAACATGCAGTCCTTAAAGCATAGATAAGATAAAGAGGCAACTATGGCTTAGACTGACTCTCATCTACCCCATATGACACTAGGACTATTAGACCGGTAATCTACCTCACTAGGGAGCAAACACGTACCCTGTCTACCTAAGGGTGGCCCGACCCTTGCTAGAACCTAGAAGTAGTGAGTGGGCTCAACCTAGTGAGAGAAGAGAAGCAGCTAATAGAGCAAGATCCTAGATCATAAGATAAGAGCAAAGAGTCCAAGCAGCTAGACGAGAAGACCACTCTAACCTATGCTAGAAGGACTAAACCCAAAGCACCCCAAATGCAATGCAACAGTAAGGAGTAAAAGCATAATCAATATGGTAAAGCAGTAAAGTACAAACTCCCCTTCACAGCAGCCCATAAGGACAAACCACCCCAAGCTCTCCCCACAGAGCTGAAAACCTCGAACTATCCAATGGCTTGGTAAAGATATCAGCCAACTGGTGGTCACTCTCCACAAACTGGAGCACTATATCACCCTTCTCTACATGGTCTCTAAGGAAGTGATAGCGAATATCAATATGCTTGGTCCGGGAGTGCTGCACTGGGTTCTTGGCAATATTAATCGCAGAAGTGTTATCACAAAAGAGTGGAACACTATCTATGACTAACCCAAAGTCCCGCAGGGTCGAGGCCATCCAAAGCACCTGGCTACAGCAACTAGCTGCAGCAACGTACTCGGCCTCTGCGGTGGATCAGGTAACACCGATCGCTTCCTAGAAGACCAGAAACGAGAGAGGTGCCAATGAATTGGCAAGTGCGAAGTGCTCTTCCTATCTATCCTACACCGCAAAGTGCGCATCCGAGAAGGCTCTCAAGGAAAGACAGGACGAGGAAGAGTACCAGATACCATAGTCAATGGTAGCTCGAAGGTACCAAGAATGCGCTTTATCGCTCGGGCGGTGTGAAACGCGAGGAGAAGCTCAAACCGAGCACAAAGACACACAGAGAAAGTGTATGTCCGGTCTCGAGGCGTTGAGGTACAAGAGGGAGCCGATCATACTCCTATACTCCTTCTGATCAACTGGCTCGCCATCCTCATCTGGGTCGAGTGAAGCTGAGGTAGCCATTGGAGTAGACACCGGCTTACCATCACTCATATCGAAGCGCTCAGAGGTCTCGAGTGTACTTGCCTTGATGCAAGAAGGTACCCTCCCGAGTTCGCTAATTTGGAAGCCAAGGAAGAAGCTCAACTCGCCCATCATGCTCATCTCAAACTTCGAGCTCATGACATCGGAAAACTGGGAAACGAGAGCATGCGAGGAGCCGCCAAAAATGATGTCATCGACATAGATCTGGACGAGCAGAAGGTCATTGCCATGTCGGCGAATGAACAAGGTCTTGTCTACTCTACCCATCTCGAAACCATGACTCAACAGTAGGACTTAAGCCTCTCATACCAAGCTCTGGGGCTGCTTAAGTCCATACAACGCTTTGGAAAGCTTGAAGACATGGTTAGGGTATTTGGGGTTTTCAAACCAGAGGTCAGTTCGACATAGACTTCTTCCTCAATGAACCCATTAAGGAAGGCACTCTTGACGTCCCATCCGTACAGCTTGAAACCCTTAGATGCCGCAAAGGCAAGAAGAATTCTAATGGCCTCAAGTCGAGCTACAGGCAAAGGTCTCCTCAAATCCGCACCCTCAACCCGGGAGAACCCCGAGCTACCGCCTAGCCTTGTTTCAATAACCACTCCATCCTCGCTCTGCTTGTTTTGAACACCCACTTAGTCCCAATGACATTGTGACTCGCGGGGCTCGACAAGCGACTGCACCTTGTTTCTCTCGGTTTTTCTAGCTCCTCATGCATGGCATTGACCCAAGACTCATCGGAAAGAGCATGAGAAACATCCTTGGGCTCAAAGGAGGCAATGAAAGCGAGAATGGAGACAGAATGAGATAAGCCGATTTTGAGCGGTAACACGCTCGAACAGTCTCCAATCATCCGCTCGTAGGATGCCTTTTACGGATATGTCGGGAGGTCCAGGATGAGATGAAGAAGTGGCCTCTACCTCGTGAGTCGACGAGGTAGGAACAGAGCCACTAGCTCCAGAGGAAGCGAAGGCATGGGTGGGTCACCGAGGTGCGGTGGAAGACGGTACCTCAAGGGGTGGATAAGGGACCGGATCGGGTAGACAAACCTCATCTCCATCGTCCTCGCCATCCACGAAGATGGTCTCGGACGCTCTAAAGAACTCGAGATATCAGGCCTAGTCCCGGACCGGCCTCATCAAAGGTCACCTCACGAGTCTCTACCAATTTGCTAGACTCGCAGCCTCCGCACTCTATAAGCCCGCGAAGAAGGCGAGTAACCTAGAAAGATACCATCACAAGAACGTGACTCGAACTTGTCTAGGTTCCCGGACTTCAGAATGAAGCACTTGCAACCAAACACACGAAAATGAGAGACGCTGGGCTTTCGCCCGTATCTCAACTCATAAGAAGTGCGTGCAAGTGTGCCCAAGAAAACTCGATTTGAGACATGGCACGCGGTGGCTATAGCCTCACCCAAAACTTCCGCGGTGTAGAGTACTCATCAAGCATCGTCCCGCCATCTCGACCAAGGTGCGGTTCTTTCTCTCCACAACGCCATTTTGCTGTGGGGCGTGCGGAGGAGAACCGATGCTCTACACTGTCTCACCACAGAAACTCTCGAAGTAGGAATTCTTGAACTCCGTGCCATTGTCACTGCGGATTGCTCGTAAGGCACCCGGGAGCTCAACAGAAAGCCTACTGAAAAGACCTTGGAAATGTGAAAACGTCTCATCCTTCGAGGCCAAGAAAAACACCCAAGAATACCTCGAGAAGTCATCGACTCACGATAAGAACATACCACTTCCTCTCGCTGATCGCACTCGAGCCGGTCCCACTGTATCCATGTGGAGCAGCTGTCCCGGTGCATCTGTCATAGTAACTGTGACCGGAGGGTGAGAAGCGGCAACCATCTTGCCGTGTCGGCATGGAGCACAAACTAGATCTTTGACCATCTTGAGTTTCGGTAGATCACGAATGAGATCGTGGCCGCTAACTCGAGTCAAATGGACAAATCCAATATGACCAAGTCTCCTATGCCAGAAAGTCAGATCGCGGGACTCCGAAGCAACCAAACACCGGAGAGGATCACCAGAAGACTCAGAAAAATCAGCACGAAAGATCCTCCCATAACGTGAAATCCCGCAAACCAGACTACCCGAAGAGTCAATAATTTTGCAAGCATTTTTCTTAAAGCTCACCTCATAACCGTCATCGGTAAGCTGAGAAACCGAAAGCAAATTATAACGCAGCTTACTAACCAAGGCAACATCCTTAAGAATAAAAGAGGCATTAACACGCACAGTACCTTTGGCGATAACGCGCCCAGACGAAGCGTCTCCGAAGGTGATCATCTCATCACCTGGAGCGCGGGCTAGGGAGGAGAACCAACGGGAGTCTCCGGTCATATGACGAGAACAACTGGAGTCTACAAGCCAAACCTTCTCCTTCCCTACCCGGCGAACCTGAGTCAACAGGAGAGTAAAGTCTCGATCTCGGGTAAATCAAAAGTGATTTTGGCACCCATCTTGAACAACACGCCGAGCGGATGAAGTAGTCAAGCACGACTGACCTCTATCTACCCTACGCTCCCTGTGACTCAAAGAAGCAGAAGGTCCGTGAGTAGACCTGAAGCTGTTGCGGGGTCCGACTGCTACGGGAGAGTGAGTCAGAACACCGGCAACACGCTGATCACGCCGCGGGTAGCTGTCTCGACGGGGGAAACGAGATGTACCCTCAGGGCGGCGGAAGTCACGACCAAGAGCAGCATGAGGACGAAAACCAGAAGACTCAGAAAAACCAAGTCCTCGATGCTGCCCAAACCCATCAGAAGACACAAGCCTAGTCCTCGTGCTGGCCTTAGGTGCACTCAGAGTCTGAGGCTAACCCTGAATATGCCTAAGAGACTCAACATAGTCCCTACGCGCGATCCTGACGTGCCTGAAGCAACGATCGATCGTATGTCCATCCTTCTGACAGAAGGTGCAATGATACTTCGCCTTCTGGGAGGCAGAAGTAGCATGAGATGGCTTCGCCTTCTGAGAGGTCAAGCTGCAGTGGACTCACCTTCTCGCCGATATCCCTTGGACAAAGCCCGCTGATTTGAATTTAACCTCATCAGATCTGGGCTCGACCTCGATCACACCTCCTACTATAGGTCAGAGAATAGCAGGTGGATGCTTCCTCATATCCTCATAAAAATCGTATCCTAGACCTTGATTGAACTTGCAAATCTTGGATTGGTCTAGAATAAGATTAAGCTTCTTCTTGCCGCCTACAAATCTCTCAAGAGTGTTCATAAGATACTGACACTCCCGGAAGAGAGAGGTGCAAGAAGAGCAGGGGGAAGAGGGAACAACAGGAGGTAAGGAAGCAGATGAAGAACCAATGGCAGAGGAACGAATGGCTTGTGCACGCACACCACTCGTAATGGACAGTCCCATCGCTAACAAAGTTGGTTCACGTCTCTAAGCTGCCTCAACCTTACCCCAGGGCTTCTCCCCTTCTCAAAGACAGACAATACAAGCGGATGGTGGCTTCTCTAGTAGGTCCTTAGTTAGCTTCACACATTTCTCATCCAATGCAACCAAGTCAGATTTTAGTTTGTTACAATTAATGCATGGTGAGCTAACAGGTCCTTAGAAGCATACTTGAGCCAACTTCCTATCATGATCAATCATATCTTGAAACTGTTTGGAGACAGCTTCAAGTTCAGCAGTTAACTTAGGACAGTTCAAGCAGGAATCAATCGGCTCAAGAAGAGAGGCTTGTAGTTCAGCAATTTTATGATCTGCCCGTTTTAGGTTCATCTTCAAGTTATTGCAATTTTCACAAGATTCGGGCAGATCAAGGAGCATGGTATAAGGTCCTCTAGCAGCAATGTCCTTATCCTCACATGAGGTGGGAGGAGTAGTCTCATCAGTAGTAAGAAGAGTAACAGCCATCCTACTCAACTCTAATTCGGCAAGCAGACTAACATTCTCCACCTTAACAATATCAAGCTCGGAGGACAAACTATCATGCGAGGTCCTTAATTTCTCCATATCACCCAGCAAAGCAGAGCATGTATCACAATCATCACGGGAGGGAGCAGATATAAGTGAAGTAAGCTCCCGTGATAATCTATCTACTTCCTTCTCTAACTCGGTACACCTAGCCCTAGCTCTAGCATGAAAACCACCTAGCTTAAGAAAAGCATCATTAAGCTGGTCATAAGAAGGGAGTACCTCATCCGAGTCGGAGTACAGCTCGCTGTCGCTGAGTTCGCCCTCGAGGGCCATGAAGCACATCCCGGAGAAGTCGTCGCCGCCATCCTTGGGCACTTGGTCACCCGCCCCGTCGTCGTCGCTCCATCCCTCCACCTCGCTGAGGTCGAGGTCGTCGAAGGCGGTGAGGACGCGGTGGAAGAGCTTCTTGGCCTTCCCGAAGTTGCGGAACGTCTTCTTGCCTTGGGCATTGACTGGAGGCTTCTTGTTGCGGTTCTTGTCGGTGTAGTCGTTCTTGCCCGAACCGCCGTAGTCAGCTTTGCCCTTCTCGGTTTGGGGCGGTTGCTCGAATGTGGTTGGGGCCACCACACTCGAAGCAAATCACGGTCCTCCCTCTTCTCGTCCCTCCTCCTCTTGTAAGCATGGGAGAACTTCCGAGCTAGGAGGGCGATTGCTCATCCTCGAGCTGCTCTAACCGATCATCGATTCGCCACACAGAGCAAGGGAGAAACCACACAAATAATCGATGAACAACCGTAAGCGGCCGATCGGTGACTAGAGCCATCGATCGTGACTTCGACTTGCGAGAGACAATGTCAATCTCGTGAGTCTTGAGACGCGAGTATAGCGCATCAAGAGTCAAAGTCGAGAGGTCCGTGGTGTCCTTGATGGTAGTCACCTTCATCTCCCAAACACGCAGATCGAGTGCAGTGAGCATCTGTCGAGCGTTATCCGAGTCGGAGTATGTGAGACCGACGGCTCGGAGGTTGCTCAGAATCTTGTGAAAACGCGCAAAACACTCATCAAGGGACTCGCCAACAGCATTTCAAACTTGTTGTAATCTCGCTTGAATCGTCTGTCTCACCGCCTTAACTGGTGGTGCCTCATGGTATGCATCGAGAGTCTCCCAGATATCGAAGGCGGACGAAAGATGAGAGATGCGGTCAAACTCACTACGACTCAGGCCCTGAATGATGATGTTCCTTGCCTTAGCGTTTGCCTCAACATCAGCCATATTCCCGGCATTGATGTTCTCATCGGCAGGAACAACGAACCGACCTTGACCTTGCGCGGATGGCGTACCCACAGGCCTGGATGTATGTCTCCATTCGCTCTTCCGAAGGGTAGTCGATGCCATCGAAAACGGGCGGCTTGGTCGAGTACTTGTCCGTCGCCATGGCTCTTGAGACCGGTTAAGATCTATTGATTAGAGCTAACCGGCTCTGATACCAATTGTAGGACCGAAATGGCGACAGAGGGGGGGTGAATGTCGACTTTTAAAAATCGTCCCCAAGGAGCCCGCAAAATTTTCAATTCTCCGATAGCTATAAAAGGCTATGAAGACGATGATTTGAGGTCTCTATAAATCTCAAACAAGTTTGTCAAACGACTGAAGGACAAAACCAATTAAGAGTTTTGCTGAGGACAAGAATTAAAGCATAGACAAGCTTGTCAACACAGAATAGCCGACAGCAGTGAACAGACTACCAAGACAAAAGGACACTCCTGGATCAAACTGCAAAGGCCAACAAAAAGAAATCAAAACTGAAAAGAAAAGGCTGGGAAAGTAAAATCGGTAACTGCTTTAGACAACAAATCTGGACACGGCAGAGAGAGTTAAAGAGATCGAGCAACCGCGAACAGATTGCGGCAAGACTTAATTTCAGCGGTTTGGCGGATTAAAAGCAGCTGAAAATGGCAAGAATCGCTGGCGAAAAGCATCAAGGACCTATTTTGATGTCGCAATAGAACAACATAATTATTGCCGATAGCAATTAATTCACTAGCAGTCACTAAAATAAATAGAGCAAAAGAATGTGCTGCCCAGAGGAGTCTCTCTCTTGCCGAAAGAACTAGTAACACAAGGAAAAATAGCACTAGAAGCACAATCTCAAAAACAACTCACGGAAGCCATCCCATCAGGAAGAGAAAAAGAAAGACCAAAAAAATATCAAGACAAAGGAAGCAATCACATCCTGCGTGAGAGGCATTAAATGAACAAGTAATCCCAAGAAAGATAAAAGGATCAAGAGCCTGATGTGCTTCCAAACAAAGATTCTACAGAAGATAGCAATTCCATGAAGAGAGGAACAAGTAATCACATCAGCCAAACAAGGTCTCCAATATTGAAATATAGGAAGAGAGATGAATGATTATATATGTGTTCTTACAACTCTCTCAAATCCCTCTCATTTCTCATGCTCATTTCATTGCATGGAGAGAACCTAATAAAAACCCTAACTCTTACATCCACTCTCTCGAAAATTTCAGCACACATCTCCCTCTCCTTTTATAGCCACTCACTAATGGGTTTGCACATGCTTTACCCATTAGGCCTTCCAACAACTCGGCGCTTTATCCAAACCCGCTTCCTTTTGTGAGCCCTGCGTTTTTACCGAAACGCCCCTCGCGCACCTTCTAGGAAGCTTCCTCGTTCCTTGCCTCGCAAGCCACGCAGCTTCGCCATCTTCGGCACACCTCGACCGTTCTGACCTCAGCGCCACCTGCGCCTAGTCCGGTCCATCGTGCCTCGCCACGACTCCACCTCGAGTCCACGCCGCCTTCGACACATCCCGACCATTCGACCTCGCCGCCACCGCACCTAGTCCGGTCCTCCGTGTCTCGCCACGACTCCACTCGATGTCCTGCAGCCACGCACAAGAAACACGCCAAATAGCACCGCCGACACATGAAAGCGTAAATACCATCATACTTACCACGGATGAAGTCCAAACCGCCGAATCATCGAATATCGCCCTAATCCCATACGACCAAGTTTGACCAAAGTCCGACCGAGCCCGATTGCGCCATGCAACGTCAAGGTCCGAACCACCCAAACCAAACTCGACTGACCTAAACCGATGTCAATTACTCATCATACACATGTGGTCACGTCCACATGGTCCAACACAGTATGTGTTGCGTTGTCGTTTTTTCGTCAGTTAAGTAGCTAGCGCAGGATGCGCAGAGTTGGGCGAAGTGGCATCCGGCAAAATAGGATCGAAGCCATTCGTTTAGCGTATTCAGTTGGGTCAGTTGTAATGAGTTAGTTATTGTATTCACTTTGCATTCAGTGAAAGACACACGAAAATTGCCCCAAGATTTCTGTGTTCCTCTCGGTTTTATTCCCACCAAAATACTTTTCGCTCTCGAAAATCCACAAATCTGCAGATTGCTTTGTGCGTGTTGATTCCTGGGAGTCTCCCAACAAGTGGTATCAGAGCCACACACGCACAAGTGACTGCAAAACAAATCCATGGCGCTCTCCACGCAGCAAAGAACCGAAAGCGCGGTGTGCCGTATCAATGTCCGTGCCGACGGGGTAAACTACACCTCCCGGGCAATCCGGATGGAGGCGTTGATGGATGCCCAGGGCATCCGGGAGGCGGTGGAGCCGCCGCCGCACGGCGGTAGATCGAAGAAGGACAAATTGGCAAGGGCTTTCATCTTCCAGCGCACCAAGACGTCTTTGCTGCAGTTGCGAAGAAGAAATCTGCAAAGGAGATCCGGGACGACCGAAGACAAGGTACCTCGGCGCCACCGTGCGAAGGCACGGTTCGGACGTTGGAGAACGAATTCAAGACCTTGCAGATGAAAGAGGGGAGACGGTGGATGATTTCACGGAAGCTCAGCGCATTGGCGAAGTTTAGCTCACTTGGAGAACCTCTCGAAAGAATCGCCCTAGTGAAGAAAATTCTCGATTCTATGCCAGATAAATTCCTTCACTTAGTAGCTTCAATAGAACAATGTTCGGATCTAGAAACCATGTTGTTTGAAGAAGCAATTGGGAGGCTGAAGGCTTATGAAGAGCGCCTTCGTCTCCGGGCGAATGGAGATGGTCACCTTCTGTTGACTCAAGCAGAATGGGAGGCGAGGCAAAAAGGAAAGTCTGGTGACTCTTCATCTAGCAACAGAGGTAGAGGAAATGGCAAGCCGGAGTGGCGAGGTCGTGGAAGAGGAAGAAGCCAAGGGCGTGGTCGTGGCAGATCTGACAATGGTGGCTCAAAGAAGGAAGGGACAGGAAATCCATCTGCAAAGAAGGATAAGAGCCATATAAAGTGCTATTCTTGTGAGAATTATGGGCATTATGCCTCTGAATGTCGGAGTGGTAAACGAAAAGATGAAGAGGTAAACCTTACCAGTACGCAAGAGGATCAGCCTGCCTTGCTATTGTCGGTCTGCACACAGCAACTGAATGAGACAGTTTTGCTGAATGAAGGGGAGCTTCAGTCAGAGAAGTGTGCAGCAGAGATGAAAATAGATGATGATATTTGGTTTTTGGACAATGGGGCCACAAACCACATGACTGGCAAGAAAACTCACTTTGCAGAGCTGGATGAAAGCATTGTTGGGAGAGTCCGATTTGGGGATGGATCCACAGTACCAATTAAAGGAAGAGGGGCAGTTCTGTTGGAATGCAAAAATGGTGAACAAAGGCTGATCACAGGGGTCTACTTCATTCCTAGCCTACACACAAACATCTTGAGTCTGGGACAGCTGACCGAGGATGGCTGCAGAATAGTGATGTTTGGAAATCATCTATGGATGTATGACAGAATGGACCATTTGCTCATGAAGGTTCAGAGGTCTGAAAATAGGCTGTACAAGAATAAGTTGTGCACAGTAGCTCCAGTATGTCTTGCCATCAGTTTGGATGAAGAAGCATGGCTATGGCATGCTAGATTGGGCCATTTGAACTTCCATGCGATGAAACAAATGGTTGCAAAAGACATGGTCAGAGGAGTGCCTAGGATAGACCATCCAACCCAAGTCTGTGAAGGGTGTCTTATAGCAAAGCAAAGCAGACTACCCTTTCCTTTGCAGGTTGATTACAGAGCCAGCAGCCCATTGGAGATGATTCATGCTGATCTGTGTGGACCCATAACCCCTCAAACAGCTGGAGGTAACCGGTATTTCTTCCTATTAGTGGATGACTATAGCAGGTTCATGTGGGTGTACATACTCAAAACCAAAGACCAAGCTTTTGCGGCATTCAAGAAATTCCAAGCTCTGGCAGAAGGAGAAATGTCCCAGAAGGTGAGGTGCCTGAGAACAGATAGAGGTGGAGAGTTTGTATCTCAGAGTTTCATGGAGTACTGTGAGCTGAAGGGAGTGCAAAGACACTTAACAGCACCATATACCCGCAACAAAATGGTGTGGTAGAGCGTCGCAATCGGACAGTTCTTGCTACCACGAGAAGCCTGCTCAAGTCTATGTCAGTACCGGGGAAGCTGTGGGGAGAAGCAGTGCGGCATGCAGTATATATCCTCAATCGAGTCCCAACAAAATCAGTGAAAGAAGCCACACCTTATGAGGTTCTGAGAGGGAGGAAGCCAGCTCTAGGACATCTCAAGATTTTCGGGTGTATTGCATATGCAAAAGTGCCATCAAACCAATTGAGCAAATTGTCGGACAGAAGCAAAAAGTTAGTATATCTTGGACCTGAGCCCGGAAGCAAGGCTCACAGGTTATTTGACCCTCAAAGCTGCAGATTGCATGTAAGTAGAGATGTCGTATTTGATGAAAAGAAGAAATGGAGCTGGGAAGAATCTCAGACTGTAGACGGGACTGAAAATGCAAACTGGTCTGACTTCATCAGAGCGAGAACCCAAAATGCAGTATACTGCATCGCAACCGCAGATGGCCAAGAGGAGAGCTACACAGCTGGTCCTGCAGGTGATGGTAGTCATGGGAATGACAACATAGAAGGAGAAGAGTCAATACAGCAAGATGGGACAGATCTGCCGAATCTGTCACCGATGGCTCAAAATATGTCTCCTTCACATGATGGCCAGCCGTCAGCAGACAAGTGGTAGAAAGTGATGGGGAGGTTGATTCATCCACCTACGATGCAACACCTGTTAGGGGTTTCAGGTCTTTGGCAGATATCTATGAAGAATCTCAAGTACAAGACCTTGAACCAGAACAACTACTATTGATGGCAGAGGAACCGGCAAATTTCAGAGAAGCTGCAGGAAGGAAAGAATGGGAAGAGGCAATGCAAAGTGAAATTGAGTCAATTGAGAAGAACAAGACTTGGAGTCTTACAGAGTTACCTGCAGGACACAGACCAATTAGTTTAAAATGGGTCTTTAAACAAAAGAAAGATGCTGATGGGAAGGTAGTCAAGCACAAAGCTAGGCTGGTAGCTAGAGGATTTGTGCAGAAGAAAGGGGTTGATTATGAGGAAGTATTTGCCCCTGTTGCCAGAATTGAAATAGTGAGAATGTTGCTTGCCCTGTCAGCTCGAGAGGGGTGGTCAGTGCACCATCTTGATGTAAAAACTGCATTTCTCAATGGTGAGTTAACTGAGGATGTTTATGTAACACAACCAGAGGGGTATGTTGCAGCAGGCAAAGAGCAGATGGTGTACAAGCTTTCAAAAGCTTTATACGGTCTGAAGCAAGCACCAAGAGCATGGAACATCCGTCTTGACAAAACCCTGAAGAGCATTGGTTTCCAGAAGTGTCCTCAAGAGCAGGCAGTATACAGACGCAACTCAGGTAACAATGTTGTCATTGTGGGAGTATATGTTGATGACCTGCTAGTCACAGGAACCAGTGAAGAGGAGATCCAGCAGTTCAAGAAGCAAATGGAGAAGGAGTTCGAAATGAGTGACCTCGGGGTCCTCTCTTACTACCTTGGGATCCAAGTGGAGCAGAACTGCAAAGGGATTGTACTGAAACAGGAGGGATATGCGAAGAAATTACTGCAGCAAGCAGGAATGTGGGAATGTAATCCAACGAAGTATCCCATGGAACCAAAGCTCAAGCTGACAAAAGATGAGGAAGGAATCCCAGTGGATGCGACTGAATATAGGAGCCTGATTGGAAGTCTCCGATACTTAACACATACAAGACCCGACATCAGTTTTGCTGTTGGTATGGTCAGTCGCTATATGGAATCACCCAAGCAGTGCCACCTTCAAGCAGTGAAACATTTACTGAGGTATGTAAAAGGAACATTAAGTTTCGGCATTGCATATCGCAGAGGAGGAGAAGGAGAGATCTTGGGATACAGTGATAGTGATCTCGGGGGTGATCTTGACGAAAGGAAGAGTACCACTGGACTAGTATTCTATTTTGGAGGAGGCCCAGTGGCGTGGTGTTCTCAGAAACAGAAGACGGTGGCGCTATCCTCCTGTGAATCTGAGTTTATGGCTGCTACGGCTGCTGCCTGTCAAGCAGTTTGGTTGAGAAATCTAGTCAGTGAGTTGACTGGACAAGAACCAAAGAAGGTGGTGCTAAAAGTAGATAACAAATCTGCTATAGCACTCATGAAGAATCCAGTTTTTCACGGGAGGAGCAAGCATATAGATACCCGCTTCCACTTCATACGGGAATGCGTTGATCAAGGTTTCATCTCAGTTGAGCATGTGAGCAGCGAGATGCAGCGTGCAGACATCCTGACAAAAGCCTTACCAAGAGTAAAATTTGCAGAGATGAGAGAGCTACTGGGAGTTCAAGAGCTCTCTGGTTGAGTCAGGATTAGGGGGGAGTGTGTAGCAAATAATCCTGACTTGGTCAGGTTTTGTCTTCAGTCGAACAGAGTTTCAGTATGTGTTGCGTTGTCGTTTTTTCGTCAGTTAAGTAGCTAGCGCAGGATGCGCAGAGTTGGGCGAAGTGGCATCCGGCAAAATAGGATCGAAGCCATTCGTTTAGCGTATTCAGTTGGGTCAGTTGTAATGAGTTAGTTATTGTATTCACTTTGCATTCAGTGAAAGACACACGAAAATTGCCCCAAGATTTCTGTGTTCCTCTCGGTTTTTATTCCCCCACCGAAAATACTGTTCTGTCTCTGAAAATCCACAAATCTGCAGATTGCTTTGTGCGTGTTGATTCCTGGGAGTCTCCCAACAGCCACTACTGCCACACAGGTCCACGCCACCAACGCCTCGCGCTCGCCGGACGTCGTCCGTGCTTGGCGAACGCCACCACCGCCACGCGTTCGCCGCCCGCCGTTGCCGCCGCGCTCCCTGGTCCACGCTACCACCGCCTCGCGCTCACCGAACGCCACCGCGCTTGCTCGACGCCGTCCCCTCCACGCGTTCGCCAACCCAGGGAGCCGCGTGTGCTGGGTCCGGCGCTCAACCGATACAAGGGCGACGCGGCGAAACTAGCTCCTCCGTCTCCATAGCCTATCTCAGGTTCGCCGGTGCTTGAGTTGCTGGCCTAGACGGTGGTGGCGCGGTGGGGAGGCAGAGGAGGGCGCAGAAGATAAGAAGGGGAGCTGCTCCTACGATGGGCTGTTGTGCTTCAAGATTTGTGCTAATAGCACGTGGCAAAATCTAGTGCAGGTCCTCAAAAAGGAGGAGTTAGAGCAACTCCAGCAGTAGCCCTCAAATCAGAGCTCCTACTTTTGATTTGAGAGCTCCTCCTATTTTTGAGGCCCAGATTTTTTACATCTACTCCAACGGTACCTCTCAAATATAAGCCCTCAAATCTATTCCACTACACACTGACACATGGAACCCACTCCTTAAATCCGGTCGGAGGCGAGCGGGGGATTTTGGCGACGACGGCGACGGGCGAGGCGACGGCGACGAGCGGAGGCGTCGGCGAGGCGGCGGCGAGCCGAGGAGCCAGCGAGGCGGCGGCGAGTGGAGGGGCGGCGAACGAAGGAGTCGGCGAGGCGGGGCGAGCGAAGCGCGAGCAGGGATTTTGGCGGTGCAAGGGGGATACGGCGCGCGAGGAGTCGGGCGAGCGGAAGCGGCGGAGGCAGGGTATTTTGGCGGGGCGCGGGGGACACGGGCGGCGGCGGAGGAGTCGGGCGAGACGGGGGGCGAGCAGAAGCGGCGGATTTTGGGGGGCGCGGGGGATTTTGGTGGGCACGGGGAAGTTTCACCGAGCGGGAAAAAACCGAAGGATAAGAGCCATGAGAGGGCCCCTAGGAATGAGGGCTTGGAGACCTCATTTGAGAGGCCTCCTATTTTTGAGAGCCAAGTAGGGGCCCTGTTGGAGCTGAGTTTTTTACTTTGACTCTCAAATTTGAGTTTAAGAGACCAAATAAAGACCTTGTTGGAGTTGCTCTTAGGCTCTCTCCCATTGAATTTGCTCCCGCCCCACACAATATGACGTGTTCTGCAATCAATCACGTCATGCATGCAGGTACCAAAAGTAGGCCTCTTTCCTGCGCTTCTGCGTGTTGACGGAAGAGCGCCTGGGTGGTATAAAGTGCATGCGTTTCTAGAGTTTAGATACAATGGACACTTATACGCAGTTAGTCTGATATGAAAATGGAAGGTACGATTCCAACTTCTACAGTTTCCAATTCCAGGCCACGAACTGGATCTCATATGTACTGTCCGGATTTGATAAAATATTTTTCTCTTGCTACGACATGAACTCGAACCCGGGGACGTACATGGCATTGTAGTTACAAACTCGATCGTCGCAAGTTCTGGCCGGTGCTGCGCGCGCCACGTCGGCATTCGCCAAGGGCGCCTCCAGGTTGGCGCACCATGGAGCTAGCCCCATGCAAGTCCAGAACCGAGCTGCGAGACCTGCTCAGATCTTCCGTCGATGACGGGTGTGTGACCGTCGAAAAAGCTCAGAAAACACCCGATGTGATGTTAGATACACCGACTTCTCTAGGACTTCCCTGCTGATGAACTGCGGGAATCCTCAGTTGTCACGTGACAAGGTGTGCGTGAACCTGCTGCTGTACAATGACGCTGCTTGACCGGCAAGGTCGAGCAGATCGAACTGCATGTCGGCATCCACGCCCTAGTTTTGGCCGACATGCTCGAGGAATATGGATATGAAGCCGTCGTACTCCGCCCGGTTGCCGTCGGGGTAATATCTGATACGTCATGTGTGGCCTTCGACGAGGAAGGTGCAGGAGTACAACTACAAAGCACATGCCGGTTTTTACTGCCTTGGTTTCAGAGTAGCTGTAACGTCCCCATTTCTGGAGACATTACGTAACCCCGTAACTATACAAATGAACAGCTATGACATTCTAAACATGAGCGATCATCACAAACAGCACAAACTTACAACAAAGATCCAACTTTTATTACAATATATGGTTATCACCGGTTTTGACAACGGGCGTGCAAGCCCACAAACCACAATACATTACAAAAAAATCCTAAGCGGCCTGAGCGAGGCTAAGACCTAAGACCAATCCTCCTCACAGAAGACTAGTTCTTCAGGGGCTTCTTCCTCAGCGGGCTCTTGTTGACTCCATTGGCCTTCTGTTGTTGTTTTAGCAAGTCATGAATACAACCGTACCCAGCAAGTTACAAGGGTAAACCCTAATTTATTACTTGTATGGATAATAAGGGTGGGAATATATTGGTTTTATTACATTGAGTGGATGCAGTTTTATTTGCAAACAAATAAAGTTAAAACATTTCTCCTTAAGATTAGGGGGTTTTCTGTTATCAGATAAAGTTTCACCTTTAACCAGATTAACAACATCATAAACTCTACTTATGCCTCATTGTTGGAATCACCTAATTAACACAGCTTCATTAACCGAAAGCACGGCGTATTCGAATACCATTAATTCACTCTGCAGAGTTGCTCAACTTTACCCACACGATTCCTTAACCCTCATGACTGAATTAAGAAAGCTAGGTCGTTTCACTACTCATCTTTTTATATAGGCTCTATCCGGTAGAGTCACTCAATTAGGCCAAAACTAAACCTAAACTTCCCTTACCATGTAAGTGACCACTACCGTTATTAGGTACCCACAACATACCTAACCCCTGGCATCCTGTCGGCTCACATCCTGTAGAGTTTCAATCGAGCTGAGCAGCTACTAAACCAGTGTTAACAAGTCAACTCCTGTGGGTGAGCGATCACTGTGTCTTTTACTTAGAATAAGGTTCTTGTCCTTATATTTTTCACCTGAGGCATCCAACCACAAACTTCCACTATGCTCAACAGCACTAACAACCACCATTCCAAACCAGCCTCCACACTAGGGTAAGGTAGTGGACGGAGATCACATCGTGATTTTCCACAGCACACCCTTACCCTAGTACCAATTTCCCTAAGGTAAAGTCGTGGACGGAGATCACATTGTGATTTTCCACACCCTTACCCTAGTACCAATTTCCCTAAGGTATATTTGTACCATATTTTAATTGTTACTAAGGCTGTCAAGGTGAATGTGGCCATCGATCAAGGCAGGGTATTTATTAGTGGTAGGATTTATCTAAATAGCATGCCATTCTAAACATTTATTTTAAGCAATTAACATTTTGCAATTATCAATAATGAAAATACATTAATTAAATACTGTAAAAATGTAAGGGCTTCAATATGATCAAAAACTTGCAACTTGCCTTGCTGCTCAGGAACTTCAACAATCTCGTACAATTGAGCGACCGGTTCTGGATCTTGAGCTGCAACTTTCGGAAGCTAGCGTAAACACATAAAATAATAACATAAGTCCACACTTGATTCTAATCAAGCTAGAAAAAATAATCTAATTAAAAAGGAGTAAAATGCATAAAATTTCAAATGGAGGAATTTGAATTTATTGGAGATGAATTTGGTGGAAAGGAGGCCAAATTTGGATTCAGGGTGTCGAGCTGGTCAAAAAGGTGTATTTTTGAGTTTTTGGAATTTTCTAGATCTTTCTGGATTTTTAATTTGAGTGAACAGTGTTGGGCTCAGTTGGATGAACAGTGCGGCTCGGTCGGTTAATTTCCCGCACGGCCGAGCGGGCCGAACGGCCTGCGGCCCAATCCGCACTTGCGGCCAAGTAGGGCGATTGGCCTGCGCCCATGCGGGCGCGCGGCCGAAGCCCAGAGCACGCGTGCGCACGCTCGCTCGATAGGCGACGTGCGGACGGACGAGATGCAATGAGCGCTCGCGCTCGGATGAAGGAGCCGTAACAGTGTTGACGGCCAGGATTGAAATGGGTATGGACGCTCGGATGAAACGGCACCGACGGCTGTGATAAGACCACGTCGCCCCCGGGAGTCGTCTTCAACCTCCAGACGCCCCTCCCGGCAGAAAAACAGAGCGAGACGGCTCCGGTGGCACGGTGCCGCTAGGGTATTTCTGGAGGAATGGGTTTCACAGAGGGGAGTATTTAGGGTTTAGCATTCCATTTTGTGGCTTTGAGGAACGAGGGGATGGACAGCGACGACCAGCGGTGGTCGGAAAGGTGACGGGCCTCACGGCGGCGCCATGAGACTCTAGTGGTTCTCCGGCAAAATTGGTGGCTTTTTCACGATCTACGGGATACCAGGAACAAGATGGAGGTGGTGTTCTAGCTCAAGAACAGCTCAAACGAGCTGGCCACGATGAAGGCCTTTCGGCCGACAGTGATCTTCGTCGCCAGGGTCTTAGACGGATGCTCTCGCCCGAGGAGGTTCACCAACATGTTCTAGAGAAAGAGTGGACCAAGTCCGTGTAGTGAATTGAAAAATGGTTGATGAAGACACGAGATTGACTCAGGAGCTCACCGGGTGCAGGGGTGGCGATCAGCGGCGAAGCGGCGAGCTTGGGCTGAAATTGGCTGCTCGATGGTGTTTGTGGGGACGCTAGGAAGCTCAAGATAGTAGCTGCTGGCTTTTATAGGCAGTGTAAGTCGGTTGCGGTGGAGTGGCGGTTCGGGAAGGGCTTCCAGCGCAAGGAAGGGCGATGGGATGGCTCTGGCATGGAGCAAAGAGGTAGAGAGGGAGGTGGCACTGTCTCTCTGCGATTGACAGGAGTTTGACACTCTTGCACCAATTGAGCAAAAAACGGGCGATTTGTGCAACGGCAAGAGGAGGGAGTGCGCGGGCGGCAGTGCGCGAAGCGAGGGAGAGGCAGAGAAGAGTGACTGGCGGGTGGGGCCGCTTGCGTAGAGGAGTGGAGATGAGCTGGGGGCGGTGGCCACTATTTTGCGCGAGGAGAAGGCGATGTGTGCGATGGCGGCTTGGGGAAGGCAGTGGAGAGGCGCACGCGCGCGGCAGCGCCAGGGAAAGGAGAAGGTGAAGAGGATGGAAATGAAAAGTGGTTTTCAGGGGTTTTGCCAAATTGGAAAAGGGAGGAAAATTCAAGTAAAATTTAAGAAAAGGTTTAAAAATTTTGAATTTTTAGGGTTGTTTCAGTAGCCGTCGACCCTTAGCACGTACGTGATTCCCTATCCCTATGTTGGTGACGACGGTGGAGGACGAACGTGTCGGCTCAGCGCGTCCCTTCGCCAATGGCCGGCGATCTTTACGCGGAGGTGGACATGGTTGATTGGAACACGTACGGCCAGGTGGTGCAGATCGAGCAGAAGATTACGATCGAGTCCCAAGTATTTGTCGGTTAAATAGCAGGAATGAATTGGTATCCTGCTAGGTAATCGATTAGTATGTGATCCGAATTGGACTACCTCCTTGAGCAGCTAGTCTGACATCATGATATGATACGGCTTCATGTACAGTGCCATAAACTTTAAGGCTCGCTTGTTTTGGTTTGGTCTTCTCGCTTATTTTTATTATTCAATAATTTTCTCTTTTTTTTTTGATTTTTTGACTTTTTAGCTGTTTTGTCGGTTCTATTTTTCTCGTATTCATTTGTACTATCCGTGACGGGCTAACCTATTTTTTTTTCTATTTTTAAATTTTTTAAATTTAATTACGCCAAATAAGCCACCGTCAGCTACAATATTTTTCAGCCAACTACAGTGCTTTTTAGTCAAAAGCCACTCAAAATAAGCCCTTTTGACTCTGATTTCTATATTACAAGTTCTTCTTAGAGACATAAATGTTTCCAGACGAAACAAGGCTACTAATGTCATTTTTATTTATTTTTGGGACCTTTTTGGAAGGTGACAGGGCTACATATTCATCAGCATGCGTGCGTCTACTTGCATTGAGTTTACAATGAACTATAGTGCAGAGGGTAGTTGAACGCTCATCAACCATACTGCTGCGCTCGAAGATGCTACGCACCATGTTTCACCTATATATATTGGAGCTAAGGGCTAAAAGAACTCCAGAAATTTTATGCTATCCCTAGGTCAGTACATATCGCATGCAGGATCCTGCAAGACTCCACGGACAGGTTGCCACTTGAAGTGCTCTCGTGTAGTAGTAGGCTTGGCAGGTATCGGGAGAGCGAGAGTTGCTCGGCTGGTGGGCATGCAAGGCGTGCAGCCCATCTGCCCCGGATCGACGCCGGGGCATCGTATTTTCGAGGTAATATGCATATGAATGGTGCCTCTAAGGGTATATATTGCGCATATGTAGAGACGCTCCATTTTCAAACTGTATAATATTAATTATCATAACTTTCAAAAACCTAACTACTGCTCCATTAAAAGATCAGATGGATATTCAGAAGAATGAGAAACAGCACTTGTAACACGCTACGACTGTTTAACTGGGCTATACTAATTCTTATGTATTATTATTTGTCCAGATGCTTACGTACACCTGTACCATTGGATTTGCAATGAAAAATGTGGTGCAGAGGTAGTTGAACCAAACCCTTTTCAAAGAACCATCAACCATGCAATGTGTCACATACTCATATAGCACTCAACGATGATATCAGGTTTCACCTTCGGTTGCTACCTGCTAGCCAGCAAGCACGAAGAGCTGCTTGCGGTACACTCGTCATCTCTTGCTCAGTAGTTGTATATAGGCTTGGGAGGTGTCGGGACTACACATGCTTTCTTTTTTTCCTCTTATGATTTTCGGCAGTTTCTCTTTCTCCTTTCAGAACTAATTTGATCGAGCACTCTCATCATTTCTGGTAGTTCTCTCATCATCTCTTGTAGCTCTCTCATCGCTTGGGTGGTGTCGGGACTATATATGCTTTCTTTTTTCTTTATGATTTTCTGCAGTTGCTCTCTCCCTTTCGGAACTAATTTGATCGACTCTAAAATTAAAGTTCCCAGTACGTTTGGCCATTATAGAGTTAGAATTGGCAAAGCCTAGTAGGAGCAATATTGCACCATGTGAAACTCTGTTCATAATTGTCTTGGGAACAAGCTCACGATGATTTTCACCACACATTCGAACGCAGCCCGCGTGGCGAAGACCGTAATGCAAAGTAAAAGCAACGTGTAGAACCTGTAGTTTCTAATAATACAAATTGGATTCCTCTGTTTCAATGGAAAAAGTCCGACAAATCAAATGCTAGATTCTTGTAGTTTTCCTCCAACATTGAGGTTCCATTTGCGCCTTCATTTTAGTAGAAAATGAACTGTTCCGAGAAATCCATGAATCCTAAACAGGCATTGATAGTACATGGTGGTCAACCTCTGAATTGATTAAAATTATCAGTTTTAGACCAATTTAACTAAAATCTCATGGTCCATCCGCTATTTGGTTATGTTTTCGCTGAGTAAGGACATAACAAAATACCGAGCATGTTATGAAACAAGCAATCAGTTTTCCTAGTATAACAGTAAAATGTACACCAAAAGGATGAAAACCCAAAAGTTACTTCTCTAACACTACTGAGATTATAGGACTAAGTGTGCCTTGATCTGAGCTCCTTGCAAAGAGAGGGGCAGCTTGTCATCAGATGCTTATACCCATCGATCGTGTTGTTGCTCGCATTTTCAAGGTAAGTCGAGGAACTCAAGACCGCCTCTTTAAGCTCATGACAATGATGCTGCTCAGCCAAGGCCAATGTGGTCGCTGCCGTGCTCACATCAAGTCGCCTGCATAGTTCGTCCTCACAAATCAACTTTAGCCTCGGTGTGTCATACATGTCTGCTGCCACAAGCAGATGCTGGGCCATTATCGCCGCCGCGTATTCCTCACCCGTCTCTGGTAATTCGTCGGTGTAGATCGAACTGCGCGTCTGTGTTCACGCCATCGTTGGGGCCGACATGCTCGAGGAATACGGATATGAAGCGGCGGTGCTCCGTGCGGCTGCCGTTGGGGTAATATTTGATACGCCATGTGTGGCCTCCGATGAGAAAGGTGCAGGAGTACAAGCTCTGGCCGGTATTTACAGCTTTGGTGCCGGAGTAGCCGTCGAAGCTTAGAACGTGATTCCCTCTCTCTCTCTCTCTTGGCAACGACGGTGGAGGACAAACGTGTCGGATCAGGCGCGTCGCCGTCGCCGGCGGCCGAAAGTGCGGGCGCGGAGGCGGACATGGTTGATTGGAATACGTACAGCCAGGTGGTGTAGACCGAACAGAAGATTAGGGCATCTCCAATGGTTATAGCTAGCAACTAACTATAAGACTTCCACATCATCTCTACTAATAATGCACCTAAAAAACAATCCTAAAGCCACACAGAAAATTGTACAACACAGTCATTAGCTATCCTAAGTACACCCAAAAATTTACACCCAAACCCAACCAACGTTTGAAATGAAGTGACAAGATCCCATCTAACCTTGTCTTTCTCTTACTCACTCAGATCCAACGGATCAGATTGCTGGGACCAAACCTCATCACTCATCCCTCGTCATTGAAGCCCCTCTCCCCTTCTCCTCTCGCATCCCCTGCATCCCCTCTCGCACCCGCCGCCTTCCCCTCTCCCCTTCCCCTCTCGCGCCCGCCGCCTTCCCCTCTCACGCCCGTGCGCCTCCCTCCGCCCCTCAGGAACGCCGTCGCCGCCGCCTGCCCCTCTCCCCTTCCCCTCTCGCGCCGCCGCCCTCCTCCTTCCCCTCTCCCCTTCCCCTCTCGCGCTGCCGCCTCCTTCCCCTCTCCCCTTCCCCTCTCACGCCAGCGCGCCTCCCTCCACCCCTCAGGAACGCCGCCGCCTCCTTCCCCTCTCCCTTCCCCTCTCCCGGCGCCGCCCTCCTCCGCCTCCCCACCCCGCGCCGCAGCCGCCTCCTCCTCCTCCCTACCCCGCGCCGCCGCCTCCTCCCCTCCCTCCTCCTCCTCTGCCGCCTCCTGCCTCCCACCACCAAATCCTCAAGCCTCCCCCAAACCCTAACCACCCCACAACCGCCCCCCGACCGTCACCGGCATCTTCCTGGGCGCCCCCGCCGTCGAGCCGATGGCCTCCGGCCCACCCGGCCCCTACTCCTACCCGCCGGCCACCCCATCCTTCAACCGCGCCCCTACCTCCACTACCCCAACGACCCCCACGCCGGCCACCTCCCCGTCACAGCCTTTGTGAACCCTAACCCCACCCCAAACCCTAGCCCGGGCCGCAACGCCGGTCCCAACCCTGGCGCGCAGCTCATGCAGCTCTGGGCAACACCGCGCCAACCTATCTCGATTCGGCAGCGTCCATGCCGCCGTCTTCGGAGTTCTCTGTGGCCGCGGTGGCGCCGCTCCTGGCGATGCCGTCTGCGCCTCCGGTGAGGATGCCGAGCAGCAAGATGCTGCGGGGGAGGCTGCTGGGGCCTGGGAACCGGACCGTGCATGACGTGGACTCGCGGCTGCCTGGGGAGGCTCAGCCGCCGCAGCTGTACCTTACTGAAGTGGAGCCTTGCATTTCGGGCCCAAAGAGGTATGATCTTGACAATGTTCTTCTCATTGGACAAATGTTCTGCTAATGGGGAGGTACATTATGCATACTGTCTGATTTATCAACCTGTAGGCCTCATGACCGTGTCCCTTTGAAGGAAATGAAATCAGATTGGCATGCTTGCCTGGACAACAGAGCTGGTTTCAAGGTAAGCTCTTGGTTTTGTAGCATATGATTTATGCATTACAGTGCCGATTTTTGCATTACAGTGCCGTATCTGACGTTACTAACCAAATGGTGGGATATTATTGGCCAAGTTTGGGATTTTGGGGTAGTATTATGCATAAATCCTTTTTTTGTTGGCTGCTTTGGTTTATGTTGATTGATCATCGACTTATGCCAATTATCCATTTTAAATGTGTGTTCTTTCTGCAGCCAATGAGCATGGTCTTACCAGGAGTTGTCGGTTTCAAGTTAACAGGGAAGCTTAGGAATGGAGTTACAGCCACAGATTTGGTTCTAACAGTAACTCAAATGCTTCGGAAACATGGTGTTGTTGGGAAGTTTGTGGAATTTTATGGTACTATTCATGCCTTTGTTTTTTTAATCCATGCCTCTTTCTTTTAATAGCTTCTCTAAAGCTTCTTACTACTCAATTCCAGGGGGAGGTATGAGTGAGTTATCACTGGCTGATAGGGCTACTCTTGCAAACATGTCACCAGAATACGGTGCAACTATGGGTTTCTTCCCAGTTGACGGAAAGACATTGGACTACTTGAAGCTATAACTGGCAGAAGTGACGATACTGTATGTCCTAGGCAGTGATTGTATTAGATTTGCATCTTAAGTGCTACTTGTTTCTAGATTTAACCTTTGCATAATATAGGTGGCCATGATAGAGTCTTACCTGCGTGCCAATAAGATGTTCGTCGACTACAACCAGGTGATTTCATCTTGTGTCGACAGCATTAAAGTATGATCCATTCATGTGGTATTTTATCGGGCTTCAGGTTAGCTGATGGTGAAGATTGCAGATTTCAATGGGCAATGTCTCAAGCCTTTTCAAGTGGTCGGTCTCTACATTGGTCATGGTCGGAAGTCAGCAAAAGACTCTACGACCACGTTGATACCGGCTGGAAGTTTTACAACCACATTGTCGGTGGTTGGGCGGAAATCAAGTTTACGACCTTTGTGTCGCCGTTCGAAGCCATTTACTATCACGTCGTCCTTGGTGGAACACGGTAGATGCGTTTGAGTGGTCGAAGGCCTTACGACCACTCGGCTGAGGTCGAAGGCCACCAGGACTGTTTATGACCACGTTGTGGTATTTACGAAGTCGTAGTGTCATTTACGACCACTCTGGCCGTGGTCGAAGGCAGCTACGACCACGTTGGTCGTGGTTGGAAGTTGTAAGTCTAAGCCACAACCTTTGCGGTCGGAAGTCGGCGCTGTGGCTTAGGACCACGTTGAGTAGTCGGCAGGTTACGACCACGTTGAAGAGACGGCGCCTTACGACCACGTTGTCGAGAGCTGAAGTGATCGGTAGTCGTAAGACGTAGCCACGACCGCTGTGGTCGAATGTCGGCGGTTTACGACTATGACCACATTGGGTAGTCGGCGGCTTACGACCACGTTAACGCGAGAAGAAGTCGGAGGTCGAGGCTTCGACCGCTACGGTCGATAGTCGGCAGACTTTGACCACGACCACGTGGGAAGTCGGCAGACTTCAGCTCGATCGGCTTCTGATCGGACCGGTCGAATGCGATGACGTGGTCGTAGCGCTATCAGACGCGGTCGGAAGTGGTTGATACCAGTCAGTTATAGTCGTAGCGCTGTCAGACGCGGTCGGAAGTGGTTGATACCAGTCGGTTATAGTCGTAGCGCTGTCAGACGCGGTCGGAAGCCCTCGGTAGCGGTCGTAACGCAGTCGGACGTGGTCGGTTGCGGTCGTACGCTGTCAGAGTGGCTTGGGACTCGGTCGGTTGTGATCGGAAGGGCCTATAAGACGTCGGACGTGCTCGGGACGAGGTCGATAGCGGTCGGAAGTGCCCCGAAGTGGTCGTAACACTTGGAAAGATTATGAGTGTACAAAAGAAGATGCTGATGCATGCCCGTGAATACCAAAGCCATAGCGTTAGATTATGAGTGTACAAAAGAAGATGCTGATACAATTGAATACATGAAAGCAACACCAGAAAAAAGGGTACTCGTCAACATCGATAATAATTGGGTAAACCGAGATGACATGGATTGTCTTTTCCGTGACGGCGAGCAAGTGAATGGCGCTGTAAGTATGTTTAAGACTGTCTTTTGCATTGATTGATGTATACCAAATATCTGGGTTCAATTCTTTTCTGTCAAATTAAAAATTTGCAGGTCCTAAGTGCTTATATTCATTGTTAACGCGACCACGTTAACGCGAGAAGAAGTCGGAGGCAGACTTTGACCACGACCACGTGGGAAGTCGGCAGACTTCGACCACATTGTAAAGCGGTCGAACGTGGTTGTAGCTCAGTCGGCTGCAGTCGGACCTGGTCGAATGCAGTCGGACGTGGTAGCGCTGTTAGACGCGGTCGGAAGTGGTTGATACCAGTCGGTTGTAGTCGTAGCACAGTCGGACGCGGTCGGTTGCGGTCATAGTCGAAATCTACCGACTACCCACGTGGTCGCATGCCCGAGCGGCGAAGCTTGCTACAACGTGTTCGTAAGGCGCCGACTTCTCAAAGTGATCGCAAGCTCGAGCGCCGACTACCAACCGCTACTAACAGATAGTGTGGTCGAAAGGCTATTGAACGTGGTCGTAAGGAAGCTACGACCACGTTGTAAGAGGTGTTACGACTACGGCAGGAAGATTAGGGAGAGAATGTTGGAAATAATCTTGTGTTTAGAAGTCGTATGCAAAGTTAGGTTGTAATCGAAGTCAAAACAGAGTAGAAGTCGTATTAGACTCGGAGTCGGAGTCGGTTTGTAAACCCGAGACGAAGTCGAATATACCGGGTATAAATAGATACGTGGAGCTGTAATTGAAGTCGAAACAGAGTAGAAGTCGTATTAGACTCGGAGTCGGTTTGTAAACCCGAGACGAAGTCAAAAATACCGGGTATAAATAGAGACGTGGAGCTGTGTAATCAGTAAAAGAACCAAAGGCCGACCAAGGCAACCAATTCGTGTAAAGACGCAAAGTGTTTGCGAGTAATAGAGAGGACAAAAGAGCAAGTTCTGAGTGATCGACAATCTCGCAGGTGGTCGAAGTCTGCTTACGACCACGACAACCGTGGTAGTAAAAACTTACGACCACGACAAGGCAAAGTCGGCGATACGCCGAGAAGGTCACAACGTGGTCGGAAGCGACTCCGACCACATAGAAGTGAAGTGACCGTGATCGAATGAATCTTCGACCACGGAGAATAGCGATCGCCAGCTATACTGTGTGGTCGTAGAAGGTTGCGCAGCGACAAAGCGTGGTCGTAGAAGGTTGCGATCACGGTGACTCCAGCGCAGCGACCGAGAGACGTGGTCGTACAGGTGACAAATTGGTCGTAAGTCCTCTGTACTGGTCGTAAACGACCCTTACTGGTCGTAATCAATCTTGACCAGTCGTAAATGACTCTAACCTGATTCATTTCACAAGCTGCTTCACTACTTCACTCTCTCTTCACTGATATTATATATTGCAGATCAACATGGATGTAGCAGAAGGGCCGATCGAATACGATGCCGGACAAATAGTTGACCTAGAACAAGACGACTACAGGAAGCGTGCTGACGAGGATGTGAAGTCGATAGTCTTGAACACACAGATGAAGGCATCATCTCGACATAATAAACCTAAGAAGTCAAACAATGCAAAAGTCCCGCCTCAAGGTGAGTGGTCTTCAATTGTATCTTCTTTACTTATTTGGGAATTAATTAATAATAAAAATAATTTCTCTGTAGATTATGAGTGTACAAAAGAAGATGCTGATATAATTGAATACATGAAAGCAACACCAGAAAAAGGGTACTCGTCAACATCGATAATAATTGGGTAAACAGAGATGACATGGATTGTCTTTTCCGTGACGGCGAGCAAGTGAATGGTGTTGTAAGTATGTTTAAGACTGTCTTTTGCATTGATTATGTATACCAAATATCTGGGTTCAATTCTTTACTGTCAAATTAAAAATTTGCAGGTCCTAAGTGCTTAGATTCATTGTATCCGGCATGAAGAACACCTACAGCATAGAGAAGGTGGAGATGTTTATTTAGAAAATACATTTATTTCCAGCTTGCTAAAATGTGACGGAGATCCTAAGGTGGCATTGAACTATAAAGATGACGTAGATTATACAAGGGTCGAAAAGTATTTACACGCTGATATGGTAAACTTGTCGATGCCATAATTATTATATATATCATATCATGCAGATGTTAATTTGTTAATTTAAAGATAGAAGAAAAATTTGAGATAAAACTCTGTTAGTGCAGGTGTTTCTTCCAATTAATATTGAGAAGTTTCACTGGTACCTAGCGGTTGTGAATGCCAAAAAATGTGAGATACATGTCTTGGATTCTTTCGGACGAGAACTATCGGACCGTCAAGATCTCAAAACTACGGTAGGTACTAATGATTAATATATAGTTTCATATTGTATGTTAATTCTAATATTCCTTTCTAAATATTGGTGTTTCGGTCACAACAGTTAAGAGGACTGGAAAGAGTAATAAAACTTGCAGCAGAGCATACACAGCTGTACCGAGATAAATGGGCGGATATTAAAGTGGCATCTTGGCCAATTATAGATAAGATCACTGAGAGAATGCAAACAGATGGGTAAAAGATCATCGACTTGTTGTGTATGCCATTGCACGACTTGCAACGGTATCTATATCACTCACGTTAGTTTTTTCACTTTTGCACAGGTAAGTTGTGGTTTATGGATGATCAACTATATGGAGTATTGGACTGGAATTACTCTATCGACCATGTGACCCGGTAATTCATAGGAGATTTCTAAACATAGTCACTTTTTTTGTCAAATAATCGGTTAATAGATCAGCACTTGCTCATATTTTCAGGATGATATAAGTAAGTTTAGGTTCAAGCTCCCTGCAATCTTGTGGAACTCCACATTAAATACAGCGAGAGGGTACCAGGATGATGAACAAGATAAAGAGGTCAGCGATAATCCAGATGATGTCATAATGATCGAAAATCCGGGTGAGGTCACTCAACTGTCAGAAATTGCTGCTGGTCCTCAACCATCTGCCAAAATATTCACTGACAGAAATAAACTATTCTATTGGTTGAGCACATACATCTGGTCGATAGACGATGAAGATTGTTTAGAGTAAGTATTTTTGCTAATTAATTGCATATACTAATATACTAAGATGTGATCAACTAATTCGTTCCTGGTCCTTGTTTTTTTTAGCAAAGAATGGGTTGAAGCACGCACCATATCCAATTTCTTTAAGTCTCGAACACTTAGAGATATTTTAGATGCAAATAAACCCATTGATTGTGATTGCTTCAACATGGGTGTTCTGGACGGTTGCGTGCAACGAAGCCTTGTTGTGGTTAGATGACAAATTCCACTACATGGACCTCGATTCTGCGTAAGTTGATATAATTGTTCCCTTGTTGTGTGTGTGTTTATATATATATATATATATATATATATATATATATATATATATATATATATATATATATATATATATAAAACAAATAATTCTAAATTTTGCAAAATGAACAGTCCATATCTCAGTTTGGGCGAGATCCGCAATGTGTGACAAGCTAGACTGCAAAAAACTCGCAAAATTGCTTGAATGCTGGCCTGACATGGAGTACGATATTTCACATTGCAGCAGTGTAAGATATGTTCTATATACTCCTTTAAAACTTGTGTTTTATCATTTGTCACTTATAGACTCGGTGTTTGTTTATAGGTTCTACTGCCATACCGTCAAATGAAGCACTACACATTATACATACTAGACATGGGTACCAGAACTGTGTCCATTATGGATCCTCATCCTAAAAATGGAATGTTTAAGGGTTCTGATCCATGCATGCCATATATACACAAATTACATAACATTGCCAATAATTTCAAACTCGCCATGGAATTGGCACATCCTGCGTGGAAAGACGATATTTTTATCAAGCGTCGTAAATTCCCAACATGGGTTCCAAAAACTACGGATGGTAATAACTTATAATATGTTTCATCTTTATTATCAAATATCATTTGATTTATCTATAACAATTAAACACGTGCTCTTCTCCAGCAACCTGTCAGGCTTCCTTGTATACAGTTTCATGTGGTCGTGGAATGGCGTAAGATTACCAGTTATCAACACTGTGAGCATATAATATTCTCTATGTATATTTTGTAGACTACATAGCAAATTAATAAGTTAACTTATTATCTGCCATGCACAGCGATCACATTCACTGAGGACGAATTTCTTGGTGGACATTTTGAAGAGCAAAGAAAATGAATGTAAAGACATTATCCCCGAGAACTCCAAGACCTACTTAAGCAAATCGAAATTAGATGGTTCAAAGAGACATGACTTATTATTGCCTTGTTATGCATTATAATTGGCCTAGGCTTGTAATTTCATGACCTGAACTTGCTGGTGATATACATGAGTGTTTTCCAGATTATATACATGGTGATATACAATTGCGTGAAACTTAAACTATGAAAAAAATCATCATTTGGTTGTTTTCATATGCATCCCCGAAATGCCGCCGTGGCTTCCGACTGCTTCTCGCTACAACGTGGTCGTAAGCTACTGACTTCTTAACGTGGTCGTAAGCCAGAGCGCCGACTATCGACTGTAGCGGTCGAAGCCTCGACCGCCGACTTCTTCTCGCGTTAATGTGGTCGTAAGCCGCCGACTACCCAACGTGGTCATAAACCACAGCGCCGACTTCTAATCCCTTCATCTCTCGACAACGTGGTCGTAAGGCGCCGACTCCACAACGTGGTCGTAAACCACAACGCCGACTTCCGACCGCAGTGGTCGTGGCTTCGACTTACGCCTTCCGACCACAGCCAAGGTGGTCGTAGCTGCATTCGACCACGACCAACGTGGTCGTAGCTGCGTTTGACCACGGCCAGAGTGGTCGTAAACGACACTACGTGGTCGTAAACGGTCCTGATGCCCTTCGACCAACGCCAGAGTGGTCGTAAACCTCTCAGATGACCTTCGACCACGCCCAATGTGGTCGTAAACAATTCTGGTGGCCTTCGACCACGGCCAAAGTGGTCATAAACGCCACAATGTGGTCGTAAACTACTCTGAGAGCTTTCGACCATGGCCAACGTGGTTGTAAACGACCGGTTGGCTTCCACCGATGACTACATGGTCATAAACGACTCTGGTGGCTTTCGACCACGGCCAACGTGGTCATAAACGACCTGGCTGGCTTCCGACCAGTGACTATGTGGTCGTAAATGACTCTGGGGGCTTTCGACCACGGCCAACAAGGTCATAGAGATCTTTCAACCACCCAAAATGGGCTACGACTTTGCAGAAAATGTTCAAACCAAACTCAAACTTTCCAAAATAATTGTCAATTGTGAGTGTAAGCTGACAGGCTTTTTTGTTATCAACTTTATGCGCTTGTGGAATGGTATTAGATTACCATTGTTTTCAATTGTGAGTAAATAATCTTTTGTGTACTTGGTAAAAACATTCTACAATTAGTTGTTATTTTATGACATTCAAGTGTAATAATTGCATGCAGATGGGAATGCACTGAGGACCAAATTCTTGGTAGAGATGTTGAAGTACAAGGACAACGAATCTAAAGACAACATTCCTGAAGATATACAAGAACTTATTAGGCGTGTGAGGATTTAGGTGGCTTCAAAAGATGTAATAGCTGTGATGTTATTTATTGGCAATGTTGCTCTTTAAGCATAATAATTGCTATGGACTCAACAATATGATAACTCATCATGAATCTCTTTTGGCATGAGTCTTAATCTATCTCACTATTTACTTCATTTTTAAGAAACATAGTCTTAATAAGTGTGACTTGAGGTAGTCTTCTGCTGCTGAGCAACTAGAGGTAGTATTCACTGCAAGGTTGTCATTTGGTTGTTTTCATGTGCATCCCTCAAATGCCGCCGTAGCGTTAGCACGGGCACTCTACTAGTCTATATAGTACACACTAAAGCTAGCATTCTAAAGAACTATCTATAAGGATAGCTATTTGATGCTTACATGCACACACAGAATTTATAGAGGCTGCCTCGTTTGGCGTTATAGACTAGTGCTTAAGGAAAAGCTGGCTCGATTTTTTTTTGCATACTCTCTTTCCTCCACATAGGATATATGCTGATGTATACATGCATATAGCTAGCTGACTCAGACCATTGGAGATGCCCTTACGATCGAGCCCAAGTATTTGTCAGTCATATATCGGGAACCGCGACAATTTTCATAGCAAGTGAATTGCTGTCCTGCTAGGTAATTGACTAGTACATGTGATTCGAATTGGAGTCTACGGTGGTGATCAACTCGGCTTCGGCTTCTGACTTCTGGCTTATTTTGCACTATTCATAAATTTCGTCTTTTTCTGAACTTTTGGCTTTTTGTTGGGCTTTTTTGCCGGTTCTTTTTTTTTCCCGTATTTGTTTGTATTATACGTAATGGGCTAACATATTTTTTATATTTTTAAATTTTTTTAAATTTAATTATGCTAAATAAGCCTCTATCACCATGATCGCTTTTTCACCACTCTGATGTTTTCAGCCATAAGCCATGAGCTTTTCAGCCGAATCGATCACCACCGCGTCCGTGAGCAGCTTGTCTGACATGATTACGGCTAATTCGTGTTCAGTGCCACGAAGTAGTTCTCATGCATGGTGCGGTTGCACCCAGACTTTGATTCTGATTTTATATTTCAGATGAAAAAGGGTTACTAAACTTATTTTTATTTATTTTTTAGAAAGGTGATAGTGCTACGTATTCGTCATGCGTGCGTCTACTTAATCACATTGAATTCACAATAAAAAACGTAGTGCAGAGGGTAGTTGAACGCTCTTCAAAGAGGAACATCAACCATGTGTAATGGCACTCAAAGATGCAGGCTACGTACCATGTTTCACCTATATATATTGGAGCTAAGAGATAGAAGAACTGTAGAAATTTAGTACTAGCCGTAGGCTGTACGTACTTTATGCAGGGAGCAAAACTCCACGGATAGGTTTGCTGCTAGCAACCCATCAGGTAGCTAGTAAACGTGACAAGCCGCTTGCATTCCTCTCGATCGTCTGGTTGTAGGCTTGGGAGGTATCGGGACTACATACATTCCAAGGGATCCAGTGATTCGTATAGTAATTCTCCTAAGCATATAACTGCTAATTTAGCTACCTAGTTCTTTCCACAGAAGACTGGAGACGAAAGTTCAACCCGCTATTCATGTCTTAATTTCCCGCTAGAGAGGCCTTCAAACGGAGAAATCATGACGCTAGTGGTGTTGTCCACATATTCGTCCAGTGGTCCAAGAGGGATATCTCTCTAAACCCTTACATATCACGATCTCCACACGACCATGCCTATCAAATAGAACCCTCAATGACTCTACCTCAAGTTTCTCTTCAGAAGGCCAACGCATCGGCTCCCTTGGAGACGACGCTAAAAGTGTATTGCAAGCGAGGCGCTAAGGCCCAATCAAAGAAGATTAAGGCATCTCCCAGAGAATAGAAGTACAACCTCGGAATGTCATTGGTCCCCGAATCACAATTGTAATCACTCAATTGTACTTAATCAAACAATTCATTCAAAAGTACTTCATTCAGTTGTTTAATTTATTTGTGAGATCTATGTAATGATTGTCGTGCGCTATATATGTGATTTGTTTGCTTATTTTTAGAGGGCATGGCTAGCATTTCCTAAGGCTAGCCGAAAAATAGGATATAATTTAACTATTCAAATAGCTATCATAAACGATTTCTGTAACAACACACTGTCTATGATATATGACATATCACAGACGGTTTTTGGTTTTAGCCATATGTGATATATAATATATCACAGATGGCTATGTTTGAGAATCGTCTATGGTATTTGACATATTACAAATGATTTTTAGTATTAGCCATCTGTGATATGTCAGATATTATAGACAGCTATGTTTAAGAACCGTCTGTGATATGTCATATATCATAGATGATTTTTAGTATTAGTTGTCTATGATATGTCAGATATCATAGACAGCTATTTTTAAGAACCATCTGTGATAGCTTATATATCACAGATGATTTTTTAAAAAAAACCATATGTGTTGTAATTATCACGAATGGTTCAAAAATCGTCTGTGATAACCACCTACTATTATAGACACATGAAGTCAAACGATTCAAAAACTATCTATGATGACAGTTTTGAACCGTTTATGATGACCTTTTTTGTAGTGGTGTCACCAATTATGATCAAATAGGTTAGTTTTATACGTCTAAAAATATTAGTCTCAAGCACACATGTGTAAGTCATGCGCTATGATCAGATTGTTTATGAGATCAATTCCAATCTGATCATGTGGGTCAACAACCTGCAAAGCCGATCCTACAAAACAAACCTAGCTATTTCGCCCTGTGCTGTACCCAGGTTAAACAAATACATTTATATTAAATTCCAGTAGACTTGATCTCAATAAATATGTCTACCATATTTCAATACAGCCGTTTTCGACACCTCGAGTATTAATTCATCAAGTTAAATTCCGTATCAACATATTCCCTATCAATTATATCAATAATATAAATAATTCTATATTAACTAAAACAGATAATAACATAATAAATATTGAAAACCACGTAAAAATCCCAACAGAACAAGCCGGTATGTACAGCTTTGGTGCCGGGGTAGCCGTTGACTCTTAGAATGTGATTCGCTCTCTCTCTCTCTCGGCAACGACGATGGAGGACGAACGTGTCGGATCAGCCGCGTCGCCGGCAGCCGAAAGTGCCGGCTCGGAGGTGGACATGGTTGACTGGAATACGTACGGCTAGGTGGTGCAGAACTGCAGATCGAGCAGAAGATTACGATCGAGCCCAAGTTTTTTCATGGCGAGTGAAGTGCTGTCCTGCTAGGTAATTGACTAGTATATGCGCTCCGAATTGGAGTCTACGTCCGTGAGTAGCTAGTCTGATATGATTACGGCTAATTCATGTTGAGTGCCAAGAAGTAGTTCTCATGCATGGTGCGGTTGCACCAAGACTTTGATTCTGATTTTATATTTCAGATGAAAAAGGGTTACTAATCTTATTTTTATTTATTTTTTTGGAAAGGTGATAGTGCTACGTATTCGTCATGCGTGCATCTACTTAATCACATTGAATTCACAATAAAAAACGTAGTGCAGAGGGTGGTTGAACGCTCTTCAAAGAGGAACATCAACCATGTATAATGGCACTCAAAGATGCAGGCTACATACCATGTTTCACCTATATATATTGGAGCTAAGAGATACAAGAACTGTAGAAATTTAGTGATAGCCCTAGGCTGTACGTACTTTATGCAGGGAGCAAAACTCCACGGATAGGTTTGCTGCTAGCAACCCATCAGGCAGCTAGTAAACGTGACAAGCCGCTTGCATTCCTCTCGAGTCTCGATCGTCTGGTCGTAGGCTTGGGAGGTATCGGGACTACATACATTCCAAGTGATGCACTAATTCGTATAGTAATTCTACTAAGCATATAACTGCTAATTTAGCTACCTAGTTCTCTTCACAGAAGACTGGAGACGAAAGTTCAACCCGCTATTCATGTCTTAATTTCCGCTTGCTCGGCCTCCTGATTCTGAAGCCCATCCGCTGCAATTCGTCCAGAATGAACCCCATCTGTTGCATTCGTCCAGAGAGGCAGCGGGTTTCAGCGGGGCAACGCGATGACTGCTGGCAACACTAACTAGAACATCATAAACATGCTGCACTTTATTACGCCTAAGAAAAAATATCGATGAGAAAACCAAACAGATCCAAGGAAGGGTATTAATTGATGTACATTCCGATTAACGTATATTATTGGTATATATATATATATATATATATATATATATATATATATATATATATATATATATATATATATATATATATATATATATATGTATGTATGTATGTATGTATGTATGTATGTATGTATGTATGTATATATATATATATATATATATATATATATATATATATATATGTATGTATGTATGTATGTATATATATATGTATGTATGTATATGTATGTATGTATGTATGTATGTATGTATGTATGTATGTATGTATGTATGTATGTATGTATGTATGTATGTATGTATGTATGTATGTATGTATGTATGTATGTATGTATGTATGTATGTATGTGTGTGTATGTATATGTATATGTATGTATGTATGTATGTATATAAAACATTTTCCACGATCGAAGTGAGTAACCGCATGCAATAAGTTGCAACATTTGCAGGGTGTTGTGATACTCTGTTAGAACTCTTGGTGATTGGTTTAGTGATCAGCGATTTTGTGTATTATGTACTTGTAGCATTGAATGTACTTATTAGTATTATGTATTATTACTTTATTAGTCCACATGCTTTCGTGTACTTGTAGCATTGAATTTGCAATGAAAAACGTAGTGCAGAGGGTAGTTGAACCAAACCCTATTCAAAGAGGAACCATCAACCATGCAATGTGTAATATAGCTCTCAACGAACAATATCAGGTTTCACCTATATATATTGGGGCCAAAATGACGGGAGAACTGCAGGGATTTAGTGCTTTTTTTAGAATATGAAAGGCAGAAGCCTTTCTATTCCTGATATTACAAACCAAACAGGTTCATTACAGGTTCTTACCGAAATGAGAAAACAAAACATAGCAGTCCTAGTTACCAAGGAAATCTTTTTTCCCTACTCCCAGTGCTGCAACCAAAGCAAGAGATAGAAATGAAGTAACAGGATACAAGCAACAAGCACGACTGAAACTGCTAAATTCTGAACCAAGCAGGGAAAACAATTTGGATTTAAAAAAATTTCGGACCCAATCGTCCGAAATTCGGAAATTTTAAAAATTTCAGATTTTTTGTAAAATTTTGGCCAAAAATTCAAATATGCAGTTTGAATTCAAGAAATCCGATTATATGAAAATGGCAAAATCTCAAAAATCTCGCTCAAATATCAAAATTTTTTCCTTGGTAATCTTTGCCAGCGACAAGCTGACTTGATATTGCAGCTTTGCTGACGGCATAATTTTTCCTGACAGATACTTTTCCTGATAGACAGATAATACAATTGCCAACGGATCGATTGATGGCAAACAGCACCTTTGCCGACAGATCGATTGATGGCAAACAGCACCTTTGCCGACAGATCGTTTGATTGCAAACAGAACCTTTGCCGACAGATCGTTTGATGGCAAACAGCACCTTTGCCGACAGATCGTCTGATGGCAACCATTGCCCAAATTGAAAAATGCATTTAAATAATTCTGAAAATCTTATATATCCTTGATCCATACATAAATTCTAATCAATATTGCCAAGCAATATTGATGTACCCACATTGTATATAGTGCTAAGAGTAAGCCAACCAAAAATGTTCATTCCGTAGGCAGCAACTACACAGTACATGCATGTGCAAGAACTATACATGATTTTTCCAAAAAAAAATCCATGTCCAAAAGTTCCAGGTATTCAGCAGCAACCCTAGGCAACTCCATAGTAAAGATCTTATCTTAATGACCTGATGATAATGAGAGAAGTCCGGAGTACATCACATTATGTTGAATTAATCCAAATGCATCCTTTGCAAGATTAAAAAGTTGGGGTGAGACATTTACTAGCATCACATGTATAAATCTTGGAGACATTTACTAGCTACAGGAAACGAATTATCTACGAATTTCTTGATAACAATAGCAAATAGCCAATAGATCAGGGTGGATTCTGATTCATAAAAAGCATGTTAAGAAGAATTATTCAGATGGTACTATAGCACCCCTCTATAGTCTTCCTCAATCCATTTCCAAGCATACCAGAATGCAGAATCCAAGTGGCTACATTGTCTCACACAATGGAAGCTGCAATTAGTTGAGCCACATAATTAGTTAAGTTGGGAAAGATAATATCATCATAGTTCAGCAGGTCTGATAATGTGTAAGATTTGTTTCATTACTTTCATAGAGGCATCAGTTAATAGAATAAAAAACTGCTAACAAATGGGCAACAGTTTTCTGTAGAGAGATATCTCACAGCAGCAAGCACATTTCTCTGAATTTAGAGAAAAACAGGCACAGGTATCACAATCTGAGACAGTGCAGCACCTAGCAGTGCCTTGTTATTATCAGAATAAGCCCACAAAAATGAGCAGGTAAAGTTTTAGTGTCCTCCAAATGAATGACGAGTTGCTCTAACCAACATGGCATAGATAGATATAATGCTTAGTAAAACCCACAATAATGCATCACTACTAGTGCTGGAATAACAGTACAGGGCCTCTAATTGCACAAAGACTAACAAATTGAACGCACAGCTAGTTACGGTCTAATATCAGATCATGTACAGAACTACCTCACAAGAAAGTGCTACGAGTACTCGCTCTTCCTAGTTGATCACAAAGCTAAAACAATAGACCAATGATTAATAGAAAATAGACATGGCTAATTCAATATGGTCTAACCGGATATCTAAATCAAACTAACATAGACTAGTTCTAGCCTGGAGACGTAAGTGCCCCTAAAACAACAGCAGCACAATCTGTACAGGTTTTTTCTTCAGTTCTAGTAGTCTGAAAACATCCATGGGGGCTCGCTGAAGCAGTTGGGACTCCGGCGGCAGTGTGTCAACCTGACAGCAAGGCTGTCCAGAACGAGCAGAGGGAGGACATGAGGAAGCGAGTGGACCAAACTGGAAAGAATTACTGAATTATTTGTAATGAGGTTGCCATGACATTAACAGGTAAAAACACTATACATAGTTGATATGAAACAAATAAACATTGGCAGCTATACTAGTAAACTCACATGCTAATCTCTACTGGGCATTTCATCGAACATCTTGTGAGTAACTCAAATCAGCACATGTAGCCACCAACAAAGAACTCCGCCCTAGTGTCCTCTGCTCCCTCTCCTCTACTTGTACCAGTTGGGGTGAGGAGTGCAGCTGAGGGAGATGACGGCCATGGGGGCGAAGGAAGACGGCGCCGACGTGATCAGATCTAGGATGACGACGGCTGCCGACGGGAAGGAGACGGGCGTGGGTGTTGGTGTGGCCACGATGGTTCCCTCCAACAATCCTCCAATCACAAAAGGAAAAAAAATTAACTCAAAGCCTGTGATGGTTCAGAAAGGATGAGAGGTACTCACGCATGCACGGCGGTGTCCTACTTCGTAGCAGCCAGATCCAGTGAGCTTGAGCTTGGGTCCAACGCGGACGGCGTAGGCGGCGGCAAGGGAGTTTGGAGGCAGCTGAGGAGGCAGTGCGGGGCTGGGGACGGCACCGCGGTATTGGAGCTGGGGGCTGGGGAGACGGTGTGAAGTGGAGAAGAAGAAGATGAGGGCGTGGAGCTCGGAAATAACTCGCGGCTGAGCTCGAGAACTCGCGGGAATGGCGTGCTACAGTCTCCCCCGTGCCCGCATCTACATTCCACAGGAAGGTGGAGGCGATGGCACCACGCATACTGTGCACGGGAGCTCGGCTCCAATGACAGCCGTCCAAGGTGGCCCGCGTGTCAGCATCTGCGGTGAAGCGGCAAGAGAAAAGGCGCTCTCGACTAAAATACGCCTTGGTGCGAAGAAAACGCGACAGAAGGTAGCGGAAAGGTGGCTCAGGCCGGAGGACGGTGCTTGGGCTGTCGCTGGGCCAAAAGGGGAACTAGGCTACGCCAAGGCCTAGTTTAATTCCCGATATCATGTTTAAGATTTGAGAAATATAAAATAAATTTCAAAAATTCTGAAAATTTTCGGGAATGCACTTTGGATTATTATAACTTTAAATAAGATATTTACATGTTTTTTCAAACTCAAATTAGTTTATAAAATTCATTTTTATCTGCCAAAAATAGGACAATCCTTTTTATACATTCACAAAAATTTAAAATTCACAAAAATGTACAAATGAGGTTTAGACATAAATTAAATTAAAATTTGAAATTTGGGATGTTGCACATTATTTTTTCTCCTTCTAATAAAAAAGAGACTCTTTTCTCTAAAGAACTTATATTGCACTAAGAACACTATTCACAAAGCCATCTGTTGTGCTTCTGCCACTAGGCCGCGTTCACAAAGCAGAGGCGCGTTAGTCTTCCATGCCACTCGATCAGACACTGTGATTAGCAAAGATGCACGACTAATTATTCCCACAAGCATCTCATAGGTCCCTGAAAGTAACCATATCGATCGGAAATTAAAGGGTCGATCTTCATGTACACCTGTCAGCTGAGATTACCCAAGAGATGTGGAGTATCATGCATGCATACAGTTCTTTCTCAAAGATGTAGACGACAAGAGAGATGAAAGAACGACAACGTGCAAGTGTTACAAATGTTGTCCTGGCTCGGATCACAGATGGACTTTGAAAGAGCATATGCACAATGTCATTGCTCTTGGCATATCTCTTCTCCCGTTCACTTGCTGCAGCAGGACGTGCCATCAATCTTAGACAAGCTGTTGGTTTCTAACCAAAAAGTCAGCCTCACTCGAGTGGTCTGCCCGCCCTGCCAAATTTCGTACGGCAAAAATTTCTTATTTGAATTTTGTGATCACAAGGAGCAATGAAACATGAACTATAGATTTTTATATATGGTCAAAGCATATATAAACGAAGACTCACGGGATTATCGAATGGCGTAGGTGCATTCCTAGCGCCTCCCATTCCTACATGTCGTGACTTAGGCCCCGTTTGGTACAGCTTCACCAACAACTTCATGAGTTGTTGTGAGCTGTTTTTTGCCAAACACCCTTTTTGCAAACAGCTTCATAGATGAAGCTCCTTAAATCATGCTCTCACAAGGGAATGGGTGGGGTGAAGCTGAAAATAATAGCTTTTCACAGCTCTCTCCCTCAGGCTCGTAGTTCTAGGAACCAACTGCCCTTGTAGTTGACAGAAATTACAGCACTTTGCCACTGGGTCCCCACGCCTGTTTCCTCTCCCCCGTTCGCACTTCTCTACCGTTCGCACTTATTTTAATTTTTTTTATTTTTTTATTTTAATTTTTTAATTCATACTCATTCAAATATATTATTTTTTAATTCATATGACCATATACAAACATACAACTCCAAATATTAGAACAAGTCAGGTAGACAGGGGCATCTTGGACAATTGCCCTCTCTCAGCCATGCATGAAACTGTTGGTGAAGCTGTTTTGCCAAATAGTTTTCCAAAACAGCTTTACCTTCACCGGTGAAGCTGCTCGTGAAGCTGAAACAAAAAAAAACAGCTTCACTAGTGAAGTCACTAGTGAAGCTGAGCTGTGCCAAACGGGGCCTTAAAAGACTATTGTCTTCGCGTGTACATGAAGTGATGAAGAGCAGTGAGTCCCAAGTAGCACTCCACTCGGCATCCAGTTGGCAGGCCGACTGCAAACTGTTTCTTTCGGCTGTCTTAGCAAATAAAAAGACCTCACCATGCTCCCAAATTAACTCTCACATGCATTCTTTCATGGCCCTTTATTACTTTGTTCGTCAGCCTTTTTCGGTACAATGTGGAGCTCATAGATGCCTTCAGTTCGTAGCGTCAAGAAAGCAGTGGTACTTTTTCTTTCGAAGGCGAGTGCGTAGTACTTTTGTGAAATGGATAATCTGATGTAGTGATGCGGAATAGCTGGTTACATATTTGAGAGTGTTTTGTATCATACACATCGAGGACACCGGTCACACCACTTTTTATTTGTTCATCTTGAAGCATCATGCATATAACCTATCTGATTTATTTGACCTTTTCTCTGTATAACAAGTTCAGATTGGACATGGTGGAATGAATGCTGCATAGCTAGCTAGCTAGTTACTTGATTGGGCAGTACTGTTGAGATTGATCTTCTTCCATAGCAGCAAATGCTAAAATATGCCTCTCAATCCTACAATCTTGTGAGCAACGTTTTGTGTGGGTGCCAAGATCAGATGACTCTGATGCCGAGACTAGTCCAATAGGACACAAGTTCAGTAAAAAGACGAAATCGGATCACTCAAAGCAGTGGCGAACAGATTTCAAACCCCTTCCCATCTATGGTATTGAAAGCTTGAGTGGATGATTACTTACGAGATGAATGCGTGGCCACATGTGCATTCCTGATGCCCCTCAATCCTATTCTTACGAGATGAATGTCGTGCCGCACCGCCCATTTGGGCAGGACTGCCATGGAGGCGAGCGCTAGGGGGTGACTGAGTGAGAGGGTGCAAAGGTAGTCGAGTGGTATTTATGGGTAATTTCGATGGACTTCATGGGTAGGTTTGCTTTAGGCCAGATGGCTCCCCAAGAATCCATCTAAAAGCTGCTTCTCGTTGTTAGTTTATTTTTTATTCTATTTCTCATGAGAATTAGAGTCCAATCGTTTTGAAAAGCTGAGTATTTAATACAGCTTCATAAGATTAAAAAAAACTGAAAGTAGAAGCTGTACCAAACAGCCCTGTCATTCATTTCTCTTTCACATGGGAGCTCTCACTCATTTCATCAGCTTATATGGGCCGCATAGAGCAACGCGGAGCCAATCCGTTAGGCAAGGTTTCGGCCCAGTCACCACTAGTGCATAAGCATGATAAATATAACAAAAATGTTCACAAATAAGAAATTCAAGACCACAATTATGCACAAACTATAAATCTCTGAACTGATCTGGACATGTATGGAATAAGCTATGAACGGCAGAAATCCTAGTAGTGTGATTTGTCAGATTTCCCAGAACATTCACCAGCAAAATCACACGGGAACTTATTTGGAATTCTCTGATGAAGAATGTGCTTTTACAAAGACAATCTACTAACTCACAGAACTACTGGAGAGTTCCTCCACTAAATACTACCATGCATAACAAACTGATAACAGACTAGAGCGCTTCTCACGCTATACCTCTGCATGGTGGCGCAAGACTCGGTTCCAGACCACACAAGTCATGGAACTTAACTCAAAACAAATGAATAGATAAGGCACAAGTTTATTTCCTAACATTTCTCCCCCTAAACCTTGTGCCTATACTATGGAAAACATACCAATTTGCTGACGCAGCTCCTCAAACAGAGCTTGCGGGAGTGCTTTTGTCAAAAGATCTGCAAGTTGCCCTTCAGTCCTGATGAACTCAGGCTTGATTTCCCCGTGCTCCACAGCTTCACGGATGAAATGGAATCTGGTCTGGATATGCTTGCTTCTGTCATGGAAAACCGGGTTTTTGATAAGAGCCAATGCAGATTTATTGTCCATTTTGAGACCTACTGCTTCAGGCTCAGTGTTCTTGAGATCACCGAGCAGCCGGGCAAGCCAAATGCCCTGGCACGCTGCCGTTGCGGCTGCGATATATTCTACTTCACAGGATGAGAGAGCTACTATTCTTTGCTTCTGTGACTGCTAACTGACCAAGTTTTTGCCGAGGAAAAACAGCATACCTGTAGTACTTTTGCGTGTGTCAACATCTCCGGCTAGGTCACTGTCGCTATACCCATGCAGTCCTCCAATCTCATCCCTTCTGTAGATGCAGCCAAAGTGAATTGTCCCTGCCACATACTGAATGATGCGCTTCACTGCTGCCAGGTGCTCTGGTGTAGGTCTCTCCATGAAGCGGCTTACATAGCCAACTGAGAAGGCGAGATTTGGCCTAGTGTTTACAAGATAGCACAGACTCCCCACCAAGCTCCTGTATTCGGTGACATCTGTAGGAGGTGCTGTGCTTTCCTTGCTGAGCTTGAGTCTGGGCTCCATGGGTGTCGCACATGAGTTGCAACCCACAAGCCCCGCCTTTTCAACAATCCGTGATGCATATGCTGCCTGATTGAGAGTGATGATACCTCCATCTTGATGGACTTCGATCCCCAAGTGGAAGCTCAATAAACCGAGATCAGTCATCTTGAATTCTACTTTCATCTCTTCCTTGAACTTCTCAATCACACTGCTGTCACCTCCCACAATGACCAAGTCGTCGACGTAGACTCCTATTAGGAGCCGAACACCACCAATTCCACGCACATACAGCCCGTGCTCCAGTGGACTCTGCTTGAAGCCAAGGCCCTTGAGAGTGCGATCCAACTTGATGTTCCACGCTCTTGGCGCCTGACAAAGTCCGTACAGTGCTTTGTCAAGCCTGTACACCTTCTCCTCTTGTCTGTCAATGATGAAACCGGGAGGCTGAACAACGTACACCTCCTCGACAAGCTCTCCATTCAAGAAGGCGGACTTCACGTCCATGTGATGCACCATCCATCCTTCCAGTGCAGCGAGGGCGAGCAGAAGACGGACAGAATCAAGGCGAGCAACTGGTGCAAACACTTTGTCAAAATCCACCCCAGCCTTTTGCACATACCCTTTTGCTACCAGCCGTGCTTTATTCTTCACAATCGTGCCATGGGCATCCTTCTTCAATTTGTACACCCATTTGAGTCCTATTGGGCGATGTCCAGCCGACAAGTCGACAAGCCTCCAGGTTTTGTTCTCCTCAATTGACAAGATCTCTTCTAGCATGGCCTTGTGCCATGCCTCTTCTTGCTCGGCCTGCACAAAGGTTGCAGGTTCTTCCCCGCTCACCAACAGAAGCTCCTCCTGCACCTCCCTATCAGCCAGCCCTGGTGGTGCCGATGGACCCAACAAATTGTCGATGCTGCGAAACCGGAGTGGAGCACCTTCATGGTTGGCATCAAGGTTCTCCTCGGCCGCAGGGGAAGGAGACACGAACTCCACCAATGGCGTGCTGGCTGATGGCGCGCTTGTGCTTGGTGTTGGACTTGAGGCTTGTGTGCTCGGGCTTGATGAAGACGCATGTGGTGAGGATGGTGCAGCTTGTTCCTCCGAGTCTGACCGGATCGTGGTGACCACACCCGGTTGGCTTACAGGGGTGTACTCGATGACGAATTTGGTGTGGACGTCTGCGGCTTGATCACCATCCCACCTCCACTAGGCCTCCTCGTCGAAGACAATGTCTCGGGAGATGTGGACTCGCCGGGAGTCCGGATCGTAGGCGCGATACGCCTTTGATCCCGGCTCGTAGCCCACGAAGATCATCGGCTTACTCCTATCATCAAGCTTCTTTACATTTGGCGTGGTGACCTTCACGTGCGCCACACACCCAAATGTTTGGAGGTGGTGCACGGCTGGCGGGCATCCAGTCCAGAGCTCGTACGAGGTTTTGCCACCCACGCTCTTGGATGTTGACCTGTTGAGGATGTACACCGCTGCATTGACTGCCTCCCCCCAAAACATACCTAGTAAGCCTTTCGCCTTAAGCATGCTCCGTGCCGTCCCGACAACGGATTTGTTCCTTCGTTCAACAACCCCGTTCTGCTGTGGGGAGTACGGGGCCGTCAGCTCGCGGCGCACACCCAACTCGGCGCAGTACTCTTGAAGACTTGCAGCAGTGAACTCTCCTCCTCGGTCCGTGCGCAGCGCACGGAGCTTCTTCCCGCTCTTCCTCTCGGTCGCTGCTTGGATGCGCTGAATGGCGGTTGACGCGGTGTCCTTGGTGGGAAGTAGAGCGATCCACATAAAACGACTGTAGTTGTCGACGAGGAGAAGGAAGTACCGATTCCCGCTGGGTGTTGGTGGCAAAATGGGCCCACAGAGGTCCCCATGTAGGAGCTCTAGTGGTTCGGAGGCGCGGAACAGTGCACGCTGTGGGAAGGGTGCGCAACGATGCTTGCCGGCGAGACAGGCTTCACACACCTGGTCAACTTGTTTCACCTCCAGCAGCCCGCGGACCAAGCCTTCTCTCCCCATCTTGCGCAGCCCGGCAAAGTTGATGTGCCCGAAGCGGGCGTGCCACCGCCACGCCTCCTCACATCCGCGCATCGACATGCAAATCGGGCGTGCTATATTGACGTCGAGCACGTAGAGGCGGCCAGGACTGTGATGTACCTTCGCAAGTAGGCGCCGCTGCTCATCCCGGATCAGCATCACCCCGTCCTCGATCTTGACTTGGTAGCCGCTCTCATCCAGCTGCCCGATGCTTATGATATTGGCGGTGAGACGCGGGATGTAGTAGGTGTTCGGCAGGGTGCGATGTTCCCCGTTCTTGCAGGCGAACAGGACCGTGCCAACTCCTTCGATCTGCACCACAGAGCGATCACCGAAGCGCACCGTCCCAGTGATGCTTGACTCAAGATCGGAGAACGCCGTCCTGGAACTGGTCATATGATTTGTGGCCCCGGTATCCAGGATCCAGCGTCGAGAATCTCGTTCCACGGTGTCATCTAGCGCCGCGAACACCTTCTGCTCATCCAGCTGAATGGCGGTGTGGTTTGGTCTCGTCGACGCCGGTGCGGGTATAGCTCCCACGGCCGTCGCTGGTGCTTGCGTCGCTGGGACTGCTGAGTCTTGATTTGCAGAGACCGCTGGGACTTGCTTAGTTGTGGCGCTTCTCGAATCATCGCTGCTCTCTTCTGGTGGGGAATGAAGTGCGGTAGGTGAGAGTGCGTCGGTGGAGTGTCCGAGCATACAGCTCCCCTGGAGTAGTAGCAGCGTGGACTCCTCCGCCTGGGCCACATGGGCCTGGCCCTCACGTTTGGGCTTGCTTCTGCAGTCCCTAGCCCAGTGCCCATATTTCCCACAGGAGCGGCATTTATCACTTCGACTCGCCCCAGCTTCAGAGTTCGCTCTGCCGCCGCCATGGCTTCGGCCTTGAGCGCCGCAATATCTTCCATGGCCTCTGGGTCCGCCTCCGCCGCGTTTGGCCTCCTGATCCTTCTCCCTCTCCTTCTTCTTGTACTGCTCAAGCCACTCTTCCTCAGTTAGGAAGAGCTTCCCTTCACCGGCCGGGGAAGATGAAGTCGAGGACTGCTGTGCGTCTTCCGCAACTTTCAGCCTCCCAGTCAGCTCCTCAAGCGACAGTGTGGAGGTGTCGAGCAAGGTTTCAATGGAGATGACGAGTTGGGAGAACCTGGGCCGGGCGGCTCGCAGAAATTTCTCGACGACCTTGAAGTCGGGCTCCAGATCTCCAAGAGTAGCAAGCTGGTTCACCATGCCATTGAAACGCATTGAGAAATCCTCCACCGACTCGCCGTCGCGGAAGGCTATGGCTTCATACTCGGTGCGCAACTTCTGCGCACTCGCCTTCCGGATGCGGTCATCTCCGACTCGCATGGTCTTGATGCTGAGTTTTTTGCTATTATGGTACCCTCTAAGTTAGGCTTCGCTGAAACGGTATTTATACCGTGGGCTTCTCCTAAATAGTACCCTTATACTTAAGACTTCTCTTAAATAATATTCTCAGGGATTTTAACTCAAATAATTTGATTTTCGAATTTGTACTCTCCCAATTGATTGAACTGCCCCTGCTCATTTTGTTTGGGACGATCGATCTCGGAGACGGGCAGGCGCGGTCGCGGCGGGAACCACGGCGGTGGCGCCGTGGCGGCCGGCGGGATGCGGACAATCTTGCACCCGTCCCAGCAGATGGGACGCCCCATCTGATCAGTATCGGCTCGCAACCAACGCAGTCGCCGCCCGTCTTCGCCGACGAGGTGCCGCCGGTCGCCGTTACCGTCGCGTTGCTGGTCGTCGTCGTGTTGCCATTGCCGGCCATAACCGGCGCGCCGCTGGTGGCTGCGAGGATGCATGATGCGTGTTCAGATGTAAAATCTTGTAGCTTGATGCATGTTTATATATTACGAATCGATAGTGGGAGTGCGCAGTGCACGAATATATGAATGCTTGCTTCTTGATCTTAGACTTAAATTCTTGTTATAGAAAGCCAAGCTAGCTCTACGAGTTGGTTGGTTGGTTGGTTGTGTTAGCATGTAGGAGTATCAGGTCATGTTTGGTGAGCTTCAGTTTCAAGTTAAAACCAATTGAAGCTTATGCTCCAAATTAATCACAGGGTATGCTGAAGGTCACTTTGTATTTGAAAAGGCCGAAGGCGATCTATTTCTGTCATTTACTTGTCATCAACAAAATGAGCAGGGGCAATTCAGTCAATTAGGGAAGTACAAATTCGAAAATCAAATTATTTGAGTTAAAATCCCTGAGAATACTATTTGAGAGAAGTCTTAAGTATAAAGGTACTATTTGGGAGAAGCCCACGGTATAAATACCGTTTCAGCGAAACCCAACTTAGAGGGTACCATAATAGCAAAAAACTCCTTGATGCTCTCCTAAGCCTCCCTGGCCGACGCTTTGGTTGTCAGTGTGGAAATCATCTCGGGAGGGACAGCGCTGCAGATGGCGTCCAACGCCATCCGGTCTTCATGGAATTCGACAACGCCCGGGTCGATGGCATTCCAGAGACAGCGCGCTTGGAGTTTGATCTTCATCAACAAAGACCAATCATTGTAGTTTGTCTTGGACAGCAGTGGGTAGTTCGCCGAGCCTCCTGCCTCCTTGACCACGCGGTGTATAACCAGCCCACGGTCGCTCCCGCCGCTACCACCAGTGCGGCCGCCGGAGCCTCCAGGAGTGCGCCTAGGCGGTGACAAGGACAGCCGATGCGGCGAATGCGTGCGACCTCGAGGCATGGAGATGCTCACAGGTACGCAACTCGGGCTCTGATACCAATTGTCAGATTTCCTAGAACATTCACCAGCAAAATCACACGGGAACTTATTTGGAATTCTCTGATGAAGAATGTGCTTTTACAAAGACAATCTACTAACTCACAGAACTACTGGAGAGTTCCTCCACTAAATACTACCATGCATAACAAACTGATAACAGACTAGAGCGCTTCTCACGCTATACCTCTGCGTGGTGGCGCAAGACTCGGTCCCAGACCACACAAGTCATGGAACTTAACTCAAAACAAATGAACAGATAAGGCACAAGTTTATTTCCTAACATGATTCACCACGGGAGTACTCAAAAGCTATTCAAACAAAGATGTGCATCATTAACTGAGAGCTCTGAAGCGCGCAGCAACGCGAGACTGGGTCAAGAACTAGAATGGCCTAAGAATATTTCGCTGAATTGGCAATTGACTAAGACAGCAGGTGAGCAGAATCATATTTCTCAAGTCCTAAAGAGCAGAATAATATTTCTCGCTCAACTGAAAGGGCAGAAAGTAATTCAAACAAAAGGCATTGCTAAGAAAGGTTCAGGTACAACTGGGGAAACTAATTTATCATACAGGACCCAACATCACAGAATGAACCAAGACAACACCACCTCCCTATTGCAGATCATGATCAAGTTGAATAGAACATCCATTCCCAAGGGCCCAAAAAGACATCAACAATAGTAGTAGTGAGCAAGATTCAGAAAAAGTAAAACAACAGCTCAATTACGTGGCTAGAGTACTATCGATTTGTCAAGAGTAATTCTCCCAGAGGCCAATTATATTCACAATCACTGAGCTATATCACAAATCCCACAGGTTATCATCGATTCGGAGATGTATTATCAGCACCATGCAAGCAACAGCAACAGAAATCATGAACACGATGCAGCCAGTAGACAAAACAGAGGGATGAGATGGAAGGACGCCTCACGTAGCAGGTATAACTTGAAGCTCACACTGCAGGAGCGTGGGCCGGCGCGGCGCTGCGCGAGAATACCAACACTCACGCCGCCGCTGCGCCGTGGTTAGACCTCCTCATACCGAAACACACTTCACCGAGGGTCCAAGATCCGGAAGCAACCGCAAATGGAGCCGGCATCCATGGCCCACCGGGGTGCGCCGAGGTGGCAGCGCGGCGCGCGTGGGAACCGAAGGCCGAAGTTTGCGACGGCGGCCGGTGCGGTGGTCCGGAAGGAGGCGGTCAGATATGGCGGTGCGGTGGGTGTGGCCATGACCATGTGGGTCGTGGCAATCCGCATGTGGAGATCCCGGACTTGGAACCCACCACCTCTCTGCCCTCAGGATCCTCTTTGTCGACACTGCTCGCATGGTTGAAGAGGTGGAGGCGTTGGAATCTGCCATCAGGAATGCAACCAGTCTACTTCCCAGCCGTCCCACACCACATTTCATCAGAAATTCCGACGAGGCAAAAGCATTCCGACAACATTATCTACATCTCTGGCGGAAACATTACGCCGAGACGCTCATGTAAGCCCGGTTCGGCATCTACATCTGACAGCTGCATCTAATTAAGGCATTATCAATTATAAGCTCATCCAATCCCCCGAGACGCTCATGTACGCTGTTAATTCAACTAGAGAATGATGTACATGCATGAGATTTACCTTTTCTTCTTCCCAATCGCTGTGAGCCGTTCAAAAAAAAAAATACTGCTCATCTGACCATATTCTTCTTCTGACACTAGTGACTTTCGGTTCCGTCTAGGAACAAGCAGATGCCATTTTAATTGGTCTGTGATGTTTGAAGAGGATGGTCGTCGCTGCTCACTGGAGAACACAAACAAAATTTTTCCTTGTGCACTAAATACCAGTTAAGAAAATGTTTGTATACCATGTGAACCAGCAATTAAATCTTTGGTCCTCCAATTAGTAAAGATAAAGATGGTGCAAATATGAAATATGTGCATGTTGGTGCACAACTCCTTTGGTCCTTTTATATTGAGCAATGCCATGTCCACGTCATCAAACAATTGATAATATGTGTTTAACAAACTCCTAAATTGTATAAGTTACACCGCTACAATACCGATTCTATTTATTTCGTTACACCCAGTCATGCATGTTTCGAGACTGCTATGCAAGTTTTACTACCCCTGACTTCTGGTTCAGTTTTCTCAGGTTTCATTTCCCTTACTTGGCGAAGCTCAACTGTTGTTCCTGCCAAGTTTGAAACCAAAATGGCTCTTGTGGTCATGTGATATGATCTCCATTTTTTATTGCAGAATGAAATTGTAGCGCCCTGAAATTTTAAAGGGCCCACAAAACAGCAAAACCCTAATCAGCCTAGAGGCTATTTAGAAGCCATTCTTTTCCTTTACGCTCACCTTTCCTTTCTCCTTCAATAGGTAAAACCTTACTTTTCTTTTCCTAGCCGACATCCAATCAGCCATCACCATCTGGTAGCCAGAAATTTTTTTCTTCGTCATCATGCATGCGTACACCGGCCAAAGCCCTCGCCTCGCGTTGCTCACATGCAAGATCTGCCAGCATCCTCCAGCTTGTGCCGCGTGGTCATCACATGCGGCCAGCGTTCCTTTGCCAGAACCAGCGCCAGAGTTCTCTTTCGCCCATGAGTGCACGTCGGCCTTGTCTGATTGGTTTCTACCAACGTATAGCACCGCGAGCGCTCTCGCCAGCCCCGAGTGCGCCTGGCCGTGGTACGCTCGCCACGCGGCTGCCATCCGTGAGCCAGCGGCCGCAGCGCAACAGCACGATGACCTCATCGCCGGTACACGCCCGTGCGTGAAGTTGCGACTAGATAATGCTGCTTGTTGCCGAGCCTTGTCTAGTTGCATGGCATGTGCTGTGCTACCATGTCTACCATGACTAGATAATCCCTTGGCTGCACGCATCTTCATGGCTGCATGCAGTGGTGACTAGTTATTTTGGCTACAGTGCGTGACAAGGAAAAGAAGGGAAAAAGGTTCGCAAGCAGCGGTTAAGGGCAGTTCCAGTGCTCCACGTAGAATAGTGTCTATGGCATTAATTCGATTGCCATGTAGAAGTTTTAGATGATGTGGCGCAATATAAAATAAGAGAGAGAAGAAAAAGAGGAAGAAACTGGGTCTCATGCAAGACCTAGTTTCTATGAGAAAACCAATACAATAGACACTACCAAATTTTACATTGGAGAGATGGTGGTATCTTCATGATAGATAGAGAAAAATTATGATTGGTGGAGAGGAGAGAGAGATTTTGATGCTTAATTAATTGCTTGGGTTATAAATAGATATGGTGCATTGGAGACAATAGTGTCTAAAGTAGTGTCTATATGACATGGCATAGATAGAAACTACTTAAGTGGTTTCTGCACTGGGACTGCCCTAAGAAAGCGTTTGGGCAGTTGTGTATTTTAGATCCTTCATGCAGCGAGTCCACTGAACGTGCTCAAGGTAAGTATCTCGTGGCCATGACCTTTCCGATTTGCATATCACACGTTTCCACATTACTTGTCATCTTGTCATTGAGTATAATTATCATATTATTAAATTTACCTGGCTGATATTATATTACTGAAGTTACCTAGCTATTATCATATCATTAAAGCTTAATTGATCATTATCGTATTACTAATGTGTGTCTGGTTATTATCATATCCCCAATGTTACCTGGTTGTTATCATATTACTAATACTTGTCTGGTTATTAACATATTATTAATGCTTGCCAGTTTTATACTTTTAATATTGTATTCATACCATGACGTTCTACGTTATCTTGGTTCACATGCTTTTATGTTTACTAGATTACTTAGTTATTAATATTTAGAGTTCATGCTTAAATCGTTAATGAGGGTAGCGGATGAACATGTTGTAGACTTAGGTCTAAACCACTAGCAATCTTTTAGAATCAAGCTTCTATGTTTTATCTTTTTGATATCATGATGTACTGCTGGTATAATTTCTTATGTAAGTCATGATCGATATATATTAATAATTGTTAATTTGACTAATAATCACTAATCACGTAATAAAACTTAGTTGATTGTCAACCCTTATGTTCATTGCATACTTTCGTTACTCAGGATATTACACCCTGTCGACGCTGATACAGTCGAGGACAATGGCATGCCTGACTATTCTCATATAACCGAGTATGTGTGAAGTGATCGCCGGTGCCATTGTCATAACTTGCTAAATAATAATTATCTTTAATTACACTGTTTTTGCGATCACTATCTCCGATCTATATCAGTGTCTCCGGTAATCTATGTTCATTGCATTTAACCTATATCAATTACTCACTCACATTGCTTGTTCTTTACATATCTTGCTTGCATTACATGTCCTTTACTCACCGTGCTGCGACCGTTGTTGGGTACTTGCTGAGATTTTCAAATCTCACGCTTGCTCTTTTCATTCTCAGGAAAAAGGCCAGTGGAGTGATAATATCATGCATGGGTGGGAGCACTCGAGTTTTCAGCACCATGGCTTGTCACTATTTATGTCATTTTGTTTATTCCTCTTTTAGTTAAAAGTGGACCGGTCCCATGTTTTAAACATTTATTTCAGATTATGTTGGTTCTCTATTAAAGTATCTTTAAAGTTTTATTTTTTTATTTCTATTGTTGCTTTTATTATTTATTCTTTACTTTAGCGATGATATTTCATAGTAGTATCTCTTTTTGGTATATGAGGTGCTACAAAAATCTTGTGTCAGGTCGGCAGGACAGCAGGCTGAGCTGGCCTGAAATGAGATTCGCCTGTTCAGTTGTTTTCAGATCACAACTGTTGCTGAAGTGGATCGAGTTACTTGAATATCCGAAGTTACTAATTGTGCTGTTGGCTCCAAATTTGTCAGCACTTCTTCCGGCTGCATGGAGTGGACTTGAAATCATGAGCAGCCTCTCTGTGCAATAGAGTGCTCAATCTGTTTGCTACTATGAAGTTTTGGGTTCCATGTAGAAGGTTTCTATATTATTGTTTTTTTGTATATTGTTCAAGCACTTGATTCCATGTAACGAGAATATATTAGAAACTTGAACCGCATTATGTTCTGCTACTACTTTAGAAATTCATGTAATCATTTTTTATATGTTCGATCAGTTCAGCATGCACTAAGCTTTTGTTCCAGGGGATAACTGTGCATAACAAATGTACGTGCTTGGGCTGTCCTTGCACTAAACTTATCGAACTGACCTCCATGTAGCTATCCAAATAATATAGTTTCATTAAAGGTTAGAAACGTAGTAACCACACATCGATTTTATCGACATTTGAGCAACGTTGCTCTGCTTCTGCTGCCTTAACCTGCGAGAACTTTGATCTATCAGATGCTGTGACTGAGAACATAATCTTGGAACATCCAAATTCCATGGTTGCATGAATGCTGTCTTGTCGGTTTCATTAATCGCAATAGAGCACTGAAGGCATCAGGCACGCGTGACAAATAACTTAGGAAGCGATTGGGTATACGTCCTACCTTGTACTCTTAAAAAAAAGTGTTTCAGCTGTTTTGCAATCTAAATATGCATGCAGTAATTCAGCACTCACTGCGTCATGTGCATCGTTTTTATCTTCTATGCAGAGTTGGCTGTGGTGCTCTTTGTGCGAGTGGCCCGACCGACAGGTACGAAGGGCACGAGCTCCTGGGCTGGCCCTCTTCCTTTTCTTCTCTCAATCTGACCATTTTCTTTCGTTCTTCCCACTTCGACGCAACCGCGAGACCAGAGGCAGTAATCGAAATGCGAGTCATATACTTGATCTTTTCTTTGCAACATCGAGTCACTGCGTGCTAGATGTGAACCCCGTTTGATCATACACTCGTACTCCCCCTGTTTTCCCTTTTCCTTTTGGCACTGGGTGATATGATACCCTGAAAGGCTGGAAGCACATTACATAATCATTTGGCAAGAAAAGCCTTCTGGTGTGTGTTTTCCGGTGAAATGGTGAATAAGTGATTTTCTTCTCTCTTTTGCGCTCGACCAAAGTTGACTGGGCTCGGTGCGATTGGCTCGACAGGCATGCAAAAGATTTTTTTTTTGGGTATAGGATAAGGATTCAAGGAAATGTCTGAGAGGGTTGTGAGTGAACAGTAGGGGTGCAAACGGGTCAGGTTAATCTCGACCGATCTGGCACCGAATCCGATTGGTACCGAATCCAGAGAAAAAATATAGGTTAGGATATGGTAACAGCAATATCCGTCCGAATCCGATACGTCTTCAAGTTTGATTTCAGGTTAGTGCTACTATTTGACGTTTCATTTTCTTTTGCAATGGTAAAATAAAATCTTCCACATCAGCTATTAAGTAGTAACATCAAGTTCTTGACAGTACGTCCTCCTACTCCATTTGCTGTACTGCATGCATTCCTTACAAATAAGTAGGGGTGCAAACGGGTCGGGTTAATCCCGACTGATCTGGCACCGAATCCGATTGGTACCGAATCCAGAGAAAAAAAATATGGGTTAGGATATGGTAACAACAATCCGTCCGAATCCGACTCGTTTGCACCCCTAGTGAATAGCAACCTCTTTTACTATTTTTGAGGTTATGCTTAAAAAATTCACAATTAGTTTTGTTAAAAAAACCTTTTCTTTTTATCATGAACGTTATTTTGATTTTTCTCTACGAGATTCATTTATTTCGTTCTTGATACCGTGTAAGCTCATGCTGTATCTTTCAATATCTAATCTATTCTATAGGTTTTTGCGCAGAAGGAAGGGTACCAGAGATTTGATGTGACGATAACGTATCGGAAAACTCACTGTAATATGATCTCGGGTACCAGCTGGAACACCCCTAAAATTTTGAACATTTTTGAAATTTTGTGAATATTGTTTGAAATGCAAAATCCTTCCCAATTTAGCAATTTTCAGTGAAAAGCCACTTTCCTCATTTGGCATTACGCCTTCTCCTCCCTCTGGTGTCGCCCTCTCCTTGGCGCCTTTGTCTTCCCCGGGCGTCGCCTCGCGCAGCGCCTCTCCCCGCCTCTGCCGACACTGTACGCGTGTCTTCCTCCTCGCGCAAGAAAACTCGGCGCCGCTCTCCCTCACCCAGCTTCAAGACCGTACCTCTGGTCCCACCGCTCAGTGACTCGCCCCTCTGCTTCCTTTCCTTGCGCAGAACGCCGGAGAATGTGCGCTCTCTCCCGCCGTTGCAATCTCCCGTGCCTTCTCGCGATTTCTTTTCACGGAGAGTCAAATAGCCGTACCATTGGGCAGAGGGAAGAAGCCACCTCCCTCTCACAAACCCTGCACCCCTTCAATGCTCCTTATCTCTCCGCTCGACGTAGCCCCGAAGCAGCCGAGAAAATATCCGTGGAAAACCGACCTGCACGGGTTATAAAACCCAATTCGCACTTCCTTGAGTCTCCTAACACTATCACCAACCCTCCTCCCCAGTTAATTGAACTCTCGTCGCCTCCACTGCCGGCAATCGGAATCCCTGAGCCGGTAAACCCTAGAACTCAATCTTTCAATTCGCTCGGCCATTTTTCGATTCACTGCTATGACATATTCCCATTACCTCTGGAACACAATGGCGCACCCGCCGGAGCTCGAGTGTCTGCCTAGGCCCGGGGCAACGGAGGTCGCCGTCGGCCGAAGAGCCCTCACCGTGGCCAGCCCACTCGAGCTGTCCCTGAGTTCAATCGCCTCCTCCAGCACCCTCCTTAGAGTCCGTAGATGGTGAAAAACCATTCCAATTGGCCGGAGAACCCTTAAGTGCCCATGGCGCCGCCGTGAAGGCCATGGTCTTCCCGGCCGCCGCTAGCCACTGTTACCCATTCCCCCACTCACCCAAGTTCCAAAATGGATCCCCAAGTCCATGAACTCCCCTCTGTGAGACCCATTCCACCCCAGGTGACCGGACGTTGCCGCTTCGCCAAAAATGGCGGGCTCTGTTTTGCCCAACCGGGAGCCGTCCGGAGGTTGAAGACGACTCCCGGGAGTGACGTGGCCGTATCGTGAGCGTCCATGTCTACCTCATCCAGCCGTCCACGTCGGTTTAAACCACAGCCGTTCAATTGGGATCGCCCTCCCATCCAACAGCCGCACTCGCGAGATCGGGCCCGTTGGCGCCGGCAGCGTGTCGCCCATCGGGCGGATGTGCACGCCTGCACTGGGCTGCGCCCGCGCCCGTGTGGGCCGCAGGCCGCGGCCTGTTGGCGGTGCTCGTGATTCGGCCGTGGGCCGACCGGCCGTTGGGTCACGCGGAAGAAAAACCCGGCCAGGTCTACTGTTCAACCGGGCCGGCCTTGACACTATTCACAAATATTAAAAATCCAGAAAAATCCTCAAAAATCCTAGAAAAATGCAAAAAACCTCAAAAATACCAAAATACATCGTTTTGACCAGTTTAATACCCTGAATTCAAATTTGACCTCCATTCTTTCAAATTCAAATTCTATTAATTTAAATTTCACCCTTCTACCAAAATCAATTCCAAATAAATTCAAACTTCCTGTTTTGTTAATTTAAATCTTGGTAAAGTCCTAATCTACCCAGTTTAAGGATCGACCATCCAATTCTGAATGTCTATCTTTTATTCTCAAAATTTGCCCAACACATATATACATCTTTTAGTAGCCCTGAACCTATCCAATCCAATTCTAGCCGTGTCAACCTGTCAAGTATCGTTGAATCTTAACCTCCCAACCCTAATCCGTTTCTTTTTATATTCTTTCTTGTTTTTAATTCGCATTTTGTTCCCAGCTTGCATTTCGCAAAGTAGGAACTTATTGGAATTCGTTTTCTACGCTAGTAAACGGACCAAGCGAGTTGGTCAACTGAAGGACTGCAAAGGCAGCTGAAGTAAGTTTGAAGCTGGTCAAGAAGACGAAGAGCAACGGAAGGAAGGCAAGTCACATGTTTTTGATCATATTGAATCCCATGAAATTTACATTATTTACTTATGTATTTTCATTATTGATAGTTGCGAAATGATAGTTTGCGTAAAATAAAATATTTAGAATGACATGATATTTAGATATTTCCTACCACCTGCAAATGCCATGATCAATTGTTGCCATGCCGTTGATAACCCTAGTTATAATTACTTGGTGACATATATAATTACTCCGGTTAATGAAGCTGTGTTATTGGGGTGATTCCAACAACGAGGCATAAGTAGTATTTCTGATGTTGTTAATTTGAGTAATGATGAGATTTTATCTGATACCAGAAAACCCCCCTGATCTTAAGGAGCAAATGTTTTAAAATTTTATTTGTTTACAAATAAAATTGCATCCACCTCTTAATAAAACACTATACTCCCTTCCCTTGAGAATCTTGGCATATAGTTATATATTATTTTCCACATGTGATTTGCTGAGTACGGGGTTGGAGTACTCAGACTTGCAAAATCCCTCCCCCCACAGATACCAGAAGAAAAGAAGATGCTGCGAGTGTTCGTGTTAGGGTTACGCCTGCACTCAAGTGTTCCTGTGGAGTTTTCTTCGGCTCTTCTGTACGTAAGTTCAGTTTTGGGCTTCGACGCCCGTATTGTCATTAAAGTTGACCATTAGGTCTTATTTCAATCAAATTAACTTCTTTTAACTGTTTGTGAGCAGGCATGATACACTTTTTACTCGCAACTGAACTCCTGGGCTGTTGCGGACCGTACGACATCTCTGTTCCCAAAAATGGGGGCGTTACACCAGCTTCAAAAGTTTTATTTAGGGGGTGTTTGGGACTGCTCCACAAACTCTACCGTGGAGCAGCTCCACAAAAAACCTGGAGTTTGCGGAGCACCCCTTTAGGTGCTCTCACAACTCCACCTTTTTTTCCTCGAACAGAGTGTGTGGAGCTGAACCTGTTTGGCTAAAAAACGTGGAGCGGAGCTGAAAAACGTGGAGTGGAGCAGTCCCAAACACCCCCTTAATCAGTCCCCTTTCGATAGCGATGCCTGTAAGCGATATATAGCCATATAGTCTTGTCGCATTTATTCAGAACGTGGGCTTGCATTGATGTATTCTTCTTCTGTCTTTTGGGCTCGGCCGAAGTTGACTGGGCTCCGTGCGATTAGCTCGACAGGCATGCAAGGCACGAGCTCTTGGGCTGGCCCGTCCACTGGCTTCCCCCCTTCTTCGTGTTGTCGTCTACGATTCTACACCAGGCAAATACCATGCGCAAACCATCTTTTTCATGTAAACTCCATAAAAACCGCATGGAAAAGTTTTAAAAAATATCAGAAAAAGGTAGGGCAGATGATATTATAATTATTGTACAATTTCAAGGTTAACCTCAATCGCATTTACAACATATAAAATCGGCAAGTAGCGAAATGAATGAAGTGATGATAAGTGAAACCACTATTCCTGCTGAAATTGTCTTTTTCATATCGTGCAAACATGATTAAGTTTAATCTTGAAATTTTATAGGATTCTAAAATATCATCATCCTTACATATGATATTTTTTTTCAAATTTGTTAAAAAATTAATATCATCTTTCTTACACATGAAATATTTTTCAAAATGTTTTTAAAAATTACACGTGGTTTCCAATTTTTCATGGAATTTACATGGAAAGAGTGGTTTCTACCTGGTATTTACCCAAAACCCCCAATTCTGACGCCACGAGGCCGATACTGGCGATGTCGCCTCCACGAGAGAGCAGAAACAGGACATGCGAGCGGGGAAATTTAACTATTTGCCACTCTTAAGAATGCCACCTATTCAAATGCCACTTTCTTCGTTGCAATTAATATTTTGACACGGTGCAGCGCGGGCGCGGGGACGGAGGCGCGACGAGCGCGCGCGCGGCGGCGGTGCGGCGCGGGCGCGGGACGGAGGCACAGGCACCAGCGCCACCTCCGTGTCGTACCGACTGCCGCCTCCTCCTCACCGTCCCGCCGCTCCGGTGGCGCCCCCGCCGGTCCAACCACGTCACGGCGCGCCCCCGGAGGCCTCCTCCCTCCTCCCTTGAGCAATCGGACCCCGGCGGCCCCGGCTCGCCGCGCAGCCATTCTTCCTCGCCGCCGGCCAAAGCCGCCATTTTCATAAGAATGCCTCGTGGGCTCGAAAGTGGCAAAATATTAATTGCAACGAAGAAAGTGGCATTTGAATAGGTGTTATTCTTAAGAGTGGCAAATAGTTAAATTTCCCGAGCGCTATCATGCATGCAGCGTTGGAAAGGTGACCTGTGGGCATAGGTCTAGTACTGGTTTCCTGATTCGTGTTCATTCTTGCCCGCAAGCTGCTCGGTATTTTCCTGACCCAAACAAGGTTGGTGTGTATGCACTGTAACCAGTGCATGTCATTTGCCAGACCAGTGGGAGTCGCCAGCATGCATGCAGCGTTGGAAAGGTGACCAGATGAGTCAGATTAGCAGCGACTCCTTTGGCGGTGATGCCCATACTAAACAAACAGCAGTCATTCGACATTTGTTCTTCGCGGTTCCCAGTTTATACATACTGGTATACACTTGATTAGTTAAGTATCACGCAAGTATGGCCGTCTTGACGAGAGGTAGAATACTCGGAAAACTACTAGCATCGGCGTCTGGTACAAGCTTCAATTCGCCTTTGAGCTTTCATGCTGGCTTTTATTTGCTTCCTTTTTGCGTTGTGTTCCACGCTTATCGCCTGGTAAGTCGAGTCTCTTTTCTTCTTTTTGAAAGCGTGGTTAGTCGAGTCTTGATATTACACCAGCATAGCCAATGACATCGCTTAAGTTTGTTTAGCTTGGCTCGAACGCAAGCATTGTATTCGTCTGGTCAGTCATCATGTGTGTTGCCAGCTGTGCGACCCCAGAGCAAGCTTTTCTTCTTCTCGTTGGCATCTTGTGTGTTGTGTGAAAGAAAGAAAAGCATATTATTATTCTTTCTCGTTAGGCTTAGTGGAGCCTGGGTGCTATCAATTATTCTTGCCGACACCCTATTAACAACGCTGCATTTCCTCTCTTCTCTACCCAACTTTCCCCTAAAATCTTTCGCTGCACCATTGTTGTCCCAGGGTGTGGCCACGGAGCAACAAGATGTACGTACATACTTACAAATATGGCATGAATTTGCAACATATAAAACTGGCAAGCATAAATAGTGATGAACAGTGAAACCACTATTCATTCTGAAAATTGTCTTTTCCATATCTTGCAAACGTGATTTAGTTTACTCTTGAAATTTTATAGGGTTATAAAATATCATCTTCCTTAATTATGATATTTTTCAAAATTTTAACAAATTTTATACGTGGTTTCCATTTTTTCATGGAATTTACATGAAAAGAGTGGTCTCTTCCAGGTATTTACCCAATGTGTCCACTTCTGACACCAGGCCGATAGTAGCGACGCACCACGAGAGAGCAAAAACAGGACATGCGACGCTAATTGGATAAATACTACAATCACCGCCGTGGATCACGTAATTTGCGATAACTGGCCGTATCGGTGAGGGCCGGTAAGCGAAATATTTCGGAGGATTTCAGCTGTGGAGCTTACATTTCAAATACAATTCATTTAAATACGAAAATACATCAGATTCCAACTTCATTTTCATCTCTTTTTCTGTATATATAAATATCTAGTTTATCTCGATAAGTATATATAGTTTTTTCTCAAAAATTCAAAATTTTCACAAAATTCATTTTCAAATTTCAAGTTTTTTGGCCGAAATTTTTCGATAAAACCGGTTATCGGCGTTATTGCCACCCTCCGATAAAAATTTGTCACCTATACAAATACAAATTTCCTGGCAATGGTTGAGTCTGCTTTTACTGCCGTGTTTGGGAGCGTGACCACTGAAGTGAGTGACCACTGAATTTCCTGGAAATGGTTGAGTCAACATCGCTGCTCAGGAGACCACGTTATTAGTGGAGTGACCACTGAAGTGGAGTTCGTGAAATTTGAGCTGAAGCGGATGCAGTGCTTCCTTAAGGACACTGATGACAAGAGGGCAGGAAATGCAGGTGTTGCTAACTGGGTGAGTGAAGGGCAATGTGAGAAGCTTTATGATAATATTGTGATAAACCATTTTAAATTTTGCGAAATGGTTGATTGATTTTGTAAAAGTTGTATTTTGTCTGAATCGCTTTCTGAATTTTTGTGAAAAAGGTATGACCGCAACTTGGTGACGGTCATACCACAGTGTGGTAGTACTGTAGCATGGTGCCGGTCATACTGGTGTGTGGTAGTATCGTAGCGTGGTACTGGTCATACTTTTGGGCGATAATTCTAATTTGTACTTAGTGGTAGCTATTTTTCAATGAGGTTGAATTACGAGGTGTACAGTGCGGTAGTACTGGGCTATGTAAACAATTCGGAAATTTTAGAAAATTGAGTCATGAATTAAGTTGTGAATAATGCATTTTCAGTGTGCGTGTAACACCACCTTTTGTGCTCCAAGCATCTTGATTTGTTTTTATAGTATATAATATATATTTTATGTGTTCAGGTCTCATCTTTCCTTTGTTGCTAGCTTTTTCACTTGAGGCATGCATGAATATATTTTTCGTTTTAGTTTGTGTGTTTAACAGGTTGCTAACTCTATTTATGTTTTAAGTAGCTTTTGGTTTGCCTGATTGGTGGGTTCATCTATCCAATGCAACTTATTATGTGCTGGCAGAAAAAAATTACATGGTCAGCTTTTACACGAGGCATTGGTGAAAATCGCACGTAAATTGTCTGCTTCACCATTATTGGTGCGCTGCTGCATAATGAGATGAGCACATGCATGTGTAATAGCGGTACTACCGCAAAGTCCGAATGGGTCCATCTGACTTGACTCCACGTCTCCACCACCAGTGTAATCATTTACTGGTTATGATGGAGGGCAAGAACTTTGTTCATCCCGTGAGCATCAACCAAACAAGAACAAATAAAAATCAAACATTAGTTTCCACAACCACAACTGCATTCTCACAACATCTCTGAGAGCAGAGATAAGGACGTCGTGGCTGAGGCTGCCGTCTCTGCGCACGCAAACGCGTCCGTGACACTCCAAAGTCCATACTTGCCTGCCCCGCCTACCCATCTGTAAGGCTCCCTCTCCACGCTATTTCTCCTCTGCTGATCTCCTCGATCACTTACGCCATTCCCTAAGGTCCTGGCTCTTTAAAACGCCGATAAACTGAATGTCATTCTCGGCGCCGACAAACACGGCACTGCATTTCGACGACTCCCGTGAGCTTCTCTCTCCGACTACGTCATAGTGTGTCTCATCTCTCCTCTGAGCTCCATGCTCACCAATTGCTTTGCGATGCAGTGAACCGTCGACGCCAAGCCTTCCTTTTGATCTCCGATCAGAAACGCCGCTGCTAGTCGTTCTCCTTTCCCGGTGAGCCATACTCGATTCTTTTTTGTCTCTACCACTATATGCATGCATGCAAATTTACGCACAACTTCCTGCCACGTTTCCATTGCCAGAGACTATCGATGCTTATAAGATTAAGGATAACCAATTAGAGATGAGTGAATAGGAGGTTTAAAATTTTTCTTGCCTTTTAAATAATTTCTATAATTTTAATATGGTAGAAATTTAAAACAATTGAAACATACACAACTTTAGTAAGTTTCAGGCACTATAACTATAAATATTTACAAAAGGCTCTAGCACAAATAAATAATCACAATATACTAAATGTACAAGAGATGAAAAAGAGACAAAGTAATAACCATGAACACATGATATTTTTACCGTGGTGATTGGAAACATGCCAGTTTCCCTAGTACATATTGAGGAAAGCCCAAACGACTTGGACCGGCTTTACAAATTAAGCCTCATCTCCTCAATTCACTAGTGGTTGTTCTTCCTTCACTCCGAAGATGGTTGATGCCGGGCTTCTTCATAACCGTCTTGAAGAAATCACCGTGCAAACTCCCACCAAGTCGTCCAAGTACTGGCAAGCACCAAGAGAAAGATCACAAGTTTCGCTTGATGACAATTAAGTATCAAAATATCAATTTAAAGATGAAATGCACTTGTTTGGCTCAACCACTTCAAATGAATGTATAATGAGAAAAAAAAAGGTGTGGAGTGAATGCTCAATGCTCAAAGATATTCAATAGAGTCTCTTATTTCTGTCCTTGAGCAGGTGGATGGGTATTTATACCCTCACTAAGCAAAACTAACCGTTATAAGGAAATTTCTAAAAAATTCAGGGCGAGCGAAAGTATCGTAGTGCAATGGCCGGTACTTCCACACCTGTTCTAACACAACAGTAACGGCTATTTCAAAACTTCTAAACTAGCCATTGTAAGTCGACGCAAAACTATCACCGTTATAAATCCGGTAGTTCCGATAATCGGAAGTTCTGAAATATCAGTGTAATACTTCGATTTGATCTGAGGCTGAGAGATTGGCACTCTCTGGAGAAAAGGTTCCACCCGAACTTTCAGAACTTTCGTGCTCCAGAAGTACCGTTTAAGGTTGTGGTACTACCGCTTTACGGTAGTTTTACCGTTGAAACTCTGCTACTTTCGTTTGCCGCAGACACAAAATCATCCTGATGGTGCTCTCTAGAAAAAAGGTTCCGCTCGACTTTGATGGAGCTTCATTTTTACCATTCTTTTGAATCTTTGTGTAAAACTTCTTTTTGCCATTGAAGTTCTTCTTCTTAGATGACTTCTCCTTGTCATCCTTCATTTTAGGGCACTGAGAGGTAATGTGACCCTTCTTATCATACTCATAACAACGAATGTTGCTATAGCGTTTGTTGGTGGTGTAGGATACCCCTTCTTTACTTTCTCATGACTAATGCTTCGGTTTGAGCGTTTTTTCATGAACTTGTTTATTCCGACTCTTTGCTTGACACCGCTTTAGCCTTGAAAACGGTGATCTTCTTGCCCTTTGAGGAGGATTGCTCCAATAGCTTCTCCTTCTCTTTCTTGTACAACTTATTTGTTATGAGGTTGCTCAAGAGTTGCGTTAGTGTTATTCTTGTCAACTCGGGTGAGTTGAGAAAGAGAGCCACCAACGTTTCATATTTTTCCGGCAAGGCTTTAAGCATTTTTCTTACAACATCAACATTGGTTAGATTAGTACCAAGGCTCTTGAGTTCATTTGCAATGTTGTTGAGTCGTGAGTACATTTCATTTATATCCTCATGAGGCAACATTATAAAAATCTCATACTTAGTCCGAAGCCTATGCAATTTGGCTTCTTTAACCGTGGATGTCCCTTCATGAATTTATGAGAGGGTAGTCCAAATAGAGTGAGCGGTTTCTAAATTGCTCACCCTATTGAACTCATCTATATTTAAAGCTCCAAATAGAGAATTCATGGCTTGCATCTAAATGAGAGTTATGCCCATTTTGTTCCATGGGGTGTAGTGGATTAAGAGGCATGACATAACTCTCATTTGCAATTTTCTAAATGTTTGGACTCATGGCCTTGAGATATATGGAAATTCTAATTTTTCAACAAGAGTAATTTGAGCCATCAAAGAAAGGTGTCTTTCCTATAACAGCCCCCTCGGTATCCATCCTTTCTCTCTAGACGGTTAATTCTAACAAATGAAAGACCAAACTCTGATACCACTTGTAGGATCAAGGATAACCGACTAGAGGGGGTGAATGTTTAATATTTTTCTTGCCTTCTAAATAATTTCTACAATTTTAATATGGCAGAAATTTAAACCAATTGAAACCTACACAATTCTAGTAAGTTTAGGGCACTACAAGTATAAATCTTTACAAGAGGCTCTAACACAAGTAAATAATCACAATATACTAAATGTACAAGAGCTGATAAGGAGACAAAGTGATAACCAATGAACAAATGATGTTTTTACTGTGGTGATTGGAAACTTGCCGGTTCCCCTAGTCCATGTTGAGGAAAGCCCAAGTGACTTGGACCAGCTTCACAAATTAAGTTTCAGCTCCTCAATCCACTAGTGGTTGTCCTTCCTTTACTCCGAAGATGGTGAACACCAAACCACTCACAAGTTAATGCTGGGCTTCACAACCTTCTTGAAGAAAGTCACCATGCAAACTTCCACCAAGTCATCCAAGTGCCAGTAAGCACTAAGAGTAAAAAATCACAAGCTTCGCTTGATGATAATCAAGTTCCAAAGGATCAATCTAAAGATGAAATGCACTTGTTTGGCTCAACCACCTCAAATGAATGCACAATGAGAAAAAGAGGTGTGGAGTGAATGCTCAATGCTCATAGATATTGAATAGGGTCTCTTGTTTCTGTCCTTGAGCAGGTGGATGGGTATTTATACCCTCACCAACCAAAATTAGCCATTTCAAGGAAATTCCTAAAAAATTCAGGGAAAGCAAAAGTACCGCAGTGCAATAGCCAGTACTTCCGCACCTGTTCTGACACGACAGTAACGGCTATTTCAGATCTTCTGAACTAGCTAGCCGTTGGAAGTCGGCGCAGAACTACCGCCGTTATAAATCTGGTAGTTTCAATAATTGGAAGTTCTGAAATATCGGCACGGTGCTTTGGTTTGATCTAAGGCCGAGAATTGGCACTCTCTAGAAAAAAGGTTCCGCCCGAGCTTTCGGAACTTCCATGCTCTGGAGGTATCGTTTAAGGCTACGTACTACTACTCTACGGTAGTTCCGCCGTTGAAACTTCGGTACTTCCGTTTACCACTGATACAAAATCATCCCGAGGGTGCTCTCTAGAAAAAAGTTTCCACTCGACTTTGATTGAGCTTCCGGAAAGTGGAAGTATCGCGGTTTGCACGCCGGTACTTTTGGTTGTCCGGACAGAGCACCGATCGAGTCTAAGGGTGCTCTCTAGAAAAAAAAGGTTCCACTCAGTTTTTCGGAGCTTTCGAGTGCCAGAAGTACCGTTTATGGTTGTGGCACTACCGCTTTATGGTAGTTCCGCCGTTGTATCTTCGATACTTCTATTTTTCTAGACAGAGCACAGATTTGGCTATCAATTTTAGTTTTCAATGAATGCATTATCCTAATTGATCCAAATAGCACAATAATATGCTATCAAGCTACTTGCCATGATCCCTATTAATGGTATTATATTTAGCCTATAATCCGGTCTTCCATCGTTTCTCCTAAGACCGGTAAAAATAAAAAGATCCTAGTCTACATATATACCTTTACCTTGAGCCACTTTGATCTTCATGTTAATCCTTAGCATGCGTCTCATCGTCATTTTAGGGACTAAGCCTTTTAAACACTTAAATAAACATGTCAGTCCCATATTCACATAAATTCATTAATTACCAAAACCATTTTTAGGAGCCTTGATACTTTCAAATGTCGTGGACCTCCTCTCTGTCGCCACAGCTCAACGTCGACAAGCCATCCCCAACCACCTCAGTATCATCCAAGCTCTCGATGAGCACCCTAGCGGCTCTCTGAAGCTCACACGCTGCAATTTGGCCATTGTTGTTGTTTTCTGAGACATTGACATGGTTGGCCATGGTGCCACCACAAGAAGTCTCGTCGTCGCTGCTCCGGTGACCATTGGTCCCCGAGCCTAGCCCGAAAAGCCTAACAACAGCACCCTGAGCCCGTATCAACTAGTTCAAGAGCGAAAGTATGCATCTCTCAGTCATGCCATGGTTCACCCGAGCATCACCGCCGCCTCTCATCATCGCATCGCCACCACCAACCACCCTTCGGTCACCGCAACCACCCGTAGCTTCGCTGTGAACCAGTCTTTCCATTTTACCCATATCAAGGCCACGCCATCACCTTCCTCGTCGTCGGCGAGCTCGCCAAAGGTTGTCGTCGCTCACAACCTCTAGCTCTCTCTGATAGTGGACCCCACTTGTAAGAATAGTAATTAGCATTAATGTAGCATCCCACATACTAATGTGAGATACTACTATGGAACGCCATCGCCAAAGTAAAGAATAAATAATAAAAGCAACAATAGAAATTACAAGAAAATTAAAGCTTTAAAGGTACTTTATTAGAGAGCCAGTGAAAGCTGAAAGTAAATGTTTGAAATATGGGATCGGCCCACTTCTAACCAAATAAAGAATAAATAAAATAACATAAATAGTGGTAAGCCACAGTGCTGAAAACTCGAGTGCTCCCACCCATGCATATTGCTATCACTCTACTGGCCTTTTACCTAAGAATGGAAAGAGCAAGCGTGAGATTTAGAAATCTCAGTAAGTACCCAACAATGGTCGCAACATGGCGAGTAAAGAACGGGTAATGCAAGCAAGATATGTAAAGGATAAGCAATGTAAGTAAGATGTGTAAAGCACAAGCAATATAAGCAAGTATTTGACACATGTTAAATGCAATGAACCTAGGTTACCAGAAACACTAATATAGATCAGAGATAGAGATCGCAGAAATAGTGTAATTAAATATAATTGTTATTTAGCAAGTTATGACAATGGCACCGGTGATTACTTCGTACATACCCGGTTATACGAGAATAGTCAGGCACGCCATTGTCCTCGACTGTGTAACTGCTGACTAGGTGTACTATCCTAAGTAACGAAAGTGTACGGCCCCTCGTACATCACTAGGTGGGTGGTAATCTCCCCTATATGTGGATGACGCCGGACCTGGTAACTGTGATCTTTTTAATAGGGATAATTGTTATTTAGCAAGTTATGTCAATGGCACTGATGATTACTCCCACATACCCGGTTATGCGAGAATAGTCAGACACAACACTGTCCTCGGCTGTATAACCGTAGATGGGGTGTGATATCCTGAGTATGGCCCTTCGTAAGTTACTAGGTGGGTGAAAATCTCCCCTATATATGGATAATCCCAGGCTAAGTAACCGTTATATTGTAACATGTTATTTGGAATGAATTTAAGGGAATTAAGAAATGGCTAAGATAAAGTTATAAGAAGTGAAAGGATATGCTAGGGTTGGAAATGGAGAGACATAATTCCTGATATGATGGCGATGTAGAATAATGATATGGTGATAGTGACATAGGAATTACCCTAAAGAGGTATTATAATATAGCGCACACAGGGTTATCAACCATTCAAATTTTATTATATGATAAATGATTATTAGTCAGATTAACAGGTTTAATACATACATCCTTCATGGCTCAAATACAACATCATACAATTAATATATCATGATATTAGGAAACCGAAACATAGCAGTCCTAATGTCAAAAGAGTGCTAATAATTTAAACCTAAGTTAAAACATGTTCGTATGCTACCCCTATTAACGATTTAAGTATGAATTCTAAAACACTAATTAAAAGCATGAATTCTATAGCATTTTAACTGAACATCCTAATAAGCATAAAAGCATGTAAAACAAGATAACCTAGAACATCATGGTATGAATACAGTATTAAAAGTCTATAATCAGGTAAATATGAGTGATATGATAATAACCAGACAAGCATTAGTGGTACGATAATGACCAGATAAGCTTTAATGATATGATAATAGCCAGGTAACTTTAGTGATATGATATTAGCCAGGTAACTTGAGTGATATGATATTAGACAGGTAACTATAATGATATGATACAGGTAACTATAATGATATGATATTAGACAGATAACTTTAATGATATGATATTAGCCAAGTAACTTTAATGATATGATATTAGCCAAGCAAGCATGAGTGATATGATAATTATACTCAGTGACAAGGTGACAAAGAAACTGAAAACACATGATATGTGCAACGGAAAGGTCACGACCGCGAGGTACTTGCCTTAAGCACATTCGGCGGACACGTTGCACAAGGGATCCAAGATGCGCAACTACCCGAATGTTTACTTGAAGGCCACATGCAAACCTATGAGGAGAAGGTGGAGGCGAATCAGGCGAGAGTTAAGATAAACTATGGAAGGACAGAAAAGAGATCATTCAGCTAGAAGGAAATGTGTTCGCTAGAATTTCGGCCGAGCGAACAACATTCATCCACGTGAATGGCGTCCCGCTGCGTGAAACAACAAAAACCCCGCGCGAACATGGGTTTTGGCTGCGCATCCGACTGACCGACCACATGACCGTGAAAAAAAGGTCATGGGCCACTCCAGCCAACCACCGCTGTCGTTGGCCACCACCTTGCAACCAAGGCGCCTCGGTCAACCGCCTTCCGGCCACGCATGCCGCCTCTAGGCCACACCACCCGCCGGCCAGCGTGCCTCTTCTAGGCCATGCCGCCGCCCGCACCGCGCCGCCATGCACCATGCATGTGTTCCACGCTGGCCACTACATCGTGATGCCTGTGCCGGCGCCGGTGCCGCCTCATCCGCATCTCATGGCAGCCGCCACGCACACGCACTACTACAGAAAGCCTAATATTAGACGCCAAATCACAGACGGTTTTGTGAAACCATCTGTGATGTACACTATTACAGACGGTTTTAATTTGGAGGCCGTCTGTGGTATTTGTGGCGGGAAAAAGGAGTATCACAGACGGTTCTTACCGCTGAACCGTCTGTGATATTGGAATATCACAGACAGTTTTATAATAAAAATCGTCTGTGATATTCCAGATTATCACAGACGGTTTTATAATAAAAACCGTCTGTGATACGTTTCCCGCCTTGCAATCTCCCAAAATTTCATATTTTCCCGCTTAAGTCCGAGTATGATTCAGTTTTGAGACACCTTCAGTAAAACGGGCATAACTTTTGCATACGGTGTCCGTTTTCGACATTCTTGTACTCGTTGGAAAGCTAACGACGAGCCATCTTTGGACCTAAACTTGCGTCGCAAGTTTTTGGTTTATGTTTTTGCCCTTTTTCTTGGTCTTCCTTTTGGAATTTGGATTTTTTCTTCAACTGAAAAGTTGTAGATCTCGTCGAAACCTTTCAAATGAGTATATATAAGCCATATAGATCTTTGCTATTTTATCTTCACAGACTAGTTGTTTATATTGCATCGGTATATAAAATTGTGTGCTCTAATTCACAGACGGTTCTATATGTAGAACTGTCTGTGATATTCATTCATCACAGACGGTTCTATATGTAGAACAGTCTGTGATAATCTGACAGCTGGGCCAGTCAATCCTGCTCAACTCACCCCACGGATCGTAGCTCCGCCTCTCTATTCCCGCGCCAAAAATTTTGAACTCCCGCCTCTCCCTCCCTCTCCCTCCCCTATAAATATAACTGAAACCCAGCCTCCTTGCTGGTCTCCTCCTTGCTGTCCTCCTCCTTGCTGTTCTCCTCCTCCTCCTTGCTGTTCTCCTCCTTGCAGACGACGCACAAGTCTACGGAAGGCAAGACACTGCATATAGCAATTAGCTCGTGCCAACCGTGCAGGCGCTCAATCAACGCCGACGATGGTGGGCGCGCGTCAAAGGCATCCAGCTCATGCGTTGCATCAGGGGCGAGAAGGCATAGATGATCTTTGCTTTTTCTCTGTTCTTGTTGTGTAACCTGCTCGTTGTTTTGTTTTTCTCTGTTCTTGTTGTGTAACCTACTCGTTGTTTTGGTATATTGTAATGGTAGGCTCTAATCTTAATAAAAATGGATGTTTTATGTTTGTGAAATGAATTGAGATGTGAATTGGATGTATACATGTACATGTTGATCTGCTTGTTTCAGAAGGCATGGCTAGCATTTTCTGAGGCTAGCCAATAAACAGAAATAGGTTTAGGAGCAGAAGGGAATATTACAAACGATTTTGAACTAAAAACCGTCTGTGATAGTTAATCACAGACGGTTTTTAGTTAAAAACCGTCTGTGATTTATAAATATCACAGACGGTTCTTAACTAAGAACCGTCTGTGATTTATAAATATCACAGACGGTTCTTAACTAAAAACCGTCTGTGATTATAACTATCACAGACGGTTTTTAGTTAAAAACCGTCTGTGATATTTGCATCACAGATGGTTCAAAAATCGTCTGTGATGACTTTGTATTATCACTGACCCATAAATTTAGACGGTTCATAAAACCGTTTGTGATGACCTTTTCTGTAGTAGTGACGCCGTCCACCCGACCGCGTTGCACGCCCGACCGGCCTCGCGCCACCGCCCGGCTGGTCTCATGCCGACTGGCGTTGCCGCCTCCGCTGGCCATGGCCACCGTTGCCAAATGAGTCGCCATCGCCCAAGGCCCCGACCAGATTGGTTTTGTGTTTCACCTGATGAGAAAAGGAGAAAACAGTATGTGTAAGGGGAAGTAATTAGATGGAAGGTAATTAGATGGGTTTTAAAGACTAATTAGGATTTGTTCTTTTTTTTGTGGCCCCTTCCAAAAGAAATTGGGGCGCTACAGCTAATAAACAGTTTTAAACTAATGAGTCTATGATAAGTAGGTCTAGTAAAAAATAGTCAAGGAATTTTAATTAAACTAAAATTTAAAATATGAGTCACTCACGTATAGTCATCTGAACGGATCCATCTGACTTGAGCTCAGTTGTCGGCATCAAAATCTGCTGATCAAACCAACTTTGTCCACAGTTTTCGTTTAACCTCCACCCAACATGCCCCTTCTCTCATGGACAATTTTGCACAGAGAGAGATTGGCCCCTCCTAACAATGTAATGTTGCAAGAAAGATTATTTCTTACTTTGAAATCTCATCTCAGTCACTCCAAAAGAATGAAAAGAAAATATGTACCAATGAAAACTTAACGCTGCCACCTATCCATCTTCTAGGTGTGTACCTGATGCCTCTCAATCCTGCAATGCCATGAGCACTGAGCAAAAAGACTTCGCTGTCATCGGAAATCCAATTGCTAGAGTAGGATTCAGTGTGGCACAACATTGCCGGGCACTACTAAAGCTAAAGCTCTTATGCTTGGCAATAAGAAGACTGAAGACCTCGGTGAGGCACGAAACATGTGGCTGTTTCAATTTGCTTCTCTCTACTTGCTTTGAGTCTGGAGCTAGATGCTTTCACTTTGCTTTTTCAGTGAATGCAAGTTTGCTGAAGTGATATGGCTGTACACCACAAAGGTAAGTACATGCGCTGATGTCTCTACGTACCAGAAGTATATCTTGTATGGCACACTTGGTGCAGTGCCTCGTCCAGTGCCATCTTGTGTCACCCACATTTCCTCAATCATCAATTCGACATCCATGCATGTGTCTTTTCCTTCGTGTCTTTTCCTTCTCTTTATCTCCTATTTCTATGTTGGTTTTTGTCGCGCTCCCTTGTTATGGCTTCTAAAGTGAACGTTTAGGCTTACGTGATGCAGTAACTATGCCAGGAACATCCTAGGATCATTTTCCATTGGCCAATTGATATACCACTGGTTGAGAATTTTGTTATTCCAGTGTTACGCATGGTTAGAATCAGAGTGATTGCTTGCAGATCATTGAGCCCTCTCTGCAAGGATGTCCATGCTTAACGAATGTCATTCAGGTGTGCCCGTTTTGCGGTTCTTGTCTATTGACAGTATCTGATTTCAGCAAGGCGATAAAGAACTTCTAAGAATGTTGGTTACACGTCTCGATGTGTAAGTTGCTAAAACATTAGGTGGAATTATGAGTATGAACGATCTTGTAAGTTACTAGCATCTTGATTTGTTCTTGCATTATATAATGTATATTTCACATGTTCACTTGAGGCATGCATGAATATATATTTCGTTTTAGTTTGTATGTTTAACAGGTTGCTAACTCTATTTATGTTTTAAACAGCTTTCGATTTGCCTGATTGGTTGGCTCATCTCTCTAATGCAACCTAGCTATTAGCTGGCAGAAAAAAATTACAGTCTGCTTTTACACGAGACACTGGTGAAAACCGACGTACATTGCTGCTTCACCATTATTGTTGGGCTCCATACTTAGATGAGCACATACATGCTTTCGCTGCATTTATTTGTGTGTGTGGTCTTGTCTGCTGATATTTCCAAACAGCGGTACTACTGCAAAGTCCGAATGGGTCCATCTGGCTTGACTCCACCACCAGTGTATCATTGACCTTTGTTCATTCTGTGAGCATCAACCAAACAAGAACAAGTACAAAATCAAACATTAGTTGCAAGCCAAACCAAACCATACCTTCCACAACCACAACTGCATTCTGACAACATCTGTGAGAGCAGGACGCCATGGCTGAGGCTGCTGTGAAAGCCGTGGTTTCAAGTGTCAACAATCTTGCAGCCCAGGAGACCTCGTTGCTATGTGGAGTCATGGGTGAAGTGGGCTTCTTGAAGGATGCGCTGGAGCGGCTGCAGGGCTACCTCAATGATGCTGCGGCCAAGAAAAGGTCGGGAAACTCCAGCGTAGCCGTCTGGATGTCGCAGATCAGAGATGCTGCATACGACGCTGAGAATGTTATTGAAGCTGCAGAGTACATAGAGAAGCGAAACAGGCTCAAGAAGGGTTTCATGGGTGCCATTTCAAGGTATGCTCGTATACCAAGTGATTTGATAGCTTTACACAAAATTGGTGTTGAAATTCAGAGAATAAGAAGAAAGATCAGGGAGATATTTGACGATGCAATCCGTCTAAATCTTGTTGATTTGGATCATGTTGAGCATGAGTCTCATCAAGATTTTGATCATATGTATCAAAATTTTGAAGATGATGTTGCCATTGTTGGTTTTGAGGATGAGTACAAGGAAATAGTGGAAAAGTTAATTGAGCAAAAGAGCAAGCTTAGTGTTGTTTCCATAGTTGCCATGGGTGGGGCCGGAAAAACTACACTCGCTAGAAAAGTCTATACTTCATCTAGAATAAAAAATCACTTTGGTACAGTTGCTTGGGTTACTGTATCTCAAAAGTTCAAGGGCATTGATTTACTATGGGATATTATGAAACAAATAATGGGGGCCAGAGATGAGTCTAGAGAAACTAATCAGATGCAGGAGTCTGAGGTGGGAAAGAAGATTCATGATTTTCTATTGGACAAAAGATATTTAGTCGTGCTTGATGATGTGTGGGAAACAGATACGTGGAACCAAATAAATAGAATGGTTAAAGTATTTCCAGATGCAAATAACGGTAGTAGAGTACTATTAACGACACGAAAGGAAGATGTTGCAAATCATATTCAAATGCCAACCCATGTTCATGATCTGAAGCTCTTGAATGAAGAGAGAAGTTGGGATCTTTTTAGTAGCAAAGCTTTGCCGTCATACAAAAGGTCTGCAATTTCTAATCTGAATGAGTTTGAAGAACTAGGGAGAAAGCTTGCAAAGAAATGTAATGGCTTACCACTTGCGCTTGCAGTTCTAGGGGGTTATCTATCGAAGAATCTTAAAATAGAAGCATGGTCGGATGTGCTTTTGAGTTGGACATCAACAAAGGATGGGCAGATGATGGGAGAGATCCTAGCTCGCAGTTACAATGACTTGCCGAGTCATTATTTAAAATCTTGTTTCCTCTATCTTGCTGCTTTCCCTGAGGATTATAATATACCAGTGTCACATCTTATCGAATTATGGATAGCTGAGTGCTTCATTCCACATATACCAAGGCACAAACTGGAAGAGACAGCACGTATGTATGTAACTGAGTTAGCTCAAAGAAGCTTGATCCAAGTTGTTAGCAAAGACAGGGCACATAAATGGATCGACAGAATAAGGATTCATGATATTTTACGTGAATGGTGCATAGAAAGAGCAAGACAAGATGGTGCCCTTGATGTCATTGACAAAGTTGCAGGTCACGCTTCATTTCTGCTCTTTGTATATTGCAATGTATTTCCCAGCATGTTGATTTCTTGCTAACATGCGGATTTACTTCAAAAAAAACTGCAGGTCAAGCTGGTGCATCATCATCCAATACCATGACATTCTATTGTTATTCTTTTCAGAACTTCTGCGATGATATGATTTTCCAAGCAACACCTAATCTCCGAACTCTGCTTGGCTTTGGACTTCCATCAATGTCCCTACCTAAGCTGAGGTTCCTGAGAGTTCTTCATGTAGAAAATTCAAGCCTAAAGAATTTCTTTAGGGCAATTGGTGGCTGCACTCACCTAAGGTGTCTCAGGTTGAGAAAGTGTAAAGAGGTCACGATCCCTTCTTCAATTGGACAGCTCCTTTACTTGCAAACGATAGATCTAAGTAACACAAAAATGGACACGTTAGTACCAAACTCCCTGTGGGCTATCCCTGCTCTAAGGCATGTTTTCCTTGAAGGGGCGTTTTCTCTACCAAGGACAAGGAGTGTCCAACAGAAAGAGCTTCAGACCTTACATTTACATGCTCCTCGTAGTGATAGTAAATATTTGCGAATTGATATGGTGACGTTTTTGGGCCAAGTGACTCAACTAACTACCTTGTACTTGCACGTGGCACCCATGCCAGCGGAGATGATTAAAATATTGGCAAAAAACATGCCTCACCTGGTTGATGTTAGTCTTAGTGGATTCCATGTGCTCGATAAGTTTCCTGAGAGCCATCTCCTCCCACAAAGTCTACGGAGCCTTTGGCTATTTGCTGATGTCATTAAAGAAGACCCGATGCCGACCCTGGAGAAGCTTCCCTGTCTTGTGGACCTCTGGTTGGAAGGGTATGAAGGCCGGATTGTGTCCTGCTCCACCCAAGGGTTCCCTCGGCTGGAAGAGTTGCGCTTTGACAAGTTTTCCAGTGAGGAGTGGAGGATAGAGGTCGGGGCAATGCCAAGGCTCTCCGGACTGATAATTGATAGGTGCAACAAGATGAGTAAGCTCCCCGAGGGGTTGCTGCACCTGCCGTCTCTCAAGAAGCTACGTCTGGATTTCATGCCCCAGATTGCTGGAGACGACAACACTTGCGAAGAGCTGCAGCGGAAAGGATGCAAGGTTGGTTACTATGTCCCATCCCCTGCTTGTCATTCTTTGATTTTCTTTTATTTGAATAGTATTTGCGTTTAGGACTTTCATGTCTCTCATACAAATATTTGCAGTGCATGGAAACAAGCATCAATATGCTCAATAAATGACATTTAACTTATTTTTGACTTTCTCTACGTTGCTACCTTGTTTGTTTGGTGAATTTACTGGTTGGGTTCATTTTTTTGGTTATAACTGGGATCATTTTCTTTTGGCGAAATTTGCTCTATGTCATATATACTATATACTAATTGGAGGCTCCTCTAGAATTCTTGATCACGTTAATCCTATGAGGTAAAATGGCTAGAAATTTCTACATTAACCAGAAAATTCTTGAAATTCCCATATTAAAATGAAAGAGTAATGCACGTCTAGAAAAAAAAGACGGACGACGAGGACCTGGGAAGCTTCATGCATCTGGGCAAGACACTGCCAACCCTACCTAGCAGCATCTTCACTTACAATTAATGCTCTTTAATTTTGGAAATTCAATAGAAGTTAAAAAATCCTAAATTCCTAATAGTTCACATGAGCATATTGATCTCCCCACACCACAGTACGCTCAAATTAATCCATATTGCTTCCAGACTGAAAAATTTAGGACAATTAGATAAAAGGGAAAACAATAGAAATTCGTACGTTAATCAGAAGAAAAGAAAACATGTGCCCATCTATTCATTTTTTAACAGGTATAATCTTGAGCTTAACAAACATGTTACGTCTAATGTCCTCGTATAGAAAGACATACTTAATCAGACATGAAAAAATGATGCAACACACAACCAAATCATAACTCAGAAAGAAGACATGGCCAAACAAAACCATAATTACCAAGAAAATAATACGCATGGAGGAGAGGAAAAAATGATGCCACACACAGCCTCCACAAATTTATAAGATTGATGTGCTCTGAATTATTGATGGAGCAAGATTTGGTGCTCTTTATATAACTTGCATGTATGTATGGCATGAAGTATATACTGTCGGAGATTGATTCCTTGCCATAATTCTAGGAGAGATAAAAGCTTGAATTTCCCACATTAATCCATAAGAAGAAAAATAGCTAGGATATCATCCATCTATAACAAAATTTGCTCAAATCAACATCAAGTGGCAGAATGAATGTGTATACAAACTACTAAATTAGCAAGTAGAAAGTAGGCCATCTCCGAGGTCACAAATATTTTTGTAGATTCACACGGGATAGTTCAGATACAAAGCTCATCATAATGTTAAAGATAAATTTCGAATTAAAGCCGGCTCGTCAACGCCCTTGACCAGTGCAAAATGACTATGCTGACCTTAGTGGTACAATTCAAGAAAGGGAAATGCCATTTGACAGTGGAGGGAATAGTTGGCACCAAAAAATTTAGTTGGCTAGCATATTGGTCGGACACTTGGAGGGAAAGGTTGGCACCAAAAAAATACCACATAACAAACTGCAATCATTACTTGATTAGTAGCGCATAACCTTTAATAAACATGCCTTAGACAACAAAATAGTACTCCCAACGATTCTAACATCACAAAGTACATCTCAAGTAGTATATCATCTAACTTAACATACACATTCGTGGTTTGTAATTTGACATCATAAAATACTCCAAGGTTCCTGACATTACAAAGTAGATCACATTGTTTGATCTAACAGCACATAACACTAGGTGGCTTCCAGGGTTGAATGGTAGATGCAACTATTGCTGCTGGTTGGACAGATTTCTTAGTAACTCTAGGTGGCTTCCAGGGTTGAATGGTAGATGCAGCTGTTGATGGTGTTGCTGCACTGTTGCTTGGCGTGGCTCAATCTGTATGAATCTTGAGCATCAGTATATGAAATACTAAACAACTCAAAGTTAATCCTTGGACCACAATTCCTAGCAGTACAACATAAATAAATCAGAACATTTCAACATCTTCAATATGCATGCGCTGGAGGCTTGGGTTTGGAGATTTTGCCTCAGAATCTGATGAAGTGAGTTGGAGAGGAGTAGGAGAGAGTAGTGAGAGAGAGAGACAGCTAGGGGCATTTACTGTCATTTCAAAAACAATGTGACGTGGCTTTCTAATGGCTGGCCAACGGAATGTGACAGGAGTCACATTTCGAGAAGAAAACTCATAAAGCAGTGGTATATTCATAGTAAGGCAATTTTGGATGGTATTTTTATAATTCCAGGTTTGACCAGTGTCATTCTCTTGTATGCTTTACGCAGGTGGAGCTGTGGAGAGGATTGCAAGATGTCAATCCTCTGGTTGTGGATCAATCCATGCACGAGTCGGATCAATCCATGCACGAGTCGAATATTTCTGCAGGATGCATGTGTCAGGGACTCCTCGATATCCTTCATGCATGGTTTTGTCTTCCTTTGTAAACTATGGTTTGATTATTTTAATCGAGTATCTCCGGTGTGTTTGCGTGTTGGCCGTTAATATACCACATTCTGTTTGCTTTTATGTAATGATAATAAGCATGGAGTGCAGAACCTGTACTTCATGGTAATACTGCCAGTATTTCTTGTAGATTGAGATTTCCAAATACAAATGTTTGTTCTGTTAACCGCTGTATTAATTACACAATCTCTTTTCATGATTTTTGGTTGAAAAATAACTGGTTTTTCATCACCGAAATAGTTATGTACTTATTTCCCTACGTATGAACCAAAGGATTGCTATTGCCGTTAGTGATCAATAATCTTGTAACACCCCGGCTTAACAAAAGCCCAAGATATCACTCATCACCTCTACCACTACCAGTTTTAAACAATAAGCTAGTCAACATGTCACAAGATAACAAGAACAGTATACCATAATAATTTAAAGGTAAGTTTTAGCAGCACCAAACAATATAATTTTAAAACATAACATGGACCAAATGAATACCATGGCTATCAATAATAAGGACAACTAAGCATCGCGAAATCTAGCAATATGGTGAATCGAAGAAGATACTAAAGGTGACCACAAGTTAACCAATTACTACAATAGTTGGAACCAAATTGTTCTTATCCAAACTTGACTAAGTGCAAAGTGAAGTGAAGGCTAAATAATGCAAGTATCCATGTGCTACTCTCTTCTCATGCATGTTGTCATCATCACTCACCTAACAACAACAAAGAGGCAAGGGTGAGTCTACGACTCAGCAAATACAAAGCAGAACAATATACAAGGTAGCAACATTTTAACATTTCAGCTCAACCATCATTATCTTACTTTCAAATTCTCCTTTCCATTCAATTACATGCTGTAAGATCGAGGAGGCCGACTAGACGGGGGTGAATAGACGGTCTTAAAAATTCTCTTTTATTAATTATTTAGCTAAATCAAGTATATAATGCGAAAGCTTAATTCAATTTGGTTTAGCACAAATAAAGGCTAAATCAACTAGGTTCACCTAAAATTATGTCAAGATTTGCAATTCTAGGATAACATGCAATCAATTTAATTCTATGAATGTAACTTACTTGAATGTAAATAGAGCACAAGGAAACAAACCACAATTGACACGGTTCCTTTTTACCATGGTGTTCGAAGACTTACCACGTGTGTACAAACTACAAAATTAGCAAGTAGAAAGTAGGCCGTCCCTGAGGTCACTAAAACATTTTTGATGATTCACACGAGATAGTTCAGATACAAAGCTCATCATAATGTTAAAGATAAATTTCAAATTAAAGGTGAATCCAGTATTAAACTATATTTGGAAACAAAGTTAAGTCAAATTCAGAATTACTTTTAATAAACATAGATAGATAGATAGAGGGGATATCAAAATTCAGAGTATATATTAATGTCCGAATAAATACCAAAACAAAGCTAATTTTTTCACTAAAACTATAAATTCAGTATAGTTTCGTTTAAAAAATCAATATATAAAACTTTGAAAGTTGTCTACTGAAGTTCCATATATAGATATACAATAGTTCCATATTAAGAGTAAATTAGAATTTCTATGTTTTCCAATATTCTATTTTACTCATGCATTCATTTTGTATTTCCATGTTTTTCATGTTCCTATACATTTGTTTAGTTACTGCGTTCCAAACATGTCCAATCTTTACTCCCTGCTATATGAACATTCACTTTATAAAACAAACGATACAACAAAGAAAATGTGAACATCAAATTAAGGCAACCAAAACACTATTTTACTATCATATAATCATTTTTAGACTTTAAAAAATAAAAAATACACATCTTCTAATTTGTTCACGCGTGCAGGCGCATGGGTTGAAGACTAGTTCAAAACTACCTTATTGTGAATATGACACTACTTCATGAGTTTTTGTCTCGAAATGTCACTCCCATCACATTCCATTGGCCAACCAGCTCATCAACGCCCTTGACCAGTGCAAAATAACTATTCTACCCTCAGTGGTATAATTCGTGAAAGGGAAATGCCATTGGACAGTGGAGGGAATGGCTGGGGCCAAAAATTTTAGTTGGCCAGCAGATTGATCAAACACTTGGAGGGAAAGGTTGGCACCAAAAAAATACCGGATAACAAACTGCAGTCATCACTTGATTAGTAGCACATAACCTTCAATAAACATGCCTTATACATAACAAAATACTCCCAAGGATTCTGACATCACAAAGTACATCTCAAGTAGTAGATCATCCAACATAACATACACGTTCGTGGTATGCAATTTGACATCACAAAATACTCCAAGGACCACAATTCCTAGCAGTACAACATAAATAAATTAGAACATTTTCAACATGCATGTGCTTGAGGCCTAGACTTGGAGGCTTTGCCTCAGAATCTGATGGAGTTCTAGCGAAGTGAGTAGGAGAGAGGAGTGAGATAGAGAGACAGCCCGGGTCATTTACCGTCATTTTGAAAACAATCTGACATGGCTTTGTAATGGCTAGCCAACTGAATGTGATGGGAGTGGCATTTCAAGAAGAAAACTCACAAAGCAGTGGCATATTCACAATAAGGCAGTGCTTAGAATTCCAGGTATGACCGATGGCATACAACAAATGTTCCTATCAATTCCATAACTTGGTGCTATTCTCTTGTATGCTTTACGCAGGTGACAAGAATTCCTCCGGATGTGAATCAACCTTGATGCATGCACCAGTCGAAGATTTCTGCAGGATGTGTGGACTCCTCGATTATCCTTCATGCATGCATTTGTCTTCCTTGGTAATCGAGTATCTCCGGTGTGTTTGCGTGTTGGCCATTAATTATACTACATTCTACTTGCTGTTATGTAATAATAATGAACATGAAGCGTAGAACCTATGCTTCATGGTAATACTGTCAGTATTTCTTGTGGATTGAGATTTCTACATACAAACGTTTGTGTTGTTGACCGCTGTATTAATTACATAATCTCTTTGTGTTAGACCATGTGGTGGTCATGCATTTCAGTGATGATGAATAACTGACATTTAGATTGCTTCGAAATTTGTGATTGTAAAAGTTTCGTTCGATTGCAGTTTAAGGTTTTGACTCCGAGTGGTTTTGGTCGGCTCTGAGTGGTTTCGATCGGGTCCGAGTGGTTTTGGTCAGCTCCGAGTGGTTTTGATTGGGTTCGTATGGTTTTGGTCTGCTTTGAGTAGTTTTTGGTCAGCTCCGAGTGGTTTCAATCAGGTCTGAGTAGGATCGGACAGCGTTCGAGTAACATTGGAGCATCGAACGGTGTTTGAGCGGAACTGAGGCTTCGACGATGTTTGAGTGGCATTGTAGTATCGGACGGTAGTCCGATCGGCCTTATGATGGCTAGCTCGATTGGCAGTTCTAAACGATAGGCATCGACCATGGCATTTTGACCACATCAAGCTTTGATCATGATATTTCGACCATGGTATTTCGACTACATCAAGCTTCGACCATGGTCAGTCGAGCACTATAGATTTTGACCACGGTAGACTTCGACCATGTCCGATTTTGGCCATGTTCGACTAGGACAATGTCCGACTTTGACCATGTCTGGCTTCGACTATGCCCTTTTCGACCACGTAGGTAATCAGTAAGCTTCGATCTCGACTAGCGAATTGGTCATAGGTACAGTACTTTTCGATGGTCGTAACTACAGTACTAGTCGGTACTCGATAGTCGTAGATTTTACTGGTCGGTACTCGATAGTCATAGACTTTACTGGTCGGTGGTCTTAGACTTTGTAATCGATGGTCTTAGACTTTACGGTTGAAAGTAAAAGACTTTGTGATCGGTTGCCGTAAGCTTCACGGTCTACACTCGTAGACTTCATGGTCGGTATGAGTACTTTAACTCTTGCCATCTTTGAGTACTTCAAGTACTCGTATTAACCTAGTGGTATGACTGGCTGGTCAGTGATCGGTGAATAGTGCTTGGAGGAACATCACTCGAAGGATTTGATACTCGGAAGATGAAAGTACTCGGTGGTCAGATGGTCATGGTACTTGGAAGGTCTTGGTACGTGATAGTCAAAACGACTCAATACTCGATGTCATGGTTTTCACGATCGTGGTCAGCGATCGGTTGTTAGAGATTTGTGGTATGTGATCGGTACTCATGGATGGTAGTTTATGCGGTACTCAGTGATCGATGGTGCAGCGATGGTTGGTGATTTGTAGCAATTGGTACTCGGTAGTTGGTACTCGTTGGTTCTGTGGTCAGTAGTGATGCTGATTTTCCCGAGTGTTTTGAGCGGAGCGACGGTAATTCCTGAGTACTTGTTGTTTTCGAGTACGCATTGAGCTAGTGGTTGTATTGAGTGAACCAAGGCGGATTTTTGGATAGCAATGAGTATTGTGGTTGTGGTCCTGGTTGGTGTTCATGAATGGTTAAAGGTGTGATTTGAGTGTGTGTGCTGATGACAGTGCAGTTGTGGAGAACTTGTGCCAGTGGAAAACGTTCTGGTCTTTGATGTGCAGGTTGACGTGAAAACAGACATGGTCAATGACGAGGAGGACTAGAACTAGGTGGGGAAGTCTGAGGTCCAGGCGATCGAGGATGTCACGTGAGGTGGTCGAGCTCACGCTGGAGCACGTGGAGATCAAAGGTGGTGATTCGGAGAAGCTACAAGCGGTGTGGTCCAAGAGGCGTCGACGCGGAAGGTGATGATGCGTGATGAAGATACAGGAGGTGCTGTCCTGGAGGCTTCGTCATGTGTTGAGTTAGGAGTTGTAGATGGAGTCCATAACTAGGAAGATTGAGAGAGTTACATATAGAATCTGTAACTTAGAAGAGATAGAGACTTGAATAAAAACCGTGTTAGGAAGGGTTTCCGGTCTCTTGGTTTTCAGAAGATATAAGGTGTTTGTTCGTGTTTGTGTCGGACGCGATTGGGATGTTAGCCTATAAAAGCAGGGGAGACTGAGAGCTAACGTGATCAGTTTTTGAGGGCTTTCGTCGAGAAGGCTTTTATGGATCCTTGTGAGGGTATTTTGTAAATCCATAGAAATCCAGCAATAAATATCATCTTGAATCAATTTGGTTCGTGATTTGTTGAAGATTGCTGGTGATTGTGATTGGACTGAAGCGTATGACCACATGAAAGGTGTTGATTCACTACTAAGAAAAACAGAGCAATAGATCGAGTGACAGAAGGTTTCAACTACGTACAAACCGGTTGCAGAGCAACACTGAGCGGTCATAACCTTCATCGAGCCTGTGCACAGTCAAGCGAGCGGTCGAGTGGAACGTTTTGCAGTCGAATTCTACCTCTGTAAGTTAGATTGTTTTTCTGTTGGTTTGACATTTGTTTTCAGGTGCCAAAAAGTGGCGACAATCATTCACACCCCTCTCGTATTGCTATCTTCGATCCTACACTTTGCATGATTTGGTTGAAAAATAACTGGTTTGGCATCACCGAAATAGTTATGTACGTATGTTACGTATGAACCAAAGGGATTGTTGTTGCCGTTAGAGACCAGTAATCCCATTCCCATGTCCTTTAGTCCTTTTGGCTACTCTCATATGACTCCACGACTCACGAGCAACATGGAGCCATAGAGATCGGCATAAGAATAAGCTTTCTTTTAGTCACAACTGATTGCAACAAAGCTCCCAATAAGTATTGCTGATTGCACGAGGTTCAAACGTACGTTTGCACATATGAGACAGACGAACTTAATTAAAACTTAAAAAATCAGGTCATTAGCTTGCTGACATGAATACTCTATCGATATAGCACAAGATACGCAGGACAGATGTTAGATTCAAATCACCATTCTATCGTTCAGTTCAGGTCTTCCTTCCTCTCCTCTCGGTTCCTCACCAACCTGTGGCGGATCCAGTGGCGGACGCAGGAATTATGGAATGGGTGTTCGAAATTGTAAAAATATTTTTTAGTACAAAACATAAAGATCTACAGTAGTAATAATTAACATAAAGACCTTTACTTTCAGTGGAACAAAAATCATGTCATCTCTGGGAGGATAATTTTCAACTAAACATCTCTTAGTGCCATGCATCAGAAGGGAAATTTTACAATACGAAAATGATGAAATTGTAAGATCATATAGGTGTTGTACTGTGTTACTGAATTGAATGCATACCTCTAGAGTAACCTCCAAATTGACATCAATGTCCAAGCATGGCTCCTCACCATTGTCTCCCCATGTTATATAGTTCCTCATAAACGCTGCAAACATCCAATGCTTTATCTCAGACACGACTTCTTGGCAAAACATATGTTCAGACTAAGGGTAATGGTGTACAATTCCATCACAAAAGGGTAATGGTATACAAGCACAACTCAAAAGATTCAGCAGAACAGCTAACTGATGGTGACGACACTATTGCTGAGACATCAGATGTCTGAAAATTGTAAAGAATCTTAGAGAGAGCAAATGCTTGTGAAGACTATCAACTCTTAACAAACAAAGAAATTAAGCAGGGCCTGAACTATACCTGAAAAGAGTTCATTCTATTGCTCAAATAAGCCTGAACCCTCAAACTGTCTCCACAATTAAACAAGACACAAATCAGCAATCATTAATTTGCATCACAAGGAGGGCAAATGAGCCATCAAAGCATCATTAGTTACCCTGCAGGAGAGCATCTTGAGGGTGCAGTCGGTGCAGTTCTTCATTTTTTAAAATTCAAAGATCTACAAAATCATAAAATACAAGTGTTACAAGATTCATTAAAATTATCAGTTCGATGGCGGACAATGTGTGATCATTGATGAATAATATGAACCACAATAGCACATACAGACTGACATACTCACATACAAGCATAAAAGCATTGCAATTGCTCATTTTCATTTTTCAACACATAACAACAATCTCAAACTCAGTCACTCAGACATACTCACATACAAGCATAAAAGCATTGCTCATTTTCATTTTTCAACACATAACAACAATCTCAATCTTTACACATACAGCAGTTGAGCAGTACAGCAACATCATGCTCCAGCAGTCCGGCTGGACTACATCAAGTCATCACTCATCAACAATTCAACATTTCAACATCAATACATTATGCTTGTCTAGTCGTCTTAACTCATAGTACAACTACATTACAGCGTTAATAAAGAACAAAGCGATGCAAAGACAAAGGTACGAAAGACGAGAATCACAGAAGTACTCACCGGCTCCGGTTGCTCAGTTGCTGGACAGCGGTGCCCGGGTGCCGGCGTGCCGCAGAGGCAGAGCGGAGGCGACGAGGCCGGGTTGCCGGCAGAGGCGCGGAGCGACCGAAGCCCGAAGGCGTGCCTGGTGTGGTCCCGGGTCACGGGTCGTCACCTCGTCGGTCGTGGACTGCGGCGGAGGCGCGGAGCGGAGGGTCTCGAAGCGGCGGAGCGGAGGGCCGGACTCCGGAGCCGGTCGTGCGGGGCATCGGCACGGGCACGGAGCCGGAGGCCCGGAGAGCCCCTCTGTGACGACCCGCATTATTACCATGGGGTAATAACGCTAGTCAACGGATTATTATTCGTTTTAGCCGATAAAACATCGCTCTAACGAATAATAAGCCTATTAGAGTGTTGCAACAGAACAATAATTAGAGACAACATGATATTACAAGAATATCGCCACGCAGGGCTAAAATTATTACAAAGCCTCAAGGGTTCAAATATTTCACATTTCACCTAACCTTCGCGCGGGATGCCCACCTTGTACCTATCGAAATCCGAGTCCACGGTTTTCCATCCAGGTAACTTCCTCCTGATCTTAGCCATTCTCTGATTTGACATGCTCCTAAGCAAAGGGAGGATTATAGCAAGGGTGAGTACAGAAGTACTCAGCAAGCGTTATTAACAAAAATGCACAAAATGCTCATCCTTTCCACATTTAGGAATCTCAATTCCTATTCTCAATGTCTTACTCATTTTTATACTCTTTTCCTTCCTCAATTTCCTTCCCATGACATAGAAAATAAAGTTTGTTGGTTTTGAAATAATGACAATTTATTAATTTAGAAAACTACTGAACATACGCATGAACAGCAAAAACCCCCATAAGTTTTCGTAATTCTCCTTTCCCGGAGACAGGCATGAATTCATGATTTATATAGCATTGCGCAAGCTTGTATCACTTTACCCATCACCACTCTTGATCCTGGTGGCCCATGGTTCTCCGCATTTCCTTAGATGCGGTGCCCAGATCAGAGTACAGTACGTTTGCAACTATCTCAGTAGATTATATCTCCACCCAACTACTCTTAGCCAGTGGCCCAGGGTGGTTTCTCACCCTCGCCTGGCGCCCACCGACCTCGACATAGTTGTTGGTTGGGGCGGCCTCGCCCTACCCCAACCTCCACCTACGCTAATATATGCGCCTGCATCCCCCACCCGGCACCCAAATGCTGGCCCGGATCTTGTGGGTTCCTGCTGTGGTGGAGGTCCTCACCCGGCACCCAGTTGCTGGCCCGGATCTTGTGGGTTCCTCCACGGGGTCCCCCACCCGGCACCCAAGTGCTGGCCCGGATCGTGTGGGTTCTCCCAACTAAAATACTTACCCATGTGGAGAATATAACACTTTGATAGAGCTACTAGTCTGTCCGTCCTCGAACGGGATGTTGGTTGATACGGTTTGGTACAGTCTGTTCACACGGATGAAGCTGGTAGATTCCTTATATTCTAATCTTATGCAGAGGTCCCACACCTGCCCTGGCAACCTCTGCCCACCCTCTTAATTAACCTAGATGGCCAACTGCTCCATCAGTCGCCATCTAACCCTTTCCATTCACATATAGCCATTGCTTGATTTAAAACCCTTTTTATTTCTTTCATGCAAGTGAACTAGATTAATACAAAATACTTGTTTTACGAATATACTCCGCAGAGGTGTTCAAAGGAATGCTTGCCTGAATTTCAACCATAGATTTGGATTCAAGTAGGATCAGGTGAAGTTACTCCCATAGCTTGGATCGGCGTCTGCAATTAAAATACATTGGCTACGATTTAATTTATGAAAGTATAATAAAATATGAGGTATCGCTGTGTTTGTGCTCCTAAGGTAAGATGTCACTCCCTTTTGCTCCGATCACGGTAATTGAGGTTAATTTCGGTACACTACTCGTCGTTCGACATTATCGTACTAACGTTAGGATATATGGTTGATTTAGTATGTACGCTCGGTATTTTATTAATGTTCGGTATTTTACTAATGTTCCTAGCAATTTTTCACTACACGGGTTAATTTGAATGCATGCATAATTATAATGGCGAATATTATTCTAGTCAAACTCGCGTATGTACTTAAGTACATTTAATTTCTTAAAGGTTCGTATATATTTATTCACCTCTCTAATTCGTTTTAGATCTTAAGATTACTCAATGCATTTTCTCGTACTAGTACGCGCAACGAGTTGAATTATAGATCCAAAATAAAATGGTCTCATGTATCAATTACTTAATTTCTTAATTAAACTATATTCTGGTGTCCTTATAGGATTAATACATTTTAATGTAGTCCTGAGCATATTTTTACAGCTTAACTGCTATTAAATCACCGCTTGTAATTTTAATTGCTATTCTTAACTTGACGATTACTATTTTGACTTAGCTCGCTATTCTAGTCGTCGCATATAGTTTTAAATCTTCTTATAGTTATGAATTTACTTTTATGATTTAGAATACTTATTAGTGGATTCCTATACTTTATAATCGACTAATCAAAGTTAACTGGTTATTTAAATGTGCAATAGAGTGGTTCAATTGATATTATAACCATTTACTTCGTATATGCAATTCCAGCCTACAGGCATCATTTGACTCATCTTTTATAACCAAGAATATTTATTAAGACGGTTCTATGATTTAACACTATCTGGATTAATTAAGTATTTAGGTACGATCCCAACGACTTAATTAGCGATGCATTAATTAAATCGGCCTACGCTATGCTTTTACTCTATCGCTAGTAAATTAGTTATTCTAATCATTATAAATACTGATTAGCGGATTTCTATTACTTTGATGATTAACCAATTTATCTGCGTATTCAAGTCTGCAACGAAAGGGTCTTAAACTATAGTACTTTAATTTAATCCTTATGGTACAGGTGTAATCGATGTGTATGCTTTACATTGTCGGATCACAATTAGCTTGTTCTAATATTTCGGAGTACCCCGGGTGGGTTTTTATAATTTAACTATTATTAACCAAATTGTCTAGGTAAATAAATGCCACTGAGCGGTTTAAATATCAATACACATGTTTTAATTTACACACGGACCAGTTTTAATCCATTGATGGTGTTACATTCATTGCACGACTTAAGAATTATATTGAGTTTCTGACTTAATCTATGGCATTGAAAGTATGCAGATTTAAGTAATTAGATGAATTCTACCAAATGTGCTTGACGATTTTCGAATTTCTCATTTTACTTAAGCTCAACTCCGTATTATTTATATGCATCACATTCTAAAGTATTATACTACTACCGAGGACGGTATTAGTTCTTAGCTCATTTCTAACGGATGTTTATTGCGTTAGAGTAGCTAATGTGCAATTACACGGTCCCTAAACATTTGCAGTTAATTCAATTATTTTAACTAATTACTAAAACCAGATTACTACAATGCAGGCGTATAAGTGTTCCTAATTTAATCATTTTATTCTTTTACATTTTTACTTCACCTTCTCTATTTTCCCTACTGCTTTCTTCTTTCCTTTCCGGCCGTTCCCATTTTCTTGAGTCTTCCGCCGCCAGCACCTTTTTCCCCTTTTCCCATTTTCCACCGACGCCTCCACGACTCCTCGGCTTCCCCTCTTTTTCTACCGCCGCCCCAGCGCCTCCTCTCCTTCTCTTTTACCCCACCGACGCCTCCTCCTCTTGCCTCTGCCGACGCCTCTCCATCTCCTCCTCCTTTTCCTCTTTTCTCGCCCACTCCGCCGGCTCCCTCTCTCTACACCGCCGCCTCTACCCCTGTGCGGCTCCCTGCGCCTGCACCCCTGCCTCCTTACGTCGCCGCTCCGCTCCTCCAGCGGCTCCGCCGCCCACTCGTACCTCCCCTCCGACGCCTCTCTGGCCCGGCCGTTCCCGCCCGGCCGCTCGGTGCTGCCCAGCCGCTTCAGCCAGATCTGGCCAATCTAAGGCTTTCCCCTTATTTTTCCCCATTTCTTGCTTGATTTAATTTTGTAATTTGCTAACTTGTGAGGTTTTGCCTAGGGTTCGGTTTTGGGAGGCGGGTGACCGTGGCTGTCTCCGCCGGTGAACCGTCGCCGTACGCCGGGGGAGTACCGGTGGCGGTGAACCGGTGGCTCGGCCGGGAAGCCCGCAGCCACCGCCCTTACTGGTAACCCTCTTCTCCCTTTCTTTTACCTCCGGTGACATGCTTGAATGGTTCATGTGCTCTACCGTGGTGAATGTTTATGGTTTCTAGTCTATGTTGAATGGATTGGGTAATGGCATTATATGGAGGGCTAGAGTTGTGGGGGTTTACCTGCACGGCTGCACTGGTGAGCACAAGAGGGTTAGGGTTTGGGCCGGTTGTGGTTGCTGGCTCGCGGTGGTGGATGATGGTTGCTAGCTTGCGGTTCTCCTGTGGCCGTCACGTCCCCTTGCTCCCTTCGGCTTGTCGGTTCTTCACCCCCTTGACCTTCGTCTCCACTCGGTGACGAACGCCTCTGCGGTCTGGGGGATTGGCTGGTGGTGGGGAAAGTCTACCTTACCTTTCCTTGACTCTTTGTACCCTTTCCTCTCGGTTTGGGTACTGGTATGCAATGGTGGGATATTTTGGTTGGATGGCTTGCCCGTGAGGTTTTGTTGGCTGGCGATGCTGTCTGGGTATGGCTGCTCTGGCCCGGTGCTATCTGGTTCACTGTGGTTGATATTCGTATGGTGAGGGCTTTGACATGTGTTTCTCTGCTGTGAGTTGGGCTGGAATGATTTGTGATATCCTGATCTTTGCCTTGGTTGGATCCCTGTATTCAGAACAGGTTTGTATATATATAATACCGTGTGATGAGCCTATGGTTGTGAGTGTTGGATTGATCTCTCTCCCAATTAGCCCAACGGCTAATTGGGGCCTTGATCCGTGCCCTGATCGGGGGCGCCCAGCCCATCTATTGGCTGGTGGGCCCCCGTCGCGCTGCGCAATATATAAAGGGGTGGGGGCCGATGACTCTAGTTACGAGGTTTGCCTGAGCCGCAAATCCCCACCGACACAAACCCTAGACCGATCTAGAGGGACGCGCAGTCAGCGGCGGGAAGCTCCATCACCGTCACCTTCACCGGATCTACGCCGCCGCCACCGTCCTCCTCTTCCCCGACCGTCGCTGCCCGTGCGCAGACTTCACCGACGAACCAGCGATGGCCAACTCCTCCTCCAATGCATCGGACGGTCGGTAACACTGCCCTCTCCCCTTCTCTCTCGAATCCGATCAAGAGCCTCTCGGATCTAGACTCCTAGGCGCAAAGAATATAACAATGGTATCAGAGCGGGTCTTACGGGCGCCGTCGCCGGTTTAGAGCGCCGCCGGTATGCGCACGTGCGCCGTGCGGGAGCCGCCCGCCCACCGTCACCGCGCGCTCCGTTGCGCCGCCGGCCGCCGCCTTGCGCCGCTCCTTCGAGGCCGCGAGCGCGCAGCCGACGCTTGCGCCGTCGCATCGCACGAGCCGCCGCCGCCGTTCGTCGCGGTCGCCGTCGTTGCCGCGCCGCCGGCCGCTGCGCTCGCGGACCCGCCCGCCGCTTTGGGCCACCACCCGCCGGCCGAGAAGCGCCGCTCCGCTCGGGGTTGCCCCTCCGTCTTGCTGCTTTGCCGCCTTGTAGCCGCCAGGGTGGCTGCCGCTCGTCGGGAGCGAGCCCGCCGCCCCATCCGACCGCGCCGCCGCTTTGCTCGCGAGCCGTCGCCGCTGGTCACCCCGCGGGAGCCGCCGCTCAGCACGGGCGCCGCGCGTCTGCCGCCACCTCATGAGGCCCCGATTTTTTCGGGAGGTGAGGAGGGTCGTATGGCCTAGGGTTAGGGTTTTTCCGGGGATTAATTCCCGCCGCATGCGTGTCTCGGCAGTCCGATCAGATCGGACGGTAATCGTTTGATGAGGCTGGGGCTGGTGGGCCGGTGGAAGCCGCGGGCCAAGCCTGCGGAAGTTTTGGGCTGGCTACGTTTTAGGCCGAGCGCGCGAGTGGGCCCCGTGCGGGAGTTTTGGGCCCAATAGTATTTTCTTTTTTGTTTTAATTTATTTATTTTCAGAAGCAGCCTTGAATGAATTTGCATCAAATCTCTGTAAATTTTGCACCAACGTGTTATTTTTCCAGAGATTAGATGAGTACAGAATTAATGCTTCTGAGTAAGAGTTAATTTTAGAATAATTTCATGTTTCCGCTGCAAAAGTTAATGTTGAATACTTTTTCATTATTAAATTCGAACCAACGGGAGAATTTAATTTTGGAAAAATAGATATAATTTCCAGATGTTTATGATATTGTTATTTTCTGATCAACGTTGATAATAACAGTATTATAATTTTTAATTGATGATTTTATGCATTATTTCTATTTCTGCCCAACGGTGATGTAGATTTAATGTATAGATAAAATTGTATGTCGTATTTTTTGACCAACGTTGGAAATAAGGCATATAATTTTGCTGTTATGTTCTCACTTTATTTAAATTATTTTTCAGGCGGATACAACTTGATGAGTTGTATCAAAGAGATCCCCACTCTCAAAGGAGATAACTATGGGGAGTGGAAGAAAAAGATAGACTTAGCGTTTATCTTGGCTGAGGTGGACTGGGTCCTCACCACAGCACGTCCCACTGAGCCTGAGGCGCCAGTGAGAAAAGAAAATGAGGACGACACTGCTTGGCAGAAAAGACAGAGGGATCATGCTCTTTTACAGATGTCTTATGACCTTGAGCATAAGAAATGGACCACAACCAACAAGAAATGTATGGCTGTGATAAAGAACACGATTAAGCCTGCAATTGTGGGCTCGATCGCAGAGTGTGACACTGTCACAGAGTACCTTGACAAAATAAAGAGTCAGTTTACTAGCTCTTCAAAGACTTATGCTACGCAGCTGATTAAGCAGCTTGTGACAGAAAGGTACTCTGGTGGTGGCAGTGGCATAAGAGAGCACATACTAAGAATGAGCAACTTGGCATCCAAGCTTAAACCAATGGATTTGGCTCTCAAGGATGAGTTCCTTATTCATTTGATTTTTGCTTCCTTGCCGAAAGAGTTTGACACCTTTGTTGTCAACTACAACATGCAGCCCGAGAAATGGGACTTAGAAAAGTGCATAGCTATGTGTGTGCAAGAGGAGGAAAGAATTAAATCCTCACATGGTGGTTCTATCAACTATGTAAAGGACAACAAGAAAAAGAACTTCAACAGTAACTCATTCTCAAAGAACAAGGGAAAAGCCCCTGTCCATCAGCCTCAATAGAATAAGTTTGCAGTAGACAAAGATCAGTGTCTTCACTGCAAGAAGACGGGACACTACAAGAAGAACTGTCCCGATTACTTAAAGATGATAATGGCAAAGAAAGGTGAGAACATTATTACCTTTATAAATGAATCCCTGTATGTGCAATATTCGAAATCTACTTGGTGGATTGACTCAGGAGCAACTGTTCATGTTGCTAATTCTTTACAGGGATTCCGTTCCACGAGGACTACGCAAAGAAAAGAAAGATGCGTTAAAGTCGCAAATGGAGTCCAAGCTGAAGTTGAAGCCGTTGGCGATATTTCATTAGAGCTAGCTGATGGCTTCACTCTTTTACTTAGAGATGTTCTTTATGTTCCCTCTTTACAGAGGAATTTGATTAGTGTTTCATGTTTGGACAATGATGGTTATGATTGTCATTTTGGAAATGGCAAGTGTGAAATAATGTTTAATAAAGAATGTGTTGGTCTTGCCATCTTACAAAATGAGCTTTATTTGTTATCATTACGTGATGATGTAAATGTCGTATGCGATAATGGGAACGTCGCGTGCGAGAAAGCGAATGAATCCTCGCCTACAAATGTGAACAGGAAACGAAAGAGAACTCTAGATGCGTCGTCGAAATTATGGCACTGTCGTTTAGGCCATATTTCGAGGGGGAGAATAGAAAGACTAGTTAAGAATGATATTCTTCCTCCATTAGAGTTCTCAGACTTAGAACAATGCAGAGAATGCATTAAAGGAAAATATGTAAAGAAAATTAAGAAAGACGCCAAAAGAAGCACAGGAGTTCTACAAATTATTCACACAGACATTTGTGGTCCTTTTTCTGTGAAAAGTGTGGATGGTTATGACTCGTTCATAACATTCACGGATGATTACTCCCGTTATGGATATATTTATCCAATCAAAGAAAGAAATGAAGCCTTGGATAAATTCAAGATATTTAAGGCTGAAGTTGAAAACCAACATGATTTAAAGATTAAGATAGTCCGATCTGACCGTGGGGGGGAGTATTACGGTCGACATACCCCATATGGACAAGTTTCTGGACCTTTTGCAAGGTTTTTACAGGAAAATGGAATAGTGGCCCAGTATTCTACACCGGGCGAACCTCAGCAAAATAGAGTAGCTGAAAGACGCAATCGTACCCTGATGGATATGGTGCGAAGCATGATGAGCTATTCCACACTGCCATTGAGTTTATGGATGGAGGCGTTGAAAACCGCCATTCATATTCTCAACAGAGTACCTAGTAAGTCGGTGCCCAAAACACCGTACGAGTTATGGACAGGAAGAGTTCCCTCACTAAATCACTTACGTGTGTGGGGAGTCTCTTTGAGGCTAAAGTATTTAACCCAAACCTTGGGAAGCTTGATCCCAAAGCGATGAAGTTGCCATTTCATTGGCTACCCTGAAAAGTCAAAAGGTTTTCGTTTCTACTGTCCAGACAGATATACAAAGTTTGTAGAAACGAGACACGCTGTCTTCTTAGAGGATGAAATGATGAGGGGAAGCATGGTAGCTCGAGAGATTGACCTTGAAGAGAAGCGGGTGTATGCGCCCACTCCGATGATTCAAGAGCCATTCTTCACACTACTTGCTGTCGATGCACCAACGGTGCAAGACACTGTGGTGCCAGCACCTGTTATTGTTCCTCCTGTGGCAACAATGAATGAGAATGAGGAACCTGTTCTTCAGGATCCTATAGAACCCATTGCCACAGATGAGGGGGAGCAACAACAGCCTCAAACAGAAGATGTACCAAATGAGGAGGCCCCGAGGAGGTCTCAAAGAGTAAGAAGATCAGCTATTTCTGATGATTATCAGATTTATCGTACAGAGGAATTTCAAATGGAGGATGATCCCACCTCATTTGAAGAAGCCATGAGAAGCGAAAATTCTTCAAAATGGCTTGAAGCCATGGAAGAGGAAATGAGGTCCATGAAGGCTAATAAAGTCAGGACTTGGAAATTATTCCTAAAGGAGCCAAAACAAGAGGGTCAGTAAATGGGTCTACAAGACAAAGCTTGACTCCAAAGGGAATGAGAAAGATACAAAGCGCGACTTGTGGCAAAAGGCTTTACGCAAAGAGAAGGGATTGATTACAATGAGACCTTTTCTCCAGTCTCATGTAAAGATTCCTTCAGAATCATAATGGCATTAGTAGCACATTATGATTTAGAGTTACATCAGATGGATGTAAAGACGGCATTTCTTAATGGGGATTTGGAGGAAAATGTTTACATGGCACAACCGAAAGGTTTTGTCGTGGAAGGAAATGAAGGAATGGGATGCCGCCTAAAGGTGGGGGCCGGCGGCTCTAGTTACGAGGTTCGCCTGAGCCGCAAATCCCCACCGACACAAACCCTAGACCGATCTAGAGGGACGCGCAGTCAGCGGCGGGAAGCTCCATCACCGTCGCCTTCACCGGATCTACGCCGCCGCCACCGTCCTCCTCTTCCCCGACCGTCGCTGCCCGTGCGCAGACTTCACCGACGAACCAGCGATGGCCAACTCCTCCTCCAATGCATCGGACGGTCGGTAACACTGCCCTCTCCCTCTCCCCTTCTCTCTCGAATCCGATCAAGAGCCTCTCAGATCTAGACTCCTAGGCACAAAGAATATAACAGTGAGAGGTGCCGACTGGCCCCCGGACGGTCAGGTATCTCCGTGAACGGATTACCCCGCCCGAAGTTAATCCTTAGGGCTCTGACGGCAACACTTTCTTTATTTTACTTTAATTTTGCTTAATTCTTTTGTTCGGTCTTTTTCGGTCTTATAATTTGATTGTTTAATCACAAATGAATAACGATGTAATGGCAGCTCAACGACAGTCTGCTCCATGTATGAAATGGCCCAAATTGTAATTCGGCTTTCTCTTACTATTGATTTATACAAAATAATGTAATTTCTATTCTTTATTTCCCTATTGTCATAATTTTGTATGAGATGGATCTCTAGTTGTAATTGATGCTCTCTATTGTAATTGCTTCATATTTGAGTTAGTTATTTGGCTAAGATACAAAATTGCATATTTGTTGTAATTCAGATTATCGTTATCATGTAATGCAATTTGTAATACTTTTATTTGACTGGATATAAGTCATACTTGTTCAATGGACGTTATTGATTTTACCATCTACGGATTGTAATAAATTACTGTTGTACTACGGACTGTTATATATATATATATTTAATTGAGTTGAATACTTCTACTTGCCGCGCAATTGAATTTTCTTTCTCACTTTAATCTATACAGTTTAATCTTCACCCTCGTCGATGAAATGGGAACAACAACGTATTATCTTATCGCTCGTTGATTTCAATTTATACGACTAGGTAGAAAATTTTAAATTCCCTCGTATTTTTAGATTCTTAATTACATAATTAATCATGCTTAACGTGGTAATTCGTGGATTAAGGTTAATTAATGATGTGGGTTGTTACACCCTCAGCCCCAAATCTAGCAGGCGGAGCGGAGGGCGGAGGCGGCGAGGCGCGCTCACTGGTCGCGCCGTCACGGTGCCGATGGAGTGGAGCCGAGTCGCCTGTCGTCGACTGCGCTAGGGTTAGGATTTGCCGAATGGAGAAATAGGGATCACGCCGGATCGGGGATTCGGGGGTAGGGGGACCGGGACCGGGGCGGCAGGCCACGCAAATGGGCTGGCTTCACGCGGAGTGGCGCCGTCTCGGGCTGCAGCTGGGTGCGTTTCTCTCCGCCGGGCTAGCTAATTTGTGGCTGTAAACATGTGATTTGGCCCAACTATATGTATATATTATACATATATATATATATATATGTATGTATGTATGTATGTATGTATGTATGTATGTATGTATTATAGCTCATATATACTAGGTTTTTGGTCAAAAATTTGGGTGTTCAGATGAACATCTATAAACTACTGTAGATCTGCCCCTGGGCGGATCCTCCTGGTGCAGCTTGTAGAACCCGGCTGTCAGACATCCGCGAGTACCTTATTTAGCCCACGCGAGTTGATGGCATAGTAATTGCAGGGGAGCATAGTAGCCAGACATGCTAGCAGCGCTACAAAACCATAGAAAAGTATCTATTAATTCTCATAGCACCCAATGAATGCAGAGGGACTCTAGACACAAAATAAATTTGCAGCCATTTCATTGCAATTTGTAAAGAAGAAAACATTACTTACATACAGCAATGATCTTATAGGCGCACTCCCGATGCCTCTCAATCCTATTATGCTGTGGGCATTTGTTCTCGTGGATACAAAGTTCGGAAAGGAGCCCAGCGCTCATTGGCAGGCAACCTTGCATGCTTCTCTGCATTGCCTAAGAATCATACCAGAATAAGAATATATTGTTCGCGATATAAGGACCTCAAGCGAGGCCCAAACAACCATGAGGCTCTGTCTATTAGGTGAAGCTTCCCTGTCCTGTGGTGCTTGCATTGCACAGGTATAAACGCCGAACCACATGTCCTGCTCTGCCCAAGGGTTCCCTCGGCTGCAAAACTTGAAATTTGTTTGGTTGCAATGCCAACGCTCTCTCACATGGCACTGTCGTGCACGCAGATGAGGAGGCTGCCCGAGGGGTTGCTGCACTTGCCGTCCCCCTCAAGGAGCTGCATCCGGAGGGCGAGTTCCAGATTTCTGAGTACTGTCAGCACTCGAAAAAAGCTGCAGGGGAAAGGATGCAAGGTCGGTAGCTTTGTCTCTACTTCCCCTGCGTGTCCTTCTTTCACTTTCTTTGATTTTGGAGTACCATTTGGGTTCACAACTGTGTATCAAGCAAACATTTGCAGTCGATCCTATTTCTGAATTTTTCTCAACTTTAAAATATAGAATCATCGATGACAATTAAAAAAGAGAAAATTATTGTAATCCATAGCGAAACCCTTTTTTCTTTTTAAATCTAGTGTCTCTGAATATGCCCAAAAAACACGAAAACAAAAGGAGGCAACAAAAGGGAAAAAAAATATTTTTTCCTTAATTGGGTACTGTAGCAAACAGTACTTCTAGTATAGCAAAGGAAGAATTCAGCACTGCCTCTTTCGTTGCATACTTTACTGTTCTATCAAAGAAAATTATTCTCTCTAACCAACACGCAGCATTAAATATAAGCCAGGATGTCCTTCAACCAGGGAAAGACAACTAGAGAGCATTTAATCATCAGGCAAAAGAAAATTGGTATATATACAAAGGCAATTAAGAGCTGGCCCATAGGAGTGCCAACTAGACAACCTTGCTGATGTGGATAAGAGAGGAATGGAGGAGAGAGAAACAACGTCTCCTCGTGAGACATCGACTCTTGCAGCAGGAACGAGGTGGAAGAGCTCCTGAGAATGGATCCTAGCACAAAAAAGTCACATGCATTAAGTGCTTAGGAGCTTGTGTTGGGCTCAACTCTTGTACTTAGTATGCATTAGTGTTATCTCTTGATGATGTGGAGTACTTAGAAGTTTGTGTCGGGCTCAACTCTTGTACTTGCCCTAATGCTACTTACTGAACAATCTCTGCAGCAGCAAGGACAAACGTCATGCAAGTAAACCACAAGTGCACGGCACTGAAACAAAGAAAGTTACCACAGTAGATTGAAAAGCAATACTTGATCGTGACACAGTGGCGGACTCAAGATTTCTAAAATAGATATTTAGAGTTAACAAATAAAATATAAAAGTCTATAATAGTAAAAAAGTACAAAATATTTCATGCTAGATATAATACCTATAAATAATTTAGAAAAATAAAAAATATTTTAGGGAAATTACGAAATAACTTAAGATAAAACTATGTTGATGCAGTCTAGTATGTATAGCCTGCGTGCACCAATGCACGACAACGTATAGTCGTTGTCTAGTGACTACTGCTTTGTTGACCTAGCCACCGCCGTCGCACACTCTCTCCTCTGCTCTCAAGTGACAGCTGTTGCCCTTTTGCTCCTTGCAGACGTATCGTTGCTTATCGTGGCTATGCCCCTTGCTAACAAGGCTAAGCCAGAGACCAGAGTTGCTCTTAACCCCTCACCAAGTCGCTTGGTGGCCAATTACCTCTTGATCTCGTGCACTAGTGCCATCGGGTTTGGTAATTTTGGTCTGGAATAATAGAGCCTGAGAGAGACACAAAGAGAGAAGGGGGAGGGGATAGGTTAGAGTTTAAGGGGTCTACGGATAGGCCAATGGGCAGTCTGATGAGGTGACAGATGGGTTATTAGGCTGTGCTATTGTAGGTGAATTGGAGAGGGGAGGTGTGGGAGTAAGTTGAAATCAATTGGTGGAGGGGAGGTGTGGAAGCGGGTTGAAATCAATTGGAGATATATATATATATATATGAAATATTTTATCTAAATATCAGTATATATGTGTAATATACCTACTAAATATTGAGTATTATACCAAAAAATTTGGGTATTCAATTGAATACCCTTGAATCAAGGTGGGTCCGCCCATGCATCAGCCACGGACCATGCTAATGATTGCATGGCACACGAAAGAAACAAGCTAACACGCACGGTAGGGGTGGACAAAAAGCTCGTGGCTCGCGGCTCGGCTCGGCTTGCCTTGGCTCGTGGAATTTTCGAGCCGAGCCGAGCCAGGAGTTGAGCTCGGTTTCTTTAATGAGCCGAGCCGAGCTGGCTCCGTTGGCTCGATCAGACTCGGCACGGGCCCATGTCCGATTCTCAAGAATCTCAACGCTCAGCCCATCTATCTCTCGCCACTTCGCTAGTCGCCTCGGTCTCCAGTCTTCGCACCGACACAATCGCCTCGCCTCCAGAAATCCCCTTCTCGCCTCCTCACGATCTACTGCCTTCTTGCCGCTGGCCACGACTGGTCGGCGAGGCATCGGCGCCGCGATGGCCATGGTCACCGCGACCCTGGGATCCAGGAACAAGATCTGCTGCGCCGCCACCATGGCCGGCATCCCGAGGCTCAAATCCAGCGACGCTGGCATCCCGAGGCTCAAATCCACCATGGCCGTAGGTGCCGCAGTCGGCAGAGCCACGGTGGGAGAGTCCTGAGAGGAAGAATCCACCGTGCTGCTGCTCGGGCTCACGGTGTCGATAGCCAGCGCCTTGGGCAGCGGGACATGCGCGGAGGCGATGGGGAAGTTGGTCTTAGCCTTGGGCCCGCGGAAGTGGAGCGCGACGGTGGCATCGTCGTCACCTACCGGAGTTTGGGATCTACAACTTCGGGGACTCCAACTCTGACACGGGCGGCTGGGCGACGACGGCGACCGCGTCCTCGATGGCGGCACCAGGAAGATCGCACTCGTGCGGTGGTGAGTTGCGATTGTTTCCCCATGTTTTAGCTAGATCCAGTGCTGATGTGATGAGGTACTGAGACAATTTTCTGGGATTGTAGGATCATCGACCAGCTAGATGTTCATGAGACGGATTACATCCAATATGTGATGTGGATAGGAGCTGAGATGTGTTTATATTTTGCTATTTGGATGTGATTTGGATGTGTTAAATCTTCTCAATTGAATGGAGTATTGGAGTACTAATATTTATGAACTGTAAATAATCGAGCCTAACGAGTCGAGCTCGAGCTTTCTACCGAGCCGAGCCGAGCCGCGATTTCAGCTCGTTACTCTAACGAGTCGAGCCGAGCCAGCCATTTCTTTAACGAGCCTTACCGAGCCGAGCCGAGCCGAGCTGGCTCGATATCCACCCCTAACGCACGATCGCTGGTGCTTGAAGCTGTCGGACGCACCTGGGAAGCCACACGCGGCAGATGGCAAGAACGACGAGGTTTTGCGTGTGGCTTCGATCTGTGGAGACGCCTGACGAGGAAATCAAAGCGGCGATGGCTCGAGGGGAAAATAAACATGGCTAAATATTTTGCCCAAACACCAAAAGCAATACGTCTCTCAAAAAAACCTGAGGATTAGCACTAACCCTTTTCTCAATTTATATCCAGGGCCAACACGGATTTTTCACACTAATTTTGAACGCTCTAAAATTATCCCATGTCATAGCCTCCAGACTGCACCTCTGTATCTTTAAGACATATTAACCATCTTTGATCTTCATGCGCCCTAACTCGAGTATGACCATCTCCTCAACATCCTCGACCCTTTGGATAATAACTTCGCACCAAGCCATCTCCCAATCCTTGCCATAGACTATAATCGCCTCCAAGTTATTCTGTACATGTAAAGACCAAACCAACTTTCCCAGCACAAATTCTTCTCAACTTGATCGACATTAGTCCACGCACGCCACTATTCTCAAATAATATCGATAAGAAACATTGTCAATTATTTATCACCATAAATATTTTAGACCTAGCTATGTTGTCTAACATAAAACAAGGCGAAATATGGTTAATCAATATTGTTTGACTTATCTATGACTCTATCTGCTCCTACCTCGTTTGTTTGAAATAATGGATGCAGCTTAACTATTGTTGTAACTCAGGTCGTTTCCTTTTGAATTAATTAGATCACTATTCTCCACAATAGAGGAGCAGTTCCGTAACTGGATGCCATTTTCTTGTGTGCTTTTTGCAGGTGACACGTTATCCTATAAGTAATATATATATATATATATATATATATATATATATATATATATATATATATATATATATATATATAGAAAATTACATAACGCACCATGGTGCCTAGGCACCAACATCCGATACACGTGTATGATTGATAATTTTTTTGAGTTTGGGTATGAAAATGTTTTATACCCTTAATATATTTATGGTAAGTAAGTTTTGAACTCAGTTCAAACTAGTTTGAACTACTTTTGAGTTCAATGCGACTACAGTGAGTATATACCATAAAAATAGTTCAAACTAGTTAAAGTAAAGTTGAATTTAATTTTTTTCGGAGTTTGACATCTCAAATATACTTTTTTATGGGTATAAGAAGATACCCACATCAAACGTTGCGAATCTCAAAGCAAATCAACGGGTATTGATATTGGTGCCTAGGCACCATGGTGCATGAAACACTCGTCCTATATATATATAATAACTCAGTTTTAATTAATATGACAAAAATAAATAGCCAGAAAAAATTTGCGAAAATAAATAATCGTGCGACAGAACCATATCGCCAAATGATTTGGCTAAAGGAGCTTCCCCATCAGCCTGTTGCCACAGGGTATTATTTGGGCGTCACTAATTCATTTGGTCGAAAAGCTCCTGTCGCCAAATAATAATTTGGCGACATGTTTCTATCGTCAATTCATTTGACGAGAGTATTATTTTTGCAATTTTTTGGCTATTTATTTTTGTCATATTATTAAAAGTGAGTCATTTCAAAAAAAATTCCCCAAGAAATTCCAATGTTAATTTAGGAAATAAGAAAAAAGATCTAACCATCCATATGGTAGACCTAAGTTATAACGGTTTATATTTAAAAGAAAGAGTCTATATCAAGTACAATCCAAATTAAGTGAAATTCAAAATACAAATAAAGAAAAATTAACAATTTGATTTCCACATGAATTCCAAAGTAAAAAATCTCTAAATAACTAAAATTCGAAATAATAATTAAATGAAAATTAGCAGCATAAAAGAATGACTCCAATCAAGTTCAATCGAAATTAACTTAAAAAAAATAGCAATCTAATTTTCCAAGTATGTTGATGTCTTGTTGATATACGAATTTACTCCAAAAAACTTGCAGGTCAAACTGGTGCATCATCATCCAATGCCATGACATCCTATCGTTCTTTTTTTCGGAACTTTTGCAATGATAAGATTTTCCAAGTGTTGGGGGATGGTCCCCACCAGAGCCCACTTGGCCCAGTACGCCAGTAGCATGGTGTGGCCAGCCCACCATAGGGCTAGCATACAATGAAGTACCGATCCTATCCCTATGTACATATGCATAGGTAGGGGTATTTATGTAACCTTAAGGAAGGAAAATAGCATAATTGCCCCTGTAAACATAGACCCAAATAGGGTCACACTTGTAATATGCCTCTCGGGGGTATAAAGTTAGAGTTTGAGCCTCATGGGGAAGGGACGACTCATTTTTTTGGGAAAAGGTAGCTAGTCCTAAGGCAATTCACATTTTCCCATGATCACAGGGCTCCGGGAAAAGACTCCGGGGTGATTCCCTAGTAGCTTTGCTTATACTATTTGGTTAGTAACCACAACAGTTGGAGTCGTCTGTAGGGATGACCTGCAAAGCTACAGATCAAGGAGAGCTTGGTCGGAGAGCGATGGTGCCAAAGAAGGTGACATCGTCGACCCCCAAGAAGATGTCGACCCCAAAGAAATCGTCGACACTGATCACCAAGAGAAAAGGGAGCACCACTTTCGAGGTCACCACTACAAGAGCCACAGAAGCAAAGGATTGAGTGCCCCCACCTTCGAGGCAGCAAGGCATTGGCTTGATGACATCCAGAGCAGCGACGAGTAATGAAGGAGGGCACTCCACGTCGATGTTGGCAATGCAGCAAGTTGCACAGCAAGCAGAGGGCCTCATGGCAGTGACTCGCGCCAACATCGGCACTACTGTTGTTGCCACGCATGGGGCGAGTAGTGTGCCGCCATCTGCCACTGAGGTAAGTTTAGGCACCCTGAAGGCATGGCAGACCTAAGGAGGGCCATGCGTGAGCTGTAAGAAGGCCAAAGCTAGCCGATGCCCGTGAGCGGAGGCATGGAGGCGGCTGCGGCTGGCACAGCGGAGGCCACGACCGGCGCGGCGCGCCATCGACCTCCGGACACCACGCCCCGTTGGGTAGGCCCGGAGTCTCCCCTCTCCGCGGGCCTGCAACAGGCCGCCTGGCCAGAATACTTCAAAATGCCGAGATGGAGGCATATAAAGGTGACACTGACCCCCTTGAGTTTCTGCGTGTCTATGAGATAGCAATCGAAGCTACGGAGGGGAGATGACACGATGAAAGTCAAGGGGCTACCCCTTGCCCTCCAAAGGGTAGCACTCTCGTGGTTCTTCACCATCGCTCCTGGGTCTGTATATGCCTGGGAGCAAGTCCGGGAACTCATGCACAATAATTTCTAAGGGAATTACGTAGAGCAAATGGATACTGACCAGCTCTTTGCAATGAAGCAAAAGTTGGGGAAGAAGCTTCACACCTACTTCTAGCACTTCACAAAGATTCGCTGCCAAGTCAAAGATGTCAACGACAACATCATCATCAATGTGGTCATCCGAGGCCTCCGAAAAGGCCCTCTCACCGAATATAATGCGTGAAAGCCCATTAAGTCAGTTGCTAAGCTCTTCAACAAAATAGAAGAGTACGCCCGAACGGAGGAGGCTGCCCTTCGATGTGGAGCGGAGATTGCACCGTCAACCTCCAAGGCAAAAATGAATCCTATAGCCCCAAAGGAGGACTTGAGGCGAAAGCAACAAAAGGACGCTCAATACAAGTACGTCTTGAACATTGAGAAAGCCAAAGAGAGCAATGCTGCTGGGGGCGTGGGCGCAAACGAGGCCGTTGTCGCAAGGATGGGCGGCAGCCATCACTATGGTGTGAGGTGCACGGTCGCGAAGACCACCTCACCCGCGACTGCCAATCCATCGTAGCCTTCCGCAAAAGCGTAGCCAAGGAGCACGCCTAGGAAGTAAGAGCACCTATAATTGCTCACGTGCAGCGGCGTATTGAAGTGCCCCCAGCCCCAGCTCCATTGGGAAACAAGTTGGTATCACCAAGCACACGCTCATTTTCGTAATTAAAAGGACCTTGGGTGAGGCCACAATCATTTGACCCTGTCAAGCAATGCTCGCCTTGAGTTGAATGATTCATCTACCATGCGCATGGGTGAATATTAATGGCTCTAGAGGGAAGCACATGGCTCTACAAATGTGTAGTGTTAGTACAAATTGAAGGCAACATTTCCTATGATAGTAAGTTGGATGAAGTGATGTGTCTAGAGATATTGATATGTACACTCCTTTATCTGACGAAATTTGGGGTGGCTTTCCATAATAAAGGCACTACTTTGACATCAACCTCTGATCATTGCTCAAGAACTAGTAGAGTTTTATGATAATCTATTGCTTTCCATATGAATGGTCTCCAGTCATTTGTTGAAACTGATAAATGGATCTGCTCACACATAATCTGGAGGTTAGCTCTGCATTTGTTGTACTTGTACCTGAATATTCCTTTATGATTGCAGCATGCATAAAAAACGATCCTTTCCTCTGAAAAACTTATCCGTACTAAAATATATAGTAGGCATGAAGATATTGAACTCATCGTACTAGTCTATATGTTTGTGCTTGATCATGTACCTCTGTTCGTCAGTCCATACCAGAAAATGGAAATGCACTCTTGGTAGCATGATATCTGAAATCAGCCCTCCCTGAAAATGTCATATCTCGCTTCAAAATCTCAGATCACTCAAAGAAACATTTCTTAAAATTTTCTCGTCTATGTCATTAAGCAAACTAACAGAAATGATTACTTACAATGACATTTTGTAAGTGTACTATTCCCGATGCTCCCTAGTCCTATATTGACGAGGCAGCGTCTTCTCGTGGATGCTGACTGAGAAGCAAAGCATCCATTGGCAAGCAATATGATTGTTACGTTATCAGAACATGCATTGTTGGCAATAAAAAGACCTTGGAGAAGCCCAACCAGATGCGAGCTTTAATTGGCATTTATTCATCTTTACAGCTTTTTCAGCTCACTTAGCAGCTCATAATGGTTTAAGCTGACATTATCGTAGTGGAGAATCGCTGCTTTTGGGCCTTTTGAGTACAACGATCCTCTGATTAGGGTGAAGCAACCACATGGCTCTCACCCTACTGCAGGTGCATTTGTTGCGAAACACTATATATTTTGTTGACTTAACATGGCATCTACTAAAATATCGCTGTTACTTCCCATTAAAATTTTTTTTTGTTTGCCTCTCTGAGATCGATCCTTGTGTCTTGCTGGAATCCTTCTTATTTAGTTCTTGTTGGAACAGCAGCTTGGCAAAAGCATCGATAGGGACAAAGTATCCTACTACCTGCCTTTCAGTTAAGGTTTTAAGCAAGGGAGGTTCTATGTAGAGCAAACGCCTGTCAATTAAAAAAACCACTTTTCTAGAGTAGATGGAAGAAATACTACACTAACATTAGTAATCCAACGGGCAACCTTTTTCACTCCGTTGTTTCATAGCAACTATTTACTTGGTTATTCACTTGGTTCCATGTCCTGTCGATAGTAGATTTCTGCATGGCTTGTGTCAGTTGCATCTACCTCAGATGACCACATCAGATGATCGTTATCCAAGGGAGCTGAGAACTGCAAAGAATACATAATTGAATCTGAAAACGTTTCAATCAAACAAGTAGACATGACTCTCATAGCCATGATGTCGAATATTGGTACTCCAACTACTAAAGCATAGCCAATCTAGCAATGCCATCATACACACGTCAGTTATTTATGAATCTGGAATCTCACATCACTCAGTCATTGACAAATAAATTATAGACATCATTTTTTTTTGCTGTGCCATTGTAAGGATTTACATGGTGATTCCTTACTACAGTTTCTTTAGGAAGCGTGAGCATTCCTGATTAGGGGTGGAAACGGATCGGATACGGTCGAATAGTCTCAAATACGAATACGAATCCATATTTTTAAAACGAATACGAATTCGAATATTCTCAAATACGGATACGGATATTGTCGAATACGAATACGAATATTTTCGAATACGGATTTTCTCGGATACGAATATCGGATAAAACGGATTCCTAGCGGTTTTGCCGATTTTTCACCGGTTTTTGACCGGTTACCGGTTTTAAACCGCCTAAATTCAAATTTTGAATCACAAACTTTGTACGGATTTTTCATGGGTTCTAGAAATGGATCAAATATGAATCGAATAGTCTCGAATACGAATACGGATACGAATATTCTCGAATACGAATGCGAATACGAATACTCTCAAATACGGATACGAATATTCTCGAATACGAATGCGAATATTTTCGAATACGGATTTTTTCTTACCATATTCGTGTTTTCTCGGATACGAATATCGGATAAAACGAATTATCCGTTACCGTTTTCCACCCCTATTCCTGATGCCTCTCAGTCCAACCATCCTGCAGCAATATTTCGTTTGGGTGCCACGAGATGAGTGTTAAGCCAAGACTAGTCCAACAGAATGCAAGTCGGGTCTTGTTATATATCACCATGCACACATTTTTCACAATAAGAAGGCTTTGGCGAGGCCACAATCACATGCACTTTTCCATTTCTCCTGAATTGTTTTTGAGCTTTTTTCTGGATATCTTGGCGTGCAGTAGATGCTGCCAGTAGACTCTCAAGCAATGTTAGCCATTTTTTTATATTTCAATGAATCACAGTGTCTTTGAGAGCTCGACTAGTTCTATCTGTCTTTTCCTGTCTCCACCAACATTATCTTATTGGTTTGGTTATTTGTGGATTTTCAATATGTAGTCTGTAACCTAATATAGTTGTGCCAAGTGCTAACTAGTTTCCTTTTGCACGATGTTATTTAGTTTGCTTAGTAGTCAATAATACTCCCTCCAATAACAAAAGAAAGTTGTTTTTAACATCGAAACGGTTCCTAACATATAACTCTAACCACTTATTTCTATTGTAATATATTTATAAAATCTAATTAAAATTACAAATGTATTTTTCGAGACAAATTTATATATATCATTTTCATGTGTCCAATCTGATCTAAATATTCAAAAAGACATTCAGAGTCAAAGTTTATAATATTTGATTGAATGTAACCCAAAATTACTTTCTTTTTTTTACTGTAATGAGTAAAATATCTACATGCCCATGTGGTACCGTAGGACCGGCAATGGCAACAAAGGAGGGTGAATGATGCCCTCCCAATTTTTTTCCAAGTACCAGAAATCTTTTACTTAAGAATTAGAGAGCTAAGAAGATCAGATTTGACAATCTAGAACCAAGCAACAACTCGAAGCAGCGAAGATTTATAACTTTTCTCACACAAATAAACATGATAGTTTTTTCACTTCCTTTTTCGAAATGATTTATTGGTATTTGGTTCGTTCGCATAAATGTTCACGCTAGGACCAAAAGCTATCAACCGTAGTCATAATATATGATCATTGATGGCAATCAGAGAGGGTGATTGATTATAATCTGCACTCAAAGCTTTTCTTCAAATCTATTATCCTCTGATTGTCTAACCTGCCAATACAACAAGAATACAAAAAACAAAAGAAACAGCAAACAGAAAAATATTTAATTTTTTTTGTTACCGTAGCAAACAGTATATGTTACTATAGCAAATTAAAAAATCAAAGATGTCGCTCTCACTTTTGTGCACACAATACTTTGCTGTAGGTGGTTGCCGTTCGTGATGAATGACCAGAGAGCTGTGTCGATGTCTCACGTGATGACTGCCCGTGAATCAATGCAAGTTAAAGCTGATGAATACGTTAACACCGACAAAGCTGATTAAAAAGCACTGTAGCTTATGGGTGCTTATTTGGGCTTTTTTAGGTGGCTTATGGCTGAAAAGCACTGTAGCTGGCTGAAAAAACACTGTAGCTGACAGAGGCTTATTTAGCATAATTAAATTTAAAAAATTAAATATATATAAAAAATATATTAGCCTATTACGTATAATACAAACAAATACGGGAAAAAAAGAACCAGCAAAAAAGCTCAACAAAAAACAAAAATTCAGAAAAAGATGGAATTTATAAAAAATGAAAAATAAGCCGGAAGCCAGAAGCTAAAGCCGAAACAGGCTCGAGATAAGGAAATGTCGGTTGCGTTGCATTGGCACTCCGTAGAGATTTTCATAGTCGAGAGCACCGAATAAAAAAATGTCATTTGCATTGAGACAACAGCGACGTGATGCGCTAGACCGAAGGACCAAAGCTGATATGCAATTGTTCATAGCTCTGACACACCGTCTGAGATGAAGATGCAACGTCGTGTGCGCTACAGACGACGCACATGTCAACAAACCTTTTCCTTCAGATCAATTTTTTATTCCTGACCATCATGTTTATAGCTACAAAGTATCCTCATAATACCTCTCATACCCTAGGACAAAAATTACACCTCTCCAGCCTTAGGTTTAGCATCTAACCCTATCTCTATTTATAATTTAGGGTCTAAACCATGATCTTATCACATGAGTTCTTATCTAATTCCAATTAATAAGGGACCAGAAACCCTTACGTAACAAGGGTTTTCAACTTTTGTCACACTACCCAATTTGGATACTCCAAAATTGTCATGTATCATATCCTCTGGATCGCATTTCTGTAGTTCCAACACACATCATTCATCTTTGATCTCCACCCACCTTAACTCGAGCACGACTGTCTCCTCTAGCATTATTGGCCCTCTGGACAATAACTTTGCACCAAGTCATCTCCCGGTCCTTGTCGTATGTGGCGCCCCACGCATTATTATCCACCGGATAACCGCATGGGACAAACGGGTTACTATTTGCCTGATCAGTAGAACACTGCTCCAGCAAATGGTAAACCTTTACCAGAGTTGCGCATCGGAACAATAACATAGGTACTGTAGATTTTATTACAGCAAATGCCACATGGCCTACAGTCTGATATTACAAAAGTACCATCATTGGCAAAAGTAAGACTAATACCCCAGGGCTCCTCTGCCCACTCCACTGGGCCTTCTACTCGTTCCAGTCGAAGTATACGGGGTCCACCTCGTCTGGATCCTCGTAATCTCCCTCCTCCTCTCCGGTCGACTCGGCGCCACCTGCTTCCCCTTCATCCGGCTCGTAAGCTTCCTCGAGCGGATTAGGGTCTAACAAAGGAGGTTAATAGCAAGGGTTAGTACCACGGTACTCAGTAAGCATAATAGCAATAAATGCACTGATATGTTCTCATGTCCTTAAGTCCATATTCTAATCTCCTTTATTCTGAAATTAATCGTACGAAAATAATTGATCTTCCCTTTTTAATTTCAAAACAATTGCTATTTTTCACCCAGTAAGGTACGATCCCTAGCGATCACCGTAGTCCACATTCCAGTGAACTGGCATGAATTCATGATTTTATTAGGACTGCGCAGGCTTGTACCACTGTACCCAAAGCTGCTTTGAACCTTCTTGGCTAGGTTCTTCCACACTGCCTTAGGTATGGAATCCAGTTCAGAGTACAGAACCTTTCTCCGATTACGTTATTCCATCCACCAGCCCATCTATTATCCATCGGTGTACCAAGTCGCTCACTTGGGCTCCACCGACTTCCAATAGTGTTTGGTTGGACCGGCTCCCGGCCCAACACTCCACCTAACGCATATAGCGTCTGGGACTTACTCACTTCTAGACTTGCGTTACTGGTCCTGAGCTTCATCCATCTCTTTACTCACACATAAATACATACCCAATGAGGTGGACTGGTTAACGTAACGGGATACTAATTTCTGCCCGTCCAAAACGGGAAATTGGTTGGCACGATAAGTACGGTTCCCTATCCGAGTGAAAACGGGGTAAGTCCTTACATCATAGCCCTATGTAAAGAGGTCCGCCTAGCCTCTCTGCATCCTTTCCCTGAACCTCTTTACCCACCATATACATCTCTGCTTGTGGGCCTGCTGCTCCTCTCAGCAGTACCACAACTGTTCATCTCTTTTCTTGCTTTCTCTCTTTCTTTTTCTCCTCTTTTCTTTTCTCATCTTACTCATCATAACATCATAGCATCTTTATTCTCTGATTTCTTTTTAAAAACAAAGGTTTTCATGCATTTAAATAGAATTATTACTATTGCTGGAAATACACATATTTTTAACATAGCTACGTGCATGGTCGAAGAATGAGCTTGCCTGAGACGTAGGGTAAAACAGAACTGACGAGAATCGAATCTGCTCCTGCGATTTGCTCTCGCTCGACTTCTGCAGAATTTAATGCTAAACTCAAAAATAAATATTTAGGGCTACTAATTTTAGAAAGGGATTAAATAGAGAAACAGTTCCCCCGCTCTCCCTCGCTCTCTAATTTTCTCTAGCTAGGTAATTCCCTATTTACGATTTCAGAGCTAATAACAAGGTATATTTTCTAACGAACTACAGCAAGAAAATTCACAAAAAGAACACAATTATTTCCTCCAAAATTTGGCCCTTTTAGCCCTACTTGGTTTGGGATTTAAGCATGCGGTTCGGCCCAGACGGCAGACAGCAGGGCTCCCCTCTTCTTTTTCTTTATGCCGCAACTCCTTTCCTCTTTACTTCCGCCGCCGGTCCTCTCTTCGGCCTCTTCTACTTCTCACCGAATCCACCGCCGCCTCTTACGCCTCCTCGCCTTTTCATCCTCCACCGACGCCTCCTCTCTCCATTGCTCCTCACTGCCGCCTCGCCTCCTCGCCGCACCTCCACACCTCGCCACCTCACTGCGCCTCCTTACCACGCCGCCTCCACGCCGCCTTGCCTTTCTCTCACCGCCGCCTCTACTCGCCGAGCCGCCTCTCGCCGCCGCCTCTACTCGCTCGGCTCCCCCCTCTCTATCCGGTTCCCCTCTCTACCCGGCCATGGCGCCGCGCCTCCTCTCTCGGCCATGGCGCCTCTCTTCTCCGGCTCGGATCCGGTGGATCTGGTCCAGATCGGCCATTTCATGGTGGATCTACGCTTATCGGCCTCCCCAGGTTGGATCCGGGCTAGTCTACGCCGGTTTGAAAGGTGGCTTTACAGTGGCTTGGGTCTCCATGGTGCTTGGCCGCATTGACTTCAGTGCTGGGTCAGGCGATGGCGCACGGGTACTCAGATGAACACGGTGCTACCTATTCCTTTTCTAGCTATTTTTGCAAGCATTTTACTTACTATTTCTATCTTTTATTGCTTGCTTTATGCTACCGAAATCAGTGCTCGGCCTTAAGGCTTTGAGTCTTGGTGCTAGTGGTTGGAAGATGTTTTTGGCTGTGGCTATGATGTAGCTGTTGGTATGGTGATGGCTCTCTTCTTGGTGTGGTTTGGCTCGAATGATCCCAAGAAGAAAGAGATGGCAACAAGGGAAGGTAGGAACCTACTTGTCGGCTATCGGGCAGAAGATGGAAAGTTTGAAAGTTGATGGGGACCACTGTCGCTTGCACGTTGTCGTTGTCGGGGAAGAAGGTGCGGCTTGCCGCTTTTGCCAAGGTGGAAGTTCTTGCCTCGTAGTGGTCCCGTTGACTTGCTCCTTGCTCCCTCGTCTTCGCGGCCTCGTGCTTGTCCTTGCGGTGGTGCTTCTTCTTCTTCTTCGGCTACTTATCCCCGTTCACTACCGTGAGCTCTAATCCACCTTCTGGCCTCTGGCCGAAGGTGCTATGCTATTGGTTGGGACTGAGGAAAGAGTTCTGGGGTGCTCTCGGCTGTGGACAGTCTGTGCTCTGGCTGTGTTTATCCTTGTGTGAGACTGTGAGAATGCAGAGTATGGGGACTGGTTTTGAAGCGCTGGGGGAGATATTTCTCGGCCTCTCGCTGCTGGTGCTGGCTTTTGCTGGCTGCAGCTGGCTGCCCTTGCACTTATCCTCTTCTGAGTCTTGCTCTCCTGTGCCGAAGGACCTTCGGTCTGAAGAATGTGCTGGGCACTGTTGCTCTGGGATGGGCTGGTTGGAATGTAATGTGGGCTTGAACTTGTGGGCTGAAATGCATGACTTTCACTGATGGGCTTTTGTGGGCTAAAAGAGCATATGATGGGCTGAAATAATTGGGCTGAAAATGCAATGAAATTTCGCTTGTGGGCTAGAAGACTTTATGCTGACTGTGGGCTGAAAATGCATGCGGGCTTGGGCTACGGTAAGGGTCGTGGGCTTTAATTTTTCTAAGATTGCCGGATGATGACGCCCACCGAGACGAGAGGTGCCGACCGGCTTGGAACGGTCTGGGGAGTCTCTAAAACGTTCTCGCAATGGCCCTAATAGCCCAAGGGCACTGACGGCAATCTTTCCTTAATTTATTTTTTTATTATCCCTTGGATTGTTAATTAAATTCCCTAATTACATAAGAAAATAGGTTTGGTTGATACTAACGGCAATTCTACTTGCAGGCGAAGAACGAAGAAACGCTCATTTGCTCCTATGCCCAAGACCTCGACGTTGGAGTTTTTATTTTCTCTTTTTGTAAAATAGATTTATAAACATAATGTAATTTGCTATTGTTGATGAAATGCAGAAAATGTAAATTCAATTTTGTAATCTTAATTGTAATAAAGTTTGATGAAATGCACTAATTAATTTTAATTACCCGCTAATTACTTACTTAGTTAGGGTATTAGATTTAGGGTTCTTTCATCGTAGACCACTATCGCCTACGAGTTACCCTACACATGCAAAGACCAAAGCAACATCTTTTCTCGGCATAAGTTCTTTTCAACTTGACCAACATGAATTCACACACGCCATACACCTCAAATAACATCAATAAATAATATTATCAATTATTTATTATCATAAATATTCTAGATCTAATCACATGATCTAACACATAAACCATCGGCCGTAACCTTCAAAGAACATGGCCAATATCTCTCAAAATTCGACACTCGTGGGTCCACTGAGATCAAAAAAAGATCAATGAGTGTTAGGCGTGTGGTCTAGGACTCTAGGTGTTGCCTACCGTTCCATTTATCTCCAAAGAAATCAATATCGCGCAAACATCATAGCGCAAATGTTGACTTATCAGTGCTAGTCAAGTCAACTAGTACGCCAATTGATATTTCACCAACATTATCCTTTAGGTTTGGTTTTCTTATGGATTGTTTTTTTAGGATTTACTTAATCCATAACCAATTATCGCTATGCTTGACTTAATTTTCATGATGTCTAAAGGACCATGTGAGAAGGTCTATGGTTTTATTGTGATAAACAATAGTAATTTTGGAGGAGTGAAAATTTAAAATTTACAGATTTGCAGATTTTTCTCGACAACTTGTAGAAATGGATGGTTTGGGAATTTTGAGTCATAGGATGATTTGGTAGTCTAGGTCAGTGGTTATAGGTTGCATGAGACATGTTATTGCTAATGTGGATTAAGTTGTGAAGAACTTGTGCCCAGATATGATTTCTTTATCCTTGGATACGTAGGGACACTTGGAGTCACTATGGTCGACGGCGAGGATTGGGGCTACGCTCAAGGAGGAGTTGAGGCCCAGAACAATCAAGAATACCGTGTGAGATGGTGAGTTCAAACATGGCACGAGGAAAGGTGGAAAATGTTGAAGGCGAGTTCGAACGGCAGGTTCAAACCATGGGCTTGGTCGGTCCAAATGAGGCGTGGTCCGGTGGAACTGGAGTGGGAGAGATTTGCCGACGCATGACAAGCCAATAGTGAACCTACATGTGGCAAGTATAATGATTGCTTGCATTTGAAGGAGATGACCTGGTCAAGGAAGGGTATTTTGTTGTTTGACCAAAATACCACAAACAACTTTGGAAAAAACCGTGGCATGTGAGTGACGCTTGAGAAGGTGGTTTAGGTTATGGATAAGCTAATATGATCAAGATGGATCAAAGCTTAAGATTTAGCGGATTTGGGTTTATACGCTTTAAAAAGTGTGCATAAGTGTGATGTGTGAGTTAAAACCCGTGTGTATGGGGTTAATAGGTTTTTCTTATTGTGCTAAGTGGATAATATCTATTAGGGTTAGATGGGGCTGGCTAGTCCATCTATTTAAAGAGGTTGGGATGGAGGCTTGCGGGCTAACCATACAACCTACATCTCTTGTGTGCTCTTTTGTGTTAGGGTTAGGATTTTAGAATTGAGTTCTTGTGGTGTGCTCTCTGTCCTCTAAGGTAGAGTGGCTATAAATCTATCTCCTCAAGTGGTAATACATCAATTTTTGATCATCTCCATGGATTTCTCTTATTTTGATTGATTTGCTTTTGATTCGGTTGGTTTTGATCTCTTCTCTTCCCTCTTTTTGATATTGCTATGCTAAGAATGTGTAAGAGATAGAGATAATATCAGGAAATCAATCTCTACCCATTTAGGCTCTTTAGTAGAAAGTTCATCAAGAAACTCAGTTTCTGCACTTTTTGATCTTTCAAGTGATTTTTTGATCTGAGGGTTTTTGGATTGATTTGTTTAGTGTTATAACTTGTTGTGATATGTGGCAATACATTTAGCTCTATCTTGGTCATCATCTACCTACGAGCAAGTCGTATTTACTGTTTTAGGTTTTTGACCCGGTTTTAGTGCAATCTGCCTTCAAACAGAAAAAGGTTAGAACTTTGCAATATTTTTCTTAATTATTGATTGGAATAGGTTACTAATATTCTAGAGAAGGTGCATACCAAATTTCAAATAATTTGGAGTTTTGGTTTGAAAGTGAGCTTAATTTTAGGTTTTGGGCATGTTTTGGTGCAGTAGAGCTCCACGAACGAAAATATCCTAAATCTCTCAAAAGTTGTTTCAAGTTTTTTGATTGGGATATGTTTCTAAGGTCACTAGTTTTGGTTCAAGTTCTTTTGGATCAATTGATAAAAAAATTACATGATTTTTCGGATTTGAAATAGTGCTAAGATCACTATTCACAGGCTGAAAATTTCAATAGCTCTGAGAATTTTTGTATTTTTGGCTTCTTAATTTTCATAGCTTTTCATAGTTATTGGAGTAAAGATTAGGGGAATACTTTGGGGGAAATTTGAAGGCACCATTCATCCTCCTCTATTGCCATATCGATCCTATAATGTCATTTAGTTTAGTTACTAGTCAATGATAATATATATTTCATACACATTTGTACAAGTTTATTATTTCTAATGTACCTTGTAAACATACTTCTTCCCAAGTGCTATTCAAGCACTAATTTTTCCTTGAAGAAGCATATTCAGGCGCTAATTAACAGCTAGCTCCGCTTTAGGATGCAAGCATTGGAGAACAAGGCCCAGAGGTGCGCACAAACTTTGGAGATTACATTACACGCATGCTGCTGCGCATGGTACATCGAGCGCCTCTCAAAGTGCCAAATTGACGGGCGCCGTCCATCCCACGTTGGTATCGGCTCTGGCTGTCACATGCGGGGACAGACAGTTATTGAAGGAAGAGGTCACGTCGTTGCTCGGCGGCGGAGATGGAGCGACGGCACTCCGTGAAGATGCCGGAGGAGACGCGACGTCGGCTCGGCTCCTCACGGCAGCCGGTGAGTCCTCTTCTCTCGTTCTTCTTAGTGCACAGGAAATTCGCAAGGAGATCCGTGTGGCGTGTTCATACATGTGAATTCTGAAGTCAAAGGAATAGGTGATCATGCATTGTCTTTCCTCCCGAGAAGATAGCTTGGATTCTTTAGCATTCGATAAGAAGAAATAGTGTCAACTTCGACACTAGGTGAATTGAAATCGTCAGGTAAGAAAAACTGGACTCGCGCCGCGTTAGGGAAAAAATGGGCAGAAACAGTGACTCGTTTGCGAGGAAGGTGCAGACTGATCAATCGTTAGTAATCCATCACGGGTCCCAGGTACGCGTCGACCATCCACGCGTCGACCAACCATATCATTCATTTATGCTTTCTGGCCGCTTCTCCCGCTTCTCTCCACCACTTGCAGTCACAACTTACATCAGCAGCGGGCAATTCAGCTAGCTCCTCGAAAAAAGAAATCACGTATGGTATATGTATGCCTTCCGGTGGGTCACTAGCACTAGCGTCTGCTGTTCAGCTTTATTAATCTTCCTTCCAGCTTTCAGACTGGCTTTGACATGCTTGCTTCGTCTTTATTTAGCCAGCGCAAGGCCATGGCCACGAAACAACAGTAGGTACAGTACGACTATGGCATGAATTCAATTTGCTCTTGATTTCCCATGAACGTAGTTATATTTGGTGCACTTGGTTGTTTGCAGTCTTCAGAGATCTGAATCTAAGCTGTCCTTGGCAGCAGGAACTAACTTCTAGCAGTCCTTGGCAGCAGGAACTAACTTCTAATACCCACAAGCCAACCTGAGGTTCTGAGCTGGCCCAGAAGCTTCACCACGCACAGGAACAGAGCAGGAGATGGATAGAATCATGGTGAGCGCTGCCACGGGGGTGATGAACTCACTCCTCACCAAGCTCACCACACTGCTGTGTGAGGAGTACAAGCTGCAGAAGGGCGTGAAGCGTGACATCACCTTCCTGAAGGATGAACTGAGCAGCATGAATGCTCTGTTAGAGAAGCTGGCTGAGACAGAGGTTCTTGACCCACAGCAGGAGTGGAGGAACCACGTGAGGGAGATGGCCTATGATATCAAGGACTGCATCGATGAGTATATGCATCGGCTCCACCAGGACCCGGGCGAATCCAGCGGTATCAAGGGGTTGTTTCGCAAGATGGTCAAGAAAGTGAAGAAGCTGGGAGCTTGTCCAGTGGCGGAGCTAGAGATTTATGGAGGGGGTGCGGCCTTACGAGCTAACGGAGGAATACGAAGAGAGCAGTCCGCGGGAGCTGAAGCGATGAAGCGTGCAGTCGAAGACTCAAGCGTCATCGACGCATCACGCAGGCTGTTGTGGGCTCTCCGAGATGGGCTGTGGGTGCAGTTGTTTGGGCCGGACGGGTGCGAATAGGGTAAATTTTTGTATACTATAAAGCTTTTTGGATTTTGGCCTGGGTACGGCCGCACCCAACCTGCGCCACATGGATCCGCCCCTGAGCTTGTCATGAGATCGCTGAGCAGATAAAAGAACTAAAGACTCGCATCATTGAGGCAAGCCAGCGACGCGACAGGCACAAGCTTGATGCGGTCCTCAACTCTGGCAACACTGGTGTTGTGCCCATCGATCCTCGGCTACCTGCCCTCTATGCTGAGGCATCCAACCTTGTTGGTATTGATGTTCCGAGGGATGAACTCATCAAGTTGGTGGATGATGGGGGAGAAGTCATTGAAAGTGGTGTCAATTGTGGGGTTTGGAGGGTTAGGCAAAACAACCCTCGCTAACCAAGTATATAAAAAAGTTGGCAAACAATTTGATTGCCAGGCTTTTGTGTCGGTGTCCCAAAAACCTGATACAAGAAATAATTTAAGGAAAATACTCTCTCAAATCAACAAGTAAGAGTATGCACTTAATGAGTCAGGGAACGAGGAATGCCTCATTGATACACTACGGGATTTCCTAAAGGACAAGAGGTATGCCCCTGTTTCATATTACAAGTCGTCCTAGGATTCAAAACATTATTTTGTATTCCAAGCCATCGTAACATTGTGCTCGTAATTAATGGACCTCTTGTGCAAAGACATCTTAAATAGGACTTGTGGTCATTTTACCAGCCATCTTAGTTCTTATGCAACAGCTGTAATTCTTTATAATGTGTGGCCAATTGAATATTTATGTTTAAATATAATTTAATTTGGGCTGGTAGGATGAAATACTCAACATTCTTTTCATGAACATACTTATATGTACTTAGCTCAACATTTGAAACATTACTTTTAGCTACCAGCAATGTGATGTACATTTCATATTATCTCCCGTATGTATTTAATCAACATGATTCGATTGAATGATAGTCTCTCTCGTTTGATAGGTATCTTATTGTAATTGATGACATATGGAGTACCAAAGCATGGAAGATTATTAAATGTGCCTTGCTTGAGAATACTTGTTGTAGCAGGATAATAGTGACAACAAGAATTGCAAATGTTGCCACGTCATGTAGCTTCCCTCGTCATGATCTTGTGTATGAACTAAGTCCACTAAGTGAAGCTGACTCTAAAAGATTATTCTTTAGAAGAATATTTGGCTCAGAGGACATATGCCCACTTCAACTGAAAGAAGTTTCTACTGAAATTATAAGAAAGTGTAGTGGTATACCATTGGCAATCATTACAATATCTAGTTTGTTGACAACTAAATCGCCTGCAAGAGAAGAATGGGTAATGGTACTTAGTTCGATTGGTTCAAGACTAGAGAAAAATTCTGATGTGGAGGAAATGAAGAAGATACTATCGTTGAGTTACAACGAACTTCCTCTCCAGTTAAGAACTTGCTTATTATATCTAAGTATGTTTCCAGAAGATTATATAATCCAGAGGAATCGTCTGGTAAATAGGTAGATAGCAGAAGGATTTGTCAATGTTGATGGTGGGAGAAATTTAAGGGAACAAGGGGAATGCTATTTTAATGAACTTATAAATAGAAGTATGATCCAACCAGTCAATATGAGGTATGCCAGTAAAGCAATGGCATGCCGTGTGCATGATATGATTCTTGATCTTATTATATCCAAGGCAGTTGAGGAAAATTTTATCACTTTCACTGGTGACCGAACACATATGTTGGTGTTGCAAAATAAAATCCGACGGCTGTCACTTGACTACCGCAGCCATGAAAATGAGATAGCGATGTCATCCATCGTTACTACTCATGTTCGATCCCTTGGCATATTTGGATATTCTGTACAAATGCCTCCTATTTCAGACTGGCTTGCTCTGCGAGTGCTAGATATAGAGAATAGTCAGATGTTGGAAAATTGTGATCTTACAAATATCTGGAAGCTAATTCAGTCGAGGTACATACGGATTGCAGGTGGCATTACAAATTTTCCAGAACAAATAGGTGAGCTACAACATTTGGAAACATTGGATCTGTATTATACTAACATAAGAGAATTACCGACAAGTATCGTTAAACTGCGAAGGTTGAAAAGTTTACATTTTTTTGGTGTGAAGTTGCCAGATGGGGTGGGGAACATGCAAGCTCTAGAGGAACTATCAAGCATAAATGTGTATGCCGAAAGCTCAATAAATTCTTTGAAGGAGTTGGGCAGTTTAACCAAATTGAGAACTCTTGAGCTAGTTTTCCACATTAGTAACTCACACCGTGATAAAATGATGTACGCAAAAATCTTGGCTTCATCACTTGGCAAACTCTGTCGTTCAAACCTTAGATGTTTGCACTGTTATGGGGGTGTTTCTAATACTGCTGACATCCCTTTGGATTCTTGGTCCCCAGCTCATCCCCTCATGGAGCTACAGATCAGGGTTAATCAAGTGACACAGGACACCCTCCAGATCCTTGGGGACTTGCCCACCTTGCTATATCTGAAATTACAATCAGAAGATGTTAACCCTAAGGAAACGCTTATTGTATGTAACAACAGATTCAGATGTCTAAAGGTCTTCCGCTTCGAATGTTTGATCAAGGGATTGATGTTCGAAGCTGGAGCCGTGCCAAAGCTCGAAGAACTCTTGTTTGAAATCAGAGCACGTGAGGTGCAATCCGCATGTGGCGATCTTGGTCTTGGAATCCACCACCTCTCTGCCCTCAGAACACTCTCTGTCCATATTGATTGTGAGGGTGCAAGGGTTGAAGAGGTGGAGGCGTTGGAGGTTGCCATCACGAATGCAACCAGTCTACTTCCCAATCGTCCCACACCAGATTGTTATTGGTACGAAGGAGAGATGGCGTGAAATTGCAATAACGAGAAATGCTACCTGCAACAATGGAGACAAAGTTCTACAACAAATTTAAAAAAATGCCTACAAGCACTAACTGGAGGAGCACGCACGTCGTCGGCAGTGAGAAGCTAAGCTCAAAGCCACGGCGATGACATGAGGTCGGTCCAATGCTTCGCGGCTAGCCCAGATCTAGCGAAGCTGAGCCTACTTGATGCCTCATCACCAACCGTGCTGCTAGTCCTTGGCTCCCTTCCCCACGGTCCTTCACTTGCTGTCCAGCACGTCGTCTTGACCTCGCCAGCGTGAAGAGGAAGGGAGAGGGAGCTTGGAGGATTCGGCGATGATGATGACAAGTCTCTGAGTCCTTGCAAGATTAGAGGATTGAGGGAAAAGTAGAGGGACGAAGGTGTGAGACGGGAGGAGCTTTTGTCGTCGGGGGTGGCAAGTCTTTACGGAAGCAAATTTGAGGCACAGCTAGTTGAAGGAAGAAAGAAAGGAGCAACTTGAAGCAAATGGAGGCACAGAGCGAAGCAGCGTTAGTGTCTGTTTTTTTAATCCCATCGTGAGGCGTTCGATGCATTCAGTACGTCTGGACGCACGGACGGAAGCATTACTCTGTTTTGAAACAGGCACACGAGATTTACTACCCCTGACTTCCGGTTCAGTTTTCTCAGGTTTCCTTTCCTCTACCTACCGAAACTCAACTGTTGCTCCTACAAGTTAGAAACCAAAATGGCTCCTTTGGTCATACGATATGGTCTCCATTTTTTCTTGCAAAAATCTTGTGTCAGGTCGTTAGGACGGGAGGCTGCGCTGGCCTGAAATGAGATTCGCCTGTTTATAGGGCCTAAATTCCTTCAGATTACAACTGTTGCTGAAGTGAATCGAGTTACTCGTTGGAATATCCATAGTTACTGTGCTGTATGCTCCAAACTTATCAACACTTTCTTCCGGCTGTATGCATGTGTGGACTTAAAACCATTAGCTATCTCTCTGTACAACAGAGTGCTCAATCAATTTGTTACTTTGAAGTTTTTGAATCCCACGTAGAAGGTTTCTGTATTATTCTCTCTTTTTTCGAGAACAGGCTTTATATTATTCTGAAGATGCATTTGATTCTGTGCAGTGAGAACATATTAGAAACTTGAACCGCATTATGTTCTGTTATTGCTTTAGAAATTTTTGTAGTCATTTTTCATATGTTTGATCAGTATGCCATTGAATAAGGGGATCCTGATTCACCCGACGTCTATTTCCTACAGAGCGATTGGTTGCCTGCATGGCGCTCAGCCTGGCTCATGGATGCAGCATCTCTCTTTTTCATGTTGAGCGTACGAGTGAGCTAGACCCAGCTAATTACATGATTATTATTAAGTGGTTAGTATTCGTTAAGGTTCTTTAGCATGAATTAAGGTGGGTTAAGTATTATTAAGGTAGAATAAAAACTATTAAAGTGGAATAAATCATATCATTAGCTTTGGTAACTTTATACCTAAGACATTTTCTACTTGCATCGTTCGTACAGTTAGCCAAACAACATCTCCTGTTAACATATATGACTTGTCCATCCAACCAAGACAACCCTTTGTTTGCTTGAGCTCGGCTTGAATTGACCAAATGAAGTAATGAGCTGTTTCAAAAAAAAAAAAAGAAGAAGGATGAAGTGATGAACTGCTTTTAAAAAGAAGGATCAAGTGATGAAGTAACAAGTTCAACCAATCATCCACTTAATGTACAGCCCTACTATACTAAAAGGAGGTGTGTATCAAGAGCTAACGAGAATTCACAAAACGCCTATTTTGCCGTTTCTAAAATCAAAGAATTTCAACCAAATGCCACTCCATCGTTTTGCTCAGTAGAGCATTCTGTCCAGCATCATCCTAGGTAAGGTCTGGCAAGATGCTATGGGATCAATGGTGTTGGCGACGACACACTGGTTTTCAGGTAGGAGGACGAGGCGGTGTGTCGTGGCTAGCGACGGTGGAGGGCGCAGGGGCCCCCGGCGGCTGTATCCATTCTTTTTTTTGGGTATCCATTCTAATTGAGTAATTGTGGTTTAGAATTTAAACATTCATGTTTTAATTGATATGCCTTGAAATAGGCAATGGATTAATATACGCACAAAGTTTGAAGGATATATAGTCCTTTCAATCACAAATTCTTCTTATCTATTTATTACTTTTTCAATCAAAAATATGGGTCATCACATACTCCCTATTGTTCGTACTTTTTTGAGATCCTATTGTTTATACTTGAGAAGAATGCTTCTTACACATGACGGATAGGAATACAATGTTGCCAATTTAGGTGTGTTCGCCATCATTTTCTAAGCTTGTGTAAAGAAATTTAAAATCTACCATAAGCTGCACCCTAATTTTTGAATTTACAATTATTTTGTGGTACCATTTTTAACCAAAAAAAATCAAATGTTCAAAACTTACCATCAGTTGGCACCTAAGTTATCGTCTACAATTTTAACAGGTTACCACCCCAGGTTCAAAAACTATCATAAGTTATTTTTGAATTTAAAAGGAAGTTCAAAAAATGCCATCAGGTGCACCCCAAAGTTACGATATGCAATTACAAAATTCCTAGACTAAGTTCATAAATTGCCTTCTGTTTTATAAATCTAAGAGCTAAACAAATTACCATCGGACACCTGTTGACAGTCGATGCAAGATGGTACTTGGCTTAGATCATGGGCCCACCTGGATCAGATAATTTGCTTGTTCGTAGAAGGAAATTGTATGGGGAGGGTCTCAGACACTCGGGGGTCGGTCAGCTTGTGCAATAAGGCGCAAAGCACAGACAACGTAGCCCACCAATCAACCGCAGCAACCCATGCCCACGCCCCGCGTTGCTCGGTGGTCCATCGTGCAACACCTCTCGCTTACGTTCTTTTGACCGGAGCTTATGATTTTTAATTGTGTCTTATGATTTTTAAGAGTCTATTTGGATGGATTAGAACTAGTTGTTAGTTAGAACTAATTGTTAGCTGGCTAAAGATTAGCCCAGTCCTGTTTGGATCCAAGGACTAATAAGTACTACCATCTCAGTACAAAGTCTGTTATACCCCTGAGCCTCTAGCGCACGCACGTTTTCCCTGCATGCGCGTGGGTATCAGCGTCTTTTTTCCATCCAGCTAGTTCTTTAGCCCTCATTAGCTGGGTTTGATGGACTAGTTGGCTAACAACTAGTTGGGGCTTTGGCTAAACTTTAGCCCACCCATTAGCCCTCCTGTTTGGATTCTCAAGGGCTAAAGTTTAATAACTAGTTGTTAGCTCAAGGGATCCAAACAGGGCCTAAACTGTTCGTATAAGATGTTACAGAATAACAGAAACTCACGTACAATTTTTGCCAATATAAATGAAGTCGGTACAGTATGTAGTATAATTAATTAGTAGATCTTATCTTAATAAGATACTTCATTTAAAAGTTAGTTATTATAAAAAAAATCAAAAAATAATTTTTAGAAGCTAAAAAGAACAGACAGCTACAAAACCGACGCGCCGTAAGACAAGCTAGGCGAACGATAGATCTTCCGATTGTTCATACTTTTCCTTGGGGACCCTATATTAATTTTTTTTTTTTGAGATCGGAGACCCTATAGTTTATATTGAAACGAATGCTTCTTACAGGTGACGTACAGGACTGTAGTGTTTGCCGATTCAGGTCCCCATAGGATTGTGTTTCTAGATTCAGGTGTGCTCGCTATCTCCACAGGATACGCAACGGCAACAGCAATATCCAACGAACGATGCTATCTCCATAGGATTGGAGACCAAGTGATAAACTAGCCCATCTGCCCATGCATGCATGGGCTATATATCCCTCGCTACGTGCACCAACGTCGAAGCATATAACCAATCGTCCCCTTCACGGATCGGTCGATCGCATCCGGCCATGCTGACCTCGGCGTTGGCGCCCGTCCTCCGCGTGCTCCGGCGGCCGCGGATCTCCTCTCCTACGTCCTCGCGAGGCTGGTGACCAGGGCCTACAAACTCCGGATTGACGGATACTCGCACGTCTTCTAATACTATAAATCCAACTTCTTAATGGAAGTGCTGCAATTTTGATGCATGAAAATTTGGTGTAATCAGTCGAATCTTGACCTTGTGATGTGCTTGATATTCATGCTCCGGCCGGCAGGTTTGTCTTCTCCGGCGACGGCAGCGAGTTAGGGTGGGGATTTGCCGGATCAGGGTTCGGGTTAACGAGTCGTCACTGGGGTGCGTCCGATCGAGCGTCCACGATCAGGATTCGGGCGAATGGGATCCCGACTGCATTTTTTGCCAAAAAAACCTTGAACTTTCCTCCATCCCCAAATCGAGCCTGCTGGGGTTCTTCCGCCCCCACCGCCAATCTGTAGGGGTGAAAACGGATCGGATTCAGACGGATATTGCTGTTACCATATCCTAACCCATATTTTTTCTCCGGATTCGGTATCAATCGGATTCGGTACCAATCGGATTCGGTGTCGGATCGGTCGGGATTAACCCAATTCGTTTGCACCCCTACTTATTTGTAAGGAATGCATACAGTGCAGTAAATGGAGTAGGACGCACTGACTTGATGTTACTATTTAATAGCTAATGTGGAAGATTTTATTTTACCATTACAAAAGAAAATGAAACGTCAAATAGTAGCACTAACCTGAAATCATACTTGAAGACGTATCGGATTCGGACGGATATTACTGTTACCATATCCTAACCCATTTTTTTTCTCCGGATTCGGTACTAGTCGGATTCGGTACCAATCGGATTCGGTGCCGAATCGGTCGGGATTAACCCGACCCGTTTGCTCCTCTGTCCCCACCGCCCCGGTCTTGTCTGTCCTCCCCGCGACGGCCTCGTTTGTGTCCACCACAGCCGTCGTGCCCCCGGCCCCACCCCACCGTGAGCACCTTCTCCACCCTTGCCTGGAGAAGAAGAGGAGAGGCAGCAGCTAGAAGAAAAAGGGGAGGGGCAGAGCAGATGGATTTGCCGCACAGGGAGGAAAGCTCAGGGTTTTGTTCGCAAAATGCCATTAAATGGTGCGGGATCCTGTCCGCCTGAATCCTAGCCGTCGACGCTCGATCGAACGCGCCCTAGCGACGGGTGCACGGTTTGCACCGAAAAACCCGTTTCACCTCATGACGTTGTCATTAATTACATTGATGGATTGCAACGTTGGATAACTGCATGGGATAAAACAAAAAACCGCTGTCACTGTGTTCTGGCCCCTTCTCCCCAAACCACCACCACCATGGGCTTCCTCATGTCGTGCACATTCCATTTTGGCCATCTTTCGGAGCTTCGGTGCCATCCCATCAACGTGTGCGTATGCCGCCCGTAGCCACTACCCAGTTCGAACCGAGCAGGATCTCTCTCTCCCTCTCCCTTACAAGTGGGCCATCGTTACCAATCTCTTGCCACTACTACAAAAGAGGCTATACTAGACGGCTACATCACAGACGGTTTGACAAAATCGTCTGTGATTGACACTAACACAAACGGTTTTAATGTGGACACCGTCTGTGTTAGTGGTCGAGTATCACAGACGGTCCTTACCAATGAACCGTATGTGATACTTTAGTATCACAGACGGTTTAAAATAAAAAACCGTCTGTGATAATCTGAAATTATCACAGACGATTTTTATTAAAACCGCTCGTGTTGTGTAGACTATCACAGCCGGTTGTTGTTAAGAACCGTCTGGGAATGTTCACAGACGGTTTTTTACAAGAACCGGCTGTGATGTCCCTTTGTCTGTCATATTCTAGATCAGAGGTTAATATATAAGTACACATTGCTTCTAATAACTTAACTACAGAACTACTGAGACAAGAGGTCACAAATTAAAGGCAAATTTATTAATTTCAATTAGAGGAAATTCATTACATAAGTCGCATGTAAAGAGTTTCCCAGATTGTAATCTTTGGACTTCGTACGCTTCTTCTTCGACTTTGGGACTTGGAGGATCAGCCGCTGAATTCTCGAACGCTGTTAAGATTGCCCTTGTCCTCTGCACTTCCTCGTGCAGCCTGGGCAAATGATCAGCAGCATCCATCATGTCGTACAGGATAGCATTAAAACATTCCTCACAATCTGCCGTTTCTGCATGAGCGGCAAGGCTATCCATCGATCATGCAATGCGAGTAGAGCTTCTTCCGCATTGCGCACATTGTGGAGAAGAACCGTGGTGAGCTGTTTCCCTTTCTTGAGCGGCAGCGAGACGCCTCCGTCGACGGCGGAGGATCAGGTCAAGCTGACGGATGCAAGAAAGTCGGGGAAGGAGAGCAGGGCGGGTGCGGAGAAGCTGCTCCAGATGCAAATTGCTGGCCGCCTGTGTAAGGTTCCGGCCGAACAATTCGTGATGAACAGATGAGAGGAAGGAGATGATCACAAGAATAGTAGAAGGCGCCATATTGTACGTACGTAGAAGAGACCTGGATTAGGCGCGCATATTTAACCTTTAGCACAGACGGTTCGTATACCCAAACATTAATGATATAGATGCTTCGTATAACGATCGAGAGACGTTAATTAGACGATCGAAACCCGAAGCGTTCTGGCAATCGAAACACGCGCGAAGCGTTCTGGCAATAGAAACACGCGCGCGCGTGACAGATCGTTTCTTCGCAACCGTCTGTGATATTTTCATAGACGGTTACTAACCGTTTGTGAACTTTCACAGACGGTTCTTAATACGAACCGTCTATACCAATCGAGATAACACAAACGGGTCCTGTTAAGAACCGTCTGTGAAAAGCCAGATAACACAGACGGTTCCTGTTAAGAACCGTCTGTAATAATCCCATGTCACTGATAATTGGTGTGTAATAATCACATGTCACCAATAATTGGCGTATACACAGGATTTCGATCTCACCCGTCTATTCTCTCCACATCGAATGGCTGGCACCAGTTCCTCCCACGGTCAGGCCCTTATTAATAACTCCCCATCAACCTTTCCACCGGTACTAGTCACGCGTGAGTTCATCCACTAGCTAGCTTCCTGCATGCATCTCCCCTCCGCTGTGAGCTAGCACCTCCATCGCGGCACGACGGTTCATACTAAACAACACACTCTTGCCGTAAGTGTGTCTTTTTTTGTGTGAACCGTCGTGCCACGAAGGGTTTGTTAGCTTGTTATCCTGTAATAGATTGATCTGAATGTGTTGTTGAGTTTTTGTGCTTGCCTCTGTATTTGCATGTTCCTCGACCAGCTCAACCAAGAATCTTGAAATGTCTTTTCTTTGCACTATTGTAATAAAATTGCCTTGAATTTTGTCGGAAAGATGAATCGTTTAGTCGGGCATGATCGCCAACTCGAAGCATATATAGCAAAGCATTCGAGGCACATCCGAGGCTGCGGTGTGTCTTGAGGAATGCCAAGAGCTGGTCTTGAGATGTGGCGGCCACATCGGTCTTCGATGTGGCAGCCACATCGAAGACCAGCTCTTGGCATTCCTCAAGACACAGCAGCAGGCCTCGGATGTGCCTCGAATGCTATGCTATATATGCTTCGAGTTGGCAGTCATGCCCTGACGAAACAGTTCATCCCCGTGTAACTATCACAGACGGTTTGTAATGTAAACACCATATAAAATGGCTAGCATATCCTGAGGCTATATATGCTTCAGAGGGCATGGCTAGCATATCCTAAGGCTAGCCAAGAAACAGCATATAAAATGGATGATGCACTTGGTATCACAGACGGTTTCAAAGAGTGCCGTATGTGGTGTGACTGCTATCACAGACGGCTTTACTACTGACCGTCTGTGATATACACAATATCACGAGCGGTCGATGTATACAAACCGCTCGTGATATTGTGCATATCACAGACGGTCTTGATTACTAACCGTCTGTGATAGGCGAGTATCAAAGACAGTTTTTTATAAACAACCGTCGGTGATACGGAGGAGGGAAGACTGGAGCGGAGGAAGAAACAGAGCAACAGGAAGGGTAGAACGTAGAAGGCCTCTGCACGAGACCTCCGCCCGTGTATTTTCGCGGATCCTCTACTCCGGTTCCCTCTGTGAACCACCTTGTGTGGGGACTGCCCACGGCTTGTCCTCCAAATCCTCCAGCGAAGGTAGGCCGTTGTCTACCTAGCTAGAATTTAACGTCGTAAAACATTATTAAAATTTTAATCTAGTACTATAATAACTTATTGTGAAATATGTAAATGATATTTTGAACATATCAAAATGTTATATTCGCTTACTTTAGAGTGGCTTGGTGATCTTTTTGAAATTGGTACGTGTTAGTCCTTTTCGTGGAGCACATGCATCACCCTATTTTATGCGTACTCTTCTACAACGATTATATACATTAGTAACCACTATATACACATCAACATTGCTGTGATTGAATTTCCATAGCACCATGCACACAGACCAAGAAGAATATCTTCCAGAGGCGGAGCTAGGCCTTAGACCCCTGGGCCAACGGCCCAAGGCCCAGCTGAGATATTTTCTTTAATTTATTGTAGCAATTAATAAGTAAAGGTCTTGAATTTTTTTGTAGTGGGCTGGGCCCGAGGCTGGCTGTTGGGCTGGCTATGTCCCTGATCTCTTCCATGTATGAATATCCTTTACTATCCCCAACAACCACTAAACCAACTAAAAGCACAATACTCCATTCGTCACATAATATAAATAAATTTCACCACGCACATAGACCAAGGAGACCTCTTCCATATATGAATCTCCTTTATTGTCTCCAACAACCACCAAACCAACCAAAGCACAATGCTTTCTCTCTCTTGTAATATAAGCAAAGTACATCATACACACGGATCAAGGAGACAAATAAGTTTAATAAAAAATAATATCATTGGACTATGTATATATCTATTAAATGGCATATTACAACTGCTTACGTATTTTTCAGCATTAAAGTACGAGTATACGGTGAAAATATTGTAATAATTATACCTTTAGCCTCTGTAATAGATTTATATTGTGGAACAATGCTTTCCAATAATAAGGATTATGTTGTGTGACAGAAGTAATAGAAAAATGACCGCTTTCCCATCTTTTCTTGCCCTCTTGCAGTTTCATTCCCCCAGAGCGGTAGAGAAAGAATCCTTCGCCGCGAAGCCCCATTAGTTAGTTCCAACACTTATCAGCTCCTGCAGTAGCACGGCGACCGCCTGGGACTTGATGTATGGTTTGTGAAGTTAACGAGACAATTGAAGCTAATGAATTTGATTTTGGACATCTAATTGAATTGGCATTGATAGAAGGACTCTAGGTTGTTTCTTGTTCTTTATTGTCTTCCTCTTGATTACAGGAACAAAATACTGAAAACACATCTGATTGTCCAATTAGTTACTGTATTTTAACTGACCAAGAGTACCTTCGGATCCATAATCGATGTTCCAATGATCAATGCAAGTGAAAAGAATCCTTGGTAATACTGCACAAACATACTATAATTGAAGTTATCGATGTTACTGTCGTGGCTACGAACCAGACAGAAAGAGGGTATGGTAGTGGAGAGTTAGGTGAGTAATGGCTTAGGGCTCCTCCCCATAGCCTGTGCTGTATATATATCCTCATGGGAGTGCTTTTACAATTATATCCTTACATCCGAGTATTCCCTACAAGGGCACTTATGTCATTACACATGTCCCATTCTGGGCCTTACATTCCTTTAATAGGTCTGCTGGGCTTAGGTGGGGGCCACCCCTACGACAGTTACCATTACATCAAATAAGATTTTGAGGATATACAGGCCTACTAAATTATGAACTCAAAGGTTCCATACTAATAGAGCCACTACAGATTTCAACTCCACACAATATATAGCAGGACTACTATTTTTTCATTACTATTCATAAGCTTCAATTGTCCCGCTAACTTCACGAACCATCATTAAGATGCTTCTGAATGACCTAAAAATTACATTTTTTTGCATAAAAAATTAAGACAAAGAAATGATAAATATTTTTACGCTAATTCCAATCCTAGCCTATGAAAAAATAAACGAGAGCATTTTCTGGGCCTGGTTGTGGCCTGAAGAAAGGTGGGATTCAAATATACGATTGATTGAAGGATGAAATAATGGCTGACGCACAGATATTCAGTGGGCAGGGATGCTGGACAGACTTTGTGTGCGAGCTAAGGTGATGCACTTGGCTCACCTCTCATGGGCCGCTGGGGTCACATCTTGGAAATGTAGAGCATCACATTGGTCATTGGTGCTGGCTCCAAGTGGCGCATCCAGGCGACCATGCCCAAGATCAGCCACTGCTCATCGTCTTCAACCTCCGTCCTCCTCCTCCAGCCGCCTGGACAGAGGCACAGCGCATCCATGGCAGGGGAGGCCAGATTCCTTGGGGTGCTCACGGCTCGCTAGAATCGAAGCCTTGGGGTGCAGGGAGTGGTGCACAAAGATACCACCATCTTTTCTAAAATCACTGATTGAACTTATCTGCTTTTTACCAAGAGGAAACCGAAAGTTAGTAGAGGTGAAGAAGTCCAGTGTGTACGTAAGAAGTTAATGAGACAATTGAAGTTTATGAATTTGATTTTGGACATCTAATTGAATTGGCATTGACATTATCAGTGTCAGCGACAACAATTGAGATAGTCTTTTTAGCAATGAATATCATTGATTTTTGATGAATGGTTAAATAACTTGATGGTGTACTACACATCGAGTAGGAGATATTTAAAACAATTCACGATAACATGATTACCCAACGGTTTCAAGGCTTCAAATCTCGAAGAATGAACTAGCCTAGTAGTCATAGATTAGCACCTTAGAGCAAGTTTAATAGAAGAGGTGGCTGACACCTCTAGGACTAGCCAAATAAGCAAAAAGAATACAAGTGGCTCATGGTAAAGGTAGCTAATACAATAAGTTGAGTAGAGGTTACCTCTACTAAAGCACTCAAACATTTAATACTTGCATAAATATATCAGGGGTCACCTCTTGCATGAGGGGCAGCTTGCCTCTATCTCCTCGTATGATATGCTAGAGGTCACCTCTTGCATGAGGGGTAGCTTGCCTCTCTCTCCTCTTGTCTCTCTCTTCCACTTAGGATTGTGTTGACGTGGATTTCGCTAGAGGCAATCTAGTCAGCATTATTGTACTTGCTCTTAGCGGTATGTTTTGATTCTTTTTCAATGTTAATTTTTTGTATGTTACATTATTGTGACGCTAGCCAACATTTTTTTATCTTACAGAGTGTCATTTTAGTGTGAATTGTACTTTTATCATCGCAAAATATCTACATAAGCAAAATCTGTGTATTAGACTTCAAGATTACTTTTGGTTTAAAACTAGCGTGATTGTCAATTTTGTTAGTACATATTGACTTGTCTATGATATGTTAGCCATAGTCAGTCTTTGCACAGGCTAGATTTTTTTTTTTAGCTCCGCCCCTGCAAATATATGTTTTGTGTGGAGTTGAAACAAAACAATGCTAAATTTATTACACTATCCAATAGAATGATGGAACAGCATGGGGTCTTCCTCGTCACTGACCACATTGTTGTCATGGCCAACCATGCCCCTTTATATGAAATGCCAACCATGAACCTTTATATGAAAATTTTAAGAGGCTCTTAAAATTTCCATGCTTCTTAGCCTCCAAGCCAAGCCTTCTTTGAATTTTTTTTAAACTAAACAATCGTTTAATTCAATTCGCAGAAATATACCACGCATTAATTCTTTTGCAGAAATAACCCACAATTGTGCTACAGAGCACAACTAGATCTAAGTCGCAGTGCGGTAACACGAATTGTTAATGTGGCAGGGAACCTGCGGTACAGTCGCTGGGCCGTGAAGCAACTGAAGCTCAGTCGCGCTCCGACGGTGCATCTAGGGTTTATCGCACAACAGAGGTGCGACTGTGTAGTGGAATTTTTTAGAAATAATAACTTTCTGCAACTAACTTTATTTGTACAGTATATTATTTTGTGAAGCCTAATAGCAAAAATTGGACTGATTTGTCGCATCCCAATCGATATAATAATCTGTCACATCAAAGCAAGCCTAATAGCACGAACCTGCTATCTCATCAAATATCATTCGGATTACTGCGTTATATATCGATAACTCATCACAACCCTTTTCACAACTCTAAATACTTACGGTCTATGTCCAAGTTCTAAACACTACCTAACAAACTCAACCATCTTCGCTGGTCGACCAGGTTTACACATTGAGCCAAACTAATATGCCATGACTAACCAACTTGACACAAATTTGTTTCACCCCAGCATATAACCCAAATTTGTTGATATCTATAAGATATAGTATGCCTTTTTTAGAGGCAATGTACCATAGATTAGCAAAAGGCACGCTGTATGTAAAATTGCCATGTTGGCAGCATCGTTAGCCGCCCAGCATAACAAGAATTTTTCAACTTCTAAAATCTGTTTTTAGGTTTTTTCTATAGTAACTAACTTTCAAACAGAGTGTCTTTTCAAGATAAGGTCTATAAGTTAATTGTAGTATAAAATATAGCGACTTCATTTATATCACAAGTTTATATTACTCCATACTCTTCCTCACGAATAGCCCAAAAATTATAAACCACAGCTAAAACTTATAAACCGAAGCAAAAAACAACAGGCCCTGAGATTGGTGGCTTTTGACTTTGGCTGATGAATAGTAACAGTTGAGAGAGAAGCTATAAGAAAGCATAGAGCATGAGAAACTACTGTGCGGTTTTGAAAAAAAAAAACACTTCGTTTGAAATATAGTTACTGTAGAAAAAACAAAAGTTGAAGCCAGAAAAAGAGGCCCATATTCCTCTAGTTACTGTGCTCGATAATATGGTTGCTCTTGCCAGAGAACAGGTGGTCACTAGAGTGGCTTGTTGTAGGCCTGGGAGGCATCGGCATCACTCGTGCAACAATGTGTACTTTTTCCGGTAGTAAGTGACTCTCTTATCCGAAATGAACAGGGCGATCTAGTTTTGGCGGAAGCAGGGAAACTGTAGTTTCTACACAATGCGCAGCAGGGTGAGGCTCTAGCGGCTGCACGAGGCCTACGCTTTGGTCTTGAGCTATCTCTGAGTGTTGTTTCTACACTTTGCCATTGACGTTCTGAAAACAAAGCCACAAGCAGGCCTTGTGAAATTCTTATTAACAGATTACTCGTTCTTCTGCCAAATGATTCAATTCGAGATCTTTTTTTTAGATAAAGGATTTATATAAATCCGGCCTCTATATCCACGTGGGATATATACAGCCAAAAGATACACGAGCTCTTAGACTCAAATCCTCGAAACTGAGGAGCAACAAACAACAAACAAGATAGCTTAAGGACTAAGAAAAAAAGCTAAAAAGACTAAGCTTCAGAACTTCTTCTCCGTCTTTGCTTTCAACCAAATCCCTAACCCCATCAGACTGAGCCATCCAAACTTCGGTCTACTTTGCGTGAAGAAGGACCTCCAAGGCGACGCCTCCAAGAAGGTGACTAGGGTCGCCGACGCCGCCCGCCTCACCGAAGTCACAAGTTCAATTCGAGATCTTTGCTGCCATAAGTTTGAGAAATTGGCATTTTGGACGATTTATGCTCCGATTTGTTATGGGAAGTCACAAAGATATTGGCATCTTTGCCATCTCACAGACGATGATCAGTTCGGAGTCTTGATGTCTGTAATAACTCACACGTCATTGTATCTTCCTACCATTTGTAAGTTTTTTTATATAACATTTTCAAGCATCAGAAAACCCAGATAGTTGTCAGGCTGCGAGCAAACCTATTGGATCTTCAGGATTACGTTATTTATAGATATTTCAAGCGTTCTTTGCCCAAGTTGTTCCAGTTCAGATATCCTTTATACACTGTCTTTGTACTTTTGTCCAATAATATCAAACTGGTCTGTACAACTTCAAACAAGAACAGGGTCGTCTTTTTACTTTTGCCCAATAATATCAAACTTATCTGTACAACTTCAAACAAGAACAGGGTCGTCTTTTTTACTTTTGCCCAATAATATCAAACTTGTTTGTACAACTTCAAACAAGAACAGGGTCGTCTTTTTACTTTTGCCCAATAATATCAAACTGGTCTGTGCAACTTCAAACAAGAACAGGGTCGGTTTGACCGAGACAAGTAAAAACAGAGTTCAACCGGTAAGTAGAATAGACCGAAAATCACAAATACAAAAAGAACACATGATAGGACCTTGAGCTCAATCACTAGGTCACGCGGGTGTCCTGTCATAACTTGTAAAATGGTGGGATTACTATACGCGTATTTTCAGTTCTTCACTACCAACTGAGCCTTGCACATCTTAACCAACATTTGCGGCCAATCCAGTAATTAGGTAAGCTTTCTGCATTCTACACCGAACGAACTACATATGAAACAGCATACTAGCCCGATAATTTAGCTAAAACTTGAAACTAATAAATTCTCTAAAAAAAGTACATAAAAACACAAGTCATTTTGGTGACAATCAAATATCCCATTAATATTATTTATACTTCTGAGAAAATTATAATATTCCACTGTGGATAAAACATTCTAGATAAGATTACATCACTCAAAGGACAATAAGGAGAGCCACCATCTATCATGCGCAAAAACATACAAGCGTGATATCGCTACAATGACCACAGAATGCAGCAAACTTGTAAAGTCATTGATAGTGTCATCATCCACTCATTTTCTTTTCTTTTTTTTTTTTGCCTTTCTCGCTTCTAGATAAATACTTTCTGGGCTGTGCTCCAACGAGCTTATGCTTCTAGCTTCTAGCTTCTTATTATCTTTTTTTTTTGGATTTTTAGGCTTTTTGCCTTTCCCCCTTATTTCTTTGTATTATCTGTGATGATATAACTTTTTTATTTCTAAAATTTAATTATGCTGAAAATCTAATAGCAACTACAATACATTTTCAGCTGTTATAGTGTAAAAAACCTAGAAACCTTAACTTATAAAGCTCAAACAAGCACCACCTGAAGTATCCTGTACAAAATAATATAAGAATTGGTTTAGACAAAGAACAAAAGCACCTGGATGTTGATGATTGAATAGAAGCCGGAGCAGTAGCAAGAAGAGTTTATGAAAACGTTAGCAGTAGCAAGAAGAGTTTATGAAAAAGTTCCTGGAAAAAGAAAATGCACATCATCTTTAGAAAATTAGTGCAAAGATTGAGCTTAGATAATCGGGTCAACTGTAGGAAATCCAAAATCTTAGCATGAACACTTACCAAAATTCTGAATGCGGTCTTTAACCCTCTCTGGCTCTCTGTCAAGCCTAATGGAGATTTTTAGAACAAAAGAGAAACAAATGTTGCAAGAAATTCTCTATGTCGTGCAGATGTTGCATCGGAGTGGTGTTCAACTGTGAATCAGGAAAGTCCCGAACACATACCATTCCTGCAACAGCGATTTGAGGGAATCTTGAGTGAAATTGCAGCGTTCGTCTCCCCCTCCACTAATGGCGCTGACCTGGGAAAACGTACAACGCGAGGTGGTCAGCGGCGGCGGCATTCATTTCGGTGAAAGAGGAGAGCAGTCATCGAGCAGAACGAGAAGTTGCATTCATTTTCTGTTGCAAGTGGCAAGAGGGATGGGTATTGTTTATGGTTGGGTCTTACCTTTAATTCTCAGCGCTCTTGGCTGGTTAGGCCCTCAGTCCATCGTACCTTGGCCCACTACAAGTACGCAAGGTGATGCAGTTATATGTACAGGTATACAGTACATGGGCTGGGCCCAATCTCTTGTGGCCCTAGGCGGTAGCCCCTTCCGCCCTGCCCCAGGAACGGCCTTGCACATAAACTTTGTAAGAGAAAAACAAGCTCTGGACATACAATTCCCCAGAATGTCCTGCATGGCCGATCAATCAATGAATGCGAGTAAAAGAGAGGGTACGAAGAATAGTTCGGCTCATTTCAACTTATGTGAGTTAACAATTAGCCGGCCTAATTACCTATCTATTATTTTATGTTTAGTATTTGTTTAAAATTTTAAATATATCAAATGAGCTTAAAAAATTATGAAAATTTACGTACAGTCTTTTGACATAACGTCACTCATAGTTTAATTTTTGGGTAATTTTATCTATTGCGAATGTTGCTCAAAAATTCATACAATTTTGATATTTTTACGAGTTTTTACATATAGCAAACGAGCTCCAAATATCACGAAATTTTATGTGAGGCATCCCGATATAGTAATAGTTATTATGTATTTTTTTGAAAATTTTATGTGATCTAAATTTGTCATATTTTTTCGGGTTAACTTAATCATGACTTTTATGTGAAGCTCATTTGACATAAAATTTCTCTGGATGGCAGACTTGCCTGCCGCTCGGCCCCCAGACGGCAGAAACGATATTCTTATTAATACACTTGGTATACTGCTATTTTTATAAATACAATATGAAACAATGCCAAAAGTGACTTTGGCTCCCATCCCAAGTGCAACGCCTACGCGCGAGAGCGTGAGTCAATCAGGCAGCTGCAAAACCGGCGCGCTGTAAGACGAGCTAGGCGCACGATAGATTTTCCGATTGTTCATACTTCTTTCTTGGAGACCCTATAGGTTTTTTTTTTTTGAGATCGGAGACCCTATAGTTTATATTGAAACGAATGCTTCTTACAGGTGACGTACAGGACTGCAGTGTTTGCCGATTCAGGTCCCCATAGGATGTGTTTCTAGATTCAGGTGTGCTCGCTATCTCCACAGGATACGCAACGGCAACAGCAATATCCAACGAACGATGCTATCTCCATAGGATTGGAGACCAAGTGATAAACTAGCCCATCTGCCCATGCATGCATGGGCTATATATCCCTCGCTACGTGCACCAACGTCGAAGCATATAACCAATCGTCCCCTTCACGGATCGGTCGATCGCATCCGGCCATGCTGACCTCGGCGTTGGCGCCCGTCCTCCGCGTGCTCCGGCGGCCGCGGATCTCCTCTCCTACGTCCTCGCGAGGCTGGTGACCAGGGCCTACAAACTCCGGATTGACGGATACTCGCACGTCTTCTAATACTATAAATCCAACTTCTTAATGGAAGTGCTGCAATTTTGATGCATGAAAATTTGGTGTAATCAGTCGAATCTTGACCTTGTGATGTGCTTGATATTCATGCTCCGGCCGGCAGGTTTGTCTTCTCCGGCGACGGCAGCGAGTTAGGGTGGGGATTTGCCGGATCAGGGTTCGGGTTAACGAGTCGTCACTGGGGTGCGTCCGATCGAGCGTCCACGATCAGGATTCGGGCGAATGGGATCCCGACTGCATTTTTTGCCAAAAAAACCTTGAACTTTCCTCCATCCCCAAATCGAGCCTGCTGGGGTTCTTCCGCCCCCACCGCCAATCTGTAGGGGTGAAAACGGATCGGATTCAGACGGATATTGCTGTTACCATATCCTAACCCATATTTTTTCTCCGGATTCGGTATCAATCGGATTCGGTACCAATCGGATTCGGTGTCGGATCGGTCGGGATTAACCCAATTCGTTTGCACCCCTACTTATTTGTAAGGAATGCATACAGTGCAGTAAATGGAGTAGGACGCACTGACTTGATGTTACTATTTAATAGCTAATGTGGAAGATTTTATTTTACCATTACAAAAGAAAATGAAACGTCAAATAGTAGCACTAACCTGAAATCATACTTGAAGACGTATCGGATTCGGACGGATATTACGTTACCATATCCTAACCCATTTTTTCTCCGGATTCGGTACTAGTCGGATTCGTACCAATCGGATTCGGTGCCGAATCGGTCGGGATTAACCCGACCCGTTTGCTCCTCTGTCCCCACCGCCCCGGTCTTGTCTGTCCTCCCGCGACGGCCTCGTTTGTGTCCACCACAGCCGTCGTGCCCCCGGCCCCACCCCACCGTGAGCACCTTCTCCACCCTTGCCTGGAGAAGAAGAGGAGAGGCAGCAGCTAGAAGAAAAAGGGGAGGGGCAGAGCAGATGGATTTGCCGCACAGGGAGGAAAGCTCAGGGGTTTTGTTCGCAAAAATGCCATTAAATGGTGCGGGATCCTGTCCGCCTGAATCCTAGCCGTCGACGCTCGATCGAACGCGCCCTAGCGACGGGTGCACGGTTTGCACCGAAAAACCCGTTTCACCTCATGACGTTGTCATTAATTACATTGATGGATTGCAACGTTGGATAACTGCATGGGATAAAACAAAAAACCGCTGTCACTGTGTTCTGGCCCCTTCTCCCCAAACCACCACCACCATGGGCTTCCTCATGTCGTGCACATTCCATTTTGGCCATCTTTCGGAGCTTCGGTGCCATCCCATCAACGTGTGCGTATGCCGCCCGTAGCCACTACCCAGTTCGAACCGAGCAGGATCTCTCTCTCCCTCTCCCTTACAAGTGGGCCATCGTTACCAATCTCTTGCCACTACTACAAAAGAGGCTATACTAGACGGCTACATCACAGACGGTTTGACAAAATCGTCTGTGATTGACACTAACACAAACGGTTTTAATGTGGACACCGTCTGTGTTAGTGGTCGAGTATCACAGACGGTCCTTACCAATGAACCGTATGTGATACTTTAGTATCACAGACGGTTTAAAATAAAAAACCGTCTGTGATAATCTGAAATTATCACAGACGATTTTTTATTAAAAACCGTCTGTGTTGTGTAGACTATCACAGCCGGTTGTTGTTAAGAACCGTCTGGGAATGTTCACAGACGGTTTTTTACAAGAACCGGCTGTGATGTCCCTTTGTCTGTCATATTCTAGATCAGAGGTTAATATATAAGTACACATTGCTTCTAATAACTTAACTACAGAACTACTGAGACAAGAGGTCACAAATTAAAGGCAAATTTATTAATTTCAATTAGAGGGAAATTCATTACATAAGTCGCATTGTAAAGAGTTTCCCAGATTGTAATCTTTTGGACTTCAGACGCTTCTTCTTCGACTTTGGGACTTGGAGGATCACCGCTGAATTCTCGAACGCTGTTAAGATTGCCCTTGTCCTCTGCACTTCCTCGTGCGGCTGGGCAAATGATCAGCGAGATCCATCATGTCGCATGGATAGCATTAAAACATTCCTCACAATCTGCCGTTTCGCATGAGCGGCAAGGCTATCCATCGATCCTGCAAATGCGAGTAGAGCTTCTTCCGCATTGCGCACATTGTGGAGAAGAACCGGGTGAGAGCTGTTTCCCTTTCTTGAGCGGCGGCGAGACGCCTCCGACGGCGGGAGGATCAGTCAAGCCGACGGATGCAAGAAAGTCGGGAAGGAGAGCGGGCGGGTGCGGAGAAGCTGCTCCAGATGCAAATTGCTGGCCGCCTGTGTAAGGTTCCGGCCGAACAATTCGTGATGAACAGATGAGAGGAAGGAGATGATCACAAGAATAGTAGAAGGCGCCATATTGTACGTACGTAGAAGAGACCGGATTAGCGCGCATATTTAACCTTTAGCACGAGCGGTTCGTATACCCAAACATTAATGATATAGATGCTTCGTATAACGATCGAGAGACGTTAATTAGACGATCGAAACCCGAAGCGTTCTGGCAATCGAAACACGCGCGAAGCGTTCTGGCAATAGAAACACGCGCGCGCGCGTGATCGTTTTACGGCAACCGCTCGTGATATTTTCATAGACGGTTACTAACCGTTTGTGAACTTTCACGCACGGTTCTTAATCGAACCGTCTATACCAATCGAGATAACACAAACGGGTCTGTTAAGAACCGCTCGCGAAAAGCGAGATAACACGCAGGCGGTTCTGCAAGAACCGCTCGTAATAATCCCATGTCACGATAATTGGTGTGTAATAATCACATGTCACCAATAATTGGCGATACACGGATTTCGATCTCACCCGTCTATTCTCTCCACATCGAATGGTGGCACCGTTCCTCCCACGGTCGGCCCTTATTAATAACTCCCCATCAACCTTTCCACCGGTACTAGTCACGCGTGAGTTCATCCACTAGCTAGCTTCCTGCATGCATCTCCCCTCCGCTGTGAGCTAGCACCTCCATCGCGGCACGACCGGTTCATACTAAACAACACACTCTTGCCGTAAGTGTGTCTTGTTTAGTGTGAACCGTCGTGCCACGAAGGGTTTGTTAGCTTGTTATCCTGTAATAGATCGATCTGAATGTGTTGTTGAGTTTTTGTGCTTGCCTCTGTATTTGCATGTTCCTCGACCAGCTCAACCAAGAATCTTGAAATGTCTTTTCTTTGCACTATTGTAATAAAATTGCCTTGAATTTTGTCGGAAAGATGAACCTTGTTTCGTCAGGGCATGACGCCAACTCGAAGCATATATAGCAAAGCATTCGAGGCACATCCGAGGCTGCGCAATGTGTCTTGAGGAATGCCAAGAGCTGGTCTTGGATGTGGCGGCCACATCGGTCTTCGATGTGGCGGCCACATCCAAGACCAGCTCTGGCATTCCTCAAGACACAAGCAGCGAGCCTCTGATGTGCCTCAATGCTATGCTATATATGCTTCGAGTTGGCGTCATGCCTCGACGAAACAGCGATTCATCCTGTAACTATCACGACGGTTTGTAATGTAAACACCATATAAAATGGCTAGCATATCCTGAGGCTATATATGCTTGAGAGGCATGGCTAGCATATCCTAAGGCTAGCCAAGAAACAAAGATATAAAATGGATGATGCACTTGGTATCACAGACGGTTCATTGTTAAAAACCGTCGCGATACCATATCCTGACAGTTTCAAAGAGTGCCGTATGTGGTGTGATCGCTATCACAGACGGCTTTACTATCGACGTCAGGATATACACAATATCACGACGGTCGCAATACAAACCGCTCGTGATATTGTGCATATCACGACGGTCTTGATTACTAACCGTTGCGTGATAGGCGAGTATCAAAGACGATTTTTATAAACAACCGTCGGTGATACTGCGCCTATCACGCACGGTTAGTAATCAAGACCGCTCTGTGATATACGAAATATCACGCAGCGATTTGTATTACAAACCGCTCGTGATATTGTGTATATCACGAGCGGTCTTGATTACTAACCGCTCGTGATAGGCGAGTATCACCGACGGTTGTTTATAAAAACCGCTCGTGATACTCGCCTATCACGCACGTTAGTAATCAAGACCGTCAGTAATGTTTTATCACGACGGCTCGGGAACCGTCGTAATAACCACCAACTATCATCGACACCTAAACATCGACGGTTCGGAACCGCCGTGATGACGGTTCGAATCGCTCGTGATAGGGCTGTCATGCTAGCGATGTCTTTGAGTGCATGGGCATTTTGGTCATTTTGAAAAGACTGACAGCCTTAATGGAGGGGCTCTGTTGGTGATGGCATAGAGGAAGAAATTTAGAACCCGACGGCATATAATGGACAAGGGCTTGGTCGATGGCAAGTCAATAGAACTAGGACTTCGTCGATGGCATAGAATAGACTCTCTAAAAAAATTACTTCTTCGGCAGCATGCATGCAACCTCATTGTTACCTACAAATAGTAGAAGGGTGAGCAGAAGAAGAGCTATAAGATGATCAAAGAGATGAGTCATGAGGTTTATAGCTAGGTTTTTAGCTATGGTGTTGGCCTGCGAGGCATCGGGATTTCTCGTGTAACAATTGCAAATGATGTAGCCAGCCATGAACGCTCATTTGGTCCATTCAGGTTTATCTAGCCCGATCGATATCGTTTTGCTCACGGAACGGTAGCTGTCGAGCTATGGACCTATGGTTGGCCTGCGAGTCATCACGGTGAACGTGGTAAGGCGTCGCATCCGCCGGATTTTTGCTGCCACTTTAGTTTAGTCACAAAATACTAGTAAAAGCAGACTTCGGTTAGCAATATCTCATTGCAAATACATGACTGTACAATGGTTAGTTTAACTTAGTTAATTATGTCCAGGTATTTCGCTTATATGTGAGTATGGCACATCTCTTGAGATGCTTGCTTCGTTGTACTTGTACGGTTGTACCACAAAATAAACTCCAAACAAATAAAAGTTCGAACCACGTGAGATGACTTCAGAAGATGATCTTTCAAAAAGAGAGTACTCCAGTCTCCAGACCAATTTCAGCCGCACGAACTACCAATTAAACTCGACATATATCTTTGCCGCACGAACTACCAATTAAACGCGACATATATCTCCGCGAGTCATGCGTGATGGACTGATCAATCAACATGAGTAAAAAGAAAAGGTAGGCAATTTACGTATACTTCAATACTTTTTTTATGTGTAGACTCTCTCAGACTATTTATATTTTAATACTCTACCTTACGTGGAGGCTTCTTTAGTCCTAAAACGTAAAATAGAAGTGGGCTGCAATTATTTTTTTAGTTACGTCAACTAGATCTTGAACTCAGAAACTCTTAGTTCTGATATCGTATTAAGTTACATGCAACAGCTAGTTTATCTAAAAATTTAAATTAACAAAAAAAAAGTTCACTTCTACTTCAATATAAAAGAACCACGTGCCAAGTTATTTCGCAAAAACTGAATCGCACCGACCCAACGATATAGCGAAAAATTAGGCCGATAAATTGGGGATGGGACATCTGAAAGGTGCGTGCATGAGGGAAGGGATAAGTATAGTCGTTGTAGAAGGCGCCGCCATGTATAAAGTGCAAAAGGCTTTTCTCTTGGAGCATGCTTGAACTGCGTGTTTTCTCTGCAAGATGACTACTAGCCCTGTCGTATTTCTGCGTTAAAACATCAGTCATGTCGTTTTGCAAACAGCGTTTTCGGTCAATCTATTCTATCACTCTGGAGTTTATCGGTGCCGTTGCAGCGATATCCATATGAACATATCTGAATCACCAACAGCAATTTGTTTGATACTGTTAGTTTCCAAGAGCTTTACGTAAGCATTTTCACTTCCACTAATCAATGGGCACGTAAGTGGACATACTTAAATTAGATAAGGCTTGCATCGTACTACAAGTTCGTGTTCCCAGAGAGTTTAACTGCCCAAATTAACTATCCAACTTACCTCTGAATCACAATGTCATACCCATTTTCTATGATACTAATCCTCCTAGCTAATTTGTAATTTCTATTTTATTTCTTCAATTTTTCGGTTATAAATTAAAGAGTGTGAAAAAAATACTACAGCGGTAGGCGCGGTCCGAACTGGAATACGTGCGGTGAATAAATTGCATTGAATCAAACAGTACATATTTGGCAGGATACGGTCCCCATTGGCCCATACAGAGCAGATGAGGGGCGCAGAAGAAAGTGATCCATGTAGTGTTGTCATACGGCTGTTGTTCTAGGCTGTAGCTAATAAATAGTAATAGTTGGTAGAGAAGTCGTAAGATAATGTAGAGTAAGAGAAATTTTTATATGATTTTGGTCAAAAGATATTTTATTTAAAAAATAATTTATTGTAGAAAAAAAATTAAGGCCTTATATTCCTGTAGTTGCTGTGCTCGATAATATGGTTGCTCTTCCCAGGGAACAGTTGGTCACTAGAGTGGCTTATGCCAGGGCTGGGAGGCATCGGGATCACTCGTGCAACAATGTGTACTTTTTCCGGGACTAAGTGATTCTCTTATCCGAAATGAACAGGGCGATTAGTTTGTTGACGTCGCCGCCGGCTGTGACAGGAATGTCACTGGTCATTCCAAGTTCAGTTTGCTCGACCAAGCTGGGAAAGAAGTGCCGTCGTACAGCCACACGGACGAATCACTGAATTTCTCGAATCTCATGAGCGGATCATGGATGCTCATCAAGCGGGAAGAACTGGAGAAGTCGGAGCATCTTCTCAAGAACGACCGCTTCACCGTCCGATGCGACGTCACTACTAGAAAACAGACCATTCCTCACGGTTCAAAACCGTCAGAAAAATATAAAAAACCGTCAGGTTTTATTTTCCTGACGGGTTCCCGTCAGGCAAAACCCCTCAGGGCTGGCTGGTAAGGAAAATAAAATTTGGCTGACGGGAACCCGTCAGGGATATATAACCTGACGGTTTTACCCGTGAGGGAAATAATTTAACCTGACGGTACAATTCCCGTGAGAAAAATAAATTTTACTCACGGGCAAAATGTTACCCGTGAGGGTAATCAGTTAACCTGACGGTACAATTCCCGTGAGTAAAAATAAATTTTACTCACGGGCAAAATGTTACCCGTGAGGGTAATCAGTTAACCTGACGGTACAATTCCCGTGAGAAAAATAAATTTTACTCACAGGCGAAATGCTACCCGTGAGGGAAATGCATTTTTCAGCCATAATGAATTATCATTTACAAGATAAGCATTAATAACTTACAAGATAAGCATTGATATCTAAATCTTACACATCCATGCATCATATAATCAAATTAGTCACAACACAATCCTTGTATCAATCAAGAAACATAATTAAACAAATATATAAAAAGTTGGGTTTTCATAAACAATCCATAGATTATTTCATACACAAGCATCCAATTCATAAACTTCACCTCTAGATTGGTTCATCATCCAAAAGACATCTAAAATCAAGTACCACATACAAAAGTCTATTTCCATTACATTCAAGTTCAGCTAGTAGAAATGCCCATTTGGAAAGCAGATCATGAAGAGAGATTGCAGAAGAAGAAGAAGAAATGATTGCAGCAGACTGCAGCAGCAGCAGCAGCCCATTTGCTTCCATCGAGTGGTAAAAATGTGCTTCCAGCAGTGGATTGCAGCAGCAGTGGATTGCACCATTGAAGGAAGACATAACACATAAGGAACATTCTAGTAAAAACATAACCACAAGTTAAATTACCATACTCTGAATTGTATAGAATTTCCACCCAAGGTACCACCCATCATTTCAACTCTCCTTGATATATAGTCAAACCCAATGAATTTCCACACAATAGAATGGTCAACTAGATAATACTTGAAAATGTAATAGGTCGGCAAGCACAACAGATGCATCACACATGGGTTGCAGCAAAGAATGTAGGATACTACATTTCAATTACAAAAGTGAATAACCATGACCCTTCTGATTGGTTAATTAAAAAAAGTACTGTAATGTAATCCTTGGATGGATAACAAACCTAACCATTTTGCTATGACACCAAAAGGTCCTGAACTGAATTTTGACGAGTGAACTTGCCATAACTAATTTTAAATAAGTACTGAGAGAGGTAAATAAGTCTGATTCTGGCCATAACTGCAGAACTGGAGTTCTTTTCCCACAACAAATATAATAAGATAAAAAATTACATGCAGAAAAGTACAAACCTCATTAGAAACAACAGCTGGCATTTCTTTCATTTCAATGTAACTGTCAATTCCGGCATCATCAAAGAGTTGCTCTGTTTGAATGTGAGAGGTACCAAATAGTTCTTCGTAATTCTCAAATGTTAGGTCAGCATCATCCACACAGAAGTCTTCATATATGCTGCCATCATTGAACATATCTTTGTCTGTGACATAGGATACCTGAATGATGCAACCAACATTTCATAAGCACACAATGGCACAATAATAACAGAGATAACATTTTCAACAATCATGATGTCGATGATACACAAGAAGATCCCAACTGTAGCAATTGTTCAACCATCCACACTATAAGACCTTAAAAACAGTTTGCCATTAATAAAAATGCATCTAGCACTTTATTTCCAAAACAAACTTTTCACTGTAAGGTTAAATTGAGTTTGCCCTGCAGAAAAGAAAAGTGCCGATATGGAACCCACAAGAAAGTATTAGCAAACAAGAATAATATGGACAAAAAGATCTCCGCGGCCTGCAGCGACCTCCGCGGCCGCAGCGAATCCGCTCTGGAGAACTGTAATATTGAACTAGCAGTACTCTCCATATATTCTCAAGTAAATGAGAAGGCTAGATCAGCAGATCGAAAGAGCATTCACTTGCCACAAATGTGAAGAGTTAAACACCAGTGTGCACCAAAAATCCTATATAAGAACAAAAACCACATTCCAAGGATATAAGTCACAAGCAATATCTAGAAAGTACAAACATCTAAAGTCTAAAGCATCACATATGCCTAATTGCCTACTGCTGCACGCCTGCACTGCATGTCTACAAACATTACACAGAACTATGTAATTTGCAAGGAGAGGATTGATAAATGTTCACAGAATTGGTAGATATCCTTGAATATTACCTTCTTTTAGTCTCTCTAGAGCTGAATGCAGTGTTTTCTGCTTCTTATGCTTTAATGACTGCACGAGTATAGAACAAAAGCATTAGGACGAGGTGAAAAACTCTTAGCATCTCTTATTAGCACTGTTGACTGCTGACTAGAAAGATTATAGTAGGATTAGAAAGATTATTGAATAAATAATAATTGTCAAATGGCAGTTTAAAAAAAATTGGACAATATTATGAGGGAGTAGTAAATATTTATGCCTCAACACATGTTCTTCAATTCCTTGCTAGTAGTATTTTTTTGAACCACATGGTGGAGATTACAACGAGGATATATTGTAACAACCCATCTCTTTAGTAACTTAATTAACAATCATCTTTAAACATGAACCACTAAGTCACTAAATGAACCCACAATAATAAAGCATTATCACACACTGCAGAGCTAGCGAAAAATGTCTAGAACAATATATATAGGTATGTGAATGAGTAATGAATGTATATACAACCACTGTAATTATAGTATATGTTTAAATGTAATACAAATCACTTAATAAATTATAGTCCATAATACATAGATACTCAATAAAGCCCGACCAGATCAAGCAAGATGCCCCCATATGCTTTCCATTTCTATCACTTTCACCCAAATCCACATCACCATTGTAGGATCACAAGCATACATCCCCAAAACATCATTCACCACAGTAGGACTAAGTAAGATCCACAAATAGAGTAGGGGATGGTTGGACTAGAGAAAGTAGAGCATACCCGAGTTAGCTCATGGTAGCACTTATGCGGTCGGTCACTGCAAGACACCTAGCGACCTCCGGCATGCTCCCCAATGAATGTGGAAGCCCTCCAGCATGCTCCCCGGTGAATGAGGAAGCCCTAAGTTCCCCTCACGGCATGCCAACCTTAAGCACAACTCCTCCACACAAATCACAAAGAAATCAAACTACAAAAAAAATCCACAAGGCCGGCAATGAGATCTGTCATCGCCATGGGCGGATTTGGCCGAAGGTAGGTCGGGACGGAGGGATTTGTGGATGGCAGTGATGCAATGGGTGGATCTGAGCGGCGATGACCTAGTTAGCATCGCCATGGCTAGATCTGGACCAGTGATGATAGGTGAAGCCAGTGGTGTCTCAGGCAACGGTGGCCCTAGGGTGGGGGAAACGGAGCGTGGTGTGGGAGGTGCGGGCGATTGGCGATGTTCACTGGGTTCCGGTGACTCGTCGGCCTACGGCCAGTGAAGATGTAGTGGTACACTGGGGGTGCGCGAGGGTTTGGGGCGGAGGAGGCGCGAGGGGATGGAAAGGAGGCGGCGGCTGCGAAAATTTGGGGCGGAGGAGGCGCGAGGGGATGGGGGAGGAGGCGGCGGCTGCGATAATTTGGGGCGGAGGAGGCGCGAGGGGATCGGGGAGGAGGCGCGAGGGGATGGGGGAGGAGGCGGCGGCTGCGATAATTTGGGGCGGAGGAGGCGCGAGGGGATCGGGGAGGAGGCGGCGGCTGCGAAAATTTGGGGCGGAGGCGCGAGGGGATCGGGGAGGAGGCGGCGACTGCGAAAATTTGGGGCGGAGGCGCGAGGGGATGAGGAGGAGCGGCGGCTGCGAAAATTTCTTAGGGTTTCACAGGCTGCGAGAAGAGTAGCGGGCGGGCTGGATCAAAAGCCTCACGGGCTGGAGACAATTATCCTCACGGTTCATATAATACCGTCACAAAAATAGTATATTTTCTTGACGGCATAAGGAGCCCGACAGGAAAATGTATTTTTGCGACGGTGCTACGTGGGCCCGTCAGAAAAATTGATATCCCTCACGTTCTATGCGGGCCCGTCAGAAAAATTAAAGCCCGTGAGGAATGATCCGTTTTCTAGTAGTGCGTCACCGTCACAAACAACGTGCGCACTTGTAAATAAAAATTGCAGTGATAATTTTACAGTTTCTAGATGGTACTTATTGAACTGTCTGATATATTACAGACGATTTTAATCATCGCTAGTAATATAAACAATTATATTTGTGAAATTATATGTGATAAGACGTTCAATATAACTTTTTTTTTGTAGTAGGGGCTACATGCAGATCCTTTTGAAAGTTTTAATTACCAGATTACATCCTGTTTGGCTTCATGCTTATTTGTTCTAACGCATGTTTATATTCAGATATGCGTCTTGTTCTTATTTCTTCTAACCATATTTATGTACTTGTAGTATTCGAACATGCACATTACGTTGTGCTTTCATGCATGTCAGATGCCATTGCCAATTAAATTAGCTAGGTATTCGAGTTGTCTAGAAACGTTTTTGTGCAATCTTGTATCCAAACACACCACGTCGCTGCTGTCATGTTGTTGGCTTTTAGTCTGCTTTGCCTTCTAGTAGTCTCCGCTTGAGCGTGTACAATGCCAGCTTCTTGCTGCATCCTTCAACCAAAATAGCAACTATAGCAGTAGATACCACTACTATAGAAAAGATCATCATAGATAGTTCAATAACGTTATCACAAATGGTTTCATCAACTGTCTGTGTTTATGGGTCAATAATAACACGAGGTCATCACAAACAGCTTTAGAACTGTCTATGATGCCCACTAGCACAGACGATTTTTATTAAAAACCATTTGTGATTGCTGACTATCACATATGGCTTTTAATAGAAACTGTCTGTGATATATGGTTTATCACATACGAGTTTATAGTTAAAAACGTCTATAATAGTATGCATCACAGGCGGTTTCAACTATAAGTTGAAACCATTTGCGTGATATTCTTTTGTTTCTTTAATCTATTTTTGTTTGTTGGCTAGTCTCAGAAAATGCTAGCCATACCTTCTGAAATAAGCAGAAACACAACATCCATTTCACATTCATTTTAGAAACAAGAACATCTATTTCACAAATCAATTAACTGAAATAAAATAAATTAACCATCCATGAACAAACACACACATGTATAAGTAAGCTTAGCCTTAAACAACCTAGTGAACCGTAAGGGAGGGGAGGGAACCGTAAGATGTACACGAACAGAAACCCTAGTTAGCTATCCATCAATTTCATAATTTCCGATCCAAGCATCAAGGAAGAGAGGGGAGGGGATCGGATGGTGGCTAGATATCACCGGCAATGAAGAAGAGGTGACGGTAGCATCACTTTTATATCACGACGGTGACACTGCCCAAGATACTCTTACGACACTTATGACAAGAGTGTCTTGTACAGTGAACCGTGATGTCACAATCAGAGGCGAAGAAGCTAGCTCACGGTGGTAGTCGGTGTCATTGAGGGGAGGATTGATGAAAGAATAAGCTAGCTATGAGTGGATGAACTAGGAGCCGATGGAACTCACATGTGCTTGCCGGTAGAAAGGGAGAGGGGGAGTAATTATAAGGGGCGAGAGGTGGGAGGAACTGGTGCCTGCCGTTCGATGTGAAGAGAATGGATGGATGAGATCGAAATCCTGGGGCAGAAGCCACAAATCGGTGACGTGACATTATCACAGATGGTTTGTTATACAAACCGTATGTGATAATGCACATATCAGAGATGATTTTATATAAGAACCGTCTGTGATAATGTATATATTAGAGATGGTTTGGTATATGAACCATTTGTGATAATACAATATCAGAGATGGTTTGGTATACGAACCGTCTGTGATAACGCTTAAAAATATGCACCCTACTCCCGCCTGTTAATATTCCGATGCAAGCGACCCTTAAACTTCCACACAGTTTTGGCTTTATGTGCAGCGTGGTGTACAATTTTTTGATACCATAAACTCAATTTCTTTTAAACATCATCTCTCATCTTCACCAGATTTCTCAATAATAGCATCTAATATTCTTTTGATCTCTTTCTTCTCATCTATTCATTATGAGTTGTTCGACCGCAATCTTACACAAGCGGCCAACAACTTACGTCTGGAGCAGCTCCTCCGCTCACACCCTGCTCTCCTTTCTCGAGTCGCTTCTATCCATCAGCTACACCTCATCATCCGCCATCGACAAAGGTGTCTCGTTGCCGCTCAGGGAAGGAAACCCGCCCCTAGCCTCGTTCTTCTCTTTAATATGCGCAAAGCGGAAGAAGCTCTTGCTGTAGAGGAGAGACACGTGGATAGCCTTACCGATCAAGCAGGAGCAGCCACTTTTGAGGAAACTTGTCATGGCATCCTCTTTTAGATTATAAGCCATACTAATGATTTGCCCAGGCTAGACCAAGAAGTGGAGAGGGCAAGAACAATCTTCACAACATTCGAGAACGCAACCACTGATACTCCAACTCCAAAAGTAGAAGAGGAAGCATATGAAGACCAGAAGATTAAGATCTAGGAATCTCTTTTTTGGACTTTTTGTAATAAATTTGACTTGAATTTGTCTTTTGTAAAAGTGACTGATCACATTTATCTGTTCCAGCTCAGTAGCTTTTGTAGTTCATATGACAAAGGTCAAAACACAGACGGTTGTAAATAAAAACCGTCTGTGATATTTCATAAACGGTTCTAACTAAAAGCTATTTGTGATAATGGAGAAAACACATACGGTTGTAAATAAAAACCGTATGTGATATTTCATAGACAGTTCTAATTAAAAGCCGTCTGTAATAATGGAAGATATCACAGACGGCTTTTAATTTGAACCATCTATGATAGTTTCAGAGATGGTTTTCACCATGAATCGTCTGTGATAATTAAAGTATAGACGGTTCTATATGAACCGTCTGTGATGAGACGTCCAGTTTAGCTTATTTTATAGTAGTGTACACATTAAACCAGTGGCGGAGGACCCGATAGGGCAAGCTGTGGCATGGGCCAGACCTTGATGCCGGCCGGCGGGAGGCGGGCGGGCGGCCGGCGGGAGGCAGGAGGCAGGCTGCAGGAGGCGGGCGAGCGGCGGAGGCGGGCGGCGGCGAGGCGGGGCGGGGGCGGGCGGCGGCGGCGGGAGGCGGGCGATCCGCCCCACCTCATTTGTTTCCCGTCCTCCGCCACTGCATTAAACTGAGCGTGTACTACGGTATATGGCTGCAGCTTCTTGCAGAGAACGTCAGCCCTTTAAAGTTTAAACCCTAGCCCTTATACCTACAAATAGTAGAAGGGTGAGCAGAAGAAGAGCTATAAGATGATCAAAGAGATGAGTCATGAGGTCTATAGCTAGGTTTTTAGCTATGGTGTTGGCCTGCGAGGCATCGGGATTTCTCCTGTAACAATTGCAAATGATGTAGCCAGCCATGAACGCTCATTTGGTCCATTCAGGTTTATCTAGCCCGATCGATATTGTTTTGCTCACGGAACGGTAGCTGTCGAGCTATGGACCTGTGGTTGGCCTGCGAGTCATCACGGTGAACGTGGTAAGGCGTCACATCCGCCGGATTTTTGCTGCCACTTTAGTTTAGTCACAAAATACTAGTAAAAGCAGACTTCGGTTAGCAATATCTCATTGCAAATACATGACTGTACAATGGTTAGTTTAACTTAGTTAATTATGTCCAGGTATTTCGCTTATATGTGAGTACGGCACATCTCTTGAGATGCTTGCTTCGTTGTACTTGTACGGTTGTACCTCAAAATAAACTCCAAACAAATGAAAATTCGAACCACGTGAGATGACTTCAGATGATGATCTTTCAAAAAGAGAGTACTCCAGTCCAGACCAATTTCAGCCGCACGAACTACCAATTAAACTCGACATATATCTCCGCGAGTCATGCGTGATGGACTGATCAATCAACATGAGTAAAGAGTGGGTACAAGATGAGCAGTTCAATTTGTTTCAACTAATTCTGTCAGTTCAAATGGTAGAGTGTTGTAGGGGTGGCCCAACCTGCCGCGACTGGGCCGTATAACTAGTCCAACATGTAATAGGCCTAATAGTGTAGAGAAATATACCAGTGTAAATATACCAATGTACCCTCATCCTTTGTAAGTACTAAGGGATAGAATGGAGATTTCTCATTCTACCCCACTCATATATATAAACCCCCAGGAGGGGCAAAGGGGGCACATCCTCTTATTCTTACCAACTCTCCCACAGATCTAGCTCTCCTCTTCTCCTTCTACTAGTCCCCTTCTTTACTGTTTGGCCTATAGCCACAACAGATGGCGCTGTCCGTGGGGACGACAGGAAGTTGTGTATGGAAGAGATTTCTCTAGCGTTCAACAAAAGCGGCGGCTATGTGGATCTTTCCTGTTCCTGGGAGCATACAGTTAGCATCTTGCAGACCACCAGCGACAGATAAGTAGTTCACTCGCTAAAAACTTTGCCATCCTGACTACAGAGGTGTATTTGCTTTGCCTATGTACTTCGCGTTTCGCCTATGTACTTCGCCATGTTTTGCATGGTGTGTTGGGTAGATCTAATTGTCGCCTCAGCTCCGCTGGGAGTGTTCATGCAGGGAAATGATGTCTTCGATGACTTGAAGATCCAGATCCAGATCTGGTAAATTTGAGTGGGTGAGATGTATAAGCTTTGCCTGTATACCCTGTTATGCTCTTAGCATATACGTACGTGAGACTTGTCTCAGCGGAAGTCATCGCGCGGAGACCCTGCGGCGAGGCGACGGTGCGAGCGCACACTGCTTCGATTCCGTGCCCTCGCCCCAGTTTCCGCCCTGCCGAAGTTGGTTTTCGGCCTCTGCCCCCGCCGAGTCTCGCACGTCCGCAAGGAAGCCACCCATGCATGCGCCCAGACCAGCGAAGTCTATCTAAGTAGCCACCCGCGCGCGCGAACTTGTCTCCTGCCGCGCGCGTGCTGGAACACGAACGTGTCTTCGTACAGGTGATGCATGAGCCGAGGTCGCCTCCACGCCGGCCTTCGCTGCAGCTCGGTGACATCGTCTTCGCCCAGGGAAATCACGCCTCGGCTTCCGCGCGGCACAAACTCCACGCCCAGGCGGGTGCTGTTCTTGTCGTTGGATTCCGCGCGGGGCACACCTCGCCAGGCGCACCTTCGCGTCACATCAGCTCGTCTCCGATACGAGCTCATCTCCACGCGGTCGAAGACCTCCCCGACCGCGGACTCCGCACGGATGAAACGGGCTCATCGGGGACCTCGCCGAGCCTCGCCAGCTACGGCTCCACCCGCCCCGCAGCGTGTACGTGAGCGAATCCTTCCATGCATGCACATCAACCGCATCCATCCATGAGTACAACTATACAGCCGCATCTTGCATTAAGAAGAGCAGTGGATAAATGTCTCATGCATGCCCGTACGGCCCATGCATGCATAGAGTGATGCTTCATGCATTTATGTAAGGGCTCTTGCATGCATGTTGTGGCCATATATACCAGCTTTGCATGTAAGCAATAACCGCATCTACCAGTATAACAGCACGCATGAGTGCATATATTGGTAGTGCATGCAAGCACGTACTAACGCATACCGTTATTTTATGTGGAATCGCACTACACATGCTCTCCGGCCTTCATGCTGCGCAAGTCCGGGTCGGCTTCGACCCCGCGCCTTCGCTGCGACTCCGGAAAGTCGTCCCCGCCTCGGCTCCGGGGGGTCTTCGTCAGCATCCGCTCGGCCCCGGGCTGACTTCGCCCGGCGTTCGTTCGACGCGTCCGTCCGCGTCTGTATGCGCAGTTATTCCGCGACTGCACCGTCTCGGGCGCCTTCGACTCCATCTTTGGCACCTCGCATGGGCGGCGTGAGAAGCGGTCCGTGAGCAGCCCGGCGCTGCACAACTGCACGGTGGCGAGGAAGGAGTTCACCGTCGAGGCCGTCACCCGGTCTCCGCATCATCGTCTTCATGCCGAGCGGCCCCTGTTTTCGCCGCGCAGCAGCTTCCGCGCCGACCAGGTCGCCCCCACGCCATGGCCCCCGCTGCGGGCTCCGCTCCGTCGAAAACCTCGGCTACGGACCCCGCGCAGAGGGAGCCTCGGATGACTTGGCGGCGTGGCTCTTTTGGCCGAGGTGGTCTGCGCTGCTTCGGCTTGTCCTCGAGGCATCCGTCCGTGCATGCGACCAAAGATGGGATTAGGGATGAAAACGGTCGGAAAACTCCTCAATCGTTTTCTACTTCTACATTTGAATACGAAAACAAAAGCGAAAGTGGTAAAGCTGGACACGAAAACGAACGCGAACTTACGGAATATCGAGAATTTCGAAAATGAACCAATTCAAGCGGAATTATGTCGAACACGGTCGGTATACGAAAATTCAATACGGAATACCGACCTGTAGGACCAAGTGCATAACAATTAACAAGTGACCAAGTACATAACAATTACCAAGTGCATGATCAAGTTCAAGTGCATATAATAATTAACAAGTGTATGACCCTTGGTCTTAAGTATTAACACAATAGCCGACACAAATACAATACAAGTCTAAAACAAGCAATTAACAGCTAGCAGAACATCTACAGTTCATCAAAGATCATCCATGAGGTCAGATCGCTTTCCATATCTTTTGCTTCCTCATTGTCCTCCTCAGAGTCCTCATCCCCCTCCTTGTCCTTTTCCTACAAGTTTGCAAAGTGAATTAAAATTAGATGTAGCAATAGCATATTTCAGAGCAAGCAGTCAATAAACATACACATACCTCAATTTTCAGTTTAGCCACAACATTAGCCAAAGCCTCAACCTCAAGATCACTCACAATTGATCCAACCATTTTAGAATCTGAACAAAAAATGAGAAAGAAAGGAAAATAATCAATGCATTATTCTGCTGCAATTATAAGTGTCTAACTGAAAAAAGATAAAATGAGCACCTTTTCTTGCTGCAGCAACCCAATCCTTTGTGCAAATTAAAGCCTGTACCATCTCGGGATCAAGACGACTACGATAGGGATCAACAACACGACCAGCAGCACTAAAAGCAGACTCGGATGCTACTGTTGATACCTGTATGGCTATTACATCCCGAACAATTTGCGAAAGGATAGGATAGTCTTCTCTCTTGTTTTTCCACCATGCTAAGATATCAAACTCACCAACAATTTTTAGAAGTGGTTCTGCAATATACCTCTCCAACTCATTTGACTCAACCATAGCAAGTTCACTTGCATCATATAAGAATTCTTCTAGGTCATGGTCTACATTTCCCATTAATATATCAGCTGTGTTACTAGGTCCAGGTGCAGCCCCTTGACTATTTTTCTTTGATGATGTAGGAGCAGAACTAACATAAAAGTTGTACAGTTTCTTTACCACACTAACAAACTCATCAAGTTCAAATTGATAATGATCACCATAGAACTTCTTCATATAGTACTCTAGCAGCCTTTTCTTATACCTAGGATCAAGAAAACAGGCTACAGCTAGAACAATGTTGGAATGCTGCCAATATTTCTCAAATTTCTCATTCATAGCAATTGCCATATCTCTAATTGTACCATCTCCACTAAAGCACCAATCATCAAGCAAGAGCTTTATATCACGAAACCTCTATAAAATAAGTTTGCAGAGGATATGAAGTGCCGAGAGAATTTCAGTGAGATCATAAAATTTCTTCAAGCAGCCATAAATTGTCAATGCATTGTCCCATTCAGCAGAAGATGGAGAAATCTTGGCATACCTTTTACGATTTGAAGACTTCAGCCTAATAAATGCATCCTTGTAGTACAAGGCATCTCTCAGCATTAAGTAGGTAGAATTCCACCTGGTTGAAACATCCATTGAGATACCCCTCTTTGTATCCAACCCAGCTTCGGTGGCACACTTCATAAGCTCTTCCCACTGCAATGGAGACCCTTTCACAGCTAGTACAAGTGATTTGACCTTGCTGATTGTTCCTGAAATGACTTTCAACCCATTTCTAGCAACCAAATTGAGAATATGGCAGGCACATCTAACATGAAAAAACATCCCATCACAAACTAGGGAACCATTACCATTCTCTTTCAGATCTGAAATTATATCATTGATAGCCACTTCATTTGAACTAGAATTATCCAAAGTCAAAGCAAACAGTCTATTTTCAATGTACCATTTTACCATAACTTCAGTGAATGTCTCAGACAACTTTGCACCAGTATGCCTTCCTTTTACATTGAAAAAACCAATAATTCTCTTTTGCATACGCCAATTATCATCTATCCAATGAATAGTAACACACATGTATCCTTTATTTTGGCATGAGGTCCACATATCCATTGTTGCACTAAAGCGGCACTGGAAAGTTTTCAAGTGTGCATACAAAGTTTCCTTTTCTTCAAGATATTTGTCCATTATTTCTTTCCTAACAGTGACACGGGACTTTATCGGAAAGCTAGGACAGAGAGATTTTATGAAATCAACAAGATACTCATGCTCAACTATATTGAAAGGATATTCATGCATGGTTATTGCCAAATTCAATTTCTTCAAGCTAGCTTCTTGGTCATATTTGTAAGGCTGAACATGAGCAATTTCAGTACCAGGGTTCTTACCAACATTAAGCTGTTGTTGTCCCTCCACAACACTGTGCTTTGACTTCAAATGGTTCTTGAATGCAGTTGTCCCACAAGCGCCCTCAGCTCTGTACCTCTGCTTGCAATTGGGGAAATTGCAATATCCCCACAGCTGCTCAAACTGCTTTCCATTCACCTCTAAAATCTCCAATTTCTTGGTGAAATAATTCCAGACAATCGATGTGCATTTCTTAAACCTCTTGCCAGAAAGGTGAGCCTGCTCTTCATCCTCGTCATCCTCTTGGTCATCATCTTCGATATTAATCTGCGGGGCTGATGCTGTGGTTGTTGCTGGTGCGCCATCTCCACTGCCAGTGGTGTCAACATTTGGAGCTTGACTTGCAACAGAAGAAGCCATCACCGATGCTACTGTAGCTGGACTTTCACAAGTTGCATTAGAGCTAACACTTTGAGATGAAGGCATTTTACTCCTTGATCCTGCCAAGAGCCAAGTGAAACATTAATGCAGCTGAAGTATATGAACCACATGACAAAATCCTATTCTGCATGTAATAGAGACATTACATACCAAAACTCTCTAATCTAACAAGCCTAATAGCCATGACTTTAACCCACTAGCCATGTAGTAGTTAATTAATACCAAATCTTTAGTAACCTTAGTTTAGCCTCTGCCACAGGCTTGCATTCACCTCAGCGCCAGTAGGAGCTGCAGCTGGACAGGATGTTGGTCGGAGTCCAGCTCTGCATTCTTAGTTCATTTCACCATTTTCTTTTGTTTCAGCAATGTTTTCCAGGGGTGGCCAAATGGGGGCAAGATTTGATTCGTCTAATTGTGCAATTGTTACAGCTGATTAGTAAGTTAGCATTGGAAAGATTTTGGTTTTGAGATCTTTCCCAGGCTCAAAAGGGGAGTAAAAAGAGGGGAGTGTAAAGAGGGGAGTAAAAAGAGAGATGAAAAGGGCTAAAAACTGAAAAGAGCTCTTGCTCAAAGTGAGAAAGTCCTCATCACTGAAGTGAAAAGAGGGAGAAAACCAGGTAGGAGTGGGGAGTCATTTTTTTGTGAATACTGTACCAGCTAGGCTAGCCTATTCCTCCTATTTGTTTCCTCTGTTGAGTCATGCTATTCTGGCTCATTATCATGTTGTTTAGAAGTTAAACCAAACAGTATTGTTCCATCATGCATACCCTCTTTCCTTACCCTCTTTCCTCACAGTCCGTGTGCAACTGCTGAGCAGGGGTAGTTGGGAGCCCACAGCAAACAATAAAATCCAGCATTCATACCACAAACATAAATTAAATCCACTAAAAATAATAAAAAGGAAAAAAACAAGATCAAGATACAGAACTAAGTATCCAACCAACTACACACAAGGATTTCCAGCTCAAAAGATGGGTTAATTCGATTTAAAGGCCGTATTTGGCGGTATGGCACTGGTCTGAGAGCTGAGAGCTCAAATAGTCAAATGTACAAGTACACTTTTAACATTTACATTTAATAAGAATTATATGTAATCAAGCAAAATGCAGCATTGACTGACAGCAAATGAGTTTGGTGATGGGGGTTGATCATTAAGGAAGCATGACTTGCAAGTTGCAATATCAGAATGTATTTGACTGGATGTTGGGCTGCATTTATGAATTAAATTACTCGCCATGATATATACTTCCTTGTCATGATTCAAAGGAAACTAATATCGATCTCACGCACTTATAAAATTTAAAGCCAGAACTTTGAAACGAACAATGGTAAACTTAAACATGAAGACTGAAATTCGGCTTGGAAGTTGCCATATATTAAACACTTAATTACACTAGGTAATACTACTACTGGTACTGCAAATGCAGCATGGATCACACTTAATTACACTAGGTAATACTACTGCTGGTACTGCAAATGTAGCATGGATCAGATGCTCTCTTCCACACACTAACTCTCTACGGGTTAGTCATGAGCATGTACATGACTTTAAGTCTTTAACCCACTAGCCACTGGTGATAATTTAACCGTGATCTTTAGCCAGAAAATTAACCTAGGTGTAACACTCGCACAGATAATTATCTGATTCGGTAGGAGCTTGGACAAAAAACTTGGTTGCAGATAATCGCACTTTCATTCGTATGCGTATGCGTTAGGGAGGATCCATTCATTCACCCATCACCATTAACAAAAATTAACGAAAAAGGGCCCTGTTGTGGCTACAGGCCAAACAGGAAGAGAGGGGGATCGATAGGAGAGGAAGAGAGCTAGATCTGGAGAGGTGGCGATAGTGAGAGGATGTCCCCCCTTTAGCCCCTCCCAGGGGTTTATATATATGAGTGGGGTAGAATGAGGAATCCCCATTCTACCCCTTAGTATTTACAAAGGATGAGGGTACATTGGTATATTTACACTGGTATGTTCCTTTACACTATTGGGCCTATTACATGTTGGACTAGTTGCACGGCCCAGCCACGGGGGGTTGGGCCACCCTACAACATACTCCTCGGAAAGAAGCGAGGTCCCGATGGGCGAGCTGACGCGGTCAACCACCCCAGCCCCCCGTTCCCTGACAGCAAGCGCGAGGGTGCCGATGCAACTAGTAGCTCGCAGACCCCAGAGGCAATGTATACGAAGAAATCCATGAAGTCGGGCGCCGAAGGTGTGCCGTCCCGCCGAGGCGATGCCTTCGAGGCGGACAGCAGAGTCAAGCGCCGGAGGCGTGCCGAGCGCCGGAGACGTGCCGTCCCACCGAGGCGATGCCTACGAGGCGGACAGCGGAGTCGAGCGCCGGAGGCGTGCCGTGGAGCGCCGAAGGCGTGCCGTCGAGCACCGAAGACGTGCCGTCCCACCGAGGCGAAGCCTACTAGGTGGACAGCGGAGTCGAGCGCCGGAGGCGTGCCGTGGAGCGCCGAAGGCGTGCCGTCGAGCGCCGAAGACGTGCCGTCCCACCGAGGCCATGCCTACGAGGTGGACAGCGGAGTCGAGCGCCGGAGGCGTGCCGTGGAGCGCCGAAGGCGTGCCGTCGAGCGCCGAAGACGTGCCGTCCCACCGAGGCCATGCCTACGAGGTGGACAGCGGAGTCGAGCGCCGGAGGCGTGCCGTCGAGCGCCGAAGACGTGCCGTCCCACCGAGGTGATGCCTACGAAGCGGACAGCGGAGTCGAGCGCCGGAGGCGTGCCGTCGAGCGCCGAAGACGTGCCGTCCCACCGAGGTGATGCCTACGAAGCGGACAGCGGAGTCGAGCGCCGGAGGCGTGCCGTGGAGCGCCGAAGGCGTGCCGTGGAGCGCCGAAGACGTGCCGTCCCACCGAGGCGAAGCCTACAAGGTGGACAGCGGAGTCGAGCGCCGGAGGCGTGTCGTGGAGTGCTGAAGGCGTGCCGTCGAGCGCCGAAGACGTGCCGTCCCACCGAGGCGATGCCTACGAGGTGGACAGCGGAGTCGAGAGCCGGAGGCGTGCCGTCGAGCGCCGAAGACGTGCCGTCCCACCGAGGTGATGCCTACGAAGCGGACAGCGGAGTCGAGCGCCGGAGGCGTGCCGTGGAGCACCGAAGGCGTGCCGTCGAGCGCCGAAGACGTGCCGTCCCACCGAGGCGAAGCCTACAAGGTGGACAGCGGAGTCGAGCGCCGGAGGCGTGTCGTGGAGCGCTGAAGGCGTGCCGTCGAGCGCCGAAGACGTGCCGTCCCACCGAGGCGATGCCTACGAGGTGGACAGCGGAGTCGAGAGCGCCGAAGGCGTGCCGTGGAGCGCCGAAGACGTGCCGTCGAGCGCCGAAGACGTGCCGTCCCACCGAGGCGATGCCTATAGGTGGACAGCGGAGTCGAGCGCCGGAGGCGTGCCGTGGAGCGCCGAAGGCGTGCCGTCGAGCTCCGAAGACGTGCCGTCCCACCGAGGCGAAGCCTACGAGGTGGACACTTTCTCCTACCTGCAAAGAGTGCTCGCGGAGGGCGGGCGCTTGCGGCGTAGGCCGAGGGCACTACGCGCGCGGAGGCAGGGAGGCGAGAGCGCCGTTCCCCTACCTTCGAAAAGAGTGCCCGCGAGAGCGGGCGCTTGGAGCGTAGGCCGAAGGCACTACGCACTCGGAGGCAAGGAGGCGAGAGCGCCGTTCCCCTACCTTCGAAAAGAGTGCCCGCGGAGAGCGGGCGCTTGGAGCGTAGGCCGAAGGCACTACGCACTCGGAGGCAAGGAGGCGAGAGCGCCGTTCCCTACCTTCGAAAAGAGTGCCCGCGGAGAGCGGGCGCTTGGAGCGTAGGCCGAAGGCACTACGCACTCGGAGGCAAGGAGGCGAGAGCGTTCCCTACCTTCGAAAGAGTGCCCGCGAGAGCGGGCGCTGAGCGTTGGCGAAGGCACTACGCCCTCGGAGGCAAGGAGGCGAGCGCGTTCCCTACCTTCGAAAAGAGTGCCCGCGAGAGCGGGCGCTGAGCGTTGGCGAAGGCACTACGCCTCGGAGGAAGGAGGCGAGCGCGCCTCCCTACCTTCGAAAAGAGTGCCCGCGAGAGCGGGCGCTTGGAGCGTAGGCCGAAGGCACTACGCACTCGGAGGCAAGGAGGCGAGAGCGCCGTTCCCTACCTTCGAAAAGAGTGCCCGCGGAGAGCGGGCGCTTGGAGCGTAGGCCGAAGGCACTACGCACTCGGAGGCAAGGAGGCGAGAGCGCCGTTCCCTACCTTCGAAAAGAGTGCCCGCGGAGAGCGGGCGCTTGGAGCGTAGACCGAAGGCACTACGCACTCGGAGGCAAGGAGGCGAGAGCGCCGTTCCCCTACCTTCGAAAAGAGTGCCCGCGGAGAGCGGGCGCTTGGAGCGTTGGCCGAAGGCACTACGCCCTCGGAGGCAAGGAGGCGAGAGCGCCGTTCCCTACCTTCGAAAAGAGTGCCCGCGGAGAGCGGGCGCTTGGAGCGTAGGCCGAAGGCACTACGCACTCGGAGGCAAGGAGGCGAGAGCGCCGTTCCCCTACCTTCGAAAAGAGTGCCCGCGGAGAGCGGGCGCTTGGAGCGTAGGCCGAAGGCACTACGCACTCGGAGGCAAGGAGGCGAGCGCCGTTCCCCTACCTCGAAAGAGTGCCCGCGGAGAGCGGGCGCTTGGAGCGTAGGCCGAAGGCACTACGCACTCGGAGGCAAGGAGGCAAGAGCGCCGTTCCCTACCTTCGAAAAGAGTGCCCGCGGAGAGCGGGCGCTGGAGCGTAGGCGAAGGCACTCACGCACTCGGAGGCAAGGAGGCGAGCGCGCGTTCCCTACCTTCGAAAAGAGTGCCCGCGGAGAGGGGCGCTGGAGCGTTGGCGAAGGCACTCGCCCTCGGAGGCAAGGACGCGAGAGCGCCGTTCCCCTACCTTCAAAAGAGTGCCCACGAGAGCGGGCGCTTGGAGCGTAGGCGAAGGCACTACGCACTCGAGGCAAGGAGGCGAGCGCCGCTCCCTACCTTCGAAAGAGTGCCCGCGGAGAGCGGGCGCTGGGGCGAGGCCGAGGGCACTACGCACGCCGAGGTAGAGAGGCGGCGGCGCCGCCTACCTTTTAAAATAGTGCCCGCGGAGAGCGGCGCTGGGGCGAGGCCGAGGGCACTACGCACGCCGAGGTAGAGAGGAAGGCGCCGTTCCCCTACCTTTTTAAAATAGTGCCCGCAGAGAGCGGGCGCTTGGGGCGTAGGCCGAGGGCACTACGCACGCCGAGGTAGAGAGGCGAAGGCGCCGGTCCCCTACCTTTTTAAAATAGTGCCCGCGGAGAGCGGGCGCTTGGGGCGTAGGCCGAGGGCACTACGCACGCCGAGGTAGAGAGGCGAAGGCGCCGTTCCCCTACCTTCGAAAAGAGGGGCGGCGCACTCCCTGGTGCAACGCGCGCGAGGGCGCGATATCCAAGTGGTGCGCCGCTTAAATCGAGGCACTCCCTAGTGTCTTGGCCACGCGGTAATTTTTATACTCCGTAGAGTGCGTGGGAACTTCCACCACGTCTATTTATACTCCGGAGAGTACGTGCGGGAGCAACGCCCACACGTGCGCGGGAATCCGCGTCTTGTTTATACTCTGTAGAGTGCGCAGGGAAAACATCCGCGTCTTATTGCGCGCGAGGGCGTCCCCCCGTTGCGTCTTATTTAGAGTCCGTGGACTGGCGCGTGCGGAGCGAGGCTCAACGCTACGTCTTATTTAGAGTCCGTAGACTGGCGCGTGCGGAGCGAGGCTCAACGCTACGTCTTATTTAGAGTCCGTAGACTGGCGCGTGCGGAGGCGTCCCCCCGCACGTCTTTGGTTTATACTCAGCCCCGTCACCTTTTGGCTACGGCGAGTGCACACGCGAACGTGCGTCTTCGATTTATACTCAGACCCGTACCCCAGGCTACGGCGAGTGCACACGCGAACGTGCGTCTTTAGTTTATACTCCGTAGAGTACGCCGACGCTCGAGGCGATCGTGCGATTTAAACCAAAAAGCGAGGAGCAACCCAGAAGCATCGAAGAAGTGGCCGAAGACTTGCGACAACAAAACGGTCCAGAACGCAGCGCCAGAAAATCATTAAGCACTGTGATGACCCAGAACAGGCCAAAACCAGAGGAGCAATCATGGCCAAATCAAATGCTCTTAGAACGGTAGTGCAGCCGCAGAAAATGATATTATGAAGAACCATTGTCGCGGATGTACTGCAGTATGAGTCCATGCTGCATGAGTGCGCGCATGGAGCAATTACGCTAAGCGCATGCGTGAGTATATGGGTGTATACGTGACGTACCTAAACACATGCACGCCATGCAGCATGACTCCGAGGTTTTCAACGGAGCGGAGCCCGCGGCCGGAGTGGTCTTCGGCTGTGCGGAGCTGCTGAGGCTTCGCGAAGCTCGTCGACGCGGAGGTCGTCGCGAGGTCGGCGCGGAGCCCGGATGGAGCCAGCGAGGGCGTCGCGGAGGCCGCAGCTAGCGCGGAGCCTCGCTCTGCAGTTAGCCTACGCTGCATGCACACCTTGAATTGGCGCCTTCGTATTGCCTGCGTGCACCTCGGATTCGGCCGCGGCTTCTGCGCACTTCGCCGGAGGAGACTTCGCCAGGACGTCACCAACATGGGGCTCGGAGGAGACTTCGCCGGGACATGTCGGAGATGATGCGTGGAACGTGGCCGCGCGGAGGCAGCGTTAGTGCGAAGATGAGGCTTCGCTCGACCAGGTCGGAGGCTTGCGCGGGGTAGACCACGCGTGCGAAGACGCCATCGCTCGGAGGCTTGCGCGGGGTAGACCACGCGTGCGAAGACGCCATCGCCGGTAGGCTTGCGCGGGGTAGACCACGCGCGCGAAGATGCCAAGCTTGGTGCGAAGGCGAGGCGGAATGACCTTCGACGCGGGCTGCGGGCGCACCCGCAGCACAAAACCCGCAGATGTCGAGGCCTTCTTCGGAGACCTCGTCGGAACTGCGCCGACGTGGAGCTCGGAGGAGACCTCGCTTGGACCTCGCCTGGACGACGCCGACGTGGAGCTTTGCGGCTGCAACTACCGCATGCATGGCTTGCCGGAGGACCACCGCACAGGCGAAGTCGTGGCAGAGTTGAACGAAGGGCGATGAAGTCCACCACCATTGTCGCCGAGGCGGCTTGCGCGGGGTGGACCGATGGCCTTGAGCCGTACCGTACTCCACGTCCGCGATTCCTCGTCTGGTGCCTTCGGAGGCCCGCGCGGAGTAGACCTCGTCGAAGGCGCGCGAAGGCCCGAGGCGCTGAACGGAGTCTGGCGGAGTCCCAGCTGACGTTGGCGTGCGAAGTCCTGGAGCGCGGCGTAGAGTTCGGCGAAGGCTCGCCGAAGATGTTGACTCGCGAAGGCTCGGAAAGGGCCTTGTCGAATATGGCGTGGTGGTGGCTGTGCTCGCCCACGGCCACCGTGTCGATGGTCACCAGGCCGCGCAGGCCGGAGAAGGTCTCGCCAAACGCAGTGCGTGCATGGCAATGCCCAACGTGCATGTGCCATGCACACGCCACACGGATAAGCAATGCATGTGTTTGTCTATGCATGGGTGCATATACGTAAATGGCTATTTGCATTCATAGATGGATAAACGTGAACACCCCTTTGCATGCATGTATGGGTATACCTGGATAGCTATTTGCATGCAAATGGACGGAGCTTACGGATGGATGTGTATTCTGAACGCATACATACGCGAGAATTGTATTTGCTGATGCTTACGCGGCGGACCTGCTCGCGGAAATCGACCTCGGCACGGTGTCTGCTCTGGGGTTCCTCGGCGCGGCTCGTCCCGCTGCCGCAGCGGGCGTCTGCCACAGCGACGCTTTTAGCGGAGCGCCAGGGGACGTCATTGGCCCCCAGCTTCGGCAGCTCGGAGGTCGGAGCGAAGGCGCGGGGTCGGAGCAGGCCTTCAGCAGCGTAGATACCAAGACCCAGTACACGAAATCCAGTGCACGGACGGATATGTTGGGCGCATGCATGGGCGTATACTGGATTTCATGCATGTGTGTGCGTGTACTTGAATAGATGAATGGATATGTATTATACGTGGCTGCATGCTAGTGCATGCATGGAAGGATTTGCTTACATACAAGCCTGCGCGAGGGGTGGAGCTCGAAGCCGCGGGCGAGGGCGCTGGTCCGAAGGCAGGGCGGCCCATGCGAAGGCCGCATGAAGCTCGGCGCTGCGCGCGCGGATCCCGAGCGAAGGCCAGCGCTTCGCCTGCGGAGTCTGCACCCGGAGACAAGATTCGGTGTCGACGTACATGCAGACTTCGCGGATGGATACGCGGGGTTCGCGGATGTGCGGAGATTCAGCAGAGGCTGCCGCGAAGGCGCGCCTGGCGAAGTACGCTCTGCGCGGAGTCTGGCGTGGGGGAGTCGAAGGCACCCGGGCCGACTTCGCAAACGCATCCTCCGTTCGTTTTTTCTGCATGAACAACCTCAACAGAGCGGAGATCACAGCAACACAGACATAGACGAGATGACCAGATCTATTCAATACACCACCTACAAGAGCAAAACGGAGTATACAGACAAAGCTCATACGGTTAGATCTATTCAACACCGTGTCTACAAAACAGATCGAAGTATGCAGACAAAGCCCATACACCTCCATAGTTAGGATGGTTAAACTTTTGGCAAGCGAACTACTTATCTGCGGAAGCTTGCCATGGACGGATCTACTGAAAAAGTCCACAGATCACTGCTTTCACTGATCGTCGAAGAAAATCCCTTCCATACGTAACTTCTAGTCGCTCCCCACGGACGGCGCCATCTGTTGTGGCTACAGGCCAAACAGGAAGAGAGGGGGATCGATAGGAGAGGAAGAGAGCTAGATCTGGAGAGGTGGCGATAGTGAGAGGATGTCCCCCCTTTAGCCCCTCCCAGGGGTTTATATATATGAGTGGGGTAGAATGAGGAATCCCCATTCTACCCCTTAGTATTTACAAAGGATGAGGGTACATTGGTATATTTACACTGGTATGTTCCTTTACACTATTGGGCCTATTACATGTTGGACTAGTTGCACGGCCCAGCCACGGGGGGTTGGGCCACCCCTACAACAGGCCCAATTAGTGTTGTGAATCCTTTCTTCACCGTTTAGTTACTGCTTCTTGAGAAGCCGTTCTCGCCACGCCGATGCTTCCGCGGCGCTAGAAGGTGGCGCACGGATTTGGTCTTGCTCTTGCCCTTCCTCATTGCTGCAGACCGATCCACCTTCTCGATGGGGCGCCATCGATGGCGCCGGCGCTTCAGCAGCATGCATGGGCGCGCGGCCGTGGGCGGGTGGGGCGGCCGGCGCGGCGCGAGGACCGACGCGGCGGGCGGCGCGCGCCTAGGCCCTACTCGCCGGGTGGCGGCGGGCGTTGTAGAGGAGTAGACGGCGACGGAGGTGACCGCGAAGGTAGGGCGGGTGTGGCGGTAGACGAGGTAGAGCACGAGCGCGGTGATGCCGGCAGCAAGGAGGATGACAAGAGCGACGAACCGAGCATGCGGAGGGGTTCGGCGAGCCGGGCGGGCGGCGGAGCTGCCGGGTCGCGCACCGCGCCGCTGCTGGGATGGCACGCGGGCGGCCGGGGGGGCGGCGGCGCTGCTGGAGTTGCGCACCGCGTCGCGTGCGGGGTGCGGGCGTGCGGCGAAACTAGGGAAGGGGATTAGGGATTTAGGGGAGGAGACAGCCAGAAGCCAGCGCGGGCGTGCGGCGGAACTGGGCTGGGGGCCTGGGGCACTGGGCGCCTGGGCGGTGAGACCTGGGCTTTTAGTGGGCCAAATACGGTTTAAACCGTATTTACAATACGGTATATTCCGAATAAAATGTAGAAAAGTAGAAAACGATCGGAAAACGTCTAAACCGTTTCCGCTCCGTTTTCGAATTTGGTATTCCGTATTTCGAACCGAATTCGAATTTGTCCGAAAATACGAATTCGATCGGGTCAAATGTAGAAAACGATGCGGTTCGGTACGGGATATTTCCGTTCCGTTTTCATCCCTAGATGGGATGCCAGGGAAAGAAAATCTCGGAATCCAGCGAGGAGGATGATACTGCCGTGCCTGCTCTACTGGACGCGGAAGGGCGTGGGGGAACGCGAGCAACTGCGCGACGAGGTGCGCGCGGGGCCGTGGCGCGTTTTCGCCTGCATCCCCGCCGTGCTCAGGCTCCCCAGCGTCGCCAAGGAAGGATTCTAGGAGGTGTAGGGGCAGCTCTGCGCAGCCTCCATACAGACCTCAGTCACGGACCTCGCGCTGACGAAGTCCGTGCCTCCACACCACGGCCTCCGCTGCGACTCTCCGCGTCGCCGACCTCTTCCTCGGGCGCGAACTCCGCATAGGCGAAGACCACTTCGACCGGGGGCTCCGTTCCGTTGAAGACCTCAGTCACGAAGCCTGCGCCGACGAAGTCCGCCTCCCTTCGACTGACTTCGCGTGTGAGAGGCTTCGAATGACTCCACGCGCACGGAGACGAAGAAGCGACGAAGTACACCTCACCAAGCACGCCAAAGCATGCGCTCAAAGCATCCACCCATGCAATTACGTGAGGCCTCCTCCGCAGCATCGTTTGGCGCCCGCCGGCTCTGCGCCACGCACCTCCGCGCAGGCATCCACTGGCCGGGCGACGGCGACTTCGCCCGGGTGCACGCAGGGGTATGCGAGTCCCCGCTCTCCGCCGAGTCTCTGGATTCGCGTCGCCTCCGCACAGGACTTCGCCTACACGAGCTGGACTTCGCACGCATCTCCGCGCTCGCCCAGCGCCGAGCCTCCGAGGTCTTCGCCGATTCCCTGGGTCTCCACCAAGTATCATGGGGTCTCCGCCAAGGCCATGATCGTCCTGTCCCACCTGAGGCGCATGGTATGCGATTACGTGCGAAGCTTTAATAATCACTGCTTCATTTCTTGCATGCACGATAATAAAGCCATGATTATTCATCATATCAGTTATTGCGCCTGTAGTTCCAGTGTAGAAGCATTTGATTTGGCCGTGTTTGCGTCTCCGGTTTTGGCCTGTTCTAGGCTCCCGTAGCGTCTAATGCTTTCCTAGCACTGCATTCTGGAGCGTTTTGTTGTCGCAAGTCTTCGGCCATTTCTTTCATGCCTCCGTTCTAGTCCTCGTTTTGGATTTAAATCGCACGATTGCTTCGAGCGTCGGCATACTCTCCGGAGTATAAACAAGACGTGATTGATATTCCCACGCACTCTACAGAGTATAAATAAGACATAGCACGAGGTCCGCCTCCGCTTGCATCTTCACCGCCCACAACGCGCGGAGGCTTGCCTCCGCGCGCAGTCTACGGACTCTAAATAAGACGTAGCGTCGAGGTCCGCCTCCACACGCACCTTCACCGCCCGCAACGCGCGGAGACTTGCCTCCGCGCGCAGTCTACGGACTCTAAATAAGACATAGCGCGAGGTCCGCCTCCGCACGCATTCTACGGAGTATAAATAAGACGCAGCGGGGGGACGCCTCCACACGCACTCTACGGAGTATAAATAAGACGTAGCGTCGAGATCCGCCTCCGCACGCACCTTCACCGCCCGCAACGCGCGGGGGCTTGCTCCGAGCTTCCGAGGATCTCACGCCACGGCCTGCTCCGAGGGTCTCCGCGGCGGTGAGGTCGTCTCCACGCCATGGCCTCTACTGCGAAGTCTCTGCGACGAGCTGCATGTGTACATGAAATACCAACCCATGCATGCGCACACGACGCGACTTCTCATGCGTATGTACATCAGATACCTATTCATGTATACGTGCGCAAGGTATCCATCCAAGCATACATTCATGCATGCATACGTGAAACCTCCCTCCATGCATGGCATGAGCTCACGTCCAAGCATCTATTCATGTATGCATACGTGAAACCTCCATGCATGGCATGAGCTCACGTCCGAGCATCTATCCCTCCATGGATGGTATGAGCTAGCGGAGTAGCACTCAGGCGTCACTAGCAGAGACTGGCGTCGGCCTCCGCATCGAGTTTCCGCCGACGCCGTCGGCGGCGCCCGCGGCCACGCGACTTCCTTCCCAGTCGTCCGTAGGCAAAGCGGAGACCCCGCGTAGATCCATCCGCGAGGCGTCCTTCAGCTTCGTCGTCTACAGTGCATTCACCAAGAACTAGCTCAACTTCGTATGCATAACCATATGCATGCATACGTACGCATCCATCCATGTAGGCCGTACCTAGCCTCCGTCGGCTCTACATCCGTCTCCGCGTACGCCTCCACGCGAGACTCCGCCAGCTTCGTGCAGGACTTCGCCTCCGTGAGCTGGACTTCGCGCGTGCAGCTCAGGGGCCCCACTCAGCGTCCACGCCACGGCCTCTGCGACGACGAGGTCTTCCGCCGCTACTCCTGCCGACAGCCCGCGGAATCTCGTCATCGCCGTCCAGAGTGGCATCTCCTTCGGACAATTTGTCTTCGGCAACCTTCTCGCCGTACTCTTCGGTGGTCGTTGCTTGTCGCCATGCTCGCCGAGGCCTGGGACCTCTCCGCCGGGCCCACCATCAGCGACTTCTTCCCAGAGCTCGAGCCCGTCGCCAGCACCATCACGGGACCCCGCCACCGGCTCAAGAGCCGCCTCGCCGACCTCCGCGGGGTCTGCGACGAAATCGCCGACAAGCACAACAGCGGCAAGCGCCAGCACATCCCGGCGACCGCCAAGAGGACTTCGCCGACGTCTTTCTCCGAGTCGTCGAGCACTCCGCATGCTTCTGTTGCTCGGCGAAGGACCTCGTCGAGCCTCTGGCCTCGCCGCGACCTCGCCTCTGAAGTCTCCGTATCGTCGAGCACTTCACATGCTTCCGTTGCTCGACGCAGGACCTCGTTGAGCCAATGGCTTCGCCGCGACCTCTGCAAAGTCTTCGCCCCATAGGCATCGCCTCGGCGGGGGCGCAGGACTTCGCCGTCCACCTCGTAGGCATCGCCTCGGCGGGACGGCACGTTATTAGCGCTCGACTTCGCCGTACGCCTCGTAGGCATCACCTCGGCGGGACGGCATGGCTCCGGCGTAGGACTTCGCTGTCCGCCTCGTAGGCATCGCCTCGGCGGGATGGCACGTCGTCAGCGCTCGACTCCGCCGTCCACCTCGTAGGCATCGCCTCGCCGGGACAGCACGTTCTCGGCGCTCGACTCCGCCGTCCGCCTCGTAGGCATCGCCTCGGCGGGACGGCACGTCGTCAGCGCTCGACTCCGCCGTCCACCTCGTAGGCATCGCCGCGGCGGGACGGCACGTCGTCAGCGCTCGACTCCGCTGTCCACCTCGTAGGCATCGGTATGGCTCCGGCGTAGGACTTCGTCGTCCGCCTCGTAGGCATCGCTTCGGCGGGACGGCACGTCGTCAGCGCTCGACTCCGCCGTCCATCTCGTAGGCATCGCCTCGCCGGGACAGCACGTCCTCGGCGCTCGACTCCGCCGTCCGCCTCGTAGGCATCGCCTCGGCGGGACGGCACGTCATCAGCGCTCGACTCCGCCGTCCACCTCGTAGGTATCGCCTCGCCGGGACGGCACGTCCTCGGCGCTCGACTCCGCCGTCCGCCTCGTAGGCATCGCCTCATCGGGACGACACGTCGTCAGCGCTCGACTCCGTCGTCCACCTCGTAGGCATCGCCTTGGCGGGACGGCACGTCCTCGGCGTTCGACTCCGTCGTCCGCCTCGTAGGCATCACCTCGGTGGGACGGCGCAGGATTCAGTGTAGGAGTTCGCTGATTTCTTCGTAGGCATTGCCTCTGGGGTCTGCAAGCTACCAGCTGCATCGGCCCACCACTCGGCACCCTCAGCGCTTGCTGTCGAGGGAGTACTGTTGTAGGGGTGGCCCAACCCCTCATAACTGGGCCGTACAACTAGTCCAACATGTAATAGGCCCAATAGTGTAGAGGAATATACCAGTGTAAATATACCAATGTACCCTCATTCTTTGTAAGTACTAAGGGGTAGAATGGGGATTTCCCATTCTACCCCACTCATATATATATAAACCCCAGGAGGGGCAAAGGGGGCACATCCTCTCATTCTTACCAACTCCCCCACAGATCTAGCTCTCCTCTTCTCCTTCTACTAGTCTCCTTCTCTACTGTTTGGCCTGTAGCCACAACTACTCCAATCTCCAGACCAATTTCAGCCGCACGAACTACCAATTAAACTCGACATATATCTCCGCGAGTCATGCGTGATGGACTGATCAATCAACATGAGTAAAGAGTGGGTACAAGATGAGCAGTTCAATTTGTTTCGACTAATTCTGTCAGTTCAAATGGTAGAGTATTAAGTTGTATGTATTAGCCAATTTATCCAAAAATTTAATTTGATGAGAAAAAAATAGACAATTCACTTTTACTTCAATATTTTCCCTCACGTGTAGACTCCCTTAAGCCACTTATACTTTAATACTCTCCCTCATGTGTAGGCTCCCTCAGGACTAAAATGTGGAATAGAAGTGGACTGCAGTTATTTTTTTTAATTGTGTCAACTAGATCTTAAATTAAGATCTCTTAATTTTGATACCATATTAAGTTGTATGTATCAATTAGTTTAATCAAAAACTTAAGTTAGAACGAAAAAATAAACAATTCAATTATATTTCAATATAAAAGAGCCACGTGCCAAGTTATTTCGCAAAATCTGAATCGCACCGACACAACGATATGGCGAAAATTTAGGCCGATAAATTGGGGATGGGACATCTGAAAGGTGCGTGCATAAGGGAAGGGATAGGTATAGTCGTTGTAGAACGCCATGCATCAAGTGCAAGGTTTCAAATAGCCGGCTATAGCCACCGCTATAGCCGGATTTAGCCTTTGGGAAGGCTAAAGGCTAAGAAAAATCAATTTTAGCGCTAAACCTGATTTGCCGCTATTAGCCGGATTTAGCCCGCTAAATCTGCTAAATGGACTGCTATTTAGCCCGCTAAGGAGGGAAAAAAACTTGAAGTGGGCCGAATTCTGGCCGTCTGGCCCAAACCGCCGCAAAAATGTCTTAGCCCATCAATTCCTTGGCCCGCAAAAATGGTGGTCGTCCGATCTGATCGGACGACCGAGACACGCGCGCAGCGGGGATAACACCCCCGAAAAACGCTAACCCTAGCCCATTTCGTCGATTCCTCCGAAAATCACGGCACGGGCGGCGTGCGCGCGCGCCGCGGCGGCGGCGCGCTCCCGAGCGGCGGCGGCACGAGCTAGCGGCGGCGGCGCCACATGGAGCGGCGGCGCGCGGCACCGGACCGAGCGAGCAAGCGGCGCGGCGGCGGCGGCGCCCCGCACGTAGCAGCGGCGCGCGGCAAAGATGGCATCGGCGCGGCGCCGCGTGGAGCAAGGCGGCGTCGGCGACGGTGACATTGGCGGTCGCGCCCGAAAAACCGTAAGTTCCCGATCTAAATTTTTGTTTATTTGTTTGCCGCCGATCTAAAATTTCATTAGGGTTTTTAGTGATCCGGGTGGTGGGATTTCTTAGGGATTTCATTAGGTTTTTGCCAAACAAAAATTGAATCACCTCCTTCTAATTTCTAAAACCGAGCCTTAATCATTGATCACGCGCACTCTCAAGACGGCGCTCGTCGGCGACTTCGCCCGCCGCGCCGCCGCATGCGCTCACGCACACCATCCTTGCTTGCTGCAGATCCCCATCGCCTAGGTGAGTAGATCCCGTCGGTGGCGGCAATGAGGAAGACCATGTCCCAACCAGAGCAACAAAGAAGGCAAGTTTTACACTTTTACTCTCCTCTGTTCCAGTGTTCTTCTTCCTTCCTTTGCTCCATTCAGACTTTAGAGATTGAGAGGTTTTAGTTTGAATAGCTAGCATGTTAGTGCAGAGATTGAGAGGTTTTACTAATCCGCTAAATGAGGCTATTTGAGGCTATAGCCCGCTATAGCCTTTGTAACCTCTGCGGAACCCATCTGCTAAATGTCTTAGCTGGCTATTTGAAACCTTGATCAAGTGCAAAAGGCTTTTCTCTTGGAGCATGCTTGGACTGAGTGTTTTCTCTGCAAGATGACTACTAGCCCTGTCGTATTTCTGCGTTAAAACATCAGTCATGTCGTTTTGCAAATAGCGTTTTTCGGTCAATCTATTCTATCACTCTGGAGTTTATCGGTGCCGTTGCAGCGATATCCATATGAACATATCTGAATCACCAACTGCAATTTGTTTGATACTGTTAGGCCCCGTTTGGCACAGCTCCACCACCGACTCCTGAAGCTGTTTGGAGCTGTTTTGTGCCAAACGGGGTACAACAAAATAGCTCCACCCAAGAAGTCCCTTAAAACCTGCTGAGACAAAAGTAGCTCCTTGGGTGGAGCTGAAAAAAGTAACTTCACCCAGCTCCACTTGTGAAGTCAAAAAAAACAGCTTCACTTGTGAAGTGGAGCTGTGCCAAACAGGGCCTTAGTTTCCAAGAGCTTTACATAAGCATTTTCACTTCCACTAATCAAGGGGCACGTAAGTGGACATACTTAAATTAGATAAGGCTTGCATCGTACTACAAGTTCGTGTTCCCAGAGCGTTTAACTGCCCAAATTAACTATCCAACTTACCTCTGAATCACAATGTCATACCCATTTTCTATGATACTAATCCTCCTAGCTAATTTGTAATTTCTATTTTATTTCTTCAATTTTTCGGTTCTAAATTTAAGAGTGTGAAAAAATACTACAGCGGTAGGCGCAGTCCGAACTGGAATACGTGCGGTGAATAAATTGCATTGAATCAAACAGTATATATTTGGCAGGATATGGTCCCCATTGGCCCATACAGAGCAGATGAGGGGCGCAGAAGAGGTCTGAGCTGACAGAAGTGATCCATGTAGGTGTTGTCATACGGCTGTTGTTCTAGCCTGCAGCTAATAAATAGTAATAATTGATAGAAAAGTCGTAAGATGACACAGTAAAATAAACTTTTATATGATTTTGGTAAAAAGATATTTTATTTAAAAAATAATTATAAAAAATATAGTTTACTGTAGAAAAAAATAAAAACCTTATATTCCTGTAGTTACTGTGCTCGATAATATGGTTGCTCTTCCCAGGGAACGGTTGGTCACTAGAGTGGCTTATGCTAGGGCCTAGGGCTGGGAGTAGGCCTGGATATCGAGCTGACTCGGCTCGGTCTGGCTCGGTAGGATAATGAGCTGACTCGAGCTGGCTCGTTATAACTAACGAGCTAAAAAGCTAGCTCGGCTCGGCTCGACGATAAGTTCGAGCTAGCTCGTTTGGCTCGTGAGCCAGGGCCAAAAAATGTCTCCATCATATATTCATCCATAGAAGCATGGCTCGTTTGGCTCGTTTGGGTACAATAGAGTACAAATTAACACATGTATGGCTCGTTTGGGTACAATAGAGTACAAATTTACACATTAACACATGCAATAGAGTACAAATTAGGTCCATGGAAGCAGCATATGCATATCTAAATTCCTGGAAGCATAGCTCGTTTGGCTCGTGAGCGGCTTGCGAGCTGGCTCGAGTTGGCTCGTTATAGCTAACGAGCTAAAATCTTGGCTCGGCTCGGCTCGTTATCCTAACGAGCCGAGCCAGCCACGAGCCGAGCGAACTAACGAGCTTGGAGTTTTTCGTCCAGGCCTAGCTGGGAGGCATCGGGATCACTCGTGCAACAATGTGTACTTTTTCCGGCATTAAGTGATTCTCTTATCCGAAATGAACAGGGCGATTAGTTTTGGCGGCAGCAGGGATCTGTAGCTTCTACAGTGTGAGGCTCTAGCGGCTTGCTCAAAGGGCTTCAAAAAGTGGCTTTTTGGTTTTGTGTCGAGTTTTGACTGTAAATGTTCGGTAGCTCTTTTTGAATTAAAAATAAAAAATAGTAAAAAAATTGAAAAACACTATTATATTTTTCAGACAATATAAAAAAGAGAAAAGAAGAAAAACCAAAAGATAATAAAAGATAATAAAAAATGAAAAGGTGATTTTATTTTTCAGATGAAACAGGGTTACTAATCTTATTTTTATTTATTTTTTAAAAGGTGAGAGTGCTATGTATTCGTCATGCGTGCATCTACTTAAGGGTTTTGTTAAACATCATCCTGATATTGTTTCCTAACTATTATCTAGATTTAGGATCGTTGGATTAGATATCCAATAGCCATGAATTCTCTCCCCTCCCCTTGAAAAAATCTCCTCCCTTCAAAAACAAGAGCCCCTTTGATCTCTAATCCAAAAGTCATAAATTTAGATGATAGAAAGAAAACCTCCGAATGATGCTTAGACACTCCCTCTACTTAATCACATTGAATTCACAATGAAAAAACGTAGTGCAGAGGGTAGTTGAACGCTCTTCAAAGAGGAACATCAACGATGTGTAATGGCACTCAAAGATGCAGGCTACGTACCATGTTTCACCAATATATATTGGAGCTAAGAGATAGAAGAACTGTAGAAATTTAGTGCTAACACTAGGCTGTACATACTGCATGCAGGAGCAAAACTCCAGGGATAGGTTTGCTGCTCGCAGCTCATCAGCAAGCTAGTAAGCGTGACAAGCCGCTTGCATTCCTCTCGATCGTGTGGTTGACTGTAGGCTTGGGAGGTATCGGGACTACATACATTCGAAGTTATTCAGGAATTCGTAGTCATTCTAGCAAGCATATATAACTATTAATTTAGCTACCTACTACCCGCCATTCATGTCTTAATTTCCGCTCGCTCGGCTTGCTGATTTTGAAGTGATCCAAGGATATTAATTCATGTAAATTTCGATTAACGTATATCATTGATCTCAACATAGATATGTGTAAGTCAGTAACAATTTTTCACGATCAAAGTGAGTAACAGCACGCAATAAGTTGCAACATTTGCAGTGTGTTGTGATACGCTGTTAGAACTCTTGGTGATTGGTTTAGTGATTAGCGGTTTTCCTGCATGCGTTGGGACTAATTGCATTTCATCATCGCCACTACGTAGCAAATCCGTCAAATAAAAGATGGTACCTAGCTAGTAAGTTTCCTCTATATACACTTAATGTGCTGATCGACATGAAGCTGCGCTAACAGAGGATAGAAACAGATTAAGCAAATGACCCATAGAACTAGATAATACTCCATTAAAAGATCAGATCGATATATATACCGAAGAATGAGATAGCGATTCCACATGGAACAAGTACTACAAGTTGTAGGTGCTCAGAGACGTAGGCGATTCCACGTGAAAGTTGTTGGGATACGAGTAGACTATACTAACACGGATTAAAATTTTCTACCACATAAATTAAGAAGCTATGCAAGTAGAAGATCGCCGCACAGTGTAGCGGAAGTAGAGTTGAAGCAGCCGATTCAACAAAGAGCGCGTCGGTATAGTGGTAGTAGTCGATTGTCCTCCGGTCAACAGTCTCCTCACAATCATCCTGATTAGCGCCGCAGTTGCAGCAGCACCTCTACCAAGGTCTACACGTCCAGGGATGGGGCACTGTACGTCGGTGTGCTAGCACCAGTGCGCACGGCATGGGATATAAGAGGTGGCGGCTAGGGTTTCAACGGGTGCATTTCGAGATACCTCCCTTAGCCCCGCACCTCTCTTTATATAGCTTCCAATAGGATCCTTATCCGATACGAGTAGAGATCGAATGCCACTCAAAAACCATCATCCGGCCCCTTATCGTTCCAACCCATTAAGTGTGTGACCCTGTAGGTTTATGTTTATTTGGCCATAGGCCGAAAAACTCTTTTCCGGTTCATAAGTCGGTAGCGGTCTCTAGTAGAACATAACGACTACCAAACATACATAAAGATCATATCGAACGAACTTATATAGTACTTATATACCGATTCCTTTGCCTCATAATATCAGATCGAAATCAAGGTGAGAAGCGTGCCAATCTATAATAGCTTGATCCTTTAGTTGAACCTATAATAGATTACTCAGTTGTGCTTGACTTCCTCAACCACATTTGACATGGTCATACACTTTCTTAATCCAACAACATCGAGGGATCCAGAGATATCTATCCTATTATATAGGAGGGGCAACTTATATCTTGATCGCTCATATTTCTCCGCATGTTTCGTAGTAAACTCGAAAGCTACCTTTATGACCACTTAGTCACGGAGTAGCACCCAATCACAGAGTAGTGTTGGTTACCCCTAAGTAAACTATTACACATGTGGGAAATAATGATGATCTCAGGTCTAAGAATCCTACATGCACTATGTATGAGATCAACTGATGACACTTAAGAATATAACAATTCCCGCAGTATCTCATGGTGGGTCAATCAAATATCATATTCTCTAACATTTATTCACATTATTGATTTGATATCTCATATTCATGATTTGTGAAATATGATCATCAATCAATACATGTGCTGATCTGTAAATCACAATTGTCCCATATAATGATATAAGATCAAGAATAATTTAGAATAACATCAAAACATGAATAAAAAGTTCCACAAGCAAGTCACATACTTGTTGATCAATACGAAAGATATTTATTCAAGAGACAAAATAACATATTATATTATTTAAAATATCATAAATATAGAAGTGATATAATTATTTTCATGATTACCTCTAGGGCATATCACTAACAGAAGTGAAACACGCTACGCCTATATTCGAAGCGGAATCTGGTTACTATTTGTTTTTCAGAAGGCAATAGGGCTACTAGTATTATGTATTACTACTTTATTAGTCCACATACGTGCGTCTACTTGGAGCATTGAATTTACAACGAAAAACGTGCAGAGGGTACTTGAACCAAACCCTATTCAAAGATGAACCGTTAACCATGCAATGTGTCATATGGCTCTCAACGACCATATCAGGTTTCACCTATATATATTAGAGCCAAAAGGATGGGGGAGCTGCAGAGATTTAGTGCTTTTTTTAGAATATGAAAGGCAGAGGCCTTTCTATTTCTGATATTACAAACCCAACAGGTTCTTTCAGAAATGAGAAAACAAAACATAGCAGTCCTATTTACCAAGGAAATTTTTTTTCCCTTCTCCCAGTGGTGCAACTAAAGCAAAAGATAGAAATAAAATTTACGGGCTACAAGCAACAAGCATGACTGAAACTGCTGAATTCTGAACCAATCAGGGAAAATAATTTCGTTTTAGAAAAATTTTCGGACCCCACCGAGAAATCCAAAATTCAGAAATTTTGAAAATTTCAGATTTTTTCATAAAATTTCAGCCAAAAAAAATTCAAATATGCAGTTCAAATTCAAGAAATCTGATTATATGAAAATGGCAAAATCTAAAAAATTTCTCGGACATCTCGGCCAAATATAAAAAAATTACCAAATTTTTTAGCCAAATTGGGCTTTTCTAGAGGGCCCGAGATAACCAGAATTCGGCGAAATTTCATCTAAAATTTTTTTCCCTGGAACCAAGCACTAGTCTTCCAGCCTGTGGAAAACAAAGCCCATGGAAAATTAGTGACTTGGGTGTGAAAGCCTAGCAACAAAAGTCCAAGTCAGCCCAAAACCAGTTGACCTAGCCCAAGGCTTGGGCTGAACCCGGTTTCACCCCTGCTTCCAGCGTCTTCAAGTACCTAACATTCAACCTCCTCCCGTAATCCATGGAACTATTGGTCGCCATTATCTTGTGGCAGAGAAAACTGGTTAATCCAATAACATACAGTGAGCATTACTGATGTTGGGTTATTAGGTAGAGATTTAGCTAGCTACTTGCTACAAAGATTAAACCATGGATCGGTTGCTACTTGCAAGCAAGTAGAAGCTCAGCTCCTGTAGTTACAGTACTCTCGTGTAGTTAGTTATATGCTTGGGGTTGTCGGAACTGTATACATTAGATTAAACCAAGTTCTGCGTAAAAGTTTATAACAATTATCCTAAGCAATCAGCAGCCAATTAACCTACCTATAGTATTCTTCACTTGAAGAGACTGGAGAATTGGAAGTCTAACCCACAATGCATGTTTTCTTTTTGCTCATTTGGTGTTGGTTTGTGGTGACCGCTCCACGGGCTTGAAGAGTCAGGCTCGACGCGGCTTCTGCACACGGAGCAATCCGACAAATACAACATGATAACTAGCATGCTTCCTCCGACATTAGTACAATCCATGTATCACCTATTTGACTATGTCTGACAATAGTCTCAATTTTTCAAAGATCGAGGACAGAAACAAATTCATGAAGCAGATCAACAGACACATTTAAGCAGATAGTCCGTGGAACTAGTACTCCGTTTATGGAGAAGATGAAAATAGAGGAAAAAAAATAAGAACTAACCAAACTTTAATTTCATCAGACTGACTAAATGCACAGGTCAACAAACTTGGCCATAAGCTCCTTGCAAACAGAGGGGCAGCTTGTCATGAGATGCTCATAACCATTGGTTGCCATGACCGCTTTCATATTCCGGGGTAAGCCGAGGAACTTGAATATCCCCTTCTTGAGCCCATGGCAATGATGCTGCTCGGCCAAGGCCAATGTGGTCGCCGCCGTCTTCACCTCGAGGCACTTGCACAGCTTGTCCTCACAGATCAACTTCAGCCTCTCCATCTCGTACCTGTCGGCCGCTACAAGCAAATGTTGAGCAATTAGTACTGCATCTTCCTCGTTTATCTCTGGCAAGTGGCAACTCGTCAGTGTATATAAAGTGAAGCAACGCCTTGAACACAGTGGCGTCCATGTCATTGATACATATGGATCTTGCAGTCTTCTCCCTCATGGAACCAAACAGCTCCGCCTTGAAGACCGGCGACCGAGCGGCGAGCACACACCGATGCGCAGCAAACGCCTCCTCACCAACCTTGAACGTGACGTCCGCCCCCTCCTCGGTCAGGAGGAGATCGCCGAGATGCCGGTGCATGTTAGACGGTGGCACCTCGACAACCGACTCCTCCACGGCCAGCTCCTCGACGCATAGGACGGTGACTGTTGTAAGGTCTTACGACCTCCCAGGACCTTTCACGACCGATTAGAGTCGTTTACGACCGGTGAGAATCAAGTACGATCGGTTCCAAGAGCTTACGACTGGTTCCGACCACCTTAATCTCTTCCGATCCTTTTTTCAACGTGGTCGTAAAGTTACTGTAGCAACTTACGACCACTCTGCGATATCGCTGCCACTGCCTTCCTTCAGCCGCTCGAGATACCGTGATCAAAGCCTTCTACGATCACGCAGTGATGCTGGCGATCACTGTTCACCGTAGTCGAACACCCTTTCGACTACGTTCACTTCCTTTCAACGTGATCGAAGTCGCTTCCGATCACGTACTAACCTTCCTCCGTAGTCGTAAGGAACACTGTTCCTTTGCCGTGGTCGTAGCGCCTCCCGACTACGCCCGCTGGAACTTCGCCGTGGTCGTAACTCCTCCCGATCACGCTTGCGGTGATCGTGAGTCCTTCCGACCACGCCTTGCACAATCACACGACAAAACAATGCTTTGTGTGTTTCCCTCTTTTTGGTATTTTCTCAATGGCTTGGTACATCGAATACATGGCTCTAAGCCTCTTTTTATACCCGGCTGTTCTACTTCAACACGGGTTCTCAACCTACTCCGACTCCGAGTCTCATACGACTTCGACTCGGTTTCTAACTTCGACTTTGAATTGCGACTGCAATTCGACTTCGATTACACCCAAATTTTTTTTACATGACTCTAAAACAAGATTATTTACAACATTCTCTCCCTAATCTTGTTTTTCGACTTCGATCATGCCAATCTTCTTCTTCATCTCTAAAAACTTTATCCGCCCCAGCGACTTTGTCAATATGTCTGCTTTCTGTTCTTCGGTTCTGATATAGTTGATATCGATCTTCCCCTCTTCGACACAATCTCGGATATAATGATATCTTGTGTCTATGTGTTTGCTTCTATCATGTAGAACCGGATTCTTGCTCAGTGAAATAGCCGATTTGTTATCAACCCTGAGCGTTACCTTCTGATTTTCTTCATCTGACAATTCACTCAATAGTCGAGCGAGCCGGACTCACGGCAAGACGCCGCGCTCACGCGATGTACTCGGCTTCACACGAAGATAATGCAACCACCTTTTGCTTCGAGATTGCCACTGATCGGACTCTCCCCAAGCACAAACATTATGCCTGCCGTGCTCTTTCGATCGTCGACATCTCCCGCCATGTCGCTATCATCAGAGTCCGTCACCGCAACGACTTTCCACCTCCTCTCTTGTACTGAATCCGAGATTCAAAGTACCTTTGATGTATCTCGGGATGTGCTTCACGGCATTCATATGCTCCCGAGTCGGTTTCTCCATGAAACGACTTACGATCCGACCGCAAACGAGATGTCCGTCGGTGTGCACCGATACCGCAGACTTCCGACAATGCTCCTATAAGTCGTGGCATCAACTGGTGATCCTGGGCCTGTTTTGCTCAACTTCAGATGATTCTCCATTGGGGTTTGACATGGATTGCATTCTTCCATACCCGACTTCTCCAGAATTTTTCGAGCATATCCCGACTGACAAAGTGTTATGCCGTTGTCGGTTTGATTTACTTCAATGCCGAGGTAGTAGCGCAGAAGTCCCAAATCGGTCATTTTGAACAGCCTCTTCATCTCTTCTTTAAACCTCATAATCTCCTTCGAACTCGATCCAGTAATGATCAAGTCGCCCACGTAAACGCCACAATCGATCTGTTTCTTCGATCTCCCTTGAGTATACCGCATGTTCGAGTTGCTTCTTCTGAACCCGAGTGCCGTTAGACTTTTGTCAAGCTTCAAATTCCATGCTCGTGGTGCTTGCTTAAGTCCGTAGAGAGCTTTGTTCAGCTTCAAGACTTTCTTGGCTTGCTTCTTGGATTGAAAACCCGGCGGTTGAGAAACATAAACTTCCTCCTCAATGTCTCCGCTCAAAACGCCGTTTTCACATCCATGTGGTGAATCTCCCATCCACCGCTTGTCGCCAATGCAAGAAGTAGTCGTATAGTCTCCATACGAGCTCTTCGGGCAAAGACTTCTTCGTAGTCGATGCCTTGTTTTTGAACATACCCTTTCGCCACAAGTCGTGCTTTGTGTTTTGCGACTTCTCCCTTGGAATCCTTCTTTACCTTGAAGACCCACTTTAAACCGATCGCTCGATGACCCTTTGGCAAATCGGTGAGTTCCCAAGTGTTGTTGTCTTCAATGGATTTCAGCTCTTCCCGCATAGCGCTTCTCCAATGTTCATCTTCCGTCGCTTCTTCATAGCTTTGGGTTCTTCTCATTGTTGTGTACAGAATGTACTCATTCATCTGATTGGCTCGGTTCGAGCATAGATCTCATCAATGCTCCTCATCTTCGCACCTCCGTCTTCTTCATCTTCAGTATCAGGTGAGGCTTCCTGATTATTCGCATCAATCGTGTTCGAGCTTTGAGGTGTGGTCAAAGCTCCTTCCTCCATTGTCGTATTGTCGGTATCGACTTCTTCAACTTCGAAAGTTATCCACTCCGATTTATCTTTCTTAATGTTCTGGTGTTCTTCCCACTCCCAATGTTTTTCTTCTTGAAAAACCACATCTCTGCTCACATGAATCTTCTTTTCGACCGGATCATAGCACCTGTATGCCTTGGTGCCTGGTTCTGAGCCAAGGTAGATCATCCGTCGGCTCCGGTCGTCTAGCTTCTTGAGATAAGTGGATGGCTTCACATGGGCTAAGCATCCGAAGACCCTTAGATGCTCGACATTGGGTTTTCTTCCCGACCACTGTTCATATGGAGTGACTCCATCCAGTGATCGTGTGGTCGCACGATTTAGCGATAGACGGCATGTCTTCATCGTCGCCCAAAACCTCCGGCGAAATCGGCTCTTCAGCAGACTTCGTGCTGTTTCGACCACGGTTCGGTTTCTTCTCTCTACGACTCCGTTTTGTTGAGGCGAGTACGGAGCCGTGAAGAATCTTGCAATGCCCTTCTCTTCACAGATTGAGTCAAACTCTTTTGCGAGAAATTCTCCTCCTCGATCAGACCTGACCGCTTTTACCCTCTTGTCGACTTCGTTTTCGGCAAGAGTAATAAACCTCCGAAAATTCAACTTTGCCTCATCCTTGCTCTTCTGCATGTACACCCACATGGCTCTGGAGTAGTCATCCACGACTAGCATGAAGTACTGGTTTCCAGCGTCGGTGCGGGGTGTGATTGGTCCGCATAAGTCGACGTGAACCAGCTCGAGTGGTTGCGAAGCTCTAAACTTCGTTTGCTGTGGGAAGCTGCTACGAGTTTGTTTCGCCACCAGACAACCTTCGCAGACTTGCTCTGGGTGGTTGATTGTCGGTAATCCGACCACCATCTCTTTTCCTGCCATCGCCCTGAGACTTTGGAAATTTATATGACCAAATCTCTCATGCCACAACCAGGCGGGATCTTTAATTGTGGTCTTCAAACACTGCTGCTTGCATGTTTCGATCTTGATCTTGTACAAACGGTTCACAGTCCGTTGTACCTTCATTAGCAGACGTTCGCTGTGGTCGAACACCTTCAGATAGTTGCCTTTGAGCTCAATTCGACAATCTTCTTCACTCAATTGTCCAAGGCTTATGATATTGTTCAAGACTCGGTATGTAATATACATCCGAGAGCTTTCTTCGACTTCCATCTTTGCATTGCATCGATTGTGCCTCTCCCTTTATCTCGAACAGAGAGCCGCTCTCGAACTGTACTTTTCCGAGCACACTCTTATTTAATTCGTAAAACATCGAGTACGTACCCGTCATGTGGTTGCTGGCTCCATTGTCGAGGTACCACTCTCCCGTCTGCTCCATCAGACATGGAAATACCTTCTCCTCGTTTAACAGAACCATTGTCGGTTCGTCTACAGTGCAGAGCGACAACAGCAGTGTCGGCTCCTTGTGTTCTGTAGTTTGTGCTAAGTTTGCTTCCTCCACCTTCTTCTTGCCCCGACAATTCGCAGCATAGTGACCATACTTCTTGCAGTTATGGCACTGGATGTGGCTCCGACATTCGGCTGCGTAGTGCCCAAACTTCTCGCACGTGTAGCACTGGACATTAGACTTGTCGGTCTGACGGTCGCCGTCTCCACGACCACCTCCTCGACCACTTCGTCCACGACCTCTCTGATCGTAGCCTCGACCTCGTCCATGAAACGCACCGCGGCCGGTCGATGTACCACGACCACGACCACGACCGCCCCTCGACGACGAGTCTCCTCGGTCTTCTTTCACGAGCAGCACTTGCTGTCCGTTGTCTTCTTGATAACTCTTTAGGAGCTGCTCATGTGCTTTGAGCGCTCCAGTTACCTCCTCAATCTTCATCTTCGAGAGGTCCTGTGAGTACATGAGTGTAGTCACGGCTGGAAGAAACTTCTCTGCATAGACTGCAAGTACTTCTTCACCGCCATCTCATCTTTCAAGTCATCGCGAGAGATTTGATCTCGCTTTTACTTCATTGAATCGACTGCAGAATTCTTCCACGGTCGACTCTTCCCCATCTTCATGGCTTCAAACTCACTTCTTAAGGTTTGAAGTCGAACTTCCTTCACTCGGTCTACTCCTTCATGCATGGTTCGCAGAGTAGTCCGCACTTCCTTCGCCGCCTCCTTGCCGACTAGCCGCGCATCATTGAATCGGGCACGCCTTGATAGATCGCTGCCATCGCCATCTTGTCGAGACGATCATCGAGGACCTTGTCCTTCTCCTTTGGTTCGACCGCACTTTGCACGCCTTGCGCGATCATGTTGACCTTCATCTTCATCGCCCGCCGGATAGTTGTCCGAATCGAGGATCGGCATCGCAGTGACACGCTCGCTTCGCGTGTCAGCCATGTTTAACCACTGCTCTGATACCAACTGTTGTAAGGTCTTACGACCTCCCAGGACCTTTCACGACCGATTAGAGTCGTTTACGACCGGTGAGAATCAAGTACGATCGGTTCCAAGAGCTTACGACTGGTTCCGACCACTTTAATCTCTTCCGATCCTTTTTTCAACGTGGTCGTAAAGTTACTGTAGCAACTTACGACCACTCTGCGATATCGCTGCCACTGCCTTCCTTCAGCCACTCGAGATACCGTGATCAAAGCCTTCTACGATCACGCAGTGATGCTGGCGATCACTGTTCACCGTAGTCGAACACCCTTTCGACTACGTTCACTTCCTTTCAACGTGATCGAAGTCGCTTCCGATCACGTACTAACCTTCCTCCGTAGTCGTAAGGAACACTGTTCCTTTGCCGTGGTCGTAGCGCCTCCCGACTACGCCCGCTGGAACTTCGCCGTGGTCGTAACTCCTCCCGATCACGCTTGCGGTGATCGTGAGTCCTTCCGACCACGCCTTGCACAATCACACGACAAAACAATGCTTTGTGTGTTTCCCTCTTTTTGGTATTTTCTCAATGGCTTGGTACATCGAATACATGGCTCTAAGCCTCTTTTTATACCCGGCTGTTCTTCTTCAACACGGGTTCTCAACCTACTCCGACTCCGAGTCTCATACGACTTCGACTCGGTTTCTAACTTCGACTTTGAATTGCGACTGCAATTCGACTTCGATTACACCCAAATTTTTTTTTCATGACTCTAAAACAAGATTATTTACAACAGTGACGTCGCACCGGATGGTGAGGCGGTCGTTCTTGAGATGATCTGATTTTTCTAGCTCCTCCCTTTTGATGAACCTCCCCCAGCCCCAGCTGCTTACATACTTGTTGAAGGTGTGCTTGCTTGTGCGGCGGTGCGACGACATCGCCTTCCGCCGCCCGCCGAGCGAGCGATCCGAACTCGACGTTGACGCCTTCGGCGGGGCTGACATGGTCGAGGTAGACGGATATGTAATCGGCATAGTTTTCCTTGCTACCGTTGGGATAATATTGTATACGCCATGTGTGACCTCCTACCTCAAAAGTGCACGAGTAGGTGCAGCTGCAGATGTCGATGGTCTCCTTGATTCGGGAGTAACCGTCGAAGTTGAGCACGTGGGAACCTTTCGCCACGGTGGCGAAAGTGGTGGACGCGGAACGTGACAGGACGGGGGCACCGTTGTCTCCGGCAGCGGCGGACGGCGAGGTCTCCATGACACGTATGGCAGGGCAGAAGCGCAGAATGCGATGAATTGAACGAGGTATTAGAATTTTTTTTAGGGAGAGGTATTAGAATTTGGCAACGAGTATACGAGAGTTGCATTTATTTAAGTTGCTTCCACACGGCTTGGTTTCGGTTAAGACTTGTGCTTCACGTCTTGTAATCGATTACTACAAATTTTTACTAACGAGTAGTTGGATTCTGATGGAAACTTACGGACGTGAGGAAACTTACCATCTATGCTAGCGACCAGGGTTTTGGTTACGGATTGCAAAAAACAAAAAACACTGCTACCCGGACCGTGCTAGCGACACAAATTCGTTTGGAGAGTTGCCTTCAGAACTCTCCGTGATTTTGATTTGCTCGCATGCCAAATAGGCCGTTCGACTCCGGCCAATTTTTACTGACCCGGCCAGATCCCACCGCCGGTCGGCTCGCCCATGCGCGCGCTGGCGCTCAGCATCGCTCGAAGCGCGCCTCGAGCCGCCGCCGACGGCCTTCACGCCTCGTCCGCTCCCACACCGCTTTTCCGAGCTGCGAAGTGCGGATGGCTCGCCGGGCCTAGGCGCCGCCACCGCTCTGCGCCGCTGCAGATCTCGCCGACGCCACGCCGTCGCAGGGCTGCTGGTGCCTCACCCAGGCTCCGCCGCCGCCGCTTCTCTAGTCTCTACACGCCGTCGCTCGCCTCCTGCGACGCCCCGCCACGCCAACCACGTGGTGCGCTCGTGCTCCGATGCACGTCGTGCGCGCCCGCCTCGCCGCGTGCTGACCACGCCGGGCGTCAACGGCATCTCGCCGAGCCACCTCCACCTCGCTCAGTCGGCCGCACCGCTTGGCCATGTGCCTCGCCGCTGAGAACGCCATGCTGTGGCTGCGTGGGCCTCGTTGTGCGTTCGCCCTCGCAAAGGCAGAGCCGCACGCCACTGCTGGAACTCGCAATCCCGACGTGAAGGGCCGCTGCTCCTCCTTCCCTCGCTTTCTCAATTTGCTCAAAAGACCATGCATGTGCCAAGAACTTGGATGGATGGAATGCCTTGGTGATGGGGAATGCGATGGTGTGACATGCAGATGCAGGGCTAGATTCTTCAAAAACGGATGGGATTTGGAGGAGAAGGCACGAGGCTTTGCTTCTTGCTGGGAAGAAATGGCAAGAGTAAAGTCCATTACCGGTCCTTAAACTTTTTATGCTGTGTCATCTCGGTCTATAGACTTTCAAAGTGTGTCATCCCGGTTCTTAAACTTTCAAAGTGTGGCAATTTCTTTTGAAAGTCTATGGACCAGGATGACACAGCATAAAAAGTTCACTGCTACAACTACATAGGATATTGCCACACTTTGAAAGTTTAAGGACCAGGATGACACACTTTAAAAGTCTATGGACCGGAATGACACAGTATAAAAAGTTTAAGGACCGGTAATGGACTTTACTCAAATGGCAATAAGGAGGGGAAGAACAGAGGGCACAGGGCTTTTCGTCTCCTGCCCTCGTCCTTTCTTTCTTTTTTATTTGGGCAAGATTAGTGACTGGAGGAGAGCGGCTGTGGAGGTTAAGGTGTGATTTGTTTTGGTTGTTGGGTTCAAAGTGCAAAATTTTGTGTTGGTAGTAAATATGGTAAATGTTTGAACAATTGTGTAAAATAAAATGGTTGCAACTGCAGTGAAGTTCATGTCAGATAATTGCCTTAGGCTCAGTTACTTGTCAAATTTGCTCTAGAAATTTGTGGTGTTACACTTCCCCAACTTCCTCGTCTTATTTGTTTGAAGGAAGTGAAGTACTCTGGCTAGAAATTTATTGATAAGTGTTGGTGTTCTTGATTTGTTGGTTAATTAATCTTTTCTTATTTGGCTAGCTTCATGTATATGTTACTCTTTAATTTCTTGGGTAAAACATTTTTAGTTCCATCTTTGCTAATTGATCAATGTTCTGAATTGTATTGAACACAAAGCATCAATATTTCGTATTCGTTGAAGTAATGAAAATACACCGAAAAGATAACAGTTCCGGATGCAACGCGTCAGGTTACCATTATAATTCAGAGGTATAGTGGTGTGCAAAGAGTAGTAGTGCTCTGTTTAATTTTTCTGAGCTAAAGAGGACAGAGAACCATGTGACAAAGTGACAAGTGAGTTATTCTGATTTCTGAAGCATCATACTTCATTATAAGATATGCTTTCTTTCTCCTATAAATAGTACATGTAACGAGTGAAGGCCAGCTGAAATATCTGTCTCCTGTAATCCAAGACTTGATTTTTTTGGAGACAAACACCATGGATGGGATAGTAGCCACTGAACAACTAGCAAGAACAATGAGTCGCATGCTATCTTGCATGCTTGTAGGTTTAGGAGTCACCAGGACCGTATCATGTACAACATCCCTAAAGGTATGCATCTACTCCTTTTAATCTTGCAACCTGGTATACATTCTTCATTATTGAGAAGAGAAAATAAAATGCTAACAACTGTCTAAACTTGGACTTAAAGCTTTTATCAAGTGTCCTTTGTAAGTCGTCATTGTTGATTTGTTGTGCTCGCTTGGATGGATGCCACTCCAGACATCAAAGTTAGACAGGATCTCTGTCATGCGCTTGCATTCTCCTTTAATGGATCTCTCTTTGTTGTTTGCATTTTCTTTTGGTCTGATTGAGATAAAGAGTTGATCAGTACATTACTGTTCGTCTTGCTTCTACTCTAGTGTCCATACTTAGACATCGTTGCCTATCTTTTTCTTGCCTTCTATTTTTTCCGAATGCACTGTTTGAGTGGTTACATAATATATAAGAAAACTTTGGCATTGAAAACATATTATAGTACAACAACTATACAGTTTTTAGGCACAACACATAATATGGTTTCCAAAATTAGGGTTCTAGAATATTATTGTGTTTTCTAATAAAAAAATATGATTACTCCCCTTGCAATTGACAAGATGATCTTCTTTGCCAGTGATGAAAAATCCAAGTTAATATATCGAACAGTAGGTGTAGGCTATATGTCTTCGATGAAACTAACAAACGCAACGCATTGAACCATACATTAGGCCAGATTGTGGTGCCATGGTGACGTGCTTCGTCTCATGGTTGTGATGCAGTGTCTCTTCCGAGCTGATGCATTGTGCACGTTAACCATGACGCTTCTTCTCCTCCTCCTCCAAAGTTGTTTTATTTCTGAAGGCGTCACGTTAACCATGACGGTTCTTTTTCTCCTCCTCCAAAGTGGTTTTTTTTCCTGAAGGCGTGAGGCTCGAAGTCTAACTACTACTTGGTGCTTTAGCTGCACGAGAGCTTTGCATGCAAATACAATCTTTGTTAGATGCAATAAATTCATTCGTGTATATGCTATATGGAAACGATCTGCCTATCTCTACTTTACATCATTTTTTTCGTTTTCTAAGTCTAAGTTAACGCAAGAAGAGAATGCGGCATTGCTGAAGTAAAACTAAAAAAGTGCTCTAAAAAATTAATAAAACCAATAAACTAGTACATAGGGATGGCATGATTTGCATCCATGTAAAATTGTTCTAATACTTCAAAATAACCCAGAATTGAGCTTGTTTGGAATAACACACTGAAATGGTTTCTAAGAAGAGTATAGAAGATCATGCCTACAAATGATAAACCGCAACCCTTGAAACACCGACAGAACCAAAATGACCTTGAGGATACCAACAGAATTGAGAGTGAGGATGCAAATACAAGCAGCAACGTCAAGTAAGACCTTTGCGGGGTCTAAGATTCTTGAGTGATTTCGCCAACCTTGTATCCAGCAAAATCTTGTATCGGCCACCACGACTACCCCTGAATTCCGACAGGAAGCAATGAACTCAAAGCCCATCTTCTTTAGCTTGCAGCACTGATGCTACTCCAACAGCGCCAACGTGGTCAACACCGTGTGCCTACGCCGATATGGTTGCACCATTTTTTCATAAGAAGAAAGGCTCGGAAAAATTATACACAATATTTTTCACGAAAATGCAGTCTGTGTCTGCTGCTCATTAAATTATGTGCTGAGGAAGAAAAGAACCATGTGCCAAGTGACAGCTGTCATAGGTGTAGGGCACCACTTCATGGTTGGAACAAAGTACCAAGATGAAGATGGTGGCCTACAGGCCCAAATATGAACCCCTTTGCACCCCCAACGAAACTTACGAAGAGTACCAACAGCATGGGCGAGCCCAATCGGGACTCCCCTTTGTCCATAACGAAGGGGTGCCGCAGCATGCCAAAACTCGCCCACGATAGAATGGTTTATACCCTAGGTGTGCGAAGGGGATCTACCAGGCAAAGCCTTTACACCATGTGAGGGGGGTTAGCCCCACCGGAAGACTGGAAGGGCAATGTGGTGAACTCAGTGATGGAGACGAGGTGCCCGATCTTTCGATGAGATTGATAACTATCGATTTCGGTGGAGATGTCCCTCACGATCCGACTACAATCGTATGACGACGCTTGCGCCTTAGCAATCGCTGAACCAACTCCGAGATGTTATTGATCTAGCTGGAAGCGCGATCAACCTGAACACGAAGTTCAATCCCTGCGAGCAATCGAAGAACTAGCAAGAATAAGATGTAGGCAATCTGGTATTGCGAATAATATTGAAGCATAGATGAAAACAAAGTTGGGATCCTGAAAAGCTATCTTGACAGGTGGTCGTCCGACACAACTGAAGAACAGAAGTTTGCACAATGGCTAAACCTAAACTCAACGAAATCCAAGTCCTACCAAGGGAGGCAGCGGCTTCTATATAGGGAGAACGACCAGGGGTGGCGTCCAAGTGCACGCCCTAGGGTTACAAGGCCCATGGGCCCAAGTGGTGGTGGCGCAGCACCCTTTTTGACTCGGACTCAGAAACCGATGTGGACTCTTTTGATAATTGCGGCCGGGTCAGATGGAATTTGAAGATGAGGTTGGATCCGTTGGAAAGTAAACTTCATAAGCTTTCCATGAAGTACAAGAACGTCCCAAACGGAGTCCGTATGAGGAAGTTATGCCCGTTTGAACTTGGTACCATCGCAGTAGTCCGAATCTGATTCCAGAACGTGTCCAACTCGAATTTGTGCTTGGCTTGGTCCCAAAGTGACGTGGTGACCTCCATTATTCCTTCCATGCATGTCCATGACTCCATGTCCCTTTCCTTCATCCTTTCCCAAGTTCCTAAGCACAATTAAATCAATTGCATTAGGTAGCGGTCTATTCTCGGTAACATGTGAACCTAGGAATGAGTTCACCTGGTAATTAAGTTGACGAGCACGAGCTCGAGTAAGTGGTCCTTGCAACACATGCTGTGGATGAGTTGTATCCATAGAAGGGATGTCCTCATCACTCAGTCCACAATGGTCCACCGTGAGCTAAAGTCGAGTACAAAGCGGGGAAAGACTTTAATGCTCCTACTGTTATAGGAGAATACTAGGGGTAGCATAGTAATCTCTCTACTCTTCTCATGTAACAATATAAATAGATCCTCCTGGTCACAATGTAGAGGGGGAAAAACTTTCATACGCCATAATACATACACTTTTCATTCACCTTATCCCTTTTCGAGGACCCCATAGTCCCTACCTGTGGGACTCAGGAAAATTCAATTTTTAAACCCTATATGTATACCCGTGCTAGCCCTATGATTAGTAAATAGCACGGATAAAATGAAATAGAGTAGCACATAGTACTTATTGTTAATATAGGCCTACTTGGCCAAAGTATACACAAGTGGTCTAGCAGCCAAATTGAACACTTTAGATAGTTTTTGCAGTGGAAGTGAAACGATAATATAAACAAAAGGGGCCCTCGTAGTATGCCACATTCCTATGGGCAACGGACTAGGGTTAAAGCCCTAGATTTCAACACCATCAGCGTCAAACCCTATGGCATAACCATAGTCTGCTGAGGGGTTTTCATCCTCTTGCTCCGGCATGTGTTCAACAAGCAATGGTTATTACAAAATGTACTACGTAAGGCTTTAAGCATGGTTATTATACATACAAGGTTGTCCCGTTGTCAATCTTGTGCTCATTGTAGTATAAATAAAGGAGGGCAAATGTGTGATACCCATGAGGAGGGAGTGGGCTGACTTCGGTCTAGCCCACTCCATTCCTCACATAAGGAGGCATACCAGGGGGCATCCTTATTCCCTCTATTGCAGCCGATTCCCCCAGCTGCCCCCCTCTCAGTGCCTCTCCCACTGTTGTTGCTGCTGCTGCTGCCGCACCACCGCCTCCATTCGCCAGTGCGCTATTGTAGACAGCCGTCGTTGCCCTGCTACCACACCTCCCTCATGGTTATCGAGTGCCACCCCTAACATGTGCCACCATCGCCCAGCGCCGCTGTTTCCTCACCCATGCCTCACCTTCCCCATACCCTGCTGTTGTCGTCGCTCCACCCCGCGGCTCACCGTCGCACCCCTTGCTTCACTCGGTTGCGCATCATTGCCGCTCTTCCGGCTGCACGCCACGCAAAGAGGGAGCCAGGGAGAGCTGGGAGCCGGCCCAGAGTTGAGGAGGGCTGGCCAACCGAGGAAAGAGCAAGGAGTGGCCGACCGGTGGGGAAGAGGAAGAGAAGAAGAGGGAGTCGGCCGTAAAGAAGAGTAGAGGAAGAAAGAAAAGAGAAGGAGGGAGCCGGCCGCATGAGGAAATAAAAAGAAGAGAGGAGGAAAAGAAAAGGAAGGAAAAAGAAGGAAGGAAAAGAGGGGGAAAAAGAGAAGGGAAGTCCGACCCGCCGCCTGATCTGTTAGATCCAACCAAGGAAAGAAAGGTAGTGCCCCAATATAGTCGTTCAGGCTAGGGTAACACTTTGAAAACCCCCTTCCTTGCTTATTCATCGATTCTTGTAGAAGCTAGGATGTCAACTACTAGGATTGATTTGTGTAGCCATTAAAATGTCATTTATTAGGATGGATGCTTGGATGGTGAATTAAAGTATTGGAGTAATAGTAGCAACCAGCAAGATTACCTAGTAGATGATAAATTAAAGAAAGGAATAATTAGTTAACTAATTGAAGAGAGAATGAGAGAGATTAGAGAAGAGAAAAGGTAGATGGTTTATCTATTCAGCCCAATAGTGAGTAAGGCGAGGTTAAGCGTGTAGAATTCAATCCGCGAGTATAATTGACAAAATCGCTAAATTCTTGGGTTAGTTGGGCACCGGGACAGCGGAAAGGAGTCCGATGAGAGAGGACTGGGCTGTGTTGAGTTGGCGCATAAGAGTGATGTCGTTTACTCGTATGTGTATGTATTGCATTAGCGATGAATTGAAATGGGTAATATTTGTTCAAGTGGAGGTTCAGGATCCGTGCCGCCCACACATCACTCATGAGTCTTGAACATGCAAGTGCATGGTAAAGCGGTAAATTCGGGTAGTGATTGCTATTAAATGAATATTGATGCACTACCTACCATGCTATCGTGAGTTGATTATTTCTGTCTGCATATTGATATAATGATGAATGGTGAGTAATGGTACATGAGATGGATTATTGATGCCGATATGTTGCCGAATAATGGTTATTGAAAACATGCCATGTTGATATGCTTAATTGGAGAAGTTGTATTGCATGCATCATGTCATGGAAATAGATGTCCTGTGTGGTATCTATGGTCCCCTTTGTGTGGACACTCCATGAGAGTGGAGACTGAGGTCCCCATATAAAAAAGGATGGGCTATTGAGGTCCTCGTATGAAAAAGGATGGGCTATTGAGATCCCCGCATGAAAAAGGGCGGGTCTGGATAAGCATCAACGGGTGCTCACTTCACTATACCAGTATAGGCTAAAGAAATAAGAGATATGTCCATTCACAATTGCATTGTGACAAAGAAAATGTGCAAATGCATAATGAATGGTGGATGAAAAATTGAGAGAGAATAAATGGAAATGAGTGGTTTCAATTTGATTCTCTCTACTAGCTTTGAAGGTTTATTTGAGCAGAGTTGAATGGGTCCATCTGATGTGAGCTGCATTTATTTGTGTGTGGGCTCTTCTCAGCTGATGCTTGCAAACTGCAGTGCTATTGCAAAGTTGAATGGGTCCATCTGACGTGACCTGAATACAGATGGCAGCCACATGACTACTGGTTATGGAGGGCAAGACCTTTCTTAATTCATCCTGTGAGCATCAACCAAACAAGAACAAATACAAAATCAAACATTACTTGCAGCCCAAACCAAACCATAATTTCCACAATCACAACTGCACAATCAAACATTATTGAGCTCCTCGTATGAAAAAGGACGGGCTATTAAGATCCCCGCATGAAAAAGGGCGTGGCCTAGGTGAGCATCTACGGGTGCTCACTTCACTATACCGATATAGGTTAAAGAAATAAGAGAGATGTGCATACGCAATTGCATTGTGACAAAAAAAAAGTGCAAATGCATAATGAATGGTGGATGAAAAATTGTGAGAGAATAAATGGAAATGAGTGGTTAATGAAGCTATGATAAATATTGAACGATACGTGTATCTGTTGTTTATTGTTTTACTATGTACTTGCTGAGTCTTGGACTCACGCTTTTTTGTTGACTATTTTAGGTGATCTTGATTGATGGCATGCACAGGATGGGAGTAGACCCCTTTTGCACCGCACTTATTAAATATCAATTTGCCTAGTAACTTAGCGTTCATGTTAAACTGTTATTAAGTTGCTTAGTTAAATCTTGGTTCAAGGCTATTTTCGGAAGTTTGCAGGTATGCTAGAATGTGGTTTGTCCCCTTTGCTTAAAATGGAGAGTGAGGTTCTCCTGTCAATGCTAATTCCAAATGTGGTTCATCACTTTGTTTAGTATGATCTCACACTGTGGTTGTGAGCCATCTTGGCTGTGGAGCCCTAAGGCTTGATTATGTTATGTTTATCTGTGATTTGAAATCAGTAGTTACAGTTATATATGATATGGCACTGGTTATCCTATTATGATTTGATTTATATGTGTTGATTGCTCTCTGTTTGTAGTTGTATAAATAGAGGAGGTGCTGTTGAATTTTTTTAGTAGCAGCATCTATTTGAGATGGTAAGTGGCTGTAGTGGTAGCATCCTAGGCTCGGAGGAGGGCCAGGGTGTTACAAAATGCCACTTACTGTGAACAGGAACATGACTAGGCTGTTGCTGGCCAGTACCTGCAAATGAACAATCCCATCAGATAAACGAAGATTAGTATGTATGCTTTTATTATGACTGGTGTATGGAATGTAATATATTTGTGAATTCTGGTAAAATCAGATATACAATATAAGGACAAATATACAACAAATAGCATAAATGGTGATTCTAGTGATGATTCCTAACTAGCCTATATTATAGAACAAACAACAATCCTAAGCGTCCTTGTCAGTATACACTTGATTCCAACAGGTGCACCAAGAACAATCGCGCCAAATGCATTTAGGAATGCTCCTGCCAGACAGCAGTGTGTATCATAAGAATGAGGAAATGAAAGGGAGAAAGATAAGCAGATCATAAATATCCCAACTTGTGTGACTGTTATTCCAAAATAGTAAATCGGCTTATATTACTAAGTAGTGAGAACTGGATACTGAATCAGATATCCAGCATTAAGCTCTATCTTTTTATTCGTTTTGGTAATGCATTCAGCATGGATTAATGATGCGTGCAATCCTAAGAGTTATATAGACCAAAGAGCAAACGCAGCAAGAAGAGAACCCCACGCACGGGCAAGCCAAGCAATCCTCGCGCAGCCGCCTTAAGAAAATGCAATTAAAGAGACCCAATCACCCCATCACTGGACCGAAGATAACCTTAGCATCAAAATCGGAAGAAACAGCTGATCGCACCGAGCAGTGTTTGGGATCTCGCGCGGAGCAAACTGAACACCGCGATGACAAGCGGCGCTTCACATACCTAGAGAAAAGCATAGCCCGGGTCAGAAGATAGAAGAGGAAAGGGAGGAGAAGATACGTGGGAGGCGGCGCTGAGGTGAGTAGAGGAGGGAAGGGATCGTACCACGAGGAGGTGGAGTCCAAGTGCGGGGTCGGTCGGAGACGAGGGCGCCGCAGCCAGCGAGGGAGGGGGCGGTAGCGAGGCCTGCCAAGCAGAGCGCATGGGAGGCCGCAGCGGTAAAGGCACTGTTCTGGGTGGCCTTCGCGCCCCATGGCAGGGCCATGCCTAAGGAATCTACCGGCTGGGCACGACGGCGGCACGGGCGTCTTTCCGGCGATGGCAATGTGGCTTATGGCCGTATGGGTTGGGAGGCGGAGCAACAGCCAGTGAGACAGAGGAGGCGGTGGCGGCCGCCACCGTGCCAGGCCGGGCTGAGCGTCCGATGGGCCAATATTGTAGGCCGGACAAGGCCCTTCATCTGTACCATGCCAGTATGGCCTACCAAATGGCAGCCTACCATATGATGGGCCTATGTCGTGCTTGGACCGAACTGGCACGAAAAAGCCCGGCTTGATCTCTGCCCCCCTTCCACCCAGGCGGTGGTCCGCCACACGGCTATGCGTTTGTGAGGTCTTGTTGAAGACTAGCGTTCCGCTTCAGCCATAGCTTTCTTGCTGTAAGAATTACTATGGAATTAAGGCCCGCAACACATTTCCTTGTATTGAAAACCACCAGTCCTGAAAACTGCTCTCAGTTGTTGGCATCAAACTCCGCTGATCAATCTCCTCTCATGTCCCAACTTTGCACGTGCACCCGCGCACACGGAGGGCGAGGTTGGCCACACCTAAAAATGTAATGTTGCAAGAAAGGTTATTTATTATTTTGAAGTCTCATTTCAGTCACTCCAAAAGAATGAAAAGAAAATATGTATCCCATCGTCCTGCCGATAGAAACTTTACGCTGCCACCTGTCCATCTTCTAGGTGTGCACCTGGTGCCTCTCAATCCTGCAATGCCATGAGCACTGAGCGAAGACTTCGGTGTCACCGGAAATCCAATTGATACAGTAGGATTCAGTGTGGCACAACATTGCCGATCACTACTAAAGCTAAAGCTCGCATGCTTGGCAATAAGAAGACTGAAGACCTCGGTGAGGCACCAAACGCGTGGATGTTTCAATTTGATTCTCTCTACTAGCTTTGAAGGTTTATTTGAGCAGAGTTGAATGGGTCCATCTGATGTGAGCTGCATTTATTTGTGTGTGGGCTCTTCTCAGCTGATGCTTGCAAACTGCAGTTGCTTTGAAGGTTTATTTGAGCAAAATGAAGACAGATGCGGTTCTAACCGGTGCAATAAATGTCTAGCGGCATTATCACAGACAGTTTTTTTATTACAAATCGTCTGTGATAAATCTAAGATTATCACAGACGTGTTTTAATACAAACCATCTGTGATAAGCTGATTATCACAGACGGTTTTTAATACAAAACCGTATGTGATAATTCCAGATTATTATAGACGGTTTTTAATAAAAACCGTCTATGATACTGAAATATCACAGACGGTTCATCGGTAAGAACCATCTGTGATACTCATTTTCTCCGACGCCATCAACACATACGGTGTCCAAATTAAAACCGTCTGTGTTAATGTCAGTCACAGACGATTTTGTCAAACTATCTGTGATTTGACATCTAGTATAAGGCTTTCTGTGTAGTCGTGAACGTTGTAAAATCCTAGGCACTCGCCTAGTTGGTCAAGGCAAGGCGAGCCTCCACAGCGATGCCTTTGCGACTCCATGACAACTATGCATGCATCAGACATTTGAGAGTGTTTCTAGGGTTATTCAGAAAGGTGCTGATTCCAGGACTTATGTCTCGGCTCACATTCTCATTAGCCCGATACTCGGCTCTTCTATGTTTCAGTTTCGTTGCTAATGTAACTTGCAAATATCTTCTGTCGTAACTGGAAACATGGGCATTACTTTTCTATCTGGAGCTTGATTGGTGCTTATCCAAAGTTAGATGCATTGATATGTTAATTTTGTACGCAATTTTTTTATTAGTAGTATTTAATATTTCGGAAATAAAAAATGTAGGAAATGTGACCTAGAAATAGAAAAGTAGGAAGGACGCTCTCGCCAACCACGTCCCTCTCCGGAACGACGCCCACCTTATGACCGGCCGGATCAAAACTGGTCCCTCTTCACGCATCCCATACCAGTTCGAGTTTCTTTTTTCCCTATCTCTGTCCGCAAGTAGATTCTTCTTGATTTTTTTGCCTGTTTTTATTTGATCCCATGGCCCATCTTCAGAATTTTTTTGTACGGATAATCCATTTTTTATTCGAAATAACAGAAACATACCCGCAGAATTTTTTTTTTTTACAAAAATAGGCTCAAGTCGCCCAATGGTTGGGCGACTGGAGCCTTTCGCCTAACCCAGCAGCGACAACTGGAAAATCTCCCAACCGTTGGGCGATTAATTGCAGTCGCCCTCCCATTGGGTGACTTTCATGTAGTCGCCCTTCCATTGGGCGACTTTCATGCAGTCGCCCAATGGTTGGGTGACTGCACTCAGGCCCCCGTGAATGTTTTAAATTTTATCAATTTTGTAGTTTTAAACTGGTAAAAAATCTGCTGGAGTTGTAATAAAAGTTTATGTTCATTGTATATTGTAGGTGTGTAAAAAATTTTGAGAAATTTTTTTTAGGAACGATTGACCATAGAACGATCGGTACATACGATGTTAAGTGATATTTTGATGTTACTGAGAATTCGTATCTCTGGGCTAGGATTGGGTTGAGGAGGATCGACAGACCCAGCGGTCAGATTATCATAGATAGTCTTACATACAAACCGTCTGTAATATTCTCTATCACAAGTTTTATATACCGATGCAATATAAACAACTAGTCTCAAAAGATAAAATAGCAAAGTTTTATATGGCTTATATATACTCATTTGAAAGGTTTCAATGAGATCTACAACTTTTCAGTTGAAGCAAAATCCAAATTCCAAAGGGAAGACCAAGAGAAAGGGCAAAAACAGAAACCAAAAACTTACAACGCAGGTTTAGGTCCAAAGATAGCCGATTTTCGGGGTCTTGGAAAGCAACTGGCGCAAGTGGGTCATTATTTTTGGATCGGGTTTGTCGTTAGCTTTCCAACGAGTACAAGAACGTCGAAAACGAACACCGTATGCAAAAGTTATGCCCGTTTTACTGAAGGTGTGTCGGAAACGGACTCGAATTCGTTTCGGCCTCAATTGAAACTGCTATAACTTTTGATCCCGTGGTCAAAATTTCTCAAAATTCTTTCTGGAGGCTTTTGGATGTATGAAGAATAGCTCCACCAATTTTCACTATTTGTGGCGAAGGTTTGATGTACTTTCCAAATTTCGGCATAGATGGACTCTTTCCTCTCTTTTATTATAACTCCAGCATATATTTTATCAGTTTAAAACTACAAATTTGACAAAATTTAAAACATTCACGGGGGCCTGAGTGCAATCGCCCAACCATTGGGCGACTGCATGAAGGTTGCCTAATGGGAGGGCGACTGCATGAAAGTCGCCCAATGGGAGGGCGATTGCAATTAATCGCCCAATGGTTGGGAGATTTTTCAGTTGTCGTTGCTGGGTTGGGCGAAAGGCTCCAGTCGCCCAACCATTGGGCGACTTGAGCCTATTTTTGTAAAAAAAAATTCTGCAGGTATATTTTTATATTTTCAAATAAAAAATGGATTATCCGTACAAAAAATTCCCATCAGCTAGGCCAATAATTGGTTATAAGTTGACCATGGATAAATAAACAAAACCCACAAGCAGCTAGGCCAATAATTGGTTATACGTTGACCATGGATAAATAAACAAAACCCACAAGCAGCTCACGTCTTGCAACGTAACTATCATCTCGCCTACAGGTAGGTGAAAATTATTCGTCTCAGGCCGCCAGCTCCATTAATGCCAATATTCTCTAGTGCCGACCGGCCCAATGGATGATGCCATCCACCAAGTCTAACTGAACAAACACAATAATCCACCATATAAAAGCACATTAAACAAGTAGCTCACATTATCCCAATTTTTGGATACTTTTGTGTTGACTATGAGGCATCCATAACAAATCATTGAAACGATCATTGTTAGCCATTTTATCAACCTGCAAAGAATGTTCACTATCAGTAAGTTTCGTCATCAGCTGTATTTAAAATGAGCAATTTAGTTGGTAAACTACTTTGATGATACAAATTATCAAGCTTCAATAAACTACCTGTTGTACACTAAAATTTCCAGAATTCATTCACATTTCTTCAATTTGTATACAAAATGACACCTGATCGGAGCTCGATATAACACCTTTGAATTGGTATACACAATAGTTTTTTTTAAAAAAACTCTCAGTTCTTCATATTTGGAACAGTAAACACCATTCTCAAGTACCTTGATCGAGATGTCCTTCGATCAAGGAAATACAAACACGCAACACTCTAATCACAAAGTAATAAAATACAAAAGAGGCTATACTGGACGGCTATATCACAGACGGTTCATATGGATCACTGTGTCTTTTACTTGGCATAAGGGTCTTGCCCTTATATTTTACACCAATTCAAACCAATCTCCATTCTAGGGTAAAGCAGTGGGCTAAGTCCGCCACACGGATCCCCACAACCTCGTCACCCTAGGTCCCAATCTTTTCAAATTCTACAGGCCCACGGCCAAAGTCACTTAGTAGTGTAATATGTTGAATGAAATGATATATGAATATTTATACAATATTTTAATAATTACTAAGGTTGTCAAGGTGAATGTGGTCATCAAAGTAAACAGGGCTTTTATCAGTAGTAGGATTTATCTAGTTAGCATGTCATTCTAAACATTTATTTTAAGCAAATATCATTTCACAGCTATCAATAATGAAAATACATTAAGTAAATAATGTAAATTTCATGGGATTCAATATGATCAAAAACATGTGACTTGCCTTATTTTTGTTGCTCTTGATCTTCATGACCAGCTTCAAACTTACTTCATTTGCCTTTGCTGTCCTTCAATTGACCAACTCGCTTGGTCCGTTCACTAGAGTAGAAAACGTGGTCAAATAGGTTCCTGCTTTACGAGATACAAGCTGGGAACAAAATGCAATTAAAAATAAGAAAGAACATAAAAAATGGGTTGGGTGGGGTGATTGGAGTTTAACGATGCTTGGGTGGTCGACAGGGCTAAAATTGGATTAGATAAGTTTAGGACGATCGACTGGGTAATATATGTGTTAGACCAATTTTTGGAAATAGAAGATAGACATTTAGAAATGGATGGTTGATCTTTGAATTGGATGAATTTGGGTTTTATCGAGATTTAAGTTGGCAACATGGATAAATTTAAATTTATTTGGAGATGAATATGATGGAAGGGTGAAATTTAAATTAATAAAATTTGAATTTGAAGGAATAGAGGTCAAATTTGAATTCAGGATATTAAACTGGTCAAAATGGTGTATTTTTGGAATTGTTGGGATTTGTGGGATTTTTCTGGGATATTTAGGAATTTTTCTGGATTTTCTAAAATGGAATGAACAGTGTTGGGCTCGGCCTGTGAACAGTGCGGCCCGGCCAATAATTGGTTATACGTTGACCATGGATAAATAAACAAAACCCACAAGCAGCTAGGCCAATAATTGGTTATACGTTGACCATGGATAAATAAACAAAACCCACAAGCAGCTCACGTCTTGCAACGTAACTACCATCTCGCCTACAGGTAGGTGAAAATTATTCGTCTCAGGCCGCCAGCTCCATTAATGCCAATATTCTCTAGTGCCGACCGGCCCAATGGATGATGCCATCCACCAAGTCTAACTGAACAAACACAATAATCCACCATATAAAAGCACATTAAACAAGTAGCTCACATTATCCCAATTTTTGGATACTTTTGTGTTGATTATGAGGCATCCATAACAAATCACTGAAGCGATCATTGTTAGCCATTTTATCAACCTGCAAAGAACGTTCATTATCAGCAAGTTTTGTCATCAGTTGCATTTAAAATGAGCAATTTAGTTGGTAAACTACTTTGATGGCACAAATTATCAAGCTTCAATAAAACTACCTGTTGTACACAAAAATTCTAGAATTCATTCACATTTCTTGAATTTGTATACAAAATGACCCCTGATTGGAGCTCAATATAACAGCTTTGAATTTGTATACACAATAGTTTTCTTTTTAAAAAAACATTCTCAGTTCTTCATATTTGGAACACTAAACACCATCTCAAGTACCTTAATCGAGATGTCCTTCGATCAAGGAAATACAAACACACAACACTCTAATCCCCAAGTAATAAAATTATCATCCAGTTCGCTTACTGTCTTTCTCTGCAGCAGAGAGGACAAACAAGAACAGGCACAAGTTGGAGTGGTAATTAGAGCCCCATGTGCACTGTACTACGTAGCTAGGACGTGAGGAATCATTATTATTAGCCAGATCTGCCTCAAAGTTGCCGTTTGACTGCAGCCTTCTGCTGGCATGCGTGAGTTGACGTCTGGGAACTGTTTATATAAATACTATTAAAATTATTTTTTAAAAAAATTTGTTTTTATATGTTTATTCTTATAAATCTACCTTTCTTTTTGAGTTCGACAGCCACGATAGATAACACGTATTACCTGCTACACTAAAGAAGCTCGGTAGGTGCTACCTATAGAAGTCAACTTAAGTCACACAACCCACACAAGTCACGAGTTCAAACCCGAAAAATTATAGTGAAAAACCCACACAAATAATGCACCCCAACCTCAATAGTAGGAATCGAACTTTATTTTTCAGATAGAGACACAAGGTGCCTCCCCGTTAGCCTATCATACTATTGGCCAAAACAAAAAAATTTAACTATACTCTTCCCGCAATAAGAAGAATTTGTGATCGACTAGCGTTTCATTGACTAGGGTTTGTACATTTTTTTTCAGGTGCTTTGATTGACTAGGGTTTATCCTGGAGAGTTGTCCCATGTATGGCAAGATTTTCAATCATTTAAGGCAAATTGCAGAGTTGATTGGAAATATGCAGACAACTTGTACTGAAATTTTGGCTATGTGTAATTTTGCCCAATTTGATTCATAAATTTGTACAAATAGGTCCATCTGTAGTGCGGCATCTTGCCTTGCAGAATGATTGACAAGAACTTGCAAAGATGATTTATGTGTAGATTTCTTTATGTGCCTCCATGCACAAAATCTGTGTGTAGTTTTGTACCTTCACGAACAATCAGTCAAAACAATTGTGCAGTTTTGTGTCTTCCTAATTGATGCTTATCAATCGGCTAGGCCAAAATAATTGAAATTTTGTGGTAAATTCCTCCCTCTTTTTTTTTCCTTCAAAACTTACATTTCTTATACAAATACAAAGAAGACACAGATATAAATGAAGTGGTATAACTAGAAGTCATATGATCTACTTGCTTTCAATCCTCCCTCTTATGGTTTTTCTAGCCACCCTATTAGCCAAAGTCAAAGGTAGCTTCAGATTCTTAGAGAATCAAGAGTAGAATTTAGAAAATGAGAATATGAAACTCTATATTATGCATTGTGCTTATACATAATCCATTATCATGTAAAAGACATTTCAATTAAAATATAAATATTTAAATTCTAAACCACAATTAGAATGGATATTTAAACATGATATTTAAATTCTAAACCACAGTTAGGAGTGGGTGAGATGGGGGTTGCGTGCGGTGCTCTTGGATCGAATCAGTACGATAATTTGACCCACTTCCCTGGCTAAGAACCCAGTACAGTTCATTAGATTTAATCATCTACATCTGTGCTTAATATTAACAACGGCAAGTTGGGAGTGCTAATTCGTGCCCCATGTGCACTGCACTCCGTAGCTAGCTGTAAAAAAGTATTTTTTTTTCCCCCTCCACAATTTATCTACTGGAAACACAGAGGATCGAGCCTGCCTTAATTACTTCCAGGCTGGCTAGCACGCGAGGTATCATTAGCCAGATCTGCCTCAAAGTTGCCGTTTGACTGCAGCCATCTGCGGGCATGCGTGAGTTGGCGTCCTCGGACTGTTCATATAAATAGGATGGTAACTATTTTTATTATAAATTTGGTCAATAAACATCTATTTTTTGTAAATCTAGTTCTCTTTCTAAACTTAGCAGTCACTACAGGTGACATATGTCACCTGTCATATTTCAGGAGCTCGGTAGATGCTACTGAGCTACAAGAATCAACTTTAATCACACAATCCACACAAGTCACGAGTTCAAATCCAGATAAATCTTAGTGAAAAATTCACACAAATATTGCACCCCAATTATAATAGTAAAAACCAAACTCTAGTTATCAGCTAAAGAGATAAAGTGCCTCACTGTTAGTCTATCCTACTATTTGCCAAAATAATAGTATACATCCTTCAAACTATATGCTCATACGTAATCCATTATCATGTAAAAGACATTTCAATTAAAATAAAATATTTAAACTCTAAACCACAATTATAATTTAAACATGATATTTAAATTTTAAACCACAATTAGGAGTGGGTGAGATGGGCTTGTATGCGGTGCTCTTGGATCGAATCAGTAAAATAATTTGACCCACTTCCCTGGCTAAGAACCCAGTACAGTTCATTAGATTTAATCATCTACATCTGTGCTTAATATTAACAACGGCAAACAGGAGTGGTAATTCGTGCCCCATGTGCACTGCAATGGCTAAGAACCCAGTACAGTTCATTAGATTTAATCATCTACATCTGTGTTTACTATTAACGACGGCAAATAGGAGTTGTAATTCGTGCCCCATGTGCACCGCACTAAGTAGCTAGCTATTAAAAAGATTTTTTTTCCTTCCACGCCCTGTTTACATTAGCTTCTAATATCTTATCTTCTACGATAAATAATTTTTCAATAATACTTAACTTTTAAATAAGTGTCTTTTTAAGATAGAATCTACTAATCGATTGTAACATATACTATAGTGCTTTAATTTACATCAGCTAAAATCACATGCATATTTTTCTTTCTTCGTACAACTTTTTGTAAACTGTTACTATTTATAAGCTAAAATTAAAAATTATTAACAAAAATAAATATGAACTGGCCTAATTGGATGCAGAAAGAATCAAACTTTATTTAATTACTTCCTGGCCGGCTAGGACGTGAGGCATCATTAGAGCAAGTATAATAAGAGGCTGTTAGTAGGCTGTATGCTGAGGTGGAGGAGAGAGAGGAGGAGAGAGAAGAGAGGTGGGCTGTAAGTTTACAGCCAGCTGAAGTATAAGAACCAAGAAACTTTGTGAGAGAAAGGGGTGGGTCATACAGCCTTCAGCTGGCTGCAAACTACTATATGAATGGGCTGATAAGTGGGTTGTAAGTGTCCATACAGCTAGCTGAAGGCTGTACTTATATTAGCCAGATCTGCCTCAAAGGAGACAAGCTTTAAATATGTGTCAGTGCACATGTACTCTGAAGATACAAATATATACTCCCTTTGTTTATAAAATGTATTTTTTTGACACATAAATTAAAGAGATATAAAAATGATTAGATTACTTTTAATTATTATCTTTAAGCACTATATTTAATGTATGCATATAGATAATAGCAAATAAAGCTGCATATTTATTAAGAGTATAAAGAAAACATTACACTAATTTAGCATTGGAATATGAAATGCGTCCTATATTTATAGACAATGCCATTCAAAAAATACGTTCTATAAATTTAAACGGAGAGAGTAGACTCGCAAGAAGACAAGCTTTACACGGATATTGCTGAAATAGTGCAATAATATGCTTCTAGAATAGCACTAAAAATGCAAGGAAAATAAAGACTTTCAAGGGTATTAATATCTATAAAGATTTACCAAAATTATCACCAAGTGTTAGCAACTTATGAACTCAGTTAAGATAATAAATTCATGAACTCAGTTCTTCCTCCATGTCTACCACTCAGGAGCAGCTAAGTACTAAAGGTTCTACAGTATCATCGTAACAAATATAGAAGGAAGCTCAAAATGGAACAAGTTGTTTCCCGCCTCTAGAAAACATATTACATTGTCACTAAGGACATGTGCAATCACTCCTGCGTTATCATCCTAAGCAAGTACATGGAACAGGGCATGTGGGCATAATTAGGAGTGGGTGAGATGGGTGCGGCTCAGGTGTTGGGGGCACAGCACTTAGCGCGTACAGGGGTGCCTCTAGCATCCGCTATGTGTCCCCTAAGTCCTAAAAAAATTCCGAAAAATTCAAAAAAAAATACTTACAAAATCCGAAAAATTGTAAAAAGTACTTTTTGTAAAAATATTTTTATTAAAAAGTATTTTTAAGTACTCAAAAAAATACTTTTTAATAAATAAAAAAAATTAAGTACTTACAAAAAAAATACTTTTTATACTTAAAAAGTACTTTTTACACTTAAAAAAGTACTTTTTACAATTTTTCAGATTTTGTAAGTATTTTTTTTGAATTTTTCAGAATTTTTTTAGAACTTAAGAGACACGTGGTGGATGCTGGGGCATCTCTGCACGCGCTAAGTGCCGTGCCCCCAGCATCTGAGCCGCACCCGGGTGAGATACTGAGATGGGGCTTGTATGCGGTGCTCTTGGATCGTATCAGTAAAATAGTTTGACCCACATCCCTGGCTAAGAGGGAGTACAGTTCATTTTATTTAATCATCTAAATCTGTGCTTAAATTAACAACGGCAAGTAGGAGTGGTACTTCGTGCCCCATGTGCACCGCACTACGTAAGTAGCTGTAAAAAAAGTATTTTCCCCCCTCCACAATTTATCTATTGGAAGCAGAGAGAATCGGGCCAGCCTTAATTACTTCCTGGCCGGCTAGGACGTGAGGTATCATTATATTAGCCAGATCTGCCTCAAAGTTGCCGTTTGTGCAGCCATCTGCTGGCATGCGTGAGTTGGCGTTCTGAAACTGTTTATATAAATAGGGCCGTAACATTTTTATAATAAATTTGGCATGCGTGTGTTGGCGTATTAGGAACTGTTTATATAAATACGACTGTAGCTATTTTTCTTGTAAATTTAGTTTATAGACGTCTATTTTTGTAAACCTAGTTGTCTTTCAAAATTTAACAGCCACGGTAAATAACATGTATCACCTCTTATGCTCTGGAAGCTTAATATGTGCTACCAAGCTACAGGAGTCAACTTAAGTCACACAAAACATATAAGTTACGAGTTCAAATTTAGAAAAATCATAATAAAAAATCCACACAAATAATACACCTCAATTACAATAGTAGAAATCGAACTCTAATTGTTAGCTAGAGAGACAAGGCGCCTCGTCGGTAGCCTATCCTACTATTTGCCAAAACAAAAAAATTGACTACTCTTCCCTTAATAAGAAGAATTTGTGACCGAAAGAGTAATAGTATACATCCTTCAAACTATATGCTCAATAAGTAATCCATTATCATGTAAAAGACATTTCAATTAAAATATGAATATTTAAATTCTTAATCATAATTAGAATGGATATTTAAACATGGTATTTAAATTCTAAACCATAATTAGGAGTGGGTGAGGTGGGGCTTGTATGCGGTGCTCTTGGATCGTATCAGTAAAATAATTTGACCCACCAGTGACCTTTTCCCTTGCAGCCCCGAACACGACCGAAGCCTCCCGAGCTCCCCCGCCCTGGCCACGTGCTGAAACCCAAGCGGACGCCTCTCCTATGTCGAACCGCCATAGCCCATCTATAAAAGGGCCCAAGTCCCTTCTAGTGAACCATAATGGTGCCCAGGTAAGCCACCAACCACCCAAATCACTTTGTCGATCGTCGCTTCACCGTTGACCCCTGGAGTTCCCCAAGTAAGCCACAAAATCAATTCTTCTCGTGTAGTCAATTTCATTTCAATTAGTTTGGTTAGTAGCTCCCTTGTGTCCTTAGTAATCACACCGAAGCACTGCCATAGCCTTTCTTGCCCCATGCCATGCTGGCACCTATCGCCACCACACGGCCAAAGGACCTCACTGTGAATAGCCTATACAGACCTCTGCAACCCAAACCTCACCACCCTAGCCACCCATAGATGGTTATGTCACCACCAATTGCACTGATAGACACCCCCGTAGCTCAGGTGCCATGGAAGTCCATCACGGGCCATTCTCCGTCACCAAGCTTCCACAGAGCTTCCTAAGTTGTGCCATGCCCAAAAATGGATTCCCCTTAGTCCCTTGAGTCCATCCATGCCATCAGTTACTCTCAAAAACCACTGCAGCCCCACTAATTGCTATCACAAAAACCAGCTCGGTTCAATCGCTACAGTAACCATGAGATGAAGAAGATGAACAGTGTTGGGTTGGGCCGAACACTGTTCACCACTACTCATTCTGATTTATAAACCCAACCCGGATGAATAGTAAAACCTAGATACTGTTCACACTCGAACCATCATGAACAGTAGCCAACCCACAGTGAACAGTAAAACCCATTAATATTTAAGTAAAAATCTGAAATACATATTTACATCCGTTTCGACCTCACAAAGCCCATTTTCAACTCCGTTTAGTCTAAAGAGGCTCCGATAAAATCCTAGCCAACCCAAATGACCTGTCCAGTACTGTTTTCACCATTATTGTTCATCCCAAAATCCAAAATTCATATACATAGTCATTTTGATCGTCTTGTACCTATCTACACCATTCCCAGCTCTGTTTCATCATCCTAAACTATGATAAAGCTCAAAACCACCCAGAAAATATTTGGGCCCCAAACCCAATATTGTTCATGCCCGCAGCTATTTGCAGAAACCCATATAACACCTATATACCTTTTCGACCATCTCAACTCACCTAGCCCAATTCACAACTCTGTCTAGCCAAACCAAGTATCGCTTATACACTACCACCCAAACCTATTTTCTTTATATCTTTTTGTTTATTTTATTATATTTTGTTCCCAGCTTGCATTCTACGCTAGTATTCGGACCCAACAAGTTGGTCAACAAAAGAGCTACAAGAACAATTAAAGAAGTCAATGTCCAATTTGAAGACTATAGTAAAATACTCAGAGAAAAGAGATAAGTCACATTTTGTGATCATTTTGAACCTACATTTCTTTAATTATTTAATTATCAGTATCTTCATTATCTCTTATTTACACACTATTATTTCATGTACAATAAATGTTTAGAATGACATGATATTTAACTATATCCTACCACTGGAAAATCTATGTTTTATTTGATGGCCATATTCACCTTGACAAACCTTAGTAATACTAAATATACTAATTAAATATCCATGGTAGATTAGGAACTCAATTTTTCATACTACTAAGTGACATAGCACTTTGCTGGTAGAATTGCAAAAGTGGTTCTAGGGTAAGGAGGCATCATGGGAAGCCACTGGATGGTCGGGTTCCATGACCTTTCCCTAGGGAGGAGGAGGCTTGGACTGGATGGGTGGCAGTTCTGTAGAACACTAGGGATTTGGGTTGTGGATGGAAGTTGCATCGGTGAAAAGTAAGGATTAGAACATTATGCTAAGTAAAAAACATAGTGATCGCTCAACCACAAGTTTTGATTCGTCAAACCTAGTCCAGTAGCTGTTCAACTCAATTGAATATCCATAAGGGTAGGAGTGAAGCGGCGTGGTATTGGAACAATAAAATCACACTCGACAATGGTAGGTCCTCTCAAATTGAGTGGGAGAGTTTGAATTAGCTAGTGGATACCCGAGTTTGTTTGGTACATAATCTACTAGGTAGAGACTATATAAAGAGATGAGTAGTGAAAAACAGTGTTTTCTTAACTCAGTCATAAGGGTTAAGAAATCTTGAGGGTAAAGCTAGACAACCCTACTGAATCAATTATAAATGGGTGATTCTAGTAACAAGGCATAAGTAGCTTTGGTGAGATTTTAAGTTGGTAATTGAAACATTTGAACCATTTTTCATTAAGAGGTCAGAATCTTGTCCTTTGTGTTCAAAATGTTTACAAACAAAATTGCATCCACAAATACCATAATAAAACATTATATCCCCATCTCTTGAAAATCTCAGCAAGTAGTTATATAGCGTTTCTCCATGTAACTTGTTGAGTATGGTTGGTTGTACTAAATCTTGCTATATTTTTCCACCATAACTGATATCAGAAGAAGGATATTTCAAGGCTTCGTGTTAGGGTTACAATTGCACTCAAGTAGTCCTGTGAAAATTTTCTTCAGTTTTTCGAAATGTAAGTTAAAGTTTTGGGTTTGGACGCCCTTATAGTTTGTAAAGTTGATCGGCAGGTTATATTTTAACCAAATTAACCCTCTTAAAATGTTCATGGGTGGGCATAATACTCCTTTTGTCCACAACTGAACTCTTGGGCTGTTGCGGGACATACGGCTGCCCTGTTCCCAAAAATGGGGCTGTTACAAAAATCAGATGTCTAAACTAAGCAGGATATAGTACACATCACATTTGCTTACAACTTACAACCCTCTCAGATTTCAAAGATGCATTGATGCTATCTAAAATAGTGCCCCATTCTTCCAAAAAATACTAATATCTTTCCTCTAATACAGCCCCAAAGCAATCACACTTCGAAAAGAAGATACCACAAGAGAACGCATCCATCTACAAATGGGGTTACCTAAAAAGAAAAAATATTGCACCTAACACAAGAGAATGCATCCATCTAATCTCTGACAAAAGAAAATATTCGCACGCAAGCAAGAAGAGATCGGTTACCCTAAATCTTGGCGAGTAGAGGAGGAACACAACCCAAGAATTTTACCCAAAAAAATATGAGATTTGATGCAACTTGGGATTTTCTTCCCTTTGGGATGTGGGTGGGGATGCAGTGGAAGCATGTGGGAGTCAGAGGAGGAGGCGGACGCAATGGTGGAGCTACAGGGAAGGAGACCTGGGGAGGTGGGAACACCGCGACAGATGGTGATGGAGATCGGGGAGGAGGGGAACATGACAACAGAGGTCGAGGGTGGGGGCGATGGACATGCCGATGTACACTACAGACTACTCAACCTAAACGGCCAAACCACACAGAATCTGTAGTTTCAACCCTTATGAAACTGAAAATACTCCACCCAAACCAACTTGGTTCACAAGCAAACCCGACCCAGATCAAACCATTTTGCCACTCAACCCATATGGATCCATCCAATTACACCCAGTCCTTAAACCCAACCCATCGAACCTATTTGAACCCAACCCATTACCAGGCCTAATGACACATGTAGATAGCAATAGCAGCCAGGATCATGACGAGAGGTGGCAGGCACATGGGCGGCAGCTGTGGCCTCATGGTGAGCTGAGACAAACCAAAAACTTTTGAAATTTTGGAATTTCCTTGAATTGCGATTGAATTCAAATTATTTTCCAATTCAGAAGTCTCCAACCAAAATGCACATTCCTCTTTCGAATTTCTGCTTTCTTCAATTACTAGCGCCCCTCCGAAATGCTGCCTTCACCCTTGTTACTAATGCCACAGGGCATGCTCCCGTTCACTCGCTGCTGTTCACACCACTGCTGCCAATGCCAACAACTCTATACCATGCATCACTGAGCCACTAACAACCCCATTAAAAACCATAGACCCATCCATCCATGTGCCTCGGGCAATTTGAACTCGCCCTGCCACCATCGCCCTACTCCCTCTCACGGCCGACATGCCGCCCTGCATCTTTGACTGCCGCAACTCATTGGTCGAGGAGACTCAAAGCCTAAGGCACCACATTACTTGCCGACCTTCCCACTGCCACAACCAACCCCATCAAAATCCCTCGCGCCATCCCTCATTGGCCACGTGCCAGCACCATATCCACAACTTCACTACTTCCACCACCTCTCCCATCCTATAAAGCCTAACTAGCTCCTTTGCTAGCTCCCAAAGCTACCACATTGACCACCATACATTTCCTCTTTGTCTCCGATCAGTGCATGCTGTCATCACAAAAAGAGTACAGGTAAAGCCCTGAATTCCAATTCACCTCTTGCTTTGATTAGAACTCAATTGCTCCTGTCTGTAACACCACTGGCACACCACGAACACGAAGATGAACTCACCATAGCACTCCTAAACCCCTAGAACCTGATCAGCAGACGCCACCACCACTTAATCCACCTCACCACAAACAGCCAAGCACAGGTCACAAGAACCAAAATCGTCGCTGCCCCTATGTAACAGCCCAGCTGTTTATTTCAAAATTTTTAGTGAAAAAAAAAAATTTTAATTTAATTTAATTTAAATAAAATAAAGTGTTCTTTGGTTGCCTAAATTTTGGAGATTTTATTTGTCTGTTTTTAGCTTTTAAAAAGGCTTTTATAAAAAGTAATTTCACTAAAAGCATAAAATTATGATTAAATAAAAAGCTATTTTGAGTTTATGTAAAAATATAATTTCAAATTAAGTATTTAAAAGCATTTGGCTTTTATTCGGATTTTCTGTGCTTTTCTGGAATTTAAAATCAATTTTAAAGGTTAAAAAGTATTTTATAAAATTATTAAATGCAAATATGAAATTAAAAATATTTTTACTAAGTCTAAAATGCTTCCAGGAATATTCTATAATTTTTCTGGAATTTTTAGACATTAAATACTATTTTTCCAAGTGTTTGTGAAGTTTCTAGTAATTTCTGAAATTTATTCCGAAAATAAAAATCAAATTCATCCAAGCCCGCCACGTGTCGCTCTCAGATTGAATCACTCTCTCTCACGATTTAATCCTAGCCATGCATTGCAACTTACCCCTTCATAAAATCCAAAGGACATGAGCCACTCACTTGCCACGTGTCAACAATCCGACGGCCCATACCCCTTCATTCTCCTCTCTCTCTATGACACATGGACCCCATATGTCATATCCTTCTTCAACCTCACCTTCTTCCTCCTCCCACCTTCTCTCTCTTCCTCCATGAATGCCGAATGAAAGCTTCAATTCCCGGCCGTTACTACCTCTTTAATTATCGTTTAAGGGTGGAAACGAAGCCCTCATCACTCCCACTCACGCCCGCCACCTCCTCCCTTTAATCTCCCTCTAAAACCGCGGCCGTTTCTTCTATCTCCACCTATAAAACCTCTCCCATGCCCGGTTCCTTCACCATTTCGGCCCCTCCTCTCACCGCCGCCTCCCTCCTTCGGCCGCTCCCCGCCGCCGTGCGCCTGCCGTCCGGCCACCTCCGCCGCCGCTCACGCTTCACCACCGCCGCCTCCTTGCGCGCCGCCGCCGCCCGGCCTCCCGCCGTCGCCGGTGAGTGCGCCGCCGCCCCTCTCACCCGCCGCCGCTCGCCGCCCCGCCTCCGGCCGCCGGCCGCGGCAAGGCGCCGCCGTGCGCCTCCGTGCCGCCTGCGCGCGTCGCTCGCGTGGCGGCCTCGCCGCGTGGTCGCCGCGTGGCCTCCACGTCACGCCCGCATGGCGCAATGTGGTCGGTGTGCCACGTCGGCAAACCCCGCGGTCCATGGACTTGGTCCACGGTAGACCGGGCCCACCGGTCATTCACATCACTTTCCCGCTCAGAAAATTCGAAATTTGCTGATGTCATAAATAGCATTTTTCAGTACAAAAATAATTCCCGAAACCAGCCCTTTTCCTTTTCCCTCCTTAATCTTCCAAGGCCATAACTTCTTCGTTTAAACTCCGATTCAACCTGTTCAAATTCCTAAATTCTTCTAAAATCATAAACTACCCAAATATATGCTCTTTTTGAATTTTTGGATTTTATTTGGATTTTATTTGAATTTATTTGTTTGGTTCTTGGCGTAGATTTCGGCAATTCGGAGAGAACGACGACGACGATTCGCACCAGTCTTCGAGCCAGGCAAGTTACACCTTTGATCATGTTGAACCTAATATTTTAAATTAATTATGTTGTTTTTAAATTATTATGCATGCGTAATTTTATTCAAGTCTAGTTTAAATTCGGTTTAAAAGTGTAGTTATGCCTAAATCCTTTGTACAGCCAAATTTGACTTGAATGCCATTGTACCTTGTCAACCCTAGATAAAACCTAGTTAGTACAATAGCACTAACTAGAAATTTTGTAGAAATGCTTAGCCATGCTTAAGATAATTATGGTTTGGGACGATCTTTCACATAAAATGATAACCTTTTTACATGAAATGATAAACTTTTCAACTGTACTCTTGACTTTGGTGAGTCAAGGAGTGTTATGAAATGTTTTCAAACAAAATATAAAACTGGTTTAGACTTAGGCAATTGGTCAGAGTGGTGGGTGCAGGCATGCCCTGTTGGTCGGAGCCGCAGTGGTTGATTGTCGGGCACAGGGGTTTGTGGTTAGGCCTAAGTCAAGTTAAGGACCGGTCTGTGAGCTACTATTGCAAAGCCCTTTCGTACTACCACAAGTCTGGTATGGGACAGACCTGGCCGAATAATTGGTGAAGTTCCAACATGATCTCGCTATAGGCTGAATGTGAGCGCGGCGTAGGCCGTGAGAAGTCTCACACGGCACAAGAGGGGGCTCCAACATGTGGATTCATGTTGTGGTGAAACCTTAGTGGCGGCGTGATTATATTGACAACGAATCATTGTAAAGGCCTTGTCATGATCTCCTGGCCGCACACCTAAGGAAGTGTGTTAATCCGGTGGCAAAAAGGGATGATCATGTCTTGTGGGTAAAGCTGCACAACCTCTGCGAGTGTATAACCTATCCTGGATAGCCGTGCCCACGGTCATGGGCAAGCTGAGTAAAGTTTTTCATGGATTGGACTTTGTTTTTCAAAACGTTTTCGAAAACCTTGTGGATGGATGGAATCCACGAGAGATGAAAACCTTGCGGATGGATGGAATCCGTGAGAGATGGAAATCTGGTGAATGGATGGAATTCATCAGAGTTGCGCAGTGAAAGCGTGTGGATGGATGGAATCCATACGTGAGCTTTTGAAAAGATGGTCCGGGTGGGATGCCCGTGGATAGGTTGGTGTTTGGTCGGAGCCGACACTAACGGTATTACTTTCTACTACAAGTATTGTTTTATCTACTGTATTAAATTCAGCAATTTCAATCTATTATTATATTTCTTAAATGTTGTTTTATGCAAACTAACCCTATAAACCTTCCGTTGAAGCCTTTATCATTATGTTGCATTTTCCCGGGTGACTTGTGGAGTACTTTTTGTACTCATGTTGCTATATCTAACTCTTTTCAGAGGAAGCCTTCGACGACTTCAGTGAGGATTGCGACTAGGCCACGTCTTACAGTCATTCGCCTTGTGGGAAGGCTAGATGGGCTGCTACATTGTTTTTCTTCCGCTGTCTTCTTTTGCTGTTATTGTCAACTCTGGCCATCAAGCTCATATTAGTTAAATAAAGTTTGTCATTACGCATGATATTTGTCTTTGTGATACTGTGTGCACTAGCTTTTCCTGGGATAGTGCGATTAACACAGAGGGTTCGGAGTTCTTTGCTCCGGTCCCGACAGAGATGGTATCGAGCAATAATGACTCTAAGACGTGACCAAGATAGAATAGAATGGTTGGACCTTAAGGATATATTTTAATAACAAGTAATTTCAAAATTCTTATTCTTACCTCTCAATCCTTGCTACCCTTATCTCTTAATCTTTGCTTGCTCTCATCTTCCAATTCTCCCCTATCTTTGTCATTACTTGAAAATTTATTTCTAAATCTTCCCTTACTCAAAACAACTATAGATGGCAACACTCTAGATTCATCGACTCACGCAACCTCAATCTTTGCACCAAAGGATCATGCTTCGTAACAAGACAATGCGAAGGATCACACCAAGACAACCCTTACCTCTCTAGGATAAGTTGTTAAGCTAGAAAGTAGACGAAGTTATGAGCTGTCAGTTTTCTCTTTTGTCGGCAGCCATAACTATTGCTTGTTGTTTGCATAATAAAGGTTTTGCTAGGTTGTTTTGTTTTGGGTTCCATAAACGTCCATTGTTCCCCCTTTGCCTTGAGTCTCCCCTCTCCTAATCTTTGGAAGCATCAAGCTGAAGTGCCAACTGCCAACAACCTTTGCGAAGAGACGTCTGAACCAGATCTCCGCTAAAGCCACACAGAGTAAGATCCAAACCTATTTCTTTGCTAACAGTGCGAATCTCTGGACGAGATTCTTTTAAGAGGGTAGTTTGTATGACCAAATTGTTTATTTCAAAATTTTTAGTGAAAAAAATTTTAATTTAATTTAATTTAAATAAAATAAAGTGTTCTTTGGTTGCCTAAATTTTGGAGATTTTATTTGTCTGTTTTAGCTTTTAAAAGGCTTTTATAAAAGTAATTTCACTAAAAGCATAAAATTATGATTAAATAAAAGCTATTTTGAGTTTATGTAAAAATATAATTTCAAATTAAGTATTTAAAAGCATTTGGCTTTTATTCGGATTTTCTGTGCTTTTCTGAATTTAAAATCAATTTTAAAGGTTAAAAGTATTTTATAAAATTATTAAATGCAAATATGAAATTAAAAATATTTTTACTAAGTCTAAAATGCTTCCAGGAATATTCTATAATTTTTCTGGAATTTTTAGACATTAAATACTATTTTCCAAGTGTTTGTGAAGTTTCTAGTAATTTCTGAAATTTATTCCGAAAATAAAAATCAAATTCATCCAAGCCCGCCACGTGTCGCTCTCAGATTGAATCACTCTCTCTCACGATTTAATCCTAGCCATGCATTGCAACTTACCCTTCATAAAATCCAAAGGACATGAGCCACTCACTTGCCACGTGTCAACAATCCGACGGCCCATACCCTTCATTCTCCTCTCTCTCTATGACACATGGACCCCATATGTCATATCCTTCTTCAACCTCACCTTCTTCCTCCTCCCACCTTCTCTCTCTTCCTCCATGAATGCCGAATGAAAGCTTCAATTCCCGGCCGTTACTACCTCTTTAATTATCGTTTAAGGGTGGAAACGGAAGCCCTCATCACTCCCCACTCACGCCCGGCCACCTCCTCCCTTTAATCTCCTCTAAAACCGCGGCCGTTTCTTCTATCTCCACCTATAAAACCTCTCCCATGCCCGGTTCCTTCACCATTTCGGCCCCTCCTCTCACCGCCCCTCCCCCTCCTTCGGCCGCTCCCCCGCCGCCGTGCGCCTCGTCCCGCCACCTCCGCCGCCGCTCGCGCTTCACCGCCGCTCCTCCTCGCGCCGCCGCCGCCGCGCCGAGCCTCCCGCCGTCGCCGGTGAGTGCGCCGCCGCCCTCCTCACCCGCCGCCGCTCGCGCCCCGCCTCCGGCCGCCGGCCGCCGGCAAGCGCCGGCCGTCGCGCCTCCGTGCCGCCTGCTGCGCGTCGCTCGCGTGGCCGGCCTCGCCGCGTGGTCGCCGCGTGGCCTCCACGTCACGCCCGCATGGCGCAATGTGGTCGGTGTGCCACGTCGGCAAACCCCGCGGTCCATGGACTTGGTCCACGGTAGACCGGGCCCACCGGTCATTCACATCACTTTCCCGCTCAGAAAATTCGAAATTTGCTGATGTCATAAATAGCATTTTCAGTACAAAATAATTCCCGAAACCAGCCCTTTTCCTTTTTCCCTCCTGTTAATCTTCCGAAGGCCATAACTTCTTCGTTTAAACTCCGATTCAACCCGTTCAAATTCCTAAATTCTTCTAAAATCATAAACTACCCAAATATATGCTCTTTTTGAATTTTTGGATTTTATTTGGATTTTATTTGAATTTATTTGTTTGGTTCTTCGCGCGTAGATTTCGACGAATTCGGAGAGAACGACGCCGACGATTCGCACCAGGTCTTCGAGCCAGGCAAGTTACACCTTTGATCATGTTGAACCTAATATTTTAAATTAATTATGTTGTTTTTAAATTATTATGCATGCGTAATTTTATTCAAGTCTAGTTTAAATTCAGTTTAAAAGTGTAGTTATGCCTAAATCCTTTGTACAGCCAAATTTGACTTGAATGCCATTGTACCTTGTCAACCCTAGATAAAACCTAGTTAGTACAATAGCACTAACTAGAAATTTTGTAGAAATGCTTAGCCATGCTTAAGATAATTATGGTTTGGGACGATCTTTCACATAAAATGATAACCTTTTTACATGAAATGATAAACTTTTCAACTGTACTCTTGACTTTGGTGAGTCAAGGAGTGTTATGAAATGTTTTCAAACAAAATATAAAACTGGTTTAGACTTAGGCAATTGGTCAGAGTGGTGGGTGCAGGCATGCCCTGTTGGTCGGAGCCGCAGTGGTTGATTGTCGGGCACAGGGGTTTGTGGTTAGGCCTAAGTCAAGTTAAGGACCGGTCTGTGAGCTACTATTGCAAAGCCCTTTCGTACTACCACAAGTCTGGTATGGGACAGACCTGGCCGAATAATTGGTGAAGTTCCAACATGATCTCGCTATAGGCTGAATGTGAGCGCGGCGTAGGCCGTGAGAAGTCTCACACGGCACAAGAGGGGGCTCCAACATGTGGATTCATGTTGTGGTGAAACCTTAGTGGCGGCGTGATTATATTGACAACGAATCATTGTAAAGGCCTTGTCATGATCTCCTGGCCGCACACCTAAGGAAGTGTGTTAATCCGGTGGCAAAAAGGGATGATCATGTCTTGTGGGTAAAGCTGTACAACCTCTGCAGAGTGTATAACCTATCCTGGATAGCCGTGCCCACGGTCATGGGCAAGCTGAGTAAAGTTTTTCATGGATTGGACTTTGTTTTTCAAAACGTTTTCGAAAACCTTGTGGATGGATGGAATCCACGAGAGATGAAAACCTTGCGGATGGATGGAATCCGTGAGAGATGGAAATCTGGTGAATGGATGGAATTCATCAGAGTTGCGCAGTGAAAGCGTGTGGATGGATGGAATCCATACGTGAGCTTTTGAAAAGATGGTCCGGGTGGGATGCCCGTGGATAGGTTGGTGTTTGGTCGGAGCCGACACTAACGGTATTACTTTCTACTACAAGTATTGTTTTATCTACTGTATTAAATTCAGCAATTTCAATCTATTATTATATTTCTTAAATGTTGTTTTATGCAAACTAACCCTATAAACCTTCCGTTGAAGCCTTTATCATTATGTTGCATTTTCCCGGGTGACTTGTGGAGTACTTTTTGTACTCATGTTGCTATATCTAACTCTTTTGAGAGAAGCCTTGACGACTTGGTGAGGATTGCGACTAGGCCACGTCTTACGCTCATTCGCCTTGTGGGAAGGCTAGATGGGCTGCTACATTGTTTTTCTTCCGCTGTCTTCTTTTGCTGTTATTGTCAACTCTGGCCATCAAGCTCATATTAGTTAAATAAAGTTTGTCATTACGCATGATATTTGTCTTTGTGATACTGTGTGCACTAGCTTTTCCTGGGATAGTGCGATTAACACAGAGGGTTCTGGAGTTGCTGCTCCGGTCCCGACAGAGATGGTATCAGAGCAATAATGACTCTAAGACGTGACCGAAGATAGAATAGAATGGTTGGACCTTAAGGATATATTTTAATAACAAGTAATTTCAAAAATTCTTATTCTTACCTCTCAATCCTTGCTACCCTTATCTCTTAATCTTTGCTTGCTCTCATCTTCCAATTCTCCCCTATCTTTGTCATTACTTGAAAATTTATTTCTAAATCTTCCCTTACTCAAAACAACTATAGATGGCAACACTCTAGATTCATCGACTCCGCCGCAACCTCAATCTTTGCACCAAAGGATCATGCTTCGTAACAAGACAGTCGCGAAGGATCACACCAAGACAACCCTTACCTCTCTAGGATAAGTTGTTAAGCTAGAAAGTAGACGAAGTTATGAGCTGTCAGTTTTCTCTTTTGTCGGCAGCCATAACTATTGCTTGTTGTTTGCATAATAAAGGTTTTTGCTAGGTTGTTTTGTTTTGGGTTCCGCAAAACGTCCATTGTTCCCCCTTTGCCTTGAGTCTCCCCTCTCCTAATCTTTGGAAGCATCAAGCTGAAGTGCCAACTGCCAACAACCTTTGCGAAGAGACGTCTGAACCAGATCTCCGCTAAAGCCACACAGAGTAAGATCCAAACCTATTTCTTTGCTAACTCGTGCGAATCTCGGGGACGAGATTCTTTTAAGAGGGTAGTTTGTAACGACCAATTGTTTATTTCAAAATTTTTAGTGAAAAAAATTTTTAATTTAATTTAATTTAAATAAAATAAAGTGTTCTTTGGTTGCCTAAATTTTGGAGATTTTATTTGTCTGTTTTAGCTTTTAAAAGGCTTTTATAAAAGTAATTTCACTAAAAGCATAAAATTATGATTAAATAAAAAGCTATTTTGAGTTTATGTAAAAATATAATTTCAAATTAAGTATTTAAAAGCATTTGGCTTTTATTCGGATTTTCTGTGCTTTTCTGGAATTTAAAATCAATTTTAAAGGTTAAAAAGTATTTTATAAAATTATTAAATGCAAATATGAAATTAAAAATATTTTACTAAGTCTAAAATGCTTCCAGGAATATTCTATAATTTTTCTGGAATTTTTAGACATTAAATACTATTTTTCCAAGTGTTTGTGAAGTTTCTAGTAATTTCTGAAATTTATTCCGAAAATAAAAATCAAATTCATCCAAGCCCGCCACGTGTCGCTCTCAGATTGAATCACTCTCTCTCCACGATTTAATCCTAGCCATGCATTGCAACTTACCCCTTCATAAAATCCAAAGGACATGAGCCACTCACTTGCCACGTGTCAACAATCCGACGGCCCATACCCCTTCATTCTCCTCTCTCTCTATGACACATGGACCCCATATGTCATATCCTTCTTCAACCTCACCTTCTTCCTCCTCCCACCTTCTCTCTCTTCCTCCATGAATGCCGAATGAAAGCTTCAATTCCCGGCCGTTACTACCTCTTTAATTATCGTTTAAGGGTGGAAACGGAAGCCCTCATCACTCCCCACTCACGCCCGGCCACCTCCTCCCTTTAATCTCCCTCTAAAACCGCGGCCGTTTCTTCTATCTCCACCTATAAAAACCTCTCCCCATGCCCGGTTCCTTCACCATTTCGGCCCCTCCTCTCACCGCCGCCCTCCCCCTCCCTTCGGCCGCTCCCCCGCCGCCGTGCGCCGCCGTCCCGGCCACCTCCCGCCGCCGCTCGCGCTTCACCACCGCCGCCTCCTCCTTGCGCCGCCGCCGGCCGCCCCGGGCCTCCCCGCCGTCGCCGGTGAGTGCGCCGCCGCCCCTCCTCACCCCGCCGCCGCTCGCCGCCCCCGCCTCCGGCCGCCGGCCGCCGGCAAGGCGCCGGCCGTGCGCCTCCCGTGCCGCCCTGCGCGTCGCCCGCGTGGCCGGCCTCGCCCGCGTGGTCGCCCGCGTGGCCTCCACGTCACGCCCGCATGGCGCAATGTGGTCGGTGTGCCACGTCGGCAAACCCCGCGGTCCATGGACTTGGTCCACGGTAGACCGGGCCCACCGGTCATTCACATCACTTTCCCGCTCAGAAAATTCGAAATTTGCTGATGTCATAAATAGCATTTTTCAGTACAAAAATAATTCCCGAAACCAGCCCTTTTCCTTTTTCCCTCCTGTTAATCTTCCGAAGGCCATAACTTCTTCGTTTAAACTCCGATTCAACCCGTTCAAATTCCTAAATTCTTCTAAAATCATAAACTACCCAAATATATGCTCTTTTTGAATTTTTGGATTTTATTTGGATTTTATTTGAATTTATTTGTTTGGTTCTTCGCGCGTAGATTTCGACGAATTCGGAGAGAACGACGCCGACGATTCGCACCAGGTCTTCGAGCCAGGCAAGTTACACCTTTGATCATGTTGAACCTAATATTTTAAATTAATTATGTTGTTTTTAAATTATTATGCATGCGTAATTTTATTCAAGTCTAGTTTAAATTCAGTTTAAAAGTGTAGTTATGCCTAAATCCTTTGTACAGCCAAATTTGACTTGAATGCCATTGTACCTTGTCAACCTAGATAAAACCTAGTTAGTACAATAGCACTAACTAGAAATTTTGTAGAAATGCTTAGCCATGCTTAAGATAATTATGGTTTGGGACGATCTTTCACATAAAATGATAACCTTTTACATGAAATGATAAACTTTTCAAGCTGTACTCTTGACTTTGGTGAGTCAAGGAGTGTTATGAAATGTTTTCAAACAAAATATAAAACTGGTTTAGACTTAGGCAATTGGTCGAGTGGTGGAGTGCAGGCATGCCACGTTGGTCGGAGCCGCAGATGGTTGATTGTCGGGCACGGGGGTTTGTGGTTAGGCCTAAGTCAAGTTAAGGACCGGTCTGTGAGCTACTATTGCAAAGCCCTTTCGTACTACCACAAGTCCGGTATGGGACGGACTGGCCGAATAATTGGTGAAGTTCCAACATGATCTCGCTATAGGTTTGAATGTGGCGCGGCGTGGTCGTGAGAAGTCTCACACGGCACAAGAGGGCTCCAACATGTGGATTCATGTTGTGGTGAAACCTTAGTGGCGGCGTGATTATATTGACAACGAATCATTGTAAAGGCCTTGTCATGATCTCCTGGCCGCACACCTAAGGAAGTGTGTTAATCCGGTGGCAAAAAGGGATGATCATGTCTTGTGGGTAAAGCTGTACAACCTCTGCGAGTGTATAACCTATCTCGATAGCCGTGCCCACGGTCATGGGCAAGCTGAGTAAAGTTTTTCATGGATTAGACTTTGTTTTTCAAAACGTTTTCGAAAACCTTGTGGATGGATGGAATCCACGAGAGATGAAAACCTTGCGGATGGATGGAATCCGTGAGAGATGGAAATCGGTGAATGGATGGAATTCATCGAGTTGCGCAGTGATGGCGTGTGGATGGATGGAATCCATACGTGAGCTTTTGAAAAGATGGTCGGGTGGGATGCCCGTGGATAGGTTGGTGTTTGGTGGAGCCGACACTAACGGTATTACTTTCTACTACAAGTATTGTTTTATCTACTGTATTAAATTCAGCAATTTCAATCTATTATTATATTTCTTAAATGTTGTTTTATGCAAACTAACCCTATAAACCTTCCGTTGAAGCCTTTATCATTATGTTGCATTTTCCCGGGTGACTTGTGGAGTACTTTTTGTACTCATGTTGCTATATCTAACTCTTTTCAGAGGAAGCCTTCGACGACTTCAGTGAGGATTGCGACTAGGCCACGTCTTACAGTCATTCGCCTTGTGGGAAGGCTAGATGGGCTGCTACATTGTTTTTCTTCCGCTGTCTTCTTTTGCTGTTATTGTCAACTCTGGCCATCAAGCTCATATTAGTTAAATAAAGTTTGTCATTACGCATGATATTTGTCTTTGTGATCTGTGTGCACTAGCTTTTCACGGATAGTGCGATTAACACGAGGGTTACGAGTTCTTTGCTCCGGTCCCGACAGAGATGGTATCAGAGCAATAATGACTCTAAGACGTGACCGAAGATAGAATAGAATGGTTGGACCTTAAGGATATATTTTAATAACAAGTAATTTCAAAAATTCTTATTCTTACCTCTCAATCCTTGCTACCCTTATCTCTTAATCTTTGCTTGCTCTCATCTTCCAATTCTCCCCTATCTTTGTCATTACTTGAAAATTTATTTCTAAATCTTCCCTTACTCAAAACAACTATAGATGGCAACACTCTAGATTCATCGACTCCGCCGCAACCTCAATCTTTGCACCAAAGGATCATGCTTCGTAACAAGACAGTCGCGAAGGATCACACCAAGACAACCCTTACCTCTCTAGGATAAGTTGTTAAGCTAGAAAGTAGACGAAGTTATGAGTCATCGCTTTTTCTCTTTTGTCGTGACCATAACTATTGCTTGTTGTTTGCATAATAAAGGTTTTTGCTAGGTTGTTTTGTTTTGGGTTCCGCAAAACGTCCATTGTTCCCCCTTTGCCTTGAGTCTCCCCTCTCCTAATCTTTGGAAGCATCAAGCTGAAGTGCCAACTGCCAACAACCTTTGCGAAGAGACGTCTGAACCAGATCTCCGCTAAAGCCACACAGAGTAAGATCCAAACCTATTTCTTTGCTAACCCGTGCGAATCTCGGGGACGAGATTCTTTTTAAGGGGGGTAGTTTGTAACAGCCCAGCTGTTTATTTCAAAATTTTTAGTGAAAAAAAAAATTTTAATTTAATTTAATTTAAATAAAATAAAGTGTTCTTTGGTTGCCTAAATTTTGGAGATTTTATTTGTCTGTTTTAGCTTTTAAAAGGCTTTTATAAAAGTAATTTCACTAAAAGCATAAAATTATGATTAAATAAAAGCTATTTTGAGTTTATGTAAAAATATAATTTCAAATTAAGTATTTAAAAGCATTTGGCTTTTATTCGGATTTTCTGTGCTTTTCTGAATTTAAAATCAATTTTAAAGGTTAAAAGTATTTTATAAAATTATTAAATGCAAATATGAAATTAAAAATATTTTTACTAAGTCTAAAATGCTTCCAGGAATATTCTATAATTTTTCTGGAATTTTTAGACATTAAATACTATTTTTCCAAGTGTTTGTGAAGTTTCTAGTAATTTCTGAAATTTATTCCGAAAATAAAAATCAAATTCATCCAAGCCCGCCACGTGTCGCTCTCAGATTGAATCACTCTCTCTCACGATTTAATCCTAGCCATGCATTGCAACTTACCCTTCATAAAATCCAAAGGACATGAGCCACTCACTTGCCACGTGTCAACAATCCGACGGCCCATACCCTTCATTCTCCTCTCTCTCTATGACACATGGACCCCATATGTCATATCCTTCTTCAACCTCACCTTCTTCCTCCTCCCACCTTCTCTCTCTTCCTCCATGAATGCCGAATGAAAGCTTCAATTCCCGGCCGTTACTACCTCTTTAATTATCGTTTAAGGGTGGAAACGGAAGCCCTCATCACTCCCCACTCACGCCCGGCCACCTCCTCCCTTTAATCTCCCTCTAAAACCGCGGCCGTTTCTTCTATCTCCACCTATAAAACCTCTCCCATGCCCGGTTCCTTCACCATTTCGGCCCCTCCTCTCACCGCCGCCCCCTCCCTTCGGCCGCTCCCCGCCGCCGTGCGCCGCCGTCCCGGCCACCTCCGCCGCCGCTCGCGCTTCACCACCGCCGCCTCCTCCTTGCGCGCCGCCGGCCGCCGGGCCTCCTCCGCCGTCGCCGGTGAGTGCGCCGCCGCCCTCCTCACCCGCCGCCGCTCGCCGCCCCGCCTCCGGCCGCCGGCCGCCGGCAAGGCGCCGGCCGTGCGCCTCCGTGCCGCCTCGCGCGTCGCCGCGTGGCGGCCTCGCCCGCGTGGTCGCCGCGTGGCCTCCACGTCACGCCCGCATGGCGCAATGTGGTCGGTGTGCCACGTCGGCAAACCCCGCGGTCCATGGACTTGGTCCACGGTAGACCGGGCCCACCGGTCATTCACATCACTTTCCGCTCAGAAAATTCGAAATTTGCTGATGTCATAAATAGCATTTTTCAGTACAAAAATAATTCCCGAAACCAGCCCTTTTCCTTTTCCCTCCTTAATCTTCCAAGGCCATAACTTCTTCGTTTAAACTCCGATTCAACCCGTTCAAATTCCTAAATTCTTCTAAAATCATAAACTACCCAAATATATGCTCTTTTTGAATTTTTGGATTTTATTTGGATTTTATTTGAATTTATTTGTTTGGTTCTTCGCGCGTAGATTTCATTTAATCGGAGAGAACGACGCGACGATTCGCACCAGTCTTCGAGCCAGGCAAGTTACACCTTTGATCATGTTGAACCTAATATTTTAAATTAATTATGTTGTTTTTAAATTATTATGCATGCGTAATTTTATTCAAGTCTAGTTTAAATTCAGTTTAAAAGTGTAGTTATGCCTAAATCCTTTGTACAGCCAAATTTGACTTGAATGCCATTGTACCTTGTCAACCTAGATAAAACCTAGTTAGTACAATAGCACTAACTAGAAATTTTGTAGAAATGCTTAGCCATGCTTAAGATAATTATGGTTTGGGACGATCTTTCACATAAAATGATAACCTTTTACATGAAATGATAAACTTTTCAACTGTACTCTTGACTTTGGTGAGTCAAGGAGTGTTATGAAATGTTTTCAAACAAAATATAAAACTGGTTTAGACTTAGGCAATTGGTCGAGTGGTGGAGTGCAGGCATGCCTGTTGGTCGGAGCCGCAGATGGTTGATTGTCGGGCACGGGGGTTTGTGGTTAGGCCTAAGTCAAGTTAAGGACCGGTCATGAGCTACTATTGCAAAGCCCTTTCGTACTACCACAAGTGCGGTATGGGACGGACTGGCCGAATAATTGGTGAAGTTCCAACATGATCTCGCTATAGGTGAATGTGAGCGCGGCGTGGGCGTGAGAAGTCTCACACGGCACAAGAGGGGGCTCCAACATGTGGATTCATGTTGTGGTGAAACCTTAGTGGCGGCGTGATTATATTGACAACGAATCATTGTAAAGGCCTTGTCATGATCTCCTGGCCGCACACCTAAGGAAGTGTGTTAATCCGGTGGCAAAAGGGATGATCATGTCTTGTGGGTAAAGTCGTACAACCTCTGCAGAGTGTATAACCTATCTCGATAGCCGTGCCCACGGTCATGGGCAAGTCGAGTAAAGTTTTTCATGGATTGGACTTTGTTTTTCAAAACGTTTTCGAAAACCTTGTGGATGGATGGAATCCACGAGAGATGAAAACCTTGCGGATGGATGGAATCCGTGAGAGATGGAAATCTGGTGAATGGATGGAATTCATCAGAGTTGCGCAGTGAAAGCGTGTGGATGGATGGAATCCATACGTGAGCTTTTGAAAAGATGGTCCGGGTGGGATGCCCGTGGATAGGTTGGTGTTTGGTCGAGCCGACACTAACGGTATTACTTTCTACTACAAGTATTGTTTTATCTACTGTATTAAATTCAGCAATTTCAATCTATTATTATATTTCTTAAATGTTGTTTTATGCAAACTAACCTATAAACCTTCCGTTGAAGCCTTTATCATTATGTTGCATTTTCCGGTGACTTGTGGAGTACTTTTTGTACTCATGTTGCTATATCTAACTCTTTTCAGAGGAAGCCTTGACGACTTGGTGAGGATTGCGACTAGGCCACGTCTTACGCTCATTCGCCTTGTGGGAAGGCTAGATGGGCTGCTACATTGTTTTTCTTCCATTGTCTTCTTTTTGTCATTATTGTCAACTCGCCATCAAGCTCATATTAGTTAAATAAAGTTTGTCATTACGCATGATATTTGTCTTTGTGATCTGTGTGCACTAGCTTTTCTGGGATAGTGCGATTAACACGAGAGGGTTACGGAGTTCTTTGCTCGGGTCCCGACAGAGATGGTATCGAGCAATAATGACTCTAAGACGTGACCAAGATAGAATAGAATGGTTGGACCTTAAGGATATATTTTAATAACAAGTAATTTCAAAAATTCTTATTCTTACCTCTCAATCCTTGCTACCCTTATCTCTTAATCTTTGCTTGCTCTCATCTTCCAATTCTCCCCTATCTTTGTCATTACTTGAAAATTTATTTCTAAATCTTCCCTTACTCAAAACAACTATAGATGGCAACACTCTAGATTCATCGACTCATGCAACCTCAATCTTTGCACCAAAGGATCATGCTTCGTAACAAGACAGTCGCGAAGGATCACACCAAGACAACCCTTACCTCTCTAGGATAAGTTGTTAAGCTAGAAAGTAGACGAAGTTATGAGCTGTCAGTTTTCTCTTTTGTCGGCAGCCATAACTATTGCTTGTTGTTTGCATAATAAAGGTTTTTGCTAGGTTGTTTTGTTTTGGGTTCCGCAAAACGTCCATTGTTCCCCCTTTGCCTTGAGTCTCCCCTCTCCTAATCTTTGGAAGCATCAAGCTGAAGTGCCAACTGCCAACAACCTTTGCGAAGAGACGTCTGAACCAGATCTCCGCTAAAGCCACACAGAGTAAGATCCAAACCTATTTCTTTGCTAACCCGTGCGAATCTCGGGGACGAGATTCTTTTTAAGGGGGGTAGTTTGTAACAGCCCAGCTGTTTATTTCAAAATTTTTAGTGAAAAAAAAAATTTTAATTTAATTTAATTTAAATAAAATAAAGTGTTCTTTGGTTGCCTAAATTTTGGAGATTTTATTTGTCTGTTTTTAGCTTTTAAAAAGGCTTTTATAAAAAGTAATTTCACTAAAAGCATAAAATTATGATTAAATAAAAAGCTATTTTGAGTTTATGTAAAAATATAATTTCAAATTAAGTATTTAAAAGCATTTGGCTTTTATTCGGATTTTCTGTGCTTTTCTGGAATTTAAAATCAATTTTAAAGGTTAAAAAGTATTTTATAAAATTATTAAATGCAAATATGAAATTAAAAATATTTTTACTAAGTCTAAAATGCTTCCAGGAATATTCTATAATTTTTCTGGAATTTTTAGACATTAAATACTATTTTTCCAAGTGTTTGTGAAGTTTCTAGTAATTTCTGAAATTTATTCCGAAAATAAAAATCAAATTCATCCAAGCCCGCCACGTGTCGCTCTCAGATTGAATCACTCTCTCTCCACGATTTAATCCTAGCCATGCATTGCAACTTACCCCTTCATAAAATCCAAAGGACATGAGCCACTCACTTGCCACGTGTCAACAATCCGACGGCCCATACCCCTTCATTCTCCTCTCTCTCTATGACACATGGACCCCATATGTCATATCCTTCTTCAACCTCACCTTCTTCCTCCTCCCACCTTCTCTCTCTTCCTCCATGAATGCCGAATGAAAGCTTCAATTCCCGGCCGTTACTACCTCTTTAATTATCGTTTAAGGGTGGAAACGGAAGCCCTCATCACTCCCCACTCACGCCCGGCCACCTCCTCCCTTTAATCTCCCTCTAAAACCGCGGCCGTTTCTTCTATCTCCACCTATAAAAACCTCTCCCCATGCCCGGTTCCTTCACCATTTCGGCCCTCCTCTCACCGCCGCCCTCCCCTCCCTTCGGCCGCTCCCCGCGCCGTGCGCCGCCGTCCCGGCCACCTCCGCCGCCGCGCGCGCTTCACCACCGCCGCCTCCTCCTTGCGCCGCCGCCGGGCCGCCGGCCTCCCGCCGTCGCCGGTGAGTGCGCCGCCGCCCCTCTCACCCCGCCGCTCGCCGCCGCTCCGCCGGCCGCCCGCCGGCAAGGCGCCGGCCGTGCGCCTCCGTGCCGCCTGCGCGTCGCTCGCGTGGCCGGCCTCGCCGCGTGGTCGCCGCGTGGCCTCCACGTCACGCCCGCATGGCGCAATGTGGTCGGTGTGCCACGTCGGCAAACCCCGCGGTCCATGGACTTGGTCCACGGTAGACCGGGCCCACCGGTCATTCACATCACTTTCCCGCTCAGAAAATTCGAAATTTGCTGATGTCATAAATAGCATTTTTCAGTACAAAAATAATTCCCGAAACCAGCCCTTTTCCTTTTTCCTCCTGTTAATCTTCCAAGGCCATAACTTCTTCGTTTAAACTCCGATTCAACCTGTTCAAATTCCTAAATTCTTCTAAAATCATAAACTACCCAAATATATGCTCTTTTTGAATTTTTGGATTTTATTTGGATTTTATTTGAATTTATTTGTTTGGTTCTTCACGCGTAGATTTCAATTAATTCGGAGAGAACGACGCGACGATTCGCACCAGGTCTTCGAGCCAGGCAAGTTACACCTTTGATCATGTTGAACCTAATATTTTAAATTAATTATGTTGTTTTTAAATTATTATGCATGCGTAATTTTATTCAAGTCTAGTTTAAATTCAGTTTAAAAGTGTAGTTATGCCTAAATCCTTTGTACAGCCAAATTTGACTTGAATGCCATTGTACCTTGTCAACCCTAGATAAAACCTAGTTAGTACAATAGCACTAACTAGAAATTTTGTAGAAATGCTTAGCCATGCTTAAGATAATTATGGTTTGGGACGATCTTTCACATAAAATGATAACCTTTTTACATGAAATGATAAACTTTTCAACTGTACTCTTGACTTTGGTGAGTCAAGGAGTGTTATGAAATGTTTTCAAACAAAATATAAAACTGGTTTAGACTTAGGCAATTGGTCGAGTGGTGGAGTGCAGGCATGCCCGTTGGTCTGAGCCGCAGTGGTTGATTGTCGGGCACGGGGGTTTGTGGTTAGGCCTAAGTCAAGTTAAGGACCGGTCTGTGAGCTACTATTGCAAAGCCCTTTCGTACTACCACAAGTCTGGTATGGGACAGACCTGGCCGAATAATTGGTGAAGTTCCAACATGATCTCGCTATAGGCTGAATGTGAGCGCGGCGTAGGCCGTGAGAAGTCTCACACGGCACAAGAGGGGGCTCCAACATGTGGATTCATGTTGTGGTGAAACCTTAGTGGCGGCGTGATTATATTGACAACGAATCATTGTAAAGGCCTTGTCATGATCTCTTGGCCGCACACCTAAGGAAGTGTGTTAATCCGGTGGCAAAAAGGGATGATCATGTCTTGTGGGTAAAGCTGTACAACCTCTGCAGAGTGTATAACCTATCCTGGATAGCCGTGCCCACGGTCATGGGCAAGCTGAGTAAAGTTTTTCATGGATTGGACTTTGTTTTTCAAAACGTTTTCGAAAACCTTGTGGATGGATGGAATCCACGAGAGATGAAAACCTTGCGGATGGATGGAATCCGTGAGAGATGGAAATCTGGTGAATGGATGGAATTCATCAGAGTTGCGCAGTGAAAGCGTGTGGATGGATGGAATCCATACGTGAGCTTTTGAAAAGATGGTCCGGGTGGGATGCCCGTGGATAGGTTGGTGTTTGGTGAGCCGACACTAACGGTATTACTTTCTACTACAAGTATTGTTTTATCTACTGTATTAAATTCAGCAATTTCAATCTATTATTATATTTCTTAAATGTTGTTTTATGCAAACTAACCCTATAAACCTTCCGTTGAAGCCTTTATCATTATGTTGCATTTTCCCGGGTGACTTGTGGAGTACTTTTTGTACTCATGTTGCTATATCTAACTCTTTTCGAGGAAGCCTTGACGACTTCGGTGAGGATTGCGACTAGGCCACGTCTTACAGTCATTCGCCTTGTGGGAAGGCTAGATGGGCTGCTACATTGTTTTTCTTCCATTGTCTTCTTTTCTTTGTTATTGTCAACTCGGCCATCAAGCTCATATTAGTTAAATAAAGTTTGTCATTACGCATGATATTTGTCTTTGTGATCTTGTGTGCACTAGCTTTTCTGGGATAGTGCGATTAACACGAGGGTTACGGAGTTGTTTGCTCCGGTCCCGACAGAGATGGTATCAGAGCAATAATGACTCTAAGACGTGACCGAAGATAGAATAGAATGGTTGGACCTTAAGGATATATTTTAATAACAAGTAATTTCAAAAATTCTTATTCTTACCTCTCAATCCTTGCTACCCTTATCTCTTAATCTTTGCTTGCTCTCATCTTCCAATTCTCCCCTATCTTTGTCATTACTTGAAAATTTATTTCTAAATCTTCCCTTACTCAAAACAACTATAGATGGCAACACTCTAGATTCATCGACTCATGCAACCTCAATCTTTGCACCAAAGGATCATGCTTCGTAACAAGACAAATGCAAGGATCACACCAAGACAACCCTTACCTCTCTAGGATAAGTTGTTAAGCTAGAAAGTAGACGAAGTTATGAGCTGTCAGTTTTCTCTTTTGTCGGCAGCCATAACTATTGCTTGTTGTTTGCATAATAAAGGTTTTGCTAGGTTGTTTTGTTTTGGGTTCCGCAAACGTCCATTGTTCCCCTTTGCCTTGAGTCTCCCTCTCCTAATCTTTGGAAGCATCAAGTCAAGTGCCAATCGCCAACAACCTTTGCGAAGAGACGTCGAACTGGATCTCCGCTAAAGCCACACAGAGTAAGATCCAAACCTATTTCTTTGCTAACGATGCGAATCTCTGGGACGAGATTCTTTTAAGGGGTAGTTTGTAATGACCAATTGTTTATTTCAAAATTTTTAGTGAAAAAAAATTTTTTAATTTAATTTAATTTAAATAAAATAAAGTGTTCTTTGGTTGCCTAAATTTTGGAGATTTTATTTGTCTGTTTTTAGCTTTTAAAAAGGCTTTTATAAAAAGTAATTTCACTAAAAGCATAAAATTATGATTAAATAAAAAGCTATTTTGAGTTTATGTAAAAATATAATTTCAAATTAAGTATTTAAAAGCATTTGGCTTTTATTCGGATTTTCTGTGCTTTTCTGGAATTTAAAATCAATTTTAAAGGTTAAAAAGTATTTTATAAAATTATTAAATGCAAATATGAAATTAAAAATATTTTTACTAAGTCTAAAATGCTTCCAGGAATATTCTATAATTTTTCTGGAATTTTTAGACATTAAATACTATTTTTCCAAGTGTTTGTGAAGTTTCTAGTAATTTCTGAAATTTATTCCGAAAATAAAAATCAAATTCATCCAAGCCCGCCACGTGTCGCTCTCAGATTGAATCACTCTCTCTCACGATTTAATCCTAGCCATGCATTGCAACTTACCCTTCATAAAATCCAAAGGACATGAGCCACTCACTTGCCACGTGTCAACAATCCGACGGCCCATACCCTTCATTCTCCTCTCTCTCTATGACACATGGACCCCATATGTCATATCCTTCTTCAACCTCACCTTCTTCCTCCTCCCACCTTCTCTCTCTTCCTCCATGAATGCCGAATGAAAGCTTCAATTCCCGGCCGTTACTACCTCTTTAATTATCGTTTAAGGGTGGAAACGGAAGCCCTCATCACTCCCCACTCACGCCCGGCCACCTCCTCCCTTTAATCTCCTCTAAAACCGCGGCCGTTTCTTCTATCTCCACCTATAAAACCTCTCCCATGCCCGGTTCCTTCACCATTTCGGCCCCTCCTCTCACCGCCGCCCTCCCCCTCCCTTCGGCCGCTCCCCGCCGCCGTGCGCTGCCGTCCCGGCCACCTCCCCGCCGCTCGCGCTTCACCACCGCCGCCTCCTGCGCCGCCGCCGCGCCGCCGCCTCCCGCCGTCGCCGGTGAGTGCGCCGCCGCCTCCTCCCCGCCGCCGCTGCCGCTCCCCCGCCGGCCGCCGGCCGCCGGCAAGGCGCCGGCCGTGCGCCTCCGTGCCGCCTGCGCGTCGCCGCGTGGCCGGCCTCGCCGCGTGGTCGCCCGCGTGGCCTCCACGTCACGCCCGCATGGCGCAATGTGGTCGGTGTGCCACGTCGGCAAACCCCGCGGTCCATGGACTTGGTCCACGGTAGACCGGGCCCACCGGTCATTCACATCACTTTCCCGCTCAGAAAATTCGAAATTTGCTGATGTCATAAATAGCATTTTTCAGTACAAAAATAATTCCCGAAACCAGCCCTTTTCCTTTTTCCCTCCTGTTAATCTTCCGAAGGCCATAACTTCTTCGTTTAAACTCCGATTCAACCCGTTCAAATTCCTAAATTCTTCTAAAATCATAAACTACCCAAATATATGCTCTTTTTGAATTTTTGGATTTTATTTGGATTTTATTTGAATTTATTTGTTTGGTTCTTGCACACAGTAGATTTCGGCGAATTCGGAGAGAACGACGCCGACGATTCGCACCAGGTCTTCGAGCCAGGCAAGTTACACCTTTGATCATGTTGAACCTAATATTTTAAATTAATTATGTTGTTTTTAAATTATTATGCATGCGTAATTTTATTCAAGTCTAGTTTAAATTCAGTTTAAAAGTGTAGTTATGCCTAAATCCTTTGTACAGCCAAATTTGACTTGAATGCCATTGTACCTTGTCAACCCTAGATAAAACCTAGTTAGTACAATAGCACTAACTAGAAATTTTGTAGAAATGCTTAGCCATGCTTAAGATAATTATGGTTTGGGACGATCTTTCACATAAAATGATAACCTTTTTACATGAAATGATAAACTTTTCAACTGTACTCTTGACTTTGGTGAGTCAAGGAGTGTTATGAAATGTTTTCAAACAAAATATAAAACTGGTTTAGACTTAGGCAATTGGTCGAGTGGTGGAGTGCAGGCATGCCCTGTTGGTCGAGCCGCAGATGGTTGATTGTCGGCACACGGGGGTTTGTGGTTAGGCCTAAGTCAAGTTAAGGACCGGTCATGAGCTACTATTGCAAAGCCCTTTCGTACTACCACAAGTCCGGTATGGGACGGACTGGCCGAATAATTGGTGAAGTTCCAACATGATCTCGCTATAGGTTTGAATGTGAGCGCGCGTAGGCGTGAGAAGTCTCACACGGCACAAGAGGGGCTCCAACATGTGGATTCATGTTGTGGTGAAACCTTAGTGGCGGCGTGATTATATTGACAACGAATCATTGTAAAGGCCTTGTCATGATCTCTGGCCGCACACCTAAGGAAGTGTGTTAATCCGGTGGCAAAAGGGATGATCATGTCTTGTGGGTAAAGTCGCACAACCTCTGCAGAGTGTATAACCTATCTGGATAGCCGTGCCCACGGTCATGGGCAAGCTGAGTAAAGTTTTTCATGGATTAGACTTTGTTTTTCAAAACGTTTTCGAAAACCTTGTGGATGGATGGAATCCACGAGAGATGAAAACCTTGCGGATGGATGGAATCCGTGAGAGATGGAAATCTGGTGAATGGATGGAATTCATCAGAGTTGCGCAGTGAAAGCGTGTGGATGGATGGAATCCATACGTGAGCTTTTGAAAAGATGGTCCGGGTGGGATGCCCGTGGATAGGTTGGTGTTTGGTCGGAGCCGACACTAACGGTATTACTTTCTACTACAAGTATTGTTTTATCTACTGTATTAAATTCAGCAATTTCAATCTATTATTATATTTCTTAAATGTTGTTTTATGCAAACTAACCCTATAAACCTTCCGTTGAAGCCTTTATCATTATGTTGCATTTTCCCGGGTGACTTGTGGAGTACTTTTTGTACTCATGTTGCTATATCTAACTCTTTTCGAGAGGAAGCCTTGACGACTTGGTGAGGATTGCGACTAGGCCACGTCTTACACTCATTCGCCTTGTGGGAAGGCTAGATGGGTGCTACATTGTTTTTCTTCCATTTGTCTTCTTTTCTTTGTTATTGTCAACTCGCCATCAAGCTCATATTAGTTAAATAAAGTTTGTCATTACGCATGATATTTGTCTTTGTGATCTTGTGTGCACTAGCTTTTCCTGGGATAGTGCGATTAACACAGAGGGTTCTGGAGTTGCTGCTCCGGGTCCCGACAGAGATGGTATCAGAGCAATAATGACTCTAAGACGTGATCGAAGATAGAATAGAATGGTTGGACCTTAAGGATATATTTTAATAACAAGTAATTTCAAAAATTCTTATTCTTACCTCTCAATCCTTGCTACCCTTATCTCTTAATCTTTGCTTGCTCTCATCTTCCAATTCTCCCCTATCTTTGTCATTACTTGAAAATTTATTTCTAAATCTTCCCTTACTCAAAACAACTATAGATGGCAACACTCTAGATTCATCGACTCCGCCGCAACCTCAATCTTTGCACCAAAGGATCATGCTTCGTAACAAGACAGTCGCGAAGGATCACACCAAGACAACCCTTACCTCTCTAGGATAAGTTGTTAAGCTAGAAAGTAGACGAAGTTATGAGCTGTCAGTTTTCTCTTTTGTCGGCAGCCATAACTATTGCTTGTTGTTTGCATAATAAAGGTTTTGCTAGGTTGTTTTGTTTTGGGTTCCAAAAAGCGTCCATTGTTCCCCTTTGCCTTGAGTCTCCTCTCCTAATCTTTGGAAGCATCAGTCAAGTGCCAATGCCAACAACCTTTGCGAAGAGACGTCAACCGGATCTCGCTAAAGCCACACAGAGTAAGATCCAAACCTATTTCTTTGCTAACTGCGAATCTCTGGGCGAGATTCTTTTAAGGGGTAGTTTGTAACAAACCAATTGTTTATTTCAAAATTTTTAGTGAAAAAAAAAATTTTAATTTAATTTAATTTAAATAAAATAAAGTGTTCTTTGGTTGCCTAAATTTTGGAGATTTTATTTGTCTGTTTTTAGCTTTTAAAAAGGCTTTTATAAAAAGTAATTTCACTAAAAGCATAAAATTATGATTAAATAAAAAGCTATTTTGAGTTTATGTAAAAATATAATTTCAAATTAAGTATTTAAAAGCATTTGGCTTTTATTCGGATTTTCTGTGCTTTTCTGGAATTTAAAATCAATTTTAAAGGTTAAAAAGTATTTTATAAAATTATTAAATGCAAATATGAAATTAAAAATATTTTTACTAAGTCTAAAATGCTTCCAGGAATATTCTATAATTTTTCTGGAATTTTTAGACATTAAATACTATTTTTCCAAGTGTTTGTGAAGTTTCTAGTAATTTCTGAAATTTATTCCGAAAATAAAAATCAAATTCATCCAAGCCCGCCACGTGTCGCTCTCAGATTGAATCACTCTCTCTCCACGATTTAATCCTAGCCATGCATTGCAACTTACCCCTTCATAAAATCCAAAGGACATGAGCCACTCACTTGCCACGTGTCAACAATCCGACGGCCCATACCCCTTCATTCTCCTCTCTCTCTATGACACATGGACCCCATATGTCATATCCTTCTTCAACCTCACCTTCTTCCTCCTCCCACCTTCTCTCTCTTCCTCCATGAATGCCGAATGAAAGCTTCAATTCCCGGCGTTACTACCTCTTTAATTATCGTTTAAGGGTGGAAACTAAGCCCTCATCACTCCCACTCACGCCCGGCCACCTCCTCCCTTTAATCTCCCTCTAAAACCGCGGCCGTTTCTTCTATCTCCACCTATAAAACCTCTCCCATGCCCGGTTCCTTCACCATTTCGGCCCTCCTCTCACCGCCGCCCTCCTCCTCCCGGCCGCTCCCCGCGCGCTGCGCCGCCGTCCCCGCCACCTCCCGCCGCCGCTCGCGCTTCACCACCGCCGCCTCCTCCTTGCGCCGCCGGCCCGCCGGCCTCCCGCCGTCGCCGGTGAGTGCGCGCGCCCTCCTCACCGCCGCCGCTCGCCCCCTCCTCCGGCCGCCGGCGGCGCGGCAAGGCGCCGGCCGTGCGCCTCCGTGCCGCCTGCGCGTCGCCGCGTGGCGGCCTCGCCGCGTGGTCGCCCGCGTGGCCTCCACGTCACGCCCGCATGGCGCAATGTGGTCGGTGTGCCACGTCGGCAAACCCCGCGGTCCATGGACTTGGTCCACGGTAGACCGGGCCCACCGGTCATTCACATCACTTTCCCGCTCAGAAAATTCGAAATTTGCTGATGTCATAAATAGCATTTTTCAGTACAAAAATAATTCCCGAAACCAGCCCTTTTCCTTTTTCCCTCCTGTTAATCTTCCGAAGGCCATAACTTCTTCGTTTAAACTCCGATTCAACCCGTTCAAATTCCTAAATTCTTCTAAAATCATAAACTACCCAAATATATGCTCTTTTTGAATTTTTGGATTTTATTTGGATTTTATTTGAATTTATTTGTTTGGTTCTTCGCGCGTAGATTTCGACGAATTCGGAGAGAACGACGCGACGATTCGCACCAGTCTTGAGCCAGGCAAGTTACACCTTTGATCATGTTGAACCTAATATTTTAAATTAATTATGTTGTTTTTAAATTATTATGCATGCGTAATTTTATTCAAGTCTAGTTTAAATTCAGTTTAAAAGTGTAGTTATGCCTAAATCCTTTGTACAGCCAAATTTGACTTGAATGCCATTGTACCTTGTCAACCCTAGATAAAACCTAGTTAGTACAATAGCACTAACTAGAAATTTTGTAGAAATGCTTAGCCATGCTTAAGATAATTATGGTTTGGGACGATCTTTCACATAAAATGATAACCTTTTTACATGAAATGATAAACTTTTCAACTGTACTCTTGACTTTGGTGAGTCAAGGAGTGTTATGAAATGTTTTCAAACAAAATATAAAACTGGTTTAGACTTAGGCAATTGGTCAGAGTGGTGGGTGCAGGCATGCCCTGTTGGTCGGAGCCGCAGTGGTTGATTGTCGGGCACAGGGGTTTGTGGTTAGGCCTAAGTCAAGTTAAGGACCGGTCTGTGAGCTACTATTGCAAAGCCCTTTCGTACTACCACAAGTCTGGTATGGGACAGACCTGGCCGAATAATTGGTGAAGTTCCAACATGATCTCGCTATAGGTGAATGTGAGCGCGCGTAGGCGTGAGAAGTCTCACACGGCACAAGAGGGGCTCCAACATGTGGATTCATGTTGTGGTGAAACCTTAGTGGCGGCGTGATTATATTGACAACGAATCATTGTAAAGGCCTTGTCATGATCTCCCGCCGCACACCTAAGGAAGTGTGTTAATCCGGTGGCAAAAGGGATGATCATGTCTTGTGGGTAAAGTCGTACAACCTCTGCAGAGTGTATAACCTATCTCGATAGCCGTGCCTACGGTCATGGGCAAGGCGAGTAAAGTTTTTCATGGATTAGACTTTGTTTTTCAAAACGTTTTGAAAACCTTGTGGATGGATGGAATCCACGAGAGATGAAAACCTTGCGGATGGATGGAATCCGTGAGAGATGGAAATCTGGTGAATGGATGGAATTCATCAGAGTTGCGCAGTGAAAGCGTGTGGATGGATGGAATCCATACGTGAGCTTTTGAAAAGATGGTCCGGGTGGGATGCCCGTGGATAGGTTGGTGTTTGGTCGGAGCCGACACTAACGGTATTACTTTCTACTACAAGTATTGTTTTATCTACTGTATTAAATTCAGCAATTTCAATCTATTATTATATTTCTTAAATGTTGTTTTATGCAAACTAACCCTATAAACCTTCCGTTGAAGCCTTTATCATTATGTTGCATTTTCCCGGGTGACTTGTGGAGTACTTTTTGTACTCATGTTGCTATATCTAACTCTTTTCAGAGGAAGCCTTCGACGACTTCAGTGAGGATTGCGACTAGGCCACGTCTTACAGTCATTCGCCTTGTGGGAAGGCTAGATGGGCTGCTACATTGTTTTTCTTCCGCTTCTTTTCTTTGTCATATTGTCAACTCTGGCCATCAAGCTCATATTAGTTAAATAAAGTTTGTCATTACGCATGATATTTGTCTTTGTGATACTGTGTGCACTAGCTTTTCCTGGGATAGTGCGATTAACACAGAGGGTTCTGGAGTTGCTGCTCCGGGTCCCGACAGAGATGGTATCAGAGCAATAATGACTCTAAGACGTGACCGAAGATAGAATAGAATGGTTGGACCTTAAGGATATATTTTAATAACAAGTAATTTCAAAAATTCTTATTCTTACCTCTCAATCCTTGCTACCCTTATCTCTTAATCTTTGCTTGCTCTCATCTTCCAATTCTCCCCTATCTTTGTCATTACTTGAAAATTTATTTCTAAATCTTCCCTTACTCAAAACAACTATAGATGGCAACACTCTAGATTCATCGACTCCGCCGCAACCTCAATCTTTGCACCAAAGGATCATGCTTCGTAACAAGACAGTCGCGAAGGATCACACCAAGACAACCCTTACCTCTCTAGGATAAGTTGTTAAGCTAGAAAGTAGACGAAGTTATGAGCTGTCAGTTTTCTCTTTTGTCGGCAGCCATAACTATTGCTTGTTGTTTGCATAATAAAGGTTTTTGCTAGGTTGTTTTGTTTTGGGTTCCGCAAAACGTCCATTGTTCCCCCTTTGCCTTGAGTCTCCCCTCTCCTAATCTTTGGAAGCATCAAGCTGAAGTGCCAACTGCCAACAACCTTTGCGAAGAGACGTCAACTGGATCTCCGCTAAAGCCACACAGAGTAAGATCCAAACCTATTTCTTTGCTAACCCGTGCGAATCTCGGGGACGAGATTCTTTTTAAGGGGGGTAGTTTGTAACAGCCCAGCTGTTTATTTCAAAATTTTTAGTGAAAAAAAAAATTTTAATTTAATTTAATTTAAATAAAATAAAGTGTTCTTTGGTTGCCTAAATTTTGGAGATTTTATTTGTCTGTTTTTAGCTTTTAAAAAGGCTTTTATAAAAAGTAATTTGACTAAAAGCATAAAATTATGATTAAATAAAAGCATATTTTGAGTTTATGTAAAAATATAATTTCAAATTAAGTATTTAAAAGCATTTGGCTTTTATTCGATTTTCTGTGCTTTTCTGAATTTAAAATCAATTTTAAAGGTTAAAAGTATTTTATAAAATTATTAAATGCAAATATGAAATTAAAAATATTTTTACTAAGTCTAAAATGCTTCCAGGAATATTCTATAATTTTTCTGGAATTTTTAGACATTAAATACTATTTTTCCAAGTGTTTGTGAAGTTTCTAGTAATTTCTGAAATTTATTCCGAAAATAAAAATCAAATTCATCCAAGCCCGCCACGTGTCGCTCTCAGATTGAATCACTCTCTCTCACGATTTAATCCTAGCCATGCATTGCAACTTACCCTTCATAAAATCCAAAGGACATGAGCCACTCACTTGCCACGTGTCAACAATCCGACGGCCCATACCCCTTCATTCTCCTCTCTCTCTATGACACATGGACCCCATATGTCATATCCTTCTTCAACCTCACCTTCTTCCTCCTCCCACCTTCTCTCTCTTCCTCCATGAATGCCGAATGAAAGCTTCAATTCCCGCCACTTACCTCTTTAATTATCGTTTAAGGGTGGAAACGGAAGCCCTCATCACTCCCCACTCACGCCCGGCCACCTCCTCCCTTTAATCTCCTCTAAAACCGCGGCCGTTTCTTCTATCTCCACCTATAAAACCTCTCCCATGCCCGGTTCCTTCACCATTTCGGCCCCTCCTCTCACCGCCGCCCCCCTCCCTTCGGCCGCTCCCCGCCGCCGTGCGCCGCTCCCCGCCACCTCCCCCGCCGCTCAAGCCACCACCGCCGCCTCCTTGCGCGCGCCGGCGCCGCCCGCCTCTCGCTGCCGCCGGTGAGTGCGCCGCCGCCCTCTCACCCGCCGCCGCCGCTTCGCCGCCTCCGCCGCCGCCGCCGGCAAGGCGCCGCCGTGCGCGCCTCCGTGCCGCCTGCGCGTCGCCGCGTGGCGGCCTCGCCGCGTGGTCGCCGCGTGGCCTCCACGCCACGCCCGCATGGCGCAATGTGGTCGGTGTGCCACGTCGGCAAACCCGCGGTCCATGGACTTGGTCCACGGTAGACCGGGCCCACCGGTCATTCACATCACTTTCCCGCTCAGAAAATTCGAAATTTGCTGATGTCATAAATAGCATTTTTCAGTACAAAAATAATTCCCGAAACCAGCCCTTTTCCTTTTTCCTCCCGTTAATCTTCCAAGGCCATAACTTCTTCGTTTAAACTCCGATTCAACCTGTTCAAATTCCTAAATTCTTCTAAAATCATAAACTACCCAAATATATGCTCTTTTTGAATTTTTGGATTTTATTTGGATTTTATTTGAATTTATTTGTTTGGTTCTTCGCGCGTAGATTTCGACGAATTCGGAGAGAACGACGCCGACGATTCGCACCAGGTCTTCGAGCCAGGCAAGTTACACCTTTGATCATGTTGAACCTAATATTTTAAATTAATTATGTTGTTTTTAAATTATTATGCATGCGTAATTTTATTCAAGTCTAGTTTAAATTCAGTTTAAAAGTGTAGTTATGCCTAAATCCTTTGTACACCAAATTTGACTTGAATGCCATTGTACCTTGTCAACCCTAGATAAAACCTAGTTAGTACAATAGCACTAACTAGAAATTTTGTAGAAATGCTTAGCCATGCTTAAGATAATTATGGTTTGGGACGATCTTTCACATAAAATGATAACCTTTTTACATGAAATGATAAACTTTTCAACTGTACTCTTGACTTTGGTGAGTCAAGGAGTGTTATGAAATGTTTTCAAACAAAATATAAAACTGGTTTAGACTTAGGCAATTGGTCAGAGTGGTGGGTGCAGGCATGCCCTGTTGGTCGGAGCCGCAGTGGTTGATTGTCGGGCACAGGGGTTTGTGGTTAGGCCTAAGTCAAGTTAAGGACCGGTCTGTGAGCTACTATTGCAAAGCCCTTTCGTACTACCACAAGTCTGGTATGGGACAGACCTGGCCGAATAATTGGTGAAGTTCCAACATGATCTCGCTATAGGCTGAATGTGAGCGCGGCGTAGGCCGTGAGAAGTCTCACACGGCACAAGAGGGGGCTCCAACATGTGGATTCATGTTGTGGTGAAACCTTAGTGGCGGCGTGATTATATTGACAACGAATCATTGTAAAGGCCTTGTCATGATCTCCTGGCCGCACACCTAAGGAAGTGTGTTAATCCGGTGGCAAAAAGGGATGATCATGTCTTGTGGGTAAAGCCGCACAACCTCTGCAGAGTGTATAACCTATCTCGATAGCCGTGCCTTACGGTCATGGGCAAGCCGAGTAAAGTTTTTCATGGATTAGACTTTGTTTTTCAAAACGTTTTGAAAACCTTGTGGATGGATGGAATCCACGAGAGATGAAAACCTTGCGGATGGATGGAATCCGTGAGAGATGGAAATCTGGTGAATGGATGGAATTCATCAGAGTTGCGCAGTGAAAGCGTGTGGATGGATGGAATCCATACGTGAGCTTTTGAAAAGATGGTCCGGGTGGGATGCCCGTGGATAGGTTGGTGTTTGGTCGGAGCCGACACTAACGGTATTACTTTCTACTACAAGTATTGTTTTATCTACTGTATTAAATTCAGCAATTTCAATCTATTATTATATTTCTTAAATGTTGTTTTATGCAAACTAACCCTATAAACCTTCCGTTGAAGCCTTTATCATTATGTTGCATTTTCCCGGGTGACTTGTGGAGTACTTTTTGTACTCATGTTGCTATATCTAACTCTTTTCAGAGGAAGCCTTCGACGACTTCGGTGAGGATTGCGACTAGGCCACGTCTTCTGATCATTCGCCTTGTGGGAAGGCTAGATGGGCTGCTACATTGTTTTTCTTCCGCTGTCTTCTTTTGCTGTTATTGTCAACTCTGGCCATCAAGCTCATATTAGTTAAATAAAGTTTGTCATTACGCATGATATTTGTCTTTGTGATACTGTGTGCACTAGCTTTTCCTGGGATAGTGCGATTAACACAGAGGGTTCTGGAGTTGCTGCTCCGGGTCCCGACAGAGATGGTATCAGAGCAATAATGACTCTAAGACGTGACCGAAGATAGAATAGAATGGTTGGACCTTAAGGATATATTTTAATAACAAGTAATTTCAAAAATTCTTATTCTTACCTCTCAATCCTTGCTACCCTTATCTCTTAATCTTTGCTTGCTCTCATCTTCCAATTCTCCCCTATCTTTGTCATTACTTGAAAATTTATTTCTAAATCTTCCCTTACTCAAAACAACTATAGATGGCAACACTCTAGATTCATCGACTCCGCCGCAACCTCAATCTTTGCACCAAAGGATCATGCTTCGTAACAAGACAGTCGCGAAGGATCACACCAAGACAACCCTTACCTCTCTAGGATAAGTTGTTAAGCTAGAAAGTAGACGGTTATGAGTCGTCGCTTTTCTCTTTTGTCGTGACCATAACTATTGCTTGTTGTTTGCATAATAAAGGTTTTGCTAGGTTGTTTTGTTTTGGGTTCCGCAAAACGCCCATTGTTCCCTTTGCCTTGAGTCTCCTCTCCTAATCTTTGGAAGCATCAAGTGAAGTGCCAATCGCCAACAACCTTTGCGAAGAGACGTCTCAACTGGATCTCCGCTAAAGCCACACAGAGTAAGATCCAAACCTATTTCTTTGCTTAATCTGCATGCGAATCTCTGGGACGAGATTCTTTTTAAGGGGTAGTTTGTAATGTACCAATTGTTTATTTCAAAATTTTTAGTGAAAAAAATTTTAATTTAATTTAATTTAAATAAAATAAAGTGTTCTTTGGTTGCCTAAATTTTGGAGATTTTATTTGTCTGTTTTAGCTTTTAAAAGGCTTTTATAAAAAGTAATTTCACTAAAAGCATAAAATTATGATTAAATAAAAGCTATTTTGAGTTTATGTAAAATATAATTTCAAATTAAGTATTTAAAAGCATTTGGCTTTTATTCGGATTTTCTGTGCTTTTCTGAATTTAAAATCAATTTTAAAGGTTAAAAGTATTTTATAAAATTATTAAATGCAAATATGAAATTAAAAATATTTTTACTAAGTCTAAAATGCTTCCAGGAATATTCTATAATTTTTCTGGAATTTTTAGACATTAAATACTATTTTTCCAAGTGTTTGTGAAGTTTCTAGTAATTTCTGAAATTTATTCCGAAAATAAAAATCAAATTCATCCAAGCCCGCCACGTGTCGCTCTCAGATTGAATCACTCTCTCTCACGATTTAATCCTAGCCATGCATTGCAACTTACCCCTTCATAAAATCCAAAGGACATGAGCCACTCACTTGCCACGTGTCAACAATCCGACGGCCCATACCCCTTCATTCTCCTCTCTCTCTATGACACATGGACCCCATATGTCATATCCTTCTTCAACCTCACCTTCTTCCTCCTCCCACCTTCTCTCTCTTCCTCCATGAATGCCGAATGAAAGCTTCAATTCCCGGCCGTTACTACCTCTTTAATTATCGTTTAAGGGTGGAAACGGAAGCCCTCATCACTCCCCACTCACGCCCGCCACCTCCTCCCTTTAATCTCCCTCTAAAACCGCGGCTGCTTCTTCTATCTCCACCTATAAAACCTCTCCCATGCCCGGTTCCTTCACCATTTCGGCCCCTCCTCTCACCGCCGCCTCCTCCCCGGCGGCCGCCCCCGCCGCGCGCGCGCGTCCCGCCACCTCCCGCCGCCGCTCGCACCACCGCCGCCTCCTCCTGCGCGCGCCGCCGGCCGCCGGCCTCCCGCTGCCGCCGGTGAGTGCGCGCCGCTCTCTCACTCGCCGCCGCCGCTCGCCGCCGCCTCGGCCGCGCAAGGCGCAAGGCGCCGTGCGCCTCGTGCCACCTGCGCGCTCGCCGCGTGGCGGCCTCGCCGCGTGGTCGCCGCGTGGCCTCCACGCCACGCCGCATGGCGCAATGTGGTCGGTGTGCCACGCCGGCAAACCCCGCGGTCCATGGACTTGGTCCACGGTGAGACCGGGCCCACCGGTCATTCACATCACTTTCCCGCTCAGAAAATTCGAAATTTGCTGATGTCATAAATAGCATTTTTCAGTACAAAAATAATTCCCGAAACCAGCCCTTTTCCTTTTTCCCTCCTGTTAATCTTCCAAGGCCATAACTTCTTCGTTTAAACTCCGATTCAACCTGCTCAAATTCCTAAATTCTTCTAAAATCATAAACTACCCAAATATATGCTCTTTTTGAATTTTTGGATTTTATTTGGATTTTATTTGAATTTATTTGTTTGGTTCTTCACGTAGATTTCGACAATTCGGAGAGAACGACGCCGACGATTCGCACTGTGTCTTCGAGCCAGGCAAGTTACACCTTTGATCATGTTGAACCTAATATTTTAAATTAATTATGTTGTTTTTAAATTATTATGCATGCGTAATTTTATTCAAGTCTAGTTTAAATTCGGTTTAAAAGTGTAGTTATGCCTAAATCCTTTGTACAGCCAAATTTGACTTGAATGCCATTGTACCTTGTCAACCCTAGATAAAACCTAGTTAGTACAATAGCACTAACTAGAAATTTTGTAGAAATGCTTAGCCATGCTTAAGATAATTATGGTTTGGGACGATCTTTCACATAAAATGATAACCTTTTACATGAAATGATAAACTTTTCAACTGTACTCTTGACTTTGGTGAGTCAAGGAGTGTTATGAAATGTTTTCAAACAAAATATAAAACTGGTTTAGACTTAGGCAATTGGTCGAGTGGTGGGTGCAGGCATGCCCCGTTGGTCGAGCCGCAGATGGTTGATTGTCGGGCACAGGGGTTTGTGGTTAGGCCTAAGTCAAGTTAAGGACCGGTCTGTGAGCTACTATTGCAAAGCCCTTTCGTACTACCACAAGTCCGGTATGGGATGGACACTGGCCGAATAATTGGTGAAGTTCCAACATGATCTCGCTATAGGTGAATGTGAGCGCGGCGTAGGCGTGAGAAGTCTCACACGGCACAAGAGGGGCTCCAACATGTGGATTCATGTTGTGGTGAAACCTTAGTGGCGGCGTGATTATATTGACAACGAATCATTGTAAAGGCCTTGTCATGATCTCTCGGCCGCACACCTAAGGAAGTGTGTTAATCCGGTGGCAAAAGGGATGATCATGTCTTGTGGGTAAAGTCGCACAACCTCTGCAGAGTGTATAACCTATCTCGATAGCCGTGCCCACGGTCATGGGCAAGTCGAGTAAAGTTTTTCATGGATTAGACTTTGTTTTTCAAAACGTTTTGAAAACCTTGTGGATGGATGGAATCCACGAGAGATGAAAACCTTGCGGATGGATGGAATCCGTGAGAGATGGAAATCGTGAATGGATGGAATTCATCGAGTTGCGCAGTGAAAGCGTGTGGATGGATGGAATCCATACGTGAGCTTTTGAAAAGATGGTCCGGGTGGGATGCCCGTGGATAGGTTGGTGTTTGGTCGGAGCCGACACTAACGGTATTACTTTCTACTACAAGTATTGTTTTATCTACTGTATTAAATTCAGCAATTTCAATCTATTATTATATTTCTTAAATGTTGTTTTATGCAAACTAACCCTATAAACCTTCCGTTGAAGCCTTTATCATTATGTTGCATTTTCCCGGGTGACTTGTGGAGTACTTTTTGTACTCATGTTGCTATATCTAACTCTTTTCAGAGGAAGCCTTCGACGACTTCAGTGAGGATTGCGACTAGGCCACGTCTTACAGTCATTCGCCTTGTGGGAAGGCTAGATGGGCTGCTACATTGTTTTTCTTCCGCTGTCTTCTTTTGCTGTTATTGTCAACTCTGGCCATCAAGCTCATATTAGTTAAATAAAGTTTGTCATTACGCATGATATTTGTCTTTGTGATACTGTGTGCACTAGCTTTTCCTGGGATAGTGCGATTAACACAGAGGGTTCTGGAGTTGCTGCTCCGGGTCCCGACACCCTAGCTTCCATAATCACCATAGAAGCCTCAACACTCACGCCATTGTCTAGGGCATGTCGAAGCCATTGTTGTGCCATGGTAGAAGCCTGTGAAGCTCTTGTTGTTGCCAGCCCAAACCACAGCCTCCCAACCCTTGATAACGCCCAAAATGGAAACCCGTGGCCACTAGAAACCCAATGGTGCACGCAATCACCATCGATGGCCTTCGTCAGTGTATAATCGCTCTGGATTTTATAAACTATCGCTAGGTGCCCCGTAGCATTCCAAGGTTGAAGACGACCCAGAGTAGGCCTTGGGCCAGGCCGTCCTAAGCCACATGCCAAAGCCTACTAGGCCAAGCCGCCAGCTGAGCACCACTGTGGCAGCCACTGTTCATGAACCAACCCGTTACTATTCCTAAACCCAATCCATTACTGTTTAGAAATCGAATCCATTTACTATTTCAGACCCGATACTATTAAAGATCTGATCCATTATGAATTGTACAACCCGTTACTATTCACCCAAAATCCAATAAACATATATATAGTCATTTCGACCATTTCAATCTTGTTTAAACCATTTCTAAATTTGCTTCACCATCCCAAACTCCGATAAAACCCTAACCAGTCTAAATGCTATTCCGACTTAGGCCCAAATAGTTTAGACCTGTTACTATTCATAGAAAGCCCATTAGCACCTATATATCCGTTTTGACCGTTTCAAGCCCATCTAACCCATTTCTAACCCCGTTCAGCCAAACCAAACACTGTTTAAACCCCAACCATCTAAACCCATTTTCTTTATGTCTTTTCTGGTTATTTTATTGCATTTTGTTCCCTTCTTGCATTTTACAAAGCAGAAACTTATTTGCATTCATTTTTCTATGCTAGTATCTGAATTCAACAAGCTGGTTAATGGAAGAACTATAGGAGCAAGTAAAGTAGTCTGTATATAAGCTAAAGCCTACAGTAAAATAATAAGAGACTATGGATAAAGAGGCAAGTCACATATTTTTTATCGTATTGAACCTACATTCCTTAATTATTTAATTATTAGTACTTTCATTATCCCTCATTTATGCACTATTATTTATTTAAAATAAATGTTTGAAATGATATGATAATTTAACTATGTCCTACCACTAGAGAAGCCACATTTTGTTCAATGGCCATATTCACCTTAACAAGCCTTAGTACTAGTAAATTACTATAAAATATACTACGGTAGGATAGAAATTCAAATGTTTCATACTACTAAGAGATTTGGCGTCTTGTCAGTAGAATTACAAACTAATACTAGGGTAAATGATGAAGCGTGGAAAGCCACGAGATGGTTGGAGTCCACGACCTTACCCTAGAGAAGAGGCTTGGATTGAAGTGGTGGCAGTGCTGCGGTGCACTATGTTATTGGTTTGTGGATAACTGTCTCATTGGTAAAAAGTAAGGACTAGAACTTTGAGCTGAGTAAAGAACATAGTGACCACTCAATCACAAGTTTTTGACTTGTCAAACCTGGTCTAATAGCTGCTCAAATCAATTGAATATCTACAGGGTGTTGGCGTTCCAGAAGTGAAAAGGCCCCACGTATAAAGGGGGTGGTATGGAAGTGATAAAACCATACTTAACAACAGTAGGAGCACATAGAGTTGAAAGGCACTTCCGCATTGGCCAGTGGAATGTCGATTGTGTGTGGCCACGGCCCTACCAGGTAGAAGCTATATAAAGAGGAGCAATGAAAAGTTTTGTTTTCTCAACTAAGTTATGAGGGTTAAAGAATCTTGTGGATAAAGCTAGACAACTCTGTAGAGTCAAAATAAGAAATGGTAGTGAATACGCCGTACTTCTGGTAAATAAAGCTGTGTTTTATAAGTGACTCTAATAACAAGGCATAAGTTGCTTTAATAATGCTTCAATCTAGCAATTAACTTGTTTCAACCCTATTTCCCTTAAAAAGATAGGGTTTGTTATTTTGTATTCAAAATTGTGTACAAATAAAAATGCATCATAATTTTCTTAATGAAACTATTATATCCCCATATTTTGAGACTCCTGCCAAGTAGTTAAATAATATTTCCCTATATGACTTGTTGAGTACAATTGGTTGTACTCAATCTTGCTTTATTTCCCACCAGAACAGATACCAGAAGAAGAATGGGTGTTTTAAGTTTTCATGTTAGGGTTACGACCACACTCAAGTTTACATGAGCGACACCGGGATGAGGAGCCAAGGGTGGCTGACAGCGTGTGAAAGGAGGGCAGTGGCATCCTTGCAGTGAGTGATGCCGAGGACAAGGAGCCAAGGGGCACCAACAAATGTTTGGGTTTGTGATTTAGGTTTTATTCATTGCATCATTAGCTTGACTTCTAGTTTGGATCCCAATATGGACGCTGATCCAAAGTGGTTGGCGAGAGCATCCTTCCTAGTTCCTAGTCTACATTTCCTACATTTTTATTTCCAAAATATTAATTATTATTAATAAAAAATCAGTTTTGTAGGCTACATCAGCATTTACGTATTGCTAGTTTACGCTTGCATATATCCTCTGAAACTTACTCTTTATTCTAAGTCTTTGTTACTTTGTTCTGAAGATACTAGGAAAAAGTTGGGGCCCACATTGTATTGTGGTGCCTGAGTCCTAATTATGATTTATATTGTAAATGGTGCTCCAAACTAGCTTATGACTTATGGTTTATAGCTTACGACTTCTCTCAAACAAACAAACATGATAGTTTCTCTGCCATCATTTCGATGTAGCTTATCAGGACAACCTTTTATAGGTGAGTTATCAGCTTATCAGTGTTTGGGTCATTCGCACGAGTGCTTGTGTTGGGGCCAAAAACCATAAGCTGCATCAATAAGTCATGAGCTACAGACAAAAAAGAACCCACCTAAGTTTAGGGACCATACTTTCAGAAATAGGACATAATAATAGTACCATGAAAACTATTGCTTGATAGGACTTATCAATATGTCTCACGAGAAGACGAGAGTCAGTGTGTATAAGGACCATCACTCCCCAAGGGCCCTTGCCTTTCAGAATCTAAATAGCAGCACCTCGTATTCCTCCTATTGTTGGTTGTTGAGAAGTCAAGGCATGCTGCATATGCCAAACTTCATCCTTTGGGTGTTGTTGCAATGGTCCCTATGCCTACGCCCACTTCACAGTACACTCCATTCATGTGCAGGGTCCACACTGGCTCTGGAGGTAGCTGGCAGGCTTGGTGGCCTACGAGGGTCCATTTGGTGACAAAGTCCGCTAGTATTTACGATTTCATCATGGTACACATGACGTAGGTGATAGAGAAGGGGGCCAGGTTGGTTGCCCACTTGCCGATGCGGCCTTTGGATTCCTTGTTTAGTAGCATCTTCGCGAAGAGGAACGATGAGGGCACGGTGATGCTATGGGCCATGAAGTAATGGCGCAGCTTGCACAAAGCCAAGAGCAAGGCATAAGCTAGCTTCTCTAGCTTGGTATATAGTGTCTTTGCTCCTTGGAGGGCTTTGAAGACGTAGTAAACCGGCTGCTGAGCAGATCCCTCCTCTAGTACAAGCACAGCGTTGACCGCTTGGGGCATTGTGGAGAGGTACAATAGAATCAGAGCCTCTGGTTTTGGACACATGAGCCTGGGAAGCTCGACAAGGTACTCCTTCAAGTCCTAGAAGGCCTGTGTGCACTCGTCAATCCACTAAAAATTGCTTGAGCCATGGAGCATCTTAAAGAAGGGTAGTGCTCACTCCGTCGCCCTCGAAAGGAAACAACTAAGGGCAACTAGACAATTTGCAAGCCTCTGGACCTCCTAAATAGTCTTGGGAGTCTCCATGGATAGTACAGCGTCGATCTTGTTAGGGTTAGCTAAGATTTCTCTTCCCAATACAAGAAAATTGAGCAACTTACTAGCACAAACTCCGAAGATGCGCTTCTCTGGGGTAAGCTTTAGGCCCACCTGTCAGAGGTTGTCGAATGTTTTCTGGAGGTCTGCGTCATGGATGTCGCCTGAAGGCTCTTAATGACCACGTCTTTGATGTAGGCCTCGATGTTGGAACTCAACTGCGACGTGAGGGTGAGCATGACGAGTCTGGTGAAGGTGGGCACCGGCATTTTTTAGCCCGAAGGGCATCTTGACGAAGTAGTACATCCCATCGGGACTATGAAGCTTGTCTTCGCCACGTCCTCCTTTGCCATGTGTATCTGGTGATAGTAGGAGTATGCATCAAGAAAGCTCATTATCTCGCATCCCGCTATCGCATCCACCAGCTGGTCAATATGCGGCAACAGGTAGTTGTCCTTGGAGCAGCTTTGTTGAGGTTAGTGAAATCGATGCACATATGTCAAGTTCTATTGGCCTTTTTCACCAGCACCCTCTTCACCTCGCTGTCTGACCTCGACTTCAGCATCCATCCTAGGGCGGAGGGAGTTGGTGCCATATAGGGAGGCCTGATGCCTTCGCTTATGGTGTGTACCTTTCGGTGTGCACTTTGGATGCCCACTTTGATTTGTCATGAGAGGTCCTAATCGCCAAGCACTGTGATGACTCAACGGGAGCCCAGGAGCTTCATGCATAGATAGTTGTGGTGTGAAATCACGCTAAATGTGTTGAAGGTAGCCCTTTCCAGAATGGCATTATAGAGACACTGGAGGTCTACTACATCGAAGTTGATGACTCCATGTCTAATTTGCTCACCTTGTCAAAGGCTACCTCGAGTGCTATTTGTCCCAACACATTGACTAGCCATCTGCCTAAGCCCTACAGGGGTATGCCTGGTGGCTCCAACCTGCTTCACAGGAGGCCCATCTGATTGAAGGCGCCGATGAACAAGAGGTTTGCGGAGCCACCTCCGTCGACTAGGACTCACCGAACATCATAGCCCGCAATACTGGCTGTGATTATCAGGGGGTCTTGACGAGGAAAGTCTACCCTGAACGCATCGTCTACCTTAAAAAGTGATGTCTGCCTAGGCCCATTCTGGGACCACTTGCGTGGGGTATGCGTGCGTAGGCCCTTTGCAGTCTCTCGGAGAGGAATTTGAGGGATGACATGCCCATGATGACGTTAATCACCTTGCAATGGCCGACTTTGAGGCCCTAGATTCACAACACGACTAGAAGCGGTTGAACGAGGGGTGCCTCTAGGAGCTACATTACATACACCATCACCTGTGTCCTTGTGTCTTGGGTGCGCTCCCTAGTTATGCATTCATGAAACACCATGATGGAAGGGCAATCATGAGTGAGGTGGTCTCCTCAGTTGTGCACTTCACACCATGGTCCTTACTGGCGCCAGTCATTGCAGCCCTGGCCCTTTCCATGCCCATGGCCCCTCTGACCATGGCTACAACCTCCAGGGGTAGTGCTCTCCTTAGCCCCTCCTTCAATGCCGATGACATATTTGGACCACGTTACCCTTCACTGCTTTGCGGTTGTATTCCTCTTTTTGATCCATGGGGCGATCTTGGCTCTGGAGGTGGTCAGCGTGACATCTATCTCACATCGCATCGCATCTTCTTCTACCGTAGCATACTCCTTCATATTATTGAAGAGCTTGGCCACCATTTTTATAGGCTTTCGTGTATTGTACTCGATGAGTGGGCCCTTCTAGAGGCCTCAAATGGTTACATTGATGATGGTCATGTCATTAACATCCTTCACCTGGCAGTGAACCTTCACGAAGCATCAAAAGTAGGTCCAAAACTTCTCTCCTAGTGCCTATCTTATCGCAAAGATATGGTCGGCGTTGACCCGCTCTATGTAGTTGCCTTGGAAGTTGTTATGCATGAGGTCCTTGATCTGCTCCCATGCATATATGTAGCTAGGGATGACGATAAAAAATTAGGAGAGCACAACTCCCTAAAGTGTAAGTGGCAAACCCTTCACCTTCATCAAGTCAACTCTTCCCGCCGCCTCAATGGCTATCTTGTAAACACACAGAAATTCATGAGGGGTCGTTGTGGCCCTTGTATGGCTCCACTGTGGGCATCTTGAAATCTTTCGTACAAGCACTTCGCTGTAGGCCTGCGAAGAGGGGGGACTCAGGGTTCACTCGCTGAGGAGCGCTAGGACTCCAGCGCTAGCTTTGCAATTCTCTGTCTCCTTAGTAGCCACCTCTACTACCACTACGATGGGCGTCGACTGACTTTGATTTTCTTGCATCTCTCACATGGCCCTCCACAGATCTGCTAGTTCTCACTATAGTGTTCCGTAGATTGCTTCGAGGGTGCCTCCGCCCACATTTAGCATGAGGGGAGGGACGCCGTCCACCCCCTATGTGGTGATGGTGATGTGTCGGTGCCAGCAGAGGTCCCTACTTGGGTAGTGAGAACCCCATCATCCTAGTTGGTTGCCACGGTCGGATCCTCCATTGGTGATGCCTCCTGCCCCGTTGTTGGCGCCGTTGCCGAAGGACCTCCCTTACCTATTGTAGATCCACTCATTGTTGCGCTAGTGTGTCATCACCATGAGACAGGGGGCCTTCGTGGACCAACTCCCTTGCTCTTGCCATGGTGGTTTTAGTGATAGGGCTTCTCTTTTGCTTCAGGGTCAATGCCGCCACCTTTTTGGGGGTTGATGTCGTCACCTTCAGTGCTGTTGCATCCGAACGCTCTTACCTTAGCTCATAACTTCTACGTCGATCCCTAAGGACAACGCCAATTATTGTGGTTACAAACCAAACAGTAAGCAAGGGGCTACAAGAGAGCTACCCAAAGCCTTATATCCATGGAGAGCATATGTAAGATCATGAATAGTGCATAGGGATCTCTTCTTGGAAAAATGAGTTCCTCCCCCCTCATGGCACAGAGGCACATATTTATAGCCATGAGGAAGTTATGTACATAAATGCCCCTATCTGTCTCTACACATGTAGGGGTAAATATGTCATTTTCCTAGCTTATAGGTACATAAATGCCCCTATCTGGGCCTAGACTTGTAGGGGTAAATGTGTCATTTTCTTAGCTTATAGGCCCTGTTTTGGGACAGCTAGATGGTCTCTTGGTGCATATGGGTCAACTAGGCCAAGGTGGGGCCATTCCCCCAACATTTCTCTCTCTCTTGGGCCTCATGTCCTTTTCTTCTTTTTCTAGTGGTGCTTGCTTTTGCTCGGGTTTGATGATGGACTTCGTGCTTTGAACTCTTCGCTTCATGGTCGGCGAGACGACCGCTCGCTCATCTCTTCGAGGAACGGGCATGACTGTTGCGATCTTGCGCTGGGCCGAAGGCCTTGGAACAATGCATATGAGACACGCCGGGACCGAGGGAAGAAAACACGCTCTACTTCTTTGCGCTTGGACCACAAGGAAAAATTGAAGGATAGACCTGTGCGCTGTCTCGAAACCGAGGACCGAAAACCTGCTGTGCTTCTACTGTCTTTGTTTCACCGCTTGGCTTTGACTCCGGCTTGGAGATGAAAAACGAGCTGTTTAGGTCTCGAATTCGATGAAAAATTATTACAATGTTGATGTTGTGCATGCCACCCTAGGAATTGGGATCACTCTTCTTGAGGCAACAGATCAAGATTCAATCCGGTGTGCTGATACTACTTGCTATAAAATGCATGGTAAAAATAGAAGATGAAAAGAACATGAGACGAGGATTTAACGTGAAAAATCCTTGTTAGAAAAACCACGGATGCACAAATGTGGAATTCACTATATGAGGAGAGATTACAATGAGACTCTTGCTCTTCCTATAGAATACTATGGTATATATATAGGGTGAAGTTGTTGGATCGTAAGGGCCTTCTCACCCCAAAGCTAGCTAATGAGGTGAAAGACTCCCCCACTTTTAAGTTAGGTCCTTTGCCCTTCCACAACCAATGTGGGACTATTCCAACAATCTCCCCCTTCACACATTAGTGTCCCTCAGCCCTTCACCACCCTTTTACCGTACACCGACGGTCCCTTATGGTTATAGTCCATCAAGCGTTCTCACACTAGTGTCCATTGGGCTAGAGATGTTAGAACCAGGCTCTGATACCACTTGTTGGATCGTAAAGGCTTTCTCACCTTAAAAGCTAGCCGATGAGGTAAGAGACTCCTCCACTTTTAAGTTAGGTCCCTTACACTTTCACAACCAATATGAGACTATTCCAACAGAAGAAAACAAGTCGGATCAACTTCAATACTTGTTGTAAGAATTACTATGCAATTAATGCCCACAACACATTAGTGATCAATCCAGCTTTGTCCACAGTTTTCGTACAACCTTCACCCAACATACCCCTCCTCTAATGGCCAATTTTGCAGAGAGAGAGAGAGAGAGGTTGGCCACTCCTAACAATGTAATGTTGCAAGAAAGGTTATTCATTTTTTTGAAATCTCATCTCAGTCCCTCCAAAAGAACGAAAAGAAAATATGTATCTTATTGTCCAGCCGATAAAAACTTAACGCTGCTACCCGTCGATCTTGTAGGTGTGCACCTGATGCCTCTCAATCCTGCAATGCCATGAGCACTGAGCAAAGACTTCGCTGTCATCGGAAATCCAATTGATAGATTAGGATTCAGTGTGGCACAACATTGCTGAGCACTACTAAAGCTAGAGCTCGCATGCTTGGCAATAAGAAGACTGAAGACCTCAGTGAGGCACGAAACACGTGGATGTTTCAATTTGCTTCTGTCTACTTGCTTTGAAGGTTTATTTGAGTAGAGTCTGCAGCTCATTAGATGCTTTCACTCTGCTTTTTCAGACAATGCAAGTTTGCTAAAAGTGATATGGCTATACACCACAAAGGTAAGCACATGCGCTGATGTCTCTACGTACCAGAAGTTTATACGCATGAACAACATGTCGTTCAACCCGCTTGTATGGCACACTTGGTGCAGTGCCCCATCCAGTGCCATCTTGTGTCACCCACACTTCCTCAATCATCAATTCAACATCCATTTGTGTTTGTCTTTCCCTCGAGTCTTTTCCTTCTCTCTATCTCGTATTTCTATGTTGGTTTTTGTTGCACTCCCTTGTTATAGCTTCTAAAGTGAACGATTAGGCTTACATGATGCAGTAATTGTGCCAGGAACATCCTAGGATCATTTTTCCATTGGCTAATTTATATACCACTGGTTGAGAATTTTTGCTGTTCTAGTGTTACGCATGGTCAGAATAAGAATGTTTGCTTGCAGGTCATTGAGCCCTCTCTACAAGGATGTACATGCTTGACGAATGTCGTTCAGGTGTGCCTGTTTGGCGGTTCTTGTCTATTGACAGTAGCTGATTGCAGCAAGGCGATAGAGAACTTTGAAGAATGTTGGTTACTGATTTCTGCAAGAAGTTCCGGGCTACGTGTCTCGAGGTGTAAGTTACTAAAACAGAATTATCTTGTAATTTCATCGTCCGTTTGTTGCAATTGCATTATCTGGGTTTTGTGTGCGGTGCATCTCCGGTGTGCGTGCAACACCACCTTTTGTCCTCCTAGCATCTTGATTTGTTCTTGCAGTATCTTGATTACCTTGAAAGGGGGTTTTCTCCACCAAGGATTGTCCAACAGAAAGAGCTCCAGACCTTATGTTTATATATTCCACGTGGTGATAGGAAATATTTCCCGAGTGACATGGTGACATTTTTTGGCCAAATGACTGAACTAACTAGCTTAGAGTTGTACGTGACACACATGCCAGCGGAGATGATTAAAATATTGTCAGAAAACATGCCTCACCTCCCACAAAGTCTACGGATGCCTCACCTCCCACAAAGTCTACGAAGCCTCACTCTGATTGCTGACGTCCTTAAAGAAGACCCGATGCCGATCCTGGAGAAACTTCCCTGTCTTGTGGTACTGTACCAAACCATACTTCCACAACCACAACTGCATTCTGACAACATCTCTGAGAGCAGAGACAAGGACGCCATGGCCGAGCGTGTTGTCTCTACCGTGCTTTCAAGTGTCAGCAACCTTGCAGCCCAGGAGACCTCGTTGCTATGTGGAGTCATGGATGAAGTGGGCTTCTTGAAGGATGAGCTGAAGCGGCTGCAGGGCTACGTCAACGATGCTGAGGCCAAGCGGAGGTCGGGAAACTCCAGCGTAGCCGTCTGGGTGTCGCAGATCAGAGATGCTGCATACGACACCGAGAATGTTATTGAAGCTGCAGAGTACATAGAGAAGCGAAACAGGCTCAAGAAGGGTTTCATGGGTGCCATTTCGAGGTATGCTCGTATACCAAGTGATTTGATAGCTCTACACAATATTGGTGTTGAAATTCAGAGAATAAAAAGGAAGATCAGTGGGATATATGATGGCACAACCCGTCTAAATCTTGTTGATTCGGGTCATGTTGATCATGAGTCTCAACAAGATTTTGATCATATGTATCGAAATTTTGAAGATGATGTTGTCGTTGTTGGTTTTGAGGATGAGTACAAGGAAATAGTGGAAAAGTTAGTTGAGCAAAATAAAAAGCTTGGTGTTGTATCCATAGTTGCCATGGGTGGGGCGGGAAAAACTACACTTGCCAGAAAAGTCTATAGTTCATCTAGAATTAAAGAGCAGTTTCACACAGTTGCTTGGGTGACTGTATCTCAAAAGTTCAAGGGCATTGATTTACTAAGGGATATTATGAAACAAATAATGGGGGCCAGAGATGAGTCGAGAGAAACTAATCAGATGCAGGAGTCTGAGGTGGGAAAGAAGATTCATGATTTTCTATTGGACAAAAGATATTTAGTCGTGCTTGATGATGTGTGGGAAACAGATACGTGGAACCAAATAAATAAAATGGTTAAAGTATTTCCAGATGCAAATAACGGTAGTAGAGTACTGTTAACCACACGAAAGGAAGATGTTGCAAATCATATTCAAATGCCAACCCATGTTCATGATCTGAAGTTCTTGAATGAAGAGAGTAGTTGGGATCTTTTTAGTAGCAAAGCTTTGCCGTCATACAAAAGGTCTGCGATTTCTAATGTGGATGAGTTTGAAGAACTAGGGAGAAAGCTTGCAAAGAAATGTAATGGCTTACCACTTGCACTTGCAGTTCTAGGGGGTTATCTATCGAAGAATCTTAAAATAGAAGCATGGTCGAATGTGCTTTTGAGTTGGACATCAACAAAGGATGGGCAGATTATGGGAGAGATACTAGCTCGCAGTTACAATGACTTGCGGAGTCATTATTTAAAATCTTGTTTCCTCTATCTTGCTGCTTTCCCTGAGGATTATAATATATCAGTGCAAGATCTTATCGAATTATGGATAGCTGAATGCTTCATTCCACATACACCAAAGCACAAACTGGAAGAGACAGCACGTATGTATGTAACTGAGTTAGCTAAAAGAAGCTTGGTCCAAGTTGTTAGCAAAGACAGGGCACATAAATGGATCGACAGAATAAGGATTCATGATATTTTACGTGACTGGTGCATAGTAGAAGCAAGACAAGATGGCGTTCTTGATGTCATTGATGAAATTGCAGGTCAAGCTTCATCTCCGCTCTTTTTATATTGTACTGTATTTCCCAGTATGTTGATTTCTTGCTGACATACGGATTTACTCCAAAAAAATTGCAGGTCAAGCTGGTGCATCATCATACAATACCATGACATCCTATTGTTATTCTTTTCAGAACTTCTGCAATGATCAGATTTTCCCGGCAACACCTAATCTCCGAACTCTGCTTTGCTTTCAACTTCCATCAATGTCCCTACCTAAGGTGAGGTTCCTGAGAGTTCTTCATGTAGAAAATTCAAGCCTAAGGAATTTCTCTACGGCAATTGGTGGCTGTACTCACCTAAGGTGTCTCAGGTTGAGGAGGTGTAAAGAGGTCACGCTCCCTTTTTCAATTGGACAACTCCTTTGCTTGCAAACTATAGATCTGAGAGGCACAGAATTGGACACTTTAGTACCAAACTCCCTGTGGGCTATCCCTGCTCTAAGGCATGTTTACCTTGAAAGGGGCTTTTCTCCACCAAGGAGTGTCCAACTGAAAGAGCTCCAGACCTTATGTTTAGATCTTCCAGATGGTGATAGTAAATATTTCCGGAGTGACATGGTGACGTTTCTGGGCCAAATGACTGAACTAACTGCCTTGGAGTTGTGCGTGACACCCATGCCAGCGGAGATGATTAAAATATTGGCAAAAAACATGCCTCATCTGGTTGATGTTTTTCTTTATAAATTCGATGTGCTCGATAAGTTTCCTGAGAGCCATCTCCTCCCACAAAGTCTACAGAGCCTCACTCTGTATGCTAATGTCATTAAAGAAGACCCGATGCCGATCCTGGAGAAGCTTCCCTGTCTTGTGGTACTCCATTTGAGTGGCTATGAAGGCCGGATTGTGTCCTGCTCCACCCAAGGGTTCCCTCGGCTGGAAGAGTTGGAACTCTGGCGGTTTTCCAGTGAGGAGTGGAGGATAGAGGTCGGGGCAATGCCAAGGCTCTCCAAACTAACATTGAGATTGTGCAACAAGATGAGTAAGCTCCCCGAGGGGTTGCTGCACCTGCCGTCCCTCAAGGAGCTACGTCTGTGGAGCATGTCCCAGATTTCTGATGACGACAGCACTTGCAAAGAGCTGCAGCGGAAAGGATGCGAGGTTGGTAACTATGTCCCCTCCCCTGCTTATCATTCTTTCATTTTCTTTGATTTGACTGGTATTTGCGTTCAGGACTTTTAAGTCTCTCATACAAATATTTGCAGTGCATGGAAACAAGCAGCAATATGCTCAATAAATGACATTTAACTTATTTTTGACTTTCTCTATGTTGCTACCTTGTTTGTTTGGCGAATTTACTGGTTGGGTTCTTTTTTTTTGTCACAACTAGGATCATTTTCTTTTGGCGAAATTTGCTCTATGTCATATATCTATCTACCATATACTAATGGGAAGCTCCTCTAGAATTCTTGATCACATTAATCCTATGAGGTAAAATGGCTAGAAATTTCTACATCAACCAAAAAATTCTTCAAATTCCCATATTACTAAAAAAAGAAAACAACCTGACCATCTATTGGTGTAATATACGGTGTAGATTAGTTATGGATATCACCATGGTTTACCGAAACACGCACAACTCATGCAGTCAAAGCTATATCGCGATAAAAAAGGTTGATGCATATGTCTCCTAGCCGTAATGCATGTCTAGACAAAAGAGTAATGCATGTCTAGAAAAAAAAAGACGGACGACGAGGACCTGGGAAGCTTCTCGCATCTTCCCTTCCAATTAATGCTCTTTAATTTTGGAAATTCAACAAAGTTAAAAAAAATCCTAAATTCCTAATAGTTCACATGAGCATATTGATATCCCCACACCACAGTACGCTCAAATAATCCATATTGCTCCCAGACTGAAAATTTTAGGACAATTAGATAAAAGGGAAAACAATAGAAATTCGTACGTTAATCAGAAGAAAAGAAAACATTTGCCCATCTATTCATTTTTTAACGGGTATAATCTTGAGCTTAACAAACATGTTACGTCTAATGTCCTCGTATAGAATGACATACTTAATCGGACATGAGAAAATGATGCAACACACAACCAAATCATAACTCGGAAAGAAGACATGGCCAAACAATACCATAATTACCAAAAACATAATATGCATCGAGGAGAGGAAAAAATGATGCCACACACAGCCTCCACAAATTTATAAGATTGTTGGGCTCTGAATTCTTGATGGAGCTGGATTTGGTGCTCATTATATAACTTGCATGTATGTATGGCATGAAGTATATACACTACTACAGAAAAGGTCATCACGCAGCGGTTCGAACGTCATCACGCATTTGTTGTGAACCGCCTATTATGGGTCGCTGATAATCGAAGGTCATCACGAGGCGGTTTCGAACCGCTCGTGATTACGAACTATCACGCACGGTTTTACTCAAAACCGTCTGTGATAGCTGATAATCACAGACGGTTTTTAGTTAAAAACCGTCTGTGATACTTATTATCACAGATGGTTTTTGAGTAAAAACCGTCTGTGATATTCCCCCCCGGCCCCTACATATATTTCTCTTATTGGCTAGCCTCAGGAATGCTAGCCATGCCCTCTGAAACAAGCAGATAATCACAGACAAAAAACATACAATTCACACATCTCATTTGCTTTCAAATACATTTCACAGACATAAAACATCCAATTGACATCGCACTTCATTTCACAAACATAAAGCATGCATCCATTTCGCAAATCGATTAATTGAATTGAAATAAAATATCCATTAACAAATGCACAGTTACAAAAGATCTACTCTGCATTTACACTTAGTGATAAGACCAATAAGAAATCATAGTGCGCAGTGGAACCGTCCTCCTGGCTTTATGACTTGAGTCAGCAAAAAGAACGCCAACTCTCCTTGAATCCCTCCAATCTCAGACTGTTTCAATGCAGTTGACGGGATGGACACAGCCTGTCGATAGGAATATCAATGTGCATATATATGTAACGTGATAAGTATGAAGTAATTATGGGAAGAGTGACAAACCTTGCGATTGGTGAGCCTCGAGGAATCGAGGAGTAGTTCCATATGTTGGCAAACGTAGTATCCACATGTGTTGCCCGACTGCTGCTGGTGGCACTGCAAAAAATGGAATGTGTTAGTTCAAGAGGCATTAGTACCAACTGTTGCATAGGATTAATTAATGTGAAATAGCGAATACCTTAAAATCTAGAACATGTGTCAGCAGGCCGTTGGCCCCGCGCTTCGAGTCACCTCCCTTTTCAATGTAGGTGGCGAACGCCCTACGTAATTCGAAAAAGTTAACCTTAATCATTCGGAAGGAAAGAAAGAGTACAATGTAGATATGTATGGGGAATATGTGCTTACCTATCGATTACTTGGCTGACAACTGTGAAGTCCATTTTATTCTTACTTAGGGAATCAAGGTAACATACCTTGTTCCATTTTGGTACAATTACTATTAAAATCCAATGAAAGTTCTGATGGAAGGGCATAAGTACATAGTCCTTTTTGCGGCAATCCAGTAGTCCTGATGCAATGTACCTCTCGACGAGGGGTGTCTCCTGGTCGATGGTTTCCTTGGCGACCAATTGTGGGTCCAAGAAACCAGCTGATGAGTTGGATAATCCAGCTTTAATCAGCATGTGTCTATATATATACACACGAAAGCAAAAAATTAGATATGGCATTTATCGGTATGACATTAACGGAGACTGTGATTGTACACACTTACAGCGTCCAGCACCGAATGATTGAGACGTCAAGAGCGTTGCGCGTGAACAGATCGAATAAATCCTCAAAGGCAACCACGAACATACACTCTTGAAGATTGTGGTGTAAATCTTCCTCGGTGAATTTGACAGTGACACTTGAAGTCCGTTCTCCCTCTAGCTTATTGGACTGCTGCATATACCACATGTGCAATTGCATGCAACTATGTGGTAGCTTTTTGAGGTCTTTTTGCTCAAGCAACGGCTCGCCAAGCACGAATTTGCGGGCCAAAGGGTGGTACGGAATATCATCATTGGTCTTCTTTGCTTTGCCCTTGCTGGCCTTGCTGCCTCGGCTATAGGTCGACTTCACGGAAGTCGACTTTGAAGGTAGCAGCGGTGCAAGTTGCTCGCGAGAATAGGGCCCGTGGAGATAGCACCGTGTAGTATCCGGTGGTGGAACCGACCGGTCTTGTAATGGAGATGGCACCGGTGCAAGTTGCTCTGCGAGAATAGGGCCGTGGAGATAGCACCGGTGTAGTATCCGTGGTGGAACCGATCGGTCTTGTAATGGAGATGGCACCGTGCATGTTGCTCGTCCCGCCACCGTGAAGAAGCCTCCGTGGAGATGTCGCTTTTGGGCCACCGGATGAATGTTCCAATGGCTGTCCTAGAGTCACGATCTCGTCGTTGGGGGCTTCTTGAAGGGACCACCTCAAAATTGACATACACACCATCCACATTAACTTTTGTGAAGCTCGGCGCTAAAGCTTGATGCACCATGGCCCCGATACTGCATTTAATATGCTCGCCCCAAGCAACACAAGGGAATGGAGCCATATCTCACTTGGAGCCCGCAGTTCAGAGGCTCCTACATAACGATACAAAATTAGCTACTCGAATAGGCCTACCAATGGAGCAAGCATTCGAGAGGTAATAATTATTACCAGGATGTCGTCCACAGGAAATTTGGACTGGGTATGCGTCGGATTGGACGAGCAGCTACTTGGACGGTTGTTCGGGCTAGCTAGCATAGCAGCGGCGGTGGCGGCCTGATACCTTTCTATCTGTTTTCGCACCTCATCTCTGATTACATCAGCCATCTGAGCTAATATCTCATCTTTAAGAGATTCCTTCATCTCTTCTCGTAGCTGTGCGTCACGCTCGGCTTTGTTTCTCTTCCTACGCCGATACATTCCGGAGTCATCTTCGAAACCATGTTTCCAAGGAATGTAAAGCCCAAGGCCTCTCGTACGACCCGGGTGCTCCTTATTTCCCAGGGCCACGGAGAGCATATCATTCTCCCTTGTTCCCTGGAATGATCCCAGGGTAGATTCAAAACTCAGCTCTTCCTGCAAGAGCACGAAATGTCATTTCAACTCATACGAAGTTGTGGAGTAATTACAAGCTACGTAGTTCTATCGATATCTTACGGTATTGGGACACTTGCCGGTCTGCAGGGTTTCAAAGGAGACGCCCCCGATGTCGTTGTAGATGACCTTGCTCTAATCCAATTTCGAGCGCGGTCATCCGGGATATTGAAAACGGCGGGCGATGTCCTCGTGGCATTGCCGAGTCATCCTCCTTCATCCATCTGCGATTTTACCCGCATACCCACCGTGCCAAGTCCGTGGGGTGTGTGTTTTTGCTGGAGGGCCTTGTGCGCCGTATTTGTACTTTTGAAATCTTCTGACGCCTTCATCGCTTTAACTCTTCCCAATGTGGTTCCAGAACGGGTATATATGAAAAGGCGTTTCGTCCGTCTCCACGTATTTCCTGACAAGCGTGCTCTTGAAGTTCTTCCATGCTTTGCACGCCGCTAGGTAGGTTTGTCGTTGCACAGCGTGTAGATGTTCTTCCGGGAACTCGAACGATGCCAAAATTTCGGTCCACACCACGCTTTCCGAGTGTCGCACGCGTTCTTCCACGAATTGTATGTGATCTCAATTGCTCGCAACTATTCCGACCATGCTTCGAATACGCTTACCGCTTTTTAGGAAGGATAGGGACCCCAGATGCGTTTACCGCTGTGATGGTCTGTCGGCCCTCAGGCTTCTTCGATAGCCCTCTTCCTTGGCGTCTTGATGTTGGAGCTGACACCTCCGGCGATGAGCCTGACGAATGCGTGGGTGACGTGTTGCTCATTTTGTGGGTCTATTAAGATAAGATGAGAAAGTGATCATATTGAATTGAAAGACAAGAGAGGAGTAGAGGGGAGGGGGAGAAAGTGACCAATGTACCAATGTATCAAGTCCTTCTTTTTCTCAAAAATTCAAGTCAATTTTATTACAAAGTGCAAAAAGACCTTCCAGATTCTTGGTGAGCAGTGACATCGCCGACTTGTTCGGTGAGCGACTATCCATTCGCTTCTTCCCACTCCTTTTCTTCATCTCGGTCTCTCGATCACGTGCGCCATGCGATGATTCATCTAATCAATCATCGCTCATCGCGTGACGTGATCCGTAGATCGAGATGAAGAGGAGTGGGAAAAAGCAGATGGATAGTCGCTCACCCAAGAAGTCAGCGAGGTCGGCTGCTCACTGAAGAATCTGGGAATTTCTTTTTTTTGAACTTCTGTACTAAAATTTCCTTGAATTTCGTAATACTATTACTACAAGGTCTCTAAACAAAGTTCTATGAAGCAAATGACACAAACTAGTGTATCTGGTTCATTGAACCTGATACACTAGAGTGTGTCACTTGCTTCATGCCCCTTGAAGGTCTATGTGGCATATACACTAGAGTGGTCCTTGATTGCTTAATGTGTTCTCTCAAATTGTAGGGGTGATGTCTAGATACATGGAGCATTTGGGTGGAAAGATCAAGCTGTTTAGTCAGCGATGATCGCAATTGAAGCATAGCATAGCATCCGAGGCACATCCGAGGCCTGCAGCTGTGTCAAGACACAGCTGCAGGCCTCGGATGTGCCTCGAATGCTATGCTATGCTTCGAATTGGCAGTCATGAGCCTGACGACACAATGTATTTCTTTCCACCTAAATGGTCAATGTATCTTTTGCAATACTCTTCCTTGATTGGTGCTCTCAAATTGTAGGGTTGCACATGATAAGATGAGGAAGCAAGAAAAGGGGGAGAAGGGAGGGGGTGATGTGGACAGAGAGGGGTTATGTGCCTATACTATATACTATATACTAACACAACAAGCAATGTAATATGTACCAATGTAAACTAAGCAACTGCAGCATCAAGCATAAATATGTATTATGTACCAATGTATCAAGCATAAAGCATAACAGCATCAAGCATCAAGCATAACAGTATGAAGCATCAAGCATCAAGCATCAAGTATGAAGCATCAAGCATCAATATAATATGTACCAATGTAAACTAAGCAACTGCAGTAAACAATGTACCAATGTACTAACAGTAAGCATCAACCATAACACTAACATCAAGCATCAACAGTAAGCATCAACCATAACACTAACATCAAGCATCAAGCATCAACAGTAAGCATCAACCATAACACTAACATCAAGCATCAACCATCAACAGTAAGCATCAACTGCAGTAAACAATGTACCAATGTAGTATGAAGCATCAAGCATCAACAGTAAGCATCAACCATAACCCTAAATATGTACCAATGTCGTCGGGGAGGCGGCGACGGAGGAGGAGGAGGTGGCAACGGAGGAGGAGGAGGCGACGGGCTCGGGGAGGCGGCGACGGAGGAGGAGGAGGCAACGGGCTCGGGGAGGCGGCCACGGAGGAGGAGGAGGCTGCGGCGACGTCTTCGTCCGGGGAGGCGGCCGGCGAGGGCTCGGGGAGGCGGCGACGACGGGCTCAGGATTTAGATCTAATCGAATAACTGCAGCGCAGACGAAAACCCTAGCGAGAGGGTATATGTAGGCAGATTATCACAGACGGTTCTAAGTTTAGAACCGTCTGTGATAACATATCACAGACGGTTCTAAACTTAGAACCGTCTGTGATAACATATACCCTCTCGCAAACGGTTTACTATCACAGACGGTGATAGTTTACTGTCTGTGATAGTTTACTATCACAGACGGTTCTAAGTTTAGAACCGTCTGTGATAATCCTTTGCCGACTGTTGCAATTAAGACAACTAATAACTACACAGCTGCATTCATATCAACCACCAAACAGCTGCATTCATATACAACACCAACCAGTTGATACATTTTGTAATTGTCAAATACATCACACACATACATTTTCACATATACATCTAAAAATTGACTACATCACACATTTTCACATATACATCTAAAAATTGACTACACACATACATTTTCACATATACATCTAAAAATTGACTACATCACACATTTTCACATATACATCTCAAAATTGACTACATCACACATTTTCACATATACATCTCAAAATTGACTACATCACACATTTTCACATATACATCTCAAAATTGTCACACATTTTCACATATACATCTCAAAATTGACTACATCACACATTTTCATATATACATCTCAAAATTGTCACACATTTTCACATATACATCTCAAAATTGTCACACATTTTCACATATACATTCTTATTGTACTTGCTTATTTCCTTTAAAAATTAGCCCTTCATCATGATCAATGCGTACGTAACTAGTTTCGTCACGTTGTTCATCGTCGACCCTTATGCCATTTCCAAAAGGAGGTAACTCGTCAAATTGATTGTATTCCTCCTCGCCCACTACATTCTCCACTCCGACAATTCTCCTTTTTCCATAAAGAACTACATGGCGTTTCTTATTTGCCGGTCGGTTACATAGAAAACTTGAACAACTTGATTGGCGAGTACGAATGGTTCGCCTTTGTACCCGACACGTTGGAGGTCCACGGTCGTGACACCGTATTTGTCAACCTTCACCGTGGAGATGCACCCAACGGCAATAAATAAGGGGATCTTGAAAACCACATAGTCGAGCTCCCAAATCTCTTCTATGAAGCCATAGTACGAGTTTCTCGACCCATCGGTCTCGAATGCATCTTGCGGACACCGCTGCTCGTTAGTGCTCTTGACATCCCGAGATCACAGATAGAATGTGTACCCATTTATGTCATATCCTTGCCATGTCACAACTGTAAATGTCGGCCCTTTTGCCAACCATGTCGGCGTCTCACTCGGCGAGCTCCTAGCGATTTGCTCCTTCAACCATTGGTTGAACCGACGGTTGTGTTGCCTCATGATCCAAACATCCGCCGCTCCGGATTCTCGTTGCCAAGCACATCCTTGTGCTGGTCCACATAAGGTGCCACTTCACCATGTGTTGCAACACCGTGAAATGGGCTTGAGTATACGTGTCCATATCCGGAGTGATTGCTTTCCTTCCGATAGTTCCGAGACCCTTCACCTCCCCTCATGACGAGATTGAGGACACCTATCGGTTGAATCGAGCCATATAATCGACACAAAACTCAATGACCTCTTCGCTTGCATAACCTTCGACGATGCGCCCTCCGCCGAGAACGATTCCGACGTAGGACTTGAGAATTCCACGAACCTCTCAAATGGGTACATGCTACGAGGAATACGGGCCCGCACATTTTTATCTCCCACACAACGTGAACAATGAGATGGACCATTATATCGAAAACGAAGGAGGGAAATACATTTCAAGGTGACATAGAGTCATCACCACCTCGTCTGCAGAGCATCTAGTCCTTCGGGATCGATGACCTTCGAGCAATTGTGTTAAAGAAATAACATAGCCTCATGATTGTCTCTCGACTTTGATCGCAAAATATTCCTAATTGCAATAGGGAGCATCTGTGTCATCAAGACATGACAATCATGAGACTTCATGCCATTTAACTTCAAATCTTGCATCAAACAAGTTTCTTCACGTTGTCGAGTAACGAGACGAAACTTTGACACCATGCAAGCACCGCACGCTTCTGTTTTCTCACCTTGGACAGAGTGTAACACGCAGGGGAAGGTACGTTCGTCCATTATCGGTGCTTGTCGGTGCTAACTCCGCCGATGTCCATGTCACCAAGTCAAGCCGTGCGTTGACACCGCCCTTTGTTTTATCACGGATGTTCAATAAGAGACCAATCAAGCCGCCGCACACATTCTTTTCTACGTGCATGACGCCGATGCGATGTTGAACATCTAGGTACTCCCAATAAGGTAAGTCCCAAAATATTGATCTCTTCTTCCGTGTGTTCTTCTCATGAGCCCTCAATTTACGTCCCTTTCCAAGACAACATCTAAATCCTTAACCATATCATAAACCTCGTGTCCCCTTAAATGCCTTGGAGCTGAACCGTCTTCCTTCTCTCCGTCAAATTGTTTCTTCATCTTGCGGTATGGGTGAGCCCTCCAAGGAACCGGCGGTGACGCATGTAGACGGTTTTGCGTGAGTGTCTCACCACACACTCTCGGTACCATCTAAACAAGTGAGTACAAGCTTTGGCACCTTTTGTACTATGGCCCGATAGGTTACCAAGGGCAGGATAATCATTTATGGTGCGAGAACAATAAGGAGCGCAGAGTGAAGTTCTCTCGCTTGTATGCATCCCATACCTGTACCTTTCGCTCCACAAGATTTTTAGATCTTCCACCAACGGTGCTAGGAACACATCGATATCATTTCCAGTTGTTTTGGCCCTTGGATAAGTATCGATAGTAAAATGTACTTTCGCTTCATACACAACCAAGGAGGAAGGTTATAGATGCAGAGAGTCACGGGCCATGTGCTATGTCGACGCTCATGCTCTCGAAAGGATTCATTCCATCCGTACTCACCCAAACCTTATATTCCTTGGTTCTCGCACCGAACTCGCAAACCTCCTATCGATGTTTCTCCACTGCGCGGAATCAGCAAGGTGTCTTATCATTCCATCCTTCTTGCGCTCCTCCGAGTGCCAACACAGCAGTTTTGCCTCCTTTGGATTTGCAAATAACCTTTTCAAACGGGGAATTATAGGAAAATACCATGCCACCTTAGCAGGAGGTCCTTTCTTCGCCTCTGTTCCCTCGCCATCATCTGATTGATTGTTACGTTTGTATCGGGATGCGTTGCACACCGGACATATATGCATGTTTGCATACTCTTTACGGTAGAGGATATAGTCGTTCGGGCATGCATGTATTCTTTCTACTTCCATTCCCAACGGACAAAGAACCTTCTTCGCTTTATACGTGGTTTTAGGCAACTCATTTCCCTCCGGAAGCATGTCTGCTAAAAGACCTAGCAGCGCCGTGAAACTTTTGTCGGACCAACCGTTGCTTGCCTTCAATTTCAACAGTTCAAGCACGGCCGACAACCTCGTGTACTTGCAGCCCGTGTACAAAGGTTTCTCTGAGTCCTCCATCAAGCCACGGAATTTAACATACTCTCTCTCATCATAGTTCTCTTCTACATCGCGAAGCATCTGATCCAAATTATCATCGTGCAACCTATCCGAATCCGAGCCACAATCGACATCAGCCGGCGGCATGTCATTCACTTCACCGGCGATGTCATCCGAGGGCATATCATTCACTTCACCGGCGATGTCATTCGGCGGCATATGATCATCCACTTCGCCATGACTGGTCAAACACGTATAATCCTTTTTGAAACCCCTCCGAATCAAGTGCGCTTCAATTTGCCCTCGGTTCTTAAACATCTTCAAATTCTCACAGTCAGTGCATGGACAACACATATATTCCACCCCCTTATTCAACATATCCTCCTCGGCGGCTCTTATAAAAGCAGAAACGCCATTAATGTACTCTTCACTCACACGGCTCGCGACATACATCCAGCTTCGGTCCTACGTTACGTACATATATAACAACTTAGTATTAAAATCTAGATTAACTAATTATAACTACATATATGCCGGCCACATTTATTATATTCAGACTTAATTTGCTAGCTCAATTCATATTACAAATACAACAGCTCTTATATAACCAACATTTTTGCAAATTAACCATCTTCAATAACCACTCATGGATTACTTAGACCTAAATAGTAATGCAATTAAATAAAAAATAAATTTCATTACTAACCATATCTACAAGAACCAGAAAGTCGAATCTTAATTCAAAGCTCAATCTCGCCTCTTCCCACCAAATTAATCGCCTTAAATCGCCTAGCTTCCTCCCGAGTGAAAAAGTGCGCAGCGATGGCTAGATCGGATCGAAATATTGAAGACAGATGCGGCCTGAGCAGCGCAATAAATGCCTATCGCCATTATCACGATTTGTTTTAATAAAAAACCGTCAGAATTATCACTGACGGTTTTAATTATTAACCGTGCTGTGATAACAAGCTTATCACGACGGTTTTAATTAAAACCGCTGCGTGATAATCTGGATTATCACATACGGTTTTCATACGCACCGCCTGCGTGATACAATACTATCACAGACGGTTTATAGGTAATAAGCGTCGGTGATAATCCATTTTCCCGCCACAAATACCACAGACGGCCTCCAAATTACAACCGTCTGTAATAGTGCTCATCAGAGACGGTTTCACAAAACTGTCTGTGATTAGGCGTCTACTATTAGGCTTTCTGTAGTAGTGATATACTATCGGAGATCGATTCCTCCCCATAATTTTGGAAGAGATAAAGCTAGAAATTCACATATTAATGCATAAGAAGAAAAATAGCTAGGAATCATCCATCTATAACAAAGATCTGCTCAAATCAACATCAAGTGGTAGAATGCACATGTGTACAAACTACTTAATTAGCAAGTAGAAAATAGGCCGTCTCCGAGGTCACTAAAACATCTTTACAGATTCACACGAGATAGTTTAGATACAAAGCTCATCATACTGTTAAAGATAAATTTTGAATTAAGGGTAAATCCGGTATTAAACTATATTTGGAAACAAAGTTAAGTCAAATTCATAATTACTTTTAATAGACATTAATTCAGAATAAAAGTATAATTTGGTGTTATATAACTTCATATTTGGAACTTAAAGTATATCCAAAATAAAGTTAATTAGAAATTAAATTTAATGTGAGATAGAGAGACAGCCAGGGTCATGTACCGTCATTTTGAAAACAATCTGACTTGGCCTTCTAATGGCTAGACAACGGAATGTGACAGGAGTGGCATTTCGAGAAGAAAACTCACAAAGCAGTGCCATATTCACAATAAGGCAGTTTTGGATGGCATTTTTAGAGTTCAAGGTTTGATCAATGGCATAGAACAAAATTTCCTATCAATTCCATAACTTGGTGTCATTGTCTTGTATGCTTTACGCAGGTGATAAGATGGTGACAATCCTCTGGTTGTGGCTCAACCTTGATACATGCATGAGTCGAAGATTTCTGCAGGATGTGTCAGGGACTCCTTGATTATCCTTCATGCATGCATTTGTCTTCCTTTGTAAACTATGGTTTATTTTTTTTTAATCAAGTATCTCCGGTGCATTTGTGTGTAGACCGTTAATATAATGTATTCTGTTTGCTTTTATGTAATAATGATAAACATGGAGAGCAGAACCTATGCTTCATGGTAATACTGTCAGTATATCGTGTAGGTTGAGATTTGCAAATACAAACGATTGTCAGTATTTTGGTTGAAAAGTAACGTTTGTCATCACCGAAATAGTTATGTATTTATGTTACGTATGAACCAAAGGGATTACTGTTGCCGTTAGAGATCAATAATCCCATTCCCATATCGTCCTTCAGTCCTTTTGGCTAGGCTCATATAACAACATGACTCACAAGCAACATAGAGCCATAGAGATCGGCCTCAGAACAAGTTTTCTATCTTACCTGTGACTACAGCTGATTGCAACAAGGCAATTCCAATAAGTATTGCTGATTGCACGAGGTTCAGACGTACGTATGTATTCAAAATCATGTTTATTTTCCGAAACAGATGAATACTGACTATCGGGCCGTTAGCTTGCTGACATGAATACTCTATCGATATAGCACAAGTAACGCAGGGCAGGTAAGACGTCTAGATTCAAATCGCCGTTCGATTGTTCAATTTAGGTCTTCCTTCCTCTCCTCTCCTCTTCTCTCCTCTCCTCGCCTACCCAGGCTGTATGGCGGATCCTCCTGGTGGCTGGTGCACTGTAGCACTGAAGAAAAAAGAGAAAGGAAATAATTTTCATAAATAATAAATAAATAAAAGTGAACCCTAATCTAAACATGGCCTTAAAAGGCGGGACCTCCCTTCCCTTTCCGTGCGTGTCTTTTCCAGATCCAGTTTTCAATCTAATCTCTCTCTCTCTTTATCTCTCTCTCTCTCTTTCTCTTTCTCTTACATGTGTCGTGCGGCTGCTTGGGGACGGCGGCATCAGCGGCGGCGGCGGCTCGCACGTGCATGCGCCGCGCCCCCACGCACGTGCATGCGGCCGATATGCGGCGGCGGCAGCAGCGGCAACAACGCCGGCGTCGGCGGCGTCGACACGCGCATGCGACGCACACGACCACCATGGTCGGCGGTGGCAGCAGCAGCAGCGATGGCGGCGTTGTCCTACGTGGCGGCAGCCGAAGCGGTGGCGGCAGCGGCCGCGGCGGCCGGCAGCACGCGGTGACGCTGCGCCGCACACGCGCCGCCGCGCGCACATGCTCGCGACACGGCTTCACAGGCGGCGGCCGGTGACAGCCGACGGTGGCCGAGTGCAAAGGCACGGCCGAACGCGCGTTTGTGCGGCCAATTGGCCGTTCGCGCGGCCGAACGACGTTTCGCTTGGCCGAACGGCCGTTCGTGCGGTCGAACGTGTTTTCGTGTGGCCGAACGGCCGTTTCCTTTCCAATCAATAATCTCCTGTCGTTCCTTTATGAATTCACCGTGTCTGATCAGTTGTCTCCTTACCATCCGTAGGTTCTCACGCAGCTGTGGAGAGAGTAGTTGGGCAGTTGCGCATCTCAGACCCACCGTGCAGTGTGTCCGTCGAACGTGCTCAAAGCAAGTACCTCGCGGGCCGTAACCTGTTTCCTTCGCACGTCTATGTTTCATGATTACATGTTGCCTTAGCATGGTTTCCGATCATTACACTATCTTGATCGCCTGTCATATGTTGTTGTAGCCTTAGTAGTTTTAATGTGATGAGCTAGTTAGTATTAAATGCTTGTAATCAGTATAATGTTAACTATAGAATTCATATGTGGTAAGGGATTTAAATAAACGTCTAAATTGTAAATAGGGTTGCGAATAAGCATGCTCAAATTTAAGGTTAACCACTATCTTTAACACTAGGCAGTCATTGAGATGTCTTGCTTCTGTGAATCTTGACTGTTGATTATTAATGGTGAGCTTTAGCTAATTTAGTTGTTGTACACTAATCTGACTAATAATCACTTATCACTTAATAAAATTGTATGATTGACAACTTTGGTGTGATTCCGGTTAGTGTTCTCTCTAGCGATATTTCAAACACTATTTCAGTTTTCGTTGTTTACCTTAATAAAGTACTTTAAAGGTTTCAATTTGTGTATGAATTCTACTATTGTCTTTTATTATTTCTCTTTATTTTTGGCGATGATGCTCTATAGTAGTATCCCAGCTTGGCTGTATGTGGGGTGTTACAGTTGGTATCAGAGTCCAGGCTGTAGTTTCTGGTAAAGAAAAAAAGCACGTACACAGGGCCTCGGGTTAATTTACTCATGCATGCATGTATAGCACTGGCATATTACTTGATTCTGTATCCAATTGTTATTTCCTTCGCTTATTCCTTAACCCTTGTTCTGTTCCAATCTTCCTTCCTATGTAACAGTATGCCTCTGGCTAGACGTGCCAGCGCTCGAGTGCAGGAGTATGTGGACTGGGTGCGCGGACGTACTAGTGAACCGGACAATCAGGGTCAGACCTCTCTAGCTCATGCCACTTCTGATGCATCAACTTTACCTCCACCGGCGGATCCTACCCTGGGCATAGCTGGCATCCCTTCTTCCTCGACGCAAGCTGCTTCACAGAGCAAGGTGCAGTAGCTTTCGGCTTAGGTTCGGAGCCTCGTCACGTTGCTACAGACCGCTCTTCCGGTGATGCTTGCAAATCAGGCTACGACGGCTCAGGCGGCAGCTGCTACTGTTGCACCTATTCAGGCACCACCACCTCCTGCCCCTCGCTTGACAATGAGGGAGTGGCAGCGCTTGGGCTTGCGGACTTTCAGTGGATCGGGTCCAGTGGAGGCTGACGACTAGCTTCGCTACATGAATATGAAATTCGACACCATGGAGCTCATGACCCAGGAGAAGGTGTTGTTCACCTCTCAGCAGCTGATGGGAGAGGCGGACTTGTGGTGGGCTGAGGTGCGTGGCTCTCGCGGCCCTCATGCAGGGCCACCTACTTGGGAGGACTTCACCACCACTTTTGCCGCGGAGTACTATCCTTTTGCCCTAACTAGGGTGAAGGACTTTGAGCTTAACTCCTTATGGCAAAAGGAGGGTCAACTAGTGGAGCAGTATGAGAAGGTATTCCGAGAGATCTGCCATTTTCTTCCAAAGGTAAATTCTAATGAGCAAAAGAAGGCATGGCGGTTCATTGGAGGCCTTCGAGAGGAGATCCATCATGTCCTAGCTGCTATGGACATACGCACCTACCGGGATGCGGTGGATCACGCCCGGCAAATGGAGGTCCAACTCTGTCAGACCACGGCCCAAAAGGCCGTCAGCTCTGACAAGAAGAGGTTAAATTGTCTTTTAGTTCAATCTCTAATTTATCTAAATTCCTTGTTCGACCGAGATTCCTTAAATTTCTTGCTTTTGTAGGCCCTATTCTTCTAAGCCCCAGCGTGAGTCCGGTTCTTGGGACTCCAAGAAGGCTCGTTCTAATGGAAAGCGCCAGCGGTCTTCCTCTCCTTCTTGTCGCCCCAAAGGTGGGAGCAACTTAGGAGCTCAGGGAACCTTTGGGAAGAAGCTGGTGTGTTATCGCTGTGGTAGAGATCACAAGGGCGGTGACTGGCTATTCTGGCAAGTGCCACACTTGTGGGATTCAGAGACACAAGACTATTATGTGCTCTTAGAACCCTAATTCCATCCTTCCGCCAGGTCTGATCAAGAAGTGCAAGGCTCTGGCTGGCATAGTGAACCAATTGGCTTTTTCACCTGCTGACCACCAGAGGGCGGGTAAGTTATCAATGTGTTTTATGTCTCCATTGGGTACTTGTGTAGCCTCATTTGTTGTTCACTTCCAGTTGTTCTAGCTCCAGCTCCTACTCCCATCGCTACTACTCCTGATGGTATTGATGCACGTCTCTACGCACTACCGACTCAGGAGTCGCATCGTCGTTCCGATGTTGTGCACGATAACCTATCATGTTCCTTTCGCTTGCCTCGATTGTCACTTATCTTTTCCCTTAGCTTGTTTTCACACTCGCCCTACTTTTTAGGTATGGTTACATTGCACTCTCATCCTGCTCTTACATTGTTTGACTCTGGGGCTAGTTTCTCCTTTCTAGCATGTCGCTTTATCCAACAGCATTCAATTCTAGTTAGTACGTTGGAGCTTCCAGTGCTAGTATCCACCGCTAATGGACCTCTTTCTAGCAATTTAACCTGTCTCAATGTGGCTTTGGAGATTGAAGGTCATGTTTTTGGCATTGATGCAGTGGTTGCACCAATTCACCCTTTTGACCTGATTGTGGGTATGGATTGGTTATCTCATCACCATGCTATCATTCATTGTTTTGACCGCAAGGTTATTCTTTTCCAAGACGATAGAGAAATTGTTTATCAGGGCAAGGAGCGATACTTTAGTCTTTTATTTTTGGCCTCTTACTTTGGTCGCCGTGAAATGGCCAAGTCTGGGTGTCTTTTTGCCATGCTAGAGAAGCCTACCTCCGAACTCTTACCAAAAGATATGCCAATTGTTCGGGAATTTCTTGATGTCTTTCCGGCCGAGCTTCCAGGCCTTCCTCCAGTCAGAGTGGTTGAGTGTGCTATTGATGTTATTCCAGGCACCACACCCATCACTAAGGCTCCCTATCGTCTATCACGCACTGAGCTGGAGGAATTGAAGCGTCAACTAGATGACCTTCAGAGCAAAGGCTTCATCAAGCGCAGTACTTCAGAGTGGGCTTCTCCGATCACTTTTGTGGAGAAGAAAGATAAGAGTCTATGCATGTGTATTGATTATCGAGCTTCTTTGATTAGCTTAAGGGTGCTAAGTTCTTCTCCAAGATAGATCTGCAGTCCAGTTACCACCAAGTGCGGATCAAGACTTCTAATATTCCAAAGACGGCCTTTCACACTCGGTATGGTCTCTTTGAGTTTTTGGTGATGCCATTCGGTTTAACCAATGCCCTGGCAGTGTTCATAGATCTGATGCACTGGGTGTTTCATTAGTATTTGGATTAGTTTGTCATTATCTTCATTGATGACATATTGATTTATTCCAGTACCGCGGAGGAGCATGAGCACCACATTCGGATTGTTCTGGACCTTCTTCGGAAGCATCAGCTGTTTGCTAAATTGAAGAAGTGTGCCTTTTCGCTTTCTTCTGTCAGTTTCCTTGGGCATGTCATTAGCGGTAAAGGACTTTCTGTGGACCCTTCTAAGATTGCAGCGATGGTGGATGGCGAGACCCAAAGCAATGTGGCGAGATCCGCAGCTTTCACGGGTTGGCGAGTATTACTGTCATTTTGTTAAAGGGTTTTCTTCCATTGCTAAGCCTTTGACCAAGTTGACTCAGAAGGGGGAGCAGTTTCTTTGGACGGAAGAATGTGAGTCCAGTTTTCAGACCTTGAAGGAGCGTCTCATCACTGCTCCTATTCTTGCTTTGCCCGAGAAAAGGAAGAAGTTCACTATCTACTGTGATGCCTCTCGGTTGGGATTAGGCTACGTCCTTATGCAAGAGGACAAGGTGATAGCTTACGCTTCTCGTCAACTTAAGAAGCATGAGCTTAATTATCCTACCCATGATCTGGAGCTAGGGGCGGTGGTTTTCGCCCTCAAGATTTGACGCCACTACCTCTACGGTGAGAAGTGTGACATATTCACTAATCACAAGAGTTTGAAGTACTTCCTCACTCATAAGGAATTGAATTTGAGGCAGTGTCGCTGGCTAGAATTGATCAAAGATTATGACCTCACTATCCATTACCATCCTAGTAAGGCCAATGTGGTGGCGGATGCCCTTAGCAGGAAGCGAAATGATGGCGTACTTGTTCCCACATTAGTCCAGGAGGAGTTGGAGGACCTTTAGACCACACTTTGCTTTGCCTTTTCAGCATTATCTCTGGCGAAATTAGTGACCTCCTCTCCTTTGTTTGATGCTGTGCTTGAGGCTCAAGCTTCAGGGTCGGAGACTCGACACTTCCGTGGAGAGGTTGTTTGAGCAAAACCTCGTGGGCCAGACTTTGCCATGGATGATAGAGGACTACTACAATTCCGAAACCGCATTTGGGTGCCTTTCGATTCGTCCTTGAAGAGGGATATTCTTTGTGAGGCTCATAAAACTCCTTATTCCATTCATCCTGGTGAGACTAAGATGTTCAAGGATCTTCAGCGGTAGTTATGGTGGCCGGGGATGAAGAAGGATACAGCCAAGTTTGTATCACAATGTGTGGTGTGCCAGCAAGTAAAATCCGAGCACTACAGTCCTGCTGGCCTTCTGCAGCCTTTGGACATTCCCCAATGGAAATGGGAGGACATTGCTATGGACTTTATGGTTGGTCTTCCTAAGTCGCCTCGGCGAATGGATTCTATTTGGGTTATTGTCGACCGTCTCACCAAGACGACCCATTTCCTTCCTGTCAAGACCACTTATTCTGCCAATGATCTTGCTACCATTTTCGTCAAGGAGGTTGTCCGTCTTCATGGTATTCCTAAGTCCATTGTCTCAGATCATGACACCAAGTTTGTTTCTCATTTCTGAAAGAGTTTGTATCAGAATCTGGGCACGAAACTCAATTTCAGCACTGCCTTCCACCCTCAAACCGACGGTCAATTTGAAAGGATCATTCGTACCTTGGAGGACAGGTTGCGCTCTTGCATACTTGAATAGAAGGGCAATTGGGAAAATCACTTACTTTTGGCAGAGTTCTCCTACAATAACAGTTTCCACTCCAGTATCGGTATGGCCCCCTTTTGAGGCACTCTATGGCCAACCTTGTCGCTCTCCCCTTCATTGGGATGAGGTTGGAGAGAACGAGTTATTGGGGCCTCAGCAGGTCAGAGATTGGAAGGAGCAGATCGATCTTATCAGGAACAATTTGCTTCTCGCTCAGAGTCGTCAAAAGAGTTACGCCGATCGTTCTTGTTGGCCGTTGGAATTTAAGGTGGGCGATCAGGTTCTTTTGAGGGTCTCTCCGACCAAGGGAGTGGTCCGGTTCAGGGCAAAAGGAAAGTTGAACCCTCGTTACGTTGGACCATTTCCTATCACAGAGCGAATTAGGAAGCTTGCTTATCATCTTGAGTTGCCTGCTTCTCTGGCTGGTGTCTGTAACGTCTTCCACATTTCTATGTTGAGGAAGTACCTGAATAACCCTGATCAAATTCTGGAGTTGCCCACTTTGGAGGTTTCGGAGGACTTGTCTGTCGTGGCACGGCCGGTCTGGATCCTGGAGAATTCAAAACGTCAACTGCGGTGTCGAACTCTTACCTATGTCAAAGTGTTGTGGTCCAATCAGACTGAGCGCGAAGATACTTGGGAGTTAGAGTCCCAAATGCGTGCAAAATATCCCGATCTCTTTTCTCCAGGTCTGCTTTCTTGTTCTCCTTCAGCTGTTGCTCTTAATTCCACAAGTTAATTTCTGAAGTAATCGATTCGATGCTGAATCTTTTCCAAGGGGGGAGAGCTGTAGCACTCAAGAAAATAAGAGGAAGGAAATAATTTTAATAAATAAAAAAGAAAAAAATAATAAATAAATAAATAAAAGTGAACCCTAATCTAAACATGGCCTTAAAAGGAGGGACCTCTCTTCTCTTTCTGTGCGTGTCTTTTCCAGATCCGGTTTCAATCTAATCTCTCTCTCTCTCTCTCTTTCTCTCATGTGTGTCGTGCGGCTGCTTGGGGGACGGCAGCGGCGGCGTCGACGACGGCGGCGGTGGCAGCGTCGACGGTGGTGGAGCCAAGCCAAGCCGTAGCCACAGGGGGAAGTGGAGGCACTAGGTAGGTGTGGATGATGCCAAGGGAGCTTTGGGGAGCGGCCCTGGCTAGAGCCACGACGGCTCGAGTGGAAGCTAGGGAACCGAGGGAGTTGGCGGTGTGAGGGTGTAGGGGACTGAGCCATGGTGACTGTGCATGGGACCAAAGGGCAGGTGAGGCATGAAGGCACCAGCGACTGGTGGCGCAAAGGCCATGACCCTATGGGGCCAAGAGTAGGTGGGTTGATTTGGAGAGGAGGAGAAGGTTAGAACAGAGGATAAGGTTGGGGAGAAGAAGTGAGGGCCTAGGAGGCTTCAGCCGAGTGAGAAAAAAAGAAGGAAAGAAATAGAAAAGGGGAAGGGGTAGAAGAAAAGGGGAAAGGGTAGAAAAGAATAAGGGAAGAAAGAGAATAAGCATGCGCGATAAAATTTTACTTCATAAATCTATAAATTATTGTTGTTTGAGTACCAGGATAGTGGGAAGGTGTTCTGTGAGAGGAGGATTGTTTGTGTCAGGTTTGCTCATAGGAGCAATGTTGTTCGTTTGTGTGCATGTATTGCTATGATGTATTGAGATTGGATGATGCTTGTACATGTGCATGTTTTGGTTTGGTGCCATCCACGTATCATCCACAAGATTAAATAGGCAAGTGTATAATAGAATAGCGGGTTGTGATTGGTACTTGATACTTGTTCCTTCATGCTTTATTTCAAAGTGTTTTATGAGATGATATCCATGATTACATGTTAATCATACCCTGATAAGTGATACATATATTTGAATGGCAACATTGGAAGAATGTTGCATCATGCAAAATGCATATGAGCTAGGGTAGTGAGTAAGTCATATAGTTAGTCTAGAGTGTATGAGCCAAATCAGTGAGAAAGCTATGTGACTAATCCAGAGTGCTCTTGAAAAAGACCTACAGAGGTAGGCACCTCTATGGGATGAGGAAAATACCGACTTCAGTAGGCACTCCACGAGAGTGGAGTTTGAGACCTCGTATGAAATAGGACAGGGCAAGAGTGGTTTATCGATGGGTGAACACTCCAATATACTAGTATAAGCTACGGTTACAGATGCATCATATTGCATAAAAGAAAAAGGAGACAGTGATACAGTTATAGAGATTATGATTTATAGTCCACAGATATGAAATTTACTAACAGTTATAGATATTGTGTTTATAGCCACAGATATGGAACTTACTGAATTGATGTGTTGATGCCACTGTTTTATTGTGTGCTTGCTAAGTCTTTGGACTCACTCTTGTTTATTTGTTGTTTTTAAGTGAACATTGAAGACGACATACACGAGCGGGACTAGCACATGTATTCCACATGCAAATAGTAATTTGCACACCACCTTTAGTTGATATATTTAGATGTGTGTGGCTCATGAGTTTCCTTTCGATAATTGGCAAATTTATACATTTGCTTCAATGCTCATCGTTAAGCATATGTTACTTAATGTGACATTGAGATTTAAATAGAGGAGTTGATACATAAATATAGCAACAATAGTTGTAAATGGTAGTGTAATGGAGTAGTGGTAGCATTCTGAGCTCAGAGGTTGGGCCAGCGTGTTATAATCAGACACCGAGTCCTCTTGTCCTCAGCCTCTCTTCTGTAGCAACTCATTCCCTCGCTCTCTCTTGGCTGTCGCCATGGGCACTAATCTCGGCTCCACCTTCGGCACCATCGCATCTTCTCTTGTGTCGGCTCCACTAATTTTGGTTTGGGATTTGATTTTAGTTTGGTTTTAAGATTTAAGCTTCCATATTTGAATTTGATTTTGCTACAAATTCTCCTATGCTACTTTATGGATCATGTTTACATATCTGACTTCTCATTCCAAATTGGTTTTTTTCCATTTAGGTATTTTTTTAACCCTAGGTTTTGGTTTTCAATTCACCACCCAATGCCAAAGGAATTTTAAAAAAGCCAAATGCCAAAATTATCCAAAGATTTTAAATAGCCCCAAATTTGGGCTGTTACAAGAGAGCACAACACTCATACTTCTCTAATCTTAACCCTACAACACTTGGCTTCAATGAGTAATACTAGGATGGTTGGATGGTCAACTAGCAAGTCTCCATCCTAACAAGTTAAATACACAAGGCAACCAGCCCCATCTAACTCTAATAGATACTATCCACTTAACACAAATAGTAGAAACCCGTTAATCCCATGCAACACAGGTTTTACTCACATACTACACTTATATGTGCTTTTCAAAGCACATAAGCACGAATCAGCTAAGTCCTTAGCCTTTGATCTAGCTTGATCTCCTCACCTTTTCTTTTACCTAAATTGCTTTCCCAATCACTGCTCAACTTACCAAAATACTCTTTCTTGATTCAGTCTTCACCATCTCTTGTAAGTAATCCTCATGCCTGTCACGTGTAGGTGCACCACTGGCTTGCCACGCGTCGACAAGTCTCCCTCGTTCCGATTCTATTGGATCACACCTCACTCAGACCGACCAAGCCACATAGTGCAACTCGTCACTCGAGCTTTCCTTCAATATTTTCCTTCTTCCTTGTGCTATGTTTGAGTTCAGCCATCTCACCTGGCATCCTTACTCTTTCTGGGCCCCAATTCCTCCATGAGCGTAGCCCCGATCCTCGCCGTTGAACATGGTTGACACTAAGCTACCCTACACATCTAAAGATCAAGAAGTCATTTTCGGACATAAGTTGTTCATAATTAGACTCACGTTAGTCAAAACATGCTTTATGCAACATTAATGCACTAACCAAACACAATTCAAAACAACCCAAAACAAAAATCCAAGAAATTTCCATCTGAGCCGGTACTACTGCCCATGACAGGCTGGTACTATTGCTCCCACAACAGGACCTCTCTGAAAATTACAACCAGCAAGTAATTCGCGATACTACTTGTCAGTTGCCTGACCGACAGCATGACAACAAAACTGATAAAATGCAAACTTTGTAAAATTCAAATATCCACTATATAAAATTGCAATAGTTCATCACAATACTATTCTAGACCTTCTCATGTGGTCCTTCAGATGGCCTAGTATAGATCACTAAACTGTGCAATGGATCAATTAAGTACGACAAGGATTTACGAAATATCTTCTGCTGAAGGCCTACAGCAACCTACAGAAACATCGAGCATGGGGCTCAGGTATGTTTGGTTGGGTGGGTTAGGGTGGATGAGATAGGATGATCTAGGATTTAGCGGGATGGGATGGGATAATCCAAAGGTCTGTTTGGTTGAGTAGATGGGTTGGTATATGTTATTGTTTGGTTGGTGAGATAAGGATAGATGAGATGAGCCAATTTTGTGTTTGGTTGGATGAACAAAGGTGGATGAGATGAGTTATGATACCTTTGGTGAGATTACCCTACACAAATGAATGCAACAGATTGCTACTAGAAATGGCATCATATTCGCAAAACATCCAGTAAAGAATTAACTGATCTGTTAACAATTGGTGGCCAATCTTGAATTCTACTCAAAATATACGGTAAAGAATTGACATACGGAAAATTAGACCTAAAACTCAAAAATTGGGTAGCTATTTTGGTTAGCAAATGACTCCTCTATGTCAAACCATTAACAATGGTTGCAGTAACAGGATTGACATCCTTTGCATCAAGCTCTCCCTCCCTTGAGAGCTGAATCTACGACACCATTGCAGCCGCCTCCCATCTTCTTCGTCTCCTTCCCTCTCAGCATGTTTCAGTTTCTCTGACTCGATGTACCACAAGGAAGGAATGGTAGCTCATGGATACAACGGGATAAAAGCAGTGTACCTACAAGGAGTTGTGTGGGATTAGTATTTCCAAAGGATTTATGATGCACTGGGCATAGAAGTAAAGCGGTTTAATCTGAGATTTGAAGTGCAATAATCTGAAACATTAAGTTTAGCAGGAAAAGTTATGAACCAGGTATAATATATCTCACAGTACTTGACTGCTATGTATCTTTGAGAAGTCTTCTTACAGTCAGTTCCAGTGATACAACCTTGTTTAGCAATTCAATTTGACAGTCAACAAAAAGGTTATCCATGAGTTTACTGCAATTACTGGAGTGGCAAACTAGCAACAGATATTTGTCCTAATACCAAACAAAAAAACCAGTAAAAAGCAGCCAATATTACACATCAAGCTTGAACATCACTTAAATAAACAGAATCTACAGACAACTGAAGTGAATGGCAATGTCGACTCATAAGATTCTAATACAACAGATGTTTGTGTTTCTTTCATCACACTATAGGAAACAAAACACAATTACATCAGTTATTAGAGCGGACCAACACATCAAGTCAAGGAACTCCTGAAACTAGCGTGCTTCATCCTTAAACGAATGAATTCCTCACAAATTTGTATAGGACAGCGATTCTTTCATAGAATAAAAATCTATTTGTCGAATGATGTGTATTCATGGGCAACAATATACTTATCAGATTATGAAATTTTCCCTTTCTCCATTATCACACTCGAATAACAATTCTCCCCACCGAGTATTAAAGCTTACACTTCTCAGCTTTCAACCATTCCGTTCAACCTAGTCAAGTTTCCTTCCATCTAGTGTACATTCAGAACCCATCAGGATGAATTTCACCGACATGAACCAATCGAAGATGAAAGTAAATACCACACAAGAAGTAAATAAACAAGAAATGTCGCAAGAAATTGAGGAGAAGAGAAGAAGGCTTACGCGAGGATCCACTTGCCGTTGAGGAGGGTGGGCGCCGGCATGGGGTTGAGTGTAATGATTTCCACCACCTCCGCCTGCGTCTCGCCGGACGCGCGCAGGCCGCGCTCCGTCCCGTACAGCGCCTTCTTCAGATTCACCTTCATCTCCGCCACCTCGCTCGCCACCGGCGCCTCCGCTACCGTCGACGCGGCACCGCCCTGATCTGCCGGCTCCTTCCCCCACTCGTCCTCGGCGTCCCCGGCCACCGCGCGCACCGCACGCAGCGACGAGAAGCGTGGGGTCACCGCGAATGCGACGGCCGCCGGAGCCATGTGGCGGCCGCGGCGGAGAGGGCGGTGTTTTCTTGCGGATGCGCAGTTGGGAGTGAGACGGTGGATGAACTCGTCGACGAATTTTGCCGCACCGCCCCATCCAGCATCTGGACCGAATATTCGCTCTCGGCGCTCTCGGTGGATGAGTTGTCCGAGATGATTTGAGTCCGCTCATTTTGGCTTAGGCCCCGTTTGGCAGGGCTCTCTCTTGAAGTGGGTTGTTTTTGACGTTTGAGTGGGCGGGGTGAAGCTACTTTTTTCAGCTCTTTGGGTGGAGCTACTTTTGTCTCAGCAGATTTTAAGGAGCTCCTTGGGTGGAGCTATTTTGCTTTACCCCGTTTGGCACAAAACAGCTCCAAACAGCTCCAAAGAGCTGGTGGTGGAGCTGTGCCAAACGAGGCCTTAGTTTTTTATTTATAACTAGAAAATCGGGCGCGTTTTACACACCTTGCCATATCATCAATTGCAGAAATTAATTCAATTGCTATGCCATAGTGTAGTCAACATAAGTAGATGTTTAGCATGATACTTCTCAGATTACAACATACTATTCGACTAATTAATCAGAACTGTTCGGTTTCAGATTCTGAGCAATTCAATTGGGATAATTTCGAAGATCCAGAAATAAAAAGTGCACTTGATGAAGTCCTTGAATACATTCGAGTACAAAAAATGGACCAGGCCAAGAGAGTTGGGCCAAAGAATGAAAAGAACAATAATAATAATGATGTCACAGACAAAATTCCATGTGGGCAGGAACTGCCGTTAAGTAATTATCTATTTAAACTGAATCGCCAACATATATTTAACCTTAATTGCCAACATATATTTTCTGTAATACCTTTTTTTACCTTAGAATAATCAGGTTATGCAAGGTGTAGCCAGCACAAGCACTGTAGGTCCACAGAGCAGATTCCGTGAACATGCAAAATTGTGTAGACGTTCAAATGGAATCCAAACAAGTAAAAGCATGGACATTCCTGGCAAATCTCATGACAAGGTCATGAAGGTTAACAAAGATGAAATTACTAAAAGGGATGTATGCAAATCCCCGGCAGTTGCAAATGCGTTTGAGCTTCTGAAGTTGGTTTTTCTCAGCACATCATCAGGGTCAGAATTCAAGGCAATGTCAATTTTTCTGCATCATTAGGACAAGAACCTTCCAAATGAAGGAAGATAAATATCAATTTCCTTAATACACAAGGGGCAAAAGCAAGCAAAAACCTTGAAACAAAATGGTTTCTGTGCTTGTTGCCAATGTTCCATTCTTTCTAATTTCAAGGAGAACCAAATTAGTTCCCCTTCCTAATTTCTAGGAGAACCGCTGTCAAGTAGTCCTCTATGACTTCCTATGGAAGAGGAATAATCTAAAATAGGTGATAAAAGGATGTCAACATATGAATGTTAATGTTAGCTGCTAAAATATACAGGCAGCTCACATATCGTTCATGAGTGGCTCAGAAGTATCTTACCACTGGGTTCATGTCATAAGAAGGTGGCTCAAGAATGAATTCTTCATTTCTAGCCTCACCATTCACAACCAGTTTTCCTTCATGAACCTGCAACACATCAGGCAATGAATGTGCTGCTGTTTCCATGAGAATTACAAATAAAATGTATAGTAACTTCTCCAAAATAAGAATTGTTTTCTATTTTGAAACAAACCTCAACAACATCTCCCTCCTTGGCAACTACTCTTTTGATGAAAACATCATTATCAGTATACCCGACCTCCTGGACAGGAATATTCACAGTTTTGAATAAAGAAACAGCATATATCATCCAGAAAACTGCACATGCAAGTAACCTGTAAGTACCTGTAGCACTGGTGGGCTTTTGAAAATTACGATGTCATTTACACATGACTTTCTAAAGTAGTATGTAACCTGAGGAACATTCACATGGTCAATTTATGCAATGAAGTGAATAACAATTTTTCTTAGCAAAATATCAAATTTCATCATTTGACAAAAATACGAACAGACACAGCATGAATAAGAACATAAAAATGAAGGTACAACATGGTCAAAGTTTCTGAGGTGAACTGTATCCCAAATCAAATAGCCTCATCTCAGAACTTTTACACTGCCAACATATTAGAATATAAAGCGCCAATTTTGAGGCCAAGATAAGATGAAACTCAAATGAGCTTATGAAGTCTAGATGAACTTGGCATTTAGATAGAAATCTAAACTATGATCAAGTTCAGGACGACATTGTTGTCCTGCATAAATCCTAAAGAATTCACAAGCAGCTCCTACAAAAGTGAAATGGAGAGGTTATCAATTTCCAAACCAAAGTAAACAATAGTGCATAACTATGCTACAAGGAAATCACCAACAAAATGCTCTCTTAAAGGGGGAAGGAACAGATGGATGATCATCGAAGTGTCTCTAGTTGCAGCAGCATGAGGACTATTATAAGGAACATAAGACATGGCTATTTCACTTGTATCTGTTATCAAACATGTAAAATCATGATAGCTCTTAATTCATAATTATTACCTGTTTAGACTCATCATCGGAGATTTCCTCAGAACTGCCATCTTCATCATCACTGCTGCTTTCTTTTTTCACAGCCATTGGAGCACCCTTCGCAACAGTGGAAGCTGCGGTGTCCTGTAAACAAAAAGAAACATGGCATGTAAACTATGGAGACAGAGTCTTCAATAGAAGCAAAGCAAAAGGAATATTTTGAGGGCATCTAGCACCTTCTGCTTCTTTTGGGAGGCTCTTCATCACTTGTCATCACTTTATCGAGTCACTGGATTTCTCTTTCCTTTTAGCAACAATGAAGCAGCTCTGTTGGTAGGTGAGCTGCCTTCTCGTTTTATCCTAGAGAGTTGAGAAACAAAATGAATGGAATTATACTAAGCAACAAATGTAGACATTGAAAACAAGGAAAAATATAGTTCTATGGGTACCTCATCCTCAGTGTCACTCTCTAACTCAGAACTTTCAGTACAATCTTCCTTTTTGGTAGCTAAAGCAGTTTTTTTACACTTGGTAGGTACATCCTGAATAGATCTTCAATCATTCTCAGACTAAATAATTATGCTTAACTATACAAAAATGTTGGTGAGTATCCATTAGCATTTAGGAAAAAAACAATATAAAAGGTAGAATTACGTAGATAGTGCCCACACATTTTATAGCACACAGAAACAAGCAGGTACATAGTTGGGCAGTGTATGCACAACCCTTGCAGTCCACAGGGTTGACATACGTTACATGCTACGATCATAATTCGTCACTACCAAACATAGAGACGGTAGTTTAGAATACTGATCCAAATGAACATTGAAAAGACTAAAGTAGTTCCATAATGCTAAAAACTAAATCAGAAGCAAACAGCACAGCTTGCAGCCATGAGGTTCCAAAATATAACATCCATCAGATTAGAACAGCAGGTAAGTTCACGACACCACGTCAGATGCCAAGCAAAGGCTGGTCAGTGATTACAAACACACACATCTTGCTGCAGCTGGTAGACGCAAAAGTACTGAGCCCTCCTGTGCCTAAGAATCTTTTGGTGCCCTGTAAAGGAAAAGGGCTTTTTTGAGTAAGGAAATACACATGATGCTATTCTATATCAAGCATGAGGCGTAGGCGACAAGAAAGCACCTAGGCTTGGCGGTCATCTGCACAAGCATCACCATCATCATCTCCAGCGATATCATCTTTGAAGAGCTTCTTTGCAGTATTTTTTTTAGGCGTTGGGCGAGACCTATAAGCGAGTTGTTATGTCATGTATGTATATATAAGGGTGGATCCTGATTTGGGGTAGGAAACAAAGCAAAGAAATGCATTATCAGTGGGTCTAACCTCTTTCCTGTCACGCTCACTCGAGTCTTCGTTGAATCTCCAAAACCAACATCATCAGTAGGCTATGGTGAAGCAGGGCAAGGAAAAAGGACCATGTTAGTAAAACCATCTAGGAAACCTGTAAACAAATAGGCTCATTTCTTTGTAGGAAATGAGTAGTTACTACGAGCCATCATATGTAGAAGGAAATATGAGCTGGCGATGCACGAGAATCTACTGCGAAGGTGCCTTTAATATGTTCTTGATGGAATCTAACATGTTTCCTAATACACATTGGGTTTCATCTTAATACAGTTTGGCATTAAGACTGATGATGCACAGACAATCTGGGAGTGGCCTTGCAGTGCAAGGCTTTAACCATGGGTTTTTTTAATCAGTTATTGCTTGTTTTTTTTTTTGGGATTAGTTGGTCTCTCAAAATATGCTTACCATAATGATTTACAATTCATCTTTACAATATATATGTGTTGTTGGTTAGCTGCTTGCACTAAAACATTACTATCTGAAGCCCATGCTTCTCTTGTACTATTTATTGAACCACTATGGATTGAATTATGATATGCGGCCAAATTATTCAGAGCAAGAGCCACTCAGTTCTATTCGAAGAGTATTATCTGTACGATAGTTTCCTTATAGCTGCACCCATGGTATATGAACCACAAGCTGATAATGGTATGAAGCATGATTACGTGATACAACTAAGTGAAATAAGTGAAAAGGAACAGACAATGTTCTATTCAAGTGGTCTGTTTTCTCCAAGGGGTTGCAGGTTCAAACTTTCCAATATTGCAGGTTCAAAAAGAAAAGGAATGGTCTCAGGAGTAAACCCTACCTTAAGCACATTGACACCACCGCTGGCCTGTGGCGTTGTTGGTGACTCTGTGCGCCCCAAAACACTAATAGGCGCTGAATTTTTCCTGTGCGGAGTAAAGCCGGTCTTGACCTTTACGTGGAGAGGTATAAGCGATGTATAGTAGTGTTAGAGGAAGGCAAGATATATGGTACACATATGGATAAATTATTTTTGTCTGCAAAATGAATGTGTAAATTCTTGTTTTTATTGAAACAGTTTACCTTATCCTTAGCAGTGTCTATGGTACTCTGCGGTGTCAATGGTGGTTCATAGGTGAGAAGAGTTGCTTTACTCGGCGTAGTGCTTGAAGCGTGGCTAGCCTCCGAAGTAGTAGGTGGCGAAGGCAAAGCTAAGGGGGCACTTTTCTGAGGAGTGTTTTGCATGCTGCTGCTTGCACCTTGAGAGAGCATGTGCGACGATGACTGTGATCCTGCAGGTGTCGCTGGAATAAGAGCATTGGTAGCATCTACTTCTCCAATGACTGCATTAACCTGAAAGCAGACATTGCCAGAACCTATTGTGTTTTCAGTGAAGCTAACATTCCATAAGTAAACCTTCTCTAGGAGCCTCGTGATCTCATCTGGAATGAAACCACGCGGATTATCAGCAATGAGAGTATCAACTGTCTTCTTTGTGAGGCGTTGGGCTGTTGTAACATCCTGATTTCCAGAGTATTTTTGAAGCTTTTAAAATAAAATTCACCATTTGAATTTTTTGGAATTAATTAAAGCTTAAATGAAATTTTTATGAATTAAAGGGATTTAATATGATTAAATTAAACATTAACATTTGCCAATGTTATTTTATTTGAGTTCCTTGTGTCTCAAGGAATTTATTGGTATTTTTCTGGATTTTTCTGGATTTATTTGCTATTTTCTAGAGCTCAAATTAATTTATTTGAATTTCTGAAAAAGAAAAAGAAAAGAAAACCCCAACCGGCCAGTGGGCCGAAACCCACCAGCCGGCCCAGCCCAGCAGGCCGTACCCGCCTCCTCGGCCCTCTCCGTCCCTAGCGCGCCCTCGCGCCGTGTAGTCGCCGTCGCCGCCGCGCTCGTCGCCGCCGTTTGTGCTTCGTCTCGTGGTCGCCGTCTCAAGTCGCCGGAGTTCGCCGCCGTTCGCCATCGCCGGTGAGCACCGTCGTCGCTTCGCCGGCGTCGATCGCCGCCGACCGTCCCTCGCTGCCCTTGCCTCGCCGTCGTCGCACCGCCGCCGGCGACCGCGCCGCGCCGCCGCGCCGCTTGGCCGCTCGCCGCGCCGCCTCGGTCCCCGCGCGCGCGCGTCGGCGATGACGCCAGCAGAGCGTGCCCGCGCCTTCCGCACCGGGTCTCCGTCGCCGGCGCCGCTGGCGGGCCCACTTGCCAGCCGTGAGCCGTAGACCCTCGCCGAGTCAGCCTGCCGAGTCAGTCAGCCAGCCACGCCAGCCCTAGATCCGACGTGTCATGCCACGTCGGCGCCACCTGTCCGCCACGTCAGCACCCGAGGTCCCCAAGTGCCACGTCGGCCGCCTGCCGTCGGCCGGTCGGCCGCCACGCCACGCCAAAACCGCCACGTGTCGCCGTCGGCGACCACGCCAAGACTCACCGCTTGCGCCAAGGCCCGATCGGCCGTCTTGTTCCGTGAGCGAGTCCACCGTGAGACTGTTTCCCGTGCACCGGTCCACAAGACGAGTGCCATTTTCTATTTTCCCGATTTTCTGTAAATCCAATTTTCCAAGAGCCCGTTCTCCCTCGTCCTAGCTCCGATTGACCCCGTTCTTTTTCCTAAATTCATCTAAAATTGAGCTCTACCTTTTGGTTCAGGTTTGAAAGTTTTTGGAGTTCATTTGAATTTTATTTGATTTTATTTTGTCTTTTCGTCTCGTTTTCTCTCTCGTTAGATCGTGTGTTCGAGGGAGCGGAAGTTGGATTTGAAGACCAAGAGCCCTCAGCTGAGCAAGGCCAAGGCAAGTCGTGTCCTTTGATCATGTTGAACCCAATTTGCAATCTATTATTTAATTATTTTGTTTTAAATTATCTTGCATCGCTATTTTTATTCAAACCCTTGTATTGGTAGTTAATGACCTAATTGATTATTCCTCCTTGATAATTTGAATGCCCTGATTCCATTGTTACCATAGAATGGGAAATTACTTAGTGATGCTATGTTATTTGTCACATTGGGTTGGTACGATTAGAATGCTTAGCCTTGCTTATTTTGCGAAAGGGTTCATCATCGCATGTGGTTAAATAATCTTGACTTAATGATATACTTGAATGTGGTGGTTAACCACGGTTATAAAACTTGTTTCCATGGCATGGGTAGTGTCATTGGTGTTGGTTATACAAAATTGGTTTCCACTTGGGCGAATGATCGTGCAGTAAAGGGGGAAGTGTGGATTCACTTCGTGGGATGTGGATGTTTCGCCAGGGTAATTCTTAAGGACTTAACTTTGTGCGCCATTGATCTGAGTCTTATCGTGCAAACCACATGTCTAGTATGGGATAGACCTGGCATAATAATTTGTGAAGTCTCCACTTTGGTTTTACTACTGATGTTGTGTGGCGCAAGAGGGGGCAATTATCGACTAGGGGGTTACCCTACTCGACGGCGAATCCTTAGCGAGTGGGATCCGGTGGAGATGGATCATTGTAAAAGCCTTGTTGTGATTTCCTTAGCGCGAGGCTAATCACATCGTGTGGGTACAGTTGTGCAACCTCTGCAGAGTGTAAAACTATTCGAATAGCCGTGTCCTCGGTCATGGACAATGCTCGGTGATTTCACACGAGGTATAGTTATTTCTAAAAAGTTTTGGACAGTGGATGGTTAATTCACTGTTGGTTTAATTTGTGGATGGGAGGTCCATAAGTGGTTGGTTTAGCTTATGGATGGGAGATTCATAAGTGGTTACTTCAATTCCTTTGATTATTATTTATTATTATTTTACTTCAAATGCGCCTTCAATCTATTTATTGTATTTTCAAATGCCGTTTTATGCAAATTAACCTTTCAGCCTTCCATTGGTAAGCCTTGCATACTATATTGCATTCTTTGTTACAAACGACTTGCTGAGTACCAATGTACTCACGGCTTTATGCCCCTGTTGCTCAGTTGAGGAGGAGGAGTATCACCAGCAGGAGGTCCCAGAAGGAGAGTACTTCGACGTCTTCGCGGATTAGGCTTCGTTCTCCACTCGATAGCTTTGTGGGCGTGTCGATTGGTCGCTGCGCTTTCTTTTGGATTTCATTGCTAGTTTTGTTAAGCCTTTCGGGCTATTAATTGTAAGCTTGGCCATAAGGTCGCACTCTGATGATTATTAATAATATTTGAGTCTTTTCTTAGTAAATCGTGATATGTTCGATATTTCATCTTTGTTTATACTGTGTGCACTAGCGTGATCCTGGACTAGTGCAGAATACACAGGAGAGTCCGGATTTGTATATTCGGGTCTCTACAGCTGTCCGTCCAAAGAGAATAAATTCTGTATCACCCGTTTCATCTCCAACAACAATGCACAGTTTGTACCTATAATAGATGGAGAGTAGGTTAGAACAAAACTTCTGTGCTTCAACATATAATCATCTGAATATTACTGCCAATGTTTCCTCTTAGGGCACTAAGTTCATAAATATAACAAATTAACAGAAAGGAAACGGAATAGTACAATCAGCCATTGCAAGAAATATGTCCTATTTTAGACCACATTACTTCTTTTAAACGAGCATATGAGTCTAAATACAGCAGTGCGCTATAGTATTTATTCTTTTGGTCTGCCAAAATACTACCTCCATTCTCATTTATACATGTCATTTTCGATCCATGCACATAGACCAACGGACTAAATGCCTTATTTTCTAACACATTTTGGCTCTCCCTAGTAATGGTGTATCCATCTGTCAAATACCACAACTAATATGCAATTAATAGGTGCTGTTAGGTGGCATTTGTTGCTTCAAAGAAACCAAAACAACAACTATCTTCTCTTGTAAAATATACAGGGCAAAAAATCTCTAGGCAGTACAAAGAATACTGGATTTAGCACTGAGTGCAGGCAATGGTAATCTATAAAAGTAAAATACTATAGTATATGCCCAATTTCAAATTTCTGGACTCAAGTCTAAATGTATCAAAGTTCATGCTCAGATAATTCATTGAGCTACCAGGTAGTCTATCCTAGGTAGAATGGAAATTCTGGAACAAGTCAAATTCCAAGAAAACTACTATTAGAGGGCCACTATCAAGATGATTTATCTAGGACTTAGTTTCATCCATTTTATCACTTGGGCAAAATGTGATAGTTACAACTTACAAGTTACAAGATTACCGAGGAGAGCGGGGCGACAACGGAAATATTTATTTGCCATAAAAGTAATATGTTGTAAAAAATAAACAAATAAGATTGTCGAAGCTTTGCTATTCTAGAAACGCTGATGATTTCTGACCATTGTTACTTATGGAACATTTGAGATCGGCAAACAATTTGCAAGAATCACCAATTTAGATTAAATTATAGGAAAAGCTAACCTATTGCGATTAACCCAAACACTAACTAAACCATTAAGGTGCATCCCTCCGTTGCAATCATCGAGAAGTGTGAACAAATTAAGAGTTGAATGTTGATAGAAGCTTGGGACATCCACTAAACTCCAATTCGAGCGATTAACACAAAATGCTCATTCTAGCATCTGGAATGCAGGGTGACATGATCACAAGCCCGACAACCGACATATTTTCCAACTTCCCATGCAACTTATGAGGCACACAAAAGTAACCCAACCCCAATCGGTGGTAGTCCTCTAGGACATACAAATATAACCAAAGATTGTGAAAGCTCTATGCGACATTTCGCCCATGATTCTTCTAATCAATAAGGAACTCATGAGACCATAAATATTTTCAAATAAGATCTCAAGTCACATGCTAAGCTCAGATTCGACAACAATGGTGTCAAACAATTTGCAAAATTTGATATTCCATCCAACCCGAGAAAATGAAAGGCTCACAAATTTTTCAAGAATGCCACAAGCAACCTGCCGGCCCTTATCAACTCATTGCCAGTAAGCTACAAACTACTTATGCTTATAATCCTCTGTTGCTGGAACTGTTTTCCTAAGGAGATGAATAAATTAGAATGGAACTATGGAAGTGTTGTATGGACAGTAATTCAGCTTTGCTAAATGAAATTGGGCAGATCAGCTAAAAAATAGTATGGCCATTAAATAAAGAAAGCTGGGATGCATTATGTTATAGTGGGGGAAAGCCGCATTCTCTTTTACAACTTCCAACTTAATCACTGTACATGATACAGTGGGAAGGAAATAGCAAAAGGCCAATCCATACGAAAAGCCTGGAGGCAGTTGTGCAGGAGAAAGATGCTAAAGCTCTGCGTACATTGCAAATTTTGCCTGTCTAGTTTACAAGTTACAGATCTATCGCTATACATACGATTGATCCTGTCATAAAATCCGCCTGAACCAAAAATAAAAATGTAACTACCCAGTGCAACATCTAAGCCTAGAATGCAACTATAGGCAAGTTTAATGTACTAATCACATTTGCCCTTATCACAAACATTGTCTGACCTTTGGGTAGGTGCACCAATGATACCACAGTCATGACCAGTGCATCTGTATGAGTCACCATGAGGCTTTGCTGTTCTGAGACACTTGTTGCAGGAGTTGTACCACCATGAATTGTCGATCTTTCGTGCAAATCAACGTGACAAGGAACTCTTTTTCGTAAAAGATGCAGTGAAAGTAAGCAACCATCGATATTCATGGATATAGTAGAGGTATGGAATACTGTAACAAAAACGTACCTTATTTTTGAAAGGGTGAAGGTACTTGATATCAGAGACCTTTTTTGGTTCAACAGCAGCTTTGGGTTCTCTTGAAGTCATGTGTTCGTTCCATTTAATTGGCTCATGCATGTTTCTCACTCTAATTAGGTTAGCGAGCAGAGAAATCATTCGTTAAAATGCAGGAAAGGATGGCTAGCACATGCGGGTACCAAATATTTAGACCAATATATTACCTGGCCATAAGGCTGTTTGCTTCAGGGACCTCGGGATTTAGGTACCATTTGCACGCTGAACCGCCTATTAGTGATACCTTGTCTGAAACAACAGGCATTAGGTCTAGGCTTCTGGTAGCATTCGATGCACAATAGCATAACAGACATACCTGCAAAGCGCTTGACAAGAGTGCCAACAAATATCACAACTTGTGGAGAAGTCTGACCATCCGTGTACACCTGTTCGCCTGGGAACGATGTAGCCCGCTCACCCCAAAGCACAATATCAACTGTAGCATTGCTTTGTTGTTTGATGCAATCAAATGCAAGTTAGAATAGTTTTCAAAGAGCACTACCATAGATAAGTCATCAAGCAGACACTACTATTGTGCAGCAAACAAAAAAACATATCATGAACAATAGGCATGCATAACTAACCCCACGTTGCCTATGGTGATAGTTCTTTTCAAGCTATCTCCCTGCCGCGACCTTGCCCGTAGAGTCGAAACATTTGAGATCATGGTGACCACTCCGATGACATCTAATTTGGGTAACGGTAACATATAAGCAAGTGTCAAATGCTTACTGGGATGCTAAATTTCTGTGTTCAATAGTTTACCTGTGAAGGAATCATTGCAGTCAAAACGTGACTGGAGCTGCTCCATGGGAGCAAGGGAGTAGGTACACACGGGAAAAGCAGGTGGGATTTCAACAACCTCCTCTACTAAAGTCCACCTTGTAAAGATGATCATGATGTCATTTGGCACTGGCTTGTACTTGTTGGATTTCTTGACTCGGAAATATGAGATGTTGTAAACGCCACCTTCCTTTATCAGAGGCTTGAACTGCTCATCCAAACGCGGGTACATCTGCGCGTGGGCGTTGTTTCCTGTCCAAAAGCGTGTTAGAACCAAAGGCGTTCGATCCTAAACATTCTTGTAATAAGCAAGCATCAACATTCCACAACGCGGTATTCGGACACACCACCTAATAAACAAGAAAATAACCTTTCTTTGGTGGCGGGTAACATTCAATCTTAGGCCCAATGGTTGAATCATAGTCAAATCAAGAACTCTCTTTTTTTCTTTCAAATTTTGGGTGCATGGTTAATTCAATAACATTATAAAAATATTCCAACAAAGGAAAGAAAACCCACAATCTGTTCTTAAGGACAATAGATACCTCTTCATCAATCGACACCGGATCGGTGTGTAGCAACTTTGTTTCATCATGAGGATCAAAAAGTCCCAAAACCTAGAGACACGCACACATATGTGCTCACTGCGATCTCAATCATAAGGGTGGGAATCAGTACGTCTCCCATCTGCAAATATAGAAAGAAACATGGAATCATTAGAACAGACATTACTGAAAGGTCATATCAGTTAACGGGTTGTAAAGGGTTTAGATAAAAATGGAAACACCTTAGATCAAAAGACATCACATGCATCAAGTAGTTTCATCAGACCAAATGCTAAAAAACTTAAAAAAGTGATCAGCCAATGCCTTCTGAAGTCTTATATATAAGCAAGGATATGGTCAGAGCAAAAATGCATCGTACGGCAAGAGCCCTAGGCTGATGCCGCGTCTGCGGCATCAAGGATCTCTCTGTAAACTACGTTCCGAGTCTGTGAACCACACGAGCCATCATCGTTTTCAATTAAAATCCTAAGGCCACCTCTAGACGTCGATCTTGAAACAGCAACATAAAGTTGTCCATGTGTAAAGACAGGTTTCTTGAGGTAAAGTCCAACCCTTGATAGAGTCTGGCCTTGGCTCTTGTTTATTGTCATTGCGTAGCATATTCGCACTGGAAACTGTTTTCTCTACAGCGTGAAGGGCCATTTGCCATCTGTCGTGTTAAGGACAATCCTTGGTATAAAGACTTTCTCACCAACATTAGAGCCTGTTAGTATCATGCACTACAGCAAACGCTGCCCAAGTTCAGTAACAATTAGCCTTGTGCCATTACAAAGGCCCATATTTTGATTGAGGTTTCGCAAGAGCATTACTACAACATCTTTTTTTAGCACAAGCCTATGACAGGGGAAATTGTTTGCTTCAATGGAATTTAGGAATTCCACAGGGTAGAGCAAATCAAAATCTGGTATGTGTTCAGACGATTTCGATATTGTGTCGCAGCTTAGGTAGTGTACACTGTCTCGTGAAGCATCGAGACAATATATGTATTTAGCTCAAATCAATTGTCACATTAGTTGGGCAGACAATGGCACGTGAGGCTAAATATACAGGACTTTGGTGATTTTCCAAGAAGTTTGGGTACACCTCAGACACAAGAGCAGCAATTTTATCACCAGTAGTACGAATCAACAAATCGTCAGGAATTGTCACCCAAGAAGGCTCACGCTCCTCCCCCTTTTTTATAGTAGGGATAGCACCGTCACCAATGGCTAAGACCCATTTGCTAAATTTCTCAAGTTCGTCACGCTCGTTCCCTTGTAAGGACGGGTTAAGAAGTCACATGTTCGTGCGTAATCTTAGAAGGGCAACATGCTGCCACAACTTAGAGTTCGTAATAGACGCACTAACAATGGAGGACCGTGAGCCTTTGCGTTCAACAGGTAAAATCTGTCGGAAATCGCCTCCGAGAACAACGGGCTTTCCACCAAATGGTAGGATCGTATTCCTAGGATCATGTTCAGAAAGAATATCTCGCATAGTTCTGTCCAAAGCTTCAAAGCAGCGTCAATGCATCATCGGGGCTTCATCCCATATAATTAGGGCAGCAACCTGTATAAGCTCAGCAAGCATAGTACCCCTTTTCACACTACATGTCCCAGCCTCTGTTATGTCGAAAGGTATCTTAAATCTCGAGTGCGCAGTACGTCCTCTTGGAAATAGCAAAGATGCTACACCAGATGATGCTACTGCAAGCACTATTTTCTGCTCGGCCCGTAAACTCGCAGTTATAGCATTCCATAAAAATGTTTTACCAGTACCGCCATGCCCACAGACAAAGAAAAAGCCAGGAGACCCACAAAGAACACGGTTTGTTATTATATCAAATACATTTTTTTGGTCAGCATTCAGCTTCGAGACTAAAGATGCGGCATGCATGGACAACATCAAGGGTTCGAGGTCAAGTTCATCATTAATCACCTGTTATCGGTTATGCTAACACCTTTGTGGCGTCAACGTTGGCGGGTTGTAGTCACCTATGTTTCGCCATTGTTCGCAAAAACATTCGTGAGTTTACGTATAAGCAAAGCCATCACTTTGTTCATGTGGAACAGCATAGTATGGGTTATGAAGTTCATCTCTAATTCTACGGTGTATGTCATCGTAAAGTAAAGCCAATATTTATCAAACAAAGCGCGAACATTACCAACGAGCGAAAAGCACCACGGTGACAAATAATTGCCTCGGTGATATGCCGATCACGAGATACTATCGCCTCATCAAGCAGAAGATGCCACTCATTATCGCCTCAAGTAAACCACGTGCTTCACAAGTGTCTCGAAAAGTAGTGTATACTTTATTGTTAAAGGTTCTCACGTCAGCATAATTCTTTGCGCCTTTAACTATCATTAGTAGCATGCGTAGGTAATATAGCTCACCAGCAGCTGGATGAACATAGTACATACGACCAATTTTAGCGCAAGGTGTTCTCTTTCGCCAACATCTCCCAGAAGCATCCCAAGACCATTCTTTTGGGAAGTCACAATATGTTAGGTGTCTAGCTGCTTCATGTTTTGAATTAGCTTCGAACCACGCAGTCAACATCGTGCACTTTGCTGCAGGGCTAGCGAGCAACGCTTCTAGGTTAGCATCAGGTTCATATCGCACATGGTTCGTGCCAGGAAGATGCACGGCTAGTCACTCCACCGGAGGTATCCTAAAGTGAATGTCAAACTCAAAAGCACGCCATAGGGCTTCGCACGAAGAAAGAAATCTAGCATCAACGTATTCTTGGATTTCATTTTTTTTGGAGCCAACTGAGGGCCAGGAGATGCATTGGATGTCCTTGCAGTAATTTCAAAATAGATCTTCGCTCGATCGCTTCCTTTCGTAACATATTTAAATAGACATTTAATCATGTTTGATTTGTTACACCACTCGACATTGATATGTGCATTGTATTTCTTTAGCAAGCGCATATTGTATGGAACAACATTCTTGTTATCCAATATGACACCGTTTTTACAAACGTGTCTACCATCATCCCTTCGTCTGTAAATAGCGAACCCAAAGTCATCCATGATAGTTTCATCCTGAAACGACTTAGGAAATTTTTTCGAGCACTTGTTATCTTTCATACATGGACATTTCTTGTTGTGATCACCGCATGGGCCATGTATCATGAACTCATCAACTAAAGCATATCCTAGGGGGTCGTCATTGATGCTAGGGATCTCTGCACAAATCAAACTATCGACAGTAGCAGCATTAAATTCTGAACCATTGGCAGACAGCCACACAAGGCAATGTATGTGCGGCAGGCCACGCTTCTGGAACTCAACGGTGTATAGAACTGCACATGGAAGGGCTAGTGTAAGACTCATTAACAATAAATGTAGAAGCCAGCACGTATCAACAGCATATACTACGTCTCACCTGCAAGGACAGGACCAAACGTGCTACCCTCTCTAATATCGGCTATGAATTCATCGACTTTCATATGGAAAACACGCACTATCAAGTCAGAACGATCGCACGGTTGTTGCCCAGGCTCAAAGCGCAGTGCATCTGCTATTTCTTTCCATTTAGTGTTACATGTGAAAGTCACAAAAAGGTCAGGAGGGCCATAGACCCTGCATATGGCCATCGCGTCTTGGTAATTCATTACATGGTGCCTCCTGCCGCCAGTAAAACTGGCTGGCACGATTATTCTACCACCAACTGAATCAGCATTTATAAGACCCTTATCAATGGCATCGGCTATTCCTTGTACCGTTTCGGATCGTACTTCTTTTTGGTGGTCTGCTATGAACTTTAGTCTTGACCCTTCGATCGTTGAGTACGCATCGACGTCTATCTGGTCACTTAACCTGCCATAGCAAGTGAATGGATTCGCCTCATTTAATCTGTAGTGCATGTGATGTCTAACAAATTCAAGCATCGTGACATATTTACGGCCTGTCCCGTCGCTATTTTCAATGTCCGAGTATTTAATACCAAGATGGTAGCCATGCTCACCGTAAGGAAATAGTAACGGGTATTGCAAAGCCATATAAGATGGGTGCAAGCACGAAACACGTCTTAGTCCGCACTCTCTGTCCTGCACAAGGACATCGTAAGTGTACTCATCGGTTGAGTAGTCACCGACAATTATAGCAGCAATCTCGCCGCTCGAGGGTAAATTGTACTGAACATCGTGTCTTGTATTGCAGCCTAGCAACTTAGCGTTATTTTTTTATCACCCTCTTGTTCTAGACGCTCTTTAGCGTAGCGAAATGCCTTAACAAGTTGGTTGTGCTCATTTAACATGCTTAATAGAGACATTGCTACCGCAGGTTAGGTGATCGGGGCGTTGTCATCACCCTCAAATATGCTTAGTCTATTTTCGGTCTCTTTTTCAATTGTCGTATATGTAAAGTCATGTGCAAATTTGGGTCGCGAACCATGATGTGGCAGCAAGGTACCTATCCGATGATGGACTACCCCATTAATCTTGAATACATAAGGTGCAGTGCCATTGTTTATCGTCTTGTCGATAGCAGCACCTAAAGAGGTGAATGCGAACAGAGAATTGTAAGATCGAATTTGCTTTAGAAACCTCTTTGAACGTGCATCACCATCAAAACGCAATAGGTCAGCTAAGGGTGCAGGAGGTTTCTTGTAGGGTTTCAAGTTGATTTTGCCTCCTTTACAGCAAAGGTTGTACACTATTTTTCTCTTGGTGATGACAGAGGCACTTTTGACACGTTCCTGGAACTAGGGATGAAAACGGAACAGAAATATCCCGTACCGAACCGCATCGTTTTCTACATTTGACCCGATCGAATTCGTATTTTCGGACAAATTCGAATTCGGTTCGAATCTGAATACCAAATTCGAAAACGGAGCGGAAACGGTTTAGACGTTTTCGACCGTTTTCTACTTTTCTACATTTTATTCAGAATATACCGTATTGTAAATACGGTTTAAACCGTATTTGGCCCACTAGAAGTCCAGATCTCAGTCTCATCGTCTCACAGCCCAGGGCCCAGCGCCCCAGCCCAATTCACACCCCGGCTCCCTACCTGCGCTGGCTCCTGCGCTGGCTCCTCCCCTGCCCTAAATCCCTAATCCCCTTCCGGCCTTCCCTTCCTATCCGCCGCGGCGCCGCACCCCGCAGTGCTCGCGTTCTCGATCCCCTCTACAACGAAGGATTTCTCCGTCCCCTCTCCACCCCACCCACAGCCGCGACTCGGCCGCAATGGCGGAGCCCGAGGCCCCGACGGCGACGTCCGGTGGCGGGCGCGTCCGCAACGCCTTCGGCGGCGTGCTGTGCGCCTTCACTCTCCTCCTCATCGGCGTGCTCGCGTTCTCGATCCGACTCTTCTCCGTAAGATCCGATCCAGCCAGCCCACGCCTCCAGATCCAGTTCGGTGTTCGAGTAGCGTTTCGGTTGTGTATGCTTACACGTCCCGCCGTTTGGTGCGCGGTGATCAAATGCGAGCGTGATCCACGAGTTCGACCCTATTTCAACTTCCGCATCACTCGGTGGATTGCGTGGTTCCATTTTTTTTTGTTCGGAGTATGTGAAATTGATCTAAGCTCATAGGATATTGCAATGTTTCGTTGACTCGGCGATTGTTGGTGTTGGAGGTTACGGGTTTTGGAAATTGGCGTTGTCCGGTAGATTTTGTTTACTATGGGATGATTAGTGTAAGTACGAGCAACGATGGTTACATAGGAACATGAAATGCTGGCTTGAAGCGATTATGCATTGCATTTGATCTAAATTTCCCTTAATTGTTACGCTTTTGTCGAAGAATGGAATTTACGAGTTCGAACTGGTTTGATGATAGGACATGGTAAGAGCGTCACGAGCAATTGAATCATTTAGTCTTGTGTAAGTTCAATGCAAAATGGAAGGTGTAATACGCACACTTGGGTGATGTTTCACGCCTTTGCTTTGGATTTAGGTATCCCTTGGCCGTGTGATTGGTGGCACTTGTTTATCCCGGCTTGACATTGACAACTGGAACCATTTGGTGGTATGTTATCAAAGGAACACACCTTTACGTTCCTTTCAATTGCTGCAAATGTGCTGAAGTGTTTGATTGCTCTACTAGTTTGCTGAACTCTCTTAACATCCCATTGTCGATGGAGACTGTTTGTGTGTTCACCGCTCCAATTTTCTCGACAAATGCTTCGTGGGCTACTTATCTCTTAACAAAGGTTGCTTTTTCACGAAGCATGAGTTCTCACAGATTTGTTCTCATCCGGAAATTCGTGCTTCTTACTTCAACTCTTTCTATAGGAAGCAAAGGACACTGAGTGGATTGATGGCGACCATTTTGGCAATAGTAATTGCACTAGCGACCTTTCTCCTGTCACTTTTGGCCATGAAAAATCATTTTAGTAGATGTTAATCCATTTTCATATGTCATGGTGGAAGTAAAAATGTGAATTCTTGTGGATTAAGCTAGAGATATTGTTAGATAGTTTCACTTTACACACTGTGGGTGGGTGGAACAAGGAAGAATGGAACAATATGGCATACTATTTATAGTTGTTCATTTCTTTATGCCAAATTAATATTTATAAACTCGTTGGAAATTGCGAATAACTGAAGCGTATTACGTTGACACTTGACAATCTGGATATAATTCGGGGTTATTACCTTTGTTGAGAAGAGCCTTAGCTTGAGGGTGACGAGGAGGTAGATGGGCTCCGCCAGGGGTGGGGTGGTCTGAAGCCACGGAGGAGCGCTGCCACCGCGGACCACGACAGATATTTTGGGAGCTATCTTACCATGCATCTCGACAAAGAGGAGAAAATTCAGTGGTACTTTCCTCTCTTGTACTTTTATTAATTCGGACAATTCTTGTGGATGTAAACTGTGCCTATCCAGGTAATTATTTTTATTTACTTTGTTGTTTGCTAGGTTGCACGTGAAACTAATGAGGAACTTCGTGCTATAAAGCTGATCCAATTGAAGGCTTTGACATTGGAGCGATTCTCTCAATTGCTAAGAGGTTCTCTATCCAAACCTTCGCATAGAAAATTTAATTTAACTGTTTAGTTACATACTAATGTAATTGTTATGCACTTGGTCCTACAGGTCGGTATTCCGTATTGAATTTTCGTATACGGACCGTGTTCGACATAATTCCGCTCGAATTAGTTTGTTTTCGAAATTCTCGATATTCCGTAAGTTCGCGTTCGTTTTCGTGTCCGGCTTTACCGCTTTCGCTTTCGTTTTCGTATTCAAATGTAGAAGTAGAAAACGGTTGAGGAGTTTTCCGACCGTTTCCGACCGTTTTCATCCCTACCTGGAACCAAAAGACAGCTCCACAGTATGGACACTCGTGTGATGGCCCGCCATAGTACGACCGGTATGGGTAGGTATCTACAATGCAATAACAGGAAAATAATGTGCCGCATAAATCATAGCAAACCATCAAACCCACATAAAGTTCCAAAAAATGGCATGCACACACCTTTTAACGCCTCGACATACGCTCTATCAAGAGGAAGCATGACATCTATTGGATCATTGCAAGCAGTCATGCAAAAAACATCAAACGAAGGGCAAAACGTCATACATCACCACGGTGAGAGGTGAGAGGAAAAAACTAAAGGCAGTAGGTAATCACCATCGGTAACACCGCGAACGGCGATATGGTTTCCTCTGCGTATCCTAGCGAGACGACGATGCACATTGGAGGTAGCAACCTCGCAGAAAAGTCCATTAAGGACCTACTCCTGTGTAATGTGAAGTTGGACCCACTAATAAACAACGTGCAGCTTTTTCTCCTCAAACAAGACGCGATTGGCCAGCGTATACTTACTTGTTACTACGGAGCACACGGGGTGGCTAGATGTTCTGGTACATTCGGATGGTTCGGATGCCAAGCCATGCACGATTGCTCATTGCTAGTGGCAAAGAAAGGCCGCTTAAGTAAACCTAAGCATTTTCTCACAGTTTCCAAAAATAGCACAAATTAGCTAAGGACAAGGTAGATGCCCTACGCCGAGTAAACTATGCATGGCAACATTATAGACCTTGGGAAAGCGCAAGGTGCCTTCTTTTCCTTTTTTCACGACATCGCGCAACGATCTCACACGGAGGACCAGCCATCAAAACCCAGACTTCGCAACGCCAATAAATTACAACCAATTTCAAGAATAGATCAACACATGAACGTAAAACCATTGTCGCAACATGATTAGAAAACCTATGTACCACCCAGGGCCTTTCTAGACGAATGCAGAAGAAGCAGATTAGAAAAGCACATGGAAAGTCATTATTACTTATAAAGCATGTAACAATGCTAACAGTCCACGACTGTACAAACCAGGAAGACCAAACTTACCTTTGCAACTTGGCTCCTCTGCACACAATAGAAGGTAGCAACAACTTCAACACCGGACAGCAGCAAACAGTGATGGAGGACGCCTTTCCTGCAACTGTAAGTGACCAGAATGAGCTGCAGACCCATGTGCAATCAATTTAATGAGGAAATATAGCTGCAACTGGACAAATCATTTAACAATCTGTTCTAGACAACCAATACTATGTTTATGAGAAAGGCAGCACTGTAATTCTAGTTAGCCGTGACATCCACATGTCTTAGTTAGCTATGTTTTACAAAAGGATGGCTTTCAAAATCTTCATAAATCCCAAATGATAGCAGTCGCATGAATTAACAAGATAAATGAATATGAATAAGGATGAAAGTACTGCAACCCTATTCCATTTTCACTAAACGGAACGGAACCACGATTCTGAGACAAATTCGAGCGAGGATTGAGCGAGTTTCATGAGCTAACGGTCTATCTCGCACAAGCGAGATGCGACCAAAACGAAAGGCCAGCTCCTAAACAATTTTAAAAGCACCAACACCGAGTCGGAGGCAAAACGTCGGAGGCAAAGAAAATAGAAACAAAAACTGTAGCTCCTGGAGTCACTGCTTGTTAAGAGTATCATAAAGAATGTAGGTTATTTAGTCTCCCACAATGTTCATAAGTCACAAAAATTGTCTTTGCAGGAGAGACCTTAATGAAAAATGAGAAGGTGAAGATACTTAAACAAGAAAATCATGAATCCACAATCAATCACTCTTAAAGCATATAATCATTGTAGGAGTAAAAAAGCTGCAGCAAGCAGAGAAGAAAAACGCACCCTCACAACACCCTGTAGACGTACACAGGAGAGGAAGCAAGGCTACAGTAATGGGCAGCAACAATTGATCACTCCAAGATAACTGAAAATAGAAAGCAAAAAATCTTCTCTCATCAACGGTTTCCTATAAAATAGGTCCAATGCAATTGCAATCCTGTAGTCTTCTTAAAAAATCTAGCAATAGTCGAAGACTTACCTAGAAGCACCAGACACCTCTTACGAAATCACGACAACAAGCTCAGTTAGTGGATAGCACGAGCGGATCTTTCCTTTATGTCCTTCACTAACGAAAAGTGAAATAAACATATGTAGAGAAATGTCGGAGAATAAGCTACCACTATTCAATAACAGATTAAGAAGAGAGGTGCCTAGGAAGAGGAAGGAAGTAAGAGGCTCTCTAGAGATATTCTCTGTCTATGAGAACTACGGAACAAGTGAAAGAACCACATCTACTGAAATGTTAGAGAACAGGCTACCATTATTTATGCTAACTACTTATGTCGAGAGAAGATAAGAAGAAGAAGAGGTAAAGGAAGGCACATCTAGAAAGGTAAGAAGAAGATAAGGTAAGAAGGGAGCCTGTGGACTGAGAAGCGAGGGCAAGAACTAAGAGATTTTCTCATCGCAGAATAGATAAGTAAAGAAAGTACACTTAGAGAGAGGTAAGGAAAGCATATAATCATTGTAAGAGTAAAAAGATGCAATAAGCGTAGAAGGCACACATACCCTCACAGTATCCTGTTGATGCACAGAAGAGAAGGAAGCAAGGCTGTAGTAATGGACAACAAAAACGTTTTAGGCTACTGGAAAAAAGATATCACAAATGTATGCACAACCAATGTCACTATATCTCCCACTACATACCAGGTTCCTGGATGTGGTCTCAAAAATGTGGGTCTACCAACCCACCTCCACGATCACTCCATGACCACTCCATGATCACCAGAAGAAAACTCAGGCTCTGTCAGAGGACCTGCAGTTTTAGCACAAACAGCACATCAGGGCACGATGGTTGTAGGAAGAGAGAAAACAGCTGAAAGCTATACAAAAGAGGAAAAAAAACCCAAGATTACAAACTGTATGAAGCCATAGAGGCACAAGGGCGAAAAAAAACAGAGGTTGCAGAACAAAATATTGAAACCAGAGTAGAACACATGTGGGCTCTCAAAAGTAAATCAGCAAAGAAGAGAAAAGCATGATCTTTGCCACATGAACAAAACCTAGAAAAGAACACTAAGACACAAGTCCACCTGAAGACTGGAAGGCAAACATAAAGATGTCAGGTGTAGCTTGATCTCAAATATGGTATAAACCCAGAGAGAAGTGAAAATATTACACCTATCAAGAACACACATGACCCAGCTCAGAAGAAATAGCCTGAACTGAATGCCAACATTCTATGATTGTAGCGATACAGTAAAGGTAGTTTAAATAAGAACAGACCATCAAAAGATACAACTGTAAAGAATCACAAGTATATGCAGGCATCAGTTTTCACAAACGAAAGATACAATACTTAAGCATAAGAAATGATTTATACCGATTCCATGGGGATATGCTTTGTTTATGCAGCATCGATTTTCAAACGAAAGAAATGTAAAAGGTTGGTGAACTTTCTACGCCAAGCCATTTAGTTTTTATGCAATTCTGATTAACTTCTAAAGGAGCAGAGTACACATGAAAGGAGAACGGCTATGATATTATCATTTGTTCTTTTGCCTGCTAATGTATTTTTTGGGCATTCTGGTTTGTGCTTGCTTCAATCACAACTCACAACCCACACACCATTAATACTTGCATGCCTATGAAGGCCCAATCTACAACTATTAACCTAACAAGGTACAACTATAAACATCTAATAAATAATGCTACCCTTCACTTATTGACAACTGATCAAACATGCTAAGAGGACGTGGAAATGTTGCTACATATATATCAGATTATCAATTGGCATACATATTGTAACGCTGGTTGACTGATTGATTGTAGGCAGTTGATAGGACAAGATATTTCTGGATTGGGTTTCAAGGAACTTCATACTCTAGAGAATCAGCTAGAAATGAGTCTACGGTGCATCAGAACAAAAAAGCTCAGAGAACTTCATGACCACAGGTTCAATTAGAGCCACCCAAGAGGGAAAACAACCGTTGTCACTGTAACTGCTGTTGATGCATGAGCAAGGGAAATCAAAATCACACAGTATTTTCTACTATCAACATGTTGAAACTACTCACACTGAAGCGAGGCAGAAATCGAGGCAGATTTCACATAGGTTGAAGGAAAAGCAAGCACTAAGGACTTCTTCAGAACTAACAAACAGCAAATAGGTACAAGTGTAGCCGGAAGCATGCAGGAAATCGGACCAATTTCACATAGGTTCAAGGGAGAGCAAAATCGGACAGATTTCACATAGGTTGAAGGAAAAGCAAGCACTAAGGACTTCTTCAGAACTAACAAACAGCAAATAGGTACAAGTGTAGCCGGAAGCATGCAGGAAACCAGACCAATTTCACATAGGTTCAAGGGAGAGCAAGCACTAAGAAGGTGCCATGTGGGCCTGTGGTGTTAGTTTCGAAGCTTATTTTCTTCGACCCTTTTCCGTGGATAACTTCTCAAATGGGCAAATTTCAGTTTGTTCAGGTCTTATATATTCCGTTTTCTGGTGTTAGCTACCCATTATGCTTTGCCACGTTTGCCAAATTTTAGAATTTGGACCATTGCTTGGTGAATTCTATTAAGCTGCATAAGTCTGTAACTTATGCTTAAAGTCTATCTGATAATGCTAGTGAAATACTTATTTACACTGCACACTTAGGTAATTTGGTTTTCTTCATATGTGACTTCATAACTATCTTAATTTATAGTGATGCGATACATTTTGCACATTGAGTGTAGATTACTATTGTGTGCTAATCTTCTTATACGATAGTAGAAAGATACAACATTACTTATTTGGGGATGGCTACGGTACATACAACTTCTAATTCAAATTTTTGTAGAATTTTTTCCTCCCCTAATATTTTTTCACTCCCCACCATTCTCACTTGTAGGATGATTAGTGTATGGTGGAAAAAGCGTATGTGAAGTGCATAAATTACATACACATATGCCATAGCAATCCCATATTTATTGTGTTCATGTTGAACTATACATGTAACAGAAGAGTTGTTAAGGTAGATGATAGTAGGCCAGGTCAGCGTAAGATTTCCCTCACGAGGAGGCTATGATCCTTTACCAGCCGGTTGGGAAACTTTGTGATCTTTTATTGATTGATTTCACAAAGAAACATTGATAGCCTTTATATATTAGGCGCCTAGGTTTATGAAAGAAAGACATATCATATTTAGAAAAGGAAATAGCAATGCTATCCTAACAATAATATCCTAAGGAAACTAATTATGGAAGTTATCTCCTTCCCATCCGAGACTGTCTCATGCAAATAAACTAATTGAGGTTCATTATTATTGCTTTCAGGACCAAGCCTTCATTGATGAAATTCATGAACTGAATCAAAAGCATGAAAAACAGGATTTACGTCTTGGGAACAGCTAGTAGGAGACGGGTGCACAGGGAAAAGCTTTCAGGACTACATTTGGGAAAGTTGCTCACATATCACACTCGGCAAAGTTTCAAACCAAGGCACAAGAAACTTACTCTTCCAGCACTTAAGAGTTAACAGCTAGTAGGAGACGGGTGTCCAGCATTTACGTCTTGACCTACAACAAGTATTTAATCAGTATTGCGTTATCAATCATCAAACTTAAAAGGCATAATAGAGACAGTTAAGGCTGGAAAGAAAAAGCAACAGAACCAGTATTGAATTTTGAAGCATACAAGAATGAAAACATGGAGCAACATGAAAACTAACATCCGAGTTTTTAATAGAAAGAGGTAGTGAATTAAATCAGGCCGTCTCGTTGAATCAGCCATTGCACAACCAGGCCTCTTCAGACAAGAATCGAGAATGTTTTTTTGTCAAATCGGGGGGAGGAAAAAGTAGACTTGGGATGGATTAATAAAGCAACACAACAATAAATCATCAGCAGAACTCAGGGACTTGAGGTGTTCTGCAGATAAATGCCCAAATCAACTCTTTGCAAGATATTTCATGCATGTCTAAGTGCAGATTTTGACAGAAATTGTTGTTTAGAGCTACATATTTAAGAATGCCTGCAGTAATACTATTATGCTGCTCGGTATGTCAGTAAGGCCGACTTATGTAAGTATCCAGAACAAACAGATCTGTAGCTTTGGCTGTAAAGAAGTTGGTCCATTCTAAGAAAGAAGAGAAAAGCATATCCAAATGATATGATATACAAGCTCTGGGCAGAAAATATGCAATACCAGTGGTGATTAAGCGTAAATATGCTTGCGATAACAAGAAACATCTGGTTACCTATGCCCTATAGTGAAGCGGATAACTATTCCCTTTTGTTCTAACATTGCAACCTTTCACCTAAAGCGGAAGAAAGCTTTAGTAAAAAGGAATATGTTCACTGTGATAACATCTGGAATTCAAATGCGACAGAAAAGGGCTAGCAAATAGTGGAGTAATAGATATTATAAAGGTTTTCTTATGACATAACAAAACAATATATAAGGAATAACAACATATAGAATGTACACTTACTTAAATGAGAACATTTTGCTAAAAAAGAACGCTAGCAATCTAGAGCTTGTTTGGCCAAGCTTAGGCCTATCTCACAAAGTAGTTCATAGGTTCAAATAAGCTAGCTTATTAGGTAAGTACTAACTCCTAAAACTAAAAGCAACGACAACCGCCAAAGGAACATGTCGGTTCATACTACATATCCAACCCCAAAGTATAACGAAAATAAGTGGACAACTTAAACAATACACATACTATCATCTTTCCCACGCAGCCTTCTCAACAAGCACACGACCAAACTCTAGGCGCTGAGAGAAGCGCAAAAGTCTAACCCAAGAAATTTCCATTCGACGACAGAAGCTGTCCGAGAAAAGGATAGGGCAATTTCCGTGTTAAAAATATTTGCATAACACCATGAACAACTAACCTTGGCAGACGACCCTACATTGCCGAATGAGCCCTTGAACCCTTTCTTAGTGATCAAACCTTGTCCTGAAAAAGAGCCCAATGTGCAACATAAGGATTTTATGTGAGGAAAATAACTGGGTAACACAGGTGCTGTTAGTGACACCATGTAGACTAAATCATTTTGATGGTACTCAAGGCAACCAGACTAATGGTGCTTACATCATTCTAACACAATAAGGATCTACAATTCGGACTAAGGAATCAAAAGAACTGCATGAGATGTGCAATTATCTACAAAGCGAATTATAAACACAAGCCAGCAAATAGAAAAAGTGACATGTGAAATGCTGTAATTTAACTATGAAATTTTACTTGGGACATTATCATACATATAATGCTGTGGCCGGCAATCGACAACCTCATTTATTTATTTTGGTAGATATAATTTTGATGTAAAAATCTTTGGATGCAACTATATTCCTCGTGACAAAGCATAAGACATCATTTGATCGCAAAAAGAGAGACAAATGCATGCAGCTACAGCTAGGGCTAATACATGTTACAAACCCTTTCTATTTGATATATGCACAACCCAATAGCAAAAACAAAGTAGCTCTGCAGATTAGTCTTCAATCCGAGTTACGTGCCTAAATTATTTGTGAGCTAACACGCGACTGCATTAATGCTTCATACATATACTTATTTAGCACCGTATCTCAAATCCAATCAAGAAAGAGCAACGAAAAGGTTAGAATCGGCGATATTATAGCACACATTTCCCATACACGGAACCAAGAACCTCTTCTCGGCTTCTATCTGAAGAGATGATGTATGTGGTCGAGAGTCGTGAATTTGTACCTCGGGAACCAAGGGAATCACAAGAAGGAGATCTGCGAGAAGGATTCCAAGGCAACAAATGTAAAATGTAAGAGCTATTCAATAACAACTATTATACGACAGTGCTCTCACACAGATCTTGGCGATTCGATGAAGGGAGCGATGGATTTCTAAATAGGAGAACACAAGCCAAAGCGAATCGAACAAATATAGCATATGTCACATTAATTATCAAACTATGGATACAATAATGACACTTTGACTCATAAGTCTTCCTTTCTCCCAATTATCATACCAACGATGATACTTTTGACTCATAAAAGTTGACACTTTCTCCCAACTATCATACCAAAAAACACCCCTTTTTTCACCTGAACCAAAAGAATGAGCCTATCCAACATTAAAAAGACCAGAATCAACATGAAAGCAGGAGTAGTCACCACGAACATCCATATAGAAACAATAGCTCATCAAAGGAAAACGGTCAAAATTTCAGACCCGAAACAATAAGTCGCGCTAACAAAATGAACAAATGTACTATTGCACAAACTTATGAACATGCCCTTTTTTAAAAGCAAAAGGTTTTTTTCATCACATAAGCTCATAAAACCCTAGCTGATGCCACATAAACGAAAGGCAGAGCACAAAGGTCGATCTATTTTCATGTATAGTCTGCAGAGCAAAGTTGAAGCCTACTAAATCGCATGGACACAAGCACGGGACCTAGAGGCGGCGAAGCCCGGCACGATCAACAGTTCACCAGAGCCATCGTGGTTGGGAACGGAGGTCAAACACCAAGTCTCGCAAAGATTTGGAAAAGGGAGGGGAAAAGGGGCTCCCAACCGAGCGAGCGAGTAAATAGGGAGAGGAGCCACTCACCTCGACATCGAGGATGATGGCGCGCGCGCGCGCTCCGCCAACGGGGCGCCAGGCCGCCATGGCTGCTCCGACGGGACAGATCGGCCATCGGTAGGAAGAGCGCCACGCGCGCAGCGTATACGAGGAGCGCGCCGATCGCTCTCTGTTCCGTCGGCGGCTCGGCCTCCAGAGCGAAGCAGATCTCGTATCGGTGTAGAGAGGCATGGGTTGCGCCGCCGGCTCCGCTCCTCTCCCAAACGGCCGCGCGCGCCGATCAAACGCCCTTGCCGAGCCCGCACGCCGCCTCTACACTCAATCGCCGGCGCGTGGGTCCGGAGGACAAGGCCCATCGCCCGAGCTCTTGCGCGGTGGCGCTGGAGGATGGGGCGCGCGCGTGCGCCGCGCCGCGCCACGCCAGCCGTGGAGAGGCGACTTCCCGCGCGCTTCCCGCCCGCCGCACGCGGGACCGCGCAGACACAGACCCACCGGTCGATATAGCGATCTGCTCCTAGCAAGCCGGCGTGACCGCGAGGCAGCGCTCGCCACGCGTCGCCGCGCGAACGCAGGCGCGGTGCGTGGAGCGCTCTCGCGCGAGGAGAATGGGTTGGGTTTTAATAAACCTGATTTATTTTTCACTATTTTATATTTTTTTCTAGTTTTTTATATATTTTTTTGCCGATTCTTGTTTTCGTATTCGTTTGCACTGTTCGTAAAGGGTTAACCTGTTTTTTTTCTTATTTTAAAAATTTTAAATTTAATTATGTCAAATAAACCACTATCAGCTACATTACAAATTTAGTCATAACTTAGTTTATTTTAGTCCAACCGAACAGCACCTTAATCTCATCCTATCAATCAAACGTATAGCAACTTCAAAAATTAGATGGAATGATTCCATCCAACTCCTATTCTACCAACCTAATACTCCCTTAGTTACCAAATCTGAAAGGTAAGGTGATAAGGCAGAAACTGATCGAATCCGTCCCTTCCAAATGGATTTATTCATCATATACCCTCTTCATAGATGGAAATTCAGGATTTACCCTCCTGGCCCACGTGTCAGTGACTTATGATGACCCCACATGTCATTGAGGTGGGAGGGTAAATCCTGAAATCCTCAATTAAAGGGAGGGTATATGATGAAGATCCCCCTTCCAAATCCGGAAATCCGACAGGTTATCTTGCAAGGCCACATATCACCAGCATTAACCAGCTTACATATTTGTTTTTATTTCTATTTTTTGAGCTGGCTCGCAGATGTGTTATTTATTTTTATTTTTTGAGCTGGCTCACAGATGTATGATTTTTTTTTATTGTTTTTTGCGCTGCTCACAGTGGTATGATAAGTGAATTCGATACTAGCAACAGCAATCGAGATTTCTGTACAGTAAAAGAGGGCAAGACAGCAAGAGGTGAGTTTGATTTGCATATAGAAAGACCAATACTCTCAAATGGGTTGGTTCCGGTACTGCACTGCGCTGTATGGCCCAAGTAGCTTCGATCATCAAGAATTCTAGGCAGTTGCCGTACCTTGCGAGGGAAGTGGGCACACTGATCTCTCTCGCCTTGTCAGGCCTGTATTCATGTGGGGACGATGGCACGCATATTGGCCTGGCTTATGTGCATGGTCGATGTGGAACAAGGTAACAACGATTTGTCCATTCCAGTTTGCAGAATGTGGAATTGCAGCTATCAATCGGTGGTAACTAAGAAAAGTTGCTGTTATCAATTAGTAGTATGTTGCAGTTATCAATTAGTAGTAATTAGGAATCAATTAGTATTCCACATATAAGGAAAATCAAGAACATGAGGCAATTGAGTCTGTCCATTACCACTTGTTGCAACAGATTATCTCTGCGATCTGATGTACATGTAACAACGTCTTCTCTTTCTCTCTGCAATCTACAACCCCAGTCGATCGATCCCAGCTAGTTCAGTCATCATGCCATCCTCAGGCTCAGACACTGGTGCAGCCAGGGAGACTGGTTCATCTCGTCGGCGAGCCTCTTGCCCTCGCTCTGAAACCTCACCGTCGTCACGACATCGAACTCCTTGAACTGCACTAGCTCGGATTCGGTCGACGTCGACGACACCGCCGTCCCGGAGTCTGAGTTTGAGGACTTCACCTGCTTGCCCTTCGGGCTCCTGCTGCTGCTGCTGCTCCCGGTTGCTAGAGTCAGCTCAAGGTTGCATTCGTCTGCGGAGGCAGGGGCCTTGCTGTTCGAGAAGCTGTAGAATTGCTGATGGTTGGTAGCCTTCTCGCTGCACGAGACGTCGAGTTTTGGACCTTTTGGTTTTGTGTCAACGTCGTCGACGATTGCCTGAGATCCGCTCATCTGCATCTCCCTCATCAGTTGTTTCTGAACATGGTACACTCGGTGCAACTCATGAACCTGGTTCAGCAAGGAAGCAGAGATTGGTAAGAAATTTTTGGTGCCCTTAAGATGTTGATATTAAGAATTTTGCGACGGTGAAAAACGGGAAGCACGTTCGATGTTGTGCCGAAAGAAGAAGATTCTATTCGGAAGATTAGTATTGCCATGCGTGCGTTGGCTCACCTGTTGTCTGAATGTCTGTTCTTGCTCCAGGATGGCCATCCTCATCTGCTCTCTATCCATCTCTTAGAAAAGCTAGCTGCAAGTCTCCTTTGCTTATACGTCCCTGTCTCTCCGACTCTCGCTTATCTGCTTCATGAAAATATGAGAATGAGTACCGCTTGAATGCAGTTGCTCTTGCAAATGGCATAAGGATCTGCATTGCAATACTGAAAATTTTCTCCATGCTTTGTTTCACGTAACTGTCATATACTGCCGTATGTTTTCTAGGGTCATTTCCTGGAGTGAATCATCTCTGAAGAAAACCTACTGGAATGCTGTTTGTATTCAGAAAAAAAAATCGATTTTGTTCTCAGTTATTATCAGCTTCTAGAAAGGTACGGAATCAAACTTGTATACATTTAGAACAAAAGAATCAAAATTCTAATTCAGAACATTAAGATGTAACATCATATAACTTTTTTTGTCAGATCTAGCAGAGCTTCAATTTGAGCTTTGCACTGTTTGATGATAGCCATTTGCCATACTGTATATTGGTAATACTTGGAGTTATACTTTAGCCTTTGCTAATTAAATGGATCAGCACAAATCACATATCCTTGCAGGCATTGCACACCTTTACAGACTTCGAAACAGCATGGCAAAAGATTAGAGCTACAAAGGGAACAAAAGAAACACCAAGCTATAATGCATTTTCAGGCTGAGACAAGCCAGCAGGCGTTCCCAAAAAGATCAAGAACAGTTCATTGCAAAAGACAGAATTTAGAACTGTAAGACAGGAACACCGAAAAAAACACAGAGATCTTCATACTCTGAACTCTGAAGCATGCCACACGTGCCATGAAAGAAGAAACAAGAAAGCATAGCAGAAGAGCCTTATGCTCACCTCTATATTAAGATTCCAGCAGCCAAAATCCTTGTGAAGCAACGAAAGCACCCCTCTTCCTCTCACAAAGAAGCTCTCTTTGTAGTTTCTTTTCTAGCAAAGCCAAACCCAGGAGCTTTGTTTCTGCTTAGAAGCAAACAGGTTGGCATGTATGATGATATCTAGCGAGGCAGGGAGGGGGAGGAGATTTTAAGATTCTCTCCTGTCATGAGTTTCACATACAGCCCATGGTGGGGCCTTTGTAGGCATGCCAAACAAATCCAAGTCACTTTGGCCAATGAGTTCGTGTATCTTAACGTGTGAAAGATGCTTCCATGTAGTGCCAAGAAAAGGATAGGCCAAAGATAAGCAACCCCAGCTATTATATTCCCACCTGCAACCTTAAAAGCTTATGTCTCCCCTGAGATCTCTACACAGTACAACATTTTGGTTGTATGCTATATATGATATATCCACTTGGTGCCGGGTGCTCACAGTAGTCCAGTCGGCAAAGAAACCGATATTTTCGTAACAATACTAAGGTTTTATACATCTTGGGAATATATTCTAGCGGACATCTTCATTATTTCTTACATTGTCAAATATGTCGAGCGTACGTGCTTTAGTCGAGTTTTTCTATGCTTAAGCATTTACGCAAATGCATATTGCATGGTTTTTTGTTGTACTTGCTGGGGCTTCATAGCACACCAGTTTTCTGAATGTTTTTGTGGATCACTTCTTCGCAAGAATCATTGACAACTCGACATGCAGTGTGTTTAGGTCTCTCGTATTCACATGCGCAGCGGATTAGTACTATCATTACCAGTTGTCCAGGTCCTAACATATTGCTTATATTACTATCATTCTAAGTCAAAACATATCAGCTTCGCATAAAAATAAAGCTACGGAACGATTGGGACAGCTCCTGGAATTAACATTAGTGTAGAAGCTGTCATGGATATGCACGAAAATAATGTGACTAATATTAGAATATGTGATAGTATTATTAATAATTTTTCTATTAAGATAGGGCTAGAGCTATACCAGTTGGATTTATAGGCAATATTTTAATTTCAAATTTTATTTTTCGCCTGATGAAGAACAAAAAGCAACGCAGGCTTGACGTAGTGCAGAACGTAGATGACGCAGTGCAGTGAGCGGTCGCGCAGATGTGCGCTACTTAGAAACCTTATTGCCGCCTCGTGCAGGTACTCTCGGCGGCAATGGTTCGGAGATAGCCATCTCCCTCCTTCCAAATGCACGCTAGGAAGAAAAGTTGGTGAAATTCAAACAGCACAGTACAAAAGCACAAGATTACAGAGAAGAAGAAAATTAGAGGCAGTGAGATTCTCACCCATACTCTGGACGTCTCCAGGCATATAAATAGACAGACTGATAACTAACATGATTAAAACAGCCATTTACCCACTGGTAACTAACACATTCAACCAACCATTTATCCACTAGTAATTGTCTGTCATCAAAACCTCAATAAAAGCCTCAAATTCAAACGTTTGAATCTCATTCAAACATAGAGAGGGTGATGCAGAGTTCAGCAAAAATAAAGATAGACTTGGTCTACCAAGTGGCGTGCCACGTCATGGCACGTTGCGCGTCGCAAGTCACAAGTCACACGATTTTCACGCCAAAATACGCACGCGCGTGCGTGCACGTGTGTGTGACTAACCAGAACCCTCCTCATACCATCTTTATCCATATTCAAAGAGTGGCGAGGACTCCATCTTATAAATCGATCTTCTTCACCTTGCCTTAGCAATATAATACTAAACCATGCATGCTTTGGAATTAAGGAAATGGGTCATGCTCAAATGGGTCAATTTCTATCAATACCAAAGGCAAGCGTTGAGCCTATATATTTTTGCCTTAGTGATGGATGAGGTCACACGGGATATACAAGGAGATATCCCTTGGTGTATGCCTTTCGCTGATGATGTGGTTCTGATTGATGAGAGTAGGATAGGTGTTGATAGGAAGCTTGAATTGTGGAGTTCTGGGGGAAAACCTTAGAATTGAAGGGCTTTAGATTTAATAGGGCTAAAACTGAGTATATGAGGTGTGATTTCAGTGGTGCTAGGGCAGATGATAGAGATATTAGATTGGACGGGCAAGTGTGCCTAAGAAGAACACGTTTCATTATTTCAGATCGATGTTACAGTGGGATGGTGAGATTGATAAAGACGTAAGCCATAGGATAAGAGTGTGGTGGGTGAAATGGTGCCATGCATCTAGTGTCCTGTGTGACAAAAAAGTCCCTAAAAAATTAAAGGGTAAGTTCTATAGGACGGCGATCAGACCCGCGTTGCCATATGGAGCAGAATGTTGGGTGACTAAAAGACAACATATACAGAAAATGAGTATAGCGAAGATGAGGATACTGCAGTGGATCTGTAGTCACACAAGGTAGGATCACATCCGCAATGATGATATACATGATAAGGTGGGGGTAACACCAATTGAAGAGAAGTTTGTCCAACATCGCTTGAGATGGTTTGGACATCTCCAATGACTGTCTCCTGAGGCACCGGTACGTAGTAGAATTTTAAGACGTACTGAAAACGTAAGAAGAGATAGATGTCGACCAAGACTGATGTGGGAGGAACAGTTAAAAGAGACTTAAGGGATTGTAATGTATCTAAAGAATTAGTTTTGGATAGGAGCGCGTGGAAGTTAGCGATCCATATACCGGAACCATAAGAAAGTTAGGGGCAGTATTTTTAGGCTCTCGGCTCAGATAACAGGCTGTACGGTTTAGGATTTTAGCATTGTAGATTCTATTTCAAGACTTTCATCTCTTTAATCTTGAGAAAGTTTCATTCCTAATTTGCCTTAACTTATTTGGGAAAAAAGGATTTGTTGTTATTTTTGGTTGTAGAAGCTGTCATGGCTTTTACCAGGGTAATTTTAGGGCCTGTTTGGTTGGTGCCTAACTTTGCCATGCCTAAACTTAGGTAATATGTGGCTGCCACAGAAAGTGTGGCTAACAAAATCGAAGCCACACTTGTGGTAAAGTTTGGCAAGAAACTGAGTCTATGACGTGTGGGGCCGGGTGCTAAGAAAGTGTGGCATGCCACAGTTACGTCAGTGAGCCAAACAGCTACCTAAAAACTGTGGCACGCCTAACTTGTGGCTAGGCAACTTCTGGTCATGAACCAAACAGACCCTTAGTGTCTACTTTCTACGGCTAAGCAATCCGTACGAATTTTCTTTGACTTAACAATCCAGAAATGGTAAATCCAACTGTGGCTAAGGAAAACCAGTTGTTACTACGATTACTTATGTTAGCTCAGAGCAGCATCTGGTAAATTAAGTCAAAGAGATTTAGGGTTCCTTTTATCGAGTTAGTTTAGCTCGGTAACGGTGCAAAAATGTACAAATTGAAAAATAATAACGTTCAGCGGAGGCTAGCGATTCTCGATGGGCCACTTTGTAAGTGACAGGCTGATATTATTTTCTCTTTTGATAATTTAACCAATTTTTTGTGCTAGGTTTGTTCAATTTTTTGTGCTAGGTTTGTTCATATTAATTTTTAAAAACTGTTTTTTTAATAGTAAATAGCTTTTCTATAATTCTACCTTTCAAATAGAGTGTCTTATCAAGGAGGAATCTACTCGATGATTATAGTACACACTGCAGCGATTTCATTTATATCGATCAAAATTGCACATGAGTATCTCTTTATAAGCTGTTATTATTTTTAAATTAAAACCCTATATAAAAAGGTCCTTAGTTTGATCAGATTCACAATATAAATTGCGGCATGATTGGTCCATATACAATTCGAGGTTCGTGAATGTGATTGGATTGTCATGACTCATGAGTTAATGTAGTAGTTGGTGACATGTATTGATCCCCCTAGCTCTCTCAGATTCGTAAGGAAATGCAAACTAATCTATTATTTATTCCACAGATTTGGACAACTCAGAATATGAGATGTACCAAACACTGCATGATTAGTTCCAAAGCACGCATGCATGCATGATATCAGCCATGTCACTGTCTGTATATCTCATTAATTAATTGTCTTTAATTTGTTGGAGTACAAGTAAAGTACTGATCGTCTTTCCTGAGCAGTTTAAATTTTTAATGAACTGATTGGTACATAAAACTCAATATTGTATCAGAGTCAAGAGGTCTTGAGCTCAAGACCCGACTGGCACAATTAAAAATAATAATTGTAGCTCACTTCTATTCCATGTTTTAGGACTGAGGGAGCCTACACATGGGTAAGTGAATTGTTAGTATTTCCTCATCAGCAAGCTTTTAGATGAACTGGTTGATACATGAAACTCAATATAATATCAGAACCAAAAGACCTTGAGTTCAAAACTCAATTGGTGTAATTAAAAATAATAATTGCAGCCTACTTATATTCCACGTCTTAGATCTGAGCGAGTCTATACATGAGAAGGAGTGTTTTGATGTATAAATGTATTAGAACGCCGGTTTGTTTGATAATTTTTCCTTGGTTTGTCCTGTTAGCAATATAATAGTGGATCCAAGCGCTCAACTTGGATAATATGTTTTGGTCAGTATATGAAAAAATAATCAACTTGGCCTCCAAGCAAGAAATTCTTGGTTCTAGAACCATATGACTTGTTTTGTTTATATTTCTTCCCCCCACTATATTCTGGTATCTGAAGTACTATATGTATCCATCGGGGAAACTCAATCTAGCCTATCAGTTTTGGATCAGTCTTATCAGAGCTTTTGACAATTTGAAGCATGGAAATCATGCCATTGTTTAACTAACATTCAGCCATGCACATCAAAAGTACATCAGCTCCAGTCTTATTTCCTAACCAACATGACCTAATTAATAAGTTCTGTATCGAAGATCTGATATGTTTCAATGGGTCTATTCTTTTTTCACTGCACGGCACTAAAATACGATGTTGATTGGATCATCGAAAGCGATGGAGCATGTATATGTGCAAAGTAAAACAAAATAGCAATCTCTCTCTTACGAGTTAAGGTTCACCTGTTAGCGCTGACTGATAGCTTGCGTTAATTAATTCCTAGACCTCAATGTACTTCTAGATGGCTTGCCATAACACGTGACACAAAAGTCGCAGCACAAAACTCTAGATAGATTTTCTAGAAAGGCACTAAACTTAAGTGCGTATAGTAGTTAAACTGTTAAACCGAGACACATAACATACTTTAGACATGTTTGGAGAGATTTGAGTTTGTGAATAAGTCGTAATAGCCAACCATCGGTAGTCTAACTAGTGTGGCACCTCATTTTTCTTGTTAGCTGCCTTTCTCCGTGAGAAGAACAGACAGCTTAATTTGCAGCTTCGCACAATACATAGGCTTAAGATCTACTACGACAAATAATCAAGAAATGGCCCATGTATCAGATTGCATAGAACTCTATAGTGCTGATAATGGCCGTATTTTTTTCTATTTTAGCTCTTTTTTAAAAAAATATTCACATTTATACCCCTAGTAGTCTTAATTCTGTTTTTGGACCCAGGGGGTCGGAGCCGTGACCCACGGCGCCGAGGTAACACGTCTCGGCGCCGTAGTCCATGGCTCCGAGGTCGCAGGCCCGCTCCAGCCTGGTGGCATGCGTGGCGCTGACGTGGCAACACCTCGGCGCCGTGGATCGTGGCTCCGAGCTCGAAGCCGTGGGTCGTGGCGCCGAGCTCGGAGCCGTAGATCGTGGCGCCGAGCTGGGAGCCGTAGATCGTGGCGCCGAGCTGCCTGCCACGTGGCGCCGAGCTCCCTGCCACGTCTGCAGACACTCGGCGTCTAGGGTTTGCACCGATCAGGCTTTACGTTGTCGCAAAAAGAATTACTAGTTGTATTTTTTATTTTGATTATTTAATTATAATAATATTATGTAATATATTTATTTAATTCTAGTAATATTATGTAATATATTTATTTAATTCTAGTAATATTATGTAATATATTTATTTATTTAGAGAGAGAAAAAAATACGACATATGTTTTGAAAATTCGTTATGTTGCAGATGATACGTGTAGGAAATTTTTTGTAGATTTTTTTAAAATATTATGGTACGATGGTAATGGTTTTTTAAACATAAAATTTTGATGTGGAGTACAATTTAATGAAAATTTTTTTGAGCACAAATGTGATATGAACAATTAGACGAAATGAACGAAAGTGATATTGAACACGTGGGAATGAGTGCAGGAACTGTAATGATTATAAGTTTTGTTAATTTTGTAGTTGTGAATTACAAAACAATCTGAAAAAATTGTAAAACAAGTTTATGTTGATTGGCTCGTTGTAGATGCATAAAAAAATATGGTAATTTTTTTTAGGAACCATTGTGCGTAGAACGGTCGATATATAAAATGGTAAGTGACTTTTAAGGTTTGATATGTTTTAAGGGTTTGCAATTCCCGTGGTTTTTGCAAGGTTTGGTAATTTTGTAGTTGTAATATGGGAACGAATCTGATGAAATCGTAATAAAAGTTTATGTTCATTGCAAGTTGGACATGCAAACCAAATTATGTTAAATTTTTTTGCCGAAGGATTGAGCGTAGAAATATCGATGCATATAGTGGTAAGTGATATTTCAAAGGTGAGTGATATTTTGACATGGCAGGCATGTGGCATGTGTGCAACTCTGTACTTCTAATGTTCAGAATTCCACCACTAGTCCTAACATGCATGCCTTAGGGAAAATAACTTGCTGGATCTATTACATTTTGTCTACTGGGTGTAGCGTGGTTGTTTCCCCTTTTGTCACGCCACGAAGATGGCTCATTGCATCCTTCTTCTGTCACTCTTGGTCTTGAGAGCGCCTCCCGAGCTTGAAGCTCCTCCTCCTGACGCTTGATGGCAGCTTCACGCAGACTTAACTGCTCCCGCCTCCTTTGCAGCTCATTCTCCTTGCCCTTCAGACGGATTTGGTCCACCCTCACGCGGCGCTCTTGCTCAAGCCGCATCTGTCGTTCCACCTCGCGAGCCTGAGTCATCTTGACAAAGTATTGTGCTTTGTTTTCCACCTCCACTGCCCGGTTATCTGGCCATGCCGGCGACACCCGATCCACCCATTCGATGAACCTACAAGCCTATGTGTGGCGTGGTAGATGTCATCGATCAAGTTGAAAAAAGATAACGAGAAACAAATGATTTAGTTGTGGTCGTTACCATGAAGTCGTCATCCAGGTCAGGACATTTGAAAAACCTACGGCCGTATTTGGCTCGTTGTACTCGATCAGTCCAGACTCCCAACATCGTCCTAAAACCGCAATGGCACTTCGGGCGCTCATACCACTCCGGCACTCCAAATGGGTCGGACCTCCAGGAAGACATTGTTGTGTAGTAGTATTGTGATGCCTTGAGGAGGAGATGTGGTATGGAAGATATAGGAGGGAGGCCTTTATGTAGGCAGGTTATCTGGTGCAGTGGGCATAGTCCATGGAGAGGATCTTTTCGCTTTTCCTGGATTCCAGTGTAGCAATAAATGGCCCTATGTAGGCTTTTCAGAGACTATAGTCTCGTAATAAATTCATAGTTCGTAGCCTTTTTCAGAGATTGGACCATTCAAAGCCTAGAAGGCTAAAGACGTATGCCCCTATATGTGTACAGGCCTATAGGCCTACTCCTGTAAAGGCTAAAGACCTACGCCCTATATGTGTACAGGCTAAAGGCCTACTCCGTCACTGCACAAAGCTGGCATATGCTGCCCCGTTTTGTCATGTCACTGAGCAAAATCTGAACTCTTTTGTCATGTCACTGAGCAAAGCTGCCCTCTTTTGTCATCTCACTGAGCAAAAGCTGACCTCTTGTGTCATGTCCCTGAGCAAAGGCGGGCGTGTTGTCATGTCCCCGAGCAAAAGCCTCTTTTTGGTGGTCATCGTATTAAGCTGCCCGTTTTGCTATAAGTAGCAGGGTTGGGGTCCCATGACATTGTGAATCGAACAAAGTAGTACCCTCTCTTTCGTGGTGAAACATACCATGTCTGAAGCCGAGGGGCCAGTGGGATTTGGGTCACCGAAGGACGACATTCATAAGCATGTCTCCTGCATCATAAGCATGAAAACGATGGGATTGAGACAAAAGAATGGAATAACGGGAAAATGTTAAAGTGTTGCTCGCCACTTACTGGGATGATCCTGAGGGGCCGCCACGACATCATCAGTCTGACATTCGACTCGAACTGGTTCTGGTGAATAACCGTGAGGGGTGGGATCAATGGACACCTTCCGCACAACAAGGTCCAAACATTGGAACTCATTCCTCATAACCAATTTGACATATTTGTCCCACTGATCCTCACAACCAATTAAGATCAACCGCCTTAGAATTGTGTCTTTCGAACCGAAGTGAAGTAACCCCTCAACTGTGATGCTCTCCTCGTTTGCATGACAATGTAGCTCCTCCCGGGCCCTAGCAACCAACTCACTAAACGACGGCCGATCACTGAATATCAGAGGCACCCTTTGCATTTCAACAAATCGAACATTTCCATAATCATCAGTTGTCACACTGCCTCCATGATATAGGGTGACTAGGTTGTCCATCTAGTTCATACAGAAAACCAAACTTAATACCTTTAATCGAAATTGGATACTAAATAGTAACTAATAAGTACCTAGTCACTAACAGCTCACCCTGAACTAAACAACTCGTGGACAATACACCACCCTGAACCATATATAACACTGGCATCAAAGTTTCTCTATGCACATGGAAGCGTCACTTAACAATCTATAAGAGCAAATCTAACCCAATAAAAATGTCCACAAAGAACTAAGTATAGTTACCACAACAGCGTAAACAGTCTATTATCCATTAAGTTGTGAAGCCAAATCCCGCAAAACATTAGCTTCCTATGCTAATCAAGATAGCAAACAATATAGTAAATATTAGACACAACCTACCATATATTGCCATAATCATGTAAAACTACAGCGTCCAAAGGTCACCGAAAACATATAATGCATACATCAACTCCTCTTCATTATAAGTATTAATCTATTCAAATGAGATTTGTTAGAACAGGTTCCCTCAACTATTCCAGACTTGCAACAAAACAACAGGCAACTCCCAAACTCCTAACAACCTCAGTCCTCAGTCATTGTGATTACCATGACTACATAAACATCTAATTCACATTACATTAAACCATGGATTTCTACATTCCTGTTATCTTTTGATTCACCTGTGGGAGTTGTTTCACCTGTGCAGCGGAGATGCGGGCGGGCGGAGAGGGAGGCGGGCGGGCGTGAATGGGGAGGCCGGCGGCGTGCTTGCGACGCGGCGGGGGCCGGGACGGAGGCGGCGGCACCGGCGCACGGGAGGCGGCGGCACGGGGACGCGGCCGGAGGCCGGAGGCGGACAGGCACCACGGGCGGGAGAGGGCGCGGCGTGCTTGCGAGACGCAGCGGCGCGCGGGAGGCGGGCGGCGGCGGCACCACCGGGGCGGCGGGAGGCGGAGGCGGGGGCGGAGGCGGTGGCACCGGGCGCGACGGAGGCGGGCGGGAGGCGGACGGGCACCATGGGCGGCGGCACCACGGGCGGGGAGGGGAGGAGGCGGCGGCACCACGCGAACGAGACAACGGGAGAGACCGAAAGAAACACAAGCAGAGGATATGGCCGCCCGGGGCCCCAAAGCTCGGCGCCAAGATCCACGGCTCCGAGCTCGGAGCCACGACCCACGGTGCCGAGCTCGGAGCCACCAGTCACGGCGCCGAGCTCGGAGCCACCAGTTACGGCGCCGAGCTCTTGCCACGTCGGCGCCACGCAGGCCGCCGCGCTGGAGCGGGCCTGGGACCTCGGAGCCATGGACCACGGCGCCGAGACGTGTTACCTCGGCGCCGTGGGTCACGGCGCCGAGCTCTGGGTCCAAAAACGGAATTAAAACTACCTGGGGTCTAAATGTGAATATTTTTCAAAAAAAGGCTAAAATACAAAAAAAATTCGGTGATAATGGAGGACTTCTATGCCCTAGTAACAGGAGAAAGATAGCTCCTAGTATGGGAAACACAACTTTGGATTCGACTAGGACTCAACTAAGGTTACAGATGTAAAATGCATGCATAACAAGACCATTTTAGAAGTCACTCTGAAACTATGTTGTTTGAAAAAGCTTAAGCTTAATTCCTTGTGTTCCACGCGATTAAAACCATGCTCTCTTGCAATTAGGTCCAGGGAAAATTGAATCATCAAATTTTCACCGGTAACCAGCGGTCTTATCAATGGGACTGACAAAATTTTATATCAAGCAAAAAAATTTGAATTCAACAAAATTAACCTAATAAATAAATAAATCAAAATTTTAATTTAAAATTTTCATCAAAAAATTCTGAATTTTTTGATAACCGGTGTTACCGGTCATATTGTTGTACTCCGATAAAATTTTTGCTTTGATATAATTTTTCCTGATTAGGTCAACATACGATTGTGTCAGGTCATCATCTCAACAAATATATACTGACACATACAAATGGTGCCATGTCAAGTCTTCCCCCCGGTTTTGGCTCAAGCTAGAGAACAACGAATAGATCTACCAACTAACCGTTTCTCACAACAATTGTGAACGCTGAACGCACATGCATGAATTCTCCTAATACATGTGTTTAATTCTCATAGACATATTATATGTTCTTGTGATGATCAGCTAGCTCCATGCATGTAAATCATTGCATGATAGGAAGTTCAAACGTGCACTTAAAGTGTATTATAGCTAATATATTCTCCTATCTATCAGCTAATATATTCTCCTATCTATCTGTAACATAACATCTATGGAAAAGTTTGGTCAAAAACAGCATGCAAGTGGGCCTTAAAATATGCAAGACACGCAACAGGTGGATGCATTGCAGTTAGACACTGTAGATGGTAGCTGGCATATCTAGAGATGCCACGTCTCACTCTTAAAGGGAATAGTAATACCTAAAGCCTAATCATTAGTAATTGTGGTTGCTTTAGAGCAAGTACAATAATGCTGACTAGGTCGTCTCTAGCGAAATCCACGTCAACACAATTCTAAATAGAAGAGAGAGAAAAGAGGAGAGAGAGAGGCAAGCTGCCCCTCATGCAAGAGGTGACCTCTAGCACATCATACGAGGAGTTACGGACAACTTGGAGGCGATGCTAGTTCTTAGAGCAAGTACAATAAAGGTTAGGGTCTAGTATATCGAACCATGAGTGTTTTGTAGGTACTTTGTATCTTGGAAAGTCCCATGGATGGATACATGTTAATCCGGTTCCATGCCCCCCCCCTATCAGGCAGTAAATTTTACTCCTTTTATCCTTTAATTTAATTCAGTTTTAATTTCAATGTACTATGTAATGTAAATACAATAAAATTAATTGTGTAAAATAAAATTGCAAAAAATAAAAAATACTCCCTCTGTTCACATATAGGTTGATTTTTTTATTTTTTACAGTCTTCAATACAAAACTTTAACTATGATTTCTTATCATATTATACTAACAAATAATAAAAAAATATTATGAAAGAATTTTATAAGATAAATTCAATAATATTGTTTTTATATAGTCAATCTATATACTTAATATATATATTAATAATCAAAACCTAAAAAACTTAATCGTATGGAACTTCCAACGATCTACATTTATAAACAGTGGAAGGCCCACAGGCAGTACAGCACACGTCGCCGGGGTTGGGAGGCACACAGCCATCCATGGTGGGCCCCAACCGATTGGGGTTGCATCTGTGATCATGATATATCATGGGTTCCAATGTACCTAGTCCCAAGTCCCAACAAACAAAGAACAGGGCTTGATGGATCAACACCGAATAAATGAAAAGAGTAGAGTTAGTATTATCCACCTTATAAAAGAACTAAACATTGTACTCCACAAAGGAAGTTTGCCCAAGCAAGGAAAGGATTAGATGTGTCCACGAGTGTCTAGTCAAAAGCCTGCCATGATTTAGGCCGTGAGGTTGGCCTGCAACTCCAAAGTAGCTAGTAGCCCTAGTACTCATCCAACAACATTTTCCTTGATCATAACACCAGGAAAAAAAAATAGATGATTTGACCGGTTGAACTTTAACTTTTAGCTTTCGATTTATTTTTTACTATTTATAAATTTCATCTTTTTCTGAACTTTTGACTTTTTGTTGAGCTTTTTTGCCAGTTCTTTTTTTCCTGTATTTGTTTGTATTATATGTAATGGGCTAACATATTTTTTATAATTTTTAATTTTTTAATTTAATTATGCTAAATAAGTCTCTGTCAGCTACAGTGTTTTTTTCAACCAACTACAGCGCTTTTTAACCATAAGCCACCAAAAATAAGCCCAAATAATATGACTTCTATTTCAAAAATAGAGGTCACTTTATGATATACACGCGTTGTAACATTTCTTATACTTTGATCGCCGATATAAAAAAACAAATTAGTTAAAGACGTATATTAGTTTGTCAGTATCTAAAACAACACCAATTTTGAACAAGAGGTTCTCAGCATCTATTCTTTTCAGTTTCTAAAAGTTATTTTTAACTTTTCTATAGTAACTAGCTTTTAAACTGAGTATCTTTTTAAAATAGAGTCTATTAGTTCAATATAGTACATATTATACCGACTTTATTTATATAGGTAAAAATTACATGTGAATTTCTGTTACTCTATAATCTCTCACATAAACAATATAAAAGTTATAAATTATAATTAAAAGTTATAAGCTTTAGTTAAAAAGTATAGGCGCTTAATATGGTGCAAGGAGGAGTATTACTAGAGCAACCAGGGACAAATCACATCCAACATGTGCATCTCTTACTTCGATGATGAATATATTTATATTACCCAAAGTCCCAAAGAAACAAAGATACCCATATCGGTCGATCAGACATGTAGGGCATTCATGTTAATCCACCCATCCGACTATCCGAGCATCCGACCACCCACCAACGCTGCCGTACAAAAATGTTACTAAATTGTATGCGATCTCATAGGCCTCCGAAAGAGTTGCACGCTCATTAGGTGCAGCTAGTTTAGACTAAAATAAACTAATTTATGGTTAAAATTATACTATAATAGTTTAAAATTATATTGTAACTGATGATAACTTATTTGGCGTAACTAAATTTTAAAAAATTTAAAAATAAAAAACATGTTAGCTCACCATAAACAATGCAACGAATACGTGGAAAAAAACTGGTAAAAAATCTTTAAAAAGAAAAAAAGAAAATTTAGAAATAAAAAATAAATCAGAAGTTTAAATCGAAATGAGCGGATCTAATTAATGGGATGGCTAATCCGTACAAGGGAAAAGATAAAATAGTGTACTTGTCAAAGATTCGCTGAACAAATATAACTAGATGTCTGATCAATCAAGCTTATTGCGTCAGAGACCATATTAATCTATCTAGCAGCCCCATCCGGCAGCTCCTAATGATCTAGGTTGGCCCATGCCTAACTTTGCTGGTCCCTCCAAGGGACAAATGCTTAATCACAAGACTTGGCGAAAGGCTATGTCTAGTCATGGGCTAGCTTATGGCATACGGTAGTATATCAATCGTCCTTTCGATAGCGAGCAGTGGCTAGCCCAATCGATGTGGCACTACGTTAATGCGGTCAAATGCCATGATTGGCAAATGGCTTCAGTTTTTCTTCTTCTAAATTTAGGTCTTTTATTTTTTATTTATTCCTTTGCATTGTTTTAAAAAAAATATAGCAATGTTTTTTTTTAATTTTTCTCAGTTTTCTTTTATTTTTTGACTTAAAAAACTAATGGCCGCTACAGTAAAAAAACCCTCCCAAAAAAAGCTAAAAACTATAGCTTTCAGCTCTTTAGAGTAGGCCTCTTGAGATAGTTATGGTAGGCATCTATCCTATGCACAGGACATCTTGCTGTACTCTCATCCGATGGGCATCCAAGGTCCTGAATCCATACACGTCATTTTTATGGAAAAAAAACGCCCGCCTCCTCGCTAGCATAATTGCGAAAAGCCCTCAACACTTGTTTCCTTTCCATTCCAACTTCACCCCAAAACCCATTTCCAACCCATCGATCTTAATAAAATCCCCTATCTATGCGGAACGGATCTCTCTCTAAGCAACAACAGTGGCACAAAGGTATTTTCCATCGCCACCGCCGCCAAGAGAGAGAGCCGCTCTACGAGGATAGGGAATTTTATTAGTATTTTTTTGAAGGAGATTTTATTAGTATTTGGCAGATCGGAGATGAGTTTAGGGGAGAAGGTGGGATGGAAAGGTCCCACTCGGTTGGGCTGAAAAGTTGCAGCTTATGGTTGAAAGTGCACTATAACAGTTAAAATTTCAGTGTAACTGAAGGTGGCTTATTTGGCGTAATTACATTTAAAAATTTTGAAAATAGAGAAAATATGCTAGCTCATCACGGATAACGCAAAACGAATATGGGAAAAAAGAACCGGCAAAAAAGCTCAAAAAAGCTAAAAGTTTAGAAAAAACGAAATTTATGAATAGTGAAAAATAAGCCAGAAATCAGAAGCTGAAGCTGGAATAAGGGAGACCTTAGTGTGAGTGTGGGGCTTTTCGCAATTATGCGAGTGAGGAGGCTGGCTTTTTTTCCCGCAAAAATGCTATGCATGGATTCGGGCCTTGGATGGCCATCGAATGGCTGAGAACACTGAAGTGCACGTATGCACAGGATGCGTTGCTTCACCATTTCCCAAACGTTGGCAATGTATATCTTGATCCTGTTTGGAGCTTTGTCGTAAGTCGTAACAGGAGCTTAACACGGCATATTGTCGTACATGGAAACCTCCAAGATCATTGCAAAACTGATAATTATAACTTCCAAGATCATTGCCGTTACGGTAACCAATTTCACCATTTTCATGGAGCTTCTATTTTTGGTTTCTAACTTTAATTTTCTTAATTTTATTTTTCTTTTAGCTTCTTAATTTTAAATTTATTTGGCTTTTGTATTTTTTTCTTTTTATTCTTTTAGATTGTCCGTAATAATATAATTTTTTTATTTTTAAATTTAATATATTAAAAAGTTATCAATAGTTATAGTAAAAAACAGTTATAACATAAAATAAATTAGAAACTAAGACTGAAAGATCCAAATGAACGGTGGTGCCTGGACGCCCAGATGAATCGCACTTGTAGAAAGATCACGGCCTCCGAATACTTTTGTGTCCAGATCGGCTGCATCTTATCTCGACACTGGCCTGAGCACGCCGGTGACATCAACCCATCCTGACGCGACCCAAGCAAGCGACAGTTCCATCAACCGACGGCATGCGTCTGCTTGTACCTGACAAAAGATCGATCCTTTTCTCCTGCCATTGGAGCCGTCCTTTTGCACACTCGTAGCAAAGGTTTTTGCTTTGATTCATTTGCTGCACAAATCTTTGTTTGAACCTCGGACGGAAGAAAATGAACACATCAGGGCATAAGGACTTGAGCACTCGACCTGTTACTATCAACAATTAGCAACTAGCCAACTAGACAACTCAACCAGAGTCAAGGTTTATACCGTGTTAGAGTTTGTAATTTTGTTTTTCAGTTTAGAAGCTATGGTCGATAGTCATAGTCGTGGTCGTGTACGAGTGATCAGAATTGTGCACGAGTTTAGTCGTGGTCGTATACGAGTCTGTGTCGTAGTCGAGTTTGAGTCATAGTCATAGTTGTACCTGAGTAGAAGTCTTAGAGCAGGATATAAAAAGGTAGAGCCATGTAACCGAGAGGGTAAGAGTTGAGGCCAAGGCGATCGGTATGATCAAGAGGCAAGAGAGAACGATCGGTGCGATCAAGAGAAAGAAATAAAGAAGCGAAGAGCGGTTGGCTCTGGGAAACTACCGAGTATCGAGTTCATCGTGTGTTCGCAGACGCGGTCGTAAACAACTTACGACCACGACGAGTGGAGGATCGCAGATGTGGTCATAAACGGAGTTACGACCACGGCAACGAGCGAAGGTGTCCGCAAGAAAAGTAGACGTGGTCGTAAAGGAGTTACGACCACGGTCGCAGAGTAGAAGACGTGGTTGTAAAGCATTACAACTACACCAGCGATAGAGCTTTTGAAAGCATCTAGACCCCTAAAATTATTTGTTTTGGTAATTAATGACATTATTTGATTATGAGACTAATATGTGTTGAGTGTTTGTAAAGATTAGTCTCAAGGACAGAGAGAAGAGGCACATAAAAAGAATTCACATGATTCAAAGAGATCCAAGACGGCGAGGTAAATAGTTTAGAGCCTTTTATTTTTACCGGTCTTAGGAGAAAGGCGGAAGACCGGATTATTGGGTAGATGCCGTACTATTAAGAGGGATCATAGCTAAGTGCTTGATCATATGCAAATATGCCCCATGGATCAATTTAGGATCATGCATGCACTTAGAATTAAAATTGAATTAAAATTTGTGCACTCTCAGAAATTTCGGTAGTACCGGCGTGTAATTCGCGGAACTACCGCAAGGTCGGAAGTTCCGGGCCCCGCGCGGAACCTTTTTTCCAGAGAGCGCCCGAAACTCGACTTAGCCGCTGGGAAATCGGAAGTACCGCGGGTTGAACTGCGGAACTACCGTATGGGCGGAAGTTCCGGTTTACCGAGCGGAACTTTATTTCCAGAGAGCGCCCGGAGTTGGACTTAGTCGCCTGGAAATCGGAAGTACCGCGGGTTGAACTGCGGAACTACCGCATGGGCGGAAGTTCGGTTCACGGCGGAACTTTATTTCGAGAGCAACCTCGTTTCACACTTCGCCTATTTGAGATCGGAATACGGGGACAAGTCGGAACTTCCGGGAATCCAGAAGTACCGCACTTACAATGGCGGAAGTATCGCATTTAATGTCCAACGGATACTTCTGATCCACTGACATAACCGTTCGACCCACTGCGAGAATCGGAAGTACCGCACATTGCATGCGGTAGTTCCGATTTCCTGATTTTTCAGGATTGTTTATTGCAACGGCTAATTGAGGTTGGTGGGGGTATAAATTCGACCCCACCAGCACAAGGACATGTTGTTGAACCCTCATTGATCATTCTTGAGCATAGAGCAACCTCTCACATCTCACTTTCACTCATTTGCATTCAATTGAGGTAGTTGAGTGAATTCAAGTGCATTGCATCAGTAGATTGATCCATTTGGCACTTGAGTGTGATCAAGTCCTGCGACGATCCATTCTCTTGGAGTTTGCCGACTCCTAGACGGCTTGGCGGGAAATTCGGTGATCTTCTCAAGAAGATTGTGAGAAGACCTGAGACGGTTGTGAAGGCTTGGAGCTCGCCTACCCGGAGCGGGAAAGGGCTACCGATAGTGATCGAGGTGCTTAGGCTCAATTCGTGGAGCCGGTCCGATTCGTTCGGGCTTACCTCAACGTGGACTAGGGGAGACCGGCAAGTCTCCGATCACCACGGTAAAAGTAATCGTGTCCATTGTGGTTTGCTCTCTTGTGCATTATTCTCTTCCAAGCAATTTACTTCGATAGAATCATTTGATTGCTTGTGTAATTAGAGTAGCACACCTTGCTCTAACTAGAAGTATATTTGCTCTTAGGATAATTCTCTTTGTGCTAGTGATCACTTGAGCCATATCATCTTGATTAGTTGTTGCCTTGCTAACTTGCTTTAGACAATTTGTTAAATTGTAATTGTTTGCCTAAATTAGAAGAAAATTTTTAAACCGCCTATTCACCCCCCTCTAGTCGGCCTCCTCGATCTTACAGCTTTCGACGTGGTCGACAGAATTACTGCATGGTCGTAAGAAGTTACGGCTACGGTGATCGACCGTGGTGGAAGGAAGTGCATCGCAGCGGCAGTGAGCGTGGTCGTAACTTCTGCTGAAGTTACGACTACGTGGTCGGAGCAGCGAAACGTGATCAAAGAGGTCACAACGTGGTTGTAACGACTATCAGTATGGTCAGTGAACCAATAGAGCGGTTGTAAACGACACAGAAGGTGGTCGTACAACTATAAGTAGTCGTAGCGGCTAGAAAGTAGTCGTACAGATCATGGACGCAGTCGGAAGGCTGTAACATATCAAATAATTATGGATTTTATTTTCCAATTTTCAGAGCGAGATCATCATGCATGCTAGAAATTGTCAGTTTCATCCAACAGCAGTAGACCAGTAGCTGAGCCACTACAGCAAAACTATCTCCTACATACATAGTACATGCAACAACTGCAGCAGCACAATTATTCGGTCACACCAATCAATCGATCAAACCGACAGTTTGAGCAAGCTAGATTGACGCTTGCATTAGTAACCAAACAAGCACACGTGTTGCCATACGGTTTGCGCAGGTGACAAGGAAAGTGTTGAAAATATAAGCACATGTAGGTTCAATTTATTCCATAAATTAATCATGACATCATGCACGCAAAATAACAGAACCATCACAGGCATAATAGATCTAGACATGTAAACCAGGAAACTATACATGAATAGATCTAATACGGAGAACATGACTGTTACGTACCGGCGGTTCTGTTCGGATTGGTTTATCGATGTTGACGCTGCAGGCACGGTGTGGATGACACGAAGTCGACGACGACTTGACGCCGAAACCGAACGACGAGGAAGACAAGCCAGATCGACCGCAAGCAGTCGCGCAGAGCGCTTCCCAAAAACCTTATTCGCCCTCTCCCGGTGCAGGACTTCGAAGGCGACGGTTCCGGAGACCTGCTCTCCCGAACGACAGTGCACGCCGGCGGACGGGACGGAGTAGACTACGTGGGACGGCGCAGCACAATGGAGGAGGCAAAACCCTAGATTGATTTTTCGCGTATGCTGTATGGAGGCGGCGACTCGGTATTTATAGAGGAATCAGGACGCGTGATCAAGACGCCTGCACGTTCTCCATAACTCGTAACCGAACCGGATTAGTTGCGTAACCGATCCGGATTCACCGCCACACAAAACAGCAAAAGATAAAACTGCAAAAGGAAGCCACGTCTGCGCAAGCAACTGGAGCGGATTTTGGCGGACCATTCACGCAGGTGCCGTGCGCCCGCGCCCCCCGCCCCGCCCAGCCCGGCGAGGCGAGCGAGCGCGCGCGTGTTATCCTCTAGTTCTCTCCCACACATGCCTCAAGTGGCTAGGAGTGCACCAACCCTTTTAAGGTGGTCTCCCTCTCCTAGAACTAGCAATATGGTACTAAAGGTTTCATGTATGCCTCCTTTGCATGAGTGGGCCTTTGAGATTTTAGGATTTATTCTTTTATATGGGCTTGGCCCACATAATCTAACAATCCCCCACCAGATCTCAAAGTCCCACAGATTTGCACAATTCAATGTCTTGTTTATATATCGGTGTTTCGATGGAGACCGATTAAGGTTGAACATCCACCTAGAACTCCAAGCTACACTTACTCACAACTTGAACAATGGACTACGCCTTGAATTGCAAGTTTGGTGCAAGCAAGCTTCACTTAAAGACTTAATCGATACTAGGCCGCCGAGAGGCTACCCCTCGGTTGGAGCGTATAAGTCATACTCCTTGGTCTCTTCATGAGCTTAGTAGGAGATTTTCCCAAGATCTCCATAGACTGCGACTAACGATCGGGCTCATATAGGTGTGTTCTTTCAAGAACGTTCGCAGATAACGTCTTCGCTTTTGAAAGCCAATGGAACACATTAAGGCCTTAACCAACCTGCCTTGCGTTTTAGAGTATTGCATCTTCACATAGAGAGGTTGAAATTACTCTCCTCCGGTTAACTAATGGCTTGTTTTTCCCGGATCCTAATTCACGGGATCTCCGATCACATAGGTTGGGTTACTACCATAGATAACTCACATGGGTCTCATCCCCATCTCCTTCGATGCACTATCTATCACATTCGTGATAGTCCCTTTGTAAAGGGATCTGCCAGGTTTCTATTTGTTTGGATGTAATCCAAGGTTATAACTCCGGAGTTTCTCATTTTCCTGACAGACTTCAATCGTCTCTTGACATGCCTAGACGATTTCATATTATCCTTAGAACTGTTCACCTTAGCGATAACGATTTGATTATCACGATTCATAAGAATAGGCGCACTGGTTTTTCCATCGTAGGCGATCCATCAATAGATCCCGTAGCCATTCGCCTCAACGATGGCGATGTCTAGTGCCGCGAGCTCGCTTCCATGGTTGACCTTGTCAAAATAGTCATTTGCAAGACCTCCATGAAACAGCACCACCACCAATAGTGAAAACATATCCACTAGTGGCTTTGATTTCATCAGCATCAGAGATCCAGTTGGAATCACTATAACCCTCCAGTACCGACGGGTACCCAGTATAGTGAAGTCCAAAGTTCGAGGTACCTTTCAGATAGCGCAACACTCGCTCAAGCGCCTTCCAGTGATCATCTCCTGGGTTAGAAGTAAACCGGCTCAACTTGCTCACAGCAAAGGAGATGTCTGGCCTTGTTGCACTAGCTAGATACATAAGTGAGCCAATTATCTGGGAGTATTCCAGCTGATTCCTAGCAATTTTCTTATTCTTACGAAGTAACACACTAGGATCATAAGGTGTTGGAGAAGGCTTGCTTTCAGAATAGCCAAAACGGCTCAAGACCTTCTCCACATAATGAGATTGCAATAATGTAATACCATCCTCACCTCTAACCAATTTAATATTTAGAATAACATCAGCCACTCCCAGATCTTTCATATCAAAATTTTGAGACAAGAATAATTTAACCTCATTTATCACATTGATGTTTGTCCTAAAAATCAAGATGTCATCTACATACAAGCATAGAATAACTCCCTCACCCCCACCATAGCGATAGTATACACATTTATCTGCCTCATTGACAGCAAAGCCTGCAGACGTCAGTGTTCTATCGAACTTCTCATGCCACTGCTTAGGGGCTTGTTTCAGACCATACAAAGATTTTAACAGTTTTAACACCTTGCCTTCTTGACCTTCTACTACAAATCCATCAGGCTGTTCCATGTAAATTTCCTCATCCAGCTCTCCGTTAAGAAAAGCTGTCTTAACGTCCATTTGATGAACGAGAAGACCATGTGAGGCAGCCAAAGCAAGTAGTACTCGAATTGTGGTCAGTCTAGCAACAGGTGAGTAAGTGTCAAAGAAATCTTCGCCTTCTTTCTGAGTATACCCCTTGGCAACAAGCCGAGCCTTGTACTTTTCAATAGTACCATCAGGCCTAAGCTTCTTTTTGAACACCCACTTGCACCCTACAGGTTTGCACCCATAAGGTTTATCTGTCAGCTCCCAGGTTCCATTAGCGATAATGGAATCCATTTCACTACGGACAGCCTCCTTCCAGTAGTCTGCATTAGGGGATGCATACGCTTCTGAAATGGACTTGGGAGTGTCATCCACAAGGTACACAGTGAAATCATCACCAAAGGATTTGAATATCCTTTGTCTCTTGCTCCTTCTAGGAGCTCCACTGTCATCCTCCTCATTGACAAGTTCATGTGTATGTTCAAAAGGTTCAGGTGATGTGATCGAACTGAGAATTATTTCAGAAGGTTGACTAGTAGTGTTATGTGTATCCTTCATTGGAAAAATATTCTCAAAAAATGTTGCATCTCGAGACTCCATAATTTTACCAACATGCATGTCAAGTACCTCAGTTTTAACTATCAAAAATCTATAGGCAATGCTATGATTAGCATATCCCAGAAAGACACAGTCCACAGTTTTGGGTCCAAGCTTGCGTTTCTTAGTTATTGGCACATTGACTTTCGCCAAGCACCCCCATGTACGCAAGTAAGAAAGTGATGGTTTTCTCCCAATCCATACCTCGTATGGTGTTTTGTCCTTATTTCAGTTAGGAACTCTATTTAATACATGATTAGAGGTTAGCGAGCCTCCCCACCATGCCTTAGGTAAGCCCGCAGTGTCTAACATGGCATTCACCAAGTCAGTCAACATGCGGTTTTTCCTTTCGGCAATCCCATTTGACTCGGGAGAATAAGGAGGCGTCCTCTCATGTATAATGCCATGTTCCTCACAAAACAAGTCAAATTCGTTTGAGAAATACTCTCCACCACGATCTGACCTAAGTCTTTTTATCTTTCTGTCTAATTGGTTTTCAACTTCTGCCTTATAGATTTTAAAATAGTCTAAAGCCTCATCTTTCGTTTTCAATAAATACACATAACAGAACCTAGTTGCATCATCAATCAATGTCATGAAATATCGTTTTCCACCCTTCGTCAACACGCCATTCATCTCAGAGAGATCTGAATGTAGGAGTTCTAGTGGTGCCAAGTTTCTCTCCTCGGCGGCCTTGTGAGGCTTACGAGGTTGCTTTGATTGCACACAACTATGGCATTTAGAACCTTTGTTGATGGAAATATTTGGAATTAAATTCATACTGGAAAGCCGAGACATTAAGCCAAAATTAATATGACATAGACGTGAGTGCCAAACGTTGGCCTCATCATCCACACTGCCACAAATATGGTTCACAGATTTATTGCAGAAATCTGAAAGGGAAAAACGGAACAAGCCTCCGCACTCATAGCCTTTACCAATAAAATGTCCATGCTTAGACACGACTACTTTATTAGACTCAAATACCAACTTAAACCCGTCTCTACATAAACGGGAGCCACTAACGAGATTCTTGTTTATAGAAGGGACATGCTGCACGTTCTTCAGCTGCACGATCTTTCCCGAAGTAAACCTCAGATCTACCGTGCCAACACCATGAACAGTAGCATGTGACCCATTCCCCATTAGAACGGAGGAATCTCGGGCGACCTGATAAGAAGAAAACAACGAAATATCAGCACACACATATACATTAGCTCCTGTATCAATCCACCAATTGGTAGATTGACTAATCGAAAGAACGATGAGGTAAATTACCATACCCATCCCATCTCGGTCTTGCCAATGGTCACGTTAACGGACTTAGAAGTCTCATCCCACAGTGCCTTCTTTCCTTTGCGTTGTGGGCACTTCTTGGCCATGTGACCAACCTCACCGCACACAAAGCAAGTTCTATCATCCTGATTGTTGTTGTTCTTCTTCTTCTTGAAGTTGGTTGTCTGTTGGGCTTTGACAAATTTCCCTTTGTTCTTGCTTGAGGGTTTCTGTACCACATTGGCACTAGACTGCCCTCCATCACCCTTAGACACAGCGTCCTTTTCCCGAGCTTTCTCCTCAATTTCAAGAGACCCAATCAGACTCTCAACAGAGTACTCTTGTCTCTTGTGTTTGAGTGCTGTTCCGAAATTCCTCCATGAAGAAGGTAATTTCGCAATAATACATCCAGCCACAAACTTGTCGGGTAGGGCACACTTCAGGAGTTCAAGTTCCTTGGCAATGGCCTGTATCTCATGAGCCTGATCTACCACAGAACGGTTAACAACCATCTTGTAGTCATGAAATTGCTCCATGACATACATGTCATTGCTGGCATTAGTAGCACCATATTTGGAATTCAGTGCATCCCATAACTCCTTCGCGTCTGTCATGTGCATATACACCTCGCACAGACGGTCAGCAAGAACACTAAGAATGCATCCAACAAAGAGAGTAGTGGCAGTCTCGAATTCTTTCTGCTTTTCAGCATCAAGAACACCTTCAGGCTTGCCATTACTAACCCAGAATACATTCATAGCAGTAAGCCACAGAGTGACCTTGATCTGCCATCTCTTAAAGTGCACACCGGAGAATTTATCCGGCCTCAGTGCATCGGCAAATCCAGCCATAGTAAAACCACAGTGCCTACAATAAGGTTTTTGGATTGTTGAAAATATAAGCACATGTAGGTTCAATTTATTCCATAAATTAATCATGACATCATGCACGCAAAATAACAGAACCATCACAGGCATAATAGATCTAGACATGTAAACCAGGAAACTATACATGAATAGATCTAATACGGAGAACATGACTGTTACGTACCGGCGGTTCTGTTCGGATTGGTTTATCGATGTTGACGCTGCAGGCACGGTGTGGATGACACGAAGTCGACGACGACTTGACGCCGAAACCGAACGACGAGGAAGACGAGCGGATCGACCATAGCGATCGCGCGAGCGCTTCCCAAAACCTTATTCGCCCTCTCCCGGTGCAGGACTTCGAAGGCGACGGTTCCGGAGACCTGCTCTCCCGAACGACAGTGCACGCCGGCGGACGGGATGGAGTAGACTACGTGGGACGGCGCAGCACAATGGAGGAGGCAAAACCCTAGATTGATTTTTCGCGTATGCTGTATGGAGGCGACGACTCGGTATTTATAGAGGAATCAGGACGCGTGATCAAGACGCCTGCACGTTCTCCATAACTCGTAACCGAACCGGATTAGTTGCGTAACCGATCCGGATTCACCGCCACACAAAACAGCAAAAGATAAAACTGCAAAAGGAAGCCACGTCTGCGCAAGCAACTGGAGCGGATTTTGGCGGACCATTCACGCAGTGCGGTGCGCCGCTTCGCCCCGCCCCAGCCCGGCGAGGCGAGCGAGCGCGCGCGTGTTATCCTCTAGTTCTCTCCCACACATGCCTCAAGTGGCTAGGAGTGCACCATCCCTTTTAAGGTGGTCTCCCTCTCCTAGAACTAGCAATATGGTACTAAAGGTTTCATGTATGCCTCCTTTGCATGAGTGAGCCTTTGAGATTTTAGGATTTATTCTTTTATATGGGCTTGGCCCACATAATCTAACAGAAAGAAGAGATACCTCCAAACCCCCAGTAACCTGATTGGACACAGGGCAGACAGGGCGTGATCAACGTGGCTTAGGCTTCTGGCTTCTGGCTTATTTTTCACTATTCATAAGTTTCGTCTTTTTCTGAACTTTTGGCTTTTTGTTGAGCTTTTTTGCCGGTTCTTTTTTTTCCCGTATTTGTTTGTATTATACGTAATGGGCTAACATATTTTTTTTATTTTTAAATTTTTTTAAATTTAATTATGCTAAATAAGCCTCTGTCAGCTACAGTGCTTTTTTCAGCCAGCTACAGTGTTTTCAGCCATAAGCCACGGGCTTTTCAGCTATGTTGATCACACCCAAAGGTTAGGCAATTGGCAAATAGCTAGGCATCACCATCACCATAGGGAATAACTCAATAACCCTAAAAAGCTGCATCACACACAGAGCATAGCATTGCATTGCACTGCAGACATCTGCATCACCGTGCAAGAGGCCAGGGGACAAGTTCCATGTCAGAATATTTATCCTCTCCGGAGCAGACCAGTTCGATTTGATTGGTTGATGGATGCTAACCTTTTGCAGATGCAACGAATTTTTCTCCCCCAGTTTGTCATTTTCAGGAGTTGCCCAAGTTGGCCTCGAGATCTTTTCCTTCCTGTGGCTGGAATTGAAGCAACTGCCTGCCTGACCTAAAATGCACTAGAGGTTGAGCAAACAAGTGAAAAAAACATCCTTCCACTGTTACTAGGAATAGATAATAGGAATAATAGAGAACCGAGCGTAGGTCGGGTGGCTGATACTACCGTAGTATGCGTAATTCATCCGGGTTTGATCTCTGGGATTGAACCCAGTATGTTACAACTAAATAATTAGAATAAGTTATACATATGTATATATTCAGTAAAAGAACATGTATCCACTTTTCGTAAGGTCTTGATGTTTTCTTAAAATTTTTAAGCGTGTGTTAGGACTTAGAAAACATGCACCATATATGTGTAGTGATGTGAGTGAGGTGTTGTGTGTCCGCATCTCTCTTTTACCCTCTTAGAAAAAATTAGTAACTATTACTAGGAATAATAACTTTGTACCTATGCCGGCGGGTTTTTGGTAAAATGGTGTACAACTAAATATCTTCTGTACACTCCCAAGAAAAGTATAGCACAAAGGTCTCGTTCATTTCGACTTAAATTTCTGGTTTATTTTTTACTATTTTTATTTTTTTAGCTTTTTTTGAGTTTTTTTGCCAGTTCTTTTTCCCGTATTCGTTTGCATTGTTCATAATGGGTTAACATGTTTTTTTTTTCTATTTTTAATTTTTTTTAAATTTAATTACACCTAATAAACTATCATTAGTTACAGTATAATTTCAACCAGTTACAATACAATTTTAATCATAAATTTATTTATTTTAGCCCAACCGAATGGCACCAAAATCCATCCGAATTTTGCGGACGGCCCGAGAAAAATGCTAGGAAAACCATAGTCGGTTCCTTGCTATCTTTTGCAACCCTGGCTGCGAACTCATCTACATCACATCATCTCAAGTTGGTGGGAGGCTAATCCTGAAGTGTAAAGCTGAGGGATAATATAATCTTTTCATGGCTTCTAGTGGGAAGAACAAACCTAAGTGGATCAGTGACTGCAACTAAAGATACTTGTCGGCATGATTTTTTTTTGTTTCGGCTTACGGCTTTTGGCTATAATTTTTGACTTTTAGTTATTTATGAGAGGGTATGGAGAGAGATATTTTTATGTAATTTTGACCGATATAAATAAAGTCGTTATAATGTCTACTATAATCGACTTATAGACTCTGTCTTAAAAAGATATTCTATTTGAAAACTAGTTACCGTAAAAAAATAGCTTTTAAAATCTGAAAAAAGGAGCCCGATTTATTCGTCACAGCTTGTTGGAGATTTTCTGGGTGTCCTTTTCACAATTGTCTGCACTAATTTACCATGGATGCGAAAAGGTGAAAGAAGAGATACGTACACTTGTCGATCGCTTGGTGCACGCCTAACACAACTAAGGAATATGACTTTAGTTGACCATCCAAAAGCAGCCGCAAGCTAGCTAGTGGTAGCTAAAAGTGAACAAGATCACTTCAGTTCTAGATTCCTTCAGCTAGCTAGAGGACCGGCCAAAAGAGAAGACGACGATCAATTGCGTGCTTCGTAGGCCCACAGGGTTAGCTCCATTTCCACTAAACAAGTCCATTATTTAATTGGTTCATCGTAATGTGAAATAATTCACACGTACGAAGGATTCTGTTTGTGGCATCTGCAATGCTCCAACCTAGAATGCTTCTAAGTGACTGCAGTTGATATTTTTTAGTTCTAATTTAAATGCGTATACGAATTAACCAAACATCGATATGTGGATAAACTATTTTGAAATGTTATTCAAATGAAAAAACCGTTGTGTTTATTTATTTGCAAATACTATCCCCGCTCGTTTGGGCTTCGGCTTCTGGTTTCCGGCTTATTTTTCAATATTCATAAATTTCATCTTTTTCTGGCTTTTCGGATTTTTTGAGCTTTATTACCAATTCTTTTTCCCCATATTCGTTTGTATTATACGAGATGGGTTAACATGTTTTTTTTCTATTTTTAATTTTTTTAAATTTAATTATGCCAAATAAACCACCACTAGTTACAGTGAAAAATAAGTCAGCTATAGTAAAAAAACCACAGCCACAGCCGAACTGAGCACCCCCATAAGTTATAGCTCGAAAAGAACCCAGCAGCAGTTAAATTCCTTGTGGCGTCTGAATTACCTCAAATCATCCATGGGAACCCAATAACAGGAATCGGACCTCATCTAAAACTCCACTTCAACTCCACTTTCAGAAAAGGTATCCTTATCCTCGCGTTCATGATATCTGCATTCAACTGCCCCGGGAGACACGGCTGTTGGCGTGCATCTTGCCAATCAGAACTGCTCCCAAACGTTCGTTCAGTTTGGTAGTGGTAATAGAGAGCAGAAAGAAAAGCGCACGTATGGCGCCGTATTCTCCACTGACATCGATTGAGCCGTGCTGTGCATGGCGATCTTCGTGGTAGTCGAAAAGAGATTCTCATCCTCGTGCATCGTGGTTGTTGACAGATGCATCGTTCGAGAAGCGTCTAGACGAATCTGATCAACGCAAGGAGACCAAGACCGAAACTATTAGTAGATAAGCATACGTGTTGCTGCAGCAGCTCGTGAAATGTGCTGTGCAATTGCGCATGCATGTACCAGTGCAAACTGGAGCTCAGTCTGTGTTTGAGCACAAGGAGAAGCAGGAAGAACGATATGAGGGATAAGTCTATTTTACTCTTTTAATTTATAGCTAAAGTTTGAATAATATTATTAACTACAAAACTGTTTATTTTACATCTCAACTATTAAAATCAGATCAAATCACTTCTCCTACCCTAAATCACTCCGATTTTGAATAATGTGGTGTCCATATGTATAGATGTCCGTATGTATAGGTTTCATTGGTGCTGGTGGCTCCCCTAGGTGGCACCCACCGCTCGAGCACCCTTTGGCTGAGGTCCTGCTCCCACAATGCGTACTGGCGCCTTAGCTCGGAGATTTTGGGCTGTTGATGCGGCAAAATCATCAATGAAATCTGTACATATGGCCACTACGTTATCTAAAACTAGGGTGGTTTAGAGTGAGAAGTGATTTGATCTAGTTTAGATATTGGAGTATAAAGCGAACAATTTTATAGTTAAGAGTGTTATTCAGATTTTGGGTATAAGTTAAGAGGTAAAGTAGACTTCTTCCAGAGGAAAAAGAAAAGAGGAATAGCAAACTCAAGGGGAATCTAATACCGACCTGAGAGCGTCCGTACTATTCATGACAAGCAACCCAGGGTCTGACAGAAAGATGAGCCCAAGAGGAAAGAAATTTCGTGTAAAAGAAGAGGCAAGAAAAAGGCCTATGGATCTTAGCCCAATAAAAGCCCATAAACCTAAGGCCACCTCCGGCCCAACCCAACGCGCGAGTGACCAAGCTAGGGTTCCACGCCTCCCGCTCCCTATGTAATCTGACCACCACCTCACGCCGCCGCCTCCTCCTCCCTCGTCGCATCCAGCTCCCGCGCCTCCCCGCCCATCGTCGCACCACCGAGAAGGAAGCAAGGGAGGGAGGAGAGGATGGGTCACTCCAACGTGTGGAACTCCCACCCCAAGAACTACGGCCCCGGCTCCCGCGTCTGGTAATTGTTCGACTCGCTTCATCTTTTTGTCCTTACCATGTGCGATTCGTGAGTTAAGAGGAGCTAATAGTTGATGCTGAGGCGGATTTGTGTGGTGATTAGGGCATTAGATTATGGGTTCTTGAGACCATTTTGTGTAGCTAAGTGGACGGTGCTTAGTTGTGATGGGCCAAGTCGAGGGATCTGGAACATTATTTGATGTGAGGCATGATTAGTTATGGTAATAAGACTGGCCACCCCTATGAGCATGGTTTGATGTTTTGTTCTTGTGCGTATGTAGTGGTTTAGGGCCTTAGGTTCTTGAGGTCGAGGTGCTTGCTTAGAAATGTTTTTTTGTCTGCTTTTACTAATGTTCGGTGATGCCATGTTGAGATGCTTGATCTGTTTTTTTATTGTATGCCGGTTGGAGTAGTCGGTGTAGACGTCTAGTCTGAACTTGTTTACTGAGCATTAATGCAAGCCCTGCTGTGTCTGTAGATACAAACTGGTTTTGTAACCACCTGGTTGAAGAAGTTTGCTATGCAAGTTTTGTTAGCGTAGTTCGATGTCGATAGTCGTATGAAGTGGTCTCTGTAGTCACTTCGATCTATTTGTGGTTTGGTGATCTTGCTCATGTCAATCTCTTTTGTTAGGCATGTGATGGTTGATTTTGCAATCATATCTTAAAGTTACCTGTTTGGATGTAAATGAGCATTTGTTTGGTGTTGCTATGGCTTATGGATCACGTGAAATGCTGTAGATAAAAAAAACAACTTTTTCTTCTAGTCGAATGTGAGGTACCGAGATGTCCATATATCATCAGAACTCATCTGAACTGCAATGTTTGAGAGATGTTGGCTAAAAGAATAATCTAATCAGTATTTGTTATGAGCTAAAGAGTGATTTATCCTACACTGGACAACTTAAGTAACTTCAAACTTGTTCATTTTTGACAGCCGGGTCTGTGGGAACCCTCACGGGCTGATCAGGAAGTATGGGCTCATGTGCTGCAGGCAGTGCTTCCGCAGCAACGCCAAGGATATTGGCTTCATCAAGGTATATAGTCCTAGCATATTGTGCTCCTTCTGCATGTCCAGTAGTCAAGAAGTTTTGATTACTACGTTTTGTCTGTGTCACTTGGAGTGCTGTATCGAAGCATATCTTTTGTGTATTTTGATGTTGATTTTTATCTACTGAAACTTGTTCTCTATAATTGATTGTCCTGGTAATTATTGATTCAATTCAAATTATAAAGATGCGGTCATTGCACTGATATACGCATTTGTGACTGTTTTGATTGCATATATATATATATATATAGACACGCGCACGCGCACGCACGCACACGTATGTAGATGTGTTAACGTCAGACTGATAGGCTCTATCCTTATAAAATTATAGACTAAATCTTTCATCAAGTGAAGAGAGACTCAACAACTTGTCTTCTTTTCCTTGCAGTACCGCTGAAGACATTTTGCCTTGTTGGCTGCTGCTGTGGTTGAGAACACCTGCATCAAAGAGATGGACCCTTTAGTAGAAGGCGTAATTTTTGTGCTTTAGATTTTTGTTAAGAGTACTGTTCTAGTAAACAGTAAACTTGTTGAAGTTTTGATGGGATCCGTGTGGTAGAAGGCTTAATTTATGTGCTTTCGATTTTTGTTCAAAGTACTGTTCTAGTAAACAGTAAACTTGTTGAAGTTTTGATGGGATCCGTGTGGTTGTTGAACTAACTTGGTAATGAAAGATTGAAGTATTTTGTTATATGCGATGTCATGTATTGATTCTACTTGTGTTGATGCCTTCAAAGTTATTGTATTGCAGTGTTAAAGAAAAATGTTATTGTAACCTTTAGTCTTGCTTCATGCCTTTATTTATGCACGATATGATGCCCCGTTATTACGAATTGAGGATTATTGTTGCCTTCCTGTTATGACGAACCGGCAAATATGGGATGCTATGTCCCGTTTTTCAAAGATTATATGATTTTCCAAGATCGTTTCGCCCTTATGCAATAAAGTACAATCATGCAGAGAGCTGTGTTTGTAAGTGTATGATTTTTTTTAGGTGTTCTCTGTGGGCGGCGACATTCTGGAAACGCGGCCATTCTGGAAACAAATTGTTCAGTGCAATTTGCGTCAGTGAGGGGATACTGTAAATTTGTGATGATCACCACATAACCAGATAATCTATTCCACCCTAAACCTTTTAATCTCCGCGTGTTGTGTTGCACAATGCTTTTGGCTTATGTTCTTGTAATTGAATGCAGTGCAGTTCGGTGAATTAAATTGTTGACTTTGTTTCTTGATATACCCTTTGAATTGCATAATTGTATCTCTTGACTAACCATGTTCCTGCATTTCACGATGCATGTTAAACTAAGGTCTTGTAAGTTGGCATTGCATTTTTAGTAGTCTTATCTACCCAGGGCTTTCCTACTATTGTTCTTTCCCCTTGCTATTGCCTGCATAAACAGGTGCAATTTCATATGCAATTATAGATCTCCTTTGCATTCTGGAATTTTCGTATTCCATTTGAAACCAGTTCTAATCGGGTAATGAAATGAATCAATGATTGCCTGTGGGTCATTAAATTCCTGACGATGCTTTCTCGGGGTAGTACCCAACTGAAGGACATCTAGCCTGTATGCAAAGTTCAGCATTACATTGTGTATATTTTTCTCTGATCTTGGAATCTGAATGCTTCTGTTTCTGATGGCATTTGTGAATTGTGATGCTTCTTAACAGAAAAGAAGTGAAAGGATTAATGAGAGATTAAGAATACTGCAGCAGCTAATTCCCAATGGCACCAAAGTAAGCTCTTACTGATTAGTTAGTTATTCACTTGTCGGCCAATGAAGAGTCCATCTAAAAAGCATCTAGTGTTGATCATTTAATCTTCTGCATTTGCAGGTTGGCATCAGCACAATGCTGAAGCAGTTCAGTACGTCAAGTTTCTGCAGCTGCAAATAAAGGTACTTGTCTATGTTCCAGGTAAAACAAATCAACGGAAGAATAGAGAATAAACAGTATTTAGACTCCAATTGTTACTCTTATGGAAAGTGTAATACTGAATTCATGGAAACACTTAAAACAGAACTTTTCACAATACTTTCAGAATGTTTGTGCAGTTTCACAGTACTTACAGAATGCAACATATATAATGCATTACCGATTTAAAATTGGTAAAAAGAAAAGCAAATTTTGCTTAATCCTTGGTGCTAAAAATAACGTATTTCAAACATACAAGTATTGTTCTGAACTTCTGATCTTCCCTTCCTTTTCCTGAACAGCTCTGAGCTCTGACGAGACATGGATGTACGCAACCCTTGCCTACAATGGTATGAACAGTCAGTCGAGTGCTGCTGCAGAACAAGAATGACCGTCCGAAAGGAATTGGCTAAGCTGATCAAAATTTCAGAGGGATTTGTGTTGGAGTCTGTTTCTGTTAAGTCAAAACCATTGCATTGTGCACCTATCCTAATATCTTAACCCTGACTTTACATTCTTGGGTTGCTTCTTGTTAGAGCAAGGCCTTCCCTTGCCATATGTAGTAAGTCTGATTGATGATGACGATGACGACAACAACAACAGCAACAGCAGCAGCAGCAGCAGCAACAACAACAATAATAATAATAATGTGGCCTGTGCTCTGAGTTCCGAAGTTCTGAAGGAGTGAAGGTGGCTCATGAAATTCCTGTAGTTATTCATTTAAGTCAGAAATTATCATCACAGCAAAATTCCAAAACCCCTTTGTGTCACACTCAAATCATGGATGTTTACAGCAATAATATGTCCATTCCATCGACTTGTGGAACAAATCTTCTCTCTATTAGGAAAAAGAGACGTAGATCCTAAAGAAAATAGAGATCAGCATTGCTGTATGATTCTGTGTAAATGATTAGCTCAGAGAGAATCTTGCATTGCTACCTTACCTTTGGGAATAAATAACAAAGTCTCCCTATTACTTTTGACAAAGAGCGATTTAACACTTTTACAAATTGTTTATACTTTCTTAATGTAATTATCATGAATCAGCAAAACTAAAAAAAGTGCAACTAGATAAAAGGCAACCTTTATCCTTAATAACAAACCTTTTCCTTTGCTTTCTCATCATGGATTAGGCGACAATTCCCTGTTCCATTAAGTAGCCGTGTCATCTGATGCTAATTGGTCGGTGGTACCCAAAAGCTTGTCTTGGATAAGAAGATATTGTTGATGAACTTATTAATACCGAAAAATGATAGGCCATGACAAGTGCTAGTAGCACTATAATAGTGGATCATGAGTTGCTATTTTGTGTGCTTCATCAAGTTACCAAAGTTGCATCAATCATATACACGTGTTCCTGCTAAAACTAGGTGTCTCCACTGATCATTTCTTTTTGTTTCTAGGACTCAAATTTTGTTGGTAGAAAATTTCATGCCACCAGTTTTACATCTATCTTGCCTTGTTAAATAAGAAGCTAATGCAATCAAACAATAAAAATTAAGGCGTTTAAACATCCTCTAGTTTGTTTTATCAACTAATTGTAGTGTGTATATTTTGCTTTGACAAGTCTCAAAATAACTTCTACTTTGTTGGGTACCCTAAACTTGATCTAATCGTGAGTGAGCTGTCCAATTGCATGGCGTTTTGTCTCATTGTGGCTTCTGAGTTGAGCAACATTTGGCAGACGCTAGACGCACATATGGCTATGTGGTTGCTGAGTGTTTAACCACAAAGGCAGGGATAGAAATCTCGGTACAAGAGAACTTCCCGCCCAGCGGCTTGTAACAGTAACTGGCTAGTTACCAAAAAAACCGGTTGAAATTCAAATATCAAAATTTGAATCCGGGCTGTTTTAAAACCGGTGACTGTTCCAGTTACAAAAAAAAAGGAAAACCTGCTAAAAACCAGAAAAACAACTAAAAAACTTGGGAGTATAATAATTAATGCATATTTAGTTCATACAATAGAAAATCTAGCACAAAAAAACCTAAACCAACCTAAGAGTGCATTATGTAGTCATAAATGTAAATTTATATTTGAAAAATTTTAGCCCATTTTTTTACTATTGATTCCCACCTGTTTTTCCGGTAACTGCCAGTTTTTCTATCCTGCACAAAGGAGAGGTTTGATTCCATTCTTGCAACAACCTTATTAGGGAAAAACTCCAAGCAGCTGTTTTAACTAATTATTCGGCTAGTTATGAGCTGAAACTGAGCATTCGAAATATTTTTCAATTTTAAGATACATGCTTATACACTATTTCAAATACAAATAAGCTTGAGAATCATATGAAAACTCACTTCCAGATCGATAATATAGTGGTACTTTTACTTGCTATTGTTTTGTTCTCATCATGCATATCTGTTTGATGAATTTGTGCTATCCTGTTTTGTTTGGACTAGCATGAACATAAACTCTAATTTCAATTCATACTTAGTCTGACAGGTTAAAATAAGAAGGTAGGTAGCCTTATTTAAGACGATTTCAAGAATGTAGGATGGCAAGAGCTGTTGCTCTGCAACAGTACAAAGAAGTTAATAAGTTGATTCCAAGTTTCCAACCAAAAAAACTGGACTCTTGTGAAAAAGGATCAAAAGCAGTTACTACTAAGAATTCAATGCCGTTCACAAGAGCTTCCAACTTATCTCGACGGGGATTCAGGTTCATTGAACCTGCCCGCAATAGTTAATCTTGGACCGGGCGAACTCAAGGGCGTAATTCCTGTCCACTTAATGGCGTTTCCTTGTTTAAAGCTTCCCAAAACGCACACTAATCCTTTGTTAGCAGCTGCGGTTGGTGAGGTTTCTCTCTTCAAATCAAGAAAAATGCCACCCATAATTATTTACCTGCACATGGAAAACTTGCGAAATCGTCTTAATAATCTTGAAAAAACCTTGTCGCAGAACATAAATACCATCAAATTCACACTTCAAATATAAAATATGTTGGGCTGATGCTGCATTCTCTCCTATCAACAAAATAAGGCAGAGCTCCTGCCCTTGTTTTATACACACACACGTATATATATGACGCTGAAATGGGACACCATGGGTGTCTGGACACAAAGTCTCTCTATTTTTGGATTATTTTTAGATACGTGCTAGTGCAATGGTATATAATATATTAGGCATGCTAAATCAATCATAGATGGAAAGTCTTAATCACACTAGTACGCATCTAAAAGCAATATAAAGACAGGAAAACTTGGTGTTCAAACACCATAGTGCTCCTATTATTTATACTATATATATGTATATATAGTATAAATAATATATATAGTATAAATAACAGGGACATTATAGTGTCTAGGCACCATATATAATACGTACTTGTAGAGCCTATTTATTTCTAGTAAAATTCTTGTGTTCCAATTTCCAAACGAGTCCAACTAAGTTATCAGCAACCCTTACAAAATTAAACTAGTAATCACTGTGAAAATCTTAAGCCCCGTTTGGCACAGCTCAGCTTCACTAGTGAAGCTGTTTTTTTTGTTTCAGCTTCACGAGCAGCTTCACCGATGAAGCTAAATCTGTTTTGGAAAACTGTTTGGTAAAACAGCTTCACCAACAGCTTCATGCATGGCTGAGAGAGGGCAATTGTCCAAGATGCCCTGTCTACGACTTGTTCTAACATTTGGAGTTGTATGTTTGTATATGGTCATATGAATTAAAAAATAATATATTTGAATGAGTATGAATTAAAACATTAAAATAAAAAATAATAAAAAACTAAAATCATTAGGAAGCAATATTAGTGCCTTGTTTATGTTTCGTGAATGGGAGAGGTGAACGGGATGGACTAGTGGCAAATGCGTGTAATTTTGGTGAACCAGAGGGGCAGTGGGTTCCTAGGACTGCGGGCCTGAGGGAGAGAGCTGTGAAAAGCTACTTTTTTCAGTTTCACCTCTCCCCATTCCTTTGTGAGAGCACAAAAAAAGGAGCTTCACCCATGAAGCTGTTTGCAAAAAGGGTGTTTGGCAAAAAACAGCTCACAACAGCTCATGAAGCTGTTGGTGAAGCTGTGCCAAACAGGGCCTTAATATTTGATTTGATCTAAGAAAAGGTTATGGAATCCTACGTGATTCACGCGTAAGGATTCCAAATTTCCATGTACCCATCTGACACAAGAATCTGCCGTGAAGTTTCCATTTCATTGTCTATAAATAGTATCATCTCTCCCTCGTTAGAGCAACTCCAAGAGATGGGCTAAAACATCCCCTAAAACAAATTTTGGTGATTAGTGAAGAAAAACCCCCTCCAAAAGATCCCCAAAACCATCACTAAAAATTTTAACACCCCCAATATCTCACCCCACCGGAGCCAAATTTGGCCTCACCCCACGCGTCCCCAATCACCTTGCCGCGCGCGAGTAGCGATCCGCGCCAATTGTTTTCCTTCGCGTGCAGCGATGTATGTACAGTAACCGATATCAGGCAACTAAACCGAAACAGTAACCGAGACAGCATCCGAACGGCACACGAGAAATCATAAGCCTGTGTAGCGACGTATGTACATATGCATGTAGACAGTATGATCACGTATGTAGACATGCATGTGTAGCGACATGATCACGTCTGGACATGTTTGTGATCACGTCTGGACATGTTTGTTTGTGATGCCGATTTATAACTAATATGGCCCATAAGCCCATGTAGCAGATTTAAAATATTTAGGGGACCAATTTTGGAGATGACTGTTGGAGCAAAGGAGTTATATTGATCCCCAACTTTTTAGCATGTCCCCTAAAATGAGATTATGGGGGATCAAATTTAGGCCATCTTTTGGAGCTGCTCTTAGCTTCTCAAATTTGGCTTGAAACGCTCACGCACAGAACATCTATATAAATATATATAGCACTCACCGGTCACCAAGCCACCGTTGCTCGCGCGCCCGCACGAATCGAGCCATGCTTGCGAAGGCTCCTCCTCGGCCGTGCTCCGGCGCCGGCGGCGGAGTCCCGTGCAGCCGTGCACCGGCGAGGCCGGGGTCCGTCGGCCTCGCCGGAGGCGCGAGGAGGGGAGGAGCTGGCGTCAATCTCGTCGCGGCGAGGCCGATGACAGTCGTGGCGGCGGCCGCCGGGGAGAGGAGGGTGGGGCGGGAGGCCGAGCTGGGGCCGCCGGAGGCGGCGGCAGTGGCCGACGGGAAGCAACTCGTCAATGGGTCGGCCGTGACAGGTGCTTGTAATAGATCCCAAGCGTTCTTTGTTCTCGTTGCAGCTAATTACATTATTAATTTTGTTTGCTAATTGATTAAATCTGTCATTGTCAATAAATAGTAGCAACATTTTTTTGTTCTTGTTTGCAAAACCAGTTCAAGAGCATGCCTGAACTATATACATTGGCAACAAATTTTATTTTCTTTATTTTCTGTCAGTTTCCTTTGGTTGCATCATCATATATGGTTGTTTCTAAACAATTGCTTGGACCTATCTGGTAGGGAAGAAAATAAAATCCAAATTGAATGCTACAACAGTACCACTGTATAAACCATTTACAATTCAATTATTTTCTTTTTGAGATCCTGACTGATTTTCAGATATGTTTCTCCCCATGTGCCACACATGATCCATTACTATATACATTTGTGCTTGACCAATCATCAAATCGATTCGTATTTCATCAAACAATAGCAGCCTGGTGGAACCCATTGTACGGAAGAAAGCGATGTAAGGTGCTGACGGCTGAGTTGTGCTTGTCACTAGCCCTCTGTATCTGTCCCACATCTCTGACATGTGATAGAAAGAAATGTGGAGCCTTCTTGTTTTTTTCTAGAAGAAATCACCACGTTATCCTCGTGGCTTGGGGATCACTTTCGGTGTCTTTGTCAGCTGGGACATGAATTACATAATTGAGGGTATCGGGTTCAGGCTGCTGTCTTTGCTTTGCTTTCTGAAAATATCTGCATGACAATGTAGTCAAGTCAGATTGCCCACATGCACCGGCTTAACAAAAGGAATTGAACATCAAACCAGAGATTGAGACAGATTGGTACTTAGCTTGTGTTATGGCTGAGCTTTGATTGATGTTTTCGGTCGGTTGAGAGAGGTGGAAGAAGGTGGAATTTGGAGTCGGGATTAGAGCTTAAGAGGTAATGAGAGGAAACGAACTCGCACTCAGGCGCCTGTCCGGGATTATCTCCGGCCAGCGTTGAGGCTCTGAGATGCCAGGAAGGAAGATTGATTCTATTGCTTGCGTTCCCAAATTACAGCATAGGCCCTTATATAGGACATGACAAAACCGACTCCAATCTGACTCAACTCATCATATATAACCGAATCTGTTAAGCAGACTCAGAATCCAACTAGTATCCGACTCATATATCCTAACTTTCCACAACTAATAACTTCCTAACAAATATGTTTCCTTGTACCAAAACCTTGTTGCCACCAACAACTGTAGCGCGTCATGCTTCATGCTGTAACCCGTCACGACGCACCATCACCTCACTGATGCCCGGTCGCTGTAGCTCGTCATGCTGTGCCGTCGCCACACTGCTGATCGGCACAGCCGAAGCTTCAGCTTGCCGCCTTGAAGATCTTCTGGTATAATGTTGTCCCCAATAAGAGTCCACAACAGCTTGGTTTCCATAGAACCTAAATTCGATTACACCATGAGGCTGAACAACACGAAATCAAGACATATTATGTTGTCAGTTCTTCATTCTGAGAACATTATTTAGTTAACCTTGATATGAACTGGAAGATATGTTTCTTGGTTGATGTGGATCATGCAATTCCACCCTTTGATCGGTATTTTTCTTTTCAGAAAATGCAAAGAACAAAACTTGATTGATATACTTCTTTATGGGCACTGGTTGGTGCTGACAAAACTGTAGGTTTGGTTATACTGAGGTGTCTGGGACCCTTAATGGGAATGGTCATAGATCAAAACATGACCATGCAAACTAAAATTGTCAATTTCCTTCAAGGTGGGGTGACCACTTCAGATTTCAGAAGTGGAGCACAACAATTTTATGAAGTCTCTGTTCTACAAGCTTTTGCCCCCCTCCTCTTGATGGAAACATAGGAGAGTGCAGGAATCAGCATCTCTCTTAAAGTTTCAGTGATGAGAAATCACAATCTTGGAATGCCATATGCCAAATATGATTCGGAATGGTGTAATTTTACTGGCTTCTTCCAAAAGACATCCTAAGTCTCATATTAATTCTTGCAGCATTCTATTCTACAAGCTTTAGCATTTATAGATTCTTATGGGTCTGAAATTACCAGGTATCAGCAAGCTTGTGACCTCAACTGTTGGCAAATCGACAAACATCCTGTGGCATGACTGCCCAATAGGGCAGCCTGAGAGGCAGAAGTTACTGAACCAGAAGGGCTGTGTTGTGTGGATCACTGGCCTGAGTGGCTCAGGTATGTACGAGCTAATAAAAAAATCTTCATGGTGATATACTGAAAATGCTGAGCCTCTTATGTATGACAAGTTCTTAACATCTACTTCAGGAAAAAGCACACTTGCATGTGCACTGAGTCGTGAGCTGCACTCAAGAGGTCATCTGACCTATGTTCTCGATGGCGACAATCTAAGGCACGGGTTGAACCGAGACCTGAGCTTCAAAGCAGAGGACCGTGCTGAAAATATACGCAGAGTAGGTATGTTTGGTTCAGAAATCTGTTCGATCAGTTTTCACCTTATAACTCTACCACTTCTAATTGTGTTTGTGTCTTTTTCAGGAGAAGTAGCAAAGCTATTTGCAGATGCTGGCCTGATCTGCATTGCTAGCTTGATATCACCCTATAGAAGAGATCGAAGTGCCTGCCGCAATTTACTGTCCAATTCTTCATTCATTGAGGTATATCTGAACTTTGAAACTACCATGTAGACAAGTGAGACAATGCTGTCTTATTCTGGTTGGCATCTAATCACGTTTTCAGTAAGATATCTGGTTCAGAAAAGTCTATTTCTGTAGGTGTTTCTGGATGTCCCACTTGAAGTATGTGAAGCGAGGGATCCAAAAGGCCTTTACAAGCTTGCCCGTGCTGGCAAAATCAAAGGTAAAAGAGCCAGCAGATTGTAATTTTCTTCTTATTATTTGCAAAGCTTACTGAGGAAATCAGCTGCAGGGTTTACTGGAATAGATGATCCTTATGAACCACCTTCTGATTGTGAGGTTAGCCCAAATCTTTGATCACAAGACTAGCATCAGCATCTCTGCAAAATCAAAACATCAGTATTAGTAGTATCAATTACTCTGAAAAAAGGCTGGTTTTATGATGATGATTCTTCACTTCTCTGATTGAGCCCTTGAACTACTCTTTGCAGATAGTGCTACAGTGCAAAGTTGGGGACTGCCTTTCACCTAAATCAATGGCTGATCAATTAGTGTCATATCTCGAAGCAAATGGATACTTACAGGATTAGAGATGGGTGTTTGTGACAAATCCTTACTGGAACTTGGACTGCCAAGGGCATATGTCTGTGTACCTGCTGATGATGTATCAAAGTCGGCAGTTCCTTTGGTTCATCATACTTGGCGGCAACTTGGCTATGTTGGCACAACTGCTTCCCCTGGATATTTTAGATTGAACATGTCTATCAGCAGTTCTGTTCGTGACGTAAAATATGAGACAGTGTTTATATCGAGAGACAATGATGTAAATTCTGGAACGGTATGTACATCAGCTCTAATGGTGTACATTGTTATGATGGATTGGAGTGTTTACACCCAACAAGAAATGGCACATGAACCCCTAAAAAAATAAAAGAAAATAGGCTGTAAGAGTTCAGTGTTCACTGCTGTGACTAGAATTACTCTCGGCTGCCATATATACCAGAAAGAAAGGCTAAAGACTATTCACTCCCAATAACTTTCACTTAAAACCACACCTACTTTTTTCTGATGAATCATCTCTTCATAGCTTCGCCGCCTCTCTATTTATACTATCTTCATCCACTGGGATGCCAAGAGAGAGTCTTTGGTATGTCGTATGTAGTAGTAGTGAAGAAGAGAGCTCCTACTTCCATGCTAATCTGGAGTGGACTAAACCATGGGAATGAGCGGCAACCGGGAAAATACATTTGATCACAGTGAGGGTTCACGTGAGTAATTTTTTGTCAATAGTGAACTGCTTTGTGCAAACTGCAGACCATGTGTTATTCTGCGTTAAATAAAACTGGCATTTGCATATATACACAGAAAATTACTAGCATAGACTATGCAACTGAATTCTTTTTAGCCATCATTGTTAACGGTAGTGATTCTTTCTTGTAACAGTGACATGATACCTCCTCATGCTCATATGTAGTTCTTGTATCTGTCATCCTACAGCTACATTTAGGCAGCTTACCAAATTCATTTGTTCATTTTTAACTCCATAAAACTTCGATATAATATCTAAATATGCTCATTTGTTTGACTGAACCAGTGATTCAGGCCCATCTTTGTCTTAAGCTCCGTCAATTGCTGACGGTCATGACGCATAAGCATTGTTTGCACAAGGTGAAGGAAAAGTGATTGTATTTTCCCTTGACCGATCCCAATGTTCTGTGGTCACCTGAACAGTTCGAGGCTGGTGCTATTTGGCTTTATCGATCTCTGCTTAGTTCATGTCGAACCTAGATTTAGCCAGTCTAGAATCCTCTGTAATTTCATTGTACAATTCTATAGATCAGTAGACAATACTCACAGATACTTTACCAAAATTCATATCTTGCGAAAGCGCAAATCATACAGTAATAGACTTACATAGGCCAGTTGGGCCGAATTCATTGCAAGCAGCACCGGAAACAGAAACTTTACTTAGGTGGAACCCTCAGAATACGCCTACAGGCAGCCAACTAGGGTTCGCGACCTAATTCTTGACCTCGTTGTCTTTCAGCTTTGTCATCTCCTTTAGATGACCATAGTTCTTGGCTTTATCCTTCTTACTGATAGAATAATAGTAATTGAGTAAGAATGAGTACAACGGTACTCAACAAGCTACTACATAGAATGCAATAATAATAAATGCAAGGCTGTCAAATGGAGGCTTGAGATTCTTTTATTTGCTAAAGCATCATTTTGAAAGTTACAATAAATAAGAAATTCTCTGAGACTTAGCAATTTAGCCTAAACCAGATGTTCTAAAGTTTTTTGAGAGAATGCAGTAATAATATCAGTGTAGGTTGCATCTACTGTTACAACACATGGTTACCTCTACCGTACGCTACTTTAGGGTTACACCTGCCCATTATCATTACTTGGTTACATCCGTCTAAGGGAAATCAATTCAGAGTTACATGCACCCGACAAGTTTTCATCTTACCTACAAAGTTTTTGAAATAAATACTAACTCGAGTAAGTTCCCATGCCAGCCCTATGACTGTGGGCACGGCTATTCGAATAGTTTTCACCCTGCAGAGATTGTACACTTTACCCATAAGAGATAATTAACTTATTATATTTCACACATTTTCTTAGACATATGAATCAAGAAGATCACCACAAAGGCCTTTTCAATGTATCTTTCTAGTGAGGCCACACCCGCTAAGGTTTCCACCACTGTGGGGTTACGTCCGCCCTCTCCAGAAGACCCCTCTTGCATCATCAAGTCAATGGCCTCCACTCACTCAATTAACTGTGTGCCACTAGATGGCGTAACCTACGCTGGGTAGATGCAAATTAGTTAGTCAGGTTATCCATTATAGACTTGTTGTTGCACTGTTTTACATTGGATGGTCATTACAGGATTCAATCCTTAAAGTTATTTATGCGGTGCTACGATAAATCACACATTCTCAAGCTACATCTGCACCAGCACCTCTTACCATCTACCTAGATATTTAAAGCAAATTTTAGGGTTTTGGGAAGCATAAAATACTTTAGACCAATGTATCAGTTACTTCTCTAGAGTAACTGCCCAAATCAAGTTTCATATTTAAAATGATGTCAGGGCAAATTAATGTCCACGATATCTAAGCAAGGCTAAACATGTCATTTAGATACAACTTATAACTAGTATGTTTACTATTAATTCTAGGGTGACAAAGGTTCATGTTCAAAACCAAGGGGTGGGATAAAATTAAGCAATTATCCATAGGAATTTAACTATGAATAAATGTGAATATAATTTGTGTAACAATGTAAAGCATGCAATTTGATATTCTCAAATAAAAATAATTTGCATTCAAAAGTTAGGTGTGATATAATCAAAGTAATGGCATGCCTTGCTCAATTTACCATGGCCTTGATCTTACTCAAAGCCTTCTTAGTCAGTGATCTTGAAACGATTGGTACTCATTTTTATCCAGATCATGATCCTGCTTAGTTGTTGCTTCTTTAGGACTTCAACTTCTAATTACGTGATAAACAATCGAAAACCAAATAAATATGAAGAGCTTCAAAAGTCCAAATGAATCCAAAATGAACTTAATTGAGTTTCATTAGGATTGAGTTGATGATATGAAATAGGGTTTAGCAAGTAAGGGGCGCTTCCCTAGGTCAAATAAAGCTTGAGCGAAGGAGGAAATGGTAGAGAAACTCTGCCGGGAAGGAAAATAAGAAAGGATCAATAGTGAAGGAATATTCATGGGAATATTCTACTCCAGATTCAAAGATGGTTAGGAATAGCCGATCGAAGAGTACAATGGCTTGATCTTTTAATTTAACATCTTTTTTATTATTTTATATTTCTTAAGGAAGTTCCATGGGTTAGGGTTAGACTTATGGAAGATATGAGAGATATGAGAGTACATGGGAGATTGGGCATCAAAAGATGAGTATTGATTCTTTATGAATCTGGGCATGAGTTAATCTTAGAGTTTATAATTTACAAGAGTTCTCTCTTAAAGTTGTGCCTTGAATTATTGGTACATTAATTATTCTTAATTATCATTTGGTAATTTTAAATGCAGAGATAACGAGTGTTATTTAAGTGGGATTGCGTGTTAATGCAACCATTCTTAATTTAATGCCAAAGGTAGAGATTATATTTTTATCAGGACCTTTAAATTAAAGATGCTCTTGCATGAAATATTATTATTTTATACATTTTTGTAATGCTTGGATTCAAGATAAATATTAATGGCATACAATTTATTTTTTGAGAGTTATCTGATTATGTGCAAGCTAGGTAAATTTTAATTTAAAAATCAATATTTATACATAAATATTATTGATATACTAATAAGATTATCTTTCCTTAATCATTATTCATTGCTTAAAAAGGGCATCACGACTTTTGATATGTGTGAATAATATCTATTATTATTAAATGGCTTTTTTTGAGCTTCAGCTTCTAGCTTATTTTTTACTATTCATAAATTTCGTCTTTTTCTGAACTTTTGGCTTTTTTGAGCTTTTTTTCCGGTTCTTTCTCCCCGTATTCGTTCACGTTTTCCGTAATGAGCTAACATATTTTTAAATTTTTTTTAAATTTAATTACGCTAAATAAGCCACCTTCAGCTACAGTAAATTTCAGCCACTACAGTGCAATTTCATCCATAAGCCACAGCTTTTTAGCCCAACCGAGCAGGGCCTAATCTTGCATTAATTATTCTCATAATAATTATCTTGCTAATTTCTTGGCTGACATGAAATTAACCAAGAATTAGTTCCTCACTATATTTAATTTTCATAAACTTTTATTCCAATATCATAATTGGATTTTATTATTACTATTTTTTATTTATAACTAAAGGATTTACCATTACATTTTTATTCGAATTTAAGTTAATTATTTCAATCTCTAGAATTATTTTCTATGGAAATATGGAAATTAATCTATGACATGTGGGCTAGTGGATATTGCTGGGCCCATATGTCAAAAGAGAGGGGGAGTAACAGAGAGTAAAATAGAAAAGTAGGGGAGAGGAGCAAGGCCGAACAGAGGAGCCACAGGGCGCACAGCGGGCGGGGCTCCCTAACAGTGGGCAGTGGCTGGAGAGGTGGCGGGGAAGCGTAAAATGGGTTGCCTGTGAGGTGGAGAAGCCAGGGGAGAGGTTACCATAGCTTGAGGCCACACTGAGAGCGATAGGCGGTAGCTTGGGGTGCCGCGCTGGGGGCTGGACATGGCCACGGTGGCCAGAGAGGGAGGAGAAGGAAGGTAAGGGGAGAATGAGCTAGAAGGGAGTCAGGTGAACTCACAGGTGGTGTCGGAGTGTCCAGGGTGGAGCCGAGGTGGCCTAGCAGTTGAGGCCTATGGCGGTGCAGGGTGGCCGGCGGGGGAGTGGGGGTGGTGCTTGGGTGCTCTAGGGTGGCGAGGAGATTCTCCTAGAGGCTGAAATATGTTAGGAGGGTGGAATCCAATTTAGCTCTTCCCATATGTGCTACCACTACAAATTTACAACATCAGAAATTTGAATTGCATAAATGCTACACTTACATTTGCAAAACTAGTTGCAATAATTGCTGTGTGAGAAAATTTGATTTGCTTATTAACATATATGATTATTCTTTAGGTAATAAAACACATTGCTGTTTCATAACATTAATTGTGCATGAACAAAGAATTGTTAAAAAGGATGACATATACAATACCATGTATACACCTTGGCTTTTTTGTTACTCTATTTTCAGCATATCAAAAGCTGAGGATGTCTTGTTTTCAAGAAATGGAGGATGATGAGAACGTGTACCCTATGGATATAACGATATTTGCTATGCTTGTTATTCCAATTACAAGAGTTCCTCTGCATCACTTAAATTATCAGGTAAGCTCATTTCAAAGAAGTTTCACTTTGTTTGATAAAGAACTTATGATATTATATAATGAGTGTTCCATGCATCTATTTTTATGTACCGAGATTTATGATCAAGATCTTGCAATACATGAGGCTACACATATGTTAAAATCGAAAAACGATTTTTTGTCAAGAAGGGGAGGATGATGTGACCATGCCACAAACGCATAAGACCATAGCTCTCAAGATTGAACAAAAGGTAAATTTGTTTCTATCTATTATTACCAATGTTATTCATGAGAATGTAATACTACCTCATATCACTACTTTGTGTGTTCTCAGGTTTGACAAATGGAATACTTTCGAAACGAGAGGGAGGTTGGCACCAAAGCAATGGAGAAGAATAAGGAAGAAGAAAGCCAAGGAGAAGCTCATGCAGTGGGAGAGTGAAAGGGGAGAGGTCCAAGAACTTAAAGCCCAAGTTTTGGATGAGGCTTGTAAGCCCAATTCGGAATTTACTCAAGTCAAACCAAAATCAAACTCGAAATTAACTCAGAACTCAATTCAGAATCGGTTTGGAACAACCGGAGTCCAGTTCATGTGTTCTTGTACTTATTGGAAAGCTTATTCCAAGGGCCATCCAATGGGTAAGGCCTCACTACAGAAACCTTTTGGTCGCATCACAATCGCCAAAACAATCTGACATTGATTCAGCCTAACAGGACCGATTTCAAACATGCCTAGAATTCGCATCTGTAGTCTGTTTGGGGTGGGTGAGTACTTGATGGAAAGCTTATCTCATTCTATTTCCAATGGATCTATATTCACCACAAAATTCTTTCTGTGCATAAAGAAATCACCAAAATAAGTCAGTGCTATTTTCTGAATCTGAGTCTAAAGGTGTTGTGGCACCTCCACTTGGGCCGAAGGGCTTTGTGACTTTCTTAGGGTGCATGTCCAACCCTAGGGTGACCCTTGGCCACCTCTCTCTCTTCTCCAACTCATATATTCACCCCTACCCCTTTGAACTCTTTAGGTTTAGTTTAGATCAGTTTAGCCCCATGTGCAAACTCCACATTGTCTCTTGTGTCAACTAGACCAATAGATCCGTGTTATAGAACCTCAACCTTCATTGTGCAACTTTTATATCTAGCAATTTTTAGATTGCTCTTTATCCATGTTCTTGCTTGTTTTTGATTGCTTGCAGGAATTGATTTTTGTGATCAGGTCGACCGTGTTCTTGGCACGGTTGATAATGACTCGGAACATAGTATAGCGATTGTTGGATGGCTTGATCATATTTCGGTTAAGTAGCCTCATCATCAACGTCATTTTCTACCAATCGAATTATCACCCACTGGAAAATCGAGACCATTGCTACATCAGCACCGTGGGCGGTTCACCTTGAAGAAAAAAAGGGAAGAGGGGGCAATGGAGCACGGAGGCAACCTAGGGCTTTAGGCGGAAAACGTAGTGCGTGGCCAACGAACATTGCAGTGTGATTTGCAGGTGCAACACAAGGAGGCATAGTGGGATTCCTGGGTGCAGCGCGCGGTGGTGGTGTTAGTGAGGCGTGTCTAGGGGCACAAGGGGCCAAGCATGGGTGGCGCCAGAACAGAGAGGGAGGGAGGGAAGAGAGAGAAGGAAGAAAGAAAGAAAGGAAGAAAGGGAGGAAAAGGGAAGTTGGACCCAGCAGTTGGTGAGAGAAAAAGGGAGAAAAGAATGCCAATAGGAATTGAAAATTTGGATTCTTGTTGTGAATTTCCAAACATGAGATTTGAATTTGTTTTACAAAAACCAAATTGAAAATCCAGAGAAATTTTGAATAACACCGAAATGAAACAAAAATTTAAAATTTTCATATTTTCGTCCTTTCAACATTTTGGGATGTTACAATTCAAGAAGGTCGTGGAAGAAGAAATATAACACACAGGGATGTTCAGATGGTTCATGGAATATGAAGGAGATCCTATTTTAGCACATATGCTCTTGCTAAGCACATTCATGTGATCTATTTGATGCTAAGCACATGCAATCAAGAATCTAACATTAGCCCTTTGTGTAACACCCCGGTCCAATCTCGGAGCCTAGAATATTACCACTACTCTATAACATTCTACCTTACCTCCATCGTTACTAGAGTTTGACACTATCTCCTCTAGTTATACCTCAATGAAATGGTAAACAACATATATTTGACAATAAGTATTAAAACAATTATGCTATAAAACAAGAGTAGGCATGTCACAACTAAAACTTGGGTCACTTGCACCCAATAACGCTCGAGACCATGCACTCAAGAATGCTCAAGACCACGCACATGAGAATGCCCGAGACCTCACGCTCGAGAATGCCTAGGACCATGCACCTAGGAACGCGAATAAACTTGTATGCACAACAAACAATATAAAGCATTACCAGAAAGACAATGATAATGATTCTTACAGCAGTACCACCTTTGCTCCTTTAAGCAAGTGGGGCCAACCTTACCCCACGCAAAGTTTTAATAGTCACAAGCACCCTTAATCAAAGTCCAACTTAAGTGAGCTGATTCATCAAAAGGCTTAGTACTAGTGCTAAAGGTGATAATTAACCTTTGAACATGGTGCAAAAGTGATATTCTCATTCCCTGTATGTCGCCATCATGGTCAACTAAAAAACAATAACAAAGTAAGCATAAGTCCAAGACTCAACAAGTACATAGCAAAATAGTAAGCATCATATTACATATATCTCCATCTTGGACCATATTCTCATTAACCGTTTATTATCCATTTACTCTTTCTTTTTCATTAACTCTTTCTTATGCATTTACACTTCCTTAGCATGGAAAACAATACAAATGCACATGCACATCTCTACTCTTTTCTCTAGCTTGTATCGGTATAACTGAGTGGACACCCGTCGATGTGCCACCTTCTCATTCTAAAGCAATGTAATGCTCATGCACATGCACATGCACATGTCTACTAATTTCTCTAGCTTATACTAGTATAGCTGAGTAAACACCTGTTAATGTACCACCCTCCCAACATCTCCATCCCATGGAGATATCTTTCCCTCCATCCCGTGGAGGTGTCTACCAAAGTATGTCTTTTATATCCACCGAAGTGGGTCTCTTTCATGCCATAAATATACACTTAATGCAATGCATGAGTTTTATCATTCTTTACCATTCTCTTTCTTCATCACTTAGCCATCATCATGGAAACATGAGTAAACTTAGCAATAAAGCATGGTAAATGTTGCATAAAGTTTAACTATTAACACACATCAACCCATTTTACCATTTCACCATGCATGTGCCTGTTTAACCTTGAGGATGATGTGTGAATGACACCATCCTGAATAGGAGTGGCAATGGGGAGGGGGGGGGGTCACGGGGGAGGCCCCTACGGCCCCACCTCGCCCCGCCCCTACTAGCAAGCCCCCCGCCTCGCCTCATTAAGGTTACCAGGGGGAGATGCCCCCTGTTCCTGGTCTCCGCAAGGACCTGACCCCCTCGGGAATCCCTGTGGAGGATAAAAAATAGGTAAAATATTTTAAAAAATAATAATATGAATTTGTTTATTAATTTATAATTATTTAGGCATTTTTTTAAAATATAGCTTCAATATATATACATATATATTCTACCATATAAATGCAAGTTTTAGTCAAATATACAAGAAAATGATATAATATTTCTTATTTCAAAACTATAATCTATTATTTAAAAAGATTTTTTTTATATTTATGGTTCCCCGTGGGGCATCATGGGGGAGGATGACCCCATCCTCGCCTGCTTCCCATGTGTGGGGAGACCGCCACTTCCCATGGGGATATTCCCACTGCCCCGCCCTAAGGGAATTTCCACCCCTAATCCTGAACCTTCACTTGAACAAACATCACCCAACCTTAATACACCATAACCATGTGTGCACACATACAGAATAAAATCACCCTAAACTCGAAGCTTGCACACTCTCCTACTGGAACTCACCCTAACCTCCACAAAAAATGATAAACCAACATGGGGAAAGGGAATTGAAGCATTGCCCTTGTGACAAAAACTAGATCGGGGCACCTTCCTCCTCTTCTTAGCTAGATTTGGTGAATCTGGCATCGGTTCAGCCTCCAATTGTCTTTTTCTTTCCTCTTTCTCTTCTTTCCTTCCTACTTATCTCACGGCCAACTTCCCTCTCTCTCTCTCTCTCTCTCTCTCTCTCTCTCAACCCCTTCCCCTCCCTTCCTTCCTCCCTCCTCTTCTTGGCCAGTAGGGAGAAGAGCAATGCATACAGGCAGATGGGAGAAGGGCGACACACAGGGCTGGCGATGACCAGCGGAGGGAGTAGCAGCAGGGCGGAGGTGGCGCTCAGCATGGGAGCGGCTGGGTTGGGTAGAGAGGTAGCGGCATATGTAGAGGTGTGGACGGAGGGTGGTGGCGGCGTTTGGGGAAGGGCGTGGCGCAAAGGGTGTAGCCAGGCGACGACGATGCACAGACGGGCAGTGGCGATCGACGAAGGGAGCAGGGGTGGTGTAGGCGATAGCGACGACTAGAGCTAGCGAAGAGATAGCGCAGGTAGGGCAGCTTGGGCAGTGGCAGCGAGGAGCTGGCTAGGGTAGCAGCCCCCCTCTGCCTTGCCCTCCCCCTCTTCAAAGGTGTGGCCTGGTTGTGCTGGACCGGAGCCAGCCCAACCAGCCTTCTTTTTTTAATTTGGAATATTACACTTTGCAAGTCATATATCATAAATTTTTTTGAGAAACAAGAACTTTGCTCAAGCAAAGAAGCGTTTATCCTTATGTCCTTTTACTCCTTATTCCTAATCAATTATTAGCCCTAAAAATCCGACTATCAATACATACATCAGGAATAAATACAGAGTGAGAGACACTGAAGCTGATGTCCTTATTAACTTGTTACTGCAGTTGTAAAATTTCAGTTTGGTGTGACTAGTATCTATCCACTGAAACTACTTCTCTTTTCTACAGTAGTTGGATAAGTGGCTACATATATGCCCCCAGTACTTTGACTTAATAACATCCATCATTTCTACATAGCTTCTCTTCCTCTACATATACCAGCTATCACCATCCATTAGGATGCAGAGATAGTGAGTGAAACATCCCATGTGGTGAAGAAAGCAGATTATTTTCTTATCTTCTATTGCATTTTCCTTTTCACACAATCTTAACCATCTTTGAGGGAGAGAAACCAGCCACAAGTGCTACTCTGGAGTGTGACAATACCTTGGGAATGGGCGGCATCGGGATATCTTTCTCAACCACATCTAGCCAAATGATGAGATTACTTCCCATACATGTAAGTGGCTGACAAGGCAGATGTATAAGAACCATGTGTTCTGAACAGTAAGCAGCTTCAGTTTACAAGATGGCTTTGCTTATTCAAAATTATGAGATATTGATGGATTTTGTGTTCTTCTTGCATCGAAGGCCACCTAATGCTGGACCATGGACACCCTGCTGTTTGTGTGTGGCCCAACTGTAGAAGGTCGAACGGTGTAGATCAAGGCTGCATCAGAATTTTCTGGAAATAAATTACCATCAGAAGGCTCAATATCTGCATCCATCCTTTCAGCCTTGTCACTATTCACTTAAGAGGCAATGACTGATATTGAATTGGAGAGAACATTAAACAAAAGAAAGAGTATAACAGAGCGCTTCCTTAAAAAAAAAAAGCGCAAAGCTTGCTCTACTCTACTGTTCCTCGAGGGCTTAATCATGACCGATCACGGCATTAAGTTTCTTAAGAAACATTAAACATTAGAAACACTGAAGTACTCTTGATTATTAGCAGGATCTTACCTTAGAACAAATGAAATAACAGTACTATAACACCGATCACTCTGGTCGGACGAAATTGAGACAAGTGCAAAGTAATGTTTCTAGTGCTCGACGTTCTCATTGCAGGCTGCAGCAAATCTTATGTAATTTATCCCTTTGTATCCGTATATACGTCATTTTGGACATAGCAGCAACTTTAACCACTAATTTCTATCGCAATATGTTGGTGAAAACTATGAAAATATAGTATAATGAAAGTATATTTTTGTGACTAATATATCAGTATTACTTGCGCTCTGTCAATCTAGATACAGTCGATCTTTTTTTTACGTGATGCAGACCTTTTCCCTTGTACTACTTCCTCGCAACTCACTCTTTGAGGAGCCCATCGATTTGTGCCGACATTTCTATTCCATCTGCAAATAGAAAGGTTTATTTCCTTCTCTCTCCTACCGGCGTCTTCATGTAGAACAAGCCTCTGCAGCTGGCGCCGTCGTTCACCGGACTTTCATTGTCAGCGACCGCGCAGCATTCGACAGGATGCCAACGACCGCAATGCAGCTCACTGTGGTTGAGTGTGGTTGTCGAGTGCTTCGTTTCGGTGAAAGGAAAATAAAGTGGTGTCACAAATCGCCGTGGAACTCTCATAATTTGCACCAGGGTCTACAGGGTAAAATGCACTTTGCATTGGGTAATTTATCATTTGTTCTACCTTTGTATTAGGGTTAATCTATACTTTCGCTTTACATCAGGGTGGACCAAATAAAATTTTGCTTTGCACTAGCCCTACCTTGTTTGATTCAAACCGGCTCTACATAATGACAAATTGGTATACACAATTTTGATTGCTCTGTTATTTCGATTTGATTGCCTTATTTGGGACAAATTGATTGGCTAGTACAAATTAAAATTTTATTTTGTCCACTCTAGTGTAAAATGAAAGTATGGGTTAAATTTGGTGCAAAGCGAAATAAACGATAAGTTACCCAATACATTACACTATAGGGTTCTCCTATAGTCTTCAAAAAAAAGTTACTCTAATTAAAATATGTTTTATTACAAAAATCAGTGTAGTCATATTAGAAGAACTCGGTCTCACCAACTTTATGCTTCGGTGATGGATGGCATTATCTTACCGCCCAACGATAGCTCTAGGTTAATGGCCCCCACACCAACGCATGGTGATGCACGTGCTCGACGATGACGAAGAAGGGAGCCATGTGGATGCTCCCTTACCATCTCGAGATCAATCCTTGTGACAACCCGGCTCATATTGGCTCATATATGTGTGCACATGAATTTCTGGATTAGTCCTACTTTGCTAGTTTACCTTGAGAAGCACTTACATATAAGCCTATGAGTTCCAATGGTAGCACCCTCGGTTAACCGTTTTACGCGAAGCGAGGACGAAAACGCAAGCGGGTTGCTACGTGTGCGTGGCCTATCTAGAATGTGGTTAGGTCTGAGCCGGTTTGGACCCTAGGGCGTTACAAATGGTATCAGAGCCGACTCTTGCGGTTACATGGGCGCGTGTGGGTCAGAGGCGCGGGCATATGACGCATGGCGCGTGTGGGCCCGGAGTGGACACACGGCATGGCATATGTGCTGGCACTGAACGCACGGACATATGCCAAGAGAGGAGATCCTTATCATTTCCCCCGGTGTGGGTATGTTGGTCCGACGAGGACGTCGGGTCCTTTGAGGGGGGGTGTGTATGTGACACCCCGGCCCATATTGGCCCATGTGTGTGTGCACATGAATTTCTGGGTTAGTCCCATCTTGCTAGCTTACCTTGAGAAGCACTTACATATAAGCCTATGAGTTCCAATGGTAGCACCCCCGATTAACCGTTTTGCGCGAAGCGAGGACGAAAGCGCAAACGGGTTGCTATATGTGCGTGGCCTATCCAGAATATAGTTAAGTCTGAGCCGATTTGGACCCTAGAGCGTTACAATCCTCTCTACTATCTTGGTTGTCACTACGAAGAATAGCTATTCAATAAATTGCTAGCTTTTTTTCTTATCTTTCACAGTTTTCATTCGGTGCAATTGATGTCGCTACCAAGTACCGACGTTGATTTGCTTTCCGAGAGAGCCAAAAAAATCTCAAAAGACACCTTGTATAAACATACGTAGACATTAGTGCCGATTCACGATTGAGAATGTACATTCTCTGGGTGATCACACGAGGCTGATCATCCAAAGAATGGGCATTCTCGGTCGTCGGACACTTAATGTCCATGTATGTTTGTCCAAGGTCTCCTTGAGATTTTTTTGTTGGCTCGGCCCGAAAGCAAAACGGACATGGTAGTGAACGGTAGAAGATAAAAATAAGATGAGACAGATTTATTGAAAGTTCATTCTTCACCATGGAAACCAGTATAACAGAGAAGATTAACCACTAGGCAATATGTTCGTCAAGCACGCACATCACCAGATGCTTTTTTTTTCCTTTTCGGCTATCAAGGTTTCTGCAGACAGACGTCTCACTTAGCGTATTCAGGTTCGAGTCCTCACCAAAACTATAAAGCAAAGCTGGGTGGACTTCTCTCCCTCTGGTATAATTCGTTGATACATTGACCAGCACATAGAAAAGCATATGTTTCGTACATTCGCAGGCTTTGCTGACCAGGTAATTTGGACTGCAAAACTCACAGTCCATAGCGATTAAAAACCAAAAAAAAATTTATATTCAACAGAAAAACTATCATGCATAGTTGAACTTTCTAATGTCATGCTAATTAGTATCTTAAAAATAGCAGACAACGCTCCTCTGTTTTCCATAGGGCTTCACAATTTCTGAATTTCGTAACATTTTTTCTACACCAATAGTTATAGCAATTGATGACATTATGGACACACAAATAAAGTATATACAACATTGATGTGAACATGAAAAATCAAACTTATCATCTACCACGGTTGATTTTCATCGCAAGTTAACTGCTGAAACTAGCACAGTAGCTCCAGAGCACAAACTTTGCATATTTTCAGAAAGTTCATCTCTTAACCAAATTGAGTGAGCACTTTGTAGGGAACCTTAGAAAATTATCTATAAATCTAGAGTTTTGAGCTTTTCCTAATGAGCCTCACAACAGCCCCAAAATCATGACACAAGGAGTTTACAGCTTTTGGCTTCCAGCTTTTGACTTTTCTACAGTAACCAACTTTCAAACGAAGTGTCTTTTCAAAACGGAGTCTACTAGTTAATTATAGTACACACTGTAGTGACTTTATTTATATCGACAAAAACCAAATGTGAGTTTCTATTACTCTATAATCTCTCTCACGAACATCCTAAAAGTCACAAGCCAGAACCAAAAGTCACAACCCGCAGCCATAAAAAATTAGGCCCAAGATACTGGACGCAGTAGATCTCCAAAAACAATAGCGTTTCCAGGCTTCTCGGGTAGACCGTAGAACTCAGCGCATATTGCAAATCCATCTGACCTCTCAATAATTACGAAATTAGGGCTCTAAGGTCATTCATTACCTCAAAGATTGGACGAAGAACCGGCGAAGAGACCACCCGAAAACCTCTCCCCTTCTTCCTCCTCTGCTCTAGCCCTACCTCCGGTCTACCGCTGCAGCTGAAATCCTTGTCGCGGCAGTCATTTTCCTTGCCGCGGCTGCACTCGGCAGCAGGCAGCAAGCCGCACCATCATGTTGGTAGCGGCAGCGGCACAGCTCGAACAGCAAACTGCTGTAGCAGCTGCGTGCAAGCGCACATTCGATGTGGGTGGTGAAGCAGGGGAAGGCAGGGGCAGCTGCCATGGACGCAGGACGAGGAGGCTATGGGGTGCGGCGACGGCAGCGGCGGGTTCTCTCTTCTTGGCACGTTCGACGAGAACGGCGGGCGGCGACAGAGTAGGAGGCGGCGCTCGGGTATCGAGGGTTGAAAGCTATGGTGGCGGCGATAGAGTAGAACCCCATTGCCTCGCCCTTGGGCCATTAGGCCCAAATATTACTAGATAAAATTTCATTTTTCGCTTCTTCTAGTTCATAAATATTTCGGGGTATTATGGTGATAAAAGCGGTTGTAGCTTGTAAGAATTGGTATATTATTACTGATTCTACTTGCTAGCCATGACCGCAATTGGAGTGCTGTTCATGTGGAACAGGTTATTGTAAACAATAATTTTGGGAAATCATTGGAACAGTCGCAATGTAGAGTTCATGAATCATGTCCATTTCATATTGGTTTATCGGTATTTTTTTGAAAAAAAAAAGATTTTAGGTTAATATTACCTTTCGTTTGGCGAAAGGATACTACAAGTAACAAATTCTTCTTCTTCTTCTTCTTTTTTTTTTGAACGGGCATGTAACAAATTCTTCACTTGCTCTTCAGACTATAGAAGGAAATCCGACCTCTTAGAAATAAAAGCTCTTCCTTCTCTTAAAACATGCTGACCTTTTGCTTTCTTATTGTTTGTACTACAACTGCTTTTTTAGGAGTGGCTATTTTACTGAAGCAGTGATATGATTTCTCTTGCTCATGTTCATGTATAGTCGCTTGTCAATTGCCGTCCTCCGACGACTACATTCTGGAAGCTCACAAAATGCATTAATTCCCATTTTATTTAATCTCGTGAAACTTCGATACATTTTGAAGACGGCATGATGACCTGCATGGCTGCATTGGAAGTTTAATTGGAACAACAATCGTATCATGGAGGGCAGTCCCATGTCATCACACTGCTTCAGCTCTCGACGGCAATGATGCGGTCATCTGCACACAGTTGGTCAGCCGTAATAATTCACTGATCAATTGCCATGAAATCGAGAAGGACATGGAAAATGAAATGTAGGAGATGTCTGATGAAAGAAATCCTCTTTCAGCACTTCGGTTCCTGTTAATATTCACGTTGTCCATTTGAAGCTAAGGACAATGTAATCAAGAATCTGACGTTAGCAGCTATCTATCTATCTATTATTAAAGTGGTAAAAAAAGAAGCCACCACATTCATTCTCAAACACTAAAAATTTCCATATAAATTGATGAAAAAAGAGAAGAATCTACACCATCGATGGTGGTGGGTCCAGATTATAATAATCTAAATAAAAAACTCATGTCAAATTTAATCTAGAAATGACTGAAATTTATAATAAAAAATAAAATAAAATTAGTAATTTGATTTCCATATGAATTCCTAAGTAAAATCCCTAAAAATTAAATAAAAATTACAAATTAGATTTGTATATGAATTCCAACAAAAAATAACTGAAATTTAAAATAAAAAATAAATTAAAAGTAGCAATTTCATTCAATACAAATTCCAGAGTAACATATGTAAATAACTGTAATTCAAAATAAAAATTAAATGAAAAATAGCATGGATTTATATACGAATTCTAACCAAAAAGACTGAAATTTGGAATTTAAAATAAAATAAAATTTACAATTTAATTTCCATACGATTTTCAGAGTAGAATCCCTAAGTAACTAAAATTTGGAATAAATTAAATAAGATTTGCCATTTGATTTGTATATGAACTCCAATAAAAAATAACTAAAAATTTGAATAAAAATAAAAGTCATAATGAGGTTAGCATGAATGGTATCGTAGGAGAATGCGAAAGAATGTAATGGCATTAAGCTGTTCTGCAAGAAGACATTGACCAAATGAAACGGTCAGTTCATGAAATTTTATATTTGAGTTGTAAACTACCACAGTGATCCACCAAATTTTTTTAAGTATTTTTGGCTAAGTCGATTTGTCCTATATTTAATTTTTATCATAGGGATAGATTTTGAACTAAGGACAAAATCGTCTTTTTCTAAGGCCAAACGAAGGCTAACTAACAGCAGTGGCATATAGTGGAACTAATCTCAAGGTTAGTGGCATACAATAGTTAGACTCTTCATCGATGGCAGTTTGTCAAACCGACCACTCCCCAGTGGCATAGAATGTATTCTCTCAATAAAAAATCACATGGATACAACAATACATTAGTATGTGTTAAAGTTAGAGAACTAGTAAAAATTTGGCTACGTAACAACACCAGGTTGAAAGGGAAATTAACATATGGGTTCAAATCCTCGTACTCCTTAAAAACAAAAATGTCTAGATCCGATCTTGCGTGTTCTCCAAAAAATTGCTCCAGTCCAATCGTGTATGTGAATGGATGTAAACCAGGAGTGGACGTAAATGACGCCTTCAATTAGAAATAGAAATGCTTGAAAGTTTCATATCGTTGTTGTATTTAAGTTTAAACAATGTAGACATTTTTCTGTTTTAAGTGTGAATAAGATGGGTTTTTTTTATAATTTTTCATTGCTATCCATATGGCGTTTGAGGCGAGATGCACACAAAAGCACCTAAAGGGTGGATGCACCGGATCCACTCTGTTTCTACAAGTCTAAAACATCGTTTATAAGAGAATGGAGTGGTGGAATCTAACCATTAAACCCCTAATTGAAAATAAATAATCAAATTTATGTAGGAAGCAACCTCTAATAGTTAGTTGAAAGGATACATCAAATCGTGCAATTGAACGGCCTATCCCGATATTTAAGAACTATATATATTACTACAAGAAGGTTTAGGAGATATCACAAGTTTTACAATCGGAAAGTAAGGAAGCATAAGTTCTAAGTGCAGTACATACATCGGGAATTAATATCTACTGGGCGAACGATACTGAAGCTGACGTGCTTGTTAACTTGTTACTGAGGCTGTAAGATTTCATATTAGTGTCACTGGTATATATCCACTGAAACTACTTCTCTTTACTGATATACTTGGACAAATGGCTACACATCTACCCCCAGTAACTGAATTAACGACACACCTACTTCTCTGACACATCATTTCTACATAGCTTCTCGTCTCTACATGTACCAGTCATCTCCATCCATTAGGATGCCAAGACAGTGAGTGGCACAGACCGTGTACTGAAGAAAAGAAAGCTATTGCATTTTCAATCTCTTTTCTTTTTACTAGAATTCTCAATCTATTTTTCACCCCATAACATCTTCGAGGGAGAAAAACCTGCCACAAATGCTACTCTGGAGTGGGCAATGCATTGGGAATGAGCGGCCTCAGGAAAAATGCTTCGACGGCTCCGAGGAGAATGGTAAGAATACTTTCTGTACATGTGACAAGTGCTACATGTGTTCTAGTAACTTAATTGCCACCCTACATGCTTGCAGCTTCAGGCTTCTTCTGCTAATGCTGGACTATGGATGCCAGGCTGATTGTAAGTTGTAACACCTCGGCCCTCTTTTAGGCCTGGGATGCTACTAAACCAACACTTACCATCTCAAACAGGGCACTACTGCTAAAATTTTCAGTAGTACCTCCCCTATTTATATAACTACAGACAGGGGATAAACAACATAAACATAATAACTTGCAATAAGATAATTGAAACAAAACCAAAATCTGAAAACGTTCAAAAATCTGATTTTGAGCTCAATTTTCGTTTTTGCTTTGTCTCCTAGCTCCATCATCCTAATCCTCACCAATCTCAACCCAAAGCCATCACAAATCCTTGCCACGGCAGCCAAATTGGAGAGGGAGCAAAAGCCATCTCTGTACTTGTCTGAAAAACTCCCACCGTCATCCCAATCCCGCCACCGTTCACGCTTCCTTCGTGATCGACAGCTCCTGCGCCTCTCCCGCTAACTCCACCTCTTGGTCGGCCGCCCCAGAGCCGTGGCAAGCCGCGCCAAACCGACTGCCGCCGCCGTGGCATCACTTTTGCCGCCGCTCGTCTCTTCCGCGCGCGCCACCGCACATCACCGCGCCGCTTGATCTTGCCACCACCGCAACTTGGACAGAGCTCCTTTACACCTCTCCCCCACCGCCCTGGCGCCCCCGACCTACTCCCAAGGCGTGGCGTTGCCGCCGGCCGCCACGCACCGTCGCCGCCATGGATAGCCTCAAGCCGAACCGCCTTCAAATGGCTATTTAAGCGGCCAAGCCTCCTCCCTACCCTAGGCCATCAACCCCGCCACCCGCCCGACGCCCCAACGCCTCCCCCACTCCCCTCCATTGTCGGTAATTCCAAAATCCCCAAAGCTTGAACCCTAGCCCAATGTCGGTCGCCCGCCCCTCTATTCTTCAATTACTTTCGCTAGTAGCTCCCTAGTGCTCCCTAAGACCACCCCCAGCCTCCGCCCTAACCCCCCGAAGCACCCTCTTCCCCAGCGCCGATCGCCACCCCACCTCCAAAACCGCCACCGTGGCCGGCCCGACTCAAGCCGCCCGAGCTTCGGCCAACCTCCCCACGAGCTTACCCAACCCCCAAGGATGCTCTAGTGCCGGCCCTGTTGCTCGGAAGAGCCTCCATTCCCCCGCAAAACCCGAAATGACCAAAAGAGGGGAGACTTCGCCGCCGGAGAACGCCGCTTCCACCGGTCCCCAAAACCCTAAAAATGGAATCCCTGTGTCACCCCAATCCCATCCATACCATCCACCGCCGTCGCACCTCCCTCTACCGCCGCCGCCAACCGCCGCCTCTCTCCTCTGCTTCTGCTGCACGCGCGCGGCCGGTAGGTTGAAGAAGGGGCTGTTTGCCCGACCGCACCGCCCGAGTTGGCTGGGTCCAGCCCACTCGCCCGAGTTGGCTGGGTCCAGCCCACTCGCCCGAGTTGGCTGGGTCCAGCCCACTCGCCCGAGTCCGTTCGCCCGAGCCAACTCCACCCGACCGAGCCGCTTTTACTCGGTTGAGCCCAGCCCATTCGCCCGCACCGGTTGCAACCGACCTGAGCCAGGCCGACGCGGTCAAGCCGAGTCCGTTCGCCGAGTCTGGTTCAAACCCGATGAATAGTACCCGGCCCAAACCCAAAAATACAAATTTATACTCCCTAGATCCGTTTCGAGCCCGCCAACCCAAATCCAAGGCCCATTTCTCCATATGACCCTCCTATGAGCCCAAATCTCAATTTATTTGAATTTTATCGGATTTTATTTCTTTATTTCATTTCTTTATTCCTAGCTCATTCCTTCGGGCATGGAATCGATTTATTTTAATTGTCTTGCGTTAGCTTCCGGGGCCGAGGATTCGCAGGACTAGGAGGAAGAAGCTCAAGCCCAGATCCAGCCCACTGAAGAATTTGAACTTGTTGAAATCATAGACTCGCAAGGCAAGTCACGCATACTTTGATCATGTTGAGCCTATTTTTGTCGTTATTATTTATTTAGCAGTATTTTCATTATGATATGTTTAAATCATTATTTTATGTATAATTACTGTTTAGAATGACATGACTTATTAGTTATGACCAACCACCCGAAAAAGCCCCGTTTACATCGATGACCATATCCATGTTGACAAACATAGTAGTATTAAATATAATAATGCTATAAACACACTGCACAATAGTTTAGGAATTCATTAAAATCTTTTAACTGTTAAGAAACTTAGTATTTGTCTAGAGTTTTGAAAAGATGGATCTAGGGTAAGTGAGGATCGTGGATCCGAAGACCTTATCCTAGGGTGGAGACTTGGTTGAGAAATGGTGGTAGTACAGGGTGTACTGAATATGGGTTTGTGCGTGGGTAATGCCTCGGAGAAAAATATAAGGACTAGAACCTTATGCTGAGTAAAGAACATAGTATCCGCCCAACCACAAGCGTTGATTTTGTCAAACCTGGTTTAATAACTGCTCAAGTTCAATTGAACCTCTGCAACTGGCGGGGGGAGTCCGAGGGTGAGTTCGTATGGGAGGTGGTTAACCATACAACATTACGATTGCTATGAGTCGGATGAGATCCGTGGGGTCATCCGAGCTTATAGAGAATTAGGACCTACTGGGTGGAGGCTATATAAAGAATTGAGCAGTGAACAACCTTGTTCTTTTAACTCTGTCGCGGGAGTTGAAAGATCTTGTGGGTAAAGCAGGGCAACTCTGCAGAGTCATGAAATAGTTGTATTCAAATACGCCGTGCTTCCGGTGAATGAAGCTATGTTTAATGGGTGAATCCAACAGCAAGACATAAGTAGGTTTGAGAATGATTTGAGATGTGGAAAATTGGTAATCACGCTTGAAAACCCCTTTACTTTAATGAAGTTGCTTTTTAAGTTTTTAATTGATTCTTAAATAAAACTGCATCTACACAAATATTGAACCTGTTATTCCTTCATTTGATATACCATACATATAGTTAATGTTAAGCTCCGTGTAACTTGCTGAGTACGGTAGTTGTACTCATACTTGCTTAAAAACATAAACAGAAACTGCTAACTTTGAGGAGCCAGGCGAAGACGAAGAAGTGATGTTCTATGAAATGGAAGAAGCTTGGGATTAGGGTCGTTCTCCGCTCAAGCATGCCTGTGGTGTTTCTTTTTGTGTATTATATCTGAAGGCCGTCGGCCCTACTGTAAGACTTGGCTTTAAGCCCTTTTATTGTAATAAAGTCGACTTTTGTATTTGAGCTTGCGTTGGCAATGTTATTCACTCGAATGATGTAACTCGCAACTGAACAATCCTGGGTGGTTGCGAGGGATTCATAACGCTCCCAAAAATGGGGGTGTTACAATAATTGAGGCAATTGATTCCATATCACAGATAACAAAACATAACCAAGCCTTATGGCTCCATAGCCAAGAAGGCTCACAACTACGAGCTCGGGATCATACTAAACAAAGTAATGAACCACATATGGATTTAGCACTGATAGGAGAGTCTCACTCCACTTTTAGCAAAAGAGGAATGACCATTTCCCAACAGACCTGCAACATTCCCAAAATAGCCTCGAACTAAGGTTTAACCAAATCAACTTAGCAAAAGTTTAAACATAATTGCTCAGTGGGCGACTAAACTGTTAATTAACAAGTGCGGTTCAAAAAGGGGCACTACTACAAAATGTCGTATATTAGACGCCACATCACAGATGGTTCACTAAAACCATCTGTATTAAATACAATCACAAAATAGTTTTAGTTTAGAGACCGTCTATGTTGCTGCCAGCCCTAAAAACTGTTTGTGAAGAAGAAATATCACATATGGTTCATGGTTAAAACCGTCCGTGAAATATCACAGACGGTTATTACCAAGAACCATCTATGATATTTTGAAATATCATAGATGGTTTTTTACTTGAACCGTCTGTAATACTTCACAGACAGATTGTATTAAAAACTGTCTGTGATAGTCAAGTTATCACAGATAGTTTGTATAAAAAACTGTTTGTGATAAATATTAATAGCTCTCAGACCCGTCGACCCTCTGTCTTAAATTCCAGATCTACGCTGCTGCTTTGAGCTGGAGACAGGGTTTTTAGGTGATTGAAAGGAGACTATTTGGCAAGAGTAATTGTAAATCCACTATGTTTTTGATTACCTATAGTTAGTAATTTGTTCCTACTTGTATTATAATTTACATTTATAGTTTTTGGTGAAAGGAGAATTGAAGATGGTTGATCTAGCTAGCTTGATGTAGAGAGAAGATTATTTCACATCTAGCATGGTTTATGGTTTAGTCAATTCATAGTCTATTTCTAGTTAATTCAATTTAATTAATTATTATTGCTATATATAGCTAATTAATTTAGATCATACATATATAGTATAGTAATTAATTTATTGAATATATTATACTAAATTGTTATATACGTAATGTAGAACCGAAACTAGATGTACATTAGGAACCATGTGAGTGGAGTACATTAATGGCATTTATGCTTTTACAAGAACTGCCGAGGAGGATATGTTGAATAAGGGGGTGGAATATATGTACTGTCCATATATTGATTGCGAGGATCTAAAAATGTTTAAGAGCCTAGCGCAAATTAAGCACACTTGATTCGAAGGGGTTTCAAAAAGTCATAAAATAAGATGGAGAATTCCACAATATATAATGAATTTAACTAAGATAAGATTGAGCTTAATTTAACTGGGATATCCATTTATTTCATTTTTGTTAATTGATCTATGAAATGGATATTCTTGTTTCTGAAATGAATGAATGTGATATGTATATATACTGTGTTGATTTGCTTGTTTCAGAGGGCATGGCTAGCATTTCCCGAGAATAGCCAACAAATAGAAATAGGTTTAGGGATAAAAAAAATATCACAAACAATTATTAATTCATAACCATTTGTGATAATTGAGTAACACAGATGGTTTTTAGTAGAAACCGTCTATGTATATTGTTTATCACAGATTGAAACCGTCAGTAACAAATAATATACACAGACGGTTTCTACTAAAACCGTCTATGTTACTCAACTATCACAGGCGGTTTTTAGTAAAATCGTCTATGAAAGTCTGCATCACAGACGGTTCGAAAGCCATCTGTGATGATCTTGTATTATTACTAACCTATAAACTCAGCTGGCTTATGAAACCATCTATGATGACGTTTTTAAATTATCTGTGATGACCTTCAATGTAGTAGTGGGGTATACTCCCATCTTGTGCATGCCGTCAATTAGAATCACCTAAAAAAATCAACAAAACAAGCGTGAGTCCAAGACTAAGCAAGTACAAAGTAAAACAGTAAATGGCAGCTTCACATTTTATTATCCAACACAGACTCTTTAATCTCTCTTTTCCACTTAGCATCTTTCATTTTCTATCAACCATCCCTTAGGCATTTGTGGTATATCTCTAACACAATGAAAATGCAGATGCATATGCACATGCCTTTCATCTCTTTAGCATATATCGGTATAGCGGAGTGAGCACTTGTCGATGCTCACTCAACCTGCCCTCTTTTATGTGGGGACCTAAATAGTTCATCCTCTTTCATACGGAGACCTCAACCTCCACTCCTGTAGAGTGCCTACTGATGTAGGTCTTCCCCACTCCCGTGAGTGCCTACCGAAATAGGTTTTTCTCCACTCCCGTGGAGGGTCCACATAAAGTAGACCATAGAAGCCACAAAGACCATCTATTTCCATAACATGAATTCATACAATGCAACTTATCCATTTAAGCATACCAACATGTCATGTTCCATTAACTACTATTCGACAACATACCAGTATCAACAGTCTATCTCATGTACCATCGCTCATCATTCATCATTATGCACAAACCTGACATAGCCAATTCCTCTCTCACCGGACATCTTCCTGTTGTCCCGATGCTTAACCGACCTAAGAATTTAGCGATTTGGTCATTTATACTCATGGATCAAATTCTACACACTTAATCTTGCCTTGCTCACTATCGGGCCGAACAGATAAACCATTTACCCTTTCTCATCTCTAATATCTCTTTTCGCTAATCTCTCTCATTCTCTCTTCAATTGGCTATACTGCTTAATTTCACATTGATTTATCATCCACTAATTAATCTATTCGGCTGTGCACAGATAGCCCAATTTCTACTACTAGCACACACGCCTGGCTTGCACAGCCAACACACACAAGCACTGCACTACACTCTACTAGTTGCTACTACTACGACTCCAGTACTCTCTAGTAGCACCACTTCTCTTTCCATGCATTCTTTCTCCCCCTTTCCCTCTCCCTCTAGGAATTAACCAGATCAACAGTGGCAACACCAATTTCACCGCTCAATCATCCATCTAAATAAATGATATTTTAATGGCTACACCTAACAATTCTAGTGATCAACATAATAACTTGTATAAGAATCGATGAATAAACAAGGAGAAGGTGTAGGACCGAAATGGCGACAGAGGGGGGTGAATGTCGCTCGCTTAAAATCGCCCCCGAGAAAACGAACACTGATTTTTCAAAAGATGCAAAACAACGCAACTCACAGAAAACTTAAAAATAATTCTGCTGAAATTTGGAACGCATGTGGCACCAAAAAATTCAGCATAAATCAGAGGCCAGCCAGTAAAAATTTCAACTGAAAATATCGCTGTTTGATCTGCATGCAAAAATGGAGAAAATCAACACAAAGAAAAAGAAACATGCACTAAGTGGAGTGAGCTCACGCTGGAGGATAAAGCATCAAAGACAATAGGGATTTTTCGGGAACATGCAAAACTTGAGATTTGCAGCCAACTGGAACCTAAAGAGAACTAAAAACCGAACTGCATAAGGAGATGAGGCTGCTATCTTTGCTGACTGGAAACTACTATCAAGTCACAAGAGTTGCTGCATGAAAGCAGCTGCCAGAACCGAAAACAGAGATCTGCATGCAGCTGACCGACAGCAGAGAAGGAAATTCTGAAGTTCAGATTTGTTGCCGATTTCAAGAAAATAAAAGAGGAACTTCTTTTCATTTCAGGCAAAGACACCAAGGGACTAATCTAAATACCTTTAGGGCCTCAATCAACAAGGGAAAAATACCAAAAACACAAGAATTTCAGAGATTTGTCAAGAACTCGAAAAAGTACAGAGACAACACCAAAACTCAAATTGCTCCCCAATCTTTGATCCTATGGCCATGAAACTTTGAGGATATGCTAGCAATAGCTATGGGATAATCCAGATCAAATTTCATGCCATCTCTCCAAAGGAAACAAGATTTCCACCAAACCCTAGAATTTGCAAAGGAAGAACAGGGGAGGCCAAATGGGAAAAACTGAAATTAAAAGTGGTTTGCTTTGAGAATCAACTAGCCAAATGGCTTTTGAGCATCTCCCATATCATAGCAATCCATTTTGGCACTCTCCAGCAAGCAAGAAACCAAAACAACGAAAATCAAGAAATTGCTCAAAAGGGAAGAACGAAGAACAGAGGCTACGAACTGAACAGAAACTTCAGATTTCTCATTTCTTGATCAAAAGGAAAACAGACGAGTCCCGATACCCCGACTTGATACAAAGGAAAGATTACAAACTCTCCACTCAATCCATTTCCTCACTCTCCCAACTCAAGAACACACCCATGCTTGCTTGGAGGGAGGAAGAACTCACTACCTAGAAACCATCGTAGGTGGTACAGAGGGAACACAACTCTGCCTACTCCACCCACTAAAGCCTAAAGCCAAAACAAACTCTCAAAGCCTCTTTTGACTCTAGCAAACCCTAATTCTCCTCAAATGCTCAAGTGGGCATGCAGCCCCTCAATCCTATTTATAGCCTTGGCTAACGGGTCTCCGCCCCGTTACGCCTGCTAAATCCAACGGCGCCCACTCCCGCTTGTGCAGCCTCGCGAATTTCCCGATTCGCCTCCCGCACCTTCCGAAGCTTCGCGCTCCTTGCCTCGCACGCCGCAACCACCTCGAGTCTCGCGTCTTCGACACATCCCGACCGTTCGACCTCGGCGCCACTGCGCCTAGTCCGGTCCACGTGTCTCGCCACGACTCCACCCGATGTCCTGCGATCACGCACAAGAAAACACGTCAAATAGCACCGCTCGACACATGAAAGCGTAAATACCATCACACTTACCACAGACGAAGTCCAAACCTGTCAAATCAAAGAATCAGCGTCCTAATCCCATATGACCAAGTTTGACCACAGTCCGACCGAGCCCGTTGCACCACGCAACGTTAGGGTCCGAACCACCCAAACCAAACTCGACTGACTTAAACAACTGTCAATTACTCATCATTCACATGTGGTCACCTCCACATGGTTCATCAATCTCCCCCTTGATGAGTGTATTGACAAACTTCGAAAAAGCACAAAGTTGAGTTTGAGTTTGAAGAATCCAACATGGTCCAAAGAAGGGAATGAAGCTTATGACCATGTCGACAGAAGGAACCACTAGAGCAACAACTGAAAGAGCAAATTGATCTCCAAAGCTCTAAAATGATCCCAACAGACTTTTTCTTCTCTATTCTCCCCCTTTTGGCAATAAACACATCAAGATGCAATAGAGAGAATATGACATGTCAATGGATGAATATGGCTGAAGTTTGTTTATTTCTAAGCATTGTGAGCCATGAAAATTATCCATAATGACCATAATGTAATACACCAAGCCATAACTCAATAAAACGCTATCTAGATCATGACAACATATATATAAGCCAACTAGAGCACATAGATGACAATCTGAAATGTAATGCATTTTGTGAGCAAGTCAAGTCATCAATGAGTAAAGTTTAACTAGAGACATCCAAGGATGATGCAGGCCATGTCAATAAGCTAAGCGGAACAAAGAAGCTAACATTGAGTCCAAATAGAGTGCTATAAGCTCAAGATTGAAACATTGGTTAAAGTACTTGGTTCTGATTGTAGATTAAGCAAATTGAGCACATTAAACATTGTCTTTTGAAAGCATATGGTTGTTTTCAACCCAATTTTTTTGTTTATGTGCTAGATCTCAAGCCTTATGCGACTACTCCAAGCAATAAGCTTAAGAAGATAGTCTAGGTCATCCAAAACTCCCCCTGAGTTCATGCCTAGTGCAATGGCAAGCTTTCTCATGAGAAAGAATTGGTGAAATCAGTTTTTTCGCACAAATATGGTGGTTGTCAACCAACATTTTGTTTTATCATGTGCTAGATCTCAAGCCTTATGCGACTACTCCAAGCAAGAAGCTTAAGAAGATAGTCTAGGTCATCCAAAACTCCCCCTAAGTTCATGCCAAGTGCAATGGCAAGCCGTCTCATAGGAAAGAATTGGTGAGATCAGTTTTTTCGCACAAAAGAGATCTTTTTGCTTTTTAACACATTGTACTAACTCATGTATCATCAGGAGACTAAAACAGCTCAAACTAAGGCTCAATATAGATTCAACGCTCTACTCAGCCTATTTGACATGGCATGAATCATAAAAGGATAGCTCAAGAAAGACTAAACTCAAATGCTAGCATGACAAGTTTAATTTAAGTTGATCAATTTTTACTTAACTTATCATGGCAAACGCTAGTCTACACATATGAAGTCATGATAAATCTAGCAAGCTAAGCACAAGTCATGGCAAGATGTAAAGCATTGAAAACATGTCATAGCAGGATAATAATCAAGGCTCAATGTAGTTATATATTACAATGCTAAATGCTAAAATGCAGAAAAATCCAGCTCCCCCTCAACATGACATGCAACTTTTAGTTCAAGTTGAGTTAAGTCACAATTAAGCTCCAGAAGCTCCCAAATGAACTCTCCCTGAACCAAAGCAATAAATCGAGAAGCTGGCAAATAAAACCAAAACAGGCAGTCCTTAAAGCATAGATAAGATATAGAGACAACTATGGCTCAGATCGACTCTCATCTACCCCATATGACTCCGGGACAATCAGGTGACAAGAAATCACACACTAGAGAGCAAACACGCACTGCCTACCCGAGGGTGGCCCAACCCTCGCTAGAACCTACAAGAAGTGAGTGAGCTCGACCTAGTGAGATAAGAAGCAGCTAATCCTGGAAGCACAAGATAAGAGTTAGAAGTCTAAGCATCTCGGCAAGAGAAGCACTCTAACCTATGCTGGAAGGACTAAACCCAAATGCACCCCGAGTGCAATGCAATAGAAATGAGACAGAAGCATAATCAATATAGTAAAGCAATAAAGCCCAAAGCTCCCTCTCACTACAGTCCATAAGGACAAACCACCCCAAGCTCTCCCCGCAGAGCTGAAAACCTCGAACTATCCAATGGTTTGGTGAAGATGTCAGCCAACTGGTGGTCACTCTCCACAAACTGGAGCACTATATCGCCCTTCTCTACATGGTCTCTAAGGAAGTGAAAACGGATATCGATGTGCTTGGTCCGAGAGTGTTGCACTGGGTTCTTAGCAATGTTAATCGCAGAAGTGTTATCACAAAAGAGTGGAACACCGCCGATAACTAACCCAAAGTCCCGCAGGTCGAAGCCATCAGTACTCGATCGCAGCAAATGGCTGCGCAGCAACATACTCGACCTCTGCGGTGGATCGCGCAACACCGGATGCTTCCTCGAAGACCAAGAACGAGAAGTGCCAATGAATTGGCAAGTGCGGAAGTGCTCTTCCTATCTATCCTACACCGCAAAGTCGCATCCGAAAAGGCTCTCAAGGAAAGACAGGATGAGGAAGAGTACCGATACCATAGTCAATGGTAGCTCAAGGTATCGAAGATGCGCTTCACCGCTGGCGGTGAGATATGCGAGAGAAGCTCGAACGGGCACACGACACACGAGAAAGTGTATGTCCGGTCTCGAGGCCGTGAGGTAAAGAAGGAGCCGATCATACTTCGAACTCTTTCGATCAATCGCTCGCCGTCCTCATTCGGGTCAAGATAGGCTATAGAAGCCATGGGAGTTGACACTGGCTTACCATCACTCATGTCGAAGCGTCTCAGGAGGTCACGAGTGTACTTTCCCTGATGAAGAAATGTACCCTCCCGAGTCTGCTTGATTTGGAAGCCAAGAAAGAAGGTTAACTCGCCCATCATACTCATCTCAAACTCGGTGCTCATGACATCCGAGAACTGTGAAACAAGAGTATGAGAAGAGCCGCCAAAGATGATGTCATCGACATAGATCTGGACGAGCAGAAGGTCATTGCCATGACGGCGGATGAACAAGGTCTTGTCTACTTTACCCATTTCAAACCCATGACTCAACAAGTAGGACTTAAGCCTCTCATACCATGCTCGGGGCTGCTTAAGTCCATACAACGCTTCCGAAAGCTTGAAGACATGGTGTGGGTATTTGGGGTTCTCGAAACCTGGAGGTCATCTGACGTAAACTTCTTCCTCAATGACTCCATTAAGGAAGGCACTCTTGACGTCCATCTCGGTAGAGCTTGAAACCCTTAGAAGCCGCAAAGGCAAGCGGGATTCTAATGGCCTCAAGTCGAGCTACAGGGCAAAGGTCTCCTCAAATCTAGACCCTCAACACAGGAGAACCCCGAGCTACCAGTCTAGCCTTGTTCGAATAACCACTCCATCCTCGCTCGCTTGTTCTTGAACACCCACTTAGTCCCAATAATATTGTGACCTCGCGGGGCTCGACAAGCGACTGCACCTTGTTCCTCTCGAAATTTTCCAACTCCTCATGCATGGCATTGACCCAAGACTCATCGGAAAGAGCATGAGAAATATCCTTGGGCTCAAAGGAGGCAATGAAAGCGAATGGAGACAGAATTGAGATAAGCGATTTTGAGCGGGTAACACGCTCGAACAGTCTCCAATCATCCGCTCGTAAGGATGTCTTTTCGGATATGTCGGGAGGTCCAGGATGAGATGAAGAAGTGGCCTCTACCTCGTGAGTCGACGAGATAGGAAGAGAGCCACTAGCTCCAGAGGAAGCGAAGGCATGGGTGATCACCGGAGGTGCGGTGGAAGACGGCACCTCAAGGGGTGGATAAGGACCGGATCGGGTAGACAACCCTCATCTCCATCGTCCTCGTCATCCACGAAGATGGTCTCGGATGCTCTAAAGAACTCGAGATATCGTGCCTAGTCCCGGTGGCCTCGTCAAAGGTCACCTCACAGTGTCTACCATTTTGCTAGACTCGCAGCCTCACTCTATAAGCCCGCGAAGAAGGCGAGTAACCTAGAAAGATCCCATCACAAGAACGTGACTCGAACTTATCTAGGTTCCCGGACTTGAGAATAAAGCACTTACAACCAAACACACGAAAATGAGACGCTGGGCTTTCGCCGTATCTCAACTCATAAGAAGTGCGGTGCAAGTGTGCCCAAGAAAACTCGATTCAAACATGGCACGCGGTCGCAATAGCCTCACCCAAAACTTCCTAGGTGTAGAGTACTCATCGAGCATCGTCCCGCCATCTCGACCAAGGTACGGTTCTTCCTCTCCACGACGCCATTTTGCCGGGGCGTGCGGAGAAGAGAACGGTGCTCTATACTGTCTCACCACGAAACTCTCGGTAGGAATTCTTGAACTCCGTGCCATTGTCATGCGAATCGCTCGTAAGGCACCCGGGAGCTCAACAGAAAGCCTACTGAAAAGACCTCGGAAATGTGAAAACGTCTCATCCTTCGAGGCTAAGAAAAACACCCAAGAATACCTCGAGAAGTCATCGACCACGACAAGAAAATACCACTTCCCTCCTGCCGATCGCACTCGAGCTGGTCCCATCAGATCCATGTGGAGCAACTGTCCCAGTGCATCGGTCATAGTCACAGTGACCGGAGGATGTGAAGCGGCAACCATCTTGCCGTGCCGGCATGGAGTACAAACAAGATCTTTGACCATTTTGAGCTTCGGCAGACCACGAATGAGGTCGTGGCCGCTAACTCGGGTCAAATGATCAAATCCAATATGACCAAGTCTCCTATGCCGAAGGTCAAATCACGGGACTCTGAGGCAACTAAACACCTGAGAGGATCACCAGAAGACTCAGAAAAATCAGCACGAAAGATCCTCCCAAAACGAGAAATCCCGCAAACCAGACTACCCGAAGAATCAAGAATTTTGCAATTGTTTTTCTTAAAGCTCACCTCAAAGTCGTCATCGGTAAGCTGAGAAACTGAAAGCAAATTGTACTGCAGCTTACTAACCAAGGCTACATCTTTCAAAATGAAAGAGTCATTAATGCGCACTGTACCTTTGGCGATGACGCGCCCAGATGAAGCATCTCCGAAGGTGATCGTCTCATCACCTGGAGCACGGGCAAGGGAAGAAAACCAACGAGAATCTCCGGTCATGTGTCGTGAACACCCGGAGTCTACGAGCCAAACCTTTCCCTTCCTCGCCGGCGAACTCGAGTCAAACAGAGTAAAGTCTCGATGCTAGGTAAATCAAGAGTGATTTTGGCACCCAATATTGAACAACACGCCGAGCGGATGAAGTAGTCAAGCACGATCGACCTCTATCTACCCTACGCTCTCGTCACTTACGCGGAAGGTCGTGTGAGCGCACTGAAGGCGCTGTGAGGTCCGATCGCTACGGAGAGCGAGTCGGAACACCGCAACACGCTGAACACGCCGCGGTAATCGTCTCGACGGGGAAACGAGATGTACCTCGGGACGGCGAAGTCATGACCAGGGAGCAGCATGAGGACGAAAAACGAAGACTCGAAAAACCAAGTCCTCGATGCTGCCCAAACCCATCAACGGCGATAAACCTAGACTCGTGCTGGTCCTAGGTGCACTCGGAGATCTGGGCTGACCACGAATACGCCTAGGAGACTCAACACGGTCTCTACGTGCGATCTTGGCGCGCCTGAAGCATCGATCAACCGTGTGTCCATCCTTCTGACAGAAGGTGCAGTGATACTTCATCCTCTGAGAGGTAGAAGTAGCACGGTCGAAGCTCGCCTTCGAGAGGCCGGCGGCGGTGCAATCACCTTGCATCGAAATCCCTGACATAGCCCGCCGACTTAAATTGGACTTTCTCGGTCCTGAGCTCGGTCTCGATCACACCTGGTGCTATGGGTCTGAGCACAGCAGGTGGATGCTTCCTCATATCCTCATAATAGTCATATCCTAGACCCTGATTAAATCTGCAAATCTTGGACTGGTCTAGAATAAGATTAAGCTTCTTCTTGCCGCCTACAAATCTCTCGAGAGTGTTCATAAGGTACTGACACTCCCGAAAGAGAGAGGTGCAAGAAGAGCAGGGAGAAGAGGGAACAGCAGGAGGTAAGGGAGCAGAAGAAGAACCGACAGTAGAGGAAAGAATGGCTTGTGCACGCACACCACTCGAGGACAGTCCTACTACTAGCAAAGTTGGTTCGCGTCTCTAGGCGTCTCACCCTTACCCTGTGGCTTCTCCCCCACACCATCAATCACATCACAACCAGATTGTGGCTTCTCTAGTAAGTCCTTAGTTAGCTTCACACATTTGTCATTCAAACCAACGAGTTCAAGTTTTAGTTTATCACAACTAATGCATGGTGAGCTAACAGATCCTTAGTCGCATCTCGAGCCATTTTCTTGTTGTTGTCAATCGCTTCTTGAAACTGTTTTGAGACGACTTCAAGTTCAGCGATTAACTTGGGACAGTTCAAACATGAATCAATAGGCTCAAGTAAAGAAGCATGCAACTCAGCAATTTTGTGATCTGCCCGTTTTAGGTTCATCTTTAAATTATTGCAATTTTCACAAGAATCGGGCAGATCAAGGAGCATGGCATAAGGTCCTCTAGCAAAAATGTCCTTAACCTCACATGAGGTGGGAGAAGTAGTCTCATCAGTAGTAAGTAGGGTAACAGCCATCCTACTCAACTCTAACTCAGCAAGCAGACTAACATTCTCCACCTTAAGCACATCAAGCTCAGAAGACAAACTATCATGAGAGGTCCTTAGTTTCTCCATGTCTCCAAGCAAAGCAGGACATGTATCACAATCGTCACGGGAGGGAGCAGATCTAAGTGAAGTAATCTCCCGTGATAGTCTATCTACTTCCTTCTCTAACTCGGTACACCTAGACCTAGCTCTAGCATGAAATCCACCTAGCTTAAGAAAATCATCATTTAGCTGGTCATAAGAAGGGAGTACCTCATCCGAGTCGGAGTACTGACTCATTGTCGCCGATCTCGCCTCGAGGCCATGAAGCACATGCCGGAGAAGTCGTCGCCGCCATCCTTGGGCTCTTGGTCACCCGTCCGTCGTCGTCGCTCCATCCCTCCACCTCGCCGAGGTCGAGGTCGCCGAAAGCGGTGAGGACGCGGTGGAAGAGCTTCTTGGCCTTCCGGTTGCGGAACTTCTTCTTTCCCGCCTCGAGCTAGAGTCTTCTTGTTGCGGTTCTTGTCGGTGTAGTCGTTCTTGCTGAACCGCCGTGAGTCGTTCTTGCCCTTCTCCGCCTTGGGACGGTTCGCTCGAATGTGGTTGGGGCCACCACACTCGGCGGATGACTAGTCCGCTTCTCTTCTGTCCCTCCTCCTCTTGTAAGCATGGGAGAACTTCCGAGCTAGGAGGGCCAGCTGTTCATCCTCTAGCTGCTCTAACTGATCATCAGTTACGTCACATAGAGCAGCTAGGGAGAACCCACAAAGCGAATCGGCGGAAAAACCAGAAGCCGGACTGGGATCGGTGACCAAAGCCATCGACTGTGACTTCGACCGACGAGAGACAACGTCAATCTCGTGAGTCTTGAGGCGCGAGTACAGCGCGTCAAGAGTCAGGGTCGAGAGGTCTGTCGTGTCTTTGATGGTGGTCACCTTCATCTCCCACACGCGCAGATCGAGTGCCGCGAGCATCTGACGAGCGTTGTCCGAGTCGGGGTATGTGAGACCGACCGCTCGGAGGTTGCTCAAGATTTTGTGAAATCGCGAAAAGCACTCGTCCAGGGACTCACCAGCAAGCATCTCGAATTTGTTGTATTCGCGCTTGAACTGGTCCTGTCGAACCGTCTTGATCTGGGTGGTGCCCTCATGGTATGCGTCGAGGGTCACCCAGATGTCGTAGGCGAACGACAGGTGAGATATACGGTCAAACTCGCTACGACTCAACCCCGGATGATGATGTTCCTTGCCTTTGCATTCGCCTCAACATCACCATGTTCCGGCATTGATGTTCTCATCGGCAGAACAATGAATCGTGCTGACCTTCCGCCGGATGGCATACCCACAGGCCTGGATGTATGTCTCCATTCGGCTCTTCCGAAGGGTAATCAATGCCATCGAACACGGCGCTTGGTTGAGTACTTGTCCGTCGCCATGGCTCTTGAGACCGGTTAAGATCTATGAATTAGAGCTAACCGGCTCTGATACCAATTGTAGGACCGAAATGGCGACAGAGGGGGGTGAATGTCGCTCGCTTAAAATCGCCCCCGAGAAAACGAACACTGATTTTTCAAAAGATGCAAAACAACGCAACTCACGAAAAACTTAAAAATAATTCTGCTGAAATTTGGAACGCATGTGGCACCAAAAAATTCAGCATAAATCGAGGCCACCAAGAAAATTTCAACTGAAAATATCGCTGTTTGATCTGCATGCAAAAATGGAGAAAATCAGCACAAAGAAAAAGAAACATGCACTAAGTGGAGTGAGCTCACGCTGGAGGATAAAGCATCAAAGACAATAGGGATTTTTCGGGAACATGCAGAAACTTGAGATTTGCAGCCAACTGGAACCTAAAGAGAACTAAAACCGAATCGCATAAGGAGATGAGGCTGCTATCTTTGCTTGATGGAAACTACTATCAAGTCACAAGAGTTGCTGCATGAAAGCAAATGCGTAACCAAAAGAGATCTGCATGCAGCTGACCGACAAGAGAGAAGGAAATTCAAGTTTAGATTTGTTGCGATTTCAAGAAAATAAAAGAGGAACTTCTTTTCATTTCAGGCAAAGACACCAAGGGACTAATCTAAATACCTTTAGGGCCTCAATCAACAAGGGAAAAATACCAAAAACACAAGAATTTCAGAGATTTGTCAAGAACTCGAAAAGTACAGAGACAACACCAAAACTCAAATTGCTCCCAATCTTTGATCCTATGGCCATGAAACTTTGAGGATATGCTAGCAATAGCTATGGGATAATCCAGATCAAATTTCATGCCATCTCTCCAAAGGAAACAAGATTTCCACCAAACCCTAGAATTTGCAAAGGAAGAACAGGGGAGGCCAAATGGGAAAAACTGAAATTAAAAGTGGTTTGCTTTGAGAATCAACTAGCCAAATGGCTTTTGAGCATCTCCCATATCATAGCAATCCATTTTGGCACTCTCCAGCAAGCAAGAAACCAAAACAACGAAAATCAAGAAATTGCTCAAAAGGGAAGAACGAAGAACAGAGGCTACGAACTGAACAGAAACTTCAGATTTCTCATTTCTTGATCAAAAGGAAAACAGACGAGTCCCGATACCCCGACTTGATACAAAGGAAAGATTACAAACTCTCCACTCAATCCATTTCCTCACTCTCCCAACTCAAGAACACACCCATGCTTGCTTGGAGGGAGGAAGAACTCACTACCTAGAAACCATCGTAGGTGGTACAGAGGGAACACAACTCTGCCTACTCCACCCACTAAAGCCTAAAGCCAAAACAAACTCTCAAAGCCTCTTTTGACTCTAGCAAACCCTAATTCTCCTCAAATGCTCAAGTGGGCATGCAGCCCCTCAATCCTATTTATAGCCTTGGCTAACGGGTCTCGCCCGTTCGCTGCTAAATCCAACGGCGCCACTCCCGCTTGTGCACCTCGCGAATTTCCGATTCGCCTCCCGCACCTTCCGGAAGCTTCGCGCTCCTTGCCTCGCACGCCTCGCAACCACCTCGAGTCTCGCCGTCTTCGACACATCCCGACCGTTCGACCTCGGCGCCACTGCGCTTAGTCCGTCCACGTGTCTCGCCACGACTCCACCCGATGTCCTGCGATCACACACACAAGAAAACACGCCAAATAGCACCGCTCGACACATGAAAGCGTAAATACCATCACACTTACCACAGACGAAGTCCAAACCTGTCAAATCAAAGAATCAGCGTCCTAATCCCATATGACCAAGTTTGACCACAGTCCGACCGAGCCCGTTGCACCACGCAACGTCAGGGTCCGAACCACCCAAACCAAACTCGACTGACTTAAACAACTGTCAATTACTCATCATTCACATGTGGTCACCTCCACATGGTTCATCAGAAGGTTTTCGAGGTGTTACCTTAATGCCGAACAATAACATCGGGGCACTACCTTTCGTTCCTTGGCCGGATTTGATGGATCAGGCACTAGCTCGGACTTCCCCCTTTTTCTCTCTTTTCCTCTTTTCTTTCCTTTCTTCAGTCGCCAGCTCCCTCCTTCACTTTTTCTTTCATCTTCTACTTTTCTTCCTCACGGCTGGCTCCTCCCTTTTCTCCATCTTCCCTCATGGCTGGCCCTCTCTTCTTCTCTTCTTCACTCAGACGACCTCCTCTCCTTTCTTCTCAGCTAGCTTGGCTTCTCCCTTCTCGACCTCTCTTCTTCTTCACGGCCAGTTGGCTTTTCCCCTCTCGCGGCTGGCCGGCGCCTTGCTCCTCATGGCTGCTCCCACCTCCTCCCCCTCCCCACCCTTCTTGATTGGAGGGAGGAGGACAACGCAGGCAGCTAGGGCGATGAGCAGCGTAGCAGTAGGGCAGCGACGGTGTCTAGGCGTGGCGGCGTGCGCTGGTGGCTGGCGTTGGCGATGTGGGCAGCAACAGCAAGGGTGGTGGTGCTGGCGGCTAGCGACGATGCACACGCGAATGGGGATGGCGATGTCAGTGTGAGCAGTAGCAAGGGGCATGAGGTGCAGCTCGAGGGAGTTCTTAACAAGGAAGGAAGGGATAAGGATGCCCCCTGGCATGCCTCCTTAATGGGGGGAGGGGGATTAGCTTAGCATGGGCTGGGCTGGGCCAAAGCTAGCCTGGCTCCTAGCGGGTATTACATTATATCCCCCTTAATAGAATTCAACCCCAAATTCTAATGCTCATCAATCCACAAGGAAAAGCAAAATGAACGAACTGACTAAAAAACAACTCTAACTCATACCCGTAGGAAACAACTCTGGGTACTTCTCGCGCATGCAAGACTCTAATTCCCAAGTCGCTTCTCGCTCTGACTGATGCGACCAAAGTACTTTAACTTACTTTAATGTTTTGTGCCTCAACACTTTCTCTGATTCCTCCAGAATCTGAACTGGACGGGATTCGAAGGTAAAGTCTTGCTTGATGATCAGCGATTGTATCGCAATCTTATGTTCCAGGTCCCTTACTTTCTCAACATAGACACGTGGAACATATTGTGCACTCTTCGCATGGACTTAGGAAGGTCCAAGTGATATACCACCTTTCCAATTCGTGCCAGAATCAAAAAAGGCCCGATGTACCTCAGGCTAAGCTTCCCTTTGGTACCAAATCACACGATGCCATTAGTAGGAGACACACTCAGAAGTACCTAACCACCCACTCCGAACTCTAAATCTCGCCTCCTAATATCTGCATAGCTCTTTTGCCTACTCTGGGCAGCTAGCAGATTCTATCTAACCTCCACCACTTGTTCCACTGTCCGCTAGACCCAATCTAGACCTAGAACTGCTTTCTCGCCTACGCATCCCAACACAGTGACGATCTACATTTCCACCCATACAAAACCTCGAATGGTGTTGCCTGAACATTAGAGTGGTAGCTGTTATCATAGGCAAACTCCACGAGTGCCAATTGATCCTCCCAGCTACCTTCCAAGATAGAACACATGATCTCAGTATGTTCCCTAGTGTTTGAATGGTGCGTTCAGACTGCCCATCCGTTTATGGGTAGAAAGCGGTACTAAATTGAAGTTTCGTGCTCATAGCACTTTGCAGACTCTCCCAAAACTTGAAGACAAACTTGACATCTCTGTCCAAAACTATCGTCTTAGGCACACCATGCAACTTGATTATCTCATGCACATAGATAGGTGCCAAATCACTTGCTAAGTTTATCGTACGAATAAGGGTGAAGTGTGCGGACTTGCTGAATCGACCCACCACTACCCAAATCGTATTCTTACCTCATTAGGTACGAGGTAAACTAACTACAAAATCCATGGTGATGTCATCCTATGGCCACTGAGGAACATCCAAGGCTACAATAGCCCCGTAGGACGCTTATCCTCAGCCTTCATTTGCTGGCAAACCCCGCAAGATGCCATATACCGAGTGACATACACTTTTCTTTTCCACCAGAAGCTCTTTTTCAAATCCTGATACATTTTGGTCTCACCAGGATGTACCGTGTATGGAGTACAATGAGCCACTCTCAATATATCATCCTTGACTTGAGCCTTTTGTAGCACACAGAGGCGGCCTTTAAACCACAATGCGCCCATCTCATCAAGGTTGAAATCCCCATTTTCCCTTCATCGAGGTGCTTCCTCACTTGTTGAAGCAGTCAATCATGCCTCTGCGCCTCTCTCACTCGCTTTGGGATCGCCGATTCTAGTAGCAGTTGTGTCTCAACCTATACTGCACCAGCATAAAATAGAAAATTCCCATTTGATCGAAATCAGCAATGAGACAATCTAAAGTAGAGGGTGTCATTTTGTGACTAAGGGTATCAGCAACCACATTCGCTTTGCCCGAGTGGTACTGGATAGTGAGATCATGATCCTTGATTAGTTACAACCATCTTCTTTGCCTTAAATTCAACTCCTTCTGAGTGAAAATGTATTGAGGCTCTTGTGATTAGTGAAAATATCACACGACTCTCCATACAAATAATACCTCTAAATCTTTAGAGCGAAAACCACTACGGCTAGCTCTAATCATGAGTAGGATAATTCTGCTTATGTTTCTTCAATTGTCGTGATGCATACACAATCACCTTGTTGTCTTGCATGAGCACGGATCCCAAACCTCCACCTGAACAAGCATTATCCATTTCAATTTATCACTAATGCAATACATACACATACGAGCAAACGACATCGCTCTTATGCACAAACCCGACATAGCCAATTCCTCTCTCACTGGACACCTTCTCGTTGTCCCTGTGCTCAAACGACCCAAGAATTTAGTGGTTTTGACTGAACGCATTTCCTGGTAACTTGACTGAACGCCAAACCTCTTTTCCTGCCACTCGGCCACTCGGTTTCTTCTACTCTCTTTATCTTCCGGCCACTCGGCCAGTTACATCTTTTCATCAGAACGCCAAGCCAGAGAGTAACAGAGCTAGTAGTGAAGAAGAGAGCTGTCTTGCATCAGGATGCCAAGACAGACAGTAACAGACTAACAGAGATCTAGTAGTGAAGAAGAGAGCTTTGAGTTATATTTTTGTTTCTTTTTTGAATTTTCCGTGTCCCCCACAGTTACTTTGCTGTACTCTGTACATTGTCGCTAAGGAAATGTTATTGCGGAATGGAGTACACAGATTAGGAATGAGAGACATCAGGAAAGATACTTCTACTTACCGTCGCTCTCAACGAGATGGTGAGAATTCTTTTTCCAAGACAAGTTATCCATGTGTAAACTTTTGACATTTCGGTGTACTTACAGCAAATTATTACAGCGCCACCCTTTTCAAGGATAATTGCATAATATTTTACAACTAAACTATTTTTAACTGGCATGTTTTCGTAGTGTGCTGGGATTTGTATGTGACCTGCAGGGCGATTCTCTGGCCGACCTTCATCTAGTTTGTGACCTTGTTTTGCCGAAGGGAAAATTCTGTTTCTCCAGTAAACTCATTGGAAATTTGTTTTTGCAACAATCAGGTTTTGATCCATTAAGGGCCTGCTTCCTGCTGGGCCACCCAGTAATAATAAGATATCAGTCGTTACATATACAGGGCCCAAAATACACAATAAGGCCTAAAATAAGCCCAACTCGACACAACCGGGAGTGCCTGCCTTGAAGTAATAGTGGCCCATCTCACTGTAGCAAATAAACTCAACACAATAACACATTGTGATTGTCAACTATGTGAAAAATAGAAAAAGTAGAGATTAACCTAATAACTACAATAACAAAGATTTGAGAGAAACAAAATATGGTTTAACACACATACACATACATAAAATCTGAACTACTGCGAGCTACACCTAATATAAAATGAATTCTGACTACAAGACAACAATAGAGTTCACTTTTAACATGAAAATGGGTGTGCATTACAAAAAAGGCAGCATCAGAAATGCCCTTCTATGTGAAGAATAAGCATATTACAAAAGGTAGAATACAATACAACTGTTGTTGCTACGCGAAATGCCTTCCTTTTGACTGCAATATAAGTGTAAAGAACTTGCATCAAAACATAAATTAATAGTACATTACAGAAGAAAGAAACTAACAAAACAAAAACTTTCCACTATGCACATCCAAACATAACTAAATACTGAATTAACTCCTTACTACTAACCTATACAATGCTTCTACTGACATAGATCTAAATTAGCACTTTCAATTGTTCGAGTTGCCACTTTTTATTGAAAATTTAAGATAAATTAAATTTGAACATTAGTTGTGAACTGAAATTTCTATAATGATGTAACTATCTTCATGTGGTGGCATTACTTAGACTGGCCTCATAAACAAATACTGTTCTAAGCGAGAGAACTTACATGGACCCCTACAAAAGATAAGAGACAAAAAATTATTCTAATCTAGACAAAATATCATAACCTATCGATGATAGAGACAAAAATATTCTAAGCTAAACAAAATTATTCGCTTGGTGAACCCTTACAAAATACAGTCAAAATAAAAATTTAAAAACAAAAACAAGATATAGAAAATTATGCTGATATGCACATTTACTGTATGTATGCAGGTTTTCCAATGACATGAAATATACGTAGAGCTGTAATAACTAGGAAAACTGCATTCAACGAGATGGAGGTAAACATTACTACTATCATGCATTGCAGGGATATTACAAATATGCTAAGTGCCATATAGAAATTTTATATTACAGATAGATTACTAAGAATGACATGTAAAGAGACACCACAAAAATTGCACAATTTCATTGTAACTTTTTACGTAGGAGCATGGTGTGTGCTTACTAATCTTTTAAGAAGTAACATTAATACCCAGGGACTGCAAGTCTACAAGAAAATATAGAGGTAAGAATACTTGATGGTAGTAAACATATTAAATATGTCAACAATGGAATGTTTGTACTAAAATTGCACATTACCTTACATTGCAATTTTAATTAAAATGGTATGCAAGATGTAATTTGGCAAGTATATTCATATAGGTTATTTCCATAGGTGTTTTCCTTTTGGTAACCTTGGTGGATCCCAGTAGAAACAGAAAAAAAATGTAGGTTGGCAAAAAAAAATCTAATTTTGGTGAACCCCTACTAAAACCCAAACATAACCTAATACGATAAGATTAATACTGAAAATTAAAATAAAATACTAAATAAACAGAAATAAAAGACAACTCAATGTTGTAACATTTATACAAAATATTTTCAGCTTTTGAGCTGCATGTATTTCCATGGTTTTTCGATTGTTTGTATTATTTACTAGTTAATTAGAAATTATTTAATATATCTTACATAATAATATAAGATAAATTAAGATAAGTTTATAGACTTGTGCACCCCAGCAAAACCTAATAAGACAAGTTTAATTTTGAAATTTTAAATTACAATCCAAAACAACAGATATTGCATAAAGCTCAATCATGGAATATATATACAAATTGCGTGCAAGTTTTCAACTAGAAGGTAAAACAACAAACTATAATTCTCTTTGGCCATAGTTGACAATAAATCAGATATAAGTCTGAAATTTCTGAATAAGAAATTTCTACTTACCAAGAAAAAGGTCATTTTCTATAAATACATTAGATTAACGATTACCCTTCAATTCTGTTAAAACTAAATAATAATACCCTCAATATTAAGCTAATTTACATGACTTCAAAAAATTAAAATAAAGCTATAGAATAGTCTCTACTAAATCTGAGACATTCTCTTTTTTATAAGCAGCTGGTCCCGAAGGCCCTAAACTCTGGATTTTATTTATTGAAAGTGAAGTACATCTGTCCCACACTATTAAAGAAAGGGCCCTCATAAAAAGAATAAAATGCATATAATCTTTTGAAGTACAACAAGGTTTTGAGCCAAGAGATGGAGATGAAACTTAAGCAGATTTCTCAGATTTCTGCAATCAGTTTCTTCACAATACAAAGTCAAAATATAGATATATCTAACTTTGTCATTAATTGAGATATATGTTTATTAAAACTGCTACTAATGTGACACATATTTAGAAAGAATTTAGATGAATCTCCGTTAAAGGCTACTACTAACTCTGAGAAGCACTAGCAATAAATTTTTATAATTTTTCATCACAGAACTTGTCTACTTACTCAAAATTTTCTATGCCTAGGAGAGCATAACAGCACCACAAAGACTTAGAGGTAGATCGTTATGAGAATCTCAGAATTAGTTCTAAGGTACAAAAATCAGGCATAGGCTTGGAGAATCAAGATGGAGATAGAAATAAAAAAATGTTTCTAGGCTAGGCAAATAATATGGTGACCTCGGTGAACCCATAAATAAACCCATACAAAACCTAATAAGATAAGTTCCATACTGAGTCCATATAAATAGAAATTGCTAACATGTCAACACCATAATATTTATAGTAAACCCTGCAAATTTTGAGCTTGAAGTGTTTTCTATATCTTTTGAGCTTGAACCTAATAAGATAAGTTCCATACAACGTAATATGTTACACCAATGGCAACAACACCAATAAGTCCGAACTTCGGCCATGCACCCTAGGGCCAGGTTTTTCATCAAAAACACACTATGGAAAGCCCGCTGAATTTCTAGTAATCAATACTTCATAGGCTATGAAGCATCAGTAGCCTAAGTTCGTAGGTCATTCCGTAAGCACAACAAATGGATACTAGGTGTTGTTCGACTTCGAGTCTCCGACCCATGCAGTGTTGTAGATAACACGCTAAGTATCACGCCTGGCAAGTACAAAGCTACTAATACAATTGGTCCGATTAACAGTTGAGTACACTTAAGAATTCCATTCATAGTCACTAAACTTTCTCTTTGACAAGATTACTTCCACATTGAAATCCCCTTGTTCAGTGCTAGGCATCCATCAACCAAAAAACAATAAAGAGGACAACTGAGGACAACATAAAAGGAGCAAATGCAATAACACGATATGACCTAAACCCATAGAACCAACTGACACGTTCATATAGATCCAATTGACACTATAACTTAGTCTCAAAAGAAAAGAAAAGTAGAGTACTTTTCCTACAATATAAATTCTATGTATCTGCCAGCATCACCAATGCCATGACAAATTGATATTGACTAAAAAGTTCAATGCAAATAACAACGTACAGACATGCAAAAAGATCAACAAAGTGTCAAAGACTAATAATTGTCCACTCTTATGCAAATGTCCATCCTCTTTAGCTGAAACAAACCCACACATAACCAAGAACTGAAGTAGTAAATGAGCCCTTACCACTGAATTCGAATTTGACTATTTGAGGTTACTTCTGTCAATTGATGAATTCAACAGCATAAAACATCTGCAGAGCTCATCTGGAATCTTCTCTTGAGTCAATCTCTTCAACTAGACAAATCAAAGCTCATGCGTAAAATTCGAGATTTGCACAAACGAGATGAACACAAAACCCTCAATTGCCTTGACCTCAATTTGGGTTGGGAATATTATATATAGGGCCTGTTCTTTTTGGCTAGTGTATGACTTTTGGATGTAGCTTATGACTTTTGGGCTATTCGTGCTACAGATTACAGAGTAACAGAAACTTATGTCCGGTTTTTGTCAATATAAATGAAGTCGGTACAGTATGCACTGTAATTAACTAGTAAACTCTCTCTTAAAAATGCACTCTGTTTAAAAGCTAGTTACTATAAAAAAGCCAAAAGCAAAAGCTAAAAAAAAAAGATCAGGACCATAGCTCGCTAAGTATACAGAGCTACATGCTCATGCACATACTCGAACTGTGGGCGATTTGGGTGATTTTCTAGTAATTGCTTTCGCAGGATAGCATGTAGCGTGGGTTTATCACCGTTGTTGAACTTGACCCGGACCTCCTTGAGCAGCGGCAGGAACGTCACACCGACGACACCGTCCTCGCCATCGCTCAACATGCGACATCGTTTGAGCCACAGCCACTGTAGACTCGGCATGGATTCTTTCTCGATGACCAGCGACACCAAGTCTTCGAGGCGGTCGATGCTGATGAGCTTCAGCTTCGCGAAGTTGCCTGGGCGCAGGTGCAGCCGCTGCCCCACATAGGACTTCCTCCAGAGATGCAAACCTGTTAGGCTAGGGAGATCCCCAAGAACCTCGACCGCGTCCTGCTCCAACTCCGTGCCGAGCAGCTTGATCTTGGTGACGCCTTGGAGTTGGAGTGACTGGACCCAATGGGGCAGCTTGCCGAGGAACCCACACAGCCGGAGGGTGATGAGATGCTGCGGCGGCGACGATATCGATTCCAGGCAACGGAGTGAGCCATGATTGCCGGTGCCAGCGCCCCTAGCACGCACCTCGAGGTCTTTAAGACCGACGAGCTCATGAAGTGTGTCTCGGAGTTCGGCACCATCTTTGTCGGTGAGTTCCGTGATTTCCAGATAGCTGAGCTCGACCAGCTTGCTTATATCCCTGAGCGTGCGGTGGCCATCTTTCCCGACGGCCACCCGACCCATACCGTGCATGCTCCTCAGCTTTCCGAAGCCGTCGGGGAGCCTGACGCCGCTGCGGGACTTATGGTTGTCGTCGTGGCGCATGGAGTGGCCAACAGTGAAGTGCTGTAGTTTCTCCAGCTTGGTGAGGCCTTGCGGCACGGTGGTGACCTTGGTGCCTCGGATGTCTATGGATTGCAGGAACTTGAGCCTCCCGAGCGACTCGGGGAGCCTAGTGATGCAGGTTCTTCTTAGGCCCAGGTACTTGAGATGGCGAAGCTCACCGATGTCCGCGATATGGGCATCCGTCGCGTTCGGGCAGTCCTCCAGATCGAGCACTCTGAGCATCTTCATCTTGGAGGGGATGATGAGGCGCGGCGGACACTCTCCATCGACCGTCAGTGACCGAACGTGCGACATGTTGTTAATGCTCTCCAGGACGTCGATCCCAGCTTGCCAGCGGCAGTCAACAACGCCGCTGACGACCAAGTGCCGGACCTTCTCCCTTGGGCGCTGCATCGACGGCAGCTGGCGGTTGTTGAGAACGAAGAGCTGGTTCTCCTCGGCGGACTTGGCAAGGATGATCTCACGCATCATGTCATGGACCTGGGCGGTGTTGATCCGATCGTCAAGGTTGACCCAGGTGGTCGCTGGTTGGATCATGCACCTGCTGATAAGCTGATTGAAGTAGCCCTCCCCAACGTCCAAGAGATGCATGTCCGGCCTCTCGGGCACCAGCCCCTCGGCTATCCATCGCCATAACACGCGAGTCTGGCGAAGTTCGCGGTACTTGGGTAAGACGCTGAGGTACAAGAAGCAAGACTTGAGGTGGTACGGCAGCGCGTCGTAGCTGGACGTGAGGACGTCTTTTATTGACCCCAAACCCGGGTTGTTCTTCAGCTCCGAGCCGAGGTGGTCGTGCAGCTTCTTCCACTCCACCGGCTTCTTCATCTTTGTGGCCAACAGCTTGCCAACGGCGGCGACCGCCAGCGGCAGCCCGCAACATCTCTGGAGGATGGAGTTGGCCATCTCCGTCAGCTCCCCCATCAACGGCCCGTCGTTTATCTGCGCCTTCTTGCAGAGAAGTTGAAGTGACTCCGCGTCTGTGAGAGAGCTGAGCTCGTACACATGGTCGGATGGTGAGGAGCACAACTCGGCGACACCCATGTCCCTCGTCGTCGCGATGATCCAGCTCCCTCTCTTTCCGTCGGGCAGCACCTTCCTGATTTGCTCCCATTCCGCAATGGTCGACACGTCGTCGACGACGATGGCGTACCTCTTGTCCCCCAGCTGGTGCACCACTGCCTCGGTGAGGGCCGTGAGGCTTGCGCTGCTGTGCCGCACGATGTCTAGCTGTCTCGCGAGGCTCCGAATGAATTCGGCCATGCCCAAGGGGTGCGGCACGGTGACCCAGGCTCGGAGTTGGAACGCCCGCGCGAGCTCCGGGCTCCTCAACACCTCCCGCGCGAGCACTGTCTTGCCCACGCCGCCCATGCCACACACGGAGAGCACCTGGAGCGGTGCGCCACTCTTTGATCCCACCAGGCGGCCGACCAGATCGTCTCGAACTCGGTCACGCCCGACGAGCTGTGACTCCTCGGTGGCGACGTCGGCAGCGAAATCCCGGGAGATGATCTCCATGTCCTCGATAGCAACCGGGTTGGGTGCAGGGCCCGGCTGGACGACGATGCTGTAACGGAGGTTCCTTTTGCTAACCTCGTCGACCCTGCCTTTCACCAGCCTTATCCGGACGGCGATTTGGTGCTGTGCTCTCAATTGCGTGGCAGCCGGGAGTGCGCACGCCCTGAGCCACGCGCCGAACGACGGCAGGCTGCACCCCGTGCCGAGGTCGAGGGCGAGGTACTCTTGGAGGCAGTCCTCGACGTCGTACGCCAGGTCACGGACCTGCTTCACCCATATCTTGACAACCTCGTTGCGGGCGCGGTCGCCGGCGCCAGCCGCCCGCAGGAAGGCCTGCATCATCTCCAGCTCGTTGGTGATGAAGGACACCTCCTCGTGGACGCCGAGCAGGAGCATGGCCTCGTCGGCGAGAGCGTTCTTGGCCACGGGCAGCACCGTGTCGAGGGTGAGCTTGGCCAAGCTCAGCGCGGTTGCCTCCATAGCTAAGCGAGCTTCCTAGGACTGCGTAACTGTGTATTCCCTAGTGTATGTTTGCTCGTGGAGATCGACCTAAGATCTTGGTTATGTTACGGGAGGAACGGAAGCTTTCAATATTTATAGGCGACCCGGCTTATTCACTGCTGCTCATTCGTCACAAGTCACGAGTCAAGCAAGCATCGAATTGTATTCCTTCCTTGGAGTGTACTTAAGGCATACTCATCGTGGAAGGTTTATACCTGATCAGACAACCAGATTCCTAGCTCTACTCATATGTGACATGATGTACTGGAAAGTTTTGCTTTCCGACTGTGCAGTGCGTGAAAGAAAAATGTGGCAGGTAGCATCTTTGCAGCACAAAGGTCCAGACACCAAGGTAGCAAATGTAAGCACGAGTTGCCTCTATAGCTAAGCACGCTTACTAGTACTACTTAAGTGTGTATCAGTATATATTTGCTCGTGGACGTACATCGACCTAACATCTTGGTTATGTTACAGGAGAAACGGATGTTGGGGTACGGGTATCCTACACTAACTTGCAGATTAAAATTTTTTATCACGTAAATTAAAAACTATACGAGTAAAAGATCATAGATCATTATCACTAGACACGTAGTGCAGCGATTCTTGTCCACGATTCTTGTCTTTATATAGTCCCATGTTCTACTACAAAAGAAGAACGAATTTTTAGATTAGTATAGAAATCTCCTAGTCTCACCTCTCCTATTACCAAAAGTGTTTCTCTTTGATATGAATGACAATATTACAATATATATACATCTTATGGTTGCTGTTGTATTAATTGGTTTATACAAAACAATAAGAATGACACAATAATTGATTCATACATATACTATACATATGTGTTGTTCTTTTTATTTACTATACCTTCAGATGTTCATGATGTGCTAAACAAGAGAAGCGTTGACGACAAATATATATACCATGTATACACGTTGTATTCTTTGTTTAGTGCAATTTCAGGCTATCAAAAGCCGAGGACGGCTTTTCTTGAAGAAGAGGAGAATGATGTGGATACAGACATGATTAGTGATTCTCAGTTAAATATATTATTTAACTGGAAGGAATTATTGAGCCGCATTAAATATTATCAGGTGAACTCTAATTTAATTGGGTCTTTAATTATTATGTTTAGAGATACAGAGTTACTACTATTTTATTTAATTATATACAGGCCCATACTCGATCTGTACAAGCCAAAAGTGAAGATACGTTTAGAAGGTCTCATCGACACTAGTGCATTACCCATCACTTCGAGTATACAAGATGATGAGGACATCACGACTGGACCGATTACACGAGCACGAGCTAAAAAGATTAATCAACAGGTGAACTCGCTCTTAATTAAATTTGGCTTTAATTTACATGAGAACTGGCTACTACCTAATGCTAGTATTTTAATTATTCTCAGGTTTGTACGGAAGACAATTAACAAAGAGAACGGTGCAGAGGAAGGCAGCAGACAGTATTAAAGTTTTTATTGGAAAACAAACAAAGAAATATCAAGAAAAAAAAGAAGAAAACCACGCAAGAATACGCACGTGACAGAACTAGTCACTATTCCAAACATCAAAATTGTGCACATCTTGTGAAGGCATACTTCTAGTCATGGACTGCATGCATGCTCACGTGAGATACTATTCCAAATGCAAGATTTGTGTACAAGCCTTGAAGCCAACTTCTAGTCAAGGGAACTATTCCAAAACCCAAATTTGTGCACAACCGTGAAGACTTCTTAGTCAATTGAGTTATCTAGTCGTCGGTCATGTATTTCTTAATTTTTTGTTTCGAGTCCGAACAGGATTAGATATGTAAACCAAGTACGACTTGTTTTCTCGGTTCGGCCGGTGGAGTCGGCTGGGGGGTCCCGTCCGTATTTATTTTTGGCAGTGGCCGAACAATGAAAGGTTAGAGCACAACAGATTAAGAAATAGATCTATTATTTTCAGAGAGAGTCATGCGCTTATTCCTCCTAAAGTTTGGCATAAGAATATAACCTAGAGGGGAATCGGACGTTCTTCCCCGTCGTTCTTGTGATTCCTTGTGATTGGCCGGAGCGACGACGCGTCTACTTGGTGGTCGGGTAGATGGGATCACGAGCGTGTGGTTGGGCGAATTCTTTTGTCGCAGGTTGCTGTTCTAACAGTGGTTGACGCCATCGATTCGTCAGATTGCACGGATCCAAATTATCTCCATCGATCCTACGCCGTGAAGATCGGGCAATTCCCCCCGCATCACTCTTAGTAGTGTATGAGCCACCTTTCTGAACAAGTTATGATATTTTGCTGTACAAATTAAACAGCAATATTGAAGGTGCGGTCGGGGTATGGCTCTGGTGCGACCACACTGGCAATGACGGGGCTAGGTGGCAATTGCACGGGGCAACGAGTGGACGGCGTCACTATGTCCTTCGGCAAAAGTAGAGGAAGTAGCTGGGCTGCTTGGGCTGGGGAGGAAAGAAGGAAAAGAGGAGGGACTGGGTCGGGCTGGACAAGAAAATAAGGGAAAAAGAAATTGGCCGACCCAACATGGGTTTTGGAATTTCCCTTTTTCTTTTGTTATTTTTCTCTTCCATTATTTAATTTGAATTCAATTTGGACCATTCTATTTTTATTTTGCTTTCTATTTTTCTTTTATGATTTTAAATTCGATCAAAACTCAATGGTTCAATTCAAATTTTCATTTAATTTGTTTTCCAATTACATGGCTCTTAGTCATAGGTTTTGATTTTACTTTTATTTATTTATTTGGTCAATCACAAAATCCAATCAAAATTCTTGAACGAAATCCAAAAAATTCAACTAACACTGAAACACATAAAAGGTTTTTAAAATTTAGACATTTTCACACAATTGAATTTGCATTACGAAAATCAAGACGTTACAGTTTGGGGCTTAAAGCCAAATTCCTTTCAAATAGGCTAGCTTTAAAGCAGCTTATTGAGAAAACCGAGTCCAGCGTATAATTAAAATCCAAAAACTGGTTAAGAGGTGCTTTCATGACTGTTTCGGATGGAAGAAGAGAGGACCCAGGCTCCGCTAAGCCTGAGGAAGAATAATAATATGCTTTTCTTTCTTTCACACAAGATGCCAATAAGAAGAAAAGTTTGCTCTGGGGTCCCACAGCTGACAACACACAAGTTGACTGACCGGACGAATACGCGTTTGAGCCAAGCAGTGGGATCAAGACTCGACTAACCACGCTTTCAAAAAGAAGAAAGAGACTCGACTTACCAGGCGATAAGCTAGGAACAGAACGCAAAAAACGAAGCAAGTAAAAGCCAGCATGAAAGCTCAAAGGCGAATTGAAGCTTGTACCAGACGCCGATGCTAGTAGTGTTCCGAGTATTCTACCTCTCGTCGAGACGGCCACACTTGCGTGATATTTAACTAATCAAGTGTATACCAGTATGTATAAACTGGGAACTGCGAAGAACAAAGGTCGCATGACTGCTGTTTGTTTAGTATGGGCATCACTGCTGATTGATCAATAGCGCATCTTCCTGCCGAAGGAGTCGCTGCTAATCTGACTCAGCTGCATGCATGATGGTGACTCCCACCACAAGTAATTCAGAAATGGTGTATACACACCAGCCTTGTTTGGGTCAGGACATTTAACGAATAGCTTGCGGGCAAAATGAACACGCATCAGGAAACCAATACTAACCTATGCTCTTTACTCAATGGTGAGAGAGTCAATGGCAAGAAGAGAATGAGAATGTTGCTTTGTGACAAAGATGAAACTGTCCCTTTCCCTAAGTAGAGTGGTGGCGGTCATCGCGAAGCTTGGCAGGTTGGCAACATTGCTTCGGGAGGCACGACCGGTGGCAACGACTGACAGCGGCGAGTCCACCGATTGTAGCTCCTACAGACCGAGAAGTTGGCTTCAAGATTATAGTACAAAATAGGCTCCACCTTTTGTTGACTCCGGCTCCATAAAATCCTAAAGCCTTGCTGTTTGGCCGGCCGGCTCTGGCTTCTCTCCCGAAGCCCAAGCTTGGCCAAGCAGGCCAATACTATTATTCTCGACACAACATGGCAAGACTAAGGGAACGGGGCAACACCCAACTAAAATGCGGAATTAAACATTGTATCATTTGATATTTTTGGGAATTTAGTTCAAACAACTCACAAAAATTTCAAAAAGTTATCGCCTAGCGAACAAGGTGAGCAGGCATGAAACAAATGACAATAAGAAACAACAAAAAGGGGAGAAGAAAAGAACAGCAGACAGTAATCTAACACTATACAAACCCATGCAGCATTACTTGCAGTAAAAAAGAAGCGGTACTTCTGGGAGCCAAGCTGCTCGAGCGGGTGGCAACTGAAGCTTTCAACGCAAGGAGTGGCTGAGACCGACAATAGAAAGAATCGCTGGCTGAAGGAGATGGTTTCGGCTAGAAATCGATGTTTCTCACTACGCCTTGTGAGTCTGCTATTGTAATAAGCAGATTGCTTAGCCCCTATCCTGAAATATCGTGGACGTACTATATATCCTTGTATAGCTAAGGCAGATAGTGGAGACTGAGAAACTCTGTTTTTTTTTCTATGCTTTTGTCGTCGGTAGCAAACTTAGTATAATTTCTAATAGGAGAAACATAAATGCTATACAACATTCGACTTTTTTTTGGAAATTAGTTTAATTTCATACTGTTCAATTTGTGTCAAGATTCGTGCTCCTGCCCACATCCATATCCGGCGAGGCTCCCCGTCATGTTGTTCTCCGGTTGTCACTGTCACCGGCATCTTCAACGGAGGCGCCAAGTTAGGGCTTAGGTTCACTGATTAGGGTTGGGGTTCATCAGTGGCCACTAGGCTTAGAGGGATGACGGGGTGGTGGCAGACCGGCGGTGGGCGGCGGCAATGGCAATGTGTCGAGACTGCGGTAGTGCCTTCGGACTCTGGTGAGGAGGAGGGTGGTGGGCAGGGTTGGTGGGGGGTAGAGACATCAGATTCAGTGACAGATGGTGGGGAGAAGAGGGGGAGCGGTGGCAAATCCGGCCGTGACGAGCCGCTGGAGATCAGGAAGAAGGGCAAGCCGATGGCGGGGCGGTGGCGGAGGGCGGTAGTCAAGGCGGGGGCGGCGCTGGCACCGAGGGCGGCGCAAACAGCCACAGAGGGAGGTGGTTGCCAGTGGGTCTTGCCAACGCCGGTGGCGATGTTGGCGAGGAACGGGTGGCAGCACATGGAGTGGATGGGGAGTTAGGGTTAGGGTATTTTAGATGATTCGAGATGAATCTGGGCATGGATCTCCATTCAATGGTTCTAAAATCTGACTAATTTTACCTTAAAAATAGCTAAATTTTCTATAGACAAATCCTAAAAGAAATCAGAAAGGTTTCCCCTTCTGTTATTAATAAAAAAGTTGTTGATGGCGGCGTGACGGGTCAAGGCAAAGACACAGCAAGCAGACGCCAGGCGGTGGCGCTTGAGCAAGTGCGAGGGTAACTTACATGTCTTCAATTTTGAATTGTGAATTAATACTGAACTGGAGGTTAACCTGTACCTTCTACATGGCATTACGAATTGTTTGGTCGGCGATGAACGCTTCTACTCAACACCTTAAGATACCGTAATGATATCATTACTGGAGTTGATGAGGCAAATGCAAGTTCTTCAAGCTGAAGCCAGTCATATATGCAATCTTCAGGCAAACCGCAAACACTTGTTTTTATCAATGGGTAATGATCTTTGTTGCTGCTGTTTAGATGGGTAACCAATGCTGAAGTCACCTCAGTCTTCGCCTCTTTCAAAAATTTCAATACTGATCAAGCTTTATTGGACTTTTTAGACTATTGCAAAGCTTTAGGATGTGGAAGCTAGGAAATATTGTTTGTGTCCCCTCTTTGTTGACAATTAATCAAGGAAGTAACTAAACTTGAGGAATGGATCAGTCTTGACCAGCTAAACATCATTCAAAGAACAAGTCGAACTAGACAAAACATTCAGCTTGTTTGGATGGACTTATGTGCTTTCTGGGATGACGAATTGAAAGGATTCTTGAACTGAATCGTAATATGTTTTTTGACAACGCATAGAAACATTTTTTTCACTACACCTAACATGTAGTCAATGACTTAATGTGTACCGGCCAGGCGTCAGATTGTAATAACTTCTCCATTAAGCATGCAGCACATTCAAATTCTAGATTACCATGCTCCAGCGAAACATAAGTGAGTACTTGCTGTAATTAACATCACACCTACTAGCTTGTTTGGCTTCTTCTCCTCTGCCTATATATAGGATCATTTGTCATATACATAAACCATCTCTCCATTTGGACTCCTGGAGATATAGGGAGAGTAGAAAGATGATTTTTTTTGAGTGAGCTGATACTATGCACAGCATAACTTCATTTACATTGCCTTCTTTTTTTTTTTTGCCTTTTCGTTCCCCTTTGCACACTTCACTTGAAAGAAACAGCCTACTAATATTATAACGGTGATCAATATTACAAATTTACTATGGAAATGAGCGGCATCAGGAAAACAAGACTTTGTATGACAGAGCTGGCCCGTTTTCTTTCTGTTGTCAAGGTCTGACTATGTACTATAATTTGTGGTTCCAGATGGGCTGCTTCTTGTAAGGGAGATCCTGGTTCCGAAAGTTGATACGCCAACGCTCCCACAGTTGAATGAGAATTTTTCTTGTTAGTTTTGCATGGTGAGAGAAACAAAGAATCAATCATCGTAGGGTTCGTCTGGACTACAGTTTGGGGCTGAGCGGCGTCGGGAAATGATATCATTAGGGGTGAATAGTTTGCATACGACATATATGTAAACTCGGTCGATTCGTATCTTGGATGTCCTTGTATTTACAATTGGAGGTTAACAAACCTTCCACAGGGCATTGTGACCGGCTTGGAACCCTGCTTCAGTTTCAGCTATAAATCGGCACCAACGCTCATGGGACGCCCCATGAATTGAAGGGCAGGTGGAAAGTTCTGATGCCTTGTTAGCTGAACCATCCGATTTGCAGCAAACAAGCATATTTTGGTTGGCGATGGACACTTCGATTCTACTCAAGCACTAGTATGACATACTAAGGAGTAAGGCCATCGCTGGAGTTGACGTGGCAAATGTAGCTCTGAGGAAGCTGAAGCCAATCATGTAGGCAATTTTTTCGTGAGTGTACTCGTTTTATCAACATGAGTGATACATAGTCTCTGTTGTTTTTAAATGCGAATTATCAAGAAATTAATGATGAAGGCATGACCTCAGCATTTGCTTATTTTCCAAAACACGTACACCTGTTCAGTCTTGCATGGTGCTCATCAACATGGTTGGGTTAACTACTAGCTATTAAAGTTTCTTTTTTTTTTTTACTTTCAGTCTAAATGTAATGTTATTTGTTTGACAATGCCTGGAGGAAGTAGCAAAACTGCAAAAAAGAGAGAGAAAGAGATAGAGAAATTGATCGGTCTAACCATCCCCAGGAGAACAAGTCGAACAACACGAGCATTCAGCTCAGACAGAACTGTTTGATTGCATTTGCTGGGAAACGACTGGAAAGGATTCTTGAACTAGGTCATAATATGCCGCATGACAACACGTGCAACATTTTTTTCCTCACTGCGCCTAAGAATGCAGCCAATGACTCAGTATACGGCAGCCAAGCATCAGTTTGTGCCAACTTCTCTGTTTAGCATGTAGCCTCTCACATTTTGACACTCAAATTCTACAGTACCATGCTCCAGAAAGCACAAGTGCTGTGCTGTAATTAACCGTAACGATCGTCTCGTCGTTCTGCCGTAGTCGTCACTACTAATTTGAGTCCATGCATGCATACCAATCGATCGTCACGTATAGTGAGACCATCGCTGGAGTTGACAAAACATGTGCAAGTTCATGCTTTCGGAAGCAGAAGATGGGATGGTTTAAAAAAAAAACCAACGATGGCTGCTGCCAATCTGTAAGTCCAGCTATGTTTTGTATCTCTGGAAAATGTACTGTTGAGTTTATTTCAATTTTGATTCTCACTTCAATGTGCCAGCTGAACGGCAAGTTACTAATAACTCACTTGGCTAATTAGACAAGACAAACTGGTGTGGTGTTACAATTGGTATACGTGTAACTGCTAGCTCTCAGTTTGCACCTAATGCGCATATGCATATGGTTTAATCTCAATTAGTGAAAATCACGAACTACATCTCAGTAGTTAAGTGCCCATCTTCTAGCATGAAGTAAAGTGCAAACTTCACATTACAGAATTGATCTCGGCATGAATTACATCAAACTTCTTGGCATTTTCCCATCAGAAAAGTTAGAGGAGCTCTCCTATTCTAGAGTATCATGCTCCAGCAAAATGTTCCAAAAAAAACATGCTCTACCAGCCTGCTGGATTCTTCTCCTCCGTGTTACACGCGACGGCGGCGGAACGACGAAGTAAATAAGATCAATCGCAGAGAGACATGAGATTTAACATGGAAAACCCTCCCAATGCGAGAGGGAAAAAAACCACGGGCACCAGCCAGCAAATAATCTTCACTATATCGGGGTGAGGTTACAACGCCGGGGATTACAACTCTTCTATCTCATATCCCAAACGGCGGCTTACAGGAGATATATATAACAGGGAAACCCTAATTCGACTAGGATCCACACCGCGGGGCTTCCCGCACTCCCCTGTGCATCCTCGGGTGCACGGGCCTTGCACAATGGGCCACTTCAGGGCTCCGCTCCGGCCCTAAGCCTCCGGCGACGGGCTTCCGCTACGCTCCGTCCAGAAGCTGGCCTAATGATGTATAGAATTTGGATCACAAATCAACAAACTCCACCTTGAGACAAATTCCTTCCTGTAGCATAAATCAATCCTTCACCCTGAACACAACAAAGAAAGAAATACTTTCGGCGCCACACACCTCTTGGGCTAAGTCAGATACCAACTAAGCTTGAGCAAAGCTCAAACTTAGCAACAGAACTGGCTTTGTCAACATATCGCCAGGATTTTCATGAGTGCTAATCTTGCATACCTTTAGCTTACCCTTTGCAACAATATCTCGACATAATTATATTTAATCTCAATGTGCTTTGTCCTCTCATGAAACATCTGATCTTTAGTGAGATAAATTGCACTCGGCTGTCACAAAACAGATTAATGCAAGAATCAACTCCAGAAGCTCAACAAACAAACCTTTCACCAAAATCGACTCTTTACTTGCTTCACAAATAGCCATATATTCTGCTTGGTGGTGGACGGTGCAACAACATCCCGCAAATGTGCCTTCCACTCACAAAGACAACCTCCAATGGTAAATACATAACCTGTGAGCGACCTACGCTTATCCAAATCACCAAAGATAATCTGAATCAACATAGCCAACAAGTTCCTTTTCAGTCCCGCCAAACTTCAAACAAGCATCCGATGTGCCTTGCATGTACCGAAAATCCATTGAACGGCCTTCCAATGCTCTTTACCAGATTAGCCATATATCTACCGACCACACTCATAGCATAAGATAAATCCGACGAGAGCAAACCATGGCATACATCAAAGACCCAACAAAGACTAGCATACGGAACTCGGACATGTACTCAACCTCCTCATCGGTGCTAGGACATTGTGAAGCTGACAATTTAAAGTGAGGTGCAATGGGAGTACTAACAGGCTTTGAATCATGCATGTTGAAACGATGAAGCACTTTCTGAATATAATTTTGCTGACTAAGAAATAATAAACCAGAAGCACGGTCTCTAGTAATTTCCATACCTAGAATTTTCTTAGCAGCACCAAGATCCTTCATCTCAAATTCACTGCTCAACTGAGCCTTCAATGTAGTGATTTCTTTCTTGCTCTTGGCAGCAATCAGCATGTCATCAACATATAACAGCAAGTATATAGGTGATCCATCAACAAATTTAATGTAGACACAGCTATCATAATCAGATCTTTTAAAGTTATTTGATAACATAAATGAATCAAACTTCTTATACCACTGGCGAGGAGACTGTTTCAAACCATATAAGGACTTCTTCAATTTGCAAACATGATCCTCCTTACTAGGCACTATGAACCCTTCTGGCTGGTCCATGTATATCTCCTCCTCAAGATCTCCATGCAAGAATGCTGTCTTTACATCTAGCTGCTCAAGCTCAAGATCACGCATAGCAACAATACTAAAGAATGTACGGATTGAGCTATGCTTAACAACTGGGGAGAGCACATCATTGTAATCAACACCCGGAATCTGACTGAAACCTTTAGCTACTAACCTTGCCTTAAATCTTGGAGGCTCACTAGGAGATAGACCCTCCTTCCTCTTGAAGATCCATTTGCAACGCACGGTCTTCTTATTTTTAGGCAAACGCACCACGTCCCATGTGCCATTTTTCTCCAGGGACTGCATCTCTTCTTGCATACCTGAGATCCACTTCTCATGATCTCCAGAAGTAATGGCTTCAGTGTACGTAGCCGGCTCATGAGTATTCTCCACCTGTTCAGCACAACTAAGAGCATAATGAATCAAATTACACTCTTCAATTAATCGGGATCGAGGACCACAACTCCTCTTTTCTCTCGCGGTGCAATAGGTCGATCGTCTTGCTGCAAAACAGAGATAAGTGCTGAACAGTATCAATAGTATCATCAATAAATTCATCTCCTCGATCATCCACGTGCTCCACCGCACGCTCATATTTTGCTCCTCATCATCGCCTGTGCTGTACAATATCTAAGGGTAAATCGTCATTAAACATCACGATTCATTAAAAACAACACTTCTGCTCATGAAAGTCTTTCTTGTTTCAGGATTCCATAGCTTATATCCTTTTACTCCAGAACCATAACCAAGAAACAGACACTTAATAGCTCTAGGCTCCAATTTTCCATTATCAACATGAGCATAAGTAGTGCAACCAAAAACTCTCAGCTGTGAGTAATCAGCAGATGTACCAGACCATACCTCAATGGGAGTTTTCTTGTTGAGTGGAATAGAAGGCGACCTGTTGATCAAATAGCATGCGGTGTTGGCGGCCTCTGCCCAAAAACGCTTGGTCATCTTTGCGTTGGACAGCATGCAACGAGCCTTCGATATGATGGTTCTGTTCATGCGCTCAGCCACACCATTCTGCTGCGGAGTGTATGGGATGGTGTGATGCCTCACAATGCCTTCCTTCCTGCAATAATAATTAAACTCATGCGAGCAAAATTCACCACCATTATCGATGACGGCGCTTTACCTTCTTCTCGGTTGCCTTTCTATCATTACTTTCCAATCTCTAAAAGCAGCAAATGTATCATCTTTACCTTTCAGAAAATAAGGCCACACTTTTCTAGAGTAATCATCAATGATAGTAAGCATGTAATTTGCACCACCATACGAGGTCTTACGAGAAGGCCCCCACAAATCAGCATGTACATACTCAAGTATACCTTTGGAGCGATGTACCGAGGCATTGAACTTTACCCTCTTGTGTTTACCAAAAATGCAGTGCTCACAGAAGTTCATCTTACTCTGAGTGCAGCCATCAAGCAGGTTCCTCTTCATCAATTCTGCCATACCAAGTTCACTCATGTGTCCAAGACGCTTATGCCAGAGGTTAGTATTATTATCAGAGACAGTAGCAGCCGTAGCGGAAACACGCAATGCACTTCCTCTAAGCACATATAACTTGTAGAATTCATATCACCAATCATGTAAACGAGAGAACCTCTTGATACCTTTAAAACTCCACCTGAAGCGGAGTACTTGTACCCATCATCATCGAGTGTGCTGAGGGAGATGAGATTTCTTGCCATCCTTGGTATATGTCGCACATTGTCCAAAGATGCGAACCATGCCATCATGTGTCCCGATCCAACAGATCCAATGCCCACGATCTCACATGGGTTGTCATCTCCCATGCGAACGACATCTCCACTCGCACAAGCTTAGAAGAACTAAACCATTCTCTGTTAATGCAGATATGAAACGAACATGCCGAATCGAGTAACCATTCATCATGACCAGCAACACAACCAAAGAAATACGACAAGGCAATCTCCGAATCAATACTATCGCACGAGAGACAACAGAGGCATTACCTTGATTTATTTTTCTCATTGGTGTGCAGCATTCCTCTTCTCCTTATTCTTTAACTTATAGCAATCCTCGATGAAGTGGTTCGTTTTCTTGCAGATTTGCAGAACTTCTTATCCTCGGACTTTGAACGCCCTCTACCATGCCGGCTCTTGTCGCGATTGTTGTTATCATAGGACTTCGATCGATCGCCGACTCACAACGCCGCCCTTGGAGGACGACGGCTCACCCCGCACCATACCTTTCATCTTCTCCTTACTCTGGAGCGCCTCATAAACCTCCGCTAGGGTTAGTTCATCACGGCTTAACAATATGGTGTCACGGAAATTTGAATATGAACTAGGCAGTGAGCATAGTAACAGAAGACCTAAATCCTCATCATCAAATTTTACCTCCATGGATAACAGATCGGCCACGATCTCCTTAAAGACCGATATGTGGTTCATCATCGATCCTCCCTCCTGCAACTTGTGCGAGAACAACTTCATCTTCATATGCATCTTACTGGTGAGATCTTTTGACATGCAGATCGATTCCAGTTTCACCCAAATTTCTGCAGCAGTTTTCACCTGCAGCACTTCTTGCAAGATATCATTAGAAAGATGAAGTTGAATGAGCGACAGAGCCTTACGATCTTTACGTTTCTCCTCAGGAGTCCATTGATCCTTCTCCTTCTTCCCGAAGCAATCTAGGGCCTCATCCAGATCCTGTGATTGGGCGAGTATCGCCCTCATCTTCACTTGCCACAGCGAGAATCTCGTCTTGTAGTCGAGTAGCGGTAGATCAAACTTCATCGACGCCATCGCGATGCCCGATCTGAAGAACTAGGCTCTGATACCACTTGTTACACGTGACGGCGGCGGAACGACGAAGTAAACAAGATCAATCGCAGAGAGACACGAGATTTAACGTGGAAAACCCTCCCAATGCGAGAGGGAAAAAAACCACAGGCGCCAGCCAGAAAATAATCTTCACTATATCGGGGTGAGGTTACAACGCCGGGGATTACAACTCTTCTATCTCATATCCCAAACGGCGGCTTACAGGAGATATATATAACAGGGAAACCCTAATTCGACTAGGATCCACACCGCGGGGGGGCTTCGCCCCCCCGCACCCACCCAGGCGTCCCTGGGTGCACGAGCCTTGCACAATGGGCCGCTTCAGGACTCCGCTCCGTCCAGAAGCTGGCCTAATGATGTATAGAATTTGGATCACAAATCAACACTCCGCCCATACATGCAGGAGCATTTTGTGATCTACATCGATCGACCCATTGCCCGTATACAGGGGACTACGAAGTAACTGTTCTTTTCAGCTCTTCAGTCAGTTTTTTACTTCAGTTCCTTGCAATAATCACTGTTCATTAAACTAATAAGCCGCATCTAAAATCCATAAGCTGCAGCCCACAAGAATGCCCCCAAAACTATCCTTTTCGTGAACGCTATATATACTACCCATATCTGGCATTTTTTCCTCCTCGTTTCCATGCTTGACACGAACCTGCTAATGCTATAATGATGATTAGCATTACAAATTTACCCTGGCATTGAGCGGCATCGGGAAAAAAAGACTCTGCGTGAAGCAACCAGGCCGTTTTCTTCCTAATCTCATGGCCCAGCGTCCGGCACTACCGCGTGCAATTCCTGAACTGGCGGCTGCTCAGCGGGGAGCAGCACAAGACTACAGAGCATACTCGTATACGGCAAGCGGATACCATACGTTTCAGTGGCCGTAATAATTTTTTTTTGGTTTATTAATATCTCAACAGAGAATGAAGTGACAATGTGAATGTTGTGTAGGTATCATATTAGGATGGATGTTTGGTGCAAGTAAGAACATTGGTTTTCAATATTTTCAAGAACAATGTCAATTGAATTCTGCTATCATCCAAATTATGTCGTCAGTCAAAGTTCACATGCCAAGCAGGGGCGGATCTAGCGGTGGGGGGGGGCTCGAGCCCCCCCTATCGCTACCGGACCCTTGGAGCCCCCCCTAAATTTTTAGGCATGGATGTATAATGTAGAAGGGGCTGAGGTCGAGCTGAAGGTACTTCAGCCCCTCCAAAAAAATTTCCTGGATCCGCCACTGATGCCAAGTAATCGGGGTTTGTTAAATTTCTCTCCTTGAGTACCAAGTTAGAGAAAATGGATCACTCACCCAGAGAACCAGTCCAACTACACAAAGCTTGAACAGAGCCATTTGCTGTGTCGAAAAGAATAAAAAGTATTATTGAACTAGATCTCACGATGTGCCGTTTGACAACACAGGCAAACATTTTTCTGACCGCACCTGACATACAGTGAATGACAATATATATGCGGGGCCAGGCATTAGTTTGTGATCAGAAGTAGCTATAAGTTCTACAGTACCGATCTGCAGCAAAAAAAAATTTAATTAGTTGGCTAGCTGTACCTCAAATCGCACCTACTCGATCAACTGCGTACATGCACTGTTATTGCTCTAGATTTGGCCTCTTTCCCTCGATCTCACTCTATTTATAGGGCCCTCTTGTCATCTACATCGACCTTGCATCGATCATTTCATTTGGACACAGAGATATAAATGAAGAATATACACTACGCATACCTCCACTACATTGCCTATTTTGTTTTCCTTCCCCTTTGCCCATTAGCTTAACGTACAAGAAACAAGTTGGTAATGCTATATGTAATTGGAATGGGTGGCACCGGGGAAATATCACTTTGGTGCTACTTGGAAACCAGTGGATTGGTTAACAAGAATCGTGCCTCGACAACATGCCTGCGCGCGCGCGATCTCCATTCTTTGAGCAACCACGTAAGGTGTGGATCGACCGTTCTAAACAAACAAATAGAGGGCTTGACAACAGGCGTACCTGGAAGAAAACAGGAAGGTTTCTAAGAGGGTAGTGCCAACGTTACACATGGAAGAAGTCAGGCAGGGGTGTAAGCTCAAATAGTCTTTTGGCAAAACAAGAATGTGACTAGCTCGATGTTCTTTAGCTCCCTTGCTTCATCCAAGCTTCCTTTTCACTCCTACCACATAGCCAGTTAGACTGATGTGGGTATTTATGTTTCCAAAGTACGATCGGCGGATGGATGGGTTAAGTAAATACCTCGTTCAGGTAATCATTTGTTGGTTAATGCTGTTGTTTACACCATATTTGTTTTTTGTTCTTTGTCCGCTTGTTTAGGTGATAGGTGGTTAAATGTCTTACCTCTGAACTGTACACCTAGACTGATCCTTCTCACGCCTGAAAACTGGAATTGTTATTTCTCAGCATTCTTTAATCACTGAAGAATTGAATTTCAATTAAACATTTCTGTGCCTGCATCTTTCTTTTTCAGTGGACTCGCTTAGCCCAGTTAGAGCTTATACCTCTTAATCAGTCCCGTTGCACATGTCATCGTACCTTCTGGATAGTTAATTCTTCTGTCATCATATTCAGTCTTGTTTGATATCATCTGAATACTCAACTGTAGTTCTTTAAGATTATTTTTTGATATAGTACATGCCACCAATGCAGACAAGAGATTCATGCCTTCTTGCAACTAAGATGTGGGCTGTGGGCAGGGTACTAGTGCTAGAGAAGAAAATGCAATAGCAGATGCCAGCGTTCCATTTCAGACACGTGCATATAACTCATATGAAATAGATATTTTAGTATTATACTTGGTACTTCCTGTTTGCCCATAGTTAAGATTCCACACGAATTGTGAAGTTACAGATTCAGTTTCTCACACAAATAAAGCTGGAATGCTTATTTCAAGTTTCCCATACCTAATCATTCCACTCTGCCTGGGATATGGATGATTAGTTTCTGGGTTCATGTTGTCGTTAACAATAGTTCCTTGGACAGGGAATTATATCTTCGGTATTCTCTTACATTCGTTTATGCAAAATAATTTCCAAAAAAACTTAGAGAAATATGTTATTTATATTTCTAGCTCCATCCATCACCTCTCAAATTAGCAAGCAAAACTGAGCGATAGAATGAAAAGAAGACTACCTGTTCAGTCCTTTATTTTTGCCGCCAGACTTCAGAATAGGACCTTCTTGTTTTCAAAAAAAAAAGGAAACTCCTTTTCCATCCGAGAATAGTGTGCTTCTGGAATGTTAGATGAAAGGAACTTGAATGTTTACATCGCATAACCACCTGAAACATTTGTATTCCCCTTCGTTACTTAATTTTTAGAATATGAATGGACTTCATTTCCTGTGGTGCCAGGTGAACAGCTGTAGTTCTCAGTAGTACCAGACTACCACCAATACGTCAAGAACAAGGGTCCCCTTAATCTCTAATCCAAGAGTCACAAATTTAGATGATAGTTAAAAAGAAAACATCCGAATGATACCTAGACACTCCCTATTCACATTGCCTTTTTTCCTCCTCTTTTCCATGCTTGGCACAAACCTGCTAATGCTATAAAAGCATTACAGATTTACCCTGTAAATGAGCGGCATCGGGAAAACAAAGACTCTCTGTGCAGCAACCGTGCCGTTTGGTTCATGCAAGAACATTGGTTCTCGATATTCTCAAGAATAATGTCAATTGAATTCTGCTATCATCCGAATTATGTCGTCAGTCGAAGTTCACATGCCACGTGATCGGGGCTTGTTATTTCTCCCCTGAGTACCGAGTTAGAGAAAATGGATCACTCACCCCAGAGAACCAGTCCAACTACACAAGCATTCAGCTTGAACGTCCATTTGCTCTGTGTAGAAAAGAATCAAAAGTACTAATTGAACTAGATCTCATGATGTGCCGTTTGACAACACAGGCAAACATTTTTTTTTTGTCAACTCAAGCTGACATATAAGTTCTACAGTACCGATCTGCAGCAAAAATAAATAAAATTAATTAGTTAGCATTGTTATTGCTCGATTTGGCCTCTTTCCTTCGATCTCATTCTATATATATAGGGGCCTCTGTCATCTACATCGATTATTTCATTTGGACACAGAGATATACATGAAGAATACACACTACGCATACCTCCATCTACATTGCCTATTTTGTTTTCCTTCCCGTTTGCCCACCAGCTTAACATAGAAGAAACAAGTTGCTAATGCTATATGTAATGGTGATCAGCGTTACAAATTAAAGTATTATTGGAATGGGTGGCACCGGGGAGAGATCACTTCGATGAAGGCTGCTAGTATGTCGATTTGTTTCTGTTTTGAACTGCAGCTCGGGTGGCAAATGTAGTATATTAGCCTTCAGGGGCGGCTGAGTCCTGGCCAATGTATGTAACAGCCCAAAAATTTCTATTTTTTTTTTTTGAAAATAGTGTGAAAAACTCATTTCTTCATTTTTGTGTATTTGCAAATTTTCAGAAAATTTTAAAGTGTTTTCCCTTATTTTCAGCAGATAAAAATGATTTTCCAAAAATATTTTGAGCTTGTTAAAAATCTGAAAATATTTTATTTAAAGTATGCATATTTCAAAGTGCACTTACAAAACTTTTCATGATTTTTAAAGCTTGTTCGCTAATTTCAAAAATCAAAAACTTAATATCTAGATTTAATCAACTCGAAAATGACTTAAAAATCCCGGAAGCCCTTCTGGGCAGAACTCCTCCAAAGCGCAGCGCCGCTTTCCTTTCCTCCAAAGCCTTCTCTCGTGTCGTCGCGTCACGGCCGCTGATAAATCGGGCGCCATTGGAGACGACCTCCCGCGCACAGCGCACGCGTGATAGTATGTTGCTGTTTGTCTGATTGTCTCTCTAGCTTCCCGGCTTGGTTCAGCATATCGATGATGTTGAGAACGAGAGGCACCGGGAAGAATTGAGGTGCGGTATCCATATGTTGTGGAATGGTAGCTCTCTCTTGAGCTTCCCAGTCACCTTGTAACGCCTCGCTCATTTCGGCTTGTACTTTTTATTTCTAATTTATTTTTCACTATTTATAAATTTTGAATTTTTCTGAACTTTTGGCTTTTTTGAGTTTTTTTGTGGTTCTTTTTTCGTATTCATTTGTGTTATCCGTGATGAGCTAACATATTTTTACTATTTTTAAATTTTTTAAAATTTCATTACGCCAAATAAGTCATCTTCAGCTACAATATAATTTCACTCAGCTATAGTGCAATTTCAGTTATAAGCCACTATTTTTCAGTCCAACCAAGCGGGCTACACGGAGAATTTGTCTACTATCTCAGTGGTGCAGGAGTCGCGATATCACCCTTTTGTACGAACCTTCTTTTTCTTTTTTTTTCGAGGGAACTGTAAATCGCACGAATTAATTAGCTCCTATATATGTTTTACTTAACCTGGTGCATGGTGTTAAATAACATTGAACAATAAGAAGACTCTTTTCCTTTCAATTCTCTAAGGATATATAATTGCAAAAATGAAAAAGTTAAATTACTCATGATCTCATGACACGCATACGTGACAAACAAAACAACACAAGCATCCTTGCTATTTGAACCAGAACGATGGCACTGAAGGGTTGTTCTTTAAAGATACTAAAAGATGCTTTTCAATTTTTCTACGGTAACTAACTTTAAAATAAAGTGCCTTTGTAAGACGGAGTCTATAAATTAAATATAGTACAAACTATACTAACTTTACTTATAACGGCTAAAACCGTATGTGAAATTCTGTTTCTCTGTACTCTCTCTCACGAATAACCTAAAAGACATAAATCTTAACAAAAAGTTATAAAACAAAGTAAAAAGGAAGAGTCCCTTTTTCCCTAAAAGTTTGTAGCACCCTCAAAAAAATATCTCTAACCAATTCTCTCTCTCCTGTTTATATCTCTCTCATCCCTCCATCTATCCTAACATCTCTCCATCGTTCTCTCTCTCTCCCGCATGCTTCGCGTGGGCAGCCGTCAATGGTGCCGGTAGCGGCGGCGGCGGCAACCGGCTGACGGCAGCGCACACGCCCGCACGCACGCACGAGCGCGGCAATGGCGGTGGCGGCAGGTGAAGCAGTGGTGGCGGCAGCAGGTGCGCGGTGGCGGCGACGCGCGTGTGTGGCCAAGGCGAGGGCAGCGACAGCTTGGCGGCCAGCAGAGGCGGGCGCCGCAGCGGCACGGCATAGCAGCCGGCTGAGGCAGCCTGCTCGCACGGCCGCACAACGTGGGTAGGCAGCGGCGGCGTGGCACACGCATGCAGCACCAGCGGCAGCACCCGCAATGGCGGCCTAGATGACCAGGGGATCTTGGTGAGGGAACTTCACGCCCTCAGCGTCAGCGGGCGTGAAGGTAATTTCGTGCTGTGCCCAATCCAGCGGTGCCTGCACCGGGTATGCTGCCACATGGTATAGCCTTCGTGCGTAGGCCTTCTGCTGCCGCGCCGAGGCGAACTCCAGCGAGAAGCCCCCGGAGATGACGTTTATAACCCGGCGCTGGGCTCTCTCTGGGGCTTGGATTCGCAGGGGGCCTTCCTAGGGTTGCTGCACGTGGGCTTGAATCCGCAAGGGGCCCTCTTGGGGCTGCAGCCCGTGATCTTGGATCCGCATAGGGCCCTCCAAGGGTTACTGGACGTGGGCCACAACGGGCGGCCGCACCTCGAGGGTTCTATCCCTGGTGACGCTCTGACGAAGTGCCGCAATGGTGGTACATGCACGCGTGTCGTGGCCACCTCAGCCATGCACCTCGCACCACTGGCCGTAGGGCTGGTCTTCCTGCTCTGCACGGGGCCTATCATCACGGCCCTGACCGCGCCCCCGCCCACAGCCTCGGTAACCTCGGCCGCGACTGGCGGGGGTGCTGTCTTCAGAGCCGCCCTCAATGTCGAAGATGTAGTGGGCCCTCCGGGACTTATGTTGGCCACACTTAGCTTGTCGCTCGACGAGTCCTTATACTGGGCGTCTTTGTGCCCGGGAGCGTCCTTCGAGGACTCATGCTTGCGCTTGCCCTTCGAGGAGCCTTCTTTCGGCGAGTCTCCATTTTTCGTCAAGCCCTCCGCCTGATTAGTGTTGGAGTCGTCGCCTTGGCGCCATCGCGCGTCCTCCTCTGCCCTGGCATACTCTTCCATCTTATTGAAGAGCTTCGCCACTGTCTTGATTGGCTTCCGTGCGTTGTACTCAGCCAACGGCCCGGGCGGAGGCCCTGTATCATTACGTCCTTGACCTGGTGTAGGATCAAGGATACCGACTAGAGGGGGGGTGAATAGGAGGTTTTTAAAGTTTTCTTGTTTACTAGATTAATTCTTCACAATTTCAAGAAACAAAGATGTAAAGCAATTAATCCAATGCAATTCTAGTTAACAATATAGCAATCTCTAGCTCTAAGCAAATAAGTGATCACAATGAAGCAAATAAACTAGAGCTAAAGAGACAAGAGACACAACGATGTTTTTACCGTGGTGATCGGAAACTTGCCGGTTTCCCCTAGTCCACGTTGAGGTAAGCCCGGACGAATCGGACCGGCTCCACGAATTGAGCCAAGCACCTCGATCACTAATGTAGCTCTTCCCCGCTCCGGGTAGGCGAGCTCCGACCTTCACAATTTGCCGGGTCTTCTCACAATCTTCTTGAGAAGATCACCGAGCCAACCTTCACCGGATCGTCCAAGTGCCAGCAAACACTAAGAGTAAAAGATCCCGGTTTTCGCTTGGATGCAACTCCAGTGCCAAATGAATTTGCAATTGAAATCTAGCACTAAATGCTCAACCACCTCACTTTAATGTGCAAAGAGAGAATTGAGGTGAAATGAATGCACTAGGGCTTGAGAAATATGCAATAAGTCTCTAACATCTGCCCTTGAGCAGTGGTGGGGGTATTTATAGCCTCCACCAACCAAAACTAGCCGTTTGACACAGTTTCCAGAAAAATTTCTGGTCAAGCGGTACTACCGCTCCCAAGGGCCGGTACTACCGCTACCAAATCTTCGCGCCAGAACGGCTATGTCAGACGTCTGCAGTGACCGTTGGATTTGGCGGCGCGGTACTACCGCCGTTGATGTTTGCGGTACTACCGCTACCCGGTAGTTCCGCAAAGTCGGCGCGGTACTACCGCTCTAGCCAAAACTCCGAAGGGTCCCAGATTTGGCGCTCTCTGGAAAAATGCGTCCGCTCTGAAGTCGGATCTTCCGGACTCCGGAAGTACCGCTTTGAGTAGCGAAACTACCGCACTTAGCGGTAGTTCCGGTGTTGAAATCGCCGGTACTTCCGCTCCAGAGAAATCCAGGCTTCATCCGGAGGGCGCTCTCTGGAAAAATTGATCCGCTCTCCCTCCGGATCTTCCGGGGTCCGGAAGTACCGCTTTAGGATGCGGTACTACCGCTCTTAGCGGTAGTACCGGCGTTCAAACAGCCGGTACTTCCGTTACCAGAAGATTTTGAAATGAGCCAAGGGTGCTCTCTGGAAATATTGATCCGCTCCAAAACCGGATCTTCCGCTGGCCGGTACTACCGCATTTTAGTTGCGGAACTACCGCTTTCCGGTAGTTCCGACGTTCAAAGCTGCAGTACTACCGCTCTTCCAGACAGAGCACAAATTTCGTTTAAAAGCTGAATTTTAATGGATGCAAGTTTTAAGATTAAACCATTTGGCACAGGAGATATGTGTTCAAGCTACTAGCCAAGATCCCCCTTGATGGTACGATCATCTATCCTATAATCCGGTCTTCCACCATCCACCTAAGACCGGTAAAATTCAAAAGGGGTCCTACTCTAAGTATACCTTTGTCTTGAGCCAATTTGATTTTCACGCGTATCCTTTGGCTTGCATCTTGTCGCTCATATGTGTGGACTAACCCTTCGCATGCTCATTAACAACATGTTAGTCCCATATTCCATATTCTCTTAATTTCATTAATTACCAAAATCATTTTTAGGGGCCTAGATGCTTTCACCTGGCAGCAGACCTTCGCAAAGCGCTTGAAGTATTCTCGGAGCTTCTCCGAGGGTTTTTGTTTGATGGCGAAGAGCTGATCCGCATCGACGTGCTCGATGTAGTTCCCCTGGAAGTTGTTGTAGAGGCGGTCACGGATCTGCTCCCATGCGTAGATGGAGTTTGACTCTATGGTAAAAAACCAAGAGAGCGCCACTCCCTGTAGCGCGAGGGGGGCCCCTTCACTTTGGTGGTGTCATCTCCGCCTGCAGCTTCGATGGCGGTTTCGTACACGCGCACGAACTCCCGAGGATCTGTGTCGCCCTTGTACGGCTCGATGGCGCTGAGGAACTTGAAATCCTCCGGCCATGTCGATTGCTGCAGGCCCGCGGAGAGGGGGGACTCCGGATCCACGCGTCGCAGCGGGATGCGACTGGACGTAGGGGCCTCGCGACTATCCGCCCGCTCTGGCATGGGCTCCGGTGCATCCATCGGCAGGATCTGCTAGCTCCGAGCCTCTTGCATATCCTGCACGGCTCCGCAGAGGTCTGCTAGCTCCCGTTGGAGCATGCCGATGGCCGTCAGTAGAGAGCTCTCCACCGTTACCATGGCTGGGGCTATCGGCGCATTTGGTCGCACCGTCGGGACAGCAGCGACCATGGCCTGTGCTCCTGAGTTGCCCGGCGCACCGGTGCGGTGAACTTTGGAGTCGACGACGAGGACAACGTTGTCGCCGGAGCCGCTTGCTGCTCCCGCACCAGATGTGAGGACGGTGGCCGTGCCAGCATGGGCGTCGGCGCTACCGCTCCCGACAACCCGGTCGGTGCTGCCGGTGCCGATCGTCGCGCCAGCGGTGGGGTCGACCATCACACCCGCGGTGGGGTTGATCGTCGCGCCATGAGCGTCGACATTCGTAGCTGTAGCACTGGTGTCGACGCCCGCACTCGCGATCACCGACGCCGAAGCTCTAGTGTTGGTGCGCGTCTCCGTCGTGTTCCTCTTCTTCTTCTCCGCTGCCGATGATGAAGCTTTTTTTGGTGCCATCTTTCTTCAGATCTTAAGGCTTGCTCTTGTCCTCCCCACGGACGGCGCCAACTGTTGTGGTTACAGACCAAACAGAGAGAGAGTATGGTAGTGGAGAGTTAAGTGAGCAATGCTTGGGGGCTTCCTCATGGCCTGGATGGCTTATATATATATATTCACATGGGGAGTGTTTTACAATTATATCCTTACACTCAAGTATCCCTCTCAAGGCCATTTATGTCATTATACATGTCCCATATTGGGCTTTACAACCTTCTAATAGGCGAGCTGGGCTTAGGTGGGGGCCACCCCTACAACAATTATCATATCACCAAAGTTACCTGGCTAGTATCAAATCATTAAAGCTACCTGGTTATTAACATACCACTGATGCACGTCTGTTTATTATTATACCGTTCATGCTTGCCTAGATATAGACTTTTAATACTATATTCATACAACGATGTTCTAGGCTAACTTGTTCACTTGCTCCTAGGTTTATTAGAATGCTCGATTAATAATGCTCTAGAATTAAAGTCTTTAATAAGTGTTTTAGAATTTATACTTATATCAATAATGTGGGGGTAGCATTTGAACATGTTCCAAGTCTAGGTTTAAACCACTAGCAATCATTCCCAGTAGGATTGCTATGTTATTCTTCTTGAGATTATGATCCATTACTTGTATGATTTCATATGTGAGTTATGATTGATGTGTTTAATACCTGTTAATCGGACTAATAATCCCTCATCGCATAATAAAACTTGCTTGGTTGTCAACCCTTGTGTGTGCTAAGTTATAATACTTATTTAGAATGATTCTTATCTCGCTATCACCATTCTACCAATCCACATCGCCCTCATATCAGAAATTATGACTCTCCATTTTCAACCCTAACACATTTTTTCACTTCTCATACCTTATCATAGCTTTATCCTCGCTATCTCTTAGTTTCCTTAATTTCATACTTTATAATATGCCATGGTGTATTAGTTACTTTATCACCTAGTATCACCAATCCTATCTCTTCGGTCTCATTGGATTAAATCATTACTCTCATAACTTTACCTTAATTCAATCACAACCCTTCAATTATATCATGGATAATTCACTAAATAACGAACTAAGGGTTATCACATCGGGGCTACCCATATATAGGGGTCATTTTCACCCAACCTGGTAATGTACGGGGGGGCGTACATTCTCGTTACACAGGATATTAGACCCCGTCTGCGGTTATATAGTCGAGGACAAGGTTGTGCCTTGCTATTCTCGTATAAACGGGTATGTGGGATGAGGTCGCCGACACCCTTGCTATAACTTGCTATAACTTGTCACATAACAAATATCTTTAATACACAGTTCTCATAATATCCGTCTTCCATTCATGATAGTATTTCCGATATCAGTTGTTCAGTGTTTGCCTTATGTCCATTGCTTACTTGTCATGCTTACCCTTTATTTCACGTGGTTGCATTACTTGTCTTACACTTGTGTTGCGACTGTTGTTGGGTACTTGCTGAGATTTTCAAATCTCATGCTTGCTCTTTTCAGTCTCAGGTAAAAGGGCAGTGGAGTGATAGCATCATGCATGGGTGGGAGCACTCGAGTTTTCAGCACCGTGGCTTGTCACTATGGTTGTTTTACTTGTTCTTTATTTGGTTAGAAGTGGCCCGGTCCCATATTTCAAATAGTTATTTCAGCTTCTGTTGGATCTCTATTAAAGTACTTTTAAAGTTTTAATTTTTTTGTGATTTTTTATTATTACTTTTATTATGATTCTTTACTTTGGCGATGACGTTCCATAGTAGTATCTCACATCGATATGTGGGGTGCTACAAAGTTCAATAGATCAAGAGCTCAGCTCTGGCTCTAGCCTATCGGAACGTCGTCAGTTGAAAGAGAGAAAGTAAAATTGTCGTTCAGAGCCAACAGTGAAGCAAACCTACTGCATGCCTTTGCAAGGTATAACATGCTTGCCTGTACAAGCATTACAAGTGCAACGCACATCATTTTGTCTTTCCACTTGACCACACCTACTCGCCTGCACTACACACACACCACATTATTTCACAAGGACTTAATTGTATCCATTAGCGAAAAGATACAACAAGCTAGCTAGGGATTGTAGGTTGGTTATACCCCTAACATTATGTGTATCATAGCAAATGCATTCTTATAATCCACCCTTAGTACCATGTGTGTGTATATCTTTACTATTATAAAAGAATGAGTTGGTGGTTGGTCCATCCTCTCTCACCCCTTCTCAGAAAAAAGCTAGCTGACGTGTGGGCCCCCACCCTCCTCACGAAACGCCCTCGCCTGCCTCCCGTGCGCTGCCTTCCGCACCGAATCTTCCGCCGCTCCCGCACCGACGCCTCCTCCACTCCCGCCAACCCCGTGCCGACACCTCCTCCCCACCCCGCGCAGACGCCTCCTCCCCTCCCTCCCACCCCGCGCCGCCGCTGTCTCCTCCCCCGCTCCGCCACCTCCTCCCCCACTCCCACCCCGCGCCACCGCTGTCTCCTCCTCCCCCCACTCCTCCGCTCAGCTGCCTCCTCCCCCGCTCCTCCACTCCGCCACCGCCTCCTCCTCCCCCACTCCTCCCCTCCGCCCTCGCCTCCTCCTCCCCTCCTCCGCTCTGCCCTCGCCTCCTCCCCCGCTCCTCCGCACCGCTGCCGCCTCCTCCTCCCCCGGCTCCTCCACTCCGCCCCTCACCTCCTCCTCCCCACCCCGTGCCGCTGCCGCCTCCTCCCCCACTCGCCCAGGTTAGGTTGCGGTTGCAAGCACGATCGTGCTCAGAAAACAGTTCCTCCTCCTACCATAAAAGATGTACAACTTCCACTTCTCCTTCTCCTACGTCCAAATCTTCTCACTCTTGGATCGCCGAAGTTGCAAGTCGCGGACAAGCCCAACATCGCACTCTCCATCGCGTCCACCCTCTCCGACGACCGTGTAAGTCTCCCTCCCTCCCTACCTCCCTCGCCAAATCCTCTCATGACTGTTCCTCCCTCCAATGTCTCAAGAACTTGGATTTCTTCTTGTTGTTCTCGGATATGAAGCAATACATTATGGTAAATCTTGCAATCATATATCAAAATGAATGCATATATCTATTCTTGAGATTGTGCGTATACTACATATAGTTAATCCTATTTACATTTACTTCTAGTGAGCAAATTAATTCATGTATCCTTTTCGTGAATCATCAGTGTAACAATTTATATGATCAGATCAAGTGCATTGTGTTCTTCAGTTTCCACATGTTAGTAATCTAGAATGAGTTAACTATACATTTAGGAATTTCAAGAGCTATGTGTAATAAAGTTTATTATTTGACAATCATATAGTGGTGATGTGTCGAACAGCCTTGCACGAGCTTACACCACATGCTTGTTCATCTTTTTTCTTTGTTAGCAGAGGCGGTGGGTGGAGGACTGGTAGGCCAGGACTCCCTTATGATCTAAATTTGGCTACTATATTTTTTTGTGATGGGTAAAATTTTATTTATATTTCTACTATTTGGCTCTTCTTATATAAAGCAATTTCACTACATAACATGTTCGGCTCTTTTCATCTCTAATTCCTGGGTCCACCGCTGTTTGTTAAGAGTTGAGAGCAATAGCAAACTTAACTACTTGCACGAGCTTAGAACCTTGGTCAGTTCATCTTTTTTCTTTCATGGCACTTTGTGAGGTTTCTCAAGTTTCATTGCACGCTCAGAATAATCCAAACACTACATGTTCCATTATATTCTCATATTAACTACCTTGGCTAATACTGTAGGAGATCAACCATGCAGGAGTTGGTGGCATATGGGCAGAACTTGTTAGTAATAGAGTTACTTCATTATTCTTGATTGTAACATGTACTAATGTGCCTCTTGGAGTAAATTCCTTGAAAAGTGACTAGATACACTTATTTTGCTGGTTCATTCAGATAGAGATATATTGTTCCATAATTGGGTGATGTGAATAGTCTTGTGTGTCGATGAGAGTATAAAGAATATAAAGATGCTCATGTATTACTGCAAGAACAACAGACAGTAAATTTGTTTATGCAGTATGCGCTCAATCACTTTTTTCTTTATGATCCTAATGCCAACTCTGTGGAGATGACATTTCTGCTCATTCATGGTCCTAATTATATGCAACGACAAAACTGATTTTAAGTTAATACAAAAATTCAAATTCACCACACAGAACATTACTTCCTATATACTTAATTCTCCCTGGCGATCAATGTTGTTAAGTCTCTTTGTTCAATTCTGAATTGTTGAACTAATTGATAGCATTCCTGTTTGTGTTACTTCCAATTACATCTAAATATAGTAATGCAAATCTTTTTTGCTTGTGTAGGGCTTTCTTGAAGATATTTATTCTTTGTTTTTTTCCATTTGTTGATGTATGATTCGAAATTAGATCTACATGTTGCATGCTTGATTATCTAATCATCACTGTCATCATAAGGGAAAAAATATTCGAAATCTATTGCATGTGGCATCTTGTTTTCGCGTTCCTATAAATAGAACATTGTCAATATCATCTTGTAAAAGTACTCAGATTTGATTATATAAAATATTTCTGTTTAGAAATTCAGTCAAATTATCAGTCGGACGAATTAAGAGTTACATTGTCACGATTGTTGGGAGTTGGGAGTTAAGGCACTATTCATTTGCGTTGTAGGGAATATTCTAAAATTTTGTTAAAAATGTAGCACTGAGAAAATATAGTGAGTGAAAATGCACATAATTATTTTGCTGATATTGATATTTATTGTATAGTTTAGGATCCTTATATTTATAAATCATCTTTTTTTTTTGAATTCTGTTACAACGCAATGTACTAGTTATTAATTTAATTCCTCCGGAACCGCAGCGGATACCCATCCACTCGATGGTTTGCTAAAAGAGAACATCCACCCGGCGGCTGTGGCTCTCAGCCTTCCCTCTCCGCGCGCACCCCGTAGCCCTCTCCGACGGCTTGCTCTCATCGATCCATCCCCGCCCCGGTGCTGGATCTAGGGGAGCTTCTTCTTCTTCTTCTGTCTTCGCTGATGCTATAGGTGAGTGCTGATTTCATCTCCGATTTATCTACGTGTCAAAACCGAAAACCCTACCTGCTGCTGTTGGTACCTAGTTCCGTTGCGTTTCTTCTTGTGAGTTCCTCGATAGCTGTAGGTGAGTGTTGATTTCATCCGGCCCGGCAGAAAAGCGTTGATTTCACTCCGATTTTGTCCGTCTCAATAGCGAAAACCCTATGGTACGTAGATTTTTCTGACAACCTGTTTGCAGGTAAAATGCATAGTTAATTAAATTCATATAAAACTAAAGCAATCCATAATTTTTTGGAAATTTTGAGGAATTGCCGCTCCATTCATCGGCACTTTAGGATTTGGCACTCGATGCGTTACGGACATTTGAGTCCTAGGGCGACAAGTCACTGAGAAAATGAGGTGGCAAATCCTGAAATTCCAGCTAATAGAGTGGCAAATCCTGAATTTTTCCTAATTTTACTTGGTTGTTCATGTAACTCAAATAGACTGGTGATTTTGTCAATTATTATTATTATTTTTGCTTACTTCTCATTTGGATGACCATCTGTGACCCGTCTCAATTTTTGTTTTTTTGTAGGTGACGGTCCTTCACTGCGCAATGGATACAAATCCCCAACCTTTTTTGTTGGTACACATTCTTCCTTTCTTACTAGGATAGTAGGATGAGAGAAGAATGAGGGAGATATCTCTCAGAAGCAAGAGAATTTACTATTGGCAATGTGGCTTCCCTTTCTGTATCATTGTATTTTCATATGTTGTTAAGTTCTGACCTTTTTTTCACGATGATATATCACTACTGCTCACTGTTATGCCTTTTTATTCTTTTCATATATAATTTACTGGTGCCAACTTGATGTTGGAAACCTCTTATCGTAACACAAAATTTTGTCGTATTTTCTCCCTATAGTTTTTTATCTAGTGCTTATGAATGCCATCATTGACTGAAATGCTAATTTGAGGTGGATATTTAATAGATGCTAGTTGAGTAAATCATATGAGATTTAATTTTTGGGGAAAGGTTAGAAAACAAATGAAATTTTTTCTAATGTACAAAGCGTAATATTCAAATGTTTTTAGGACGTCACATTAAAAGGCGCCTTTTAAATGGGACGACCCCGCAGGCGACCGACCACATCCAAGGTGTTGTTATGCCTCAGCGCAGCCAGTTCATCCCCACGCTGCAGCGCTTGGGTCTCGAACCCGTGACCTGGGGCCTTTGTTCCCCTCACGGGGATGCCAGCTCACTTGGGTGACAGGTGTCCCCTGTTTAAATTAACTGTCAATACACAAATAGCATATAGTAGACCCTGGTTGTGTAACAAAAGAAAAAATTTGTTGTCAAAGGCTTATCTGGAGATTTGTCATGAAACAGCAATTGATTTCTTAAAAAATTGCTATATGCAACAAAAAATAGATTTCCTTGGTCCAAGATGGCTGCAATCCACGCTTGCACAATAAACCATTTAAAATTACCGTGACCATGTTTTTACCACGAACCTGTTCACTGGTGTCAATTCTAATTACATACACAAAACTATAGGACATTTAAAATTGCAGCCCCCAGTCATAGCCTTGTAGTTGGAACTTGTGGGAAGGATTCGGAGTGTGGATAGGCGCCTAGGCGGGTAGTTTTTCAATAGTTTTCTTTATAATAGTACATGACCAGTAGATGAAATAGTTGGATCTGCTATTTTTTCTGTGTTGTTCTGGGACAGAAGTTACCTTTTCCGGGCAGCTTTATTTTTATTGACATTTTGATTCATTTCCTGCATGCTTGGAAGAGTTTTAGCTTCGTAGCTGCTACACGTGATTAATGAGGGTTTTTAATTTAACATACAGCATGCAAATGCTGCGCAATGACTGATCTCTTCAATTGTCCTGTTGTAGGAAGGAGAAAAGGCTTCTAGGAAGCACAAAATGTATGAGCAGAAGCTGGAAGGAGAGCACAAACAGAAGGTATTTTACTCTTCCACTTCACTTTCTTGCGTTCTGTTTGCTTAAAAGAATAATGGAACAGTGATAGTTGCAATTTGATGCCCAATTGAGGACCTCATAGGTCAAACTGAAATATATTGAACTTGATTTTTAAGTTTGGTGTATAAGTAGGGGCTTCAGAGGCACTCATTTTTTGGGTTCTCAAAAGTTTACACTCTCCAGATAGAAGATTTTCCAATGGTTATTAGGGATTCGTGATATTGTGGCCAACTTATTTGCCATCAGATATTTGTGATGCGGTGTTAGACACCAAATTATTTCTTGAATGTTCACCGCAAGTAGGGCTGAAAACGAAAACGGTAATTCTCGGTTACCGAAAATCGTTTTCGAGAAATTATCGATTTTTTCCCTTAAACGGAAACGGTGACGGTAACCGATAAAACGAAAACGAGAACGGTAAAAATATCCGATAACGAAAACGAAAACGATTTAGCTCTCTTCCGATCGTTTTCGAAAAATACCGTATTTAATCGGTAATTACCGTCGATAATTACCGTTTTCAGCCCACCCCGGCACCCCCCACCGGCCCACTCCCGTGCCCCGTCCCCCAGGGCCCAACCGGCCAGGCCCATTCCGTCTCCCGCAGCCGCGCCGCACCCCAGTACCCCACCTCCTGTCCTCCTCCACTCCCGGACTCCCGCAGGCCGCAGCCTCCGATCCGATCCGCCCGATCCGGCGATCCCCACGTCACGACACATGATGAAGATGCCGCGCACCGAGCGCGCGCAGAGCTCCGGAGCAGGCGGTGGCGGTGCGGACGATGGCGCGCCACGCCTTGCACACGCACCGCGAGGTGGCGAGGCTGCGCGGCGGGAGGCGGCGGAGGATTTCTGCGAGGGCGTCCTCGGGCAGCGTCACGCCCATCGATTCTCCTCCAGTTCGCAGCCTCTCGATCGGGCGGGCGAAGATGACCAAGCCGGCGATGGGTCCTCCGGAGCGACGCGCTTGGCCGAGGGTTTCGATTCAGCCGCAGCGACTAGGATCTCAGGAGGGAGGAGGTAGATCAAGCACGAGAAGGTAGATCAAGCACGAGGAGGTTGTTGATGTTGAGATCCATCGAGCACCAGAGGGTTTGGTTACCAGGATGGATGGAGAGGAATCTCTTTTAGATCTGGTATTTGCTTCCCCGGAGCCTGGGATGAAAAGATGAAGAATTACTTCACTCTTAAGCATCCAGCAACGGTGCGTTATCGACACTGCCGCTCGGCCTTCTCAGCGCACAAGAACTATTAGAAATGGGCCGAACCAGGGATCTTCGGCCCGTATGCCATTCGTTCGTATATAAAAATCGTACAATTAATCTGTAACATTTTATTGCTATATAAAATATGTGTCATTTTATTGCTATATAATATATGTGTCTTGCTTCTTGTGCCATGAATCATTACTACAGTATTATTTTTCATGTGACCTGGGTCAATGTATACAGCTATTGTCATGCTGTGCAGATTGGTGTGTTTATTGTATTTTAGATATCGCTTTCATGATTTCTGATTGTTATCGATGCACTTTTGATCGAATAGTTTCGTTTCCGAATTTACCGGAATATCGATGCCGTTCTCGTTTCCGACAATATCGTATCGATTTCGTTTTCGAGAAAATAATGTGAAATTGAAAGTGATTTGATCTCCTACCGATCGTTTCCGACCGTTTTCAGCCCTAACCGCAAGTTTGTTGGGCTCAATCTGGGACTTGCAACACCAAATTGAAATGAGTATTTCTGTATTGGAATTCTTAAATTTTATGCTTTTGACTTTTACTCAAATTGAATTAATAACTATTTTATTCAGTGTTATACGAAATTTGCCATTCACTAGATTTCAGATTGAGACAAAGTCCAGTTAAAATTTCCTTTTCTGTTAAGTTTTGCTTTATTTAGCCCGATGAATGATAGTGCTATCAAACTGCTCTAACTTTTTTTTCATTGCCTGCATTCCAGAGAAAGATAACAAAGTTCTTCTTTCTTGACTGTGTTTGTTATGATGAATCAGCAGCTGAAACTGGTAACAAAACGTGGATAGATGCGGAGACGAGTGATGGTATAAAGTTTAAAGTTTCCTTGTGCATCAAAGAACCACCTTGTATTTCTCGACTGTTAGTTAAGATGGATGATGCAGTGCCTAATTCCCCTGCCAGCACCTTTGACTTATCAAATGGCAAGATGATAACTATCGAAGCCCTGACGTCTTGTTATGATGCTATTCTGCTCCGCACTATGCTCACTGATTTAACCTTCCCTTGTTTGATTGATGATTATTTTTTGCTCAAGAATGATCTGCAGTCTCCAGTCATATCTCGTCTTCCCAAGATTCCTGGTGGTTATGGGACTAATTTTGGCCTCTTGTATCAAGATGGTCATTACGTGGTGGCTGTGTTGAAGGAAGACTTGCCATTGACAGATGAAACTCGTATAAGATCTGGATATCAAACTCCTAAGGTACTTGAGGGGCCATTCATATGCACCTTTTCAACCCTGACAAATAAATGGAGAAGTCATCGTGTGTCTTTCCCTCCCAATCTGACTGAACGGAGTTGGGAGACTCGTAAGGTGCTTGCCTGTGGCAATAAATTCTGGTGGGTGGACTTGCGTTGTGGACTCCTCTCTTTTGATGCTCACCAGGAACAGCTCTCCCTAGACTTTACCCCACTTCCAGCGGGAAGTGTTCAGGAAAACAATGAGAGTGACTCTGAGAATGACTCTGAGGTAAGTACAGTGTTAGAAGACCGGTGTGTCAAGATTAGCGATGGACTACCGAGATACGTTCAGATCTTCAGGAAACGGCACATTTTTTTTGATTATGGTTGTAAGTCATCGCATTGTGGAGATTCCGTCAAGATTTGGACTTTAAGAGATGGGAATTGGACCAAGGATTACACATTGAGATTTACTAATCTATGGAGGGATGTAACCTATTCTTCAAGGGGTCTACCCAAATTGGTACCAGCATATCCTTCTGTTGGCCCTTCTGATCCATTTATGGTCTATTTTTTCGTGGCAGACGGGGTATATGGTGCTGGTCGTGTAGTTGGTGTTGATATGCGAACTAAGAAGGTCAAATATTGCAGCAAAACCCGCAAGGGCTTGCTTTACATGGACGGCCTACACATTTGTGAATTTTCAGGTATTTTGAACTGAACTTATCTTGGTTTCTAGCATACATGTTTACTGCCTGAGTGATGGAATTTTAATTTTTCTGTGTAAATTGGCGATTTCGTGTTGACAACATGGGGTTTGTCTACATTCAATGTACGATTTAAGCCACAGTGGAGGGGAGGAGGAAAGGTGGTGGCTTGTAGTGTGTTAGAGAGACCTGCAAAAGTTGCGGTGGTTTGGGGAGAGAGAAGGTGGTCCATGGAGAGAGATGGGGAGAGAAAAGGGCACTGCACTTTGTCGCTTTGGCCAAATCGCACGTGGTGGCCGCACACGTGCAACCGAGAGGGTGCATGAGATGACGACGCCGTCAGCGACCGAGAAGACAACGTCAACGACAAGTAGATCGGAACGCTGGTGGCCAGATTCCCGCGGTGGTGTGAAACGAGCACAATGTCAGTGACTGGATCTGGACCCCATTGAGTGGATCCGTCTAGAGCCTAGTGCTGGCGAGGGCGGTGCCAAGCAAGAATATGTTGGGTGCAAGGGTGGTGACGCCGAGGCTTGAGAACAGTGGTGGCAACCAGTTCCGTTTGGATCTAGTAGGCCCGACCAGATTCGGCTAGGACGAGGTCGCCGGCTGCTAGATCCAGTCAGACAAGGGCGACGGCGAGGTATGGCCTAACACGACATGCCTGTTTGGCTTTAAAAAAATGAAAAAACTGATTTGTTAAGAAAAATGTGTAGAATTCAAAAAGGCATAATAACTGTAGAAAGTACAAAAAATACACATTAAATTGTAGAATTTGTAGAATACACACAATGAATTGTAGAAAATATAAAAAAGACATTAAATTATATAGATTGTAGAAAAAGACACATTAAATTATAAAAATTATAGAAATCTATAGGTCCTGTTGTGCTGGACTATGCCATGTTGGGCCGTGTCGGCATGATAGGCCAAGGCGCCGTCCAGACATGACCCATGGCCTCGTGCTATGCTGCCCTAGCTCACTAGCCTTTATGTCATGCCGTGCTATGCATCGTGCCAATATTACCGTGCTTTGGACCGACCAGTTTGGCCCTATCTGGCAGAACTTATGTACTTGTGATTGTAATTAATATCACATCTACTAACCTGCTGGTATTCTTCTCCTCTGCCCATATATAGAATCAAAGCCAGTCTTGGCACTATTTCGTATCGTATTTGTAAAAATAGCAGTATGCCCAATGCATTGACAAAAATATCACTTTTGCCACCGACGATCGGGTGACGCGCGCATGAGGCGGCGTGTGGCGCCGTCGGCCGGCGGTAGCGCGCCGCTCGAGCACCAAGTGCTGCAGCTCGTGCACCGAGCGACGAGCCACCTATCACCTGACCACTAGGCGGGGTAAGCTGTCGCCCGCCCAGAGGCGGCGAGTAATTAGGCCTACTAATTACTGCCTAATTTTTTCGGTTTAGTATTTGTTTAAATTCTTAAAAAATATCAAACAACCTTCACAAAATTATGAAAATTTATATACAATCTTCAAATACAACGTTCCTCACAGTGTAATTTTTGGAGAATTTTATCTATGACGAATATTCCTAAAAAATTCATACAATTTCAAAATTCAAAAACTCATGGTTAAGTTAATCTGAACAAATGTGGTCAATTCGGACCGCATAAAATTACCAAAAAATTATATAATAACTATTACTATATCAGGAGACTTCACATAAAATTTTATAATTTTTGGAGCTTATTTTCTATACATAAAAACTCATAAAAATATCAAAAATGTATGAATTTTTTAGCAACATTCGCCATGAATAAAATTCTCCAAAAATTACACTGTGAGGAGCATTATGTCGGGAGACTGTAAATAAATTTTTGTAATTTTTTGAGCTCATTTGATATATTTAAAAATTTAAATAATTACTAAATGTAAAAATAATTAGGCAAATAATTAGGCCTGCTAATTAGCCAGCCTAATTACCTGCCGCCTGGGGGGCTGGCGGTAGGCATACTTAGGGATGGCAATCGGGCGTGGCGGGTACGGATAGTGCTCGCCCATACCCGTAACCGCAACCCTGATTTACGCCCGCGGGCATACCCGTGAAGGATGACTGGTAAAAAACCTCGCTCATACCCGTCGCCCGCGGGCATACCCGTTTACCCACGAACTGAGTGCATCACAGAATTGTGCAAGAAATCACAGTATTACAGAATAAGTTTTCAGAATACAAGACTAATCAGTGGCATTATCTCTAGAATACAGAAACGACTTCGCTTCATCAAAAGTAGATGTTTGAGATACACCATCAGGGTGTTGAGCTAGGAAACATTTATCTTCAGCTACAGAAAAAATAATCAGAACACGCAAAGAAAGATGCTTGTTACATTTTACCTTCCCTCATTCTTTATTCACAAATTCCTCTGAGTTTGTTGCGCTCATCTCTACTGATATAACTCTGAAACAAGTAAAGAAAATTTGATCCAGTGAATAAAACTGAGATGGCACCAAAACAGCAGGATGAGATATAGAAACAAAGATGCTCATATGTTATCGAACAGACGCGATGAAAAGATCGTGATTCTCATTTTTCATTACCAAATTCACAACATACAGGCATACAACTAGTTTCATCATAGCAATTTATCTGAATTTTATTTGCCAAGAATTATTGCTGATGCTACCTAAAGCACACAAAAAAAAGCTAGCAGAATACATCTCAGGACCAAGTGACCAACAATTATGGGTAAATAATCCCCGTATGCTTATTTGCCACCAAATTTAGATTGTTATGAAACAAATAAAATGAACACTTACTGACCTCCAGATTGTTGTAGCGTATGTTTACCATCTGCATCCTATATAAATCTGAAAAGGAAGAATAAGCTCGTAGAAAAACACTCTGTTGTTGTAACCAGCTATGCTTTCCTCATTACTTTTCAACAAATACACACATTGATCTGCACGTAATCCACGGAGATTTAAAACAAAAAAGAATACAGTAGTAACAAGAAAAGCTCTTATATATATACCTTTAAGCGGAGGGTATCTCGACCTCGCCGTCGGTGATCTCCTGCTGCAGATCGTTGGGGTCCTTCCCGTCAACGGTGCACCCGACGCTGACGGAGGTCCCGAGGATCTCCTTGACGGTCCCGGACATCTCCTTGGCCTTGAGCCCTTGACGGTCCCGGAGGAGGCGGCCGGTGGCCGAGTGGGGGTGGAGGAGGCGGCCGGCGGCCGGGTGTGACGGTGGATCTGGGCGAGGTGCTGAGGGCTGAGGTGGATGAAGGAGGCCAGCAGCCGGGTAGGGGGCGGAGGAGGAGGCCGGCGGCTGGGTGGGGGGCAGAGGAGGCGGATGAAGGAGGAGGAGGAGGAGGCGGATCTGGGGGCGGAGGAGGAGGTCGGCGGCCGGGTGGGGGGCAGCGGCGGAGGAGGAGGTAGATTTGGGGCGCGGATTGGCGGAGGAGGAGGCTGGCAGCCGGGTGGGGGTGGAGGAGCCGGATGAAGGACAACGAGCGGGGCGGATCTGGAGGGCAGAGGCCGGAGAGTGCGAGAGGGGGGCGGATCTAGAGGCGCGAGAGTGTGAGAGGGGGCCGGGGCGGAGAGTTCGTGCGGGCGGCGAGTTAACGATAGTCTAGGGTTTATTATTTTAGAATGGGCCCACTGCCGGTTTATTTCACGGGTAACGGGTGAGACAGTGCACGGGTAGAGCTAATCCATACTCGTACCCGTTTACCCGATGGGCAGAAATTCCCCCCCACCCCAATTTTCATACTCGTGTGTAAAGAATACATACCATACCCGACTCCATTAAGGTATTTACCCACGGGTACATGGGTAAACAGGTATAATTGCCATCCCTAGGCATACTGTAGCTTACTGTTCCTCCATGTTCCACCTTGTACTAGTATTCGATTAAATTGATGTTAACTTAATCTAGCTAATTTGAACCGTATAAAATTCTCAAAAAATTACATACTAACTATTACTATATCGAGACGCTTCACATAAAATTTCATAATTTTTAGAGCTCATTTGCTATATATAAAAACTTATAAAATTATCAAAATTGTATAAATTTTTGAAGAACATTCGTCATGGATAAAATTCCCCAAAAATCTGCGAGGAACGTTGTGTCCAAAGGCTATACATAAATTTTTGTAATTTTTAACATCATTTGATATATTTAAAAATTCAAACAAACACTAAACCGAAAAAATAGACAGGTAATTAGGTCGGCTAATTAGCCGGTCTAATTACCTGCTGCCTGTGAGGCTGTCGACAAGCTTGCTTGCCGCCTGTTTGCTGGGCAATAGGCGGCCCGTCGCCTGGTGGCTGGGCGGCAGGCTCCTGCCGCCGGCGACAGTGCCACACGTCGCCTCGCGGGCGCTGTCGCCCGGTCTGCCAGCGGCAAAAGTGACATTTTTGTTAATACGTAGCGTATACTACTATTTCTGTAAATACGATAAGAAATAGTGCCACAACTGGCTTTGATTCCCATATATACAGGAGAAATTTGTAATCTACATCGATCGACCCATTGCCCGTATATAGGGAGCCTACAAAGACCATTCTTTTCGTGAAAGCTATATGTAGTACCCATATCTTTATTTGCATGGCCTTTTTTACTCCTCTTTTCCATGCTTGACACAAACTTGCTAATCCTATAATGATGATTAGAATTACAAATTTACCCTGGAAATGAGCGGCATCGGGAAAACAAATACTCTATGTGAAGCAACATTGCCGTTTTCTTTCTAATCTCATGGCCCAGCGTCCTGCACTGATGTGTGCAAGTTCTGGTTTGGTGGCTGTTCAGGTTGAAAACAGCGCAAGAAAGCGGCAAGCGGATACCATCAGTGTGGCCCTAATGTTTTTTGGTTTATTAATATCTCAATAGAGAATGAAGTGATGATGCGTTATGTAGGTAGCACGCTAGGATGGATGTTTGGTTCATGCAAGAACATTGGTTGTCGATATTTTCAAGAACAATGCCAATTGAATTCTGGTATCATCCGAATTATGTTGTCAGTCAAAGTTCACATGCCAAGTGATCGGGGTTTGCTAAATTTCTCGCCTTGAGTACCAAGTTCGAGAAAATGGATCACTCACCCAGAGAACCAGTCCAACTACGCAAGCCTTCAGCTTGAACAGAGCCATCTGCTCTGTGTCAAAAAGAATCAAAAGTATTATTGAACTAGATCTCACGATGTGCCATTTGACAACACTGGCAAACATTTTTCTGACTGCACCTGACATACAGTGAATGACTCAATATATGCGGGGCCAGGCATTAGTTTGTGATCTGAACTAGCTATAAGTTACCTGACATACAGATCTGCAGCAAGAAAAAATTAATTAGTTAGCTGTAACTCAGATGGCACCTACTCCATCGCCTGCGCAAATGCATTGTTATTGCTCTAGATTTGGCCTCTTTCCCTCGCTCTCACTCTATATAGGGGTCTCTTGTCATTACATCGAGTTTGCTTCGATCATTTCATTTCAAAGTACGCAAGATCGTCCTAGGAGGACCCTAGGTCAATTCTGAGTGAAGTACACAAGACCGTGTCTAAGAGGACCTTGTGTCGACCCCGGACCAATCCCGTGGTCCCAGACTTGACAGGGCCCACGTGGAGCAAATGATCGATAGGCCCCCAGGAGTAGGCCAAACCCTAAGGGCAAAGATGTAACTACACAGGTCTCTCCCTCTCCCCCTATAAATAGGACCCATTGTAATGGGAGGGGGGCACTATTGTAACCCTAATACACTCTCTTGAATTCATTTGGTGGTTGTGCTACTTTGAATTCCCTTCGCACCTGCAGCGGTCTTCGTATGCGACCCGGGGGTGCTTATAAGTTTACTGTCCGGACTCGTAGCGACGACATGATTCTCTACACCAAATCCTAGCAAATAATAATTGCACTGCAATGGTTTCCATTAATAATTGGCTTTACCGTAAAATCTAATTGCTATCCTACTTCTATTCGCAATCATAAGGACGTATATAACCACAGATTGAACTATTCCACATTTTGTAATTTCGCTAATACTTCATTAAGTATAGTTGTATTCCAATCAAAGCCTCTCATGACACTACTACAGTTTTCATCCAATCACTCAAGCTAGAATAACTTATCCAAAACTCCTTCTATAAGAATTCTAGATACACCAATATTTAGATTTTCGAACCCCTTTGTACATAATGCCAACAATCAATCATGTTCAGGAATGAATCAAGCAATTTAATATGATTACTAAGTATCCATAGTACGGGTACTTCTAAGAGTAATATCTACCAAAATAATAATTCAACATCTTCTTATCCATCCCAAATAATTGGATTAATCTATTGAGACCCAAATAATACAATGTATGTAACAAAATTTGGCTGGTCAAATAATATTGTTGATCATGCATCAATACTTTATGCATCTTTATATTCCTCTAATTCCTATTAGAAAAGAGCATACTCTTAATCACTATTCACCATGTACCTGCTCTAAGGCACCCACAAATTTAATATATATCTCATCGAGGGATGTTCATTAAAATCAACTATACATCATGTCATCTACATCATTTGGCCTCCCCATACCTTCCCCTTAATTCCTATAGTCACGACATCTCATCCAAGCATTGAAAAGACATCACAACCGGGTTTAAATACTCTTCTTCATAAAATGGGTATTTAACTTCAATCTCTCAAAAATATTTGGAAAGAATAGCATAGGTTTAAATCTTCCTCTTGATAGTGAACTCACAAAAGATATTTTCCATTACCCTCAACATCAAATAAATAAACAAATCATATCCCTCAACAAAATGGCAAAACTCTCATAAAAGGGTGACCATGCAACTTTAACAACTTTTATGAGAAGAAAGATTAGCTCAACATTCGGAAAAAACAAACATTTATTCATGAAACACGATAGCGAATGATAGCATACCGACACTATAAATAACTAACCAATAAAACCTTGTGGAGAGAACAATAACTCGCCCATAGAACAAAAATGACCATTACAAACTCATCCCCAATAATTTTTAACCAAGGTTATCAAACAAAAACTCATCATGAATCATGCACCACACACAATGGCACATCTTGGCCATGCTCACCGCCACAATCACGACCACTATCTCTCGACATCACTATCCTTCTCAATTACCAATCATTTAGTGCAAACATAGGCAAACAGCTCATAACATTTATTAACAACTACATAAGCCAACGGAAGCGTAAATACATTACATGACCCAATTTCATCATATTGTGCACTAGTATGTCATATTTTTTAAATTAATTATCCTACGTTAAATTTTATCATTAAGTTTTCGAAAGTCATTTCATTATTATTGTTGTTGTTGTCTTCATTATATTACCAACCTATATCAATTTTTTAGTTGATTATTCAAGTAAGTTATTAATTTATTCACCATGGATCTAAATCCTGCTCTGATACCAACTGTAATACCCTGGCTTAACAAAAGTCTAAGATGTCACTTACAACTTCTATTGCTACCAATTTTAACTAATAAACCAGCATTACCAATAGCTAAACTACAAGAATAAACATTCAACATAATAATAAGCATAAATTTCAGCAACATGATAAACCATAAATTGAACTAAGATGAACTAAGTAATTAACAAGATGAGCCATGTATAAGTTTAAACCAAGAAACACATTAAAACATCATTAGGAATCATAATGAACTAAGGGAATCCATAGGTTATCTAATCTTTGCTATGGAAAATTACAAAATTGTTCATGACCATAAGTGATGAATTTCTAGGTCGAGTGAAAAGCTACAAAGTGCAAATGCATGTCACCTTTAACGTTCACCTAAAAACAATAACAAAGTAAGGGCAAGTGCACGATTCAGCAAGTATACAATAAAACAATAAGAGCAACAACATACTCTTTTCACTTTCCAATTTCCACCATTCACTTTTCTAATCTTAGTTTCTTTTAGCGCAATGCAATATTCATGCTCATGTCTCCTTATGTAGCTTATAGCGTTATACCGGATAGTACACCTGTTGATGTCACCATCTACCTCCATCTTGTAGAGGTGCCTAACGAAGTAGGTCTTTCTCTCCACTTCCATGAAGGTGCCTACCTATGTAGATCTTACTAAAGAGCACGTCGAATTAGTCGAATAGCTTTACTCATAGCTATTTGACTTTCCCACCGCTCTGGTTCGTAATGCATATGTCTTGTCATGAATGCAATCTTCTATCATTTTACCACATCACATTTATCATCAAATTAATGGTGAGTTTTTTTGGGCTATGGCTTTGGCTTTTTGGCTTATGGCTTATGATTTTTGGTTATTCGCGAGAGAGATTACGGAGAGATAGATACTCACATGTGATTTTGGTCAGTACATATGAAGCTAGCATAATGTGTACTACAATTGACCTTTAGGCATCGCTTTGAAAAGGCACACTGTTTTTGCAAAAAAAAATATTGTAGCTACAATGCATAAGCTTAAAAGTCCAAGCACTTTCAAACCAAACCAATATCATACTGAACAGAAGATGATTAAATATTGCATGACATAATTAAATCAACAACAATGAACAATTATTAACCATCAACTATCATTTTACTATGCATTTGTCTCTTCTAGTTGCGACGATCGGGTTGATTAGAAATGACACCGACCCCAAAGTTACTCATCCAACATTAAACACCCAAACTCAATACATGCTACAACAATACCATACAACACTTAATTGATAATGCTCCTATACACTTCCCAAATTCACAATTCCCCCCTTGATCGGACAACCACCTCTTGCTGTGATGGTACTAAAATCATCATAACTTTCAACTCCCACATCGTAATACAACAAACCATACCAAATCTGGAATCTATACAAAATTTTCTACAACTTCTTATATGTTCACAAGCTCTGATTAAATCATCTAAACCTCTATTTTTAACCCAAAATACAGATGTAATCTTTTGACAACAAATTTAATAATTGCATATATTTTAATCTACACATGTAAATATATTGAACTCTGATATTTCCAGAATCAACATAAAACGTCTACCACTTTCTAGTTTTGCCAAAAATCCAATTCTATCATCTAATCAATCAAATTACTAATTTCCCTCGAGTACGTCTAACAGCAACAGTTCAGGACAACAGTATTCCAAAATTTGTAATTTCTGTTCTACTCATCTAAAAATTGTGTTCTTGGGCTCTCTAGAATCTTTAAGAATTACCTACACCTTTCATGTAGACCAAATCCTGAAATCATTCCATTTACTATTTTTAATATATAGATTAATACGTGCCGCCAACAGATGACAATTTACCAGACAGCAGGCTTTCAAAAAATTATAAGTCAAAATCTATTCATCTGATCAATATGAATAAATATTCTCTAGAAAGCTACTGAAATCCTGTTCAACTTTCTAGTAAATGATATTACCAAATTACGCACAAAACAATACTTAAATTCACGATAGAATATATAGTAGATTAAACTGTTCTACTAATCAATCTCCCTATCGAATACACATTATCTGTCTCTCTAATCTGAGTTCTAATATCTAACTAAAATAATTAGTAAAATAGAGGAAAAATATCCAAACTGTTACACCAATAAAGAATACCTAGATCACAAATTCTTTCCCACTTTTTTCCTTCTCCCTCCTCAATTTCTCCTCTTCCGCTGATCTTCCTTTCCTCCAAACGTTATGCTATTATCCCCTTTTCTCTAAAATCGCACCTGAAGGAGTGCGAGTGCACTGCAGGCACGGTTTGGTGCGCTCGATGACAGCGTAGGGGTAAAAGTGCAGGGTAGAATCTCCTGGAGCAGCTCGGTAATTGTGCCAAAACAGTGCCACCACAGTGGAGCCAGAACCTAAAACATCTCCCTTTTCCGTAGAAGACCTGCGTGCCTCCCTGCGCTTTAGAGAGGAGGGCGCGCATCAGGCGCTCGACGCGTGGGCAGGATATCTGGCGATGGTGTGCAGCCGGCGGATGCAGTCCTGACGTGAGGCGACTGGCGGGCGGCAAGCTGGCGGCAGGCAGCGCAGGCGCTCGGCAGGGGCAGCCATGCACCCATGCAGCGGCCGCAGCTACGCTTGGGCAAAAGGCAGCATGGCGCAATAGGCATGGCAGGCACGCGATAAGTATGGTTCTTCGCGGCGTTACGAAAAAAAGCATCTAGATATTGGGTTCTCTCTCCCCATGATCTCCTTTAACTCGAACTCAACTTTCCCGTACGACTCGTTTTCTGGAACGACTTCTTAAAAAATCCCAACATCTCAATTTTTTCATATATTTTCCTCTCTATTTACGTATTCATCTTTAAGAGAGATATTTTTAAAATGTCATAATCGTTGGGATTTCATTGCCAGTCTCAGGTTTGAGAGGTTAGGGACCTGCAAATTACGTAGCTAGCTATTTTGCAATCTTTCGCGCAAAGTCGCAAGCAGCGATGCCATCCTCTCTAACCCTCCCTTTTCATACTTCACCCTCTATGTTCATGCAGGCCTCAATTGAACAGGCAAGAGCTACGTAGGCCTCAGAGCGTCATGCAGGGGCGGAGCTACGTAGCTGACCGTGGGTGCGGTCGTACCGACGTGAAAATCGAAAATCAGCGTGCTAACCTCTAAATTTTCACCTCTAAACATTATACGTATGTATACATATACATGACATGGAGAAAGTGCCGCACCCCCCTCAATTTTTCTCTAGCTCCGCCCCTGGCGTCATGGATGGACATCCCATAGATCAGATATGGATGGAAATCGAGGCAACTGCCATGATGACCATCAATGAGGAAAGGAGGAGTGCAAATGGAACGGATATTTTATATTATCGATATATCCGTTTTAATTTAGATCTTATTCAAAATATATTTTTGGATATTTAAAGATTTTTATCGGACATAGAAATAAAGCCAGATACAGAAGCGAATTTAAGAAGGCACTATCCATAGATACAGAGCTATCTCAAAAATTAGCTAGACAGTTACCAAATTAATATCCACCAACTATCTAGAAAAGAGAAATTTCATGATTTGCTCCACGTTTATTTGCAAACAGCTCATTTGCCCCATAGTTCATATTAATTGATTATTTGCCCCATCTTTCAATTTCTAGTTAATCATTTGCCCTCTGTGCATTTCCAGGTCATTTTCTATTTTGGTAAAGATAAATTACTATAAAAAATAACCAAACTGCCCCTGCCTTATTCAATGAAGCTACCGCGGATTGCTCTCGCTGGAGACCACCGCCTTGATGCACTCCACCGCAGGGGCGGATTTGGGCCCATGGCAATATGGGCTCCAGCCCGGGGCGTGAAAAAAAATGCTATGTATAGCCTAGGTATATATAGCCCAGCTCGGGGTAATATAATTAGTATTCAGCCCAGTAGCCCATCACTCCCTCAGCCCATTGCCGTCTGCCGCTCTGCCTGTCTCCGCGCGCCGCGCCGAAAGCCCATCACACGCTCGGCCCCGATTCCCCCGATTGCTCAGACGCGGCCGCCACAAATCAACCCCCGATTCCCCCGATTGCTCAGCCGCTCAGGCAAACCCTAACCCCCAAAATCTCGCCTCGCTAGCTCGCCGACGCCGCCGCTCGTCGCCTCGTCCCGGCGCCGCACTCTTCCCGGCCCGCCCCTCCTCCGCGCCGCGCATCTTCGGATCTTCCCGGCCCGCCCCGCCTCCCGGCGCCGCCCCTCTTCCGGCTCTCACGGCTCTTGGATCTTCTCGCCTCGGCCGCCGGCCTCCGGCGCGCGCGCCCCTCTTCCGCGCGCCCGCCTCCGTTGCCGCCCGCCCGCCCGGTAAGTCTGTGAAAAACTTAATGGAAATCACAAATGGAAATTGTCATGAACTCATGATGTCAGATTTCCAATTTTTTGCTTGGTGAATCACTGAATCTGTGAATGGTGACTGTGACTTACTGACTGTTAATAGAATGACTGGAAGTCTCAAGTCTGGAAGAAGCCGTTAGCCGTGGATTAGGATTTGTCCAGTGACTAAATTTGTCCAGTGGCAGTGGATTTGGTTGTGTAATGTGTATGAAGAAGCCGTGGATTTGGTTGTGTAATAGTGTTGGCCGATTTGGCCCATGTAAGTATTATGTTTAATGTTTATGTATATACTCTTCTATTACCATTTACCAATGAATCATGAATGTACTAGCTCTTTTGCTCAATTCACAAATTTATCATGGACATTAAACTAACTGATTTTTGTACTCTTCTATTACCAATGAATGTACTAGGAGTTATTAGTCAATACAAAATGAAGCGGGCGAAGACATTGTCATCTTATTTTTCAACAGAAGCACAATCCCACGAAACACCAGAAACAGGAGAATTGAGTTGTGGTCATATAGTATGGTCATGATTCAACGTGGCAAATATTCGTAAATTCATGATTAAATTAACCCGAATAAACGTGGCAAATTCGGACCACATAAAATTCCCCAAAAAATACACAATAACTATGATTGTGTCGGGAGACTTTACATAAAATTACTCTATAGTAGCTTCATTTTGCGAACATTACTCTTTTGTCTTCTCTTGAGCCTAAGCTTGTAGATGAAGCTCTAGATGACCTGGATTGGGTTAATGCCATGCATGAAGTGTTGAACAACTTCGCACAAAATGAGGTTTGGGTCTTGGTGGAAGGACCCGAAGAACACAGTGTTATTAGTACAAAATGGGTCTTCCGGAACAAACAAGATGAAAACGGAGTTGTGGTAAGAAACAAAGTAAAGTTAGTTGCTCAATGTTATACTCAAGTCGAGAGTTTAGATTATAATGAGACATTTGCACCCGTTGCTAGACTTAAGTCAATTAGAATCTTACTTGCTTTTGCATCTAGTTTTGATATTAAATTATTTCAAATGGATGTTAAAATTGCCTTTTTAAATGGAACTATCTCCGAACTTGTATTTGTTGAACAAACTCCGGGGTTCAAAGATCCTAAATACCCTAATCATGTTTATAAACTTTTAAAGGCGTTATATGGTCTAAAACAAGCTCCTAGAGCATGGTGTGAGCGTCTTAGAAATTTTCTTATTTCAATAGGGTTTTAGATTGGAAAAGTAGATACAACATTATTCACAAAAATCATTGGTGATGATTTCTTCATTTGCCAAATTTATGTTGATGAAACTATATTTGGTTCTACTAACCAAGATTTTTTGAAGAATTTGGTGAAACAATGCCTAGGGAATTTGAGATGTTCATGATAGGAGAATTGAGTTATTTTATTAGACTCCAAATCAAACAACTCAAAGATGGGACCTTCATAAGCCAAACGAAGTACGTTAAATACATTTTCAAGAAATTTGGCATGGAAGATGCAAAACCTATTAAGACACTAATGGCAACAAACGGCAAATCAGGAAATTACGCCAAATTTTTCTCTGAACTGAAAATTTGCGTAGAAACCCCAAAAATTGCAGAATTAACTGAAAATTCAAATTCTAGCATAAAAGGGCCTCGGGAATCCGAATTTTGAATTATTTTTAGCATTTGAAACTTATTTATTTCTGCCATTATTATTTTCTATATTTTTTGTATTTATTTACTGTTTTGGTTAATTGTAATTGTTTAAATTGCTTTTAATCACTGAAATTAGCAGTAAAAATTATAAAAAAAATGCATAGAAAATTATGAAACATTGTGATAACCTTTTGTACCATTTATTTACCCGCAGGAAATTATTCATACATGTTTACCAGCTGTAAACTATTTATTCTGTTTATACACATGTAAATGACTGGCATCACGAACTGGGAGTTCGAGGAGCTGGCCCAGCATGGCCAGAAACTATCTGACGTGAGCATCCGATGTTGAGATAGTGCTTGGAGCCAAGAAGCTCCGCGCGCTATTGGGACTGGCGGACTGCATGACGCCCAACCCACACCTGAGGAGAATGATCAGGCACTTCATTTTCTCAGGCACCACCTCTGCCTCACTCTCAAGAATGAGTATATGGTGGAGAAAAGCGCGCCGCACTCAAGAAGCGGTCTGAGAGGCTAAAATACACCATTCTTCCTCAAGCAGAGCAGGAGTGGATCAAACTGAGGTTTACCGACTTTAAGATGGTTGGGGAGTACAATTCTGCCTTGCACATGATTTGTACCAATTTTCAACTCTATGGCAAGTAGATCACAGACGAGCAGAAGATCGAAAAGACCCTGTCCACCTTTCACCCCAATGTTGTTCATTCCGCCCGCAACTATCGTCAAGACGGCTACAAGGAGTACGCCGAATTGATTGATATGATGCAGGTTGTGGAGGCTCAGGATGAACTTCTCCGCAAGAATTACGTCACTCAGCCATCGGGGAGCTCCGTTGGCCGCGAGGCCAACGCTAGGAGCTACAAGGTGCAAAAGCCCTTGATGAAAAGGAGGGGGAAGATGGGTAAGGCCGCTGCCTAGAAAGGCAAGTCAGATGCTCCAAGTGACAAAAAGGCTAAGAAGAGTGGAAAGACCTATGGCCAGCAGAACTAAGGTTGCTACAAGTGTCGCAAGTGGGGGCATTGGTCGCGGATATGCAAAGAACCGCAACATGTCATTGATACCTACCAAGCCCAAAAGAAGAAGGATGGCAAAGGGCAACCTGAAGCCCACTTTGCAGCAGTTGAGGGGGAGCATCCTGAGCAGCTGCCTGAGTTGATGGAGGTTGAGCCCATCCCGGCAGCAGCACCCCCTTACGACCTAGAGGCAGCCACTGCCATGATCTCTCTCGAAGAGAAGATCACTCCTGAAAAGATAGCCGAAGAAGTCTCTGATTTTTTAGTTGATTCAGTCTGATGCACAAGTTAGAACTTGCATGGATGGTACTTTTGTTTTGTTTTCTTGTGATAGTTAGATGAGTTTGGAATATTTCATTCATTTATTTAGTTTATGATGGCATGATATGTTCTGATATTGATGTATTTTATTTATGTGTTGAATGCATTCTAATACATGTTAATAAAATATCTTATATTAGAACACATGTGGTGCCCTATGGAGGAAGTGTGCCTTGCCGACAACGGCACAACGAATACCATCTTAAGAGAGACTAAGTATTTTTAGTTGATCCGTAAGAGCACTGGCAGCCTTACGACTATCGCTAGAAGCGATGCATGTATAATTGGTTTCGAAAGAGCCACGGCTATACTCCCCATGGGTACAACTTTGGTCATTGAGGAAGCCTTATTGTACCCAGAATCGACTAGAACTCTCCTAAGTTTTAAGAATATTCGCGCCAATGGTTTCGACGTTGAGACTAAAAAAGAGTACGGTAAGGAATACCTACTCATCACGAAGCGCTAACATAATGGCAAAAGGGTATTAGAAAAACTTCCTTTACTAGAAACTGGGCTATATTATACCAATATTAAGGTACCCGCAGGCTACACTGTCCTGAAGATAGTATTTAGAAGCTCTGAACTATTCTGTCTCTGGCATGACAGATTAGGCCACCCAGGTCTTAGGATGATGAGAAATATAATTAACAATTCCCAAAGGCATAATATTAATATGAAGAATTTTCTGAATCATGAAGATTTTGTGTGCCTTGCATGTACCACCGGGAAATTAATTACTAGACCGTCCACTCTGAAAGTGAAGGATGAAATCCCTGCATTCCCGGAACGCATCCAGGGAGACATTTGTGGTCCCATTCAGCCCATCTCAGGGTCATTTAAGTATTTCATGGTGCTCATTGACGCTTCCTCGAAGTGGTCATATGTGGGTTTGTTGTCCACAAGAAACCATTCTTTTGCAAAATTGATCTCGCAGATCATTCACATCAGACATGTGTTCTATGATCATCACATCAAGTCCATCAGAATGGACAACGCCGGAGAATTTACTTCAAAGGCATTTGATGATTATTGCATGGCGATGAGGATTGCAGTTGAGCACTCGGTACCGCATGTCCATACCCAGAATGGTTTGGCAGAGACTTTAATCAAGAGAATTAAATTTATCGCCCGACCCCTTTTGCATAATTGTAATTTGCCAGTTACATGTTGGGGACATGCATTCCTACATGCAGCGAATCTCATCAACTTTAGACCTTCGGTCTACAACATCCATTCACCTATGCAACTAGCGCAAGGGTCAGCACCAAAAATCTCTCATCTCAGGAGGTTTGGATGCAAGGTTTATGTACCTATAACCCCTTCACAGCGTACTGCAATGGGCCATCTTCGCAAGACTGGGATATACATTGGTTATGAGACTACATCCATAATCATGTATCTGGAACCCATGTCGAGAGTGCATACTGCTCGCTTCGCTAACTGCATTTTTGATGAGGATAATTTCCCAACATTAGGGGGAGGAAATCAACCCCTTGATGAAAATGTCGGGAAATTACGTGGGAAGCCACGGGACTTCATGCACATGACCCCGCGCACTAGTGAAACAGAGAAAGAGGTCCAGAAGATCATCGATTTGCAAGCATTAGCAAACCAACTGCCCGATCACTTTAGTGATTTGAAGAGCGTGACTAAGTCGCATGTGCCTGCACGCAATGCACCGGAGAGGGTTGAAATACCAAAGAAAATTGAAGGTATCCCTAATCCCATCCAGAGGCCTCAGAATAAAAGGACGAGAACTCCGGTTCCTCAAGTCCAAAGTAACTGGGGAAGTCCGGCGAAAATGGACAAGAAGGACTTATTACAACTGATCACTGAAGTCCCTAGAATGAGAAGGGGAGCCAGTTGAGACCTGGTACAAGTATGACACATTCAAAAAAAGGCATACCGGGTCTGAATATCCCTGTGGAAGAAAAAACCGGCATGGATGTGTGCGCACACATCGAAGCTGAAAAACTAAAGGGACTTGCCACCGCAATTGGAAGAAGCGATGTGCAAGGAGAAGCTCTAGAAGAAGCAATCGCTCCAGAAGTAGCAACTCATAAAAAAATAGCTATAAATTATGTGCACAGGGGAGAGTCCTGAATAGGACAACAGCTAATATCGATATCTACTTCGTAAAGAAAATTGCCACCATCATCGATCTTGATCCCGAGCCTACATCGCTCACTGAATGTAAGAAAAGATCAGATTGGGAAGATTGGAAGAAGTTAATAGCAACTGAATTGCTATCTTTGAACAAAAGAGAGGTGTTTGGACCCGTATGTCGCACACCTCCCCATGTGCACCCTGTAGGGCACAAGTGTGTATTTGTTCGAAAGAGAAATGAAAGAAATGAAGTAGTGAAATACAAAGCAAGGCTGGTAGCACAAGGTTTCACTCAACGTCCTGGAGTTGATTATGAAGAAACCTACTCCCTAGTCATGAGTAGAATTACCTTTAGTACTTGATCTCAATGGCAGTGAACTTGAATTTAGAAATGAAATTGATGGATATGGTGACTGCATACCTTTATGGTAACTTGGATTCGGAGATTTATATGAAAGTCCCTGAAGGAATTCCTCTCCCGAACCAAGACAGAGCAAATAGAAATCTGTACAGTGTGAAACTCAGAAAGTCACTATATGGACTGAAGCAATATGGAAGAATATGGAATAATCGCTTAAGCGACTTTCTCTACAAGAAAGGCTACAAGAACAAAGAAGATTGTCCTTGTGTACTTATACGGCGATCCCAGAATGGATTCTGTATAATCTTAGTGTATGTAGATGACCTGAATATCATCGGGACAACAGAAGACATAAAAGAAGCAAGCTCCTACTTGGAGTCAGAATTTGAAATGAAAGATTTGGGCAAAACCAAGTTCTGCTTAGGCCTGCAGCTTGAGCATGTCCCTGAAGGAATCTTGGTACATCAGTCGGCCTACACCCAGAAGGTGCTACAAAGGTTTGGCTTTGAGAAGGCATTCCCATCGAAAGTGCCGATGATCGGGAGGTCTTTACAGCAAGAGAAAGATCCTTTCTGACCTAGGGAAGAGGGGGAGGAAGTCCTGGGACCGGAATTCCCATATTTAAGTGCAGTGGGAGCACACATGTACTTAGCAAACTGCACTAGACCAGACATTGCATTTGTCGTGAACCTCTTAGCAAGGTACAATTCAAAACCTACCAAAAGGCATTGGCAGGATCTAAAGGGATTGTTCTACAGAAAGAACCAAGATGTAAACATGATTGGCTATGCAGATGCTGGGTATCTGTCTGACCCGCATACCGTGAGAGACCATGTGGTGGTGACCCAATGTGTGTGATGAGTAATTGACAGCGGTTTAGATAAGTCGAGTTTGGTTTGAGTGGTTTGGATCATGTCGTTGCATGGTGCAATGGACTCGGTCGGACTTGGTCAAACCTGGTCAATGGGCTTAGGCTGCATATTCTGATAATTCGACAGGTTTGGACTTCATCATGGGTAAGTATTATGCTATTTTCGCTTTCATGTGTCGAGCGGTGCTATTTGATGTGTTTCTTATCTGTGTTGGCTGTAGAACATCGAGGCGGAGTCGTGGCGAGGTACAGGTGACCGGACTAGGTGCAGGTGGCGCTAAGGTCAAAACGGTCGAGATGTGCCGAAGACGGCGAGGACTCGAGGACGTCGAGGCGGAGTCGTGGCGAGACACGGTGGACCGGACTAGGCGCAGGTGGCGCTGAGGTCAGAACGGTCGGGAGGTGTCGAAGACGGCGAGGGCTCGAGGTGGCTGCGAGGCTTGCAAGGCAAGGAATGAAGAAGCTTCCTGGAAGGTGCGCGAGGGGCGTTTTGGTGAATACGCAAAGCTGCACTAAAGGAAGTGGATTATGGGTAAAGCGCAAAAGGTTAATGGGTAAAGCAATGGCAAACCCATTAGTGGAGGCTATAAATAGAGAGGGTGTTCTCTAGTAGTTTTTATGGATTGGTATGAAAAATGAGATGGATTTTAGAGAGAAATAGTGTGCAGAATTTTAGAGAGAGCTTGAGAGATTGGGTGTGAGCTTGTCTCCTACATGTGTGCTATGAGTTCTTGAATCTCAAGCATGTATGGGGACTTGGTTAGGGGAGATTGAGAGAGATGAGCTGAAAAACAACCCTTTGTAATCGCGTATGTCTCTTCGTTTTAATTTCAATTTGAGAGACTATGTCTTTGAGATGATTTGGATATTTAGTTTTCTCTGTTTTGTTCCCTGCCGTGATGCACCCTTGAGTTGTTTTCTTGCCTCTCTGCTCACTCTATTGGTGTTGGCTTTGTGCTACTAATTGCTAGTCGAGAGATCATTTTGGGTGGAAGCCAATGCTATTCATGATTTCCCTGTTCAAGTGTTACAAGATCCACATGTCTCTGGTTGGTCTCATGTTTCCTTCTCGGCAAAGCAAGTCCTTTCTGTTTGTTGGTTTTCTCCATTTTTGCTTTTGCTCTCTGTTAGATCTCCAAAGAAACATCGATCACTAGAGGAGATAAGCTGTTGTGCTGTAAGAAAAGCAATGGAAAATGATCAACTCTCAGTTTTGGTCCTGCTCTCCAAAAATCAGTTGATCTTGTTATGATTTTCAGCTAGCATTTCTTGGATGCTTTTGATCCTTTTTCTCTTGCCATTTAGTCCAGTTTGCAGCACTGCCCAGTTCGTGCTCTTTTGCTGATTTTCTAGTGGTAGGTAGTCAAGTTTTCTTTTTGTCATCTTTTTCAGTTTTTTGCTTTCTGGGGTGTTAGCTTTTGGCATCAATTTGCAGTAGCTTTCGGTTACTTTGTGTTATCAGTTCCTCTGGCTCAAGTAACTTAAAAAAACAGCTGATAGCTTTTGTTTTTCTTGCCGTCTGCATGTTGCCTTGAGAAAGAAGTTTCTTTTTCTTCTTTTTGCTGATTTTCAACCTTGTTGCATGCAGTCCAAACGACATTATTTTCTGTTGAATTTTTGGCTGGATGGTCTCTGATTTATACTGAATTTTCCAGTATCGCATGCGTTCCAGATTTCAGCAAAATTATTTTTCTGTGAGTTGCTTTGTTCTGCATCTTTTTTTAAAAAAAAATCGGTGTACGAATTCTCGGGGGCGATTTTGAAGAGAATGACATTCACCCCCCCCCTCTGTCGTCATTTCGGTGCTACATACCGAAGGTCACAAACAGGCTATGTATTCCTGTGTGGTGGAACTGCAATTTCCTAGAAATCGTCTAAGCAAAGCCTCGTAATTACTTCGACGAACCACTCAGAAATCATATCACTGTATGAAGCCACACGAGAGTGCGCTTGGCTCCGCCGAATGGTTCACCACATCCAGCAGTCATGTGGGATGAACATGTGCAAACCCCCACAATTATCTATGAAGATAATGCCGTTTGCGTTGCATAAATGCAAACGGGCTATGTGAAGAGTCATCTCACAAAGCATATCAACCCCAAGTTCTTCTATGCTCATGAATTGCAAAAGATGGACGAGATTAAGGTACATCATACTAAGTCTTGTGAAAATCTAGCAGATTTATTCACTAAATCACTCCTCGCATCTAGCTTTATAAGGTGCGTGCGAGGAATTGGAATGATGACACTTAGAGAAGTGCGGAATTAAGGGGGAGAATTCTCTCAAGCCAGATAATAAATCTTGATCATGAAGATTAATTACCCAAAGGAATAAAGTCCTGAAGACTAAATGAAATTGGGTGAATTGTACTCTTTTCCCTTGACGAGTTTTCCTAAAGTTTCTCGACCAAGGTTTTTAATGAGGCAATTCGTGCATCGCAGCATCACATGCATCATGTACTCTGAGAGACCATGTGGTTATGACCCCATGTGTGTGATGAGTAATTGACATCGGTTTTAGGAAAGTCGAGTTTGGTTTGTGTGATTCGTGTCGTGTCATTGCGTGGTGCAATCGGCCTCGGTCGGACTTGGTCAAACCTGGTCAAAGTGATTATGATGCATATTCTATTGATTTGATAGGTTTGGGCTATTTCTTGCTTAATGTGGTTTCATTAATGCAATTGTGATTATATGTGTCGAGCGGTGCTATGTGATGTGTTTCTTATCTATGATGGCTGCAGGACATCGAGGCGGAGTCGTGGCGAGGCACGGGGTGATCGGACTAGGCACAGGCGGTGTTGAGGTCAGAACGGTTGGGATGTGTCGAAGACGGCGAGGACTCGAGGTGGTTGCGAGGCTTTGACGACAAGGAACGCGGAAGCTTTCCGGAAGATGCAGGAGGGGCGTTTCGGTAAAAACGCAAAGCTGCACAAGTGGAAGCGGTTCCGTTCGGGATTTAGCGGGTGTAACGGGTTGGAGACCTGTTAGCCATAGGCTATATAAGGAGGGGATGTCTCCTTGTGGCTGCATGAATTCCAATGGATTCAAGGGGTTGTTAGGGTTTGCTTTAGTCAAAATGGCCTTTGGAGAGGTTGTTTTGCTTTAGTGCTTTAGTGGGTGAGAAGGGCAGAAGGTTGCCTTCCTGTGTGTGTTCGTGAGTCTCCTCTCCAAGCATGTAGTGTTCTTGTGTTCTTGAGTCTTGAGAGAGGGAGAGGATGAGTTGATGCCCATATAATCATTCCTCTGATTGTAATCGTGTATGGGGACTCCTCTGTGATCCTCATGCTTCTAGGAATGAATCAATTTCATTTGAGATGCTCCTGCTCCCTGTATTCTTCGTTCGTTCTTCTTTGTGTGATTTTTGCCTTTTTGTGATTTGAGTTCTTTCTTGCTGAGGAGTAGCAAAATGGGTTGCTGTGATCTAGGAGATGCTCCAAAGCCATTTGGCTAGTTAATCCTAAGAGCAAACATCATTTAATTTTAGATTTTGCTTCTTGGCCTCCTCTGTTCTTCTTCTCATCTCTAGGGTTTCTAGGTCCCTTTTGATTCCCTTCTTGAGAGGACCTGGGATTTGGTCTGGAAAGCCCTTAGATCGTTGCTAAGAAGTTTGCAAAATCCCGTGAGCAAAGGATCCAAGATCATTGAGTATTTTGGGTTTTGGTTCAGTTCTTGCAAAAATTTCAGATTATTACCATAATCTGAAATTCTTGTGTTTGGGTATGATTCCTTTGTTTCCCAGAGCCCTCTTGTTGTTTAGTTTGTTGTTGTGATGCTCTGGGCCAAAAAGATTGGGAGCAATCCCTTGATTTCTTGGGTTTTCTGAAGATCTGCAGTATTTTCGGGTTTTAGCAGTTGTTAGTCTGCTGTTCGGCCTACCTGAAATTTCAGTGTAACCGCTCAGACCGGGGTAGAGGCGGCGGTCAGACCGGCGTTAACAGGGCGGTCTGACCGGCCTACCACCGGCGGTCAGACCGACCCCTGTTGAGCGGTCTGACCGCCCATTGCTGAGAGGTCTGACTTGCTAGGTTTTGAGCTACTGCATGTTTTGTCTCTTGTTTGGTTCTTCTCTGTTATTTTTGTTCCTCTGATGGATTTACAGCTTAATTTGAGCTTCCGGAGAACATTTTCCATCCACTTCATAGCTTAACATAGCTATTGGAGAGGAGAATCTCGCTTGTGGAATTTTGGGGGTATATCTTAAAAAGAACGACATTCACCCCCTCTGTCGTCAATTTCAATCCATAATTGGTATCAGAGCCAGTTAGGTCTTTCCCATAGATCTTAACTGGTCTCTAGAGCCATGGCGACAGATAAGTACTCGACCAAGCCTGCGATTTTTGATGGCATCGATTATCCGTTCTGGAAAAGCCGGATGGAGACCTACATCCAGGCTCAAGGATATGCCATCTGGAGGAAGGTCAAGGTTCGCTATCTTGTTTCTGCCGATGAGAACATCAATGTGGCGAATATGCCCGATGTTGAGGCGAATGCAAAGGCAAGGAACATAATCATCCAAGGTTCGAGTTGAAGCGAGTTTGACCGCATTTCACATCTCACGTCGGCTTTCGACATTTGGGAGACTCTCAATGCTTACCATGAGGGCACCACCCAAATCAAGACAGTTCGACAGGACCAGTTCAAGCGAGATTACAACAAGTTTGAAATGCTCGCTGGCGAGTCCCTCGATGAGTGTTTTGCGCGTTTCCACAAGATTTTGAGCAACCTCCGAGCGGTCGGTCTCACATACCCCGACTCGGATAATGCTCATCAGATGCTCGCTGCTCTGGACCTGCGTGTTTGGGAAATGAAGGTGACTACCATCAAGGACACCACCGATCTCTTGACCTTGACTCTTGACGCGTTGTACTCATGCCTCAAGACACACGAAATTGACATAGTCTCTCGTAGGTCAAAATCGCAGTCGATGGCCTTAGTCACCGATCCCACGTCAGCTTCTGGATCCTCTTTTGATTTGATTGGTGGATTTTCCCTAGCTGCTCTCTGTGACGTTACTGATGATTAGTTAGAGCAGCTACCAGAGGACCAGTTAGCCCTCCTTGCTAGAAAGTTTTCACATGCTTACAAGAGGGTGAGAGACCACAAGAGGAGTGGCCCGATCATTTGCTTCGAGTGTGGTGGCCCCAACCACATTCGGGCAAATTGCCCCAAGCTGGAGAAGGGCAAGAGCGATTTCGGCGGCGTGAACAAGAATGACTACATCGACAAGAACCGCAACAAGAAGCCTCCAGTTCACGCTCAAGGCAAGAAGTTCCGCAAACTTGACAAAACCAAGAAGCTCTTCCACCGCGTCCTCATCGTATTCGATGACCTCGACCTCAGCGAGGTGGAGGGATGGAGCAACGACGACGGGACGGGTGACCAAGAACCCAAGGATGGCGACGACTTCTCCGGCATGTGCTTCATGGCCCTTGAGGGCGAAGTGAGCGACAGCGAGCTATACTCCGACTCCGACGAGGTATACCCTTCATACGACCAGCTTAATGATGCTTTTCTTAAGCTAGGTAGATTCCAGCTAGATCTAGAGCTAGGGTTAGCGAATTAGAGAAGGAAGTAGAGAGCTTGTCACAGGAGCTTACTTCACTTAGATCTGCTCCCTCCCGTGACGACTGTGATGTATGTACTGCTTTGCTTGGTGACATGGAGAAACTAAGGACCTTGCATGATAGTGTGTCCTCTGAGCTAGACATGATTAAGGTGGAGAATGTTAGTCTTCTTGCTGAGCTAGAGATGAGTAGGGTAGCGCTTCCTTCATCTACTACTGTTGAGGCTATTTCTTGCACCTCATGTGAGGATAAGGACAATGCGTTTAGAGGTCTTTATACCATGTTGCTGGATCTGCCCGAGACTTGTGAAAGTTGTAATAATTTGAAGATGAACCTAAAACGGGCAGATCATAAAATTGCTGAATTACAAACTTTTCTACTTGAGCCTATTGCCTCATGTGTTAATTGTCCCAACTGACTGCTGAGTTTGAATCTGTTTCTAAACAGTTTCAAGAGATGATTGACAATAATAACAAATTGGCTCAACATGCTTCTAAGGACCGTGTTATCTCACCATGCATTAATTGTAACAAACTAAAATCTGACTTGATTGCATTGGATGAGAAATATGTGAAGCTAACTAAGGACCTTCTAGAGAAGCCACATCCTTGTTGTAATGCTTGTGCTGAGGTGGGGAAGGAGCCCAAGGGTAAGGTAGAGACGCCTAGCGACGTGAACCAACTGGCTAGCAGTAAGACTGTCCCTTCTGAGGCGGCTGAGCGTGCTCAAGTAATTCGTTCCTCTGCTGTTGGTTCTTCTTCTGCTCCCTTACCTTCTGCTGTCTCCTCTTCCCCCTGCTCTTCTTGCACCTCTCTCTTTCGGGAGTGTCAGTACCTTATGAACACTCTTGAGAGATTTGTAGGAGGCAAGAAGAAGCTCAATCTTATTCTAGACCAATCCAAGATTTGCAAATTCAATCAAGGTCTAGGATATGATTTTCTAGAGACCGTGTTGAGGCGCTTAGGCGTATTCAGGGTCAGCCCCAGACCTTGAGTGCACCTAAGACCAACACGAGATCTAGGCTTGCTCCAGTTGATGGGTTTGGGTAGCATCGAGGACTTGGTTTTTCTGAGTCTTCTGGTTTTCATCCTCGTGCTGCCTCTGGTCGTGACTTCCGCCGTTCTGAGGGTAGATATCGTTTACCCTGTCGAGATGGCTACCCACGGCGTGATCAGCATGTTGTTGGTGCTCTGACTCGCTCTTCCGTAGTAGTCGGATCCAGCAACAGCTTCAGGTCTACACAGAGACCTTCTGCCTTTTTGAGCGACAGAGAGCGTAGGGTAGATAGAGGTCGGTCGTGTTTGACTACTTCATCTGCTCGACGTGTTACTCAGTATTGGGTGCCAAAATCACTCTTGATTTATCCCATTACTGAGCCTTTACTCTCTGTTTGACTCAGGTTCGCCGGGCTGGGAAGTGAGAGGTTTGGCTCGTAGACTCCGGGTGTTCACGACACATGACCGGAGACTCACGTTGGTTCTCTTCCCTAGCCCGCGCTCCAAGTGATGAGTCGATCACCTTTGGAGACGCTTCGTCTAGGCGCGTCATCGCCAAAGGTACAGTGCGCGTTAACGAGTCTTTTATTTTAAAAGATGTTGCATTGGTTAGTAAGCTGCAGTATAACTTGCTTTCAGTCTCTCAGCTTACCGATGACGGTTTTGAGGTGAGCTTTAAGAAAAACACTTGCAAAATTCTTGATTCTTCGGGTTGTCTAGTTTGCGGGATTTCTCATTTTGGGAGGATCTTTCGTGCTGATTTTTCTGAGTCTTCTAGTGATCTTCTCCGTTGTTTAGTTGCTTCAGAGTCCTGTGACCTTACTTTCTGGCATAGGAGACTTGGTCATATTGGATTTGACCATTTGACCCGAGTTAGCGGCCACGATCTCATTCGTGGTCTGCCGAAACTCAAAATGGTCAAGGATCTTGTTTGCGCTGCATGCCGGCACGGCAAGATGGTTGCCGCTTCTCACCCTCCGGTCACAGTGACCATGACCGATGCACTAGGACAGCTGCTCCATATGGACACAGTTGGACCAGCTCGAGTGCAGTCAGCAGGAGGGAAGTGGTATGTTCTTGTCGTGGTCGATGACTTCTCGAGGTATTTTTGGGTGTTTTTCTTAGCCTCGAAGGATTAGACGTTTACACAATTTCGAGGTCTTTTCAGTAGGCTTTCTATTGAGCTTCCGGGTGCCTTACGAGCGATCCGCAGTGACAATGGCACGGAGTTCAAGAATTTCTACTTTGAGAGGTTTTACGATGAGACAGGTGTATAGCACCAGTTCTCTTCTATGCACATCCCACAGCAGAATGGCGTCGTGGAGAGGAAGAACCATATCTTGGTCGAGATGGCCAGGATGATGCTCGATGAGTATTCTACACCGAGGAAGTTTTGGGCTGAGGCTATAGCGACCGCGTGCCATGTTTCGAACAGAGTTTTTCTTCGGGCACACTTGCATCGCACTTCTTATGAGTTGAGATACGGGCGAAAGCCCAGTGTCTCTCATTTTCGTGTGTTTGGTTGGAAGTGCTTTATTTTGAAGTCCGGGAACTTAGACAAGTTCGAGTCACGTTCTTGTGATGGTATCTTTCTAGGCTACTCGACTTCTTCGCGGGCTTATCGGGTTTGGAACTGCGAGTCTAGTAAAATGGTAGAGACCTGTGAGTTGACCTTCGATGAGGCCAGTCCGGGGACTAGGCCAGATATCTCAGGTTCTTTAGAGCAGTCCGAGACCATATTTGTGGATGATGAGGACGCTGGAGATGAGGGTTATCTACCTGATCCAGTTCCTTCTCCTCCTCTTGAGGTGCCTTCTTCCACTGCACCTCGAGGAGATCAGCCCATGCCTTCTGCTTCCTCTTGAGCTAGTGGCTCTGTTCCTACCTTGTCAGCTCACGAGGTAGAGGCCACTTCTTCATCTCATCCAGGACCTCGACATATCCAGAAAGTCCATCCTTCAGAGTAGATTATTGGAGACCTTTTTGAGCAAGTCATACGCTCAAAGTCTGGCATGTCACATTTCTGTCTCCACTCGGCCTTTGTTGCCACCTTTGAGCCCAAGGATGTTAGTTATGCTCTGTCTGATGAGTCTTGGGTCAATGCCATGCATGAGGAGTTAGAAAATTTCGAGAGAAACAAGGTATGGTCGCTTGTTGAACCCCCTCGAGGTCACAATGTCATTGGGACTAAGTTGGTGTTCAAAAACAAGCAGAGTGAGGATGGGGTGGTTATCCGGAACAAGGCTAGACTGGTAGCTCAGGGCTTCTCCCAGGTTGAGGGTCTAGATTTTGAGGAGACCTTTGCCCCTATAGCTAGACTTGAGGCCATTAGAATCCTGCTTGCTTTTACGGCTTCTAAGGGTTTCAACCTTTACCAGATGGATGTCAAGAGTACCTTCCTCAATGGGTTTATTGAGGAAGAAATCTATGTGAGACAACCTCCAGGTTTCGAGAACCCCAAATACCCAAACAAGGGAGAGATTGAGAGACCATGTGGTTATGACCCCATGTGTGTGATGAGTAATTGACATCGGTTTTAGGAAAGTCGAGTTTGGTTTGTGTGATTCGTGCCGTGTCATTGCGTGGTGCAATCGGCCTTGGTCGGACTTGGTCAAACCTGGTCAAAGTGATTAGGATGCATATTCTATTGATTTGATAGGTTTGGGCTATTTCTTGCTTAATGTGGTTTCATTAATGCAATTGTGATTATATGTGTCGAGCGGTGCTATGTGATGTGTTTCTTGTCTATGATGGCTACAGGACATCGAGGCGGAGTCGTGGCGAGGCACGGCGTGACCGGACTAGGCACAGGCGGTGTCGAGGTCAGAACAGTCGGGATGTGTCGAAGACGGCGAGGACTCGAGGTGGTTGCGAGGCTTGGACGACAAGGAACGCGGAAACTTCCCGGAAGGCGCAGGAGGGGCGTTTCGGTAAAAGCGCAAAGCTGCACAAGTGGAAGTGGCTCCGTTCGAGATTTAGCGGGCGTAACGGGTTAGAGACCTGTTAGCCAAAGGCTATATAATGAGGGGATGTCTCCTTGTGGCTGCATGAATTCCAATGGATTCAAGGGGTTGTTAGGGTTTGCTTTAGTCAAAATGGCCTTTGGAGAGGTTGTTTTGCTTTAGTGCTTTAGTGGGTGAGAAGGGCAAAAGGTTGTCTTCCTGTGTGTGTTCGTGAGTTCTCCTCTCCAAGCATGTAGTGTTCTTGTGTTCTTGAGTCTTGGGAGAGGGAGAGGATGAGTTGATGCCCATGTAATCATTCCTCTGATTGTAATCGCGTATGGGGACTCCTCTGTGATCCTCATGCTTCTAGGAGTGAATCAATTTCATTTGAGATGCTCCTGCTCCCTGTGTTCTTCGTTCGTTCTTCTCTGTGTGATTTTTGCCTTTTTGTGATTTGAGTTCTTTCTTGATGAGGAGTAGCAAAATGGGTTGTTGTGATCTAGGAGATGCTCCAAAGCCATTTGGCTAGTTAATCCTAAGAGTAAACCTCGTTTAATTTCAGATTTTGCTTCTTGGCCTCCTCTGTTCTTCTTCTCATCTCTAGGGTTTCTAGGTCCCTTTTGATTCCCTTCTTGGGAGGACCTGGGATTTGGTCTAGAAAGCCCTTAGATCGTTGCTAAGAAATTGCAAAAGCCCATGAGCAAAGGATCCAAGATCGTTGAGTATTTTGGGTTTTGGTTCAGTTCTTGCAAAAATTTCAGATTTTTACCATAATCTGAAATTCTTGTGTTTGAGTATGATTTCTTTGTTTCCCAAAGCCCTCTTGTTGTTTAGTTTGTTGTTGTGATGCTCTGGGCCAAAAAGATTGGGAGCAATCCCTTGATTTCTTGGGTTTTCTGAAGATCTGCAGTATTTTCGGGTTTCAGCACTTGTCAGTCTGCTGTTCGGCCTGCCTGAAATTTCAGTGTAACCGGTTAGACCAGGGTAGAGGCGGCGGTCAGACCGGCGTTAACAGGGCGGGCTGACCGGCCCACCACCGGCGGTCAGACTGGCCCCTGTTGAGCGGCCTGACCGCCCATTGCTGAGAGGTTTGACCGGCCAGGTTTTGAGCTGCTGCATGTTTTGTCTCTTGTTTGGTTCTTCTCTGTTGTTTTTGTTCCTCTGATGGATTTACAGCTTAATTTGAGCTTCCAGAGAACATTTTCCATCCACTTCATAGCTTAACATAGCTATTGGAGAGGAGAATCTCGCTTGCGGAATTTTGGGGGCATTTCCTAAAAAGAACGACATTCACCCCCCTCTGTCGTCAATTTCGATCCAACATACTCTTTCTCCAAATTTTTCCCACTGGGTTTTTATGGAGTTTTGATGAGATATGAGCGTGTCGGATGAGTGCCCAAGAGGGAGTGTTAGGAAACTTAGGCATGTGCATGCCAGTTGGCCTCTCTGCATATAAATCTCATCTATACAAATGTTGTTCGTGCCACTCGGTTGCACTCAAAAATGCTAATTTATGATTAAAGCAAACTATTGAATGTCGATAAAGATGTTGTCGACGAAGATGCTGTCTACCGACCAAAAAGCAAAAAATAAAAAATCCAAAAAGTTAAAAAAGGACGAAATTTAGTAATGGTCAAAAATAAATCAGAAGTTAGAAATCCAACCCTAAATAGGCAGGGCCACAGTTTGTCACTCTAGAGCATGCCGATCAAAAAATTAATTATATCGAAGACGGAAGACACGCACATGCATGCATAATAATACATATGTTGTTCGTTCCACTGGGTTGCACTCAAAAAAGCTAATTTATGATTAAGGCAAACTATTGAGTGTCGATAAAGATGCTGTCGACAAAGATGCTGTCTACCGGCCAAAAAGCAAAAAAAAAATCCAAAAAGTTAAAAAAGGACGAAATTTAGTAATGGTCAAAAATAAATCGGAAGTTAGAAATCAAACCCTAAATAGGCAGTGCCACAGTTTGTCACTCTAGAGCATGCCGATCAAAAAATTAATTCTATCGAAGACGGAAGATACGCACATGCATGCATAATAATACATATGTTGTTCGTTCCACTGGGTTGCACTCAAAAAAGCTAATTTATGATTAAGGCAAACTATTGAGTGTCGATAAAGATGCTGTCGACAAAGATGCTGTCTACCGGCCAAAAAGCAAAAAAAAAATCCAAAAAGTTAAAAAAGAACGAAATTTAGAAATGATGAAAAATAAATCGGAAGTTAGAAATCCAACCCTAAATAGGCAGGGCCACAGTTTATCACTCTAGTGCATGCCGATCAAAAAATTAATTCTATCGAAGACGGAAAACACGCACATACATGCATAATAATAGAGGTAGCTAGACGGATAAATTGTTTGATGAGGGCAAATGGTCAGGTCCCTCAAGGAACATTAGTTTTTTGCCCGCATGAACCGATAAAGTTTCAAGCAGGAGTCGGCACGTGCATGCCAGTTGGCCTCTCTGCATATAAATCTCATCTATACATAGGTTGTTCGTGCCACTCGATTGCACTCAAAAAAGACAATTTATGATTAAAGCAAACTATTGAGTGTCGATAAAGATGCTGTTTACCGGCCAAAAAGCAAAAAAAAACCCAAAAGGTCAAAAAAGAACGAAATTTAGGAATGGCAAAAAATAAATCGGAAGTCAGAAATCCAACCCTAAATAAGCAGGGCTACAGTTTATCCTTCTAGTGCATGCCGATCAAAAAATTAATTCTATTGAAGACGGAAGACACGCACATGCATGCATAATAATAGAGGCAGCTAGACGGATAAATTGTTTGATGAGGGCAAATGGTCAGGTCCCTCAAGGAAAATTAGTTTTTTGCCCGCAGGAACCGGTAAAGAAGCAGTGCATGCCAGTTGGCCTCTCTGCATATAAATCTCATCTATACATAGGTTGTTCGTGCCACTCGGTTGCACTCAAAAAAGCTAATTTATGATTAAAGCAAACTATTGAGTGTCGATAAAGATGCTGTCGACAAAGATGCTGTCTACCAGCCAAAAAAGCAAAAAAAAATTCAAAAAGTTAAAAAGGACGAAATTTAGGAATGGTGAAAAATAAATTGAAAGTTAGAAATCCAACCCTAAATAGGCAGGACCACAGTTTATCACTCTAGTGCATGCCGATCAAAAAATGAATTCTATCGAAGACGGAAGACACGCACATGCATGCATAATAATACAGGTAGCTAGACGGATAAATTGTCTGATGAGGGCAAATGGTCAGGTCCCTCAAGGAACATTAGTTTTTGCCCGCATGAACCGGTAAAGATTCAAGCAGGAGTCGGCACGTGCATGACAGTTGGCCTCTCTGCATATAAATCCCATCTATACATAGGTTGTTCGTGCCACTCGGTTGCACTCAAAAAAGCTAATAGGTTGTTCGTGCCACTCGGTTGCACTCAAAAAAGCTAATTTATGATTAAAGCAAACTATTGAGTGTCGATAAAGATGAAGACAAGTCGAACCACCCACCACTTATACAATAAGCAATGTCCAAGTAATAGAAGATGAAGAAAAGAAACAACAACCAAATTTCATCAAGATCCATAATGCAATCGCCAAGGATCCTATAGATCAAATATTGGGTGACGTGAGTAAGGTGTTCAAACTCTCTCTATAGTAGCTTCATTTTGCGAACATTATTCTTTTGTGTCTTCTCTTGAGCCTAAGTTTATAGATAAAGCTCTAGATGACCCGGATTGGGTTAATGCCATGCACTCCGGGGTTCAAAAATCCTAAATACCTTAATCATGTTTATAAACTTTCAAAGGCGTTATATGGTCTAAAACAAGCTCTTAGAGCATGGTATGAGTGTCTTAGAAATTTTCTTATTTCAATAGGGTTTTAGATTGGAAAAGTAGATGCAACATTACTCACAAAAATCATTGGTGATGATTTCTTCATTTGCCAAATTTATGTTGATGAAATTATATTTGGTTCTACTAACCAAGATTTTTCGAACAATTTGGTGAAACGATGTCTAGGGAATTTGAGATGTCCATGATAGGAGAATTGAGTTATTTTCTTAGACTCCAAATCAAACAACTCAAAGATGGGACCTTCGTAAGCCAAACGAAGTATGTTAAAGACCTTTTCAAGAAGTTTGGCATGGAAGATACAAAACCTATCAAGACACCAATGGCAACAAACGGCAAATCAGGAAATTACGCCACATTTTTCTCTGAACTGAAAATTTGCGTAGAAACCCCAGAAATTGCAGAATTCCCTGAAAATTCATATTCTAGCATAAAAGGGCCTCGGGAATCCGAATTTTGAATTATTTTTAGCATTTGAAGCTTATTTATTTCTGCCATTATTATTTTCTATATTTTCTGTATTTATTTACTGTTTTGGTTAATTGTAATTGTTTAAATTGCTTTTAATCACTGAAATTAGCAGTAAAAATTATAGAAAATGCATAGAAAATTATGAAACATTGCGATAACCTTTTGTGCCATTTGTTTACCCACAGTAAATTATTCATGCATGTTTACCAGCAGTAAACTTATTTATTCCGTTTATACACATGTAAATGACTGGCATCACGAACCGGGAGTTCGAGGAGCTGGCCCAGCATGGCCAGAAACTATCTGACGTGGGCATCCGATGTCGAGATAGTGCTTGGAGCCAAGAAGCTCTGCATGGCTATTGGGATTTGCAGACTGCATGACGCCCAACCCACACCTGAGGAGAATGACCAGGCACTTCATTTTCTCAGGCACTACCTCTGCCTCACTCTCAAGAATGAGTATATGGTGGAGAAAAGTGCGCCGCACTCAAGAAGCAGTCTAAGATGCTAAAGTACACCATTCTTCCTCAAGCAGAGCAGGAGTGGATCAGACTGAGGTTTACCGACTTTAAGATGGTCGGGGAGTACAATTCTGTCTTGCACATGATTTGTACCAATTTTCAACTCTGTGGCAAGTAGATCACAGATGAGTAGAAGATCGAGAAGACCCTGTCCACCTTTCACCCCAATGCTGTTCATTCCATCCGCAACTATCGTCAAGACGGCTACAAGGAGTATGCCGAATTGATTGATATGATGCAGGTTGCGGAGGCTCAGGATGAACTTCTCCGCAAGAATTACGTCACTCAGCCATCGGGGAGCTCCGCTGGGCGCGAGGCCAACGCTAGGAGCTACAAGGTGCGAAAGCCCTTGATGAAAAAAGGGGGAAAAAGGGTAAGGCCGCTGCCCAGAAAGGCAAGTCAGACGCTCCAAGTGACAAAACGCTAAGAAGAGTGGAAAGACCTGTGGCTTTGAGTGCCATCCGTATCGTGAGTATGTTTCTATTGTGGGCAGTTTCATTCAAGTGTGTTGTGCTAGTTGCCTTATTTCTTTGACTAATACTGGTAGACTTGAATAAATCTATGTGAGCTCAGTTTAGTTGCTCCATGATGAATTGGTGTCTATTCTAAGATTGAATATGACAATTAGAGTCAATTCGGTCTTGAGCTAATTGAGAACTTGTTGTTTTATCTATAGATGTACAATTCATGATGCTCTATATTTACAATCTTTACGGTCTGTTAGAGGCTTATGCATTTGATTCACTCTGTTAATGTTAATGCTTAATGATTACTACACATATATGTGATTCATATGGTATAAACCTATGCATTGTCTTGATTTGCTGAACTAAAATTTTCAGTCTGCTTTGTACAGTGCTGATGTCAGTAGATGGTTATTTACTAATTTGCATTAATTGTCTTAAAGCAAAGTTATAGTTTAGCTCAAGGCCTAATTTATCTCATATAATTGTCATATTCAATTGTGGTTAAAATTGGCACAAGAGCCGTGAGGGACAATATTATAGTCTTGAGCAACACGGCCTTTGAGAGCTCACATACAAATAAATCAAACTTGAGCAGTAAGCTTGTTTTGTTGCCCTCTTGTTCCCTGTTTTGAGTATATTGTTTAGCTTAAATGATTTGGGACATTCTCATGTCTTTCATGTCATTTGTATCATTTATGTGCTGTTGGAAATATGCTCGTATTATGCTTATTGTTGCTGGAATTAAAACTGAACATATTTGCTAAAACCGCAATAGTTCTAATGATCAAACTCAAGGCAAGAAGAGTGTCATCCTATGATAGCTCAAACTTTTACTCGAACCTGTAATGGATTACTCAATTGTGATTAAGTTCTCAACCACATTCGGTATGGCCTTGCACTTCCTTAATCTAACCATATCGAGGGGCTCAGAAATATTTCTGTTATATAGGAGGGGCAAATTCTATCTTGATAGCTTATATTCCACTGTATATTTCATAGTAAACCCGAAAGGTACCTTTATGACCACCTGGTTACAGAGTGTAATGTTTGATATCCCCTAAGCAAACTAATACATACGTAGGAAACTATGACGATCGTAGGTCTAAGAATCCTACATGCACTATATATGAGACCAACTGATGATACTTAAGAATATAGCAATTCCCGCAATGTCTCATGGTAGGTCAATCCAATCCCATGTTATCTAACATACGTCCACATTATTAATTTGATATCTCTATATCTATAATCTGTGAAACGCGATCATCAATCGATATATGTGCTGATTTATAAATCATAATTGTCCCACGTAATGATATAAGATTAGAGATAATTTAGAATAATATCAAAACATAAATAAAGAATTCCACAAACAAGTCACATTCTTGTTGATCAATACGAAAGACATTTATTCAAAAGATAAAATAACATATTATTGAAAAGATCATAAATATATAAGCGATCCAATTGTCTTCATGCTTGCATCTAGGGCATATCACTAACAGTGCGCTAATAGAAACACAAATTACAAGGGATACAGGGACTGATGCATAAATTATTCTGATAATGCGCTAATAGAAACACAAATTACTGCAAACCGTAACTTGCCCAGAGTTCCGCCTTAAACTCATCGGGATCCACATACACTTGATCTTGAGGCCATGGCTGCTGCTCCAGGATGCCAGCATGGGAAAGAATAGACCATAGATGCGTCAGAAGCTCTCCTCCTTTTGCCAGGCACTTCACATGTTCTGCATAAAATGTCTCCGACTGATGTGAGGGTAGGGCGATGATGAGAATCAGCTTTAGCCATATCTTTTCAAGAATCCTCCAACGCTGCACATCTTCGATGTTCCTTCTCAAAAGCTCGCCAAGCTTCAGACCATCAATCATTGCTGTTTGATATATGGAAACAGGATACTCACTATTTGCTTCCGACTTCAACCAGCGAAACCTCGATTCCAGCAAAGGATTCCATCCAATAGCCCTTTTGTATTCATCATGCACTCTCCAGAAGTTTTCCTTTGTATCACTGACCATATCTGTAAGCAGTTCTGGGTGGAATGCCACTAGATATGCACAATATCTCGACAGTATTGTTGCATGCTTGTAGCAGTCTTGGTGCAAAGGATTATCCTGCTGCTGGTGCTGCTGCGTCTGCCGCTTATATGCAATTTCACAGTAGCAAGTTGCAATATGCCATTTTAAGATGATTACGAGTTTATAGTTTCTTCTAAAAACACTTGCTTTTACGTGACGTAGTGCCAGTGATGGTACTCCGTTCAGTGCACCATTACTGTCCTGGAGTGTTTGGGCAATTCTTGCCTTCAGACTAGGTGGCAGATTAACAGGATCAGCTTCTTTCGCGGTATGGTCGAAGAAAGTAAGTGGAGTGGATATACTAATATTGGATTCGCTTTGGTTGCAAGGATCTTCTAGCAGAGAGTATTGCCCAATCCTATTTTGCCAGTAGTCTCTTCCGAACCAATTGGCATTGTAATTTGTGTTGATCTGTGCAACAAAGCGGTCCATACACAATTTTACCCTGTGGAGACAACCAGTGTGAGGATATTTCTTACAGCTGCGGCACATGTACGAAACCATCCACCTGTCTGAAGTACAATAAAAGATGATCTGCAGGATGTCGAGGAGAAGGTGCAACAGAACTAAAACTAAAACTAGGACGGAAACATGCATTGCCGTGTCCGTTGTCTTAGAGTAAAGTACGACGCTTGCAATATACAGGATGGCCTTGAGAAAAGAGAGCCCAGTGTAGCACCTGCGAAGTCCACTTGACCAGAAAACATACCCACTATGGACGTGATCATGCAGGAAAGCCAACTCCACCTCAACCGGTCTGAAGCCTTTTTCAGATAGCCAGTGGAAGAGTAAGCTTCGGATCTTCTGTTGAGCAGCGTCGGATTGAGCACATGGATTCACATGGTTATAACAACAAAATAGTAACCGAAACAACGCAAAGGAAACGCAAAGCTCCTTCCGTCGCTCCTGTTCCGGAGTTTCTGGAACAGTATAAACTTCCGGATCTCCGTTTTCTGGTCCGTTATAGATGTCCTCCACAGTTGTGCGTGGATTAGGCGGATATGAGGTTCGAGGAGGCGGTAATTTGAACTTGACCAAATACCGGTAGCCCCTCAAAGTCGAAGGAACGTAGTCGTTGACCTGATTTCCGAGCTCGTGCGACTTCATGTAATCGGTTAATGCTTCAGAGTACAACTTAGAAAGGCTTGCTTCATTGATAAAAAACTTGCAAAGTGCGCAGGCTAATATGAAAGCAATGATCAACACAAGTTCTATCCAGTACAGGAAGCTCCGCCGAGGGAGCTGACTGTTGTGGTTAAAAGCCCTCACGGAATGGATAACGACGAGAGAAATATTAATGAAGGTCAGTAACCGCTGTAGTCCGTTTTCCTGATCATAGACCACCAAAGAGTTGTTCAACACTACGAGAGACAGAATCCATACCACCGTGCTCCGGTCTGGGAGCATGGCGCCCATGGCGACGCTGCCCACGATGTTGGACAGAAGGTAGGCCGCCCATGCGCCGTTATGGACATACCAGCTTGTACTCCGGCGGCAAATGCGGCCCAGGATGATCTGAAGGTATACAGACATCACTCCTAGCAGCACTAAGCCGTACGCGACCTCCATCCTCTTGGAAAATTAAGGCGGGTACGGGAATTCGAGGAAAATGGTTGATGATTGACGGAGGGCTATGGCAGCATCGCAGGATGCAGTATATATATTAACTGCAGGAAGACTCTAAATGAAGGGTGTGTCTAGGCATCACGCGGATATTTTCTTCCGAACATTCATCTAGATTTGAGTTCTAATCCAACAGCCCCTTTTTTTGGAGGAGGTGGAGTTTTTTTGGAGGGGGTGGGGAGAAAATTTATGGTCACAAATCTAGATGATAGTTAGGAAGAAAACATTCAGATGATATTTATCAACATCCAAAAAAAATGCCGACAACAAGATTATAAACAACATGTATAACTGTGTATTGGTCTGACAAAGTAGGAAAGTTCACGGAGAAAATTGGGGTGTGTCTAGACATCACCTGGATATTTTTTTTCTTAACAATTATCCAGATTTGAGATCATTAGATTAGAAAACCAACGGCCCCTTTTTTTTTGGAGGAGGGGGATATTTTTTGGAGGGGGTGGGGGGAGAATTCATGGCCATTGGATTTCTAATCCAATGGTCACAAACCTGAATGATAGTTAGGAAGAAAACATTCGGGTGATATTTATCAACACCCCTAAATGAGTACATGGCTGCCAATCTAATGATAAATATCACCTGAATGTTTTTTCCTGACTATCATCCAGATTTATGACTATGAAAGGGGCCATTGGATTAGAACTCAAATCTAAATAATTGTTAGAAAGAAAACATCCAGGTGATATCTAGGCAAAAATATCCCCCTCCTCAAAAAAAAAGGGGGGGGGGGCCGTTGGTTCTCTAATCTAATGATCTCAAATCTGGATAATTGTTAAGAAAAAGATATCCGGGTGATGTCTAGGCACACCCCAATTTTCTCCGTGAACTTTCCTACTTTGTCAGACCAATACACAGTTATACATGTTGTTTATAATCTTATTGTCGGCATTTTTTTTGGAGAGGCTTCTAGCATTGCTGTTGCTGTCAAAGTATGAACACAAAATCAATGATGCCATAGCCCATGTGGAGAATATTCCTACCGACATGTACAAAAGTCTATAAAAAGGACCTGAAAGCCTTCTTGTAACGTGGTGGAGTAATCTAAGGAGGAGTATTACCCAGGATAGAGCAGGAGTGTGTTTATGAGGTGTAGTAGTACCTCAGAAAGAGTGTATGCATGTAAGATTTTAAGTCATAATACAAAGCTTGTAGAGCTCTGTGTTTTCTCCTACTCTGCTCTTGCTCTGTGTCTTCTTGCAACAGATACGCACACATTTCGTTTCTCCAACAGCACAAGTAATCCTAAGCAAACAAACTGAGAGAGTTTCCTCCGTTCCTCCGTTCCCTTCATCCATTAAGACATCATGCCAACCGCTTCTGATCTTAGGTGTTCCCTAGAATTTCTAGTTTGGGAGATCATACCCTTTTTTTTTCCACATTTTATGTTCGGTCTTCTTGCTCTTATCGTCCAGTTGTATGGACACCCACAAATTGTGGTAGATGTTCTTGCTCTTATCGTCGAGTTGTATGAAGACCCAGAAATTGTGGTAGATGTTCTGGCGCAATTGTGGGAATGGCTACAGAGTCCACAAAACCAAGTAGAAATCCTGGCAATTGTGGGTGTCATGCTCCAGTATCTTCAATTTATCTTCTGCCGTCTACGCCGCCGGACAAATCACTGGTTTGTGCAGTGCGGCGCATGGGTGGCGTACTATATGCCCATTCCTCTTGCCGCCTATGCCATCGGCATGATGCTGCATCTTCATTACCCATTTTTGCTCGTTGCGCTCTTCTTCGCCATCGGGCAGACTGACACGATGACAGCCTACTCTTTGAGCGATGACAAGCAGGGCGTGAGGCGCTCCTTGCAAAGGACCTTGTCTTTTGCATATCTGCTCCGGTTTTCTGTTGCCTTCTTTGGAACCCTTTACTATAGGACTAGGTTGCATCTCCTTGTGGAAATCACTCCCCCCACACTGGGCTTTGTAGTCTTCTTCATGGGTCTTCGAGTTCACAGCAGAGCAATCCATTCCTCAGTCCTAGCCAAGATAATCGTCGACAATACCGAGTTACGTAGAGATCCCAAGTCACATTTTTCGAAACGACATGAAGGCCCCAGCTCTCATTCTAACCTGGAAAGCTTTGACAGAAATAACTGGAGTGGCTGCAATTACGTAATCGGTGTGGGTTCTCTGGAATCTTACCAGAGCGCAATATCAGGGTGCACAACCTTACAAGACATAGGAATGTTAAGTCCGAGGCGTTTTCCATTGTTGAATAATATATCCCTTTCTTCTGCCTTGTTTCATCTGTTGGTGCAGCTTAATGGCATGCCCGGTTGTGCCGAAGAAAATCTTAGAATTATTCGTCATCTTTTCTCCAAGGAACTTCAGAGATACGAATTGTACCGAGTAGTTGAGGTACAATTGTCTTTCCTATATGATTATTTCTTTGCTGCACATAGCTCCTCGTCTCGCACGTACCACTCGCTTTACTTCATGTATTCCCTTCTCAAGATCGGCTTCCTGCTTAGCATTCTCTGGTCAGTACACTACATTGGTGTGGTTATAGAAAAAACGGAGGCTACAAGTATGGCTTACGGAAGAGTAGGCGGTACCGTAGGTTTGGTTGCACTTGTGATTCTCGAATTATGTCAGTTTGTATCCATATTCGCATCAGATTGGTTTGCAGTATCATGCGTGTGTAATGCTGCTAGGGGTGCATCACATCACACAGTAACATTTTCAAAGTGGTGGATTGAGAAGCACGTATATATGTATATATTATCCCGTAAATTGTTTGGACAATTGTACTGGCAAAACAAGTTGGGGCAGTACTCCCTTATCAAAGATTTTGACTGCAACACCTTGAAGCAAAAGTTGATGAGATTGCTGGGACGGCCACAAAGGGGGACCCGTGCTAGTCCCGTTGGTCTGTCTGACGAGGTGATGAGAAGGATTTATGTGACAATCAAGTCAAACTATGGTGAAGGTGAATATGTGCGCCCTCAACAGCAAGATGAACTATCATGGGCGTGCAGTCAACAAACTGAAATCCACACCATTCTTATGTGGCACATTGCGACCTGGTACTGTGCGAGCGATGAAGATGAACCACATTCCTCTGAATGTAGAGTTGCTACTGAGTTATCTAGATACTGTGCATATCTGGTGGCATTTCACCCAGATTTGCTTCCCGGTCATCACATGAAAACAACATCAATCTTTGATGGACTATTAGAGGAAGCCAAACTCAATTTAAAAGGTATATCAGTGGACGGTAGATACAAAAAGATGGCAACCTTGCAGATAGAAGATTCACCTGGACGTCAGGGAATCCTTGAATTGGGCATCAAGCTTGGCAGACAGCTGCTAGATACACGCAGCAGTTTTGAGCTTTGGGAGGTGATGGCAGATTTTTGGGCTGAGGCGATGCTGTTTGTTGCTCAGTCGAAGAATGCAGCAGCTCACATAGAACAACTCGCAAAAGGTGGAGAGTTCATCACTCATCTCTGGGCCATGCTTTCAACTGCAGGCATCCAACAGGACAAGAATAGATATTTCAGATATAACGAAGACAAGAGAACACGAAAAAAGGTGCAGTAAGAGCACACAACCGTCCTGTTCGCACCTTCCTGTTTCGTTTGGTTATTGTGAGAAAGATGTAACCCCAGCATTGTGATTGTTGTCTGCGAGTATTTATAGACCTGTTGGTTCCATAAATGTGCCCATATGTGTTTGTAGCATCCCCAGTTTATGAGTTGTAAACTTTGTACTTACTACCCGGAAATGCTACCTGGTGAAAATGCAACATAGTTATCGAGCTAATACTTCTGAATCCGGCAAAAACAACAACGAAGAGGACGACGCGGTTTCCAAATCTGGCAAGAAAACGTTGAAGGAAATCGATGCCTGAGTATCTGACCGAGACAAGCTGGTTCGACCTTGAGGCAGATAGACTTGTAACGCGGACCATTCCATTCATTTTCTCGGCCGCGGCTTGCCTGCTGTAAGATGGTATGGTAACAAAGGGGGATAAATGGTGTATTCAAATTTTTCTCTAAGTATTCACCGATTAATGTAACATCCTGAAAAATTCGAATTTGAAAATATAGAATTCTTAAAATATTTTGCAATATGTTCTGTTGAAATTTGGATTTTATGGTGATTTTCTGAATTTTGGTGGAGGATTCAAAAATTCAAGAAGACTTTGAAAAATAAAACTACTATGAATAATACCAAAATGAGAATATGTAGATAATAGAAAACTAAAGTTTTAAATACGAATATGAAAAGATGATCCAGTATAAGGAGAAAGAAATTTTAGTTAAAATATAAAAATCTCATTTTGTAAATAATGGCATAAATAGCAATAAAAGTAAATGAATAAAAATACAAACACATATACATAAATATATATATGTGTATGTACATACAAATTGCGCAAGGAAGAGTCTGTCAAAATAAAAAATTCAAAATACAAAATTAAAGATCCAAATTCTAAGCCTCTCTCTTTTTCCTTCCTTCTCTCTATTACTTGTGGGCCCCACTCCTATTTCTTTCCTTTTCCTTTTTCTTCTTTTCTCCCTACCGAATCTCCTCCCTGCCAGTGGGCCCGGCTCCTTTTTCCCTGCCGACAGCCCGGACCGAACCCCCCACGCGCGCAGCCCCCGTTCTTTTCCTCTCTTCTCCCTCGTACGCCCGGGTCCCCCTCCATCTCCTCTTCGCTTCGGTCAAAACCGCAAGACATGGCGCGCAATAAGCTGAGCAGCAGCAACCCGAATCCCGCCGCCCCTACCTTGCTCTGCACCTCGCACGCCCGCGCGCACGTCGCCGCACGATCTCCGCCGGCCTCCGTCGCCTTGAGCAGCAGCACTGCCGCCCACGCGCCGCGCAAATCCCGCGTCACCGTGCGCTGCTCTGCCGCGCCCATGCCCTGCTGCGCCCCGCGTCCTCACGTCGCACCACCTGCTGCCGCCCTCAGCGCAAACTTCGCCGGTCCCGTCGCCCTCGCGCCCAACCCCCGCACATCGCCGTCTCTCCGGCTATAAAACCCCGTCAGAGGCCCCCATTGAGCTCCCCAAGCTCCACATCTCCTCCCACAGCGTGCAATCGAACTTCCATCACCAGTAAGCTTGCCGGCGCCCCATTTCTTCTCCACGGCCGGTCAGCGAGCCCCCGGCAATTCGCGCCAAAATAAGTCGATTCCTTCCGGCCAAACTATCCCCAGAACACCTTGAAGCTTTCCCCGGCCTCGCCTGCGCTCCTCCGGGCCTGTACCTCGTCGGCACCAGGCACCTTCCCAAGCCCGCCGCCGCTCGCCGCCGGTTCACCTCGGAGCTCCCCGGTCCCCGTCGCCACCTCCTTCGGCATCCCCTCAACACCGGCGTTCCGTTTTGCCCACCGCCCGCTCCTCTCCGGCCGCCTCTCGCCGGCGACACCGCCCGGCCCCGGCGCCGCTGGGATGCTCTGTCTTGGAGCCGCTCCCGCCGCTTACCTCTTAATGTATAATACCAGTCTCCAGTCAGTCTAAATTTCCTGCCCACTTGGATTAGCGGATGCGTGCCTTAAGCCCTTAGCCCTCAGGTCACTGGTTCGATTCCAGCCGGTCGCACCTTGCTTCCCCATTTTTTTATTTTGAATTTTTGTAGTCCATTTTAATCCAGAACAATTATGGGAAAATAGGGAATAATCTAGGGGAGATAATAAACTTGATTAGGACATAGAATAAGGTTATTTGAGCTGCGATAATAGATTAAATGTTGTGTATGTTGTTTAGAACATTTAACTCAAATTTAGATTCTAATTAAAGGTATTAATAAAAGCTGACTTGGGTCAATTATTCAAGAATTTCATAAAAATATTGGATATCCTGTTTAGCTATAAAAGCAAGGTTTAAATCAAAAGGATTACCTTAGACTATAATTAAATATACATGCTACCATTCAACATTCTGCCATTGAGTAAATCGCAATGGTAGGCTTAATTAAATAAGGCCTCTTCATAAAATTAATTAAACAAAAGGACATGACCATAAACATTAAAATTAGAAGACCCTAATAAAGTCCTCGCCATTAGCACGTCACCGATAAACAAATCTCAACAATGAATTTAGTTGAGTAAATTTTGGGTATAGCGAGCTCGGTCCTATGTAAATACAAGATTAAATAAAATAGTCAAAATACTAATGCTAAGGGAATAAAATATCCATATCAGTAATTTTCAGAGAACACTCAAATTAAAAGGTTGTAATAATATACAGATACCATAATGTAATAGCCCTAGGTCACCAAGCATCAAAATAACCTCACGAACATATAGGTACTCCAAAGTAAATATGCAACCAATAATACGAGTAATTAAGGTCGCATAAAATGCGACATATCAGATAACTAGTAATATGAATTAATTCGATAAGCTAAGTATTGTATACATCGCATATAACATAAATCCTGAATTTGGGCGTTCGACAAGATAATGCTCCTTTAATCTCATGCACCGAACCCTAGGTCTAACTTGACTCATGAAACTTTCTTGATAAATAATAATAATAATAAAAACATATATATATATATATACATAAGAGATTATTAATAAAAAGATCAAGTTATCGTATTCTACCACCGGCCCTGCCTCAAATCACTCGAAACACCCATTAACTCATAATGATACTAAATTGAGTTATTCGGATTTATTTGGATCTTTTGAGTTATTTACTTTTATTTGGGTTCAGTCGTTTGTCATGTAATTAGAAACCGGAGTCCTGAAGATTCCACGGATCAAGCACGGTCAGAGCAAAGTGAAGATAAAGTATAGAAGTTCAAGAGAAAGCATCGTGTGAGCTCAAGACCGCGGTAAACCGCGCCAGCCGAGTCAATACTTTGATCATGTTGAACCTACATTTTTCGCAAATTTATTTTTGTTTAAATTATCAAATTGCATGCTGTTATTTCATATGCAAATATATGTTGTTTGAAGATTCTAGTTATACACCCATTAATTGACTTGCTAGTATTATACCTCCTTTGGAAACATTTGAATGTCTGAACCTTGTCACCCTAGCAAAGTTATAATGGTATCCTTTCGAAAATAAGTCCATCATTATACGCCATGCTTAGTGTTGCTTAGATAATCGGGGCACCAAAATGTCCCAAAACATCACTTTGAATCATGAGAAATTATTTTGGGCAGTCATGGTGGAAATGACTGGTATATTTGGTTATAGATATTTTATGCTCCCAAAAACCTCAAGATGCTTAATTATCTGGGCGGATGGTTCGAGGGTGTGAGTGTGTGGTGCAGTGGAAGCACAAAGGGGATAGTGGTAGAACCGCCCAGATAACCCTAAGGACCGAATCTTGTGATGATCTCCCAGTGTACAACAATACAACCACAAGCTGGCAAAATGTAGGCAGGGTTTACTAATTTGTGTGGCTCTAAGGTGGTTACGTGAAGGTATGACCACGAGCAAAGGGATGGATGGTCGCATCCCCGCCTTTGCCCGTGATGGCTCACGAGGGACCCTTCCCGAGGTATGTGCGCATACTACGGAAGGTAGACCTTAGCGGGCGTAACCACAGTAGGACTACGCATTGTAAAGGCCCTGTGATAGTCTACTCAACCGCATGGCTAAGGAATCATGTGGGGCAACGAGTGGATTTATCTCTTGTGGGTAAAGTGTGCAAACTCTGCAAAGTCAAAAACTATTCGAATAGCCGTGCCCACGGTTAAGGGTGGACATGGGAACTTGACTAGATATAGTTCTATTTTAAAAAAACTTTGTGGGTGGAATTGGTAAAGTGGAGGGCAGAGAAAGGCCCTTATTTGTGCTGCCCTGGGTGTCGCCCCAGTGATAAGTTAAGCGGTTATGACGTTGAAGGATTAAGCATATGGTGCAGAGACCATGTAACGGTGGATGAAATCTGGATCGCTATTATTATTGCATTTTTTCACACCTTATGTTTCAGTTCAAACTGCTAGGTCTCAGGAGATTTCTATGTATCATATTTCAAAAGCAATTTACGGCAAATAAAACAACCCGAGCCTTCCTTTGATAAGCCATGCATACTATTTAATTGCATCCTGTGTGTTAGCTCGCGGGCACGGTGGTTGTGCTCATATTCGCTTTCCCCACAAATCCAGAATCAGGAATCAGATCACTACGCTTCAGCAAAACTTTTGGGTCATGATGGCGAAGAAGATGAAGATGTCAAGAGCTAGGTCGCGAACCTCCAGTTGGCTGCCTGTGGGCATGTCCTGAAGGTCCCACCTGTGTGCTTCATTCCACTGCTGCAATTTATTGATTTCGGCCTAATCGGCCCATGAGTAAGTCTACTATTACATTTACACTTTCGCATGATATGTATTTTGATATTCATTTCTGTAACTATGAGCACTATCGACTGATCCAAGGAATAGTGCAGTAAAATCACAGTGGATTCCGGATGATAAAATATGGGTCTGACAATTAGTCACTCCAAAAGCTATGATAAATTATAAAGATCAAGAAACCAAAATTCATTGTGCTACAGTAAAATCATATCAGTGAACAATAAAACAACACATTCAAATCCAAAAAACCATGCAACTTTTGGTCCGTTGATTCAAAAAAGTTGAAACTTGAACCAATACTAGATCATGACTTTTAGAACCTATCTCAACTAAAAATATTGAAAAAACTTAAGAGAATTGAGATCTTTTTATTCCTAAAGCTTTACTACATCAAAACCGGGCTAAAATCATAATTGATCTAACTCTCAAACTAATGCTCCAAATCACTTACAATTTGGCATTCACCTTCTCTGGAATGTCAAGAATCTATTCCAACTTAAGATCAAGAAAAACGTTGCAAAAGTTCTAACGCTTTTCCATTTGATGGAAGATTACACCAAAACCGAGTAAAAAACAAAAAACAGTAAATATGACTTGCTCGTGAGTGAATTGTTAGACTCGGGGAATTAATTCCGAATCCTACGTATTTACCGTACTAGTCCCATGATGTATCACATTCATACGCATATGAATAATCAGAGTAGTGTATAATACTAGACATGTGATCATAAGCTTCTAGAGTTAAACTTTTGACAAAAGGGCTGATTGACCAAATAATCTATTTATAACTAAAAATCGATAATAGGCGTTTTAGAGTCGCTAAGAAAAAGAGAAAAAGTTAGAAATTCTCATAAAAAATAAAACATCTGGCCCTTAATCAAGTGGGTCCTAATTAAACAAAACTATAGCAATCACCAGATGTTATTGCTTACATATATATTTCTTTTTAATTTAGAAGAAAAGATAATTTTTATTAGGAAATAAATCTTAGAGCTTGATCCACCACGCCGCCATCTCCAACGGCTGCGACTGCGCCGGCTACAACGAGGTCGGCTACGCCCGAGCCTACATGGCCTGGCTGGAATCGGCCGGGTCCACCACCCTGGGCGAGCTGCTCTGCGCCAAGTCGGACCGTCGTCAGCTGATGCACTTGCCACAAGTTGACTCCATTGACTTGCTCGGCTGCTTGCATATATATGTTAGTCGTTACTCGTCGTCGCACATAGTGGAGCAATAAATTATTACGGAGCATTGATCAATGGGTTTTGCAAGATTGGACTGATGGAGGCTACAGAGATGCTGCTGGTGGATATGCAAGAATGAGGGGTAGAGCATAACTAAATTGTTTTCAATACGGTGATTGATGGTTATTGTCGTAAAGGCTTGGTGGACAAGGCTCTTAAAATAAAGGTAATCATGGAGAAGATGGGCATCAAGCTGCATATGTATACGTACCATTCACTCGCATGTGGGCTTTGCAGAGAAAATAGAATGGACGAGGCCAAGAAGCTATTGCATATCATGATCGAGAAGGGTGTCGCGCCGAACTATGCCATCTACACCACATTGATCAGCATCCATTGCAAGGAAGGTGACATGGTGGAGGCGAGAAGGTTGTTTCGAGATATGACGGGTAAGGGGGTAAAAACCAACTGTTGTTGTAGCACCTTACATACCAATATCAATACTACTATAGAATATCATCGCCAAAGTAGAGAATAAATAATAAAAAGAAATAATAAAAATCGTAAGGAAATTAAACTTTAAGAGTATTTTAGTATTGAACCAACGAAAGCTGAAATAAATATTTGAAACATAGGACCAGTCCACTTCTAACCAAATGAAGAATAAATGAAATAATGTAAATAGTGGCAAGCCACGGTGCTAAAAACTCGAGTGCTCCCACCCATGCATGATTCTATCACACCACTGGCCTTTTATCTGAGAATGGAAAGAGCAAGTATGAGATCTGAAAATCTCAGCAAGTACTCAACAATGGTCACAACGAGGTAAGTGTAAAAGACAAGTAATGCAAGCAAGTAATTGACACAGGTTAATTACAATGAAATTAAGTTACCATAAAACACTGATACAGATCAGGGACCGAGATGACGAGAATGTGGAAATAAAAGTAATTGTTATTTAGAAAGTTAAGGCAATGGCACTGGCAATTACTTCCCACATACCCGGTTATACGAGAGTAATTAGGCTAGTTACTGTCTTCGACTGTATAACCACAAACAAAGTGTAATATCCTAAGTAAGAAAGTGTACAGTCCCCTATACATTACTAGGTAGGTGGAAATCTTTCCTATATGTTGGTAACCCTAGGCCAGATAACTGTTATATTATTATCAGCTTGTAAGGAGTGAGCTTAGGGAAACTGAAGAAGGCTAAGACAAGGTTAATCTACCCTACTCTATAATACACCAAAATTTTCTTTACTAAATCCACCCCCTCAACCACCCCCACAGTCATGCATAATCTAAGTCCACCCAGATTTGTGTACCAAGTAATCCAACTTCATACAAATGAATGGCCTAGATCTCTCCTCAAACCTTCTTCTCTTACTCATTGAAGATCCTAAGGCCAAAATTATCCGGATCATGCATCATTGAACCCACCGCCTCCTCTGCGCCATCGCCGCGTGGCGCACCCGCTCTCTCTGATTCCCCCACCTCGCGAAAATTCCGCCGATACTCGCCGCCGCCTCCCACCTCCCACTCCTCCGCTGCACTCCGCCCTCGCTCCTCCTCCCCCGCTCCGCCGCCGTCTCCTCCTCCCCCCACCGTCCGCTCCGCCGCCGCCTCCTCCTCCTCCCCACCCCGCGCCGCCGCCTCCTCCTCTTCCCCACCCCGCGCCGCCGCCTCCTCCCCCCACCCCGCGGCGGTCGATCCCCGCTTTTTATTTTCTTCCAGCTTCCTCCCGCTCCCACTGGCCTGCTCGAATCCCTCCACATCCAGTCTCTCTAAACCCTAGGAGGCCACCATTAGGGTTAGGGACTCCTCCTCCTCCTCCTCCACCCGCGCCGCCGAGATGGTGCACACCGGTGCCGCCCGCTACGACTTCGACCGCTTCGGCGTCATCTTCCGCCCCTCCCCGCGCCAGTCCGACTGCATGATCGTCGCCGGCACTCTCACCAACAAGATGGCACCCGCCCTCCGCAAGTGAGTACCAGTTTACCACCTTCCTCCTCTCTCCACTGCTCATATTTCGATCTGGGATTTCGGTGTTGTGCCTGCTTAGATATGGTGAAGGGTCTGGGTAGGGGAACAATGGGACTCAATATAAAGAAGTTTTGGGTTGGATTTGCTGTTTGTATGGATCTTCCCGAGATAATTGGAAATTTGCCATCGCTAACAGTGGGTTTCGCAAATTTGCCATTTTTATCGTAGACTTCGCAAAATTGCCATTCAGTACATGTGTTTCTTGTATTCCCTGCCATTCTATCATTTTTTTATCTTTTTCTTTATTCTCTCTCCAAATTAGCCACCTGAAATACCATTTTTGTCCCTGGGCTAATTAACCTGTACGTGACTCATTTTGACGCTGCCTGGCCGCTGGAGTCCAAACGTCAGCCTCCAATAAACCTAATGTTCATACATCTAATATATGTTATATAACTTTACGATACGATACCAATCATTGAACACTTTCTAACAGGATCAGGGGTACAGGCTGCGTTTGCACAGTATAGCACTAAAATACACATGCTTCCTTGTTCTTAATTTGATCACTACCATTTCCATTTCACATCTACATCAGAAACGTTACAACTAAGAACATCAGGTAACCATAGAGCAACAACATGTTCACATAGAATGCAATTGGCATACCGATCCCCATCTCGCGAAGGATCTCCTCCTGTATCTCAGTGGTCACCGCAACAGCCTCCTGCAATAAGAGGAAACCACACATATACTGTAACTTGCAAACCATATAATCCCTGTAAAATCTCTCACATTTCATGGACCAAACTTAAATTGGAAATGTCCCAATGAAAACCAAGGGAAGTGCCAAGCCAATCCACTTCAATTGCACTTCCAAGAAATACAGATACTAACTGCAGGTAAAGATGAAGCTAAGCATAACACCCAACATTACAAGAACCCCAAAAATCTAAAGATATAAAGAGTGCCGCAAGAACTGCCAGAACTCCCACCTGCTTGTCCCTGACTGCGTCGGCGATCCGCTGCTTCACCTCTGAAAGTTGGAAGCAGAAAGCAAGATCAGAGAAAGGGGATGGATACAAGAGGAAGAGAGAAGCACATCATCAATGCCGCGAGATGGGGTACCTGGGAGGGAGGTGAGGAACGAGAAGCGGGAGAAGAGGTGCAGCAGTTGTTCCCTCGTCATCATGCTCTCCCCGCCGGCGATCGCCGGAGTGCCCCCGCCGGCCGCCGTTGCGACGTTTGGACTTCAGCGGCCAGGCAGCGTCAAAATGAGTCACGTACAGGTTAATTAGCCCAGGGGCAAAAATGGTATTTCAGGTGGCTAATTTGGAGAGAGAATAAAGAAAAAGATAAAAAATAATAGAATGGCAGGGAATACAAGAAACACATCTACTGAATGGCAATTTTGCGAAGTTTACGATAAAAATGGCAAATTTGCGAAACCCACTGTTAACGATGGCAAATTTCCAATTATCTCGGATCTTCCCAGCGTAACCGACCGCTAATGTGATGTTAGTCTATAGTTTAGAAAGGCCCTATTCCCCATCTTTGGATTTGTTTTGAAAACCTGCCACAAATTCAAAACTAGCTCCGATCTTTGGATTGTCTCATTAGGATAGACGGGCTATTGCAGAGGTTGAAACATAGAAATGCCCTATACATTCCAGCATCAATAGTACTAACTATTAACGTAATTGAACGCATGTCCATTAGGATTGCAGATCACTCAAACTAAAGGGCCATGAAAACACCATAATCGAGTATATGCCCTGTATGACTTTGAAGAGATTGGAGAAGATGTATTGATTTAATGTTTAGATAGGGCATTCCATGGAGAGGTCTTAGGCTCTTACATTGTTGGTAACTCAACCATAAGTGAAGAAGATAAATTGATTTAATGTTTAGATAGGGCAATTCCATGGCAAGGTCTTAGGCTCTTACACTGTCTGAAAGTCAATCATACAGGTGAAGAAGGATTTGCTGGTGTGTTAGATACAATGTGTCCATAGGTTATTAAGGCTTGCTAAGTTTCAATATCCTACTTCATGAAATAATACAGTGCTCTTTGGGCTGATGGTACACTACCTTTGCAACTCCTTAATATCCATACTGTTGTGTACTTTATCATGGTAGAAAGAATCAGAAGACATGCGCTGTCTGCTTTGCATATGCATGGATTTGTTTATCCAAGAGATTGGAACACAAAAAAGAATTTGCTTTGATCAGGGTGAGGGATGTGGCTCATGTGCTGTTTTGATACTTTGAAATCCAATACGAGCTATATTGTTGTGATTTGTGAATGTCTTGATCACTTAGGGTGAGGAGGTGTGGCTGATGTGCTGTTTTGATACATTTCGAATCCAGTAAGAGTTATATTGCGTGATTTGTGAATGTATTTGTTTACATGTAAATCAGTGCGTTGTTTGGTGAATCCTCGAGGAAGTCTGGATTATAGTTATCTGCTTCTACTACTCTCCATTCTTTTTTTAACATGTGTTTGTACTTGAGAAGATTTGATGAACAACTTCTGATTGTACCTGTTGCTATTTGGAGAGGATTCGCTTTAAGGTCATTCATTCTCTTGCCGGCTCATAGGTTTCTGATGGTCACATTGGTAACTTTCTCTGCAGGGTTTATGACCAGATGCCTGAGCCTCGATGCGGCGGCCTAATGTTCTATCGTTGTTGGGAGGCCTTGTTGCAATCAAGACATTGATAATTACTACAATAGGGCCAAGTGTTGGACTAACTCTTCAAGAAAGCATTAGGATAGGGCTGCTGCTTTCTCAAGGAGGCGAGTTTGGGTTTGTGATATTTTCTTTGGCAAACAGGTTAGTTTTTATTAGAAATTATTTATTTTTGTTGTTTTTGTCTGGTCAGCTGTCTTGTTTTCGGTGCTTAGTAGCTACCTTGACTGAAACAGGCTTGGTGTCCTACATGGAGTTGAATAAACTTCTCATAATCGTTGTTGTCTTTGTCAATGGCATTAACTCCGTTACTCAATGAAATTGGAAGAAGAGCGCAGGATCGTTGATGAGAAATCTGAAACAAAAGAAGTATGTGATTGCATTGTTTAATACATCCACAACATGCATACTTGTAGCTTATTTTGTGAACTCTTAAGGTACTCTTTTACGAAACCAATGAGATGATGAATTATGATGCGATCAACCTATTGTCATTCTTGGTTTTGGAGAAATGGGAAAGGTATCTTGAATCATATTTTTATTACTTCATTGTTAAAGCTGGTTAACTGAATTGTTATATGCCTTACTATATTTGTGCAGTCCTTGCAAAGTTTCATCGCACCATTATTATTTGGGCTCGACCAAGACGCAGAAGGATGGCCGTCGTCGCATTTGATCTAAATCCTGCTGTTGTAAAGGTTGGAAATAAGAGAACGTTTTGGTATAACAATAGATGTGTCTTCCTTCATGTGTTGAGCTAACCTTGTGTGTTCACTCCCTACCATCGGCTAGAAAATCAGGCTTTCCAGTGCTATACGGTGATGGTTCACGCCCGCTGCTCGCAATCTGCTGCATATCTTCTCCTAAAGCTGTCATGGTCATGTATACTGGAAAGGAAAAACAATTGAGGCGGTCAACAGATTGCGATAAACTTTTCTGGGTAAATCTGCAATATGAAACCCGTTTTCATTTTTTTGATACAATGAAACCCGTTTTCATGATTTGGTAGAACTTCGATTTAGTTATTGACACATACTATAATGAATTCATTGTGCAATGAACACACCGTTGATAACACCTTTCATTTTACCAGTTCCCATGTATGCCGTGGCTCAAGACATGTCTCATTTGTTAGATCTAAAGAAAGCGAGTGCAACAGAGGTTGTTCTGAAAATGCCGAGGTAATTTCGAAATGAAATTGTGTCATCGAGCATGTCTTTTTGTATGAGTATGAAACTACAAATTTGCATGAAAAGTTTCTCTTGTTGATCTCTTTCTGCAGACTAGCTTGCAACTAGGCTCAATTCTTTTGAAAGGGTGGGTGTCATGTCCGATGATGTATCCTTCTTGAGTAAGCTTGTGAGAGACTCAATGGAGTTACAAGCTCGAGAAGCGCTCAACAACATCGAGGATCGAGAAATTGATATCATGAAGCCACTTGAGTTCTTAGAATTAATCTCAAAACCAATCTTAAGATTATTTCCCCAAGAATTTATAATTTTCTGTATGAGCCAAATACCTTGTTGCGGTAAGAGTGTCGACTTAGTTGAGAGCAATGGGAACGGCTCGAGAATGATAGCCCAGGAGCAATCACTAAGTCTAAGTAGTCGCCCAGATATACCGGTGATAGAAGCGCCTCTAGAGAATCGGATACCTGATTTGGAGGTGGAAAATGATCAGCCAGGCTACGACTTTGAGACCATAGAATCAGAAGATGGTGTGAAATTTTGTCTCCTGGAAACCACTGACAACGAAGGTCTACCCTACTCTATAATACACCAAAATTTTCTTTACTAAATCCACCCCCTCAACCACCCCCACAGTCATGCCTAATCTAAGTCCACCCAGATTTGTGTACCAAAGTAATCCAACTTTATACAAATGAATAGCCTGGATCGGTTCTCAAACCTTCTTCTCTTACTCATTGAAGATCCTAAAGCCAAAATTATCCGGATCATGCACATCATTGAATCTCTCCTCTCTCTGATATCGCCCCACCTCGCGAAATTTCCGCCCGAGACGCTGCTTCCCCCCGCGCCGCGTCCCATCTCCCACTCCCGCTCCGCCCTCGCTCCTCCTCCACCGCCGCCTCCCCCGCTCCTCCTCCGACTCCTCCCCCGCTCCGCCGCCGCCTCCTCCTCACCCCACCCCCTGCGCCGCCTCCTCCTCCTCCCCACCCCACCCCGCGCCGCCGTCTTCTCCTCCCCACACCACCCCGCGCCGCCGCCTCCTCCTCCGAGAAAGGAAAAGGAGAGGTGTTGGAGGGGGAGAGGGTGACCTCCACTCAACCGGAAAGCACTGTCCCCGAGGAACGTGTGACCGGGGCCGCCTCGCCGTCCGTTCGCCCCCCGCCGCACTTCCGGATCTAGGGTTCCGGCGGGCCGAGCCATGGCGAGCCCGCGGTCGGCCGCCGCTGGTGGCGGCGTTGCTGGGGACAAGGCGATCTGGAGGAAGCTCCGGGAGGCTAGCTTCGACGAGGAGGCCGTCAGGCGCCGCGACAAGGCGGCGCTCATCGCCTACATCACGCGGCTCGAGTCCGAGGTCTCTCTCTCTCTCTCCCTCTCCCCCGGCTCTTGTGGTGCGGTCGACGCGCTGGGTTTTGGTTTCTTGGTTCGATGGTTTGCCGTTCTTGGTATGTCGAAGTAGTTATTTGTGGGTTTCTTTCGGGGAGGAGAGAAAGAAAAATTGGTGAAAAGAATTGGCCGGTCATGGGAGAAATTCCCCGCTTCGATTCGATGGCTGCGTGGTTTCTTGGTTTCTTTGGGCGAGCAATGGTGTGATTCGGTGCGCGAGGAGGTGTTATGGAGAAAGATGGCATCCGGCTTTGCCGCAGCCTCATTTCTTGGTTTCTTTGGGGTACTGTGGCGGGTGTTGTGCCGGATGAGTTGCCTAACGAGCAAAGAAGTCGTTTTGCTTAAGTGGTTGGAATTTCGTCTTGTGAATGATTGTTGTAGAGGTTTTGCAGCTTGGTTTGGTTGGTTGCTGAGCCGTAATTGCTTAAATTTTGCTGTTATTTTGGTGTTTTCCTTCATGGTTTATTGGATTTTGGTTATTGATGCCTTGGGGTTTCAACTGTCGGAACCATAGCGGTTGTAGTAGGCCAGGCGAGCTTGTTTGGCTTGTCGCAGAGATTGTTAGTGCATTTTAGCCTATCTATAGTGAGTTTGTTTGCAGCCAAGGGTGTAACACAAAGGTTGGAAGGAACTACGGTGGTTATTGCATCAGCATTTGCGAAACCTTTTTCATGTTATGGTGTCGGTGATGAATTGTGCACCGCACTATAGAACAGAAAACATTAATCCTTTGATTCCAGTTTGACTGAAATAGTGATTGTGAGCTAATTTTGGTGGATTAGTGGACCCCTTGTCACCGTGCTTTAGAGAGAGAATGGATAAGTGAGGTTCTTTGGATTAATTATAGCAGAATTGAGTTCCTTAGAGATTGAGGTCCGTATGTCTCGTAGACAAGGTTTATAAAGAAATACTAATTTTTATGTAGGTGATCACATCAGTATTATACAAAATTTTTTTTATACCAGTATACTTTCATCTCCTGCAAGTCCTATGTGGAGGCTGATGTTTTAGTAACTTTAACAGCTAGCTATCTGGGTTGCTCAACAGGTTGTTTAGGTTGTTTAAAATCATTAACTTGGCAGTTGGCACAATTGTTGATGTTACCATATGCAAACACTTAATGTAAAGTAAAATTCTCCTTGTATCATTTACTTTGCTTTCTCATTCAAAATGCAATGTCGCATACTCCCTTGATCTATGCGAAAAGGCTAATATTTAATACATTGCTGTAAGCTATCCTGGTTGGAGTACAAAGTGCAAGATTACATGCTTATCTGTCTAATGAAGATTGGCTAGAGCTTCTGTTTTGTTATCAGTTCTCTCATTTTTATTCTGTCCTTTTTTTGCTGTAGATTTATGATTACCAGCACAATCTTGGGCTTATTTTATTGGAGCGGAAGGAGTTGACATCCAAGTATGAACAACTTAGAGCTTCTTCGGGGTCCGCTGAGATCATGCACAAGCGTGAACGAGCTTCCCAAAGAATCGCTTTAGTGAAGCAAGGAAGAGGAAGAAAGCCTCAAAAGAATTTAGGCATTCAGAAGGAGTGTGTTGCTAATGTAAGTTTACATTCCAATTAAGCACGTGGAAACCCTACTCATTTATAGTCACATCTGTAAGAACTGAAAACTTGTACTATTCATGGATTCACCAACAACAGACATTGAGTTGAAGCTGGCAAATATAAAGAATATGAAACCTGAAAGTTATTATTAAGCTTAGTTTATTTGATTTGGTGAATGTCAAAGCACGAATAATGATATAGATTAATGAAGTCTTTTGTGTGGATAAACAATAGGGTAGTTCAGGCTGTCAACTCTAAATCAATTATGTCTGTAGCACATCTTGTTATTGTCAAATTCATCAGCCAAGCTAATACGAAGAGGGTGAACCGTGGACATGTTGATGACGAGGGGAAACTATTTTGTTTTGGATTTTATTTCGGTGGGTAGCGAAAGGAACGAAATCACCGAAATTTTGGTTATTTCATACAAATTTCGTTCAAACGGCTCAGATTAAATTTGAAATTTAAACTTGAAAGTTAGGATAAAGAAGATGTAAATCTCCATTTACACGGTGCGGATGGACTAGCCCTATACAAGAGGTTCTGGGTTTGATCTCCCTCATGCGCAAATATTTTTTGGCATAGTAAATTAGGGAAAAATTGGTAGCTAGAGGTGGGATTCGATCCCTGGTTGCTTCGACCGCGTGAGAAGGGCTTAGCTATTGGGGCGCGAAACTCGGTGCACATGGTCGGAAGTGGCTTCGACCACGACGAAAAGTGTTGTATGTGGTCGGGAAGGTGTTTAAATCACGCGATAAACGGTCGTAGCTTCTGTTAACCGGTTGTATGGTCTCGCGAAGCGGTCGCAAGACCTGGGAATCGGTCATAGGCTTTTGAGCATTGCGTGTTGGGTGGTTCCAACCGGTCACGTATTTATGTGACATTCATTTTGTGACAAAAATATTTGGTTATACAATATATGAGATGTGAATCTTAATGAATCTGATTGTTCGTTTTATTTTTTACAAATTTTATCTTGTTTTGTATTTTACCGTAGCGTTAGCACGGGCACACTACTAGTAGGAAGTAAAAGGATTTGCCCAGGGATGGAAATAGAAGGGCCTAATACCCGATAGGGCGAGGTGAAAGGATAATATGGTGATAAAGGTAACTGTTATTTTATATGCAGATTATATAGTATGAGTTTAAGGGAATCAAGGGATGGCTAAGATAAGGCTATGATGAGAGGAAGAATTTGCTGAAGCTGAATATGGAAAACATAACTCCCGATAAGAGGGCAATAGGAATTATAATAAGGTCTAGGAATTAATCTACAAGGAGTATTATAACAAAGCTCATGCAAGAGTTGTCAACCATCCAAGTCAGATTAACAGATATCATATATATGTAAATCCATCATGGCTCACATACAACATCATACAGTTAATGGATCATGATAACAGGAAAACATAAAAATAGCAGTCCTAATGTTAAAAGATTACTAGTGGCTTAGCCCTAATTTAAGCATGTTTTATACGCTACCCCCATCAATGATTCAAGCATGAATTATAAAATATTAATTAAAAGTATGAATTCTAGAACATCATTAACTAACCATTACCAACAACCTAAAGGCATGTAAATCAGATGACCTAGGACATTGTACTATAGACACTATACTAGCAGTCAATAACCAGGCAATCATTAATGAGATGGTAATTGTTCTCAATGGCAAGGGTGACAAGTAATCAAGGAACATGTGATATGCAGAATGAAAAGGTTACGACCGCGAGGTACTTGCCTTGAGCACGTTCGGTGGACTCACCGCACGAAGGATCGGAGATGCGCAACTGCCCGAACGTTCCCTCAAAGGCTGCGTGCGAACCTATAATATGGAACGGAGACAAAACAAATCAGAGCTAAAACAAACTTGTGAAAAGACGGATAGGAGTGAGTTCGGCAGGAAAAATTTGTGTTTGCTAAGTCTTCATTGTGTGAATCGCCATTCGGCTGAACGAACAACCATTCAACCCAACGAACCATGAACCCCCGTTCACGCTAAAAAAACCATGCGCAAAATGTGATTCAGTCATGCCCACGGTTGACCGAAACGTGATGGCACAATGCGGCAGCCCCAAGCCATCGCCAACCACCGCCGTTGGTCAGCCACACGCTCCCACCTGGCCGCACGCTGCCGTGCCACCGGTCAGCTATATGCTGTAGCCCAGCAACGCGCCCCCACCTAGCCACAAGCCGCCGCCAGCCACATCGCCCGAACGCCGCTAGGCCAGCGCCACCTACGAGCCCTGCGTCATGCCCGACCATACCGCCTTCTAGCTTGTGCCACCTTTCGGCCACCGCCACTGAGCTACGCCTCCGGCCATGCGGCCTCACTTGGCGTTGCCCAGCTTGCCGCACTGCCTATCGGCCTACGCACTGCCTCCCAGCCACCGTCGCCTCCCAGCAACACGCCCGCCTCCACCGTATGCCATCGACGGCGGCCAAGACCCAGCGCCGGCCCTAGAGGAAGAGAGACGAAGATGGGGATAGGGAAGAGAGAGGCCACTTGTGGGAAAAAGGATGGAGGCACCACCTCCCACGGAGGAACAAAGCCCTTTAAATGGGCCCTCAATGATTAGGCTAAACACTAATTAGGTTAATTGCCAGTCTTTCAAATTATTGTGATACTTTCTCTTTTTTTCTAGGGTGCTACAATCGTAACCTACAATGTCATGATGGATGGGTACATCAAGAAGGGGAGCATCCGCGAGGCTGAGCAGTTCAAAAAGGAGATGGAGAAGAAAGGGTTTGTCCCAGACATATGCACTTGTGGTCTTGTATATGCCAGAAAAAGGTGATGTGAAGAGCAGGTGCGAGTTGACTAGTTGACCAGCCTGTATGCATGTAGATGCATGCATGTACAACAGCATCCATCGGTTTCGACCGTGATATCTTGAGATGAATTTGGGTGGGTTCTTTTCAGCTACACTTATGGTTTTAAGTCCTAGCACGACTACTTGTGTGAATAAACCGAATGCCAATAAACCACTTTGAAAAAACTGTCTCCATAAACTGTTTTGAGAAGATGACGAAGAATGAAGAGGAGGAGGCTACTAGTGGGTAGCTTGAGCTGGAAGGCACGTTTGAGATCTGAGGCATAGGTGTGTGGAGTACAGACATTTCTATCTCTCAAAATTTTGTACTTACGCTATTAAAGGTAAAGATTATATTGCGTAGTTATATTTAAAAAGATCATTTTGTTAGAAACAAACTGTCAAGTAGTTTTACAATATTAAAAAAATCAGAATTTGTATCTACAAGTTCTACATGTCCTAACTCCTGATTGCTTCTTAACCTAGGTCCAAAATTTGAGTCGACAAACAGGGGTTAAAAACTCTTTCAAAACAAATAAGTTACAACTTTTCATATTTCATAGCATCAATTTTTTTAACGATTAATCAACCTTTTTATATGACCCGCAAAAATAATAGAAATTCGGAATGAAAAACAAAAGGAAATTAGCCATTTTATTTTTATAGAACTACAAATTAAAACCTGTACATAGCTCAATTTCAGAATAAAAATTATGAATATTAGTAGTTGAATTTGTATATCAATTCTAACATGAAACTGAGATAAAAAATAACAACAAAAATCAACAAAAATGGAATTAAAAAATAAAAGGAAATTAGCAATGTGATTTTTCATATGAACTCCAAATTAAAACCCATACATAGATGGAATTCAGAGTAAAAATTAGATGAAAATTAGTAGTTGGATTTGTATCAAAATTCTAGTATAAAACTGAAATTTGAAATTAAATAAAAATAACAGCAAAAAATAACATAAGTTTGGAATGAAAAATAAAAGGAAAGTAACAACTTGATTTTAATATGAACTCCAAATAATACCCACTACATAGCTAAAATTAGGAATAGAAATTAGATGAAAATTAGCAATTGGATTCGTATCTAACCTAAAACTAAAAATTTAAATTAAATAAAAATAAATTTGAGATTAAAGAAAGAGTCCATATCAAATACTATAAGAAATAACCTAAATTCAAAATAAAAAAATTAGCAGATGGATTTATAAATGAATTCTAACATAAAACTAAAAATAAAGTCTATAAGAAGTGCAATCCAAAATATACAAATTTAGAATAAAAGTCAAATAAAATTAGTGTTTGTTTTTTAATTCTAGACTAAGTGAAAAATAGAAAATTTGGTCTATTTAGAATTAAAATTACAAAATTATTCTAATTGGAGAAAAAATAAAATAAGATAACAAATGTGATTTGTGTGTGTGTATGTATATATATTTGGAATCAAAATCCATTATATAATAAAAACCAATGGCGTATAGTTTACAATTGCTAAGAGAAAAGATAATTCAAAAAATTCTAACAAAAACAAAAACAAAAACATTATGACCATTTGTTTGGTGGACCTCCACAGGATGGAGGATTAAGAGTGAGGTCATTAATGGGTGTTCACTCGGTTATACCGATATAAGCTATATGATGTATGTTATGAGTATGTTTTATAGGCAAGCATTGTAATAATGAAAAAAATGAAGATGTAAATGAAAAATGTTATGTAACAATCTATCTATTTTTCAAAAATCAAAATTACATATGTATTCTCAAGACATTTAAACGTATTTTAAGGGTAATGCCCGTGCAAGTTCACGGGCCACCTTACTAGTAATTCTAAAAGGCCAACCACAAATAAACACTGTTGCTCCATCCTTCGTCCCAGACCAATCCGATAACCCAGAATCCTTTCTGCTATCTACCTTCTGTTTTACTGCATACAACTCCATTCCCCTCCCTAGAAACCAATCCTCGCTATCTCATAGAATGTACATAACGTCCACACCTACAGCACTGCACATGGAAAATGAGAATTCTAAGAGCTATGTATACAGACATATATTTAACAAAACTCCTTGAGACATATACCATAGTTTATCTAAGAATTAATGTATTAGCCATGTTCACTAATTCTTATAATATTTGCATTTCCTAGCATCCTTCATCCCAAATCCACTGTAATAGCCAGAAAACACAGGCCCATTTCCCCCTGTAGCTCACCACGTACCATATATTCTAGATACAGGAGGGTCCTAGTGAGTGGTGACCGCTATCGATCGATTTGCAAACCTGCTTAATGACAAGGTCTCATTGCTTCCATTAGGTGTTTGGCTCCAAGATTTGAAGTCATGCATAATGACGATGGTATTCTTGAAATCCAAAGATCTGCCTTTGCCATCAGTCAACATATTGTCATCAAGGAGTTGGAGAGAAATGTCAAACACTACAGGATCTCATTGTCGAACAGCTTCTCCACAAGAGCCTCTGCAAGTTCTGTCTCGCCAGCACCAGTTGAGCCCAAGAAGGCAAAAAAAAAAGGAGCCAGAGCCTATTGGTTGGCCAGGCTGATCCAGGCTTGGTTGGTTTGGTCTGATACCCTAACAGGTTTCACTTGTTGCATTACAAGTTGTATCAAGTCACAACCTAATCCACACATGCTTGTGCAAAACATACCCTCACTAGACAGCAGACATGTGCAAGGCCAGTTGTATGCACGGAAGTATTAGTCTTAGAGATGCTAAAATGCAACATGACAAGGTTTGATGAGAACCAAATAGTGTGAGACCATGTGGAGGTCACCTTATGGTTATGATGGGTAATTGATTTTTGATTTAGAGAGTTTGTAGAGTTTGAGTTCGGTTTTTGAGAATTTGCAATTTTCTAGTTGCATTATGTTGTTGGCGGTCTAACCGGCATTGGGGTTGTGGTCAGACCGGCCAGGAGCAGCCTAACCAGCTTAGGGCTAATGGTCAGACCAGTTACAGGAGGCGACAATCAGATCAGCCTTTGGTTGACGGTCTAACCGATAGAGGTGCTAGCAGTCTAACCAGCTTGGTGTCTGCGGTCAGATCGCTCCCCTGTTACCAGGGAGGTAAGGGGCAGTCAGACCGGCAGGGCTTGGAAGTCTGACTAGTGTTGTTTGTCCGTATGCGTGCATAGGGGTTTAAGATCTGGTTCTAAGGCTAGAGAGTGATTGTAAGCATTAATCTTCAAGTATCAATAGAGATTAAAATTTGTCCAAGTCTCTCTCTTTGCTCAAGTGATGAAATCTTGATTTAGCTTAGTTTTTTGTGCTTCTCCTCTCCTCTTGATCTTGCTTTGTGTCAGGGACAAATAAGTGATGAAGATGTCTCTTGGAGACAATTGGGCACTTGTTATTTTTCAAGTTCTTGTGTTTGCCCGGTTTTGGTTTAGAAGGGGTGATTTTTGGGTTTTAATCTTGTGGGCATTTTGACTTGAGTTCTGGTGTTATCTAGTTTACTATCACATGTAAGAACCCATTCAATGTCATCTAGAACATCAAGAACTCACGAGTAAGAGCGGATCAAGGTTTTTTCTTTTGCCCGGTTATGGTTAAGCCTTCCTTCAAACAGAAAAAGGTTGAAACTTTGGTAACAATTTTCTTAATCGTTGATTGGAATATGTTTATAGTATCCTAGAGAAGGTTCATAACAAATTTCAAATAATTTGAAGCCTTGGTTTGAAAGTTAGATCAATTTGTGGTTTTAGCTTGATTTTAGTGTAGCAGAGCTTTAAGAGCTAAAAGATCTTATTTTTATTAAGTTATTTCAAGATCTTTGGTTGGGATCAAAAGTTTCATTGATTTTTTTATTTAAAATAGTACTAAAAATCTGATTTGTTCTTGGCGAAAGGTCATACCGCCAATTTGCTAGAGGTCAGATCGCCAACTAGCTAGTAGTCAGACCACCTCTGCTCAGAGGTCAAACCATCGGTGCTTGTCAAGGCATGTTTTGCTTAGTTTTTCTATCTTCATAGCTTCTAATAGCCATTGGAGTGGAGCTAGAATTTTGATTATGATTTCCATCTATGCGTGAGTTTAGCTTTTTATCATGAGCTTGTATTGTCTTGATATTCACTATTATGCATTTGTAATATCTTCTAGGTATCCATGTATCCATTAGAATCTTGATATTCACTATTATGCATTTGTGATATCTTCCTCTAGCTATCCATGTATCCATTAGATATCTATGTTAAGATACCTTAATCTTGATCTATGTTAGCATAATTTAGACATGTTTTATTCATTGACATATTTTATGCTTGCATGGTGTTGGTAATACAAGTGGTATTGCTAATTATGGATAGATATGCTTTGCCATAGCATTTCTTACATATTTTATCATTGATTATGTGCTTGCCATGCTATATGTTTTGTTGCCCATTTGCTTCAATATCTACTATGGATATATATAAAGATTGATTTATCTCTCTAGCATGTAGTGTTTATGTTTTGTTCATTGCCATCTTATGTAAATTCGTGTTCACGTTAAAACTATTTGCTTATACTTATGTGAGCATTGAATTTTTATTACCTATCTCTCATCTTGGATTATAGCATTCTTACTTGTCATATATCTTGAAAGTGGATTTGCATGTTATTCTTCACTAACTCCAGCTCCAAGGCACAATTGACTGCTTTTCTGTTGATGTAAGCTTTACATGAGACCAGGCCATGTGTGTGCACAAGGGTTTAAGGTCTGGTCCTAAGGATTAGGATCAGTGGTTTAGATGCATACATTTTTACATGGTGCATTGTATGGACTAATTGTGTCAATTAATGATTTTGTGTATTGTGCGATGCTACATGACGGTTTACATGTTGTTACTGGTTGTAGGACTCCAAAGCTATGTCCTAGTGAAGCGAACGGGATCGAGACTAAGTCAGGAGAGCTTAGGTCCAAAGCGGTCAAGGAATCGGGACTACGCTCAGGAGGAGGCAAGGTCCAGACGATCAGGGAGCCACCGGATGATGACCAAATCTAACAAAGTGGTTACAAGCCAAGATGACAAGGAACCAGAACGAGAGATGACAGTGGTGAACATGACGGGCAACGACAAGGTAGATCGAGACTAAGCTTAGGGAGAAGCTAAGGTCTAGAACGATCAGGGAAGCCGGGGGGCGTCATGATACGAGGAAAGGTATGTAGCGTGCCGAGTGACTTGGGTTCGTTTGCAAACAAGGACAGTTCGATAGGATCCGAAAGCGTGAGAGGATTGGCAGCAAGTCATTGGAGCCACAAGGACTTTAAGTACGGGGTTGCTTCAAGGCAAAGAAAGAAGAAAGTTTTTGTGGAAGGTGATAGATGGGTATTTTGATAAATTGCTCATACCAGAAAAGTGATGTTGTGTGAAAACACGGCGTTGGCCTAAGTGTTTAGGTCATGAATGTGCTAACAATGTTAAATATTAAGTATTGATTCACTAATGGGCTAATTATCACTAGGAATCTAGGATACAACGATCTTAGTGTTTTATGCTGCAAGTGTCTAGGATACAGTGATATTCGAGTTTTATGCTACAAGTGCAAGGTGATAGGCTAAGTCAACTTCTTATACTTACTAGCCTAGTACCAGCTTATGATGTAAACTAGTTGCCATTCATGCAACAGTGACATGTTAAAGCACTAACCACCAAACAAGATAAGAGAATTCAGATTTGATCAGGTCATGCATGAAGATACCAGTCAAGCAAGGCCTAAGAACATGCACTAGCTAGACACTGAACTTGAAATGTCCATACCTTCATCATCAAAACAAGTATCTTCCTACATGCCTACATATATTGGTCATCTAATAATTATGGAATTTGCTTCTGTTAAGAATTGCATGGATCCTAAAGCAACTGGCCACACTGAAAGCAGAAATCTACAATCTCGATGCATGAGGAAAATTTAGTGCTACTGAAATTTCAATTGGTCAATTGAGGATGGAAATAGCATTAGAGATCATGAAAATGCACTTGTTTACATGGCATTCAAACTTCAGAGGAGCCTGAGAAACTGTTTAATTGCAGTTGCTGACTTGCTGCAATAAACATTGCATACGCATTAGTTGGAGAAGTAGGTTCCAACTTAACTAGGGATCTGGTTGGCCTTGTATAGCCTCATCACCGGAGTCATCTTCGTCTTCACTCAACTCTTCATCACTCGACTTATCTTCTGGGATGTAACCATCAGTCCTGCATACTCTGGTTTGGCATATTTTTCACAGTATTATGCAGAACCATGAACAAGGAAAGTCAGCTTTCAAGTAACGAGGAAGAGAGCACAAACCAATAAACATGCATATGGTTAATAAATTTTTTTTACCAATGCTGCATTTAGCTGCGTAAAGTTGATTTGATGAAATTATTAAGAGGCACTATATTCTAGTGGAGGAACTACCTCCACAAAGCACAAGCTGTAGCAGCATCAGAGGTTACAGATTCAGCAAATGCATCAGAACAAAGTGGAAACAATTGAGCACTTAACTCACTATGTAGTATGTACACTGTGTCAGGTCCCTTACATTTCCCAACCACAACATTGCTTGTGTTTCTCTTACATTTCCCAACCACAACATTGCTTGTGTTTCTCTTGAGATATACTCGTACTTTACAAGATAGGTTTTAGGATTTATTGTAGATATGGAGGCCTTCCATGATCACAATCAATAACCCCCGTTTTTGTTTTTCGCATCACCCCATGATCTACCATCCAGGATAAACTCATATAATACCTTCAAGAAAACTGTACATCCTGTGCCACCCGATGCTAATGGAGGGATGGGCTCATGTAGGCAAACCAAATAAGAGTATGCGAAAAAGTTAGGAAATAAACTGCTCAAATCAAGAATATATATTAGAATATAACAGTCAACTTTAGTTGTCTATTAGAACTACTGAGTGTTGAACACACAATAGAATACCTATAATAATAAATCAACATTCTTGGGAGGTTCTTACCTAGAAAAGTCTAAAAGTCATCTTCAACATGTATCTATTACTTATGATTGGTTGTCACCTAAATGAATGTAGCGAGGCAAACTAAAAAGATAAGTCAGTGATGCAAGGCTACCATGTATATGAAGCATATGAATGACCTCCCATTCTACTAGTTCACAACGGAGTGCAAAGAAAAATATGGATAGCATTTTGAGTATCGATGTGTTTGTTAAGCACTTTTAAGTAAGCCGTGCACGATGCAAGATAGGAAGGAACAAAACAAACAAGACAAAAATCCGATCACCTTTTACTTCTTGTTCATAAGCAGGGCGATCATGCATCATCAGTGCGGAAGCTTCTCCATTCAATGGACCGGAAGGATTTGGATATAGACATATAGTAGAAGTTGCAGAAGGAATACTTCACATCGACTAGATCTGCAAAATATTGCACATAGGTTCAACCAAAGCTGAGATTGTTGCACACAACGAAAGGAGCTCTATTTATACAGACACTGCAATAGAGAAGACAAGCAGGACCATCTATACAGATAACGAAAACAGAAAGATAAAATTTACCAAACATTGGGCTCCATGTATGGTTAGTGACATACAAACACACCGAACCAGACCTACATTTGTATTCATGCAAAAGTGGTTAGAAAGTAGGGAGTAATTGTGGTTCAAATCGATGGAGCAAAAACACTGAATATGAAAATACTCATATTTAATCGACATTTGTGCGAGATATATCTTATTGATGGAACCAATTGATGGGGATTGGGCAACTCTAACCTTCCAGACACCACCTTGATATCGACCTATGAAATTTAGCACACCACCAATGAGAGTATGAGACAGTGCAGCTGCTCATCTTATTTTACTGGTATGAAACAAGCTAGACTGAACCAACAATAAGACACTAAAGGTAACATACAAAAGCAAAGGCAGCTAGTGACATTTAAATTTGAGATCTAGATATTGTTGTTATTGGAGCTAAACCAGTATAAGCAACAGGTCAAAATGACCAAGAAAAAATTTTCAATTTTCTCATAACTTGCTTTAGTCCATCCAGATCAGAAATCTAAAATAACCCAAGATCCTCACAGCATCATGACGTACATGTTCATGCAAATGGATAAGGATTTAGCCCATCAAACAAGGGCTTGTGTTGAATCATCCAAGTAGTGGGAAATAACTCAAGCGTTCAGAATTGCCGGTGTGTAACATAAGGAAAAGCGGGGATTTTTTTTTCGTACTATGCTGGAGACACAAGCAAAGTAAGGAAACTGCTGCGATTCCTGCCTCCTCCATCTCCCAACCACCTCTCGAGAACCTTATCACAGAAGCAGAACCAGTTAGGACAGAAGCTATGTTCTAACGGAGACGACGGGTGGTTGGCGATTTACCTCGGGGTCAATGCTGAACGGGGGCGGCGATCAGGCGCCGGCGTCGGGAGGCGGCCAGGCGGAGACGGTGGTCGGTGGTGGGCATCAGCAAAGCGGAGAGGCGCCCAGTTGGACTGGGCGAGCCTGAGGCTAAGCCCGGCCGAAATGGCTGCGTTGCCGTTAGGGTTCGGCCCGATCGGCGCGTGGCTCACCATCCATGATTTTTACTGTTTCAACCCCGTGTTTTTTTTACAGTTCTAACCGGCTGAGGTTTTTTTATAAATCTAGCTCCCTTTCAAATACGAAATTACGCAAAGTTAACACATGGCAAATTCCGCATGAGGGAAGCACGGAAATGCAATTTTCATGGTACTGTATTGCAGATTTTTAAATTCCATGCCATGAAAGTGCAAAAAATGGTATTCTCGTGCTGCAGTATACTATACTACAGTAAAAATCCGTGCTACTGTACCACAAAAATAGCATTTCCATGATCTATGGAGGAAATTGTCATGTGTTGCTTTACATAATTTCGTGTTCAGAAAGAATCATAGATTTATAAAAAGAATACTTAAAAGGCCGGAACTGAAAAAAGTAGCACCGAGAGACCCAAACAGTAAAGCTTTCGTGGAGTCCGAGCCGGAGACGATCTCCCCCCTTCTAAGGCCCCGTTTGGCACAGCTCAGCTTCATTAGTGAAGCTGTTTTTTTTTGTTTCAGCTTCACGAGCAGCTTCGCCGATGAAGCTAAATCTGTTTTGGAAAACTGTTTGGCAAAACAGCTTCACCAACAGCTTCATGCATGGCTGAGAGAGGGCAATTGTCCAAGATGTCTCTGTCTACCTGACTTGTTCTAACATTTGGAGTTGTATGTTTGTATATGGTCATATGAATTAAAAAATAATATATTTGAATGAGTATGAATTAAAACATTAAAATAAAAAATAAAAAAAATTAAAATCATTAGGAAGCAATATTAGTGCGTATGAAAGAGGGGCAGTGAAATTTTGGTGAACGGGAGAGGTGAACGGGATGGACTAGTGGCAAATGCGTGTAATTTTGGTGAACCAGAGGGGCAGTGGATTCCTAGGACTGCGGGCCTGAGGGAGAGAGCTGTGAAAAGCTACTTTTTTCAGCTTCACCTCTCCCCATTCCTTTGTGAGAGCAGAAAAAAGGGAGCTTCACCCATGAAGCTGTTTGCAAAAAGAGTGTTTGGCAAAAAAACAGTTCACAACAGCTCATGAAGCTGTTGGTGAAGCTGTGCTAAACAGGGCCTAAATATGGATGGGTCCGCATCTGAGAAGGAAAGGACACGTGTCGAGCGCCGTGTGGTGGGCAGAGGAGGCGTACGAGCCCTATTTATTTCAGCTTCTAAAAGCTGTTTTTGGCTTTTCTACAGTAACTAACTCTTAAACAGAGTATTTTTTTAAGATAGGATCTACTAGTTAATTATAGTACATACTTTACTAACTTCATTTATATCGGCAAAAATCACACGTGAGTTTCTGTTACTCTGTAATCTCTGTATAAACAGTCCAAAAGTCATAAGTCGTAGTCAAAAGTCATAAACCGTAAAAAAAAAAACAGGCCCTAAATAAAGACCGGGCGCGGCGGGGAGTTGGAGTCCGCGAGGGAGACAGGATTCGATCCGATGGCGACTCTAGTGTTGGGAGGCGATATATACCCCCGCCATGGGCTCTCCTCCACCTACACATCAACAGCCGCCGCCGCAACACATCCAGAGCTTGGCTGGTTAGGTTTCGAGAGAGAGAGAGAGAGGAAGAGGAGGAAGAGAGGGGGCGATGGAGGGGTCTTGCGGGGGTGAGCTTTGGCGCGTTGGACCTCCTGGCCGAGGAGGAGTGCCGCGGCGAGTTGGACATCCTGCGCGCGTTAGACCTCCCGGCCGAGGGCCCCAAGTCCATCAAGATGTCGGAGGCCGGAGCGGGCGACAAGGTCAAGACTGCGGCGAGCAACAGCGGGAAGGCGGAGGCTGGAGCGGACGACGAGGCCAAGGCGGGGAAGAAGAAGAAGACAGTGAGGGTGTCGAAGGGCACAATCAATATCTCTATGTTGTATCCTTATCATGGCGAGCCCAGACGTTTCCTCTCCGACGAGGTGCTCGACAGCATAGAGGATGCTGAGGACCGAGAGAGACTGCGCGATTGTTTGGCCCGCGTTGCTGCCTCTGCGTACGACATGGAAGAACACTATATGGGTATCCGCAAGCAGTACATCCGCAAGGGATACGCCGAGATTGAGGTCTACTAGAGGGGGTAAGAAGGCAGGCACTGCAAGAAGTTGGGGTGATGGAGCAACCGTACGTTAAAAACTAGGTTTAGTATATGTCTAAATTTATGTCCACATGCTTGTGTCCTTTATGCATCCCCTAATCCGAGGAAGATTGGTCTGAGACCAACTTATGCTACCGGTGTTTGAGAGAAGCTATAATAGCACTAAGCTGAAAAGAATGGGTCACCAATTTGCCAGTATCATCCTAGGATCAAACCATAGTAGTGCCGTAGTGGCATCAGAGGAAAAACAATGGCAGTGATAAGGCTCCAAATGCCAAAGAATTCAAGACTATGCAAAACAAAGGGTTTATTTGAGGAAAAACAATGGCGGCGATAAAGCTCCAAATGCCAAAGAATTCAAGACTACGAAAAACAAAGGGTTTAAACAAATTAACGGATTATTCAGACTAAACTCTAGGTTTTTGGGGGCCAACCGAGAAATATACATTATGATAAATAGGCTGCAATACTGCGTTGTCATTTGATGTTGCACACATTTGAGCACAAAACCACCCTTACTAAATCTCTTAACAACTCCTAGAGGAACTTGACTGAACCAGAAATAATACCACTTCAGATTGATTCTGGAAGGTCTTTGTTAGCCATTTTATGCTGGAGGGAAAGATCACGCCGAAAATAGGTAGGGTGAAAACAATTAGATATGATAAAAATTGATCACCTCAAAAACATGTACGATAAAGATTGATCACCTCAAAAACATGCTAAGTATCTATTACTTGATCAACTACATCCAGAAGCAGTGTGAAAAGACAAACTAAACAAACTTGAAACCACCACGGTGGTCTCTTAAACTTCTACCCACGCAAAGGATCAGCCCGAATGCTTGATGACCTCTTCCAAAATTAGCAGAAAACATTGAAATGCAAACTGGACGTTTGATACTGTTAGAGCAAAAGATACAGCTCCAAGCTTACAACCTTTACCTTGCATACCATGGAAGCTTATTCTTTATAATTTAACTGACACGAAACTAAATAAACTAAATTGAATGCCATCTGATTATAAAAAGGTAATGGAAGTAATGACGACATATGCAATTGGAACCATCCAACCATTTTTAAAAGATATTTCATCTAAGAAATTTAACTTGCCACCCTGCTAAATTTCTCAGTATCTGAAACCGCTAGGATATAAAATCGTCTCAATTACCTGATTTTTCCAATAAAATCACACAACTCTTTTGTTACAAAAGGAATTCACCAATGTACTGAGAAAATCCTAGCACGCTCATCGTCTGGAATTGATCTACGACGAATTGATGGAGCCCTCATGCACTACACCTACTGGGAGCAATATAATCTTACCAAACCATATTTTTAACAAAGTAAAATAAACACATGCCATATTTTCTTGTGACTGTAAATGCGGATGCTGTTGGTAAGAAACATGCAAACACAAACACCTGCAGCCCAGAAACACACGTAAAATGCAATAAAAAAATTGTCTCTATTTACATCATTTTCTCAAAGAATATATAGTTCATGAAGGCTCCCAACACGGAGTGAGAATTTATAACTGAGCAAAATACGTAATAATAGGCTTGTCCTATTGTCCAAATTGGGGGCAACAAAGGCCATGTGTTCTCAAGGACCGAAGAAGCGACTAGATGGGTGGTTGAGTAGGCGCCACACAATTAAATAGCCTCGTAAAACTTTCACCCCAAAGAACTCTTAGGATCTTCCTTTTAATAGTTATGAAAAGCTACAAAGGTCAGATTAAGACATACAAAGCAAAAACAACACGAAAAACTCACAGCTAACTCAACTAATGACTAGAAGGGCGGTTGAATAGGTACCACACAATTAAGCAGCCTTGTAAAACTTTCAACCCAAAAAACAACAAGAATATTTCCTCTAATAGCTATAAGAAGCTACAAAGGTAATAAGACAAACAAAGTAAAAAAAACACCACGAAAAACTCGTGGCAAACTCAATTATCTTGGTTAGTCCAAAAGACAACTTGAAGTTGTGTTAATCAATTCAAGACAACTTTAAGTATGCCCCAGCTAAGCTCTGTCAAACAAAAAAGAAGGCACACATGTTGCTTAAGAATTTTTTTATGAATATTTAATTTTTTTATTCGAAATAATAGAAATATACCAGCGCCAATATTTTTTTACAGAAGTAGGCTCCAGCCCCAGTTGGGCGACTGGATCCAATCGCCCAACGGCCAGGCGACACGAAGACGATCCGCTGATTGTTGGGCGAATAATTGTTGTTGCCCAACCGTTGGGCGACTGGAGGTCCAGTCGCACAACGGTTGGGCGATTAGACCTTCAGTTGCACAACGGAGTCCAGTCGCCAATGGGCGGGCGACTGGGGGGGTTAAAAGTGAGCGCTCGGCCGCCGCCGCCTCACTCAACAACAGAGAAGAAGAACTCGTCTAGCCGAGGAGAGGAAGAAAAGAGAGGAGAAAAGGAGAGGGAGGGAAGAGAAGAGGAGAGGGAGGAGAGAAAAGGAGAGGGAGAGGAGGAGAGGAAAGAGGAGGGGGAGGGAGGAGGGAGAGGAGAGAAGAGGAAGAACCAAATCCATGTATTTTTTTATTTGCAATATTGTATATGTAGTACATTTTTTATTTACTGTTAGTGTTAGTAGAAAATTATAGATATAGGTAGAAATAGTTCAATTTTTGGTATAGAAAATTTAGTTGACGTAGTTATAGGAAATTAGTAGGTGTAGAAGCAGAGAGGAGAGGAAGAAGCAACTGTAGGTATTTTTTGTATTTGCAATGTTGTATATGACTATTAGTGTTAGTAGAAAATTGTAGATGTAGATACAAATAGTTAAATTTTTGGTATACAAAATTTAGTTAATATAGTTTTAGGAAATTAGCAGCCGTAGAAGCGTGTAGTTGTGTATAAATTAGCGAACATAGTTTTACAAAATTAGCATAGTTAGCAAATTGGCATGCGTACAAAATTGTAGTTGTATCAAATTAATAGACCGTAGAAATTTGTACGTATTACAAAATTCAGTAAATATTTATGTTAGAATTTAATAATTTGGTATGTAAATAATAATAATACGTAATATTTATGGTTAAATACGAATGAATGTAATCTCATTAGTACATTGGAAAAACGTTGGAAAACCGATAGGAAGTTCATAGTACGAGATTATTGTAGTGGGTTACGACATGCGAACGATCGGTGAAATGTGAATTGCAGTATGTCAATACTTTCGTATTGTGCGATGCAATTTGACATGTTGCAAAATTAAAACATATATGCAGGCAAACATTAGCAATGCCAATACCTACTACATTGAGAGTGCATTACGGTGCTAGAACCGTTCGTGAAGGTCCGAATGGTGTGGATTTAAGCGGTTTTTCGCAAGCCACTCTCGTACATCCGGATGACGAGAATGCTCAAATCTCAGATGTGATGCATTGCTTGACCCGGATTTTTTCGTTGGACTCCGAGGTGTGCAGCATTGCCGTACAAGGGCTTTGGAGCTGGTCTCCCACGGACATCAGATGAGAGTTGAGAACATTGTTGCACACTGTTGCGTGGAAGAGGTTTGTGCAAGGGTGTCGTCGCCGTGGATACGAGTATGTGCTGCTTGTGCAACCATACGCATTAGAAGTTGTGCAAGGTCGTGCGTACAGCCTTGCTCCGAGAGGTGTTAGCAGCTCGGGCGGCCCGCATGTTGGCGAAGAGGAGGAAGTTGCTCATAACAAAGCCGATGCGATACATGGTGGAGAGGTACAATGGTCAAGCTATGGAGAGGGAACAGGACAAGTCGATGAAGGTGAGAGACCATGTGGAAGTGACCCCATGTTTGTGATGAGTAATTGACACTTGGTTTAGAGAGACTGAGTTTGGTTTTTGAGGCTTGTGCTCTTTCTGAAAGATTTTAAGCTGTTTCAACTTGGTCAGCAGTTGCATTACGACCACGTGGTCAACAATGGCAGTTACAACCACATTTTCATAAGACATAGTGGTCGGCAGTAGCTTCTACGACCACATTGTCGGTAGTCAGTTTTACGACCATGTTATCGCAATCGATTTTACAACCACGTTGTCGCAGTGGTCGCAGTCAATTTGATGACCACGTTGTCATAGTGGTCGCAGTGGGTTTTACGACCACGTTGTCGTAGTTGATTTTACGACCATGTTGTTGTAGTCGATTTTATGACCACGTTGTCGGTAGTCGATTTTACAACTTTGTGGTCGATAGTCGTAGCCTCGACTGGTCATAGTCGATAGTCATAGCTTCTACTGGCCGTGGTCAATGATTGTAGACTCTACTAGCTATGAGCGATGGTCGTAGCTTCGTCTGTGTGGTCGTAAGTCGTAGCGACCAGGTCTATCACGGTCGTAGCACTCTATCCACGTGTGAGCTACTGAGATAAGCGATGAGTAACTGTGAGTGGTTTATACTTATGGCCGAGCAAAAAGGAAACTCCGTGTGCTTACCCCGCAAATTAAGGACTCCTTGTCGATGCGCAGCACTTCAGGCGAGGGGGAATAACATGGTAAGACAGATAGATGTGCAGATGAGGGAGCGGGCGAGTGAAGATGGCACAGACATAACGACATATGTGCAAAGGAGGGAGCGCACAAGGGGGACGCCATAGACAAAGTGACAATTGTGCGAAGGAGACAATGGGAAAGGAGATAACAGCAACCGATCAACATATGTGCAAAGGAGAGAGGTCACGCACTACAAAAGATGCCTGCCGCATAGTGGCCGTGTGGCAGGCGATTCCAATCACTAATTAAATGAGCATCGTATATCGCTAATTGCGATTAAATTAACATTAAATAACATAACAAATTTATAGCACATAAAATTCCCAAAAAAACAATTACATCAACTATGTTGGGAAGCTGCACATAAAATTTCATATATAACAACTACAAATAACACAAATTGATGAATTCTCGGGAAAAATTCACACCGAATAAAATTATACAAAAATTACACAACCAATTAAGTTGTGTCAAAAAACTGCACATAAAATTTCATAATTTTTTAGCTTATCTACTACATTTAAAAAATCCAACAAACAATACGTATATTAAAACAAGTAATTAAGCTGGCTAATTAGCCGGCTTAATTACCTGCCGCCCGGTGGTGGGGTGGTAGGCTGCCTGGTGAGCGGGTGGCAGGCTAGAGGCTGAGCTCCGATGGGTAGGTGTTACGCGCAAGGCGCTACTGCCCAGTGAACGGGCAGCAGAAGCGTCATTTTTGTCATTCCCGCACACATACAGTTTTTTTGCAAATACGGGTTGCAAAAAGTGTCGGAAATTCAGAAGCAATGTAGGTAGGGATCAAATACAAATATGATTCCATATTTTTAAAACAAATATGAATTCAAATATTCTCAAATACGAATACGAATTAAATGTCATAAATACAAATTGAAAATGTACTTAACTCGATTGAATACGACTATCCTCCTATTTTTGTAATAAATCTCGATAGAACAAATTTATAAAACATGATTACAGGACTACACTGTCTACACTACACATCTCCACATGTCGCTGGGCTTGGTCGCTAGGCCGACATAGAAAACGAATCGAATATGAATCATCTCGAATATAAATACGAATGCGAATACAAATATTCTTAAATACGGATACAAATATTGCTGAAAAATAATAATTTTTAATACAGATTTTTTTTACCATATTTATATTTTTTCGGATATGAATATCGGATAAAACAGATAAAGCAAGAAGGACGCAGCAGCGAAGATTGGATTTGGTAGTCTTCGGTTTGGGTAAGACGGGAGACACAAAAAGGCAGGCGCAAGCCATGTGGGTGGAGGAAAAGAGGTGTCAAGTGGACAAAGGCCACATACCAATTGCTTTTTTCTAAGAAGATGAGGAAGAGAAAAGAATGTTATCACCCTGTTCGAACTAAAGGGTCGTGTATAAGTATTATATGAAATAAATATTTTAGCAGACTCCTAATCAAAGAGAGTTTCAAGTAAAGGTGAAGGGCTTCATGGTAGAGAAGGCTAAATATGAATTGTGTCAATATCTGATAAATTAAGTCAACTGGATTTTTCTGGTTTTGCACTAAAACATATGCCAGATCAAATCCACAATAATGATACGTATGATAAGATAGCACTAATTAAAGAGAAGTTTATCCAATATCACTTAAAATGGTTTGGACATCTCCAAATGAGACCTTATGATAAACCGGTCCATAGTGAAAATTTTAAATATACCAAAACATAAGAGACAAAGATTGACCAAGATTGAGGAGAAAGCATTTAAAAAATACAAGATATTAGAATATATCTAAAGAATTAGCTATAGATAGGAGAGCATGAAAATTAGATCCACGTATCGTAACTATAACATAAGAAGATGGTTTAAAGGTAGTGTTTTAGGTTCTCGGTTAAGATGACGGAATGTAAGGACTTAGGGGTCTCTGTAGGTTATATTACAAGACTCAATTCTTTAATGCTGATAAGGTTTTATTCCTAGCCTACACCAACTTATTTGGGATAAAAGGTTTGGTTGTTGTAATTGCTGCAGCACTAAAACATACGTAAAAAAGGCTTGCATCGAATCTAATGGTTAGCACAAATAAAGTAGTAATTTTAATTAAACTTCAAGCTCCAATCAATCTAAACACATGCAGCAACTGTCACCCAATGAGCACCATACATCCAACACAAAACCCATGTTATTAGATTCCTCATCCCAGGCCACCAAGCTATATAACAGAAGACGACACCATGCGACTTAGCATTGCAACAAGAGAACTTAGCTTTTAAAAAATTAGGAAAATCACAGCAAGGCAAATCGTGTTTGATTACTATATAACAGAAGATGACACCATGCAACAAAGGAAAGTAGAGAATTCAGCAGATGATATTCAAACTAGTACAACCACATCTGATAGAATCTGAAGTAAAACATCTATGCCTTTATGGTAATTTTTGGATTAAACTGAGACAATCACCAGTAAAAGTAAATTGATTTGGTGATTCTGGCCACGCAGCTCTGGACTGCGCAGCTCTGGACAGGCAATTCTGGCTGAGATGACGTCGATTCAGAGGTAGGATTTGGTGATTCACTGACTTCTGCTTGTTTGATGTCGATGGAGCGTTTAGGATAGGATTTGAGGTTGCTTGGATTGTGAAATTGTGGGCTTTGATTGCGTTTGGGGGTCTAAAAAATTGAAGCTTTCCGATGGCAGAAGCAAGACAAGGAGAGGAGCTCGTCCGAGGCGAATTCTCAGTGATTACCCCTCCCACATGGCACGAGTGCCGGCCCAGGGTATGCTGTGGCCCACCCGGCATACCCTATGGGTCCGCCCCTATCAATCATGGTCTTATGTCTAGATTATTCTCTAGCAATAAAGTAATAGCTAAATCTTAACTCATAGTTCTTTCTAGCTTTCTTCATAAGTAGCTTTCTAGCCATATTTTGTCTCTGTTTTCTTTTCAGGTGATGAGGATGAGCTAGATGATCCTAGCACCGACCTGTCATTGCTATAGTGTTGCCACTCACATTAAAGCTAGGACATTTTTTATTTTGGGTGGCTGAGCCACTCACATTAAATCATGACTTAATAATACACTTATTACTTAATTAGAAATAACATGGTCCAACCGGGAGACTTATAATTACAAAATACTACTTTATTAAAACACAAACACTATTACAAGAGTGTGCACACACTTCTTTAGGTGGTTATGCTCTTCACTCTTACTCTATTTAACTACCTAACACTCTTCTCATATGCTTGTGGTGGCTTATTTGTGGCATACACAAAGGAGAGGGTGTGAAACCCATATTTATAGTGTTACAACACCGATCCAAGCCCTATAACTATAAATATCTTTTCTCTAGAGCTCTCTTCCTAAATATCTAAACTCTAGATAATTCTAACATTTGCCATGAAGCATTAGTAAATAATTTGTTCTAGTAAATTCCTAGCAAAATATCTAGCTCATAATAATTCCCTAATATTATAGAACATTCCTAAGTATGCATTGCTTTTATTTTCAACACCCTTCCTTCCTATTCTCCTCCGGTGAGCCTGCCGCTGTTTCCTCCCTTAAGGCCACTACACCCCATCGTGAGTTCACCTCTGTGCCCCGCATTCCTAGCCACTGCCTATCTCCTCCCCTCACCTGTTCGGTTTTTTCCCTAAGCTGTCCCTCGCCATGCATTTTTAGTGGAGAATTTTTTTAATTAATCCTTTTTATTCAAAAATACAAAATTATACATGCGTTTTTATTTTTTTACAAAAGTAACCTCCTGTAGCCCAACCATTGGGTGACACAAATGTAGTAGCTCTACCATTGGGTGATAGGCATGCAGTCATCCAACTGTTGGGCGACATCACCTCCTGTCGCCCAACAATTGGACGACAGGAGCCAATGCATTTTGTATTTTTTTTATTCCGATGTGAGATTGAACGACATCTGTTTATGGTGTTATTACAGTATAAAGTAGTGCTATATGATAGTTAGGAATATTTTAGGTAGTCCATTGTATATCATATGGCAAAGAAGTTAGCGTTTGAGGTCCTAATTTGTAAATAAACATACCAGAGTTTGAGTACCAATTTCGTTGTCATGGTTCAGAATTCTTGGATTAAAAAATATAATGCATACAAATCCTACTGTACAATGTGAATACACTAGAAAGTATAAGAGTGATGAAATGTTTGGGCCAAAGATAAATTAGGAGACAAGGAATATATAATATATTATAGTCCCTATACCGACACGCATATGATGTGGTTAAATGGTATAGTGCTTTTGGTAATTGCTTAAACATCGATACTATTATAGTGCACTATGACAGAAGCATGCGAGTAATGCCATAATACATGTATGTGAATAAAGGAACAATATAGCCGGCAGGGGGTTTCTACGGAGTGCCTCGAACTACTGCATCGATCGCAGCCATTTACCCTTCCTTGCGAGCTCGATGTTGTACTTCTCGCCCATCGCCCTCGCATTGGCTGCCAGTTAACGCTATCTCTTGCACTCCTCATGAGCCTCATGCTCCCTACGTCTACATGCCTTGAGATGAACCTACGTCTCCCGCCGAATACGGTCATTAAGCTCTTCGTCACGACGGTGCTCCTCCATTCTCTCGCAGCGGGTCTAGGCATCCCACTCTTCATAGTCAAGATGCCACTGGTCGTGCAGGTGGATCGCTCGGTCGATCCAAATGCGATATGCACATAGCAAATCCGGAGACTACAGGTAGACGGGAGAGGATGTTAGTGTGCACTTGCAAAGACAAATGATACAAGAATAAGTTGTAGCAGGTGCTTACCAGCTACCGGTAGCAGCTCGTGTCCTAATGGTGATCGAGATACTCCCATGTGTAGTTTGCGCAACCCCAGTAGCGCATATCGAGGCTAAGTCACTGCTTGGGCTTAAAGAACTTGCATCTATCCCTGCGCCAACAGAGGGGCGACATCTCCCTCGGATGGTTCTTGTGGCGAGTGCTCGGTTGGAATGTTAAGGTAGGAGTTGCTACTACAGGGGGCGTCGTTGCAGGGAGGTGTCCCTCTGACACGCTTCCTTTGTTCATCGTGGGCTGCAACAACCTTTGCAAGCCTAGGATCTCATCCCACTGGTTCTCCATTTGAGCGAGGTATTGTTGTAGTCATGATGTAGGAGTACCCCATTGGGGCAGTGCTTAAGTAGTGATGCTAATTGGTAGACGCGGTTGGAGTGTAATTCAGTTGAAGCAAATTTGGCATCAGCGATGCAGCGGGCCTGGTGAGGAACCGTATTGTAGCCTTGCATCACATCGATGCAAAAAGCTACATCGTTAGGTCACACCGTAGCGCAAAGCTACCTCGTTGGGTCACTCGTGCATTACATCCAACACAAAGCTGGCAGGTTGGGTCACATCCGACTCAAAGCTAGCAGGTTGGGTCACGTCGCAGCACAAAGCTGTTTGGTCGGGTCACATCCTACGTGAAGATGCCTCATTGGGTCACGTCTTGCTCAAAGCTGGCTCGTTTAGTCATGCCACATCCGCCAACAGATGCAACGCGAGAGGGGCAACGAGGAGGTCATCAACAAAGGAAGTTCCTATGATCCCACATACTACTATGCGAATTCTAGCTGCACATGTGCGTGCCACTACAACGACGACAAGCCACGTTTGAGGCGTCCCCTGGAACACTCCATGTGGGTAGCGTGACGAACCTTCTACTAGTAGGCACATCCGGAGAAGATTGTACCACGGTACTCTCCCCTATTGTACATAGTTATGTTCAACCTCCTAAAGCATGTAACTAAATGGTGGATTATTGCCATTTATTGACTGGAGTGTTGCAGCGCTGTATCACGTGCATTAAGCTAGAGGTGTCGATATACATTAAACAAATGTACATCATACGAATAGTAGAAATAAGAACACAATAGTATCACAGACATCACGCAGTAAGTATGATATTTAAGTATTATAGAACAAACAAAAGTACAGCCAACGCAAGGGGACACCCCCTACTAGGCCCCCTCCAACAGCACCCTTAGTATCCCTTGCCACGTCACCATAGACCACTCCAGCTCCACGTCCTCCTGCACAGCCTCACTTGGGCCTCCCCCTTAGCGCTAGGTATAGGGGCCTCAGCCCCGAGAGGGAAAGATAATCAGGAGCCCTAGTCTGATGAGCTCCGAAAGCCAGAGGGGTGGACAGCACTGGCGGTTGTGTGGTACTGGCGCACAGCCTAGCTATGACCCGGAGAGAACCTCAGGCGGTGTGGGCTGAGGTGCTGGGTCTGGGTCCGCAAGGAAGTCATGCATGTCCACGTCAGTTGGGGAGGCCCTAAATCCAGCAGGGGGCACAAGACTTGCAGTGCAAGTATTGTTAGTTCATTAAGTAAAGCAATGCAAGCAAATAAATAGAGACGCGACGTACCCTAAGCTAGCACCATGGCACACGCAAAGTTGTTCGGAGCAAAGTATGGTAGGTCGTACGCGCCCTACGTGAGGAAGTTGAAAGGATCCATAGGACCCATGTACAATGATTCTGGTGGTGTATGGGGCCATGCCCAGACTAACCCTCCAGCCTCATCAGGCCACGGTGGTGTTGGACATGGCCTGGTTGAGCCTTCGGCCTCATCAGGACATGCTGCACATGGCCACACTGACTCTCATGCCTACTGTGTTGCTGGACGGGACGATGGAAAGCTTGGGCCACCTCCTCGCATGTGACCTCTGCACCATCGCTGATCCTCTAAAGCATGGAACGAGAGTCCCTCGTAATTCTAGCACTAAGGCCAACCTGCAAAGAAAACATGACAAGGTAAAACCTATAAGTGGGGTTGCCAGAAGTGAAGTTTTGAAAATACAATGTAACGTACCGCACAATGCACGTTCTGCGCAAAGTGCACAGGGTATGTGTCGGTCGGTGCTAGGACACGTCATGTGGGTGGGTCGACAGCAAGTATCGGCCAGGTACATGGCCTGGTACATGCAGCTAGGTTCATTACATGATCTCCAAAGCATACCTCGTGGGTGACAAGAGAATGAGTCAACCCAAATCCGGCTCTATCACAGAGGAGCACGTCGAAATGATGCTCTGTACTGCCCATCACATACACCGTGTGTGAGTGGCCCTTCTCTGTCTTTGCTTGCATGTACGCCATAATCTTTGAGCAGTATAATGTTTGTGGGTTGGTAGCATGAAATACAGCATTTATATGCCTCTCCCTGATATAGCCAATTGTGATGTGTAGAACACCTTCCACGATGGCAACGAGGGGCTAAGAATGAAGCCCCCGAAGAACCAAATTGTACACCTCCGCAAGGTTAGTGGTAGAGATGGCAATGGGTATAAACCCGCTGGGTTTTGCTATTCTAAACCCGTGCCCATGAAAGTTGGACGTGCCCGCTAAAAAACCCATGCCCGTGACGGGTGCAAATTTTGCCTGCACCCATGCCCACCGGGTTAACGGTACCCATGGGTCGCCGTCAGTCGATGTCGAGCTGCAACAATGGTTAATGGAGAGGAGAAAAAGTTCACCGTCCATCTTCGTTGGAGCGGAGGGCGCACCATGGCCAGGGCCTCTGCTGTGATGCACGTTGGCTGCGGCGTGGGGTGGCGGGCTGAATTGGAAGGCGAGGACGGCGAGGGCGTGTGGGAGGACGGCGTGCGGCGAGTGGCGGGGCGGGAGCGGAGCTGCGGGGCGGAGAGCGGCGTGGAGATCGCCGGAGACCGAGCGCGCGCGCGCGGATCTGCGCCGGCTGCGCGGCTGTTGAATCGGGGTGGGGACTGGGGAGGAGTGAGTAGTGATCGTGGCGAGTGCTAGCTAGGGTTAGCCGTATGGGTAATGAGGCATTGCCGCATTGGATTTGGGGGCTTGGGGCTAAATGGCTAATGGGCTATGGGCTGGGCTGGTTTGCCTGGGAGGCTGGGAGCTTGGGTTTATAACTCCTATGGATCGGGTTTATATTACCCATGGGTTTACGGGTTTGGGTACTATAGGAACGTACCCGAACCCGGCAGACCCGATGGGTTGGGCTTTTTGCCCATTAAGAGACCCATGGGTTAGAAAATTGACTCAAACCCATGCCCTAATAGAGTAAAAACCCATCGGGTATCGGGTTTCGGGTACCCATTGCCATCTCTAGTTAGTGGTCATTATGTCGTACCTTGCGTTGTCCGTGTCATGCAGTAAGGACCACTTCGTGGGAGAAGCACTTGATGTTCCTCGAGGTCCTCCTCCTTGAACCAGTAGACTCAGGCTCTGCCAGTGGTGTGAGACGTTCGGATTGTGCCACCCCAGGAATGGCCGGTCCCTTGTTCCTCTCATCGACATGCTTCCTGTTGTGCTCATTCAACAGCACCCATAAAGCACCAAATGTGTGTTACTGATTCTGCATAGCCAGCCTCTTGAATAGCTTCATCAACGGTTGCTTTTGGAACTGCTTGAAGAAGCTAGCCCCAAGTGGTGAATGCACCATTTGTTCCTCTATCCGGCCAAGGAAACAGCTCCTCATGGTCTTGTTGTAGTTTTTTTATGGCCTTCAGTATCCTGGCATGGCGATCATAGATTATGCATACACTAGGATGAGCTCCAACGACTCCCACCCTCAAATGTCGAAGGAGCCATAACCAGCTGTCGTAATTCTCACTTTCGACGAATGCGATGACCAACGACAAAATTTGATTGTTCCCATCAACATCAATGACTGTAAGGATCTTCCCCTTATATTTCCTAGTCAAAAAGGTCCCGTCAACTGAGATCATAGCCAGCATATGTCTGAAAGCCTCGATGTAGGCACTAAAGGTTAAGAAGGCCCTCTACAATACTGCAAAACCTGGCAGCGTTGTAGATGGCCTGTCCTTCACAGCAGTGTACGTGCCTAGGTTTCTGTCCTGTAGCACCCGAAGCATATGAGGAAGGTTGTCATGCATTGCCTCGAAAGACCCGAATTGTCTTTCCAAAGCCTTCTGCTTCGCACGCTACGTCTTCACGTAGCTAATTTTGTACTTGAATTTCTTCTCGATAGCTACCATGGTGTGCTTTGCCTTCACATCCTTTTTCTCCACTATCTCTCCATACATCAAATTGGTTATGAAGGTAGACGTTAGGTTATGATGCCTTGGCAAATCTTCAGCTTAAGCCACCCGATCATCGCTCTCTATTTGACAAAATATGTACTCCATATGCTCTCCTTTATCAGCCTGTCCTGTAGGCTCAGCATGCGGTGACCAATCTTCCTCTCCTGCATCTACCGCATCGGCCTCGTCATGAGCAACATCCTTCACACCCTTCATAACACTAGCCTCTAGGTCCTCTTCTTCACCAACATGTTGGGTGCCTGAGCTGCTCCCACCACCAAAATGATAGCTGTCGGTAGCACACACTCATATCTATGGCGTCAGCACCCTTCTAGAAAGCCCTCCCACACAATCGTGTGCATCAGTCTTCTCAACTCTCATCTAATGTGTGGGAGACCGGCTCCAAAGCCCTTATATGACGACGCTGTACACCTCAGGGTCCAATAAGAAGCTGCGGGTGAGCTAGTACATCACATCTATGATTCGTGCATTCTTGCCATCTGGGTGTACCTAAGTGGCTTGCGGAAAACTGCTCAAAAAAACACCGTACGGACCTTCACGAACGGTGCCAACACCGTAATGCACTTTCAATGTAGTGGGTACCGGCACGACTAATGTCTACCTGCAAATATTCCCAATATTGCAACTAGTTAAATTGCATCGCACGTTATGTAAGTACTAATGTACTATAATTTATATTTCTACGGCCGTTCACTTATCATGAACAACTACACTACCACATGATTAAGGGGTCGTTCATTCGCGCCTCTTCATATCGATTAATTTCCTCTCATACCGTAACATCCTTGCATTGTTTTTTCTTTCATTTCTTTAAATTAAAAGATTTCAGTTTAATTTACAAGGACATATAATTGCTACGCTGGCCCATTAGTCTTGGTCCACTACCGGCCCACTCTCTCCCTCTCTCTTCCCCTTTATCTATCTCAACCCCTCCTCATTCGCACTAACACTGCTACCTTTCCTCTGCTCCAATACGCATCAACTCCCTATCTGCTCCTACGCAAACCAACGCCACTCTTATCTCTCTGCTCGACCTCTCTCCTACTGTAAATAATTCCTAATGGATTTGAAGAATTTACATGACACTAACAAAATTAATTAAGTAATTAAGTATGCAATATAGTAATTTAAATGGCAATATTCCAGTTTTAACGGTATACATAAATTTTCAATGTACTTACGATATTCCTAATTAATCATAAATGTTGTCTACTAATGTTTTACATTTTAACGTAACTACCAAAATTTTCCACAGTGCTCTAACATTCCACGGGATCCTCACGGTTAAATATTCACAACGAAATAAATTAATTATACGTGCACTTCTCCCTACCTTTTCTTTTCTTTCTCCTCTCTTTGTTTTCTTTCAAGCCATCTAAACAAAATTATACTATTTTTTCTCTAACTGCAATTTTTTACGGATGCTAGTTATACTATTCTTTATACTAAACAAACTATTTACGTACTACCAAAAAATACACTAAAAGATAAAAAAAATTTACCTTACGGACAAATCACTCCTCCCAGAAATAGCTGAACCACTTCTACTTCTTCTCCCTCTCCCTCTCCTCTTCTCCATCTTTCTCTCCCTCTCCTCTTTTTGTCTTTCTTTCCTCTCCTCTCTTTCTTTCTTTCTTTACTCGCGCAAGAGCTTAGTCAGGAGTCGCTCGGGCAGCTACCTTATATAGGCCATCCAGTCGCCTAACTATTCGGCAAGTAAAGAGTGCTATTGTTGAACGGTTGGGCGACAGCACATATCGCCCAACCATTGAGCTACTATATTTATGTGGCACAACGGTTGGGTGACTGTCTGCATGTCACTCGGCCGTTGGGCGACAAGGGTTAGTCACCCAACGGTTCGGCGATAGGATGCTACTTTTGTAAAAATAAAAATGAAGATATAATTTTATATTTCTAAATAAAAATAAATTATTTAAAAAATCTTTTATTGGAGCTATGAGGCATCGTCCCCTACTCGACTTTGAGTAGGGGTGAAAACGGGTCGGATTCGGTCGGATATTATTGTTACCATATCCTAACCCATATTTTTTCTCCAGATTCGGTACCCATCGGATTCAGTGCCGGATCGGTCGGAATTAACCCAATTCGTCTGCACCCCTACTTGTTTATAAGGAATGCATGCAGTGTAGTAAATGGAGTAGGACGCACATAGCTGATGTGGAAGATTTTATTTTACCATTGCAAAAGAAAATAAAACATCAAATAGTAGCACTAACGTGAAATCAAACTTGAAGACATATCGGATTCGGACGGATATTCGGATTCGGACGGATATTGCTGTTACCATATCCTAACCCATATTTTTTTCTCCGGATTCGGTACTAGTCGGATTCGGTACCAATCGGATTCGGTGCCGGATCGATCGGGATTAACCCGACCCGTTTTCACCCCTAACTTTGAGGTAAAGATCTCTCGATTTTTGGAGACTGGGCAAGGTGGAAGGGTCCAGGGAATACGAATGGTTGACGTGGGCTTCACGTATTCATTTCGTACGTGCATGTGGGCAAAATATCTTTATTTACTACTTAAAAAGAAAAAACAAGAAGCAGTGGTAGTGACCACTTTTAGGCTGTCCCTCCCAACTCTCCCTTCAACCACTCTAAAAAAATGTCTAACTAAAATAAGAAAAACAATCAACAAACAAAAAACATTCCATCCCCTAAAATTTCTCTTAATAAGAAAAAACAATGAAACTTTACTAAGCGTACAAGCGGATCCGAGGGCGGTACGGCACCACCTTTGTCGGAGCTTGGTCAATCATGTAGCCGAAGCCGAGGGCGTAAACCGGGTAAGTCTATCTCGATGATATCAACTCAGTGAGCTAGGGTAATATAATTTTTTTTATTTATAGTAAAGCACGGACATTTAACTAGTAATGATGATAAGCACAAGATCTAACACATGTGCATTGTCCTATTGGATATACCGGTTTCTAGATTTTCCCTTTTTCTGAGGAGCTGCCCGACTTTGTGACTTAATTTTTCTCGTCACCTTGAGAATCTACGGCAACAAAATGCACCTTTAGTTATGTTAGAGCATGTAAAATGCAGGCGCTTAGAGAGATACTTAGCAATGAAAAATTGATTTTTCTTGCCACATAGGATAGATAAGATACTTATTTTGAAGCATCGGTGCTTAGTAGATGCTTATGTGTATAACTATATCTATTAATAGATAATATAGTATCTAAATACCCACGGAAGAGATGTTTACATTGGAGGAAATATACACTACCCATATCTTTATTCATGTTGCAATTTTTCTGTCCTCGCGTCTCGCGTCAACCAGAGACGTGTCCCTTTTCTCCATGGGACCCGCTGGACGACATGACTCCTCCTGGTGACGCTTCGCGGGACGTGCTCCTCTGCTAGCTTCTGCACGCGATAGAGCAAAATCATGAAGCAGCACTGCTTCTGTTTTGCCTTCACCTGATGGAAGCAAAATCTTCTAGTCGCCAATACGTGAACTCACACACATGCGGCAGGGGCGTATCTAGCATGGGTCAAGGGTGTTCAGCCGAACACCCAAATTTTTTTATAAAATACCAGGTATATAATATGTATATTAGATGTATATACTATTAGTTGTATTAAAACTATATTTTATACCTGTAAATAAATTCAGCCCGTACTTCTCGTTTCTCGCGTGCAGCTCATGTAATATACTAGACCTATTTTTCTTTCCACCTCAGCCCTCTTCACGTCCAAAGAGATAAAGATATAAACAAAATCATAACATTTGTTCTATTTCTCATCTTATGGCTGTCTGTGTGAGAGGCGGCTTCAGCCTTCGAGTGGAGAGCGGGCGGAAGTGCAGGCTAGAGGCAAGTGACGACCGGCGGACACGGACGTGGTGCCATGATGTGATGACAATCATGCGTGAGGCGGCATGCAGTGCAAGGTGAGCGTGTGGCAGCGTGGGCGAGCAAAGAGGTGTCGCGGGCAACCAGGCAGTGGCACAACGAACGCGCAGGTAGGGAGCGGGTGACAGAAAGGGAGCAGCGCGGTAGCCGGGAGGGAGCGTGGCATTGGGAAGTGAGTAGCACCTCTAACTTATTGTCATTGTTCTCTCTTTCAGATTTAGGTGTGTTCTACCCACTTCACTTATTTTCTTTCTTGGTCTGTTTTGCTTCATGGAAGAAACATACAATTTTCTCTTAGATAGACAGTTCTTGCTGATGGGGAAATAGCAAAAAAAAAGGCAAGATCAACAAGATATACAACTCTCATTTATCTCTATAATTTGTTGTTTAATTCATATAATTATACTCACCTTATGTCGCCTATTTTCTCATAAGAAATCATTAATTTTTTGTAATTTATGTATTTTTATTATATCTACATACACGTATCATTGTATCGGTGTTTGGAGGGGGGACGGTGCACTACGGTATCGACGTATTCGAGCAACTTAGCTCCGAAATCCGAACACCCATTCTAAAAATCCTGGGTCCGTCACTGACATGCGGTGCATTGCCCTCTTTCTCCTCTTTGTTTCTTTCTTCTCACGGCTTGTTCTGCACTTTTCACGTTACATGCATGGCTATGTAAAGACTACATCACGGCATAGCACACGGACTCTACGTACGACTCGAAAAACCACCTCGTATAGGACGTGAACACGTATACAAACTCAGCAATTACTTCGGACTCAGAAACAGTACTTGTATATGTATACACAGTAAGGACGCGTACACATATACGAACTCGTACGGACTAGACTTCTACATATACGACAAGCATACATACATATATACAACTCAAATACGCCTAAAAAATAAGATTAAACTTAACAATTCACATTGCCTTTTTCCCTCCTCTTTGCCATGCTTGGCACAAACCTGCTAATGCTATAAGGATGATTAGCATTACAAATTTACCCTGGAAATGAGCGGCATCGGGAAAACAAAGACTCTGTGCAGCAACCGTGCCGTTTGGTTCATGCAAGAACATTGGTTCTCGATATTTTCAACAATAATGTCAATTGAATTCTGCTATCATCCGCTCGGTTAGGCTGAAAAGCTGTAGTTTATGACTGAAATTGCACCATAGCAGCTAAAATTTCACTATAATTAAAGGTGACTTATTGACGTAATTAAATCTAAAAAATAAAAATAGAAAAAATATGCTAGCTTATCACGGACAACGCTAACGAATATGGAAAAAAGAACCGGTAAAAAAGCTCAAAAAAGCCAAAAGTTTAGAAAAAGACAAAATTTATGAATAGTGAAAAATAAATTAAAAACAAGAAGCTGAAACTGAAATGAGCGGGGCAGTTCAAGTTAGAGAAAATGGATCACTCACCCGGATAACCAGTCCAAGTACACAAGCCTTCAGCTTGAACAGAGCCAGTTGCTGTGTGTAGAAAAGAATCAAAAGCACTATTGGGCTGGATCTCACAATGCCGTTTGACAACACAGGCAAACATTTTTTTACTCAAGCTGACATACAATGAATGACTCAATGCATGCGGGGCCAGGCATTAGTTTGTCATCAGAACTAGCTATGAGTTCTGCAGCAAAATTTTTTTTAATTAGTTAGCATTGTTATTGCTCTAGATTTGGCCTCTTTCCTTCGATCTCACTCTATATATATAGGGGCCTCTGTCATCTACATCGATTATTTCATTTGGACACAGAGATATACATGAAGAATACACACTACGAATACCTCCATCTACATTGCCTATTTTGTCTTCCTTCCCCTTTCCCCACCCTTCTCGTGTCGTCTCGTCACGGCCGCTGATGGGTCTGTTTGGTTTAGCTGCGGCTGGTGGCTTTTGGCTAAGATTTTTAAATTTTAGCTGTTTACGACAGAGATTACGGAGAGATAGATACTCGCTTGTGATTTTGGTTAATATAGATGTTAGTCTTTTAACGTATACTACAATTAACTTGTAGACCCCGTCTTAAGAAAATACCCCGTTTGAAAGTTAAGTACTATAGCAAAAGCTAAAAATCACTAGCTTCAGTCGAAAAGAACAAACCCGAAAAATCGGACGCCATTGGAGCCAAGCTCCCGCGCACAGCGCACGCATGATAGTACGTTGTTGTTTGTCTCTAGTTTCCCGGCTTGGTTCAGTATATGCTGATATGGATGACGTTGAGAATGAGAGGCACCAGGAGGAATTGAGGTGCGGCATCCATATGTTGTGGAATGGTAGTTCTCTCTGAGCTTCCGAAACACCTTGAAAAGCAGAGACCAGCCACACTTGTCAGTTCTCGGAGAATTTGTCTACTCAGTGGTGCAGGAGTCGCGATATGATCCTTTTCTATGAAACTTCTTTTTCTTTTTTCAAGGGAACTGTATATCGCACAGATTAATTAGTTCTCATATATGTTTTACTTAACCTAGTGCATGGTGTTCAATAACATTGTTCAAAATTGTACGCGAGATTCTGTTTCTCTATACTTTCTCACAAACAATCCAAAAGATAAGTCATAAACCAAAGAAAAAAACGAGGCTTTTTCCCTTAAAGTTCTATAGATCGAAGTGCTCAGCTCTGGCTCTAGCCTATCAGAACGTCGTCGGTTGAAAGAGAGAGTAAAGTTGTCGTTCAGAGCCAACAGTGAAGCAAACTTACTGCATGCCTTTGCAAGGTATAACATGCTTGTCTGTACAAGCAAGTATTACATGTGCAACACATATCATTTTGTCTTTCCACTTGACCACACCTACTCACCTGCACTACACACACCCCACATTATTTCACAGGGACTTAATCGTATCAATTAGCCCATCGGGTTAGGCCAGCACGGCACGTCCGTTTGGCCCATATAGCTGGTGAAAAATAAAAAAACAACTAATTTGTTAAGAAAAATATGTAGAATTTAAAAAGGCACAATAACTATAGAAAGTACAAAAAATACACATTAAATTGTAGAAATGGTAGAATTTGTAGAATACACACAATAAACTGTAGAAAATATAGAAAATACACATTAAACTATATAAATTGTAGAAAAAACATATTAAATTGTAAAATTTATAGAAATCATGCCTATGGATCGTGCTGTGCCTGTCCATGCCATGTCATGCCATATTGGGCCCGACACTTCTCGTGCCATGCTATGCCGGCATGGTGGGCTGAGGCGCCGGCCCAAGCATGGCTTGGCCTTATACTGTGCCGGCCTGGCTCACGAGCCTTTATGTTGTGCCGTGCTATAGGTTGTACTAATAGTACCGTGTCTTGGGCCGGCTAGTTTGGCCATATCTGACAGAACTTATGTACTTGTGGTTGTAATTAATATCACGCCTACCAGCTTGCTGGTATTCTTCTCCTCTGCCCATATATACAGGAGCATTTTGTAATCTACATCGTTCGGCCCATTGCCCGTACATAGGGAGCCTACACAGACCATTATTTTCGTGAACGCTATATATACTGCCCATATCTTTATTCGCATGGCCTTTTTTACTCCTCTTTTCCATGCTTGACACAAACTTGCTAATGCTATAACGATGATTAGAATTACAAATTTACCCAGGAAATGAGCGGCATCGGGAAAACAAATACTCTGTGTGAAGCAACATTGCCGTTTTCTTTCTAATCTCATGGCCCAGCTCCGATGTGTGCAAGTTCTGGAATTGGTGGCTGCTCAGCTTGAAAACAGTGCAAGAAAGCGGCAAGCGGATACCACCAGTGTGGCCCTAGTGTTTTTTTGGTTTATTAATCTCTCAATAGAGAATGAAGTGATGACGCGTTGTGTAGGTAGCATGCTAGGATGGATGTTTGGTTCATGCAAGAACGTTGGTTCTCGATATTTTCAAGAACAATGCCAATTGAATTCTGATATCATCCGAATTATGTTGTCAGTCAAAGTTCACATGCCAAGTGATCGGGGTTTGCTAAATTTCTCCCCTTGAGTACCAAGTTCGAGAAAATGGATCACTCACCCAGAGAACGTCCAACTACGCAAGCCTTTAGCTTGAACAGCGCCATCTGCTCTGTGTCAAGAAGAATCAAAAGTATTATTGAACTAGATCTCACGATGTGCCATTTGACAACACTGGCAAACATTTTTCTGACTGCACCTGACATACAGTGAATGACTCAATATATGCGGGGCCAGGCATTAGTTTGTGATCTGAATTCTGAACTAGCTATAAGTTACCTGACATACAGATCTGCAGCAAGAAAAAATTAATTAGTTAGCTGTAACTCAGATGGCACCTACTCCATCGCCTGCGCAAATGCACTGTTATTGCTCTAGATTTGGCCTCTTTCCCTCGATCTCACTCTATATAGGGGCCCTCTTGTCATCTACGTCGAATTTGCTTCGATCATTTCATTTCGATATGTCGTCAGTCGAAGTTCACGTGACAAGTGATCGGGGTTGTTAAATCTCCCCTTGAGTACCGAGTTAGAGAAAATGGATCACTCACCCAGAGAACCAGTCCAACTACACAAGCCTTCAGCTTGAATAGAGCCATTTGCCCTGAGTCGAAAAGAATTAAAAATACTATTAAACTAGATCTCACGATGTGCCGTTTGACAACACAGGCAAACATTTTTTTTTTACTCAAGCTGACATGCAGTGAAGGACTCAATATATGCGGGCCCAGGCATATTAGTTTGTCATCAGAACTAGCTATAATTTCTGCAGCAAAAAAAAGTGTTAATTAGTTAGCTGTAACTCAAATGAAACCTACTCGATCGCCTGCGCACATGCATTGTTTTTTTGCTCTAGAATTGGCCTCTTTCCTTCGATCTCACTCTCTTTATATATAGGGGCCTCTGTCATCTACATCGATCATTTCATTTGGACACAGAGATATACATGAAAAATACACACTACGCATACCTCCATCTACATTTCCTATTTTGTTTTCCTTCCCCTTTGCCCACCAGCTTGACATACAAGAAACAAGTTGCTAATGTTATATGTAATGGTGATCAGCGTTACAAATTAAAGTACTATTGGAATGGGTGGCACCGGGGAGAGATCACTATGAACAAGGCTGTCAGTATGTGGATTTGTTTCTCTTTTGATGGACTGACGGTGCACTTCGCGGATCCAACAACAACGGTAGCTGGGGTGGCAAATTTAGTGTATTAGCCTCCAGTACGTGTCACGAGCGGATACGTCCTGGCCAGCATGTAACAGTTCAAAATTTTCTAATTTATTTGAAAATAGTGTGCAAAATTATTTCTGCATTTTTATATTTTAAAAAAAGGAAAATTTTGATGTGTTTTCTCTTATTTTTGGCAACTAAAAATAAATTTACAAAAATATTTGTGCTTGGTAAAAATCTGAAAATATTGTATTAAAAATATGCATGTTTCAAAGTGCATGTACAAAATTATTAGAATTTTTTTTGCTAATTTGAAAAGCAAAAAACTTAATATCTAGAATTAATCAATTCAAAAATGTTTTAAGAATCCCGGAAGCCCTTCTGGGCAAAACTCCTCCAAAGCACAGCGATATGGACACAGAGATATACATGAAGAAAACACACTACGCATACCTCCATCTACATTGCCTATTTTGTTTTCCTTCCCCTTTGCCCACCAGCTTAACATACAAGAAACAAGTTGCTAATGCTATATGTAATGGTGATCAGCGTTACAAATTAAAGTAGTATTGGAATGGGTGGCACCGGGGAGAGATCACTTCGATGAAGGCTGCCAGTATTTCGATTTATTTCTGTTTTGAACTGTATCTGGGGTGGCAAATGTAGTATATTAGCCTTCAAGGGGCGGTTGAGTCCTGACCAATGTATGTAACAGCCCAAAAATTTCTAATTTATTTTTAAATAGTGTGAAAAACTCATTTCTTCATTTTTGTGTATTTTCAAAATTTCAGAAAATTTTAAAGTGGTTTCCCTTATTTTCTGCAGCTAAAAATGATTTTCCGAAAATATTATGAGCTTGTTAAAAATCTGAAAATATTTTATTTAAAGTATGCATATTTCAAAGTGCATTTACAAAATATTTCATAATTTTTAAAGTTTGTTTGCTAATTTCAAAATCAAAAACTTAATATCTATATTTAATCAGTTCGAAAATGGCTTAAAAATCCCGGAAGCCCTTCTGGGCAGAACTCCTCCAAAGCGCAGCGCCGCTTTCCTTTCCCCACCTCTCCCGCGCGAACATTTGCGGCGCGCGCCTTCTCTCGTGTCGTCGCGTCACGGCCGCTGATAAATCGGGTGCCATTGGAGCCGAGCTCCCGCGCACAGCGCACGCATGATAGTACGTTGCTGTTTGTCTGTAGCTTCCCGGCTTGGTTCAGCATATGCTGATATGGATGACGTTGAGAACGACAGGCACCGGGAAGAATTGAGGTGCGGTATCCATATGTTGTGGAAGAATTTTTTGTACGGATAATCTATTTTTTATTCGAAATTACAGAAATATACCCACGGAAAAAATTTTTACAAAAATATGCTCCAGTCGCCTAATGATTGGGCGACTGGAGCTTTTCGCCTAACCATTGGGCGACTTTAATCCAGTCGCTCTACCCTCGGGCGACTGCATCCAGTTGCCCAACCATTGGGCGACTTAAATGCAGTCGCCCAATGGTTGGGCGACTGCACTCAAGTCTCCCGTGAATGTTTTAAATTTTTTCAATTTTGTAGTTTTAAATTGGTAAAAAATCTGCTGGAGTTGTAACAAAAGTTTATGTTCATTGTATATTATAGGTGTGTAAAAAATTTTGGGAAATTTTTTTAGGAACGATTGACCGTAGAACGATCGGTACATACGATGGTAAGTGATATTTTAATGTTATTGAGAATTCGTGTCTCTGGGCTAGGATTGGGTTGAGGAGGATCGACAGGCCCAGTGGTCAGATTATCACAAACGGTTCTACATACAAATCATCTGTAATACTCTCTATCACAAGTTTTATATATCGATGCAATATAAACAACTAGTCTGAAAAGATAAAATAGCAAAGTTGTATATGGCTTATATATACTCATTTAAAAGGTTTCAACGAGATCTACAACTTTTCAGTTGAAGCAAAATCCAAATTCCGAAAGGAAGACCAAGAAAAAGGGCAAAAACAGAAACCAAAAACTTACGACACGGGTTTAGGTCCAAAGATGGCCGATTTTCGGGGTCTTGGAGGGCGACTGGCGCAAGCGGGTCGTTTTTATTGGATCGGGCTCGTCGTTAGCTTTCCAACGAGTACAAGAACGTCGAAAACGGACACCGTATGCAAAAGTTATGCCCGTTTTACTGAAGGTGTGTCGGAAACAGACTGAAACTGCTATAACTTTTGATCCCGTGTCCGAAATTGCTCAAATTTTTTTCTAAAGGCTGTTGGATGTATGAAGAACAGCTCCACCAATTTTCACTTTTTTTGGCAAACGTTTGATACACTTTCCAAATTCTCAGTAAATCAAAATATTACTTACCATCATATGTACCAATTGTTTTATGGTCATTTGTTCCTAAAAAAATTTCCCAAAATTTTTTACACACCTACAACATACAATGAACATAAACTTTTATTACAACTTCAGCAGATTTTTTACCAGTTTAAAACTATAAAATTGATAAAATTTAAAACATTCACAGGGTCCTGAGTGCAGTCGCCCAACCATTGGGCGACTGCATGAAAGTCGCCCAATGGTTGGGCGACTGGATGCAGTCGCCCGAGGGTAGAGCGACTGGATTAAAGTCGCCCAATGGTTGGTCGAAAGGCTCCAGTCGCCTAATGGTTGGGCGACTGGAGCCTATTTTTGTAAAAAATTTTTCCGCGGGTATATTTCTGTAATTTCGAATAAAAAATGGATTATCCGTACAAAAAACTCTGTTGTGGAATGGTAGCTCTCTCTTGAGCTTCCCAGTCACCTGGTAATGCCTCGCTCATTTCGGCTTGTACTTTTTGTTTCTGATTTATTTTTCACTATTCATAAATTTCGTATTTTTCTGAACTTTTGGTTTTTTGAGTTTTTTTTGTCGGTTCTTTTTTCATATTCGTTTGTGTTGTCCGTGATGAGCTAACATATTTTTACTATTTTTAAATTTTTTAAAATTTCATTACGCCAAATAAGTCATCTTCAGCTACAATATAATTTCGCTCAACTATAGTGCAATTTCAGTCATAAGCCACTATTTTTCAGTCCAACCAAGCGGGCTACACGGAGAATTTGTCTACTATCTCAGTGATGCAGGAGTCGCGATATCACCCTTTTGTACGAACCTTTTTTTTCTTTTTTTCCAGGGAACTGTAAATCGCACGAATTAATTAGCTCCTATATATGTTTTACTTAACCTGGTGCATGGTGTTAAATAATATTGAACAATAAGAAGACTCTTTTCCTTTCAATTCTCTAAGGATATATAATTGCAAAAATGAAAAAGTTAAATTACTCATGATCTCATGACATGCATACGTGACAAACAAAACAACACAAGCATCCTTGCTATTTGAACCAGAACAATGGCACTGAAGGGTTGTTCTTTAAAGATACTAAAAGCTGCTTTTCAATTTTTCTACGGTAACTAACTTTTAAATAAAGTGTTTTTGTAAGACGGAGTCTATAAATTAAATATAGTACAAACTATACTAACTTTACTTATAACGGCTAAAACCGTACGTGAAATTCTGTTTCTCTGTACTCTCTCTCACGAATAACCCAAAAGATATAAATCTTAACAAAAAGTTATAAAACAAAGAGTCCCTTTTTCCCTAAAAGTTTGTAGCACCCTCAAAAAAATATCTCTAACCAATTCTCTCTCTCTCCTGTTTATATCTCTCATCCCTCCATCTATCCTAACCTCTCTCTACCGATCTCTCTCTCTCACATTCCAATCTCTCTCTCTCCCGCATGCTTCACGTGGGCAGCCGTCAATGGCGCCGGCAGCAGCGGCGGCGGCAACCGGCCGACGGCAGCGCACGCGCTGCATGCACGCACGAGCGCGACAATGGCGGCGGTGGCAGGTGAAGCAGTGGTGGCGGCAGCTAGTGCGCAGCGGCGGCGGCAGCTAGTGCGCAGCAGCGGCGACGTGCTTGTGTGGCCAAGGCGAGGGCAGTGACAACTTGGCGGCGTGGCGGCCAGCAGAGGCGGGCACTGCAGCGGCACGGCACAGTAGCCAGCCACGGTAGGCAGCGGCGGCGTGGCACACGCATGCAGCACCAGCGGCAACACCCGACGGCGGAGGCATGGCCAAGCGGCGTGTGGCAGCGGTACGACTTGGCGCAATAGTGTAGCGGCGCCGACCGGGCTAGTCGGCGCGAGTCCAGGCGTGGACAGCGGCACCTCGGCGGCTAGCGGCAGCCACTCCGTTGGTAGCAAGCGGCGTGGGCACCTGTAGATGCAGCATGGCTACACGGCTGAGCAGCGTGAGCGGTGGCCGTAAGGCTTGTGCGGCCGGTGGCGAGGGCCGACGGTGGCCGATGGCAGCGGCCGGAAGTGGCCAGGAGCAGCGGCCGACGGCCACCCGGCGGCGGAAGCAGTGGCCGAGTGACCAGCTTCCTTGGTAGGGTTCCAGTTGCCCTGGAGCACGGCCGAATCATGATTCGTGCGCAGTTTTGTGGGTTGCACCGTGGGTGGCGTTTCACACAACCGAACAGCGAGTCGCGCGGCCGATTAGCGTTTCGCGTGGTGTTTTCCAAGGTCGTGCAGTAGGCCATGGTTCGTTGGGCTGACCAGTGAATCGCACGACCAAACAGCGATTTGCGCAGTGGACCTTTGTGAACGTAATCTTTGCCAGGTTTGCTCACAGCTGATGATGGGCATTTGAGCTTTTGCGCATTTCGGATCTTTGCTCAAGGCAAGTACTTCGTGGCCATAACCATTACGTTTCGCATATCACATGTTTCCTGATTATTTGCTACCTTGCCATTGATTACAATTATGAAATCACTCAAGCTTATCTGATCATTGTCATATCGCTAAAGTCACCTGGCAAATTGCTAAAGTTACCTGACTATTATTGTTGTAGTTACATACCAAACAGAGAGAGAGAGTATGGTAGTGGAGAATTAGGTGAACAATGCTTGGGGGCTTCCCCATGGCCTGGATGGCTTATATATATTCACATGGGGAGTGTTTTATAATTATATCTTTACACCCAAGTATCCCTCTCAAGGACATTTATGTCATTATACATGTCCCATATTGGGCTTTACAACCTTCTAACAGGCCGGCTGGGCTTAGGTGAGGCTACCCCTACAACAGGAGCGTCTTCACCACAACAAGAGCCTCTTATGGTGAAGGGCTTCACGGGCCGAAGCCATGTCACCGAGCCATTTGGCCCCCTCCATCCCTGCGGCCTGTGACCTTCCGTGGCCTTGGGCTGAAATTGTTTTGCCAACGCATCTGCCTTAGCGTGATGGACGCGGAGTCAAATGCTCTGTCGAAGTCGTCCATCGGACGGGGGGTGTGAGCAGCCGGCTGAGCCAGTGTGTCTAGGCGAAGTCGAGCTGGTAGCCGGGCTAGACGGAGTGGGATGGGGGTGAGGGTTCGTCCTTCGTACATGGGGTTGAACCAGAGGCTTGAGTCAACCCGCGGGCATGAAGTTCGAAGTCGCTCCGCGGAGACGGGGTTGATGCCGAAGTCAAAGTCGGGGTGGCTGGCCAGCGGCGCATCGACAATGCATTAATGGCCCCGGGAATCGCGCCAGGCACTGGTGCGCGGCGGGAGTTGGACCAAGTGCGACGGTTCGGCTTCTGCTGGTTGCTCTCCCGCCAGTTGCACTCCCACCGGTTGCACTCCCGGTGGTTGCGATTCCGCCTTTAGGACTTTCGCCGGTTGCGGTTCCCTGCCGAGGGCACAACGGGTATATATATGGGTGCCACCTTCCTACGTCGTCCTTCATTGTGACGCAGCCAGGTACGGCTAGGATGGTCTTGGTTCTCAAAAATGGGCCCACTTTTGTTCGTCTGCCTTCTCTGATAGGACAAACAAGTGTTGACAACGCGGTCAGAGAAGGTTGGGGAACAGAAGGAGGCCTGTTTTTGACTTCGGTCAAAACTTATCTCGAATCTCCGGTCACGCCGGCCGATCGTGGGGGAGGGTGAATGGTTGTATTTTCGCTGGTTGGTGTTTCATGCCTGTGACGCACATCCGGAAACGGCTAGGGTGATCTTGCCCTCAGAAATAGGTCTACTTCAGTTCATGTGTGTTTCCTGATAGCAGAGAAGGGTGATAAACTGAAGGAGGCCTATTTATGAGAGTTCGGTCAAAGCCTATCGCAGATGTCCGGTCACGCTCCCTGATTGAGGGGAACACGGATGGTTGGACCCCCGCCAGTTGGGGCTGCGGGGTCGTTGCGTAGACTTTGGGGACGAGGCAGCCTCCGGCGTCGCTGTAGGGATTCAGATTTGAGGGGGCCACACGGTATCCCGTGGCTTGCGGGCGGTGCTCTAACGACATTGTGGATTATATCGGCGTTTGCACGTCTCCGGATCGCACCCTTCGTGTGCGAGGCCGAGTCAGAGGCCAGACTGGACTCCGCGGACGTGAGGTCGGGGTAGGTGCCGAAGTCATCCCGCGGGTTCGAAGTCGAACCACACCGAGGTCGAAGTTAGAGCGACTGGTCAATGGCCTGCTGACACCGTATTGATGGCCCTGAGAACTGCGCCGACCACTGACACGATGGTAAGGTGGGCCACGTCGCGCGGCCTGCAATCATTCCCAAGGGATTGGACGCGTGGCCGGACGCAGTTGGCGCATCGTGCACTGTCAGGCTACCACACGACCACGGTCGTGCGTGCGCTTCTGACAGGGCAAGATGCGCGCAAACAGCTGCACCACCTCGGCTTCCGTCGGTTACATTTCCCAATCGTGGGGGAGGCGAGTGGTTCGTTTTCCGCCGATTACGCTTACCGGTGGTGTGGGGGTAAAGGGTTTTAAATACCCCTTTTGGAACCACACCGGTGCTCTTCTTCGCATACCTCCTGGTCCTTTGCTCTCCTGCACCCGCACCCTATGCTCTCACCTCCTTTGCCGTCGTGCCATGCTTGTTGCTGTTTAGCTCTCGGAGAACAATGGCCCGCGGCGAAGAACATGCTCATCAGGCCAACGGTAGCGCTTCATCCCGGTGGTCGCCTCCGGTCGAGGTGGAGTACATGCTAGAAGGGCGCAAGCCATCGCTGGTGAACAAGCGATGGGTGGCGGAAGAGAAGATGGATGGTCCTTGCTCCCGCGTCTTGGGCCCGACTCTCACGACGGAGGAGATGATCCGAACTCTTCTGCACGAGGGTAAGCTGTCGGACCGCCGTGAGGTACGCCTGCCTGCCGGCGACGAGATGAAGCCCCGCCCGAAGAAGTCAAAGGTGATTGTCTTTGTCGCGTACTTTGACGTCAGCCTTCGGATTCTAGCGGCCTTGATCGTCGGCAACATCTTGTGGACCTTCGGGCTGGAGTTAGCGCAATTGACTCCGAATGCAATAGCCCGCCTGGCTATTTATAGCTAGGCGCTACGGACGGAGGTGTGCTGGCCCAGCTCCTCGCTGTTCGTGTTCCTCCATGATGCTCGATGCCAGCCGAAAAGGCTGGGAGGAGAGGTGTTCTCCAACTTCGGTAGCGTCAACTTCGTTCTGTGGCCCCAGTGCTTGCAGATCTTCCCTACCAATTCCACCCGGACGAAGTGGGAGGCGAACTGGATGAAGCGGTGGTTCTACCTCCACGTGGCGAGTGGTAGCAGCCTCGAGTGCATGGGTCGGCCAATATCGTTCAACACCTCGCCAGGCATGACGATCGACGACGAGGACAGGCAGAGGGCCTGGAGACTCGTGGGGATCACTCTTCGGTTCAACATGCACGACCTCGCCGAGGAGTTCGTCATGTACGATGTGACCCCACTTGCCGATGGGTGGCGCCTCTAGCCTAGAGGTCTCCAGCGTGATGGTGTTCGGTCGTCTGTATCGTTGCTGCCGAGGCCGTCCAATCCTCATAAGTTTGTGCATAGGGGTTTTTTTGCTTATGTGATTCTGCCTCGCCTTTCCCTACAGGACTTGTCCTTGAGGACGGGGAGCACACGGTGGTGGTGTTGTTCGGGCTGTACGTGGCCATGGAACACGACCTGCGCGTAACCGTAACCGAGGCGACGAAGCTAGGGTGGATAAACAGGGTGTGCGAAGCCTTGGACGTTCCCGTGCCAGAGCGCGCCATCCCCAATCCTGGCCGGGCTCGTCTTTGACCTCATAACCCGGCGTCGTCTTCGGCCCTGGCGGTGGGCCGAGGATTCGCTGGACTTTTGGGCGACCCGAGCTTCGGCGGGTGAGGCTCCGGTGTGGGAGTATGTCAAGGTGGAGCCGGACGAGTAGCGATCCTGGATGCCTGAGGACGCTTGTACATTAGGTCTTCGGGGATGTTGATTGCCAGATGTCTTTGTAAACATTCGTATATGAATGCAATAAAGACTGGTTGAAATACGTGTCCCCGTCGCTTTTCTTGACTGCGCCCTTCTCTGATTAATTCGTAGGACTTGGCACTCCGTCCTCACGCTTAGTAGCCGAGGTGGACGCTTCGAGCGCTCCGTCCCCCACCTTTCAAAGTGGTGGTAGCGGAGCTGGCGCCTTTTCGAAATAGACACACGAGCGCTCCGTCTCCTACCCTTCGAAGTGGTGGCAGCGGAGTTGGCGTCTAGTCGAGGTAGACGCGCGAGCGCTCCGTCCTCTACCCTTCGAAGTGGTAGCGGAGCTGGCGCCTAGCCAAAGCAAACACACGAGCACTCCGTCCCCTACCCTTCGAAGTGGTGACAGTGAAGCTGGTGTCTAGTCGAGGTAGACGCGCGAGCGCTCCGTCCCCTACCCTTCGAAGTGGCGACAGAGACGGAGCCTAGCCAAAGCAGACGCGCGAGCGCTCCATCCCCTACCCTTCAAAGTGGTGGCGGCGGAGTCGGCGCCTAGCCAAAGCAGACACGTGAGCACTCCGTCCCCCACGTTTCAAAGTGGTGGCGGCAGAGCTGGCGCCTAGCCAAAGCAGACATGTGAGCGCTCTGTCCCCTACCCTTCGAAGTGGCGGCAGTGGAGCTGGCGCCTAGTCAAGGTAGAAACGCGAGCGCTCCGTCCCCTACCCTTCGAAGTGGTGGTGAAGCCAGTCCCTAGCCAAAGCAGACACGCGAGTGCTTCATCCCCTCCCCTTCGAAGTGGCGGCAGCGGAACTGGCGCCTAATTGAGGTAGACGCGCGAGTGCTCCGTCCCCTACCATTCGAAGTGGTAGCGGCGGAGCCGACACCTAGCCAAAGCAGACGCGCGAGCGCTCTGTCCCCTACCCTTCGAAGTGGTGGCGGCGGAGCCAGCGCCTAGCCAAAGCAGACGCACGAGCGCTCCGTCCCCTACCTAACCACGAACCGCTCGAGGGTGAGAACAGCAGTGGCTGCTATTGCTGTGGCGGCAAGGTAGAGCACGAGGAGGAGCATCTGGTGCTGGAGCGACCCATGTAGAAATTCGGTGAGGTGCTTCTTGGAGCCGTCGAGGGCCTTTGCGCTGTCGTGTTTGCCCTAGGAATCTCGCTGGACCTTGCGGTGTGGGCCTTGGGCACCAAGCTCTATGCGCCGGGCGACGTCCTGGTTACCACGGATAGTGATGATACCTTACAGGCCCGGGAGCTTCATGTACAAAAAGCCGTGGTGTGGGACTGCCCCGAAGGAGTTGAGGGCTGGGCGCCCCAATATGGCATTGTACGGATATGGGATGTTGACGACGTCGAAGGTAACGTCTTCGCTCCTCGCGTTGTCGCCCTGGCCAAAGGAGACCTGCAGGCATATCTAGCCCAACGCCCTCAGCGGCTGACCTCCAAAGCCCTGTAATGGGATTCCCAAAGGGCCTAAGCAGCTTCGAGGGATCCCCATTTGGTCAAAGGCCGCTGCGAACAAGATGTTCGCGGAGCTTCCTCCATTGACTAGGACGCGCTTAACGTCGCATCCCACGATGGCGGCCTGGATGACCAGGGGATCTTGGTGAGAGAACTTCATGCCTTCGACGTCAGCGGGCATGAAGGTAATTTCGTGCTGTGCCCAATCCAGCGGTGCCTGCACCGGGTATGCTGCCACATGGTGTAGCCTTCGCGCGTAGGCCTTCTGCTACTGCGTCGAGGCGAACTCCAGCGAGGAGCCCCCGGAGATGACGTTTATAACCCGGCGCTGGGCTCTCTCTGGGGCTTGGATTCGCAGGGGGCCTTCTTGGGGTTGCTGCACATGGGCTTGAATCCGCAAGGGGCCCTCTTGGGGCTGCAGCCCATGATCTTGGATCCGCATAGGGCCCTCCAAGGGTTGCTGGACGTGGGCCATGACGGGCGGCCGCACCTCGAGGGTTCTATCCCTGGTGACGCTTTGACGAAGCACTGCAATGGTGGTACATGCACGCGTGTCGTGGCCACCTCAGCCATGCACCTCGCACCACTGGTCGTAGGGCTGGTCTTCCTGCTCTGCATGGGGCCTATCATCACGGCCCTGACCGCGCCCCCGCCCACGGCCGCGACTGGCGGGGGCGCTGTCTTCAGAGCCGCCCTCAATGTCGAAGATGTAGTGGGCCCTCCGGGACTTATGTTGGCCGCACTTGGGCTTGTCGCTCAACGAGTCCTTATGCTGGGTGTCTTTGCGCCCGAGGACGTCCTTCGAGGACTCTTGCTTGCGCTTGCCCTTCGAGGAGCCTTCTTTCGGCGAGTCTCCGTTTTTCGTCTAGCCCTCCACCTGATTAGTGTTGGGAGTCATCGCCTTGGTGCCATCACGCGTCCTCCTCTGCCCTAGCATACTCTTCCATCTTATCGAAGAGCTTCGCCACTGTCTTGATTGGCTTCCGTGCGTTGTACTCGGCCAGCGGCCCAAGTGGAGGCCCTGTATCGTTACGTCCTTGACCTGGCAGCAGACCTTCGCGAAGCGCTTGAAGTATTCTCGGAGCTTCTCTGAGGGTTTTTGTTTGATGGCGAAGAGCTGATCCGCGTCGACGCGCTCGATGTAGTTCCCCTAGAAGTTGTTGTAGAGGCGGTCGCGGATCTGCACCCATGCGTAGATGGAGTTTGACTCTATGGTAAAAACCCAAGAGAGCGCCACTCCCTGTAGCGCGAGGGGGAGCCCCTTCACTTTGGTGGTGTCGTCTCCGCCTGCAGCTTCGATGGCGGTTTCGTACATGCGCACGAACTCCCGAGGATCTGTGTCGCCCTTGTACGGCTCGATGGTGCTGGGGAACTTGAAATCCTCCGGCCATGCCGATTGCTACAGGCCCGCGGAGAGGGGGGGACTCCAGACCCACGCGTCGCAGCGAGACGCGATTGGACGTAGGGGCCTTGCGGCTGTCCGCCCGCTCTGGCATGGGCTCCAGTGCAGCCAACGATGGGATCTGCTGGCTCCGAGCCTCTTGCATATCCCGCACGGCTCCGCAGAGGTTCGCTAGCTCCCGTTGGAGCGTGCCGATAGCTGTCAGTAGAGTGCTCTCCACCGTTACCATGGTTGGGGCTATCAGCGCATTTGGTCGCACCGTCGGGACAGCAGCGACCATGGCCTGCGCTCCTGAGTTGCCCGGCGCACCGGTGCGGTGAACTTCGGAGTCGACGACGAGGCCAACGTTGCCGCCAGAGCCGCTCGCTGCTCCCACACCAGATGTGAGGACGGTGGCCATGCCAGCATGGGCGTTGGCGCTACCGCTCCCGACAACCCGGTCGGTGCTGCCAGTGCCGACCGTCGCGCCAGTGGTGGGGTCGACCGTCACGCTCGCGTCGATCGTCGCGCCATGAGCGTCAACGTTCGTAGCTGTAGTGCTGGTGTCGACGCCCGCACTCGCGATCACCGACGTTGAAGCTCTAGTGTTGACGTGCGTCTCCGTCGTGTTCCTTTTCTTCTTCGCCGCCGATGATGAAGCTTTCTTTGGTGCCATCCTTCTTCAGATCTTGAGGCTTGCTCTTGTCCTCCCCACGAACGGCGCCAACTGTTATGGTTACAGACCAAACAGAGAGAGAGAGTATGGTAGTGGAGAGTTAAGTGAGCAATGCTTGGGGGCTTCCCCATGGCCTGGATGGCTTATATATATATTCACATGGGGAGTATTTTACAATTATATCCTTACACCCAAGTATCCCTCTCAAGGGCATTTATGTCATTATACATGTCCCATATTGGGCTTTACAACCTTCTAACAGGCGGGCTGGGATTAGGTGGGGGCCACCCCTACAACAATTATCATATCACCAAAGTTACCTGGCTAGTATCATAGCATTAAAGCTACCTGGTCATTAACATACCACTGATGCACATCTATTTATTATTATACCGTTCATGCTTGCCTAGATGTAGACTTTTAATACTATATTCATACGACGATGTTCTAGGCTAACTTGTTCACTTGCTCCTAGGTTTATTAGAATGCTCGATTAATAATGCTCTAGAATTAAAGTCTTTAATAAGTGTTTTAGAATTTATAGTTAAATCAATAATGTGGGGGTAGCATTTGAACATGTTCCAAGTCTAGGTTTAAACCACTAGCAACCATTCCCATTAGGACTGCTATGTTATTCTTCCTGAGATTATGATCCATTACTTGTATGATTTCATATGTGAGTTATGATTGATGCGTTTAATACCTGTTAATCAGACTAATAATCCCTCATCGCATAATAAAACTTGCTTGGTTGTCAACCCTTGTGTGTGCTAAGTTATAATATTTATTTAGAATAATTCTTATCTCGCTATCACCATTCTACCAATCCACATCGCCCTCATATCAGAAACTATGACTCTCCATTTTCAACCCTAACACATTTTTTCACTTCTCATAACTTATCATAGCTTTATCCTCGCCATCTCTTTGTTTCCTTAAATTCATACTTTATAATCTGCCATGGTGTATTAGTTACTTTATCACCTAGTATCACCAATCACGTCTCTTCGGTCTCATTGGATTAAATCATTACTCTCATAACTTTACCTTAATTCAATCACAACCCTCTAATTATATCATGGATAATTCGCTAAATAACGAACTAAGGGTTATCACACCGGGGCTACCCATATATAGGGGTCATTTCCACCCAACCTGGTAACGTACGGGGGGCCGTACATTCTCGTTACACAGGATATTACACCCCGTCTGTGGTTATACAGTCGAGGACAAGGTTGTGCCTGGCTATTCTTGTATAGCCGAGTATGTAGGATGAGGTCGCCGACACCCTTGCTATAACTTGATATAACTTGTCACATAACAAATATCTTTAATACACAGTTCTCATAATATCCGTCTTCCATTCATGACAGTATTTCCGATATCAGTTGTTCAGTGTTTGCCTTATGTCCATTGCTTACTTGTCATGCTTACCCTTTATTTCACGTGGTTGCATTACTTGTCTTACACTTGTGTTGCGACTGTTGTTGAGTACTTGCTGAGATTTCCAAATCTTATGCTTGCTCTTTTCAGTCTCAGGTAAAAGACCAGTGGAGTGATAGCATCATGCATGGGTGGGAGCACTCGAGTTTTTAGCACCGTGGCTTGCCACTATGGTTGTTTTACTTGTTCTTTATTTGGTTAGAAGTGGACCGGTCCCATATTTCAAATAGTTATTTCAGCTTCTGTTGGATCTCTATTAAAGTACTTTTAAAGTTTTAATTTTCTTGTGATTTTTTATTATTACTTTTATTATGATTCTTTACTTTGGCGATGACGTTTTATAGTAGTATCTCACATCAATATGTGGGGTGCTACAAAGTTCAATAGATTGAAGAGCTCAGCTCTGGCTCTAGCCTATCGGAACGTCGTCAATTGAAAGAGAGAAAGTAAAATTGTTGTTCAGAGCCAACAGTGAAGCAAACTTATTGCATGCCTTTGCAAGGTATAACATGCTTGCCTGTACAAGAATTACAAGTGCAACGCACATCATTTTGTCTTTCCACTTGACCACACCTACTCGCCTGCACTACACACACACACACCACATTATTTCACAGGGACTTAATCATATCCATTAGCGAAAAGATACGACAAGCTAGCTAGGGATTGTAGGTTGGTTATACCCCTAACATTATGTGTACCATAGCAAATGCATTCTTGTAATCCGCCCTTAGTACCATGTGTGTGTATATCTTTACTATTATAAAAGAATGAGTTGGTGATTGGTCCGTCCTCTCCCACCCCTTCTCAGAAAAAAGCTGGCTGACGTGTGGGCCCCCACCCTCCTCACGAAACACCCTCGCCTGCCTCCCGTGCGCTGCCTCCCCCACCGAATCTTCCGCCGCTCCCGCACCGACGCCTCCTCCACTCCCTCCCACCCCGTGCTGACGCCTCCTCCCCACCCCGCGCCAACGCCTCCTCCCCTCCCTCCCACCCCGCGTCGACTCCTCCTCCCATCGCTCCCACCCCACGCCGCCGCCTCCTCCCCTCCCTCCCACGCCGCGCCAACGCCTCCTCCCCTCCCTCCCACCCCGCGCCACCGCTATCTCCTCCCCTGCTCCGCCACCTCCTCCCCCACTCCCACCCCGCGCCACCGCTGTCTCCTCCTCCCCCCACTCCTCCCCTCCGCCCTCACCTCCTCCTCCCCTCCTCCGCTCTGCCCTCGCCTCCTCCCCCGCTCCTCCGCGCCGCTTCCGCCTCCTCCTCCTCCGGCTCCTCCACTCCACCCCTCACCTCCTCCTCCCCACCCCGTGTCGCTGCCGCCTCCTCCTCCCCCCACTCGCCCAGGTTAGGTTGCGGTTGCAAGCACGATCGTGCTCAAAAAATAGTTCCTCCTCCTACCATAAAAGAGGTACAACTTCCACTTCTCCTTCTCCTACATCCAAATCTTCTCACTCTTGGATCGCCAAAGTTGCAGGTCGCAGACAAGCCCAACATCGCACTCTCCATCGCATCCACCCTCTCCGACGACCGCGTAAGTCTCCCTCCCTCCCTACCTCCCTCGCCAAATCCTCTCATGACTGTTCCTCCCTCCAATGTCTCAAGAACTTGGATTTCTTCTTGTTGTTCTCGGATATGAAACAATACATTATGGTAAATTTTGCAATCATATATCAAAATGAATGCATATATCTATTCTTGAGATTGTGCGTATACTACATATAGTTAATCCTATTTACATTTACTTCCAGTGAGCAAATTAATTCATGTATCCTTTTCGTGAATCATCAGTGTAACAATTTATATGATCAGATCAAGTGCATTGTGTTCTTCAGTTTCCACATGTTAGTCATCTAGAATGAGTTAATTATACATTTAGGAATTTCAAGAGCTATGTGTAATAAAGTTTATTATTTGACAATCATATAGTGGTAATGTGTCGAACGGGCTTGCACGAGCTTACACCACATGCTTGTTCATCTTTTTTCTTTGTTAGTAGAGGCGGTGGGTGGAGGACTGGTAGCCCAGGGCTCCCTTATGATCTAAATTTGGCTACTATATTTTTTTGTGATGGGTAAAATCTTATTTATATTTCTACTATTTGGCTCTTCTTATATAAAGCAATTTCACTACATAACATGTTCGGCTCTCCTCATCTCCAATTCCTGGGTCCACCACTGTTTGTTAAGAGTTGAGAGCAATAGCAAACTTAACTACTTGCACGAGCTTAGAACCTTGGTCAGTTCATCTTTTTTCTTTCATGGCACTTTGTGAGATGTCTCAAGTTTCATTGCATGCTCAGAATAATCCAAACACTACATGTTCCATTATATTCTCATATTAACTACCTTGGCTAATACTGTAGGAGATCAACCATGCAGGAGCTGGTGGCATATGGGCAGAACTTGTTAGTAATAGAGTTACTTCATTATTCTTGATGGTAACATGTACTAATGTGCCTCTTGGAGTAAATTCCTTGAAAAGTGACTAGATACACTTATTTTGCTGGTTCATTCAGGTAGAGATATATTGTTCCGTAATTGGGTGACGTGAATATAAAGATGCTCCTGTATTACTGCAAGAACAACAGATAGTAAATTTGTTTATGCAGTATGCGCTCAATCACTTTTTTCTTTATGATCCTAATGCCAACTCTGTGGAGATGACATTTCTGCTCATTCATGGTCCTAATTATATGCAACGACAAAACTGATTTTAAGTTAATACAAAAATTCAAATTCACCACACAGAACATTACTTCCTATATACTTAATTCTCCCTGGCGATCAATGTTGTTAAGTCTCTTTGTTCAATTCTGAATTGCTGAACTAATTGATAGCATTCCTGTTTGTGTTACTTCCAGTTACATCTAAATATAGTAATGCAAATCTTTTTTGCTTGCGTAGGGCTTTCTTGAAGATATTTCTTCTTTGTTTTTTTTCCATTTGTTGATGTATGATTCGAAATTAGATCTACATGTTGCATGCCCGATTATCTAATCATCACTGTCATCATAAGGGAAAAAATATTCGAAATCTATTGCATGTGGTATCTTGTTTTCGCGTTCCTACAAATAGAACATTGTCAATATCATCTTGTAGAAGTACTCAGATTTGATTATATAAAATGTTTCTGTTTAGAAATTCAGTCAAATTATCAGTCGGAGGAATTAAGAGTTACATTGTCACGATTGTTAGGATTTGGGAGTTAAGGCACTATTCATTTGCGTTGTAGTAAATATTCTGAAATTTTGTTAAAAGGTAGCACTGAGAAAATGCAGTGAATAAAAATGCACATGATTGTTTTGCTGATATTAATATTTATTGTATAGTTTAGGATTTTTATATTTATAAATTATTTTTAGATTCCGTTGCAATCGTACGGGCACGTGTAGTTATTAATTTAATTCCGCGGGATCCGCAGCGGATACCCATCTACTCGATGGTTTGCTAAAAGAGAACATCCACCGGCGGCTGTGGCTCTCAGCCTTCCCTCTCCACGCGCACCCCGTAGCCCTCTCCGACGGCTTGCTCTCATCGATCCATCCCCGCCCCGGTGCTGGATCTAGGGGAGCTTCTTCTTCTGTCTTCGCTGATGCTATAGGTGAGTGCTGATTTCATCTCCGATTTATCTACGTGTCAAAACCGAAAACCCTACCTGCTGCTGTTGGTACCTAGTTCCGTTGCGTTTCTTCTTGTGAGTTCCTCGATAGCTTTAGGTGAGTGTTGATTTCATCCGGCCCGGCAGAAAAGCGTTGATTTCACTCCGATTTTGTCCGTCTCAATAGCGAAAACCCTATGGTACGTAGATTTTTCTGACAACCTGTTTGCAGGTAAAATGCATAGTTAATTAAATTCATAGAAAACTAAAGCAATCAATAATTTTTTTTGGAAATTTTGAGGAATTGCCGCTCCATTCATCGGCACTTTAGGATTTGGCACTCGATGCGTTACGGACATTTGGGTCCTAGGGCGACAAGGCACTGAGAAAATGAGGTGGCAAATCCTGAAATTCCAGCTAATAGAGTGGCAAATCCTGAATTTTTCCTAATTTTATTTGGTTGTTCATGTAACTCAAATAGACTGGTGATTTTTGTCAATTATTTTTTTCTTTTTTGCTCACTTCTCATTTGGATGACCATCTGTGATCCGTCTCAATTTTTTTGTGTTTTTGTAGGTGACGGTCCTTCACTGCGCAATGGATACAAATCCCCAACCTTTTTTGTTGGTACACATTCTTCCTTTCTTACTAGGATAGTAGGATGAGAGAAGAATGAGGGAGATATCTCTTAGAAGCAAGAGAATTTACTATTGGCAATGTGGCTTCCCTTTCTGTATCATTGTATTTTCATATGTTGTTAAGTTCTGACCTTTTTTTTCACGATGATATATCACTACTTCTCACTGTTATGCCTTTTTATTCTTTTCGTATATAATTTACTGGTTCCAACTTGATGTTGGAAACCTCTTATCGTAACACAAAATTTTGTTGTATTTTCTCCCTATAATTTCTTATCTAGTGCTTATGAATGCCATCATTGACTGAAATGCTAATTTGAGGTGGATATTTAATAGATGCTAGTTGAGTAAATCATATGAGATTTAATTTTTGGGGAAAGGTTAGAAAACAAATGAAATTTTTTCTAATGTACAAAGCGTAATATTCAAATGTTTTTAGGACGTCACATTAAAAAGGCGCCTTTTTAATGGGACGACCCCGCAGGCGACCGACCACATCCAAGGTATTGTTATGCCTCAGCGCAGCCAGTTCATCCCCACGCTGCAGCGCTTGGGTCTCGAACCCGTGACCTGGGGCCTTTGTTCCCCTCACGGGGATGCCAGCTCACTTGGGTGACAGGTGTTGTGTAACAAAAGAAAAAATTTGTTGTCAAAGGCTTATCTGGAGATTTGTCATGAAACAGCAATTGATTTCTTAAAAAATTGCTATATGCAACAAAAAATAGATTTCCTTGGTCCAAGATGGCTGCAATCCACGCTTGCACAACAAACCATTTAAAATTACCGTGACCATGTATTTACCACGAACCTGTTCACTGGTGTCAATTCTAATTACATACACAAAACTACAGGACATTTAAAATTGCAGCCCCCAGTCATAGCCTTGTAGTTGGAACTTGTGGGAAGGATTCGGAGTGTGGATAGGCGCCTAGGCGGGTAGTTTTTCAATAGTTTTCTTTATAATAGTACATGACCAGTACATGAAATAGTTGGATCTGCTATTTTTTCTGTGTTGTTCTGGGACAGAAGTTACCTTTTCCGGGCAGCTTTATTTTTATTGACATTTTGATTCATTTCCTGCATGCTTGGAAGAGTTTTAGCTTCGTAGCTGCTACACGTGATTAATGAGGATTTTTAATTTAACGTACAGCATGCAAATGCTGCACAATGACTGATCTCTTCAATTGTCCTGTTGTAGGAAGGAGAAAAGGCTTCTAGGAAGCACAAAATGTATGAGCAGAAGCTGGAAGGAGAGCACAAACAGAAGGTATTTTACCCTTCCACTTCACTTTCTTGCGTTCTGTTTGCTTAAAAGAATAATGGAACAGTGATAGTTGCAATTTGATGCCCAATTGAGGACCTCATAGGTCAAACTGAAATATATTGAACTTGATTTTTAAGTTTGGTGTATAAGTAGGGGCTTCAGAGGCACTCATTTTTTGGGTTCTCTAAAGTTTACACTCTTCAGATAGAAGATTTTCCAATGGTTATTAGGGATTCGTGATATTGTGGCCAACTTATTTGCCATCAGATATTTGTGATGCGGTGTTGACACCAAATTATTTCTTGAATGTTCACCGCAAGTTTGTTGGGCTCAATCTGGGACTTGCAACGCCAAATTGAAATGAGTATTTCTGTATTGGAATTCTTAAATTTTATGCTTTTGACTTTTACTCAAATTGAATTAATGACTATTTTATTCAGTGTTATACGAAATTTGCCATTCACTAGATTTCAGATTGAGACAAAGTCCAGTTAAAATTTCCTTTTCTGTTAAGTTTTGCTTTATTTAGCCCGATGAATGATAGTGCTATCAAACTGCTCTAACTTTTTTTTTCATTGCCTGCATTCCAGAGAAAGATAACAAAGTTCTTCTTTCTGGACTGTGTTTGTTATGATGAATCAGCAGCTGAAACTGGTAACAAAACGTGGATAGATGCGGAGACGAGTGATGGTATAAAGTTTAAAGTTTCCTTGTGCATCAAAGAACCACCTTGTATTTCTCGACTGTTCGTTAAGATGGATGATGCAGTGCCTAATTCCCCTGCCAGCACCTTTGACTTATCAAATGGCAAGATGATAACTATCGAAGCCCTGACGTCTTGTTATGATGCTATTCTGCTCCGCACTATGCTCACTGATTTAACCTTCCCTTGTTTGATTGATGATTATTTTTTGCTCAAGAATGATCTGCAGTCTCCAGTCATATCTCGTCTTCCCAAGATTCCTGGTGGTTATGGGACTAATTTTGGCCTCTTGTATCAAGATGGTCATTACGTGGTGGCTGTGTTGAAGGAAGACTTGCCATTGACAGATGAAACTCGTATAAGATCTGGATATCAAACTCCTAAGGTACTTGAGGGCCATTCATATGCACCTTTTCAACCCTGACAAATAAATGGAGAAGTCATCGTGTGTCTTTCCTCCCAATCTGACTGAACGGAGTTGGGAGACTCGTAAGGTGCTTGCCTGCGGCAATAAATTCTGGTGGGTGGACTTGCGTTGTGGACTCCTCTCTTTGATGCTCACCAGGAACAGCTCTCCTAGACTTTACCCCACTTCCAGCGGGAAGTGTTCAGGAAAACAATGAGAGTGACTCTGAGAATGACTCTGAGGTAAGTACAGTGTTAGAAGACCGGTGTGTCAAGATTAGCGATGGACTACCGAGATACGTTCAGATCTTCAGGAAACGGCACATTTTTTTTGATTATGGTTGTAAGTCATCGCATTGTGGAGATTCCGTCAAGATTTGGACTTTAAGAGACGGGAATTGGACCAAGGATTACACATTGAGATTTACTAATCTATGGAGGGATGTAACCTATTCTTCAAGGGGTCTACCCAAATTGGTACCAGCATATCCTTCTGTTGGCCCTTCTGATCCATTTATGGTCTATTTTTTCGTGGCAGACGGGGTATATGGTGCTGGTCGTGTAGTTGGTGTTGATATGCGAACTAAGAAGGTCAAATATTGCAGCAAAACGCGCAAGGGCTTGCTTTACATGGACGGCCTACACATTTGTGAATTTTCAGGTATTTTGAACTGAACTTATCTTGGTTTCTCGCATACATGTTTACTGCCTGAGTGATGGAATTTTAATTTTTCTGTGTAAATTGGCGATTTCGTGTTGACAACATGGGGTTTGTCTACATTCAATGTACGATTTAAGGAAGACTCTGTCTGCATTAGTAGACTTGGAGGCCCTTCTCCTCTGAGGGGCATGTTTTGTTTGTACTGATCAATCATTAGTTTTTTTATGTTAGTAAATTTAAGCTCTTGTTACCCATCACAAAAACTCTGCGACAAAGGGCTTGCTGGCTGTGAAATTGCCAGCGAACGTGGTTGCTGCCCTGCATAAAATCAGTTCATAATGCAAACACAGGCTAATTTTGATCAAGGGTAGCACCTGTCACTAACAGGAGCTGTTAATTACTCTTTGCAAGTCGTTAAGTACCACCCTTTTCCTTTATTCCTCCACAAAACACCCGCACAGCCGTCAATGGCACATCTTTGTTGGCACAGCACTCTACCATGCCATCAGCCAAGTCGCTTGAACATAACTGCTGCATCCTCTTGACATGGGGTGCTGCTTTCAAGTTCCTTACTCGATCCAATTGGAAGATGTAGGTGGACCAAAATCAAGGGTAGACTGAGGTGTAGGGCAAAGTGTTTTAGAACTACTTGTTGTATCATGCCTTAAGACTAATTTATATCAACACGCGCTTTGAAGGGCTAAAGATCTCAATACAATTGTTTTGTGTTGGCACAAAATAGCATTCCCACCTTTTAGGCGGTGGGGGGTCACAGGGTACATGCATATTGTAGGAAATTAATTTGTTCTGGGACCACTTGCAATTACTTTGTTACAGCCTGTATGTACGTGATTACCACTAGCAAACTACTTTGGCGACGTAGATTATGCCTGGGAAATGTAAAGCTGCATGTTTTCTGGGTACAAATGCTTGGTGGCAAGTTATGGACATTGGCATTGTCTCAAAAACGATATACAACTTTGACATTCAATTTCTACCGTAATATGTTGCTGAAATGCTGTAACAATGTAGCTGTATGAAAATATTTTTCATGACATATGTAGTTGGATTGTGTTCGTGTGGCCAATCTAGATACTTAAAATTTGCCTGTTTTACATTGCTAAACCTTCTGTTGGCTATTGCAGTGGCTCAAGAGCGCTTGATGGGATCATCTGTTCTTCCGATGGGAAAGAGAGAGCGTGCTACTCCCATGTATCTGACAGGGGCTAAACTTCATCTTTCAAGGCCCCTTCTATGATTCTCAAGTCCATGACTAATGCTTTGCCCCCATGAACATCACCAACCTCGAAGCATAGCATCGTTACTTTGTCTCCTTTATGGAACATGCTACTTAGTTCACAGTGCAATGAAATATTCTAAAACTAACATTCCTAAGGGTCTAATTATAAATACAAAAAAGGATTAAAGAAAAAAAAGAGGGTTAGAGGGAGATGAAAATAACCTTCTTAAAGGCCTATCCGTGGATACATGAAAAGATTAAAAGAAAAAAGGATAGAGAGATATTGAACTAACATTTCTAAGGGTATGAGGGCATCCACAACGCTCCACCATGGCTGGTGGCCTTATAGGTCCACGTCAGAGTTAAGCCACGGTGGAGGGGAGGAGGAAAGGTGGTGGCTTGTAGTGTGTTAGAGAGATCTGCAAAAGTTGCGGTGGTTTGGGGAGAGAGAAGGTGGTCCATGGAGAGAGATGGGAGAGAAAAGGGCACTGCACTTTGTCGCTTTGGCCAAATCGCGCGTGGTGGCCGCACACGTGCAACCGAGGGTGCATGAGATGACGACGTCGTCAGCGACCGAGAAGACAACGTCAACGACAAGTAGATCGGAACGCTGGTGGCCAGATTCCCGCGGTGGTGTGAAACGAGCACAATGTCAGTGACTGGATCTGGACCCCATTAAGTGGATCCGTCTAGAGCCTAATGCTGGCAAGGGCGGTGCCAAGCAAGAATATGTTGGTGCAAGGGTGGTGACGTCGAGGCTTGAGAACGGTGGTGGCAACCAGTTCCGTTTGGATCTAGTAGGCCCGACCAGATTCGGCTAGGACGAGGTCGCCGGCTGCTAGATCTAGTCAGACAAGGGCGACGGCGAGGTCGCTCAATGGCGGTAGTGATGACTACGTGCAGAGGATGACAGTATCGAAGTTGGCAGTGATGAAGCTCAAGAGCGGCAGCAGATAGCAGTCCCGACAGCATTTGGATGGCCCAACACGACATGCCTGTTTGGCTCAAAAAAAATGAAAAACTGATTTGTTAAGAAAAATGTGTAGAATTCAAAAAGGCATAATAACTGTAGAAAGTACAAAAAATACACATTAAATTGTAGAATTTGTAGAATACACACAATGAATTGTAGAAAATATAAAAAAGACACATTACATTATATAGATTGTAGAAAAAAGACACATTAAATTATAAAAATTATAGAAATATATAGGTCCTGTTGTGCTGGACCATGCCATGTTGGGCCGTGTCTGCATGATAGGCCGAGGCGCCGTTCTAGACATGACCCATGGCCTCGTGCTATGCTGGCCTAGCTCACTAGCTTTTATGTCATGCCGTGCTATGCATCGTGCCAATATTACCGTGCTTTGGACCGACCAGTTTGGCCCTATCTGGCAGAATTTATGTACTTGTGATTGTAATTAATATCACGTCTACTAACCTGCTGGTATTCTTCTCCTCTGCCCATATATAGAATCAAAGCCAGTCTTGGCACTATTTCGTATCGTATTTATAAAAATAGCAGTATGCCCAATGTATTGACAAAAATATCACTTTTGCCGCCGGCGGACCGGGCGACAGCGCCCGCAAGGCGACGCATGGCGCCATCGCTGGCGGTAGGCGCCTGCCGCTCAGGCACCAAGTGCCTGCAGCTCAGGCACCAGGCGACAGGCCACCTATCACCCAGCCACTAGGCGGCAGGTAAGCCTGTCGCCAGCCCCACAGGCGGCAGGTAATTAGGCCGGCCTAATTACCTGTCTAATTTTTTCGGTTTAGTATTTGTTTAAATTCTTAAAAATATCAAACGACCTTCACAAAATTATGAAAATTTATATACAATCTTCAAATACAACGTTCCTCACAGTGTAATTTTTGGAGAATTTTATCCATGACGAATATTCCTCAAAAATTCATACAATTTCAAAATTCAAAAACTCATGGTTAAGTTAATCTGAACAAATGTGGTCAATTCGGACCGCATAAAATTACCAAAAAATTATATAATAACTATTACTATATCAGGAGAATTCACATAAAAATTTGTAATTTTTGGAGCTTATTTTCTATACATAAAAACTCATAAAAATATCAAAATTGTATGAATTTTTTAGCAACATTCGCCATGAATAAAATTCTCCAAAAATTACACTGTGAGGAGCATTATGTCGGGAGGCTGTAAATAAATTTTTGTAATTTTTTGAGCTCATTTGATATATTTAAAAATTTAAATAATCACTAAATGTAAAAATAATTAGGCAAGTAATTAGGCCTGCTAATTAGCCAGCCTAATTACCTGCCGCCTGGGGGGGGCTGGCGGTAGGCATACTTAGGGATGGCAATCGGGCGCGGCGAGTACGGATAGTGCTTGCCCATACCCGTAACTGTGACCCTGATTTACGCCCGCGGGCATACCCGTGAAGGATGACTGGTAAAAAACCTCGCTCATACCCGTCGCCCGCGGGCATACCCGTTTACCCACGAACTGAGTGCATCACAGAATTGTGCAAGAAATCACAGTATTGCAGAATACAAGACTAATCAGTGGCATTATCTCTAGAATACACAAACGACTTCGCTTCATCAAAAGTAGATGTTTGAGATACACCATCAGGGTGTTGAGCTAGGAAACATTTATCTTCAGCTAGAGAAAAAATAATCAGAACACGCAAAGAAAGATGCTTGTTACATTTTACCTTCCCTCATTCTTTATTCACAAATTCCTCTGAGTTTGTTGCGCTCATCTCTACTGATATAATTCTGAAACAAGTAAAGAAAAATTGATCCAGTGAATAAAACTGAGATGGCACCAAAACAGCAGGATGAGATATAGAAACAAAGATGCTCATATGTTATCGAACAGACGCGATGAAAAGATCGTGATTCTCATTTTTCATCACCAAATTCACAACATACAGGCATACAACTAGTGTCATCATAGCAATTTATCCGAATTTTATTTGCCAAGAATTATTGCTGATGCTACCTAAAGCACACAAAAAAGCTAGCAGAATACATCTCAGGACCAAGTGACCAACAATTATGGGTAAATAATCCCCGTATGCTTATTTGCCACCAAATTTAGATTGTTATGAAACAAATAAAATGAACACTTACTGACCTCCAGATTGTTGTAGCGTATGTTTACCATCTGCATCCTATATAAATCTGAAAAGGAAGAATAAGCTCGTAGAAAAACACTCTGTTGTTGTAACCAGCTATGCTTTCCTCATTACTTTTCAACAAATACACACATTGATCTGCACGTAATCCACGGAGATTTAAAGCAAAAAAGAATACAGTAGTAACAAGAAAAGCTCTTATATATATACCTTTAAGCGGAGGGTATCTCGACCTCGCCGTCGGTGATCTCCTGCTGCAGATCGTTGGGGTCCTTCCTGTCAACGGTGCACCCGACGCTGACGGAGGTCCCGAGGATCTCCTTGACGGTCCCGGACATCTCCTTGGCCTTGAGCCCTTGACGGTCCTGGAGGAGGCGGCCGGCGGCCGAGTGGGGGTGGAGGAGGCGGCCGGCGGCCGGGTGTGACGGTGGATCTGGGCGAGGCGCTGAGGGCTGAGGTGGATGAAGGAGGCCGGCAGCCGGGTAGGGGGCGGAGGAGGAGGAGGAGGCGGATCTGGGGGCGGAGGAGGAGGCCGGCGGCTGGGTGGGGGGCAGAGGAGGCGGATGAAGGAGGAGGAGGAGGCGGATCTGGGGCGGAGGAGGAGGCCTGCGGCTGGGTGGGGGGCAGAGGAGGTGGATGAAGGAGGAGAAGGAGGCGGATCTGGGGGCGGAGGAGGAGGCCTGCGGCTGGGTGGGGGGCAGAGGAGGCGGATGAAGGAGGAGGAGGAGGCGGATCTGGGGGCGGAGGAGGAGGCCGGCGGCCGGGTGGGGGGTAGCGGCGGAGGAGGAGGTAGATTTGGGGCGTGGATTGGCGGAGGAGGAGGCTGGCAGCTGGGTGGGGGTGGAGGAGCCGGATGAAGGACAACGAGCGGGGCGGATCTGGAGGGCAGAGGCCGAGAGTGCGAGAGGGGGGCGGATCTAGAGGGCAGCGAGAGTGTGAGAGGGGGGCCGGGGGCGGAGAGTTTTGTGCGGGCGACGGCGAGTTAACAGAGTCTAGGGTTTATTATTTTAGAATGGGCCCACCTGTCAGTTTATTTCACGGGTAAACGGGCGAGACAGGTACGGGTAGAGCTAATCCATACTCGTACCCGTTTACCCGATGGGCAGAGATTCCCCCCACCCCAATTTTCATACTCGTGTGTAAAGAATACATCCCATACCCGACTCCATTAAGGTATTTACCCACGGGTACATGGGTAAACAGGTATAATTGCCATCCCTAGGCATACTGTAGCTTATTGTTCCTCCATGTTCCACCTTGTACTAGTATTCGATTAAATTGATGTTAACTTAATCTAGCTAATTTGAACCGTATAAAATTCTCAAAAAATTACATACTAACTATTACTATATCGAGACGCTTCACATAAAATTTCATAATTTTTAGAGCTCATTTGCTATATATAAAAACTTATAAAATTATCAAAATTGTATAAATTTTTGAAGAACATTCGTCATGGATAAAATTCAACAAAAATCTGCGAGGAACGTTGTGTCCAAAGGCTATACATAAATTTTTGTAATTTTTAACATCATTTGATATATTTAAAAATTCAAACAAACACTAAACCGAAAAAATAGACAGGTAATTAGGTCGGCTAATTAACCGGTCTAATTACCTGCTGCCCGTGAGGCTGTCGACAAGCTTGCTTGCCGCCTGTTTGCTGGGCAATAGGCGGCCCGTCGACTGGTGGCTGGGCGGCAGGCGCCGCCGCGACATACCCACACACGCCGCCGCGGTGCCGTCGCCTGCTGCAATGCAAAAGTGACATTTTTGTTAATACGTCGCGTATACTACTATTTCTGTAAATACGATAAGAAATAGTGCCACAACTGGCTTTGATTCCCATATATACAGGAGAAATTTGTAATCTACATCGATCGACCCATTGCCCGTATATAGGGAGCCTACAAAGACCATTCTTTTCGTGAAAGCTATATGTAGTACCCATATCTTTATTTGCATGGCCTTTTTTACTCCTCTTTTCCATGCTTGACACAAACTTGCTAATGCTATAATGATGATTAGAATTACAAATTTACCCTGGAAATGAGCGGCATCGGGAAAACAAATACTCTGTGTGAAGCAATCGTGCCGTTTTCATTCTAATCTCACGGCCCAGCGTTCTGCACTGCTGTGTGCAAGTTCGAGACTGGTGGGTGCACATCTTGAAAGCTGCGCAAGAAAGCGGCAAGCGGATACGCCCTACACTCCAGAGAATACTCATATACGGCAAGCGGATACCATACGTTTCAGTGTGGCCCTACTGTTTTTTTTTCTGTATATTAATCTCTCAATAGAGAATGAAGTGATGGTGTGTTATGTATTTACCATGCTAGGATGGATGTTTGGTTCATGCAAGAACATTGGTTGTGGAATGGTAGTTCTCTCTTAGCTTCCTAGTCACCTTGTAAAGCAGAGACCAGCCACACTTGTCAGTTCTCGGAGAATTTGTCTGGAGTCACGATATCATCTCCTTTTGTATGAACCTTCTTTTTCTTTTTCTTTTTCCGAGGTAACCGTATATCGCACAAATTAATTAGCTCCCATATATGTTTTACTTAACCTAGTGCATGGTGTTAAATAATATTGAACAATTAGAAGACTCTTTTCCTTTCAATTCTCTAAGGATATATAATTGCAAAAAATGAAAAGGTTAAATTACTCATGATCTCATAACATGCATACCGGCATACGTGACAAACGAAACAACACAAGCATCCTAGCCATTTGAACCATAACGATGGGATTTTCCCCCTAAAAGTTCAGTAGATCGAAGAGCTCAGCTCTCGCTGTAGCCTATCAGAACGTCGTCCGTTGAAAGAGAGAAAGTTGAGTTTTCGTTCAGAGACAACAGTGAAGCAAACTTACTGCATGACCGTCCTGGATACAGGCTCTCGATCGATCCCCTTGACCAACGTAACACGTATCCACACAGCCGCCTTCGTTCTCTCGTACGTGAACCCTTAGACACGGCGATCGAGAGTGAGAGGGCGCCACGGACAAGACGGTGGAGGGTCACACTTTAGGTAAGTGCGCCGAGGAGGCGGCGCACGAGATGGTAGGGAAGGCAGCCGGGAAGAAGAAGGAAAAGAAGAAGATGTGGTTGACGTACTGACGGTGAGGTTGTCGCAGGAGCAGATCGACCGTGAAACAACCCAGATTTTGAGTTTAAGTTGAATTTCTCTGCATCTTGATCCCAAATGAACCATGACCCAATTTAGCACCCACCCAAGCCATTCGTGCTTTCCTTTCTTGAATGTTGCCTCCGCTAGCCATTGACATCTCCCCTGTCCTCGCTATTGCCACTGTTCACCCTCCGGCAAATATCATCGCCAGCTTCCGTCACCTTCCACGCTAGTCAAACACTGCAATGCCCTGTCAACATGCCATACACGTTGCCCATAGAGCCACTAATGCCACCTCTTAATAGCCCCTGACCAGCGCCGGACAAGCCAAACCTAAGTTCACCACCGTCGCTAATTCACCCCACGGCCAAACTCCCCACTGCCTTCATCAGCCACCCCGATCCATTTCCCACTGCCACGCATCTGCAAATAGTGTCAGCAGCCATACTCTTGCCTATCCCGCTCACAGCCATTAACTGTCCCTAGACTCATGATGAAGCCAAGTCAGAATTGGCCATTGCCTCCCCTGCCCTGTCTATGCCGACAATTCCCCGCCGCAATTTTCCTCGCTTACACCGCCAATCCTTGCCATATCCGTGTACAACTCTAAGAGCATCTCCAATGGGTCTATAGCAGCTATCTACAAGAGAGTCCATGTCATCAACTGTCCTACGTGGAAGATATTAAATGAAGAAAGAGAACGCAGCTCTCTACAGCTCTAGAGATAGTCTATAGCGCCAAACGAGGCAGCCTCCATAAATTCTGTGTGTGCATGTAAGCATCAAATAGCTATCCTTATAGATAGTTCTTTAGAATGCTAACTTTAGTGTGTACTATATAGATGATGTGGAAGTCTTATAGTTAGTTGCTAGCTATAACCATTGTAGATGCCCTAAACCCCCCTGACACCCTCCTTAATGGCCAAAGCTCCTATTTGACCAGCCGCCATGGCCACCTCGCCTTCCTCTGTCTCTCTACCGCCTCTGTTTGTCTCATAGCCAACTCGACACGGCATTGCACACTTGACCGCCGCGCAATGTGACACCCGAGGAGATGCAATGATTGTCGAGTCAAAGCTAGCCGAGCCCTCCCACACCTTCTCACCTGGGACACGCGCCGACGACCCAGCAGAGCCAACCCTGTAGCTGAACCGCGTTGCGCACCCTATTTAAACCCCCAAGCCCCTCCACTGAGATGCACCGGAACAAAGGTAGGCCACCACCACCCCAATTGCTCCGGCAACTGCCACATCGTCGTCGACGCCAAAACACCCAAAGTAAGCCGCCCTTTTCAATTCTTTTCGTAAAGTAAGCCCCCTATGCTAATGGAGGGATGGGCTCATGTAGGCAAACCAAACAACCCCTAAGTGAACCCTGGATCGTAAAGTCTAATTATTTGATTTGTGCAAATCCTATGCATTACCCTACATTCTTAAAGAGTATGCAAAAAAGATAGGAAGGAACAAAACAAACAAGACATAAATCCGATCACCTTTTACTTCTTGTTCATAAGCAGGGCGATCATGCATCATCAGTGCGGCAGCTTCTCCATTCAATGGACCGGAAGGATTTGGATATAGACATATAGTAGAAGTTGCGGAAGGAATACTTCACATCGACAAGATCTGCAAAATATTGCACGTAGGTTCAACCAAAGCTGAGATTGTTGCACACAACGAAAGGAGCTCTCTTTATACAGACGCTGCAATAGAAAAAACAGGCAGGGCCATCTATGCAGATAACGAAAACAGAAAGATAAAATTTACCAAACATTGGGCTCCATGTATGGTTAATGACACCAAACACACCGAACCAGACCTACATTTTGTATTCATCCAAAACTGGTTAGAAAGTAGGGAGTAATTGTGGTTCAAATCGATGGAGCAAAAACACTGAATATGAAAATACTCATATTTAATTGACATTTGGGCGAGATATATCTTATTGATGGAACCAATTGATGGGGATTTGTAAGAATATGCATTGGGCAACTCTACTCTAACCTTCCAGACACCACCTTGATATCGACCTATTAAATTTAGCACAACTCCAATGAAAGTATGAGACAGAGCAGCTGCTCATCTTATTTTACTGGTAGGAAACAAGCTAGACTGAAGCAACAATAAGACACTAAAGGTAACATACAAAAGCTGAAAAATAATGGTTTATGATTAAAATTACACTGTAGCTGAAGGTAGCTTATTTGGCGTAATTAAATTTTAAAAAATTTAAAAAATATGTTGCTCATCACAGACAACACAAACACATATGAGAAAAAAAGAACCGGCAAAAAAACTTTAAAAACCAAATGATCAGAAAAAGACAAAATTTATGAATAGTGAAAAATAAACCAGAAAATAGAAATTCAAGCCAAAATAAGTGGGACATTATGCTACCGGTGTCTTAGTAAGTTATTAAATCTGCATATGTTTTCCAGTAATGGCTTTAGTAAGTTATTAAATCTGCATATGTTTTCCAGTAATGGCTTTAGTAAGTTATTAAATCTGCATATGTTTTCTACCGATGTGCTTGGTCTGAATTAACCGTGAGTAATGACATCCATGCTCTGCATGCCGACAGCCAAATGACAGGTTTACGATGATCTGTATAATCTTTTTATTGGGAATGATCAATATAGACTATGTATTGGGAATGGTCAGAAAGGGCATTCGCCTTGCAAATGGATGTCAAATCCATTTTTTGGAAGTGATTTGCAGGTTCCTGTTATGAATAGCGCTTGTATTCATATGAGGCCAATGGGCCAGAATATATACACAAAGTACAAGTGGTAAATATGCAAAGAACCCCTCATAACAATGGGGAAATAACAAACTATACATATCTCTAACACCCCCCCTCAAACTCATGGTGGATCAACAACACTGAGTTTGGAGAGGTAGAAGCTATGCTGTGCTCGAGTCTGGGCCTTCGTGAAGAAATCCGCTATCTGAAGCTCCGAAGGCACATACTGAAGAGTAATCATCTGATCATGCACACAAGACCTCATGAAAGAAGCATTAACACCAATATGCTTGGTGAGCTCATGCTTCACAGGATCACGAGCAATACCGATAGCACTGCATCGTCGACAAGAGAGGGGCGGTGTAGTGACGAAACACCAAAATCCTCAAGTAACCACCGTAGCTGGTAATCTCTGCACAAGAGAGCCATAGCTCGCAACTCACCCTCTGACTCGAACGGGACACTGCGATCTGCTTCTTCATCTTCCGAGCAATAAGGGAACCACCAAGAAAAACAAGAAGCGAGAGATAGACCGCGATCGGAAGGATCGCCCCCAAGTAGCATCCGAATAGGCCTCAAGTCGTAAAGAGCTGGAACGTGGAAAGAAGAGACGGCGAGAGATAGTCCCGCCAAGGTATCGCAGAACTCAAGAAGGTGGCTGTAGTGGACTGAGTGGGAGCGAAACAAACCGACTCGAAATATGAACTGGATAAGTGATATCCGGACGAGTAATGACAAGGTAGACAAGACTCCCAACAAGATGACGATAGCGTAGTCGGATCGTAAAGAGGCTCGCCATCGAGAGTCGGAGGTGAACATTGAGCTCCATGGGAGTCTCAACAGTATGCTGATCAGTGAGAGAGGCGCGATCAAGAAGATCCTGAATATATTTCGCTTGGGACATAAAGAAACCATCTGGAGTGGAAGTAACCTCAATCCCAAGGAAGTAACGAAGAGGGCCAAGATCCGACATAAGGAATCGCTCACTAAGACGAGCCTTGACAAAGGCAATGTACTCGAATCATCTCCGTAATGATCATATCATCAACATACGGGAGAAGAAGAGTCCGACCACGAGACGAAGTGTGGACAAAGAGCGCAGGATCATGATCACTAGCTGAAAAACCAGCAGCAGTGACCACAGAGGAGAAGCGCTCAAACCAAGCACGAGGGGCTTGCTTAAGGCCATAGAGAGAGCGACGAAGCGCGATGCACCATGCCCTCGAGAATGAATACCGGTGGTGGATGCATGTAGACCTCCTCACGCAACTCGCCATTAAGAAAGGCATTCTTGACATCAAGCTGAGAAACAGACCAGTGGCGAACAGACGCCACTGAAATAAGAGTCCGAACAGTGGTCATGTGGGCTACAGGAGCAAAAGTCTCGTCAGAGTCAACACCATGCTCCCGCTGAAAACCACGAGCAACAAGACGCGCCTTATAGCGCTCAAGAGAGCCATCGAGCGAGTCTTAATCTTAGAGACCCACTTACAAGTGATGGGATGAGAATGAGATGGACAAGGAACAAGATCCCAAGTACCAAGACGCTCAAGGGCAGCAATCTCTCGGCCATGGCAAGCTGCCACTCGGGGTGAGTAACAAAGATCCCGGTAGGGAGACAAAGCTCACGAGTAGCCGCGCCAGCAAAAGCAAAATGGGCAGGAGGCCGAATCAACTGGCGATCGCGGAGAGCGTAGCGAGGAGAAGATGGCCCATCAGGAGAAGAGGGAACATCAGAAGAAGATGGCTCAGCTGGAAGATCCTCAAAACGAGGTCGACGAGGAGCCTGGGGAGTCGTAGGAGACGACACAGGCGGCGACAACGGCGGAGAGGCCACAGGAGGAATATGTGGAGACTCAGTGGGATAGGTGGACGAGGGCAAAACAGATATAGGTGTATCTGGAAAGGTCAAGAAAGACAGAGACTCCACAGAGGAAGCCGAAGGAGAGGCAGGACGTGGGTAGAATGGACGAGACTCGTCGAAAGTCACATCCCGAGAAACCCGCATCCGACGACCAACAGGATCCCAACACCGATAGCCCTTGTGCTCGCATCAGATCCCGAAAGACACACTCAACAGATCGAGCGGTCAGTTTGGTGCGTTCTCGAGGGGCGAGGAGAACGTAGCAAACGCAGCCAAACAGATGAAGGGCAGAGTAGTCAGGAAGAAGACCACAGAGACGCTCAACAGGGATCGCACCCTTAAGAGCAGAAGAGGGCTGGATGTTGACGAGATAGGTGGCAGTGGAAACAGCCTCGGCCCAAAAGTGAGGTGGAATAGAGGCGCGATCATCGAGCACGAGCCGCCTCAAGGAGGTGCCGATGCTTGCGCTCAGCGACACCATTCTGAGCATGAGCACCAGGACAAGAGAACTGAGCGAGAGTGCCCTGCTCAGCAAGGAAGCTGCGCAGGTGACGAGAGAGGTACTTGCCAGCAGAGTCAGCACGAAGGACACGAATAGGAGTGGAGAACTGTGTGTGTATCATAGTGGCAAATTGTTTATAGATAGGCAAGGCCTCACTACGAGAAGACATGAAATATATCCAAGTGTGGCGAGAGAAATCATCTATAAAAATAATATAATAACGATGACCCCCTTTCAAACAAAGGAGCTGGACCCCAAACGTCCGAATGAACAAGATCAAAAGGACGCCGAGACACGACTCACTATGAGGATAAGGAAGCTGAATCTGCTTACCTAACTTACACCCGACAATCTAAAGATACGCTCTCTGAGACACCCCCGAAGACCACGACGAACTAAGGACGGCAGGCGAGATCCACACAGATGGCCAAGACGGTGATGCCACCGCTGGAAAGAGCCGGTAGACGGCGGCGTGCGGAGAGACTGGCGGCGGTGGTGGCAGCGGAAGGAAGGTGAAGCCAGTCAAGCTCCCAAAGACGCTGTGAGTCACGGCGCCGAGGGCCAGAACCAACCAGAGCTCCCGTGTGGCGATCCTGAACACAACAAGAGTCAGAGTCGAGAATGACCCGATAACCAAGGTCAGTAATCTGCCCAGCAGAAAGAAGCTGTAAGGTAAGGCGAGGAACATGAGCAACAGAAGGAACATGAAAGGATGAGTTACTAAGAGATCCTCGACCAGAGACAGAAAGAGATGTACCATCAGCAGTAAGAACACTGACAGGAGAATCAAGAGGTGTAATAGAAGACAGAGTGGAAGGATCAGGAGTCATGTGAAAAGATGCTCCGAATCAAGAATCCACGGGAGGTGCCTGATCGTAGGAGGTGGTCTCTCGTGCCCAAGAGTCGATGAGCGTAACTCGCAGAACTCGCCGAGGAGAACCTGAAGCGGCAAGTAGGCGTCGAAGTCTGGCTATCTCCTGCTTGGTGAGAGAAGCTGCTGAAGAAGTCGAGGCAGACGTCGTCGTAGAAGCACTACTGCCAGTAGAAGAACGGCGTGAAAGATGCCGCTTCTTCTTGTAGCACTGGGACGCAGTGTGGCCATCCTTGTCGCAGTAGGAACAGTGAGGACGGCCACCTCCAGACGGAGGACGGCCACCACCACCTGTGGTAGCCGCTGGAGGAGGCAGTGTAGCAGGCGGACGAGCGGCGAGCACAGAGGGGAGTGGCATCAGACCAGCACCACTCAAACGAGTCTCCTCTGCGCGTAACTCGTAGCGCTGACGAAGATGAGTCCACATCTGAAAAGCCGAAGGGAGTCCCACAACCTCAGAAGAAAACTGAGGCTGGACACTGGCGATGAAGACAGCAGCAGCCCGAGCGTCGTCATCGTACCACTGAGTGTAGACGGTCAGACGATCCTTGTAGAAATCCAGAGCCTCGTGGTAGGCAGAGGCAGCTTCATCATCAGCGAGGCGAGCGGCCTCAGCAGCAGCCTTATCGGCTGTCGGGGGCAATGCCACAGGCGTAGGCTCCGTCGGAGGAATAGGGCAAGGCGGGCAGGTGACATCGCCAGAGAGGACGCCCCAGAGACGAAGACCACGCATGTGGATGCGCATGTGAGACACGAAGTCGGTGTAATTAACACCATCAAAAATCACCGGGCAGCGAGGGAGGGAAACGGTGCCCATTGGTAGGCGGCGCTGGACGGCGCGGCGACCAAGGGAACGAAGTCTAACAGGCGGCGCTGGACGGCGCGGCGGTTAGAACGACGTTTTTTTTATGTTTTTACTCGGCTGAAATTTCTTTAGCCGGCTAAAACGGGCCTTCGGCCCGCTACACTCACGCGCTAGGGCACGCACGCACGGCGCGCGCGCGCGAGCCGGTGACGGCGGCGGCGGGGCAGCGGGGAAGCCGCGCGATCGTGGGGAGCGGCGCGCCTCACCGACGGCGGCCTCGGCGAGGCGGCGCGCGCGCTCGGGAAGGCGACGGCGTCGGGGCGCGCGCGCGCTCGGGAGGCGCGCGCGGCTCGGGAAGGCGACGGCGTTCGGGGCGGCGGCGTCCGGAGAGCGCGCGCGGCTCGGGAGGCGCGCGCGCTCGGGAGGCGCTCGAGCGAGAGGTCGGGAAGGCGGCCGACGGCGGCGTCCGTGAGGGAGGAGGAGGCGGCCGATCCGATCTGGAGCCGGGAGTCGGCGACGGCGCACGGGGCGGAGGAGCGACGGCGGCAACGGAGGAAGCCGACAGGCGGCGGTGGAGGAGGCTGTGAAGACCGAGCGGGCGGTGATGGCAGCGGAGGAGGCCGGGAGTCGGCGACGGCGGCGGAGGCCGGGAGTCGGCGACGACGGCGGAGGCGGCATACGGGCGCACGGAACCCTAGGTAAGCCAAAACCCTAGTTTTGGCTCTGATACCATGTTATGAATAGCGCTTGTATTCATATGAGGCCAATGGGCCAGAATATATACACAAAGTACAAGTGGTAAATATGCAAAGAACCCCTCATAACAATGGGGAATAACAAACTATACATATCTCTAACAGTTCCAACAATTGGTAATAGTTGTTACAAAAATTGAGCTTGGCAACTAAAAGAAGAAAACACGTTTGAGCTTGGCAAATCGCCGGCGATGTTGATGAAGCGCGTCTGCCACAAAATTTTTTGCAAGATTGCTGCTTTGAGCCGTCATTAAATGTGCTCTTCCTCTCTATACGCATTCACATAGCTGGCATTAGAGGAAAAACTTCTTTAACCATGTAAGTCACTTCTAAAACGTCATCCTAATAAACCAATTCGAAACGATGGCGAAGACTATTTGGCAGTATAGAGAATGGGTCACCAATTTGGCAGTATCATCCTAGAATCAAACCACGGCAGTGGCTGAGTGGCATTAGAGGGAAAACAATGGCAGTGATAAAGCTTTAAATGCTAAAGAATTCAAGACCATGCAAAACAAGGGTTTATTTGAGGAAAAACAATGGCAGCAATAAAGCTCCAAATGCCAAAGAATTCAAGACTATGCAAAACAAAGGGTTTAAACAAATAAACGGATTATTCAGACTAAACTCCAGGTTTTTGGGACCAACCGAGAAATATGCATTCCGATAAATAGGCTGCAATACTGCATTGTCTTTTGATGTTGCACACATTTGAGCACAAAACCACCTTCACGAAATCTCTTAACTCCTCCTAGAGGAACTTGACTGAACCAGAAATAATACCACTTCAGATTAATTCTTGAAGGTCTTTGTTAGCCATTTTATGCTGAAGAGAGATCACGCCGAAAGTAGGTAGGGTGAAAACAATTAGATATGATAAAGATTGATCACCTCAAAAACATGTATGATAAAGATTGATCACCTCAAAAACATGCGAAGTACCAATTACTTGATCAACTACATCCAGAAGCCGTTTGAAAAGACAAACTATGACATGTCAAATGTTATGCAAACTTGAAACCACCACGTTGGTCTCTTCTACCCACGCAAAGGATCAGCCCGAATGCTTGATGACCTCTTCCAAAATTAGCAGAAAACATTGAGATGCAAACCGGATATTAGATAGACTGTTAGAGAAAAAGTTACAGCTCCAAGCTTACAACCTTTGCATACCATGGAAGCTTATTATTTATAATTTAACTGACACGAAACTAAATAAACTAAGAAATTTAACTTGCCACCCTGCTAAATTTCTCAGTATCTGAAACCACTAGGATATAAAATCGTCTCAATTACCTGATTTTTCCAATAAAATCACACAACTCTCTTGTTACAAAAGGAATTCACCAATGTACTGAGAAAATCCTAGCACACTCATCGTCTGGAATTGATCTACGACGAATTGATGGAGCCCTCCTGCACTACACCTACTGGGAGCAATATAATCTTACCAAACCATATTTTTAACAAAGTAAAATAAACACATGCCATATTTTCTTGTGACTGGAAATGCGGATGCTGTTGGTATGAAACATGCAAACACAAGCACCTGCAGCCCAGAAACACACGTAAAATGCAATAAAAAAATTTGTCTGTATTTACATCATTTTCTCAAAGAATAGTCCATGAAGGCTCCCAACACGGAGTGAGAATTTATAATTGAGCAAAATACGTAATAATAGGCTTGTCCTATTGTCCAAATTGGGGGTGGTTGAGTAGGCGCCACACAATTAAATGGCCTCGTAAAACTTTCACCCCAAAGAACTCTTTTAAGGATCTTCCTTTTAATAGATATGAAAAGCTACAAAGGTCAGATTAAGACATACAAAGCAAAAACAACACGGAAAACTCACAGCTAACTCAACTAATGACTAGAAGGGCGGTTGAATAGGTACCACACAATTAAGCAGCCTTGTAAAACTTTCACCCCAAAAAAACAACAAGAATCTTTCCTCTAATAGCTATAAGAAACTATAAAGGTCATAAGACAAACAAAGTAAAAAAAAACACCACGAAAAACTCGCGGCAAACTCAATTATCTTGGTTAGTCCAAAAGACAACTTGAAGTTGTGTTAATCAATTCAAGACAACTTTAAGTATGCCCCAGCTAAGCTCTATCAAACAAAAAAGAAGTTTTTTACGAATATTCTATTTTTTATTCAAAATAACAGAAATATACATGCGCCAACATTTTTACAGAAGTAGGCTCCAGTCCCCCCCCCCCTCGTTGGGCGACTGGATCCAATCGCCCAATGACCAGGCGACACGAAGGCGATCCACCGACCGTTGGGCAAATAATTGTTGTTACCCAACCGTTGGGCGACTGGAGGTCTAGTCGCACAATGGTTAGGCTATTGGACCTCCAGTCACACAACCGAGTCCAGTCGCCAATGGGCGGGCGACTGGGAGGTTAAAAGTGAGCGTTCGGCCGCCACCGCCTCACTCAACAACAGAGAAGAAGAACTCGTCCAGCCAAGGAGAGGAAGAAAAGAGAGAAGAGAAAAGGTGAGGGAGGGGAGAAGAGAAGAGGAGAGTGTCAGACCCGGATTTTTAAATCCGAATCCTACTGTGTTTCACTGCACTAATCCCTGGATCAGTAGTTAGTGCACACAGGTACATTGCTGAATCATTTCATACATCGCGTAATCAACCATTATATTACATAAACTGAATTACACCACGTCGGGTGATAGTTTACAAAAGGGGCCGACTAGGCCAAATGTCTTCATTACATCAACGCAATGAAATTATAGCAAAAACAGACCCAAATCCACAGGCAAGCGGCCAGTAGGGTAATGTGTACCATATATGCCACCAGGGTCCCGGTAATATAAATGTACACAACGCCTAGGGTCTACTTGTCTATGTCTAACCACCGAGGCCTACGCCTTAATTATCGCCTTTGCTTCCGTCGGTGTTGGCGGGGGCCTCCTCATAGGCGTAGTGTTCTTGAACTCCTGTTTCTGAATTGTATCGCAAGAGCGAGAATGAGCACTCCGACCCCGTGCTCGCAGAAGCCAACACACAGAATGCAATAATTATACATGCATGGCTATCAAAGGATGGCTGGGGCTCATTTTATTTTGCGGAGAGTGCTTTTGAATACAATTATAGAAAAATCCACGAGACCTAGCAATTTTAAACTCAAAACCTTTGTTTATAAAGTAAGTTGATCATATACTTGACACGATTCCATCCACCATTACATGGCACTGTGCCATATAGCATCTTTTCAGATTATAGCCGCTTAATGTACCACTGAAAACACCGGGCAATTCCAAACAGTGCGGTCCTTCGCCCTTCAAGTTTCCCATTCCTGTTTCCAATGTTTTTAAAAGAACTATATCCATTAAGTTCCCATGTCGCCCATGACCGTGGGCACGGCTATTCGAATAGTTTTGACTCTGCAGAGTTTGTACACTTTCACCACAAGAGATGAACTATCCTTTTGCCAACATGCTTCCTTGGGCATGAGACCCAGATAATTTATCATAAAGCCTTTACCTTACTCCGACCTAGCTAGACACCACCCACGCCGAGGTTTCACCGTGAAGGGTTACACCACCACGATCGAAGCCCCTCTTGCGCCGTGCGAGTACAAGACACCCCGTGCCTCATCGTGAGTAAACCAGTACACCCTGGCACCCACTTCCCTCGGTGATGTCTGAACTAAACCCTTGCAAGTTATTCAGCTAGATCGTACCCATTATAGACTTGTGGTTGTACTGTTTTACACGGGTGGACATGACAAGATTCGGTCCTTAAAGTTACCCGGATGGTTCTACCACATTTCATGATTTGTGCTCCCACCGCACCACATACCAGCCCCCTAACCATCCATCCAGGTGTTTAAGCAGTTTTAGGATTTTCCAGAGGTAAAAATATTGTGTCCACCTTCTACAGTCATTCCATCCATGACTGCCCCCAAAACATTTCATACTTTGCAATTGTTGTTTTTGGGGCAACTATGTACCCCCGTTTTATCTAGCATTACTAAGCATCGCCATATTTATTGGGACTTACTGATAAAAGCTATGACTGTATAAGTTTTGCTAAGGCGACAAGGTTCACATGTCCAAACACTTCAACGGATCATTATAAGCAAGCATTACAGTAGGTGTATAGCTATCATTTCTGGAAATGAACATATTTTGCCACATGAAATAACAGCATGCATGTTGATATTTTAAACGAAAGTACTTTGCAAAATCATAGGTTCAAAATGATCAAGATGTTAACTCGCCTTGGTCACAGGGGTCGGTTTCTTGGTGGTCTGGTGCTTCTTGTGCTGCTGCCTCGATATCTTCTTCTTGAGCCTCGTAGGCTATTTAATCGTACGGAATACCCAAATAAAAGAAAAACAACCAATCAATAAAATATCACCAAAAATTCAAATGAACTCAAAAAATTATGGTTCTGGTTCCATTAGATAGATCTTGAATTTAAACGAATTTAGAAATTTGTTTCATTCAATTTGGAGCTAAAATAAAGAAGTTATAAGCAGTCAAAGTTTTCGGGTCCAGTCAAATCCAACAATATTACAATTCTGACATGTGGGGCCCACTGTCAGCCTCTATTCATTTTAATTTTTCCATTTTATTTTCTTTTTCATTCTTTGTTTCTCTGACATGTGGGGTCCACCTGTCAGTTAGCGAAAATAAAAGAATGGTTCGACCGCGGGCGCGGAGCCGGAACTCGAACGCGCGCCGCGGGAACGGGGGGGGGGAAGAGATTAACGCAGATAACCGCTCGGTCGTCCGAGCCTTTCTTACCCTATTAGGGTAATTAACCCTTTTGAGGTGGCTGTGGAAGGTGCCGAGCCGAGGAGGAAGAAGGCGATGGCGACGGCGGCGAGAGGCGGCCGGAGAGGTGCGGGCGTTCGGTGAAATGCGATCCTCGAGGTGCGTGGAAGGCGATGGTGCGGTCGCCCGGGGCTGAGGAAGTCCGGAGGTGGGTCGGCAGCGTACGGCGGCGGCGGTTGAGAACGGCTCTCGGTGACGGCGAGGTACGGGCAATGGGAAGCTCGGGCGAGGCCGGGGATGGCTTCGCGGTGCTTCGGAGATGGTGTGGGCGAAAGGAAATGGCTTTTGGTGGCTCGGGTCGAGAGATTGCGCGGGCGGCCGGAGTTGGGGACGATGAGGGCTCGCCGGCGATTGAGTGGATTTGGGCGCGATTGTTTGCTGGAGAACGAAGCTGGCGAGGTGTGGAGCTCAATGGGGGTCCACGGCCTTTTATACATGCGCGGAGAGCGCGGAACGGCGCGCCTGCGGTCGCGTCCGGAGCGGGTGGCGAGGCGGTAGGGCTGCAGCGGCGCACGCAGGTCTTGACCGTGAAGGCACTCGCACGCCACGCCCGGGTGGTTGCCTCTGCGCACTGCTCCTCCTCCTTTTGCCCGCGTGAAATGGCAGCGGATCGGCCGGGCGAAGCGACGCAGCGGGGAAAAGCTCGGGCGGTGGCGTCAGGTCAAGGGCGACGGGAGGGGCGCAGGCTTTCCACCTGAGCAACGGGGTGACGCGGCGGGCGAGGTGCATGCGCGCCACGGGAGCAAAAGCTCGCCAGGTGCCAGCAGCGCCGCGCGGGAGAGAAAAGGAGCGGGGCACGGCCGGCGAGGTGGGCCCATCGGTCAGCGGGAGAGGGGAGAGGAAAGCGCGATGGCGCGGATGAAGCCGCGTGGCGGAGAGGGTCGATCGGGCGGGAGAGATGCCAGAGGCGGACGGGCCGGATGGGCCGAGGCGCGCGGAAGGGGGAAATCGCGGCTGTCCACGCGGCGAGCAGGGGTAAGGGGAAGGCGGGATCCGCCTGGCGACGTGGCTCAATCCCACCCGTCCAGGTGTCGGACGGAGGGCGGTGGATTTTCTGATTTCTTTTTGGATTTTAAGTTTTGCTTTTAGGAATTACCAGAAAATCCCAATAAGTCCGGAAAAATATGAAAATGCTTCCAAAAATTCTAGGAAAATTCTCAGAGGTTCCTGGTAACATTCTGGACTTAATACAAATATTTCCAACTAAATTTGGTATTTATTTTACTTACTTCCCTTATTTTCCATGCCATTGTTTTTCCAAAAATAATATTCTATGCCCTAAATCCAATTTATTTATTTACTTTTATGGATCATCTTTTCAGATTCTTGTTTACAATTGTTTGTCTTTCTCTTTTATAAATTCTTTAATTTCTAGAACTTTAACCAAATTCAGAAAAGCATCGAAAAATCCAAATCCAAATGGACTACATTGCAAAAGTAATTCAAAATCCCCTCATTTTTCTAATCCCAAATTTTGGGATGTTACAGAGAGGGAGGAGAGAAAAGGAGAGGGAGAGTAGAGGAAGTAGGAGGGGAGGAAGGAGGAGGGAGAGGAGAGAAGAGGAAGAACCAAACCCATGTATTTTTGTATTTGCAATATTGTATATGTAGTACATTTTTTCATTTACTGTTAGTGTTAGTAGAAAATTGTAGATATATGTAGAAATAATTCAATTTTTGGTATAGAAAATTTAGTTGACCTAGTTATAGGAAATTAGTAGGTGTAAAAGCGGAGAGGAAAGGAAGAAGCAACTATAGGTATTTTTTGTATTTGCAATGTTGTATATAACTGTTAATGTTAGTAGAAAATTGTAGATGTAGATACAAATAGTTAAATGTTTGGTATACAAAATTTAGTTAATATAATTTTAGGAAATTAGCAGTCGTAGAAGCGTGCAGTTGTGTATAAATTAGCGAATATAGTTTTACAAAATTATCATCGTTAGCAAATTGGCATGCGTAAAAAATTGTAGTAGCAGTAAATTCAATCACCGTAACGTACAAATTAATAGACCGTAGAAATTTGTACGTATTACAAAATTCAGTAAATATTTATGTTAGAATTTAATAATTTGGTATGTAAAAAATAATAATACGTAATATTTATTGTTAAATATGAATGAATGTAATGTCGTTAGTACGTTGGAAAAACGTTGGAAAACCGATAGGAAGTTCATAGTAGGAGGTTATTGTAGTGGGTTACGACATGCGAACGATCGGTGAAATGTGAATTGCAGTATGTCAGTACTTTGGTATTGTGCGATGCAATTTAACATGTTGCAAAATTAAAACACATATGCAGGCAGACATTAGCAATGCCGATACCCACTACATTGAGAGTGCATTACGGTGCTGGAACCGTTCGTGAAGGTCCGAATGGTGTGGATTTGAGTGGTTTTTTGCAAGCCACTCTAGTACATCCGGATGGCGAGAATGCTCGAATCTCAGATGTGATGCATTGGCTGACCCAGAGTTTTTCGTTGGACTCTGAGGTGTGCAGCATTGTCGTACAAGGGCTTTGGAGCCAGTCTCCCACGGACATCAGATTAGAGTTGAGAACATTGTTGCGTACTATTGCATGGAAGGGGTTTGTGCAAGGGTGCCGTCGCCGTGGATACGAGTGTGTACTGCTTGTGCAACCATGCGCATTAGAAGCTGTGCAAGGTCATGCGTACAACCTTGCTCCAGGAGGTGCTAGCAGCTCAGGCGGCCCGCATGTTGGCGAAGAGGAGAAAGTTGCTCATGACAAAGCCGATGTGGTACATGGAGGAGAGGTACAATGGTCAAGCAATGGAGAGGGAACAGGACAAGCCGATGAAGGTGAGAGACCATGTGGAAGTGACCCCATATTTGTGACGAGTAATTGACACTTGGTTTAGAGAGATTGAGTTTGATTTTTGAGGTTTGTGCTCTTTCTGGAAGATTTTAAGCTGTTTCGACTTGGTCAGCAGTTGCATTATGACCACGTGGTCGGCAGTAGCAGTTACGACCACATTGTCGTAAGACGTAGTGGTCGGCAGTAGCTTCTACGACCACGTTGTCGGCAGTCAGTATTACGACCACGTTGTAGCAGTCAGTATTATGACCTCGTTGTCGCAGTCGAGTTTACGACCACGTTGTCGTAGTGGTCGCAGTTGATTTTACGACCACGTTGTCACAATGGTCACAGTGGGTTTTATGACCACGTTGTCGCAGTCGATTTTATGACCACGTTGTTGCAGTCGATTTTATGACCATGTTGTCGACAGTTGATTTTATGACTTTGTGGTTGATAGTCATAGCCTCAACTGGTCGTAGTCGATAGTCATAGCTTCTACTGGCCGTGGTCGATGATTGTAGACTCTACTGGCTGTGAGCGATGGTCGTAGCTTCGTCTGCGTGGTCATAACTCATAGCGACCAAGTCTGTCATGGTCGTAGCACTCTATCCACGTGTGAGCTACTGTAATAGCCCAGCTGTTTATTTCAAAATTTTGGAGTGAAAAAATTAAATTAATTTAATTTGGTTTAAAATAAAAACATGTGTTTTGGTGCCTAAATTTTAATTTTGTTTTGCCCTGAATTTCTGTTTTCGAAAAGGCTGGATTTGAAGAGTATTATAAGTAAAACCTGAAAATATTATTAAATAAAGTGATATTTTTATTTTCTATAAAAATCCTATTTCAAATTAAATATTTGGATTTTATTTGGGTTTTCTGAGTTTTCTGGAGTTTAAAATCTATATTTGAAATTAAAAAGTATTTCAAACATAAAATTATAGTACCAACGTTAGTTGGAAATATTTTATTTAAGTCCAAGATATCTCCAAGAACTTCTGTGAATTTTTCTGAAAATTTTGGAATTTATTTCATATTTTTCTGAGCTTTAATGAATTTCCTAGGTTTTTCTGAAAAATCCAAAATCAGAAAATAAAATTTAATCCCCGCCCCTCCCTCCGGCCGATGCGTAGACGGTATGAATCTGCCCACATCGCTGCCACTCATCCCGCCTCCCCCACTCCTCGGGCCAACACGTGGGCGGTCCGGATCAGCTGCGCCTCCGCCTCGGCCCATCCCCGCCTTCCCCTCCCACACATCTCCGGAGCCATTCGATCCTCACATCGCCATCTCAGCCGCCCGAGCCCTCCCCTCTCTTCCTCTCTTCCCAGCCCCACCCGTCAGCCGTTTCCTTCCCTCTTCCGCGTGGACCCCACCCATCGGTGCCCCTCTCCCTCCGTCTCTCTCTACACGTGGGGCCCGCCTGTCAGGCGTGTCTCCTTCCTGCCCCTTCTTCCACCTCATGCCACACCCTTCACCATCGGCTGTTGCACCAACTTCCGCCCTTCCCGGCCTCTCCCCTCTTTCCCGCACGCACCCACCTCTCTCTCTTCGTGTGTCGCACACCAGCGCCACCTTCCCCTTCTTCTCACGCCCGTCGCCCACTTCCCCCATCTCTGCCCGCAACCGCCGCCCACCTCTAGCGAGCAATTCGCACCGGCCTGCTCCTCCGCCCCTATAAAACCCCCTCCCTCGGCTCCGCCTCATTCCGCACCACCCCCTCTGCTCTTCTTCTCCCTTCTCATGCGCCGGAGCACCCCCACACCGTGCGCCTTCGCCGCCGCCACCGCCACCACCAGCTTCGGCGAGCAATCGCTGGCCACTCAAGCCCCCTCGAGCTTCGCCGCAGCCACCCCAAGCTTCGCCGCACCACACCGAACCTCCTCGCCCCTCCGCCCGGCTTGAGCATCACTGAAGCACCATCCCCGCCGAAGCCCGAGACTGGTAGCGTCGAGTTCCCCGCGTGCTCCTCTCTTTTTCGACCATCGCCGCTCACTGTCGGCCACCGGAGTGTCAACGAGCTTCCGATCCCGAGCGCTGCCTCCGGCCGGCACTGCCACCTGTGCCTGCTTGGCAGCCACGTGGTGCCACGCCAGCGCCACCACGGCGTCTTCCTACCCCGTCGGTGCCACGCAAGCATCAGCCACCCCCCGTGCCACCTCAGCCCCCTCCTGAGTCCATGGACCCGATCCATAGACTCGGGGCCCACCTGTTAGTCTCTGGTCCGAAATTTTGACTAGGGCTGACGTCAGCTGGCGTCATGAATCCGGATTTCGAATAGAAAAATAATTCGGCCAAAATGAAAAGCCCTACTGACGTCATAATTCCCATTTTCTTTTAAAAAAATAATTCCAAAAATCCAGATTTTTCATTTTCTCTGATTTCAAACTTTCAAAAGCCTGTTCTCCTGCATCCTAACTCCGATTGAGCCCATTCAAATTTCTAAATTCATCAAAAAATTTCCCTCTATCCATTTATGGCCTTAATTTAAACTTTGGACGTCATTTGAATTTATTTTGAGTTTGGTGGGTAATTTTCATGTGTAGACTGCAACAATTCAGGAGAATTCTTTGACGAAGATTTGCACCCATATGAAGAGCAAGGCAAGTCACACTCTTTGCTCATCTTGATCCCAAATTTCAAATAAAATTTATGTTGTTTTGAACTATTCTGCATGCATACTTTTATTCAACGTATTTCAATTCAGCTTTAAATTTAGTTAATGCCTACTTGTTAATTATTCCATTGATGTTGAATTCCTTGATACCTTGTCACCCTAGATTAAAACTCTAGTTAGTACACTAGCATGGCTAGAGACTTTTTGATAGCAAATGCTTAGTCTTGCTTAGAGATAACTAAGGGTTGGGATACCTTTCCACATAAAATGACGAGCTTTTCACATGAAATGATAAGTTTCCTGAATGTATTCTTGACTTCGGTGAGTCAAGAAGGTTTACGAAGTTATTTCAAAATAAAATATAAAACCTGGTTTAGACCTAGGCTAATGATTAGGTGGTGGGTGCAGGCATGCACTATTGTTCGGAGACACAGTGTTGATTGTCATGCACAGGGGTGTGTGGTTGAGCCTAAGTCAATTAAGGACCAATCTGTGAGCTACTATTGCAAAGCCCTATCATACTACCACAAGGCTGGTATGGGACAGTCCCGGCTGAATAATTTGTAGGTCCCAACCTGAGTCACGTTGTAGGTTGAAAGTGAGCGTGGCATGTGCCATGTGAAGTCTCACTCGACTCAAGAGGGGGTCTCGGTCTGGTGGATTCCTTACCGGGGTCAAACCTTAGAGTTGGCTTGGCCAGGTTGCAGGCTTAGCATTGTAAAAGCCTTGTCATGATCTTCTCGCCACACACCTAAGGAAGTGTGTAACTCACGTGGCAGTACAGGGTGATCATGTCTTGTGGGTAAAGCTGTACAACCTCTGCAGAGTGTATAATCTATTCTGGATAGCCGTGCCCACGGTCATGGGCATGCTGCGTGAAAGTTTATCATGGATTAGACTTTGTTTTTCAAAAGGATTTTCGAAAACCTTGTGGGTGGATGGAATCCATGAGAGATTAAAAACGTGTGGATGGATAAAGTCCATACGAGTTTTTGAAAAGCTTGTGGATGGATGTACTCCATGAGTGTTTGGAAATGTGTGGATGGATAGAAACCATACGAGATCTTTTGGAAAAGATGGTCCAGGTGGGATGCCCGAGGATAGGTTGGTGTTTGGTCGGAGCCTGCACTAACGGTAATATTTTCAGTTACAAGTTCTATTTTTACTTACGGTATTAAATTCAGCAATTTCAATCTATCTACTGTATTTCACTAAATGCTATTTTATGCAAACTAACCATATAAGCCTTCCATTAATGCCTTTATCATTATGATGCATTTCTCTGTGCGATTTGTGGAGTACAAGTTTGTACTCACCTTGTAATCTCTATACAGAGGAAGATATCTACGACTACGGTGAAGACCTGGATGAGTAGGCCGCATCTTACTGTCGTTTGCCTATGGGCAGGCATGGGATTCGCTTCTTATCAGTTTACCTCTGCAGTTATTTGTCTTATTGTTGTTGCCAATAAGCATTGATGTAAGACTTGGCCATAAGGCCATACTATTATGTTTAATATATATATTTGCTTGGTCGATTGTGCTCGATATGTATCTTTGTTCCACTATGTGCACTAGCTGTTCCTGGACTAGTGTGATCTACACAGATAGTTTCGGAATCATTGCTCTGGGATCCGATAGCTACTGAGATGAGCGATAAGCAACTGCGGGTTGTTCATACTTATGGCCGAGCGAAAAGGAAACTCCGTGTACTCACCCCGCAAATTAAGGACTCCTTGTCGACGTGCAGCACTTCAGGGGAGGGGGAATAACATGGTAAGACAGATAGATGTGCAGATGAGGGAGTGGGCGAGTGAAGATGGCACAGACATAACGACATATGTGCGAAGGAGGGAGCGCACAAGGGGGACGCCACAGACAAAGTGATAATTGTGCGAAGGAGACAACGGGAAAGGAGATAACAGCAACCGACCAACATATGTGCAAAGGAGAGAGGTCACGCACTACAAAAGATGCCTGCCACATAGTGGTCGTGCGGTAGGCGATTCCAATCGCTAATTAAATGAGCATCGTATATCGCTAATTACGATTAAATTAACATTAAATAACATAACAAATTTATAGCACAAAAAATTCTCAAAAAAACAATTACGTCAACTATGTTCGGAAGCTGCACATAAAATTTCATATACAACAACTACAAACAACACAAACTGATGAATTTTTGGGAAAAATTCACACCGAATAAAATTATACAAAAATTACACAACCAATTAAGTTGTGTCAAAAAACTGCACATAAAATTTCATAATTTTTTAGCTTATCTGCTACATTTAAAAAATCCAACAAGCAGTACGTATATTAAAATAGGTAATTAATCCGGCTAATTCTGGCTAATTAGCCGGCTTAATTACTTGCCGCTCGGTGGTGGGGCGGTAGGCCACCTGGTGAGCGGGCGGCAGGCTGGAGGCCGAGCTCCGATGGGGTAGGTGTCAGGCGCAAGGCGCTACTGCCCGGTGATCGGGCGGCAGAAGCGTCATTTTTGTCATTCCCGCACACATACAGTTATTTTGCAAATACGGGTTGCAAAAAGTGTCAGAAATTCAGAGGTAATGTAGGTAGGGATCAAATACAAATATGATTCTACATTTTTAAAACAAATATGAATTCAAATATTCTCAAATACGAACACGAATCAAATATCATAAATACAAATCGAAAATGTACTTAACTCGATCGAATACGACTATCCTCCTATTTCTATATAAAACATGATTACATAATTACACCGTCTACACTACACATCTACACAGGCCACTGGGTTTGGTCGCTAAGCCGACATAGAAAACGAATCGAATATGAATCATCTCAAATACAAATACAAATGAGAATACAAATATTCTCAAATACAGATACAAATATTGTTGAAAAAGAATAATTTTTAATATAGATTTTGCTTACTATATTTATATTTTTTCGGATATGAATATCAGATGAAACAGATAAAGCAAGAAGGACGCAGCAGCGATGATTGGATTTGGTAGTACTTCGGTTTGGGTAAGACGGGAGACACGAAAAGGCAAGCGGAAGCCATGCGGGTGGAGGAAAAGAGGTGTCAAGTGGACAAAGGCCACATACCAACCGTTTTTTTTCTAAGAAGATGATGAAGAGAAAAGAACGTTATCATCCTGTTTGAACTAAAGGGTTGTGTATAAGTATTATATGAAATAAATATTTTAACGGACTCCTAATCAAAGAGAGCTTCAAGTAAAGGTGAAGGGCTTCATGGTAGAGAAGGCTAAATATGAATTGTGTCAATATATGATAAATTAAGTCAATAGGATTTTTCTGGTTTTGAACTAAAACATATGCCACATCAAATCCACAATAATGATACATATGATAAGATAGCACTAATTAAAGAGAAATTTGTCCAATATCACTTAAAATGGTTTGGACATCTCCAAATGAGACCTTATGATAAACCGGTCCATAGTGAAATTTTTAAATATACCGAAACATAAGAGACAAAGATTGACCAAGAGTGAGGAGAAAGCAGTTAAAAAATACAAGATATTAGAATATATCTAAAGAATTAGCTATAGCTAGGAGAGCATGAAACTTAGATCCACGTATCATAACCATAACATAAGAAGAAGGTTTAAAGGTGGTGTTTTAGGCTCTCGGTTAAGATAACGGAATGTAAGGACTTAGAGGTCTCTGTAGGCTATATTACAAGACTCAATTCTTTAATGCTGATAAGGTTTTATTCCTAGCCTACACCAACTTATTTGGGACAAAAAGCTTGGTTGTTGTTATTGCTGCAGCACTAAAACATACATAAAAAAGGCTTGCATCAAGATATAATCATAGAATCTAATGGTTAGCACAAATAAAGTAGTAATTTTAATTAAAGTTCAAGCTCCATTCAATCTAAACACATGCAGCAACTGTCACCCAATGAGCACCATACATCCAACACAAAACCCATGTTATTAGATTCCTCATCCCAGGCCACCAAACTATATAACAGAAGACGACACCATGCGACTTAGCATTGCAACAAGAGAACTTAGCTTCTAACAAATTAGGAAAAGCACAGCAAGGCAAATTGTGTTCGATTACTATATAACAGAAGATGACACCATACAACAAAAAGAAAGTAGAGATTTCAGCAGATGATATTCAAACTAGTGCAACCAGCATCTGATAGAATCTGAAGTAAAACAACTATGTCTTTATGGTAATTTTCGGATTAAACTGGATCACCAGCAAAAGTTAATTGATTGAGGCCGGAAGACCTTGTGACACATGTTTTTCAGCAATTTTACCCATGTTTTCAGCAATTTTGGGATTAAACTGAGAAAAATCGCTCAAAATAAAAGTGGATTTTAGGAGGGCGGATGAACTCGTGACGCATTTTCTTTAGTTCACTCAGCACACGCTTGGCCTCGATCAATACCACAAGCAACTCCTTGTTAAAACCTGAACAAATAACATTAAGTTAAAGACAAAATAAGAACTATCTAAATGATACAAAAATATATGGAGACTAAATAGAAGCTTTAGTGCCTTGTAGATGTCAAATAGGCTTATAAAGGCCACACCCCCTCCTTTGATGAGCTTGCACTACGGTCTCAACTTGAGACTCTAGGTTACACAGACCCACTCAAATCTTCCTTATCGATTTGGTCAACTTAATGGTTTGCTAGACCATAGCTTAGGTTCTCTGGTCATTTTCTAATCCATTTTTACCCTCTTTCTTCCTTTTCAATTTGGCCAACCTTATGGTTTTCTAGACCATAGCTTAGGTTCTCTGGGCACTTCCTACTCCATTTCCTTATAAAACGCCTTCTCTTCTTTGTTCTGCAAATTACGCTAGTGGAGACTAATTAAATCCTGCTAATGAAGATACTACCCAGTTTTCCCATTCATTCCCAGTGGATACTATTGGAGAACGCCCAGCACAAATCCACAGACCAATCTCAGACTGGCTAAAGAGTAGAGAAGCATATAGAAGATTGGAAAACGAAAGACATCCTTTGTGGTTTGAATAATATGTTGTGGTCTCGATATTGGACTTTGGGTTGATTGCTTTCTGTATTTGTGATTGGGATCTCGTGGGCGAATTACCGGATGTGTACTCATCTTCCAAAAAAAGTGGAGAGGATAGGCCTACTGATGGTCCACGCACGAGCGCTCCTCTATGTCTTGCCGGAAATTGCTTCTACTCGCATAGGTGAAACCAGAGGAGATTCAGAGGCATAGATGAGAAGACTAACTCCTACCACAGGTAACTCCCTTGTTTTCATCTAAATCAAAAGTTACTATCTAAATCATATGAGAAACAAATAAGTTAGACTAACTCCTGCCACACTTAACTCCTTGTTTTGATCTAAATCATACGTTAAACTACCTAAATAATATGAGAAATAACATAAGTTGACACATAATAGAAACACACCATAAACCATTCTCAACCATGAAAAAATACATATCACAAATAATTCCTTGTCTTGATCTAAATCATAAGTCTAAATCACATGAGAAATAAATAAGACTAACTCTTGCCACAAATAACTCCATGTTTTGATCTAAATCATAAGTTACACATAATACAAACACACCATAAACCATTCTCAACACATACCACAAATAATTCCTTATCTTGATCTAAATCATAAGTCTAAATCACATGAGAAATAAATAAGACTAACTCCTGCCACAACTAACTCCATGTTTTGATCTAAATCATAAGTTACACATAATACAAACACACCATAAACCATTCTCAACCATAAAAAGTACATACCACAAATAATTCCTTGCCTTGATCTAAATCATAAGTCTAAATCACATGAGAAATAAATAAGACTAACTCCTGCCACAAATAACTCCATGTTTTGATCTAAATCATAAGTTACACTATCTAAATCGCATGAGAAAAAACATAAGTTGACGCTTAAGATCCAAACACACCCTAACTCATTCTCTACCTTGCAAAAAATACATACCATAGGGATAGGCCTTGTTGTTGGCATCATTCAAAGCAACCTTTAGGGCGAAATGCGCAATAACCAAGGACTCGTAAATCTCGAGAAGCCTCGAATTGAGCTGAAGGGGGATTACACGTGAAAAGGAGGGGAGGGGAAGAGTTATGTAACAGCCCATCTGTTTATTTCAAAAATTTCAAAAAAAATTTAATTAATTAATTTAATTTAAAATAAAATAAGTGTTCTTTGGTTGCTTAAATTTTGGAGATTTTATTTGTCTGTTTTTAGCTTTTAAAAAGGCTTTTGTTAAAAGTAATTTAACTAAAAACATAAACTTATTATAAAATAAAAGGTGAGTTTATTTGGATTTATCTGGATTTTATTTCAAAGTCTAAAGCAAGAAAATGTATTTTAAATATTTTAGTAAAGCCAAAAAGAGTTTATTTTATTTTTCCTAACCTTCTGTAAATTTTAATTAGTTTTTGAGAATGTTTTGGAATTAAAAATCAATTTTAAAAGTTAAAAAGTATTTTATAAAATTATTAAATGAAAATCTGAAATTAAAAATATTTTTCCTAAGTTTAAAAGAGCTCCAGGAATATTCTATAACTTTTCTAGAATTTTTAGACATTAAATATTATTTTTTCTAAGTATTTATAAAGTTCCTAGTATTTTCTGAAATTTTATTCCGAAAATAAAAATCAAATTCATCCAAGCCCGCCACGTGTCGCTCTCAGATTGAATCACTCTCTCTCCACGATTTAATCCTAGACATACAAAGTCACTTACCCCTTCATAACCATCCAAGAGCCATGAAACATCCACTTGCCACGTGTCGCAAATCCGACGGCCCGTACCCCTTCACTTTCTCTCTCTCCCTATGACATATGGACCCCACATGTCATATGTTTCTTCAACCTCTCTTTCTTCCTCCCCTAACTCTCTCTCTCTCCTCCACCATGAGAGCCAAATTAAAGCTTTGAAATCCCGCCGTTTCTCCCTTTAACTCACGATTAAAGCATGGAAACGGAAGCCCTAATCACCCCCATCAATCTCCCAGCCGTTTCCCATCCTTTAAACCTCTCAAGACCGAAATCCCTTCCTCTCCCTTCTCTTTCTATAAAAGGGCCTCCCCACCACCATTCTCTCCCCTTCCCCCTCCTTTCGGCCGGCTCCCGCCTCCCACCTCTCCCGCCGCCGTGCGCCGCCAACCGGCCGCCTCCGCCTCCACCCGGCCACCTCCTCCGGCCGCCCCATCCCAACCGCCCACCACCGCCTCCGCCGCCACCACCGCCGCCTGGCATCCCCCGCCGCCGCCCGCCCACCTCGCCACTGCTCGCGCGCCTCGCCGCTGCTGCCGCGGCCGCCGGTGAACTCGCTCGGCCGCGCGCGCCCCCGTGTGTCCCCTCTATGTTTCCTTCTCTAACCATGTTCATTCCTATTTATTTTGTCTTATTGTTATTCTTTTGTCAAGAAATATCAAATGCCCACATGGCTAGGGGAGTCAAGCTAGTGCATGCATGCATAAGGTTGTGAGTTGGGCAAAGCAAATTTTGGTTTGGCTTTAGCCAATTTTTGGTTCATCTCTAGTCAATGACAAGCGGGACCCACTTGTCATAAATTAATAAAATAAAATTTGGCACCCAATGACAGCCGGGCCCCACACGTCATACCCTCAAATATACCCCAAAAATCAGCCAAAAATAAGATTCCAGAGAATATTCTCTCGTTTTGCATTTTCTGGAATTTCCAATCCATCCAAACTTCCAATTACTCTTTCTCCGTCGTCCGAACTCCGAATCCAGTGATTCAAATTTCTAAATTTATATAAAATCATATTATATCTGCCAGTATATATTTTATAATTTTTGGATTTTATTTCGATTTTATTTGAATTTATTTGTTTGGTTCTTCGAGTAGATTTCGACGAATTCGGAGAGAACGACGCCGACGATTCGCACCAGGTCTTCAAGCAAGGCAAGTTACACCCTTGACCATGTTGATCCCATTATTTTAAATTAATTATATTGTTTTTAAATTATTATTGCATGCGTAATTTTATTAAAGTTAGTTTAAATTTAGTTTTGAACTCTAGTTACACCCAAATTCTTTGGACAGCCAAATTTGATATTGCTTACCATTATACCTTGTCAACCCTAGATAAAACCTAGTTAGTACATTAGCACTAACAAGGAATTTTGTAGAAATGCTTAGCCATGCTTATACTGATTATGGTTTTGGATGATCTTTCACATAAAATGATGAACTTTAAAACTGAATTCTTGACTTTGGTGGGTCAAGAATGTTTATGAAATTATTTCCAAATAAAATATAAAACTGGTTTAGACTTAGGCAATTGTATGGTGGTGGGTGCTTGCTGGCATGCATCGTAGTTTGGTGACTCGATGTTGATTGCCAGGCACAAGGGGTTTGTGGTTAGGCCTAAGTCAAGTTAAGGACCGGTCTGTGAGCTACTATTACAAAGCCCTATCGTACTACCACAAGTTTGGTATGGGACAGACCTAGCCGAATAATTTGTGAAGTTCCAACATGATCTCGCTATAGGCTGAATGTGAGCGCGGCGTAGGCCGTGAGAAGTCTCACACGGCACAAGAGGGGGCTCCAACATGTGGATTCATGTTGTGGTGAAACCTTAGTGGCGGCGTGATTATGTTGACAACGGATCATTATAAAGCCCTTGTCATGATCTCCTCGCCGCACACCTAAGGAAGTGTGTAACTCGCATGGCAAACCGGGATGATCATGTCTTGTGGGTAAAGCTGTACAACCTCTGTAGAGTGTATAACCTATCCTGGATAGCCGTGCCCACGGTCATGGGCAAGCTGAGTGAAGTTTTTCACGGATTAGACTTTGCTTTTCAAAATGGTTTGCGAAAACCTTGTGGATGGATGGAATCCATGAGAGATTTTAAAAGTGTATTGATAGATGGAATCCATACGGTATCTTTTGGAAAGATGGTCCGGGTGGGATGCCCGTGGTTAGGTTGGTGTGGGGGATGGACCTGCACTAACGGTATCTATTTTGTTTACAACATTGTTTTACTTAATGTATCAAATTCAGCTTTTGCACTTGCTTATGATATTTACTTCAATGTCGCCTTTTATGCAAATTAACCATATTATGCCTTCCTTTGATACTACATATGCATGCATCAATTCTGTTAATCTCCTGGTGTAACTTGTGGAGTACTTTTTGTACTCATGTTGCTCAATTTAACTCTTTCCAGAGGAAGCCTTCGACGACTTCAGTGAGGATTGCGACTAGGCCACGTCTTACAGTCAATTCGCCTTGTGGAAAGGCTGGATGGGCTGCCACTATCTTTATGTTTCTGCTGTTTTCTTTCATTCTTATGCTATTATTGTAAATTTTGGCCATCAGGCTCATATTAGCTAAATCAAGTTTGTCATTACGCATGATATTTGTCTTTGTGATACTGTGTCCACTAGCTTTTCCTGGGATAGTGCGATTAACACAGAGGGTTCTGGAGTTGCTGTTCCGGGTCCCGACAAGTTAGAGGAGGATTAATCGTGAAAATTAGAGGGAAGGGAGGAGGAGATCACAGTTTCAGCATAGAGCGCTATGGATGTGCCGGTGTTCTCCGGTGTGAACGCGGCGGCGGCTGATGAGAATAGGGCCGAGCGGAGGTCGAGAAGCCCACAGGCGGCATGCTTCATCCGGGGATGGAGTAATGTTGGAAGTGAAGTTGAACATGGGTGCCAAGCGGCGGGTGTGGAGGGTGGATACGGCGGCGCGCCAGAACAAAGGCTTCATAGTGCCCATTGGGCTGATCTGAGCCAATGGGGCCGAGCGGAGGTCGAGGAGCCTCGGCCTGCTTCATCCGGGGCAGGAGTAATGTTGGAAGTGAAGTTGAACATGGGTGCCAAGGAATTCAAAACCATAGATCCATGCATGCTGAGGTGATACTGAAGAAACAACTTACAAGGGTTGGAGTGAGCAACCACCAGACATCTTGTTGGATCCAAACCATGGATCCACGCATGTTCTCAACAAGAAGAGGGATCTTACAAAACGCTGTCGAGGGATGGAGAAGTGGAGGAAAGGCATGTTGACGGTTAACAACAAGGCTGCAAGAACCGCAAACCATGGATCTAGGGCGACAACAAGATCTTGATGACTATGGATCCATGCTAGCTAGGTCAACAAGGAGAAGCGACCTTGAATAGATGTACGAGAAGAACAGATGTAGGAGGCGGCACAGCTGAACAAACTCGCAACAGAAGGACAAGAACAGAAGGAGGCACAACTGAACAAACTCGCAACAGATAGAGGAGGGACAGGTGACCGTGACATGAGAGGGGAAGATAATACTTGCGGTGGTGGGGAGGAGGGGGGGAGGAAGAACCTCACGAGGAAGATATGAGATCTGAATGAGAATGGCATGCGTTCGAGGACTCCTCCCCTAACCTTGATTTTAATAACCGAAGATTTGCCTCGAATTGTTCTGCCAGGACTTAAATAACAGAGGAGGGAGGGACAGCTGGCTAATTATAATAATTAATTATAGGAGATTATATCTAGGGGTTGCTATTGTTAGGCAGTAGGAAGTTAATATGGAGCGGTGGCTATTCCCACGCCTTGTATGCCATGGCAAGTGCCCTTTTCTACGGCTCAAAAAAACAGAAGATGACACCATACAACAAAGGAAAGTGCATACGGTGGCAGGAAGACACTTCTCTTTATGAACTAATTACTTTCATCTTTGTTCCACCTAAAAAAAGACACTCAATCATGGTCTTATGTCTAGATTATTCTCTAGCCATAAAGTAATAGCTAAATCTTAACTCATAGTTCTTTCTAGCTTTCTTCATAGTTTTCTAGCAATATTTTGTCTTTGTTTTCTTTTCGGGTGATGAGGATGAGCTAGCTGATCCTAGCACCAACCTGTCATTGCTATATTGTTGCCACTCACATTAAAGCTAGGACATTTTTGATTTTGGGTGGCTGAGCCACTCACATTGAATCATGACTTAATAATACACTTATTACTTAATTAGAAATAACATGGTCCAACCGGGAGACTTATAATTACAAAATGCTACTTTATTAAAACACGAACACTATTTCAAGAGCGTACACACACTTCTTTAGGTGGTTATGCTCTTCACTCTTACTCTCTTTGACTACCTAACACTCTTCTCATATGCTCGTGGTGGCTTATTTGTGGCATACACCAAGGAGAGGGTGTGACACCCCTATTTATAGTGTTACAACACCGATCCAAGCCCTATAACTATAAATATCTTTTCTCTAGAGCTCTCTTTTTAAATATCTAAACTCTAGATAATTCTAACATTTGCCTTGAAGCATTAGTAAATAATTTGTTCTAGTAAATTTCTAGCAAAATATCTAGCTCATAATAATTCCCTAATATTATAGAACATTCCTTTTATTTTCAATACCCTTCCTTCCTATTCTCCTCCGGTGAGCCTGCCGCTGTTTCCTCTCTTAAGGCCACTACACCCCATCGTGAGTTCGCCTCCGTGCCCCGCATTCCTAGCCACTGCCTATCTCCTCCCCTCACCTCCCCAGTTCGGTTTTTCCCCTAACATGTCCCTCGCCATGCATTTTTAGCGGAGAATTTTTTAAAAAATAATCCTTTTTTATTCAAAAATACAAAATTATACATGCGTTTTTATTTTTTACAAAAGTAACCCCCTGTAGCCCAACCATTGGGTGACACAAATGTAGTAGCTCTACAATTGGGCGATAGGCATGCAGTCACCCAACTGTTGGGCGACAACAACTCCTGTCGCCCAACAGTTGGGCGACTGGAGCCTAGTGCATTGTGTATTTTTTTTATTCGGATGTGAGATTGAACAACATATGTTCATGGTGTTATTACAGTATAAAGTAGTGCTATATGATAGTTAGGAATATTTTAGGTAGTCCGTTATATGTACATGAATTTTCAATGTACTTACGACATTCCTAATTAATCATAAATGTTGTCTACTAATTTTTTGCATTTTAACGTAACTACCAAAATTTTTCAAAGTGCTCTAACATTCCACGGGATCCTCACGGTTAAATATTCACAACGAAATAAATTAATTATACATGCACTTCTCCCTACCTTTTCTTTTCTTTCTCCTCTCTTCTTGCTTTTCTTTCTAGCCATCTAAACAAAATTATACTATTTTTCTCTAACTACAATTTTTTACGGATGTTAGTTATACTATTCTTTATACTAAACAAACTATTTACGTACTACAAAAAATACACTAAAAGATAAAAAAATTTACCTTATAGACAAATCACTCCTCCCAGCAAGAGCTCTCTTTCTTTCTTTCTTTACTCGCGCAAGAGCTCGGTCGGGAGTCGCTCGGGAAGCTACCTTATATAGGCCATCCAGTCGCCTAACTATTCGACGAGTAGAGAGTGCTGTTGCTGAACGGTTGGGCGACATCACATATCGCCCAACCGTTGAGCTACTATATTTATGTGGCACAACGGTTGGGCGACTGTCTGCATGTCGCTCGGCCGTTGGGCGATAGGGGTTAGTCGTCCAACGGTTCGGTGACAGGAGGCTACTTTTGTAAAAATAAAAATGCAGATATAATTTTATATTTCTAAATAAAAAATAAATTATTTAAAAAATCTTTTATTGGAGCTATGAGGCATCGTCCCCTACTCGACTTTGAGGTAAAAGATCTCTCGATTTTTGGAGACAGTGGGCAAGGTGCAAGGGTCCAGGGAATACGAATGGTCGACGTGGGCTTCACGTATTCATTTCGTACGTGCATGTGGGCAAAATATCTTTATTTACTACTTAAAAAGAAAAAAACAAGAAGTAGTGGTAGTGACCACTTATAGGTTGTCCCTCCCAACTCTCCCTTCAACCACTCTAAAAAAATGTCTAACTAAAATAAGAAAAACAATCAGCAAACAAAAAACATTCCATCTCCCAAAAATTTCTCTTAACAAGAAAAAACAGTGAAACTTTACTAAGCGTACAAGCGGATCCGAGGGCGGCATGGCACCACCTTTGTCGGAGCTTGGTCAATCATGTAGGCGAAGCTGAGGGTGTAAACCGGGTAAGTCTATCCCGATGATATCAACTCAGTGAGCTAGGGTAATATAATTTTTTATTTATAGTAAAGCACGGACATTTAACTAGTAATGATGATAAGCACAAGATCTAACACCTGTGCACTGTCCTATTGGATATACCGGTTTCTAGATTTTCTCTTCTTCTGAGGAGCTAGCCCGACTTCGTGACTTAATTTTTCTCGTCACCTTGAGATTCCACGGCAACAAAATGCACCTTTAGTTACGTTAAAGGAGTGTTTTTCTCCATCTGTAAAACAGGAATTTTTAGTGGAGCTATGAGGGTATCATCCCCTTTCCGCCATAACCTAGCCACTTCCACTGCTAGCAGATGGACCAGATCAGTCCTAAATCTTGCCACATGGCAATTCCTAAAAATGAACTGCCATAACAAAAGATGCATTGGTGAAGACCTTGGCGACGCTTATTCGGAGTTTTAGAAACCTTTACCGCCCACGATCACTCACCGGCTGGCGATTAGTGCCTCTTTCCACTCATCGCAACAAAAACGATCGATGCTCGCGAGCTACGGCTCCTCACATACTCAGCCCATGAATTCGACCCAGCCTTTGTTCAACGCCTTCAGCTAGGGTGATACCGCGACAGGCGCGCACAAGTTATCTTCTCATCATCTCATGTCTACTAAACGGAGCTTGGGAAGGCACCTGAGACTCCAATGGCTGTAATTAATATCACGCCTACCGGCCTGCTTGGCACAAACTTGCTAATGCTATAACGATGATTAGCATTACAAATTTACCCTGGAAATGAGCGGCATCGGGAAAACAAAGACTCCGTGCAGCAACCGTGCCGTTTGGTTCATGCAAGAACATTGGTTCTGGATATTTTCAAGAATAATGTCAATTGATATTTTCAAGAACCGGGCCAGGCATATTAGTTTGTCATCAGAACTAGCTATAAGTTCTACAGTACCGATCTGCAGCAAAAAAAAATTAATTAGTTAGCTGTAACTCAAATGAAACCTACTCGATAGCCTGTGCACATGCATTGTTTTTGCTCTAGATTTGGCCTCTTTCCTTCCGATCTCACTCTCTCTCTCTCTATATATATAGGGGCCTCTGTCATCTACATCGATTATTTCATTTGGACACAGAGATATACATGAAGAATACACACTGCGCATATATATCAATATACCTCCATCTACATTGCCTATTTTGTTTTCCTTCCGCTTTGCCTACCAGCTTAACATACAAGAAACAAGTTGCTAATGTTATATGTAATGGTGATCAGAGTTACAAATTAAAGTAGTATTGGAATGGGTGGCACCAGGGAGAGATCACTTCGATGAAGGCTGCCAGTATGTCGATTTGTTTCTGTTTTGAACTGCAGCTGGGTGGCAAATGTAGTATATTAGCCTTCAGGGGTGGCTGAGTCCTGGCCAATGTATGTAACAGCCCAAAAAATTCTAATTTATTTGAAAATAGTGTGAAAAGCTGATTTCTTCATTTTTGTGTATTTTCAAAATTTCAGAAAATTTTAAAGTGCTTTCCCTTGTTTTCTGTAGCTAAAAATGATTTTCCAAAAATATTTTGAGCTTGTTAAAAATCTGAAAATATTTTATTTAAAGTATGCATATTTCAAAGTGCATTTACAATACTTTTCATAATTTTTAAAGTTTGTTCGCTAATTTCAAAATCAAAAACTTAATATCTAGATTTAATCAATTCGAAAATGACTTAAAAATCCCGGAAGCCCTTCTGGGCAAAACTCCTCCAAAGCACAGCGCCGCTTTCCTTTCGCCACCTCTCCCGCGTGTGCCTTCTCTCGTGTCGTCGCGTCACGGCCGCTGATAAATCGGGCGCCATTGGAGACGAGCTCCCGCGCACAGCGCACGCATGATAAAATATTTTGTGCTGGATAAAAATCTAAAAATATTTTATTTAAAATATGCATATTTCAAAGTGTATGTACAAAAATTTTCAGAAATTTTCATGTTTGCTTGCTAATTTGAAAAGCAAAAACTTAATCTCTAGATCTAATCAATTCAAAAATATTTTAAAACTCCCTAAAGCCCTTCTCGCCAAAACTCCTCCAAAGCACAGCGCTATTATTCACCGCCCGAGCCGTTTTCCTTTCCACACCTCTCCCGCGTGCGCCTTCTCTCGTGTCGTCTCGTCGCATCTGATGACAAATCGGGCCCGCTCGCCAGACAGACGTTGTCTTCCACCTCGGATGGACGCCATTGGAGCCGAGCTCCGCGCACAGTGCACGCATGATAGTACGTTGCTGTTTGTCTCTAGTTTCCCGGCTTGGTTCAGCATATGCTGATATGGATGACGTTGAGAACGAGAGGCACCGGGAAGAATTGAGGTGCTGTGTCCATATGTTGTGAAATGGTAGTTCTCTCTGAGCTTCCCAGACACCTTAAAAAGCAGAGACCAGCCACACTTGTCAGTTCTCGGAGAATTTGTCTACTATCTCAGTGGTGCAGGAGTCGCGATATGATCCTTTTCTATGAACCTTCTTTTTCTTTTTTTCGAGGGAACTGTATATCGCACAAATTAATTAGTTCTCATATATGTTTTACTTAACCTAGAGCATGGTGTTCAATAACATTAAACAATAAGAAGACTCTTTTCCTTTCAATTCTCGAAGGATATATAATTGCAAAAATGAAAAAGTTAAATTACTCATGATCTCATGGCATGCATATGTGACAAACAAAACAACACGAGCATCCATGCTATTTGAACCATAACGATTCGATGGGACTAAATGCCCTTTTTTTCATATTCTAAAAGCTATTTTTTGACTTTTTCATGTTAACTAACTTTTAAACAAAGTGGCTTTTAAGACAGAGTCTATAAATACTATAGTAGCTTTACTTATATCGGCCAAAACCGTACGTGAGATTATGTTTCTTCGTACTCTCTCACAAACAATCCAAAAGATAAATCATAAGCTGAAGGAAAAAAGGGGTTTTTTCCATAAAAGTTCCATAGATTGAAGAGCTCAGCTCTGGCTCTAGCCTATCAGAACGTCGTCGGTTGAAAGAGAGAAAGTAAAGCTGTCGTTCAGAGCCAACAGTGAAACAAACTTACTGCATGCCTTTGCAAGGTATAACATGCTTGCCTGTACAAGCAAGTATTACATGTTGCAACGCATATCATTTTCTCTTTCCACTTGACCACACCTACTCGCCTGCATTTCACACGGACTTAATCGTATCCATTAGCGAAAAGATACGACAAGCACGGCCCGCGGGCCTGCCATCCTACGAGCCGAGTGGACGGAGGGGGTCGAAATAAAATGTAACATGGTTTAGTATAGGTGGCACAGGCTTTTATTATAAAAGGTTACTATTAGAGAAGTAGCTCATCCTTATCTGTTCTGTCTGCTGGACCAAGAAACCTAATAAATATGTAAAAAGATATTTATACCTCTAGCATTATGTGTACCGTAGCTAGGGCATTCTTTTTAAAATAACGAGTGCTCCTTAGTGCCCGGGTACCATAGTCTAAAATAGGTATGTATCATGTGCGAAAAAATTTAAAATTTCTTGGATACCAGGTTTAACTAGTTTACTAACTAGTTCAAACAAGTTTGAATTAAATTTCGAATTATAGTTGCCTTTTTTATGATAATTTGATTGTAGTTATATGCTGATTATATATATAAATCAGCAAAGTATGTAATATAAATTCACTCAAAACTTTGAATTTGAGTATATCTTTTCAAACTTATACATTTCATTTGAATTGGTATAGATGGGTATATACCCTAAAATTGATATTTTTCTTAGATGGAATTGATGCATTTGAAATCATGGTGCTCAGGGCACCATGGTGTCCCATTTCAGCATCATATATATATATATATATATATATATATATATATATATATATCTTTTACTCCCGGGTGTAATTACACCCACATCTAATATACCACCTAAACAAACTCGAAATACTCCTTTATCACTTTAGGTATACTCGTATACTGATTATAAGATACTCCAATATGAACCACACAAAAAAATTGCAAGGGAGTGCATAGTTTTTAGCGTAATTTGTAAATGCCTTCATATATGCACATAAAAAAGGAGTATGTCAAAAAAATGTACATACCACATCTGAAAAAGTGTTCATACCACCTAGATGGTCTTAAAAACTCGTATACTATATGTACATACCCATTGCTTTTAGATGCGTGCTAGTGTAATTGTGACTTTCCATCCATGATTTTTCTATCTATGATTGATTTAGCATGTCTAATATATTATGTATCATTGCACTCGCATGCATCTAAAAGCAATTCAAAGGCAGAGAGACTTGGTGTCTAGACACCATAGTGTCCCATTTCAACGTCATATATATATATATAGTATGGTGCCCAGACCCTATGATTAAGACTTTCTATCTAACTTTCTTTCTAAATTGACGCTTTTTTGAATTAATGAATGTTAACGGATTTGCTTGATATATTATATATCATTACACTTGCACGCATCTAAAAGCAATCCGAAGGCAGAGAGGCTTGGTGCCCAGACACCAACGTGTCTGGACACCAAGCCTCTCTGCCTTTGGATTGCTTTTAGATACGTGTTAGTGCAATGGTATATAATATATCATGCATGCTAAATCAATCATGGATGAAAAGTCCCAATCATACTAGCATGCATCTAAAAACAATTCAAATATAAGAAGGCTTGGTGCCCAGACACCATAGTACCCTGTTATTTATATAATATATATATAGTATAAATAGCAAGGGTATCATGAGTGAGACTTTCCAACCATGGCAATGACTTCCTTTCCATACCATTGCACTAGCACGCATCTAAAAGCAATCCGAAGGCAGGAAGGTTTGGTGCCCAGACACCATTGTGCCCCATTCTAGCGTCCTACATACACACACTAACCAGCGCGCGGTGTAGAATACATAGACAAGTTACTGACGTTTCTAAATGAAGTTATTGTCAAATATTTATAGTGCTGAAAAGTTACTGATGTTTCTAAATAAAGTTACCATCGGTAACGAATGAAGTTACTATCGAACGCTTACCGTACATAGTTAGTGGTAACTTTCTTCATTGTCTATGATAAATTTTCACACAACCAATAATAACTTGCCAGGGCACAAAACTGCGCGCACAGAATAGTGCTACCGTGTGTGTGTATACCTAAAGTGATAAAGAAGTTTTTCAAGTTTGTTTAGGTGGTATATTAGATATGAGTGTAATTACACCCGAGAGTAAAGATATATATATATATATATATATATATATATATATATATGTATGTATGTATGTATGTATGTATGTATGTATGTATATGTATGTATATATATATATATATGTATATATACACACACACGCTGAATAGGGCAACATGGTGTCTGGGCATCAAGCCTCTCTGCCTTTGAATTGCTTTTAGATGCGTGCAAGTATAATGATATATAATATATCAAGCAAACCCGTTAACATTCATTAATTCGAAAAAGCATCGATTTGGAAAAAAGTAATTAGTTTAGCATGATGAATCAATTATGGATGAAAAGTCTCAATCATGGAGCCTAGACACTATGATGCCCCTGTTATTTATATTGTATACATACATATATACATATATACAGACATACATACATACATATATACATACATACATATGTATGTATATATATATATATGTATAGATATGTATGTGTATATATATATATATATGTATGTATGTATGTATGTATATGTGTGTGTGTATATGCATGTATGTATGTATATGTATATATGTGTGTATGTGTATGTATGTATGTATGTATGTATGTATGTATGTATGTATGTATGTATGTATGTATGTATGTATGTATGTATGTATGTATGTATGTATGTATGTATGTATGTATGTATGTATGTATGTATGTATGTATGTATGTATGTATGTATGTATGTATGTATGTATGTATGTATGTATGTATGTATGTATGTATGTATGTATGTATGTATGTATGTATGTATGTATGTATGTATGTATGTATGTATGTATGTATGTCGCCTAGGAGGGGAAAGAGGCAGGACACAGTGAATTCATTACTCACTCCCACTTGTGGTGAATGTAAGGCTCTAGTTAGTCCTTAACAAGCTTTCTATGGTCACTTGTTTACTGTTTGGTTAGTAACTACAACAAAAATGCTTCAGCAGAACTTATGTATTTGTTTGTGGCTGTAATTAATATCACGCCTACCAGCCTACTGGTATTCTTCTCCTCTGCCCATATATACAGGAGCATTTTGTAATCTACATCGATTGACCCATTGCCCGTATATAGGGAGCCTACAAAGACCATTCTTTTCGTGAACGCTATGTATACTACCCATATCTTTATTCACATGGCCTTTTTTCTCCTCTTTTCACATGGCCTATATATACTACCTAAAGAGAGAGTTGAGTTTTCGTTCAGAGCCAACAGAGCATGGCCGTCCTGGACACAGGCTCTCGATTGATCCACACAGCCGCCTTCGTTCTCTCGCACGTGGACCCTTAGACATGGCGATCGAGAGTGAGAGGGCACCATGGACAAGACGGTGGAGGGTCACGCTTTAGGTAAGTGCACCGAGGAGGCGGCGCACGAGATGGTAGGGAAGGCGGCCGGGAAGAAGAAGGAAAAGAAGTGGTTGACGTACTGACGGTGAGGTTGTCGTAGGAGCAGATCGACCGTGAAACAACCCAGATTTTGAGTTTGAGTTGAATTTCTCTGCATCTTGATCCCAAATGAACCATGACCCAATTTAGCACCCACCCAAGCCATTCGTGCTTTCCTTTCTTGAATGTTGCCTCCGCTAACCATTGATGTCTCCCCTGTCCTCGCCATTGCCACTGTTCACCCTCTGGCAAATATCATCGCCAGCTTCCGTCACTTTCCACGCTAGTCAAACGCTGCAATGCCCCGTCAACATGCCATACACGTTGTCCATAGAGCCACTGATGCCACCTCTTAATAGCCCCTGACCGGCGTTGGACAAGCCAAACCCAAGTTCGCCACCATCGCTGATTCACCCCACGCCCGACCTCCCCACCACCTTCATGAGCCGTCCCGACCCATTTCCCACTGCCACGCATCTGCAAATCATGTCAGCAGCCGTACCCTCGCCTATACTGCTGACAGCCATTAACTCTCCCTAGACTCATGATGAAGCCGAGTCAGAATTGATAATTGCCTCCCCTGCCCTGACTGTGCTGATGATTCCCCGTTGCAATTTTCCTCGCTTACACCACCAATCCTTACCATGTCTGTGTATGACTCTGAACCCCCTGACACCCTCCTTAATGGCCAAAGCTCCTATTTGACCAACCACCATGGCCACCTCACCTTCCCTTGTCTCTCTGCTCTCTCTGCCACCTCTGTTTGTCTCATAGCCAACTCGACATGGCACTGCACATGGCACTGCACACTTGACCATCGCAATGTGACACCCAAGGAGGCGCAATGATTGTTGAGTCATAGCTAGTCAAGCCCTCCCGCACCTTCTCGCCTGGGACATGTGCTGACAACCCAGCAGAGGTGTTCCTATAGCCAAACCACCTTGGGCACCCTATTTAAATCCCTGAGCCCCTCCACTGAGATGCACTGGTGCAAAGATAGGCCACGACCACCCCAATTGCTCCAGCAACCGCCACATTGCCGTTGATGCCGAAACACCCAAAGTAAGCTACCCACTTCAATTCTTCATAGTTGGTCCATTTCATTCCAATTACTTTTGCCCTTAACTTCTTCACACCCCTACTAACACCTCTGAAGCACAGCCCTAGCTTCCCAAGCCCTCTGACGTGCTGGCGACTAGCGTCACCGCTCGACCATGGAGCCTCACCGTGGGCAGCCTAACATGGTGAACCCCAACCCGAGCCACCACTCCCCTAAACCTCCCCTACTCCTAGAGATGCCCAATTGCTAATGCTATTGACCTATTAACCCATCCATAGCCCTATGCCATTCAAAAGTCCCGAGAAGAAAGAACCTCTCTACCATCCAACCCTATAATACATATATACATCCATTTCATCTGTTTTGAACCCGTCTACCCATTTTTTTAGCTCGATTTTTCATATCAGACACGATAAAATCCAAAACCACTAAAACATCATTCAAAACCCTAAACCTAATACGGTCCAAACTCTTATCGCGCACGGAAACCAATTAGGTATAGATATACCAATCTAAACCGTTTTGAGCCATGAAGTCCCTTTCAACTCTACTTAGCCTAAGCTCTGATGAAACCCTAACCAATCCAGATATCATTTTGAACCTGTGTCTGGTACTATGTCAACCATTACTATTCATTGAAACACTAAATATATATACCCCTTTTGATTATCTTGAGTCCGTCTATGCCATTTCCAACACCATCTCACCATCCTAGACACTGGTGGATCTCTAAACCACTCAGATGATATTCTGACCCCCAAACCCAATATCATACATACCCGTAACTATTCGCAGAAACCCGTATAGCACATTCATACTTTTTCAACCATCTCAAACCTGTCTAACCCAATCCCAACTCCGTTCAGCCAATCCAAGCATGACCAAAACCCTAACCACCCAAAACTATTTTCCTTGTGTCATTTCGTTATTTATTTGTGTTTTGTTCCCATCTTAATTTTCAAAAAAAGAAACTTATTTGCATTCGTTTTCCGTCCTAGTATTCGGACCACACAAGTTGGTTATCAGAAGAGCTACAAGAGTAATTAAAGAGGTGTCCTATGGACAAAGAGGCAAGTCACACGTTTTTTATCATATTGAACCTACATTCCTTTAATTATTTTTTACCAGTATTTTCATTATATTATTTATGCACTATTATTATTTTTTACTAGTATTTTCATTATGTTATTTATGCACTATTATTTCTTGTACACAAATGTTTAAAAATGACATGATATTAGTTATGTCCTACCACCTGATAAAGCCTAGTTCAAATCGATGGTCATATTCATGGTAGGCCAGGAACTCAACGATTTTACACTACTAAGTGATTTGGCATTTTGTTCATAGAATTACAAAAGTGGTTCTAGAGTAAGGAGATATCATGGGAAGCCACAATATGGTTTGGTCCCATGACCTTGCCCTAGGAAGGAAGCTTGGACTGAAAAGGTGGCAGTGTGAATGGTGTGAATGGAAGTTTCCTCAGTGAAAATATAAGGACTGAAACCTTACGCCAAGTAAAGAACATAATGATCACTCAACCACAAGTGTTGATTCGTTGTTGGGACCCCGGATTTCCGAATCCAGACCCTCTGTGTATTACAGCACTAGTCCCAGATCAAAGCTAGTGCACACAGTCAAACAGTGATGATTACATAACCAACAATGCTTTATTACAGTAGTAGAGAGTACAAACCACATGGCCTCTTTATTACAACTGAGGTTTGAAGACCTTCCAAACTCACAAAACACAGCGGAAGCAAAAGAAATTTTGATGAAGACCCATCAATACGCCACAGGCAATTGACTGGGGAAACGCGGCCTAGTACTTCGGAAAGCCTTCGTCGTATCCACACACGAAGTAGTCGTAATCTCCCTCTTGAGCTTTATAATCCTTTGAGTATTATTTTGAGTGTAGCATGTGAGTACATAAAGTACTCCGCAAGTCTTGAGAAAAATGCAGTAGATGCAGGGCTTAACAAAGGAAGGATAATATGGTTCTTTTGCACAAAGCAATATTTTATTTCAAATACTATTAAATATTTTCGAAGGCATTAATTTAATAAAGTAATTGTTTTAACAGAATCTATCAAGAATTTTCTAGTGAAGGTTCTATCCACCCACACTAGTTAACCAGCTCTAACCGCCAAGGTTCAAGACTACGGGTTCCAACCACCCGCACTGGCTCCATCCGCCAGAACACACTTCGGAGAGTTCCATCCACTCTCGAGTTACCAAACTTTTACTTTAAAACCAAAACCAAAGATCTACCATGCGAAAGCACACCTTGCCCGCCCTTGACCATGGGCACGGCTATTCGAATAGTTTTTACACTCTGCAGAGGTTGTACAACTTTACCCACAAGAGATAAGTTATCTTAATAGCCAACATGCTTTCTTAGGCATGAGACCCAGATAATTTATCACAAAGCCTTTACCTTACTCCGATCTAGCTAGACACCACCCGCTAAGGTTTCACCGCTGAAGGGTTAAATCCACCACAGTCAGAAGCCCCCTCTTGCGCCGTGTGAGTACAGTAATGCCCAGCACAAATCCACAGACCAATCTCAGACTGGCTAAAGAGTAGAGAAGCATATAGAAGATTGGACAACGAAAGACATCCTTTGTGGTTTGAATAATATGCTGTGGTCTCGATATTGGACTTTGGGTTGATTGCTTTCTGTATTTGTGATTGGGATCTTGAGGGCGGATTACCAGATGTGTACACATCTTCCAAAAAAGTGGAGAGGACAGGGCTACTGATGGTCCACGCATGAGCGCTCCTCTATGTCTTGCTGGAAATTACTTCTACTCGCATAGGTGAAACCAGAGGAGATTCAGAGGCATAGATGAGAAGACTAACTCCTACCACAGGTAACTTCCTTGTTTTCATCTAAATCAAAAGTTACTATCTAAATCATATGAGAAACAAATAAGTTAGACTAACTCTTGCCACACTTAACTCCTTGTTTTGATCTAAATCATACGTTAAACTGTCTAAATAATATGAGAAATAACATAAGTTGACACATAATACAAACACACCATAAACCATTCTCAACCATGAAAAAGTACATACCACAAATAATTCCTTGCCTTGATCTAAATCATAAGTCTAAATCACATGAGAAATAAATAAGACTAACTCCTGCCACAAATAACTCCATGTTTTGATCTAAATCATAAGTTACACATAATACAAACACACCATAAACCATTCTCAACACATACCACAAATAATTCCTTATCTTGATCTAAATCATAAGTCAAATCACATGAGAAATAAATAAGACTAACTCCTACCACAAATAACTCCATGTTTTGATCTAAATCATAAGTTACACATAATACAAACACACCATAAACCATTCTCAACACATACCACAAATAATTCCTTGTCTTGATCTAAATCATAAGTCTAAATCACATGAGAAATAAAACAAGACTAACTCCTGCCACAAATAACTCCATGTTTTGATCTAAATCATAAGTTACACTGTCTAAATCACATGAGAAATAACATAAGTTGACACTTAAGATCCAAACACACCCTAACTCATTCTCAACCTTGCAAAAAATACATGCCATAGGGATCGGCCTTGTTGTTGGCATCATTCAAAGCAACCTTTAGGGTGAAATGCGTAATAGCCAAGGACTCGTAAATCCCGGGAAGCATCAGATTGAGCTGAAGGGAGATTACACATGAAAAGGAGGGGAGGAGAAGAGTTAGAGGAGGATTAATCGTAAAAATTAGAGGGAAGGGAGGAGGAGATCACAATTTCAGCGTAGAGCGCCATGGATGCGCCGGCTTCTCCGGAGTGGACGCTGCGGCGGGTCTCATAATGGAGGCAGTGGCGACGGATCTCGGGATGGAGGCGGCGACGGCAAGGAAAATCGTGTTCAATTATATAACAGAAGATGACACCATACAACAAAGGAAAGTGCAGACGGTGGCAGGAAGACACTTCTCTTTATGAACTAATTACTTTCATCTTTGTTCCACCTAAAAAAAGACATTCAATCATGGTCTTATGTCTAGATTATTCTCTAGCCATAAAGTAATAGCTAAATCTTAACTCATAGTTCTTTCTAGCTTTCTTCATAAGTAGCTTTCTAGCCATATTTTGTCTCTGTTTTCTTTTTGGATGATGAGGATGAGCTAGCTGATCCTAGCACCGACCTATCATTGTTATAGTGTTGCCACTCACATTAAAGCTATGACATTTTTTATTTTGGGTGGCTAAGCCACTCACATTGAATCATGACTTAATAATACACTTATTACTTAATTAGAAATAACATGGTCCAACTGGGAGACTTATAATTACAAAATACTACTTTATTAAAACATGAACACTATTACAAGAGCGTACACACACTTCTTTAAGTGGTTATGCTCTTCACTCTTACTCTCTTTGACTACCTAACACTTTTCTCATATGCTTGTGGTGGCTTATTTGTGGCATACACCAAGGAGAGGGTGTGACACCCCTATTTATAGTGTTACAACACCGATCCAAGCCCTATAACTATAAATATCTTTTCTCTAGAGCCCTCTTCCTAAATATCTAAATTCTAGATAATTCTAACATTTGCCTTGAAGCATTAGTAAATAATTTGTTCTAGTAAATTCCTAGCAAAATATCTAGCTCATAATAATTCCCTAATATTATAGAACATTCCTAAGTATGCGTTGTTTTTATTTTCAACACCCTTCCTTCCTATTCTCCTCCGGTGAGCCTGCCGCTGTTTCCTCTCTTAAGGCCACTACACCCCATCGTGAGTTCGCCTCCGTGCCCCGCATTCCTAGCCACTGCCTATCTCCTCCCCTCACCTCCCCAGTTCGGTTTTTCCCCTAACATGTCCCTCACCATGCATTTTTAGTGGAGAATTTTTTTAAATAATCCTTTTTTATTCAAAAATACAAAATTATACATGCTTTTTTTGTTTTTTTACAAAAGTAACCCCCTGTAGCCCAACCATTGGGGGACACAAATGTAGTAACTCTACCATTGGGCGATAGGCATACAGTCACCCAACTATGGGGCGACAGCACCTCCTATCACCCAACAATTGGGCGACTGGAGCCCAGTGCATTTTGTATTTGTTTTATTCCGATGTGAGATTGAACAACATCTGTTCATGGTGTTATTATAGTATAAAGTAGTGCTATATGATAGTTAGGAATATTTTAGGTAGTCCGTTGTATATCATATGGTAAAGAAGTTAGCGTTTGAGGTCCTAATTTGTAAATAAATATACTAGAGTTTGAGTACCAATTTCGTTGTCACCGTTCAGAATTCTTGGATTAAAAAATATAATGCATACAAATCCTACTGTACAATGCGAATACACTAGAAGGTATAAGAGTGATGAAATGTTCGGGCCAAAGATAAGTTGTGAGACAAGGAATATATAATATATTAGAGTCCCTAAACCGACACGCATACGATGTGGTTAAATGGTATAGTGCTTTTGGTGATTGCTTAAACATCGATACTATTGTAGTGCACTATGATAGAAGCATGCGAGTAGTGCCATAATACATGTATGTGAATAAAGGAACAATATAGCCGACAGGGGGTTGCTACGGAATGCCTCAAACTACTGCATCGATCACAGCCATTTACCCTTCCTTGCGAGCTCAATGCTGTACTCCGCGCCCATCGCCCTCGCATTGGCTACCAGTTAACGCTATCTCTTGCACTCCTCATGAGCCTCGTGCTCCCTACGTCTACATGCCTCGAGATGAACCCATGTACTATGATACTGGTGGTGTATGGGGCCATGCCCAGACTGACCCTCCAGCCTCATCAGGCCACGGTGGTGTTGGACATGGCCTAGTTGAGCCTTCGGCCTCATCAGGACATGCTACACATGGCCACGCTGACTCTCATGCCTGCTGTGTTGCCGGACGGGATGATGGAAAGCTTGGGCCACCTCCTCGCATGCGACCTCTGCACCATCGCTGATCCTCTAAAGCATGGAATGAGAGTCCCTCGTAATTCTAGCACTAAGGCCAACCTGCAAAGAAAACATGACAAGGTCAAACCTGTAAGTGGGGTTGCCAGAAGTGAAGTTTTGAAAATACGATGTAATGTACCGCGCAATGCACGTTCTGCGCGAAGTGCACAGCGTATGTGTCGGTCGGTGCTAGGACACGTCATGCGGGCGGGTCGACAGCAAGTACCGGCCAGGTACATGGCCTGGTACATGCAGCTAGGTTCATTCACATGATCTGCAAAGCATACCTCATGGGTGACAAGAGAATGAGCCATCCCAAATCCGGCTCTACCCGGAGGAGCACGTCAAAATGATGCTCCGTATTGCCCATCACATACACCATGTGTGAGTGGCCCTTCTCTGTCTTCGCTTTCATGTACACCATAATCTTTGAGCAGTACGATGTTTGTGGGTTGGCAGCATTAAGTACGGCATTTATATGCCTCTCCCTGATATAGCCAATTGTGATGTGTAGAACACCTTTCACAATGGCGACGAGGGGCTAAGAATTAAGCCCCCAAAGAACCAAATTGTGCACCTCCACAAGGTTAGTGGTCATTATGTCGTACCTTGCGTTGTCCGTGTCATGCAGTAGGGACCACTTTTCCAATGGCTCAGTCTCGATCCAGTGGGAGAAACACTTGTTGTTCCTCAAGGTCCTCGTCCTTGAACCAGCAGGCTCAGACTCTACCAACAGTAGCATATGCCTGAAAGCCTCGATGCAGGCACCAAAGGTTAAGAAGGCCCTCTACAATACCGCAAAACCTGGCGGCGTTGTGGATGGCCTGTCCTTCACAGAAGTGTACGTACCTGAGTTTCTGTCATGTAGCACCTGAAGCATATGAGGAAGGTTGTCATGCGTTGCCTCGAAAGACCTGAATTGTCTTTCCAAAGCCTTCTGCTTCGCACGCTAGTCTTCACGTAGCTAATTTTGTACATGAATTTCTTCTCGATATCTACCATGATGTGCTTTGCATCCACATCCTTTTTCTCCACTATCTCTCCATACATCAAATTGGCTATGAAGGTAGACGTTAGGTTATGATGCCTTGGCAAAACACTGTTGAGCACACAGAAGTGCGGCTCCACCTTCGAGACAATACAGTGAGTCTCATATTTTGGTCTATGTGCGTGCACTCACCAAGGACAACCCGCCTGCTCGCACTTGATGGTGTACTGCTCCTGGCTAGATTTGACGACTCAAAACATCCGCTGCATGGACAAGGCCCACAATTTAATGGCATCCTGCAAGGATGTCTTATCAGTAAAAATTGTGTACAACTAAATCTCTGTGGCATAGTACTCCTAGGGTGATTCGTGCTTGTCATGTGCAGCAACACTCTCAATGTCAAACCTATTCCATTCCTAGGGGATGGGAACTTTGTCCTCATCAGAACTGTCCTCATCGTCCTCCAGTACAGCTTCCTCTTCAGCTTAAGCCACCCGATCATTGCTCTCTATTTGACACACTATGTACTCCATATGCTCTCCTTTATCAGCCTGTCCTGTAGGCTCAGCATGCGGTGACCAATCTTCCTCTCCTGCATCTACCGCATTGGCCTCGTCATGAGCAACATCCTTCACACCCTTCATAATACTGGCCTCTAGGTCCTCTTCTTCACCAACATGTTGGGTGCCTAAGCTGCTCCCACCACCAAAATGATATCCGTCGGTAGGGCCTTGTACAGCTTGTTTTGGGTATGGTTGTACAAGTAGCACACACTCATTTCTATGGCGTCGGCACCCTTCTAGAAAGCCCTCCCACACAATCGTGCGCATCAGTCTTCTCAACTCTTATCTAATGTGTGGGAGACCGACTCCAAAGCCTTTATATGACGACGCTGCACACCTCAAGGTCCAAGAAGAAGCTGCGAGTGAGCTAGTACATCACATCTGTGATTCGTGCATTCTTGCCATCTGGGTGTACCTGAGTGGCTTGCGGAAAACTGCTCAAGTCAACACCGTATGGACCTTCACGAACAGTGCCAACACCATAATGCACTTTTAATGTACTGGGTACCGGCACGACTGATGTCTACCTGCAAATATTTTCAATATTGCAGCTAGTTAAATCGCATCGCACGTTATGGAAGTACTAATGTACTATAATTTAGATTTCCACGATCGTTCACTTATCATGAACAACTACACTACCACATGATTAAGGGGTCGTTCATTCCCTAAGGCAGAATCTGTAACGAATGTGCATGCCTCTTCATATCAATTAATTTCCTCTCATACCGTAACATCCTTGCATTGTTTTTTCTTTCATTTCTTTAACTTAAAAGATTTCAGTTTAATTTACGGGGAAATATAATATGCTACGCTGGCCCATTAGTCTTGGCCCACTACCGGCCCACTCTCTCTCTCTCTCTCTCTCTCTTTCCCTTTATCTATCTCAACCCCTCCTCATTCGCACTGACACTGCTCCCTTTCCTCTGCTCCAATAGGCATCGACTCCCTATCTGCTCCCAAGCAAACCAACGCCACTCTTATCTCTCTGCTTGACCTCTCCTACTGTAAATAATTCCTAATGGATTTGAAGAATTTACATGACACTAACAAAATTAATTAAGTAATTAAGTATGCAATATAGTAATTTAAATGGCAATATTCCAGTTTTAACGGTATACATGAATTTTCAATGTACTTACGACATTCCTAATTAATCATAAATATTGTCTACTAATGTTTTGCATTTCAACGTAACTACCAAAATTTTTCACAGTGCTCTAACATTCCACGAGATCCTCACAGTTAAATATTCACAACGAAATAAATTAATTATACGTGCACTTCTCCCTACCTTTTCTTTTCTTTCTCCTCTCATCTTGCTTTTCTTTCTAGCCATCTAAACAAAATTAAACTATCTTTCTCTAACTACAATTTTTTACGGATGCTAGTTATACTATTCTTTATACTAAACAAACTATTCACGTACTACAAAAAAATACACTAAAAATAAAAAAATTACCTTACGGACAAATCACTCCTCCCAGATATAGCTGAACCACCTCTACTTCTTCTCCTTCTCCCTCTCCTCTTCTCCTTCTTTCTCTCCCTCTCCTCTTTTTTCCTTTCTTTCCTCTCCTCTCGTCTCCTCTCTTTCTTTCTTTCTTTACTCGCGCAAGAGCTCGGTCGGGAGTCGCTCGGGCAGCTACCTTATATAGGCCATCAAGTCGCCTAACTATTCGGCGAGTAGAGAGTGCTATTGCTGAACGGTTGGGCGCCAGCACATATCGCCCAACCGTTGAGCTACTATATTTATGTGGCACAACGGTTGGGCGACTGTCTGCATGTCGCTCGGCCATTGGGCGACAGGGGTTAGTCGCCCAACGGTTCGGTGACAGGAGGCTACTTTTGTAAAAATAAAAATGCAGATATAACTTTATATTTCTAAATAAAAAATAAATTATTTAAAAAATCTTTTATTGGAGCTATGAGGCATCGTCCCCTACTCGACTTTGAGATAAGAGATCTCTCGATTTTTGGAGACAGTGGGCAAGGTGGAAGGGTCCAGGGAATACGAATGGTCGACGTGGGCTTCACGTATTCATTTTGTACGTGCATGTGGACAAAATATCTTTATTTACTACTTAAAAAGAAAAAACAAGAAGCACTGGTAGTGACCACTTATAGGTTGTCCCTCCCAAACTCTCCCTTCAACCACTCTAAAAAATGTCTAACTAAAATAAGAAAAACAATCAGCAAACAAAAAACATTCCATCTCCCTAAAATTTCTCTTAACAAGAAAAAACAGTGAAACTTTACTAAGCGTACAAGCGGATCCGAGGGCGGCATGGCACCACCTTTGTCGGAGCTTGGTCAATCATGTAGGCGAAGCCGAGGGCGTAAACCGAGTAAGTCTATCCCGATGATATCGACTCAGTGAGCTAGGGTAATATAATTTTTTTATTTATAGTAAAGCATGAACATTCAACTAGTAATGATGATAAGCACAAGATCTAACACCTGTGCACTGTCCTATTGGATATACCGGTTTCTAGATTTTCTCTTTTTCTGAGGAGCTAGCCCGACTTTGTGACTTAATTTTTCTTGTCAACTTGAGAGTTTACGGCAACAAAATGCACCTTTTGTTATGTTAAAGGAGTGTTTTTTCCCATCTGTAAAACATGAATTTTTAGTGGAGCTATGAGGGTATCATCCCCAGGGGAAGTACGTTCCTCCATTATCTGTTTTTGTCAGTGCTAACTCAGGCCTGATGTCCATATCAGCCAAGTCAATCCGTGCGTTGATGTTGTCCTTTGTTTTGTCACGAATGTTCAGTAAGAGACCAATAAAGCTGTCACATACATTCTTTTCTACGTGCATGATGTCGATGCAGTGTCGAACATTTAGGTACTCCCAATAAGGTAAGTCGCAAAATATTGATCTCTTCTTCCAGGTGTTCTTCTCATAAGCCCTCAATTTATGTCCCTTTTTGAGGACAACATCTAAAACTTTAACCATATTATAAACCTATTTTCCCCTTAAATGCCTTGGAGCTGAACCGTCTTCCTTCTCTCCGTCAAATTGTTTCTTCATCTTGCGGTATGGGTGAGCCCTCCGAAGGAATCGGCGGTGACGCATGTAGACGGTTTTGCATGAGTGTTTCAACCACACACTCTTGGTACCATCTAAACAGTGGATACAAGCTTTGGCACCTTTTGTACTCTGGCCCGATAGGTTACAAAGGGCAGGATAATCATTTATGGTGCAGAACAATAAGGAGCGCAAAGTGAAATTTTCTCGTTTGTATGCATCCCATACCTGTACCCCTTCGTTCCACGGTACTTTTAGATCTTCCACCAACGGTGCCAGGTACACATCAATATCATTCCCAGGTTACTTTGGCCCTTGGATAAGTATCGATAGCAAAATATACTTTCGCTTCATACACAACCAAGGAGGAAGGTTATAGATGCAGAGAGTCACGGGCCATGTGCTATGTCGGCTGCTCATGCTACTGAAAGGATTCATTCCATCTATACTCAGTCCAAACCTTATATTCCTTAGTTATGCACCAAAGTCTGCAAAACTCCTATCGATGTTTCTCTACTGGGCGGAATCAGCAAGGTGTCTTAGCATTCTATCCTTCTTGCGCTCCTCCGAGTGCCAACGCAGCAGTTTTGCCTCCTTTGGATTTGCAAAAAACCTTTTCAAACGGGGAATTATAGGAAAATACCATGCCACCTTAGCAGGAGGTCCTTTCTTCACCTCTGTTCCCTCGCCGTCATCCGATTGATTGTTACATTTGTATCGGGATGCGTTGCACACCGGACATACATGCATGTTTGGATACTCTTTACGGTAGAGGATACAGTCGTTTGGACATGCATGTATTCTTTCTACTTCCATTCCCAATGGACAAAGAACCTTCTTGGCTTTATACGTGGTTTTAGGCAACTCATTTCCCTCTGGAAGCATATCCGCTAAAAGACCTAGCAGCGCTGTGAAACTCTTGTCGGACCAACCGTTGCTTGCCTTCAATTTCAACAGTTCAAGCACGGCCGACAACCTCGTGTACTTTGACCTGCAGCACGTGAACAAAGGTCTCCGAGTCCTCCATCAAGCTCCGGAATTTAATATACTCTCTCTCATCATAGTTCTCTTCTACATCGCGAAGCATCTGATCCAGATTGTCATCGTGCAACCTATCCTAATCCGAACAACAATCGACATCATCCGGCGGTATGTCATTCACTTCACCGGCAATGTCATCCAGCGGCATATCATTCACTTCACCGGCGATATCATCCGATGGCATATGATCGTTGACTTCGCCTTGACTGGTCCAACACGTATAATCCTTTTTGAAACCCCTCTGAATCAAGTGCGCTTCAATTTTCCCTCAGTTCTTGTAACATCCTGAAATTTCAAGTGTTCAAAAATGTGGAGGTTTTAAAATTTTTCTTGCAATTGCTAGTACTTAAGTTTCTTTTGAGTATCTATTGAAACCTTTTTGGGTTTTGTGCTATACAAATTAATAATTAAGAGTACTCCCAAATGCAAATAATAATGTTGTAAATTATAAAAATAGAAAATGCCATTGCAGATTATGAATTCAAAGTACCAACATCTTGAACTCCAATTCAGGTCAACAAAATCTAGAGTTGAATTCTCAAAACTTATGTATATACAAAGCTTAAGTAAAAATTCGCGATTACACAGCTCATGCCAAAAATTTAAGCCAGCAAGCCCTAATGCAAATTACAAGCTTAACCTTGAAATTTTACATTTATCCTTAGCATTTTGCTCTCCGCTTCATTTTCCTACAAGTGGCCCCAACCACCTCTCTCTTTTTCCCCCTCTCTCTCTCTCCCTTTTTTTTCCCTGCCGCTGGCTCCCTGCCTGCTCTTTCTTTTCTTCTTCCTTTTTCTCCCCCCGAGCGCCTGCTGCTCCTTTCTTTCTTTTTCTCCTTCCTCCCCCTTCCTCTGCGGACGAGCTTCCTCCACGTCGTCTCCTTCCCCCTGCGTCTCTCTCGTCTGCTCACTGCTCTGCTGCGTCTGCTCTCGAGCCGTTCCATCCCTGTCTCTGCTGCACGCGTCGAGCCCCACGCTAGACCTCCACGCCGCCCGGTCCTCCGCGTTTTCCTCCGCCCCTCTGCAGCTATAAGCGCCATTGGCTTCCCCTCTTCTCCCCGCGCCACTCCCCTTCCTCTCCCTGGTCTTCTCCCGCCAAGCGCCGTGAACCCGCCGCACTACCTCCTCGCCATTCCAGTGCTCCAGTGCGACCCCCTTCCATCCAAGCAAGCCAACGGGTTCTTCCGAGCCTCTAGTCTCTTCTCTCCGATTGAATTGAAAAGCGCCGCACCGAGCTCGCCGGAAGGCTTCTAATTCTCGCCGGCGGTCAAATGCGCCGCCACCGCCTCCATTTCTCCCTCAAGGCGGCACCGCCCGATTCCACTGGGGGAGAGCATCTCCACATCATCCCGAGTCTCTCACGACCACCGGCCAGCGCTCCCCGCCGCCTCAGCTCGCCGGCGCCGCGAAGCCCTCCGCCGCCTCCCCCATCCACGTCGCCGGCCCACTGCGGGCATTCTTCGGCTCTGCAACTCGCGCGGTGAGTTTCCCCGTGACCTGCTCCTACTCGTGCCCACCTCCAATTTCTCCCCCTCCCGCGCCGGCGCCGCCGCCCCCTTCTCACCCGCCGCCGGCCGCTCTTGGTGTCGCTGCCCCTTTCTAGCGCCACCCCCTCCACCGGCTTCCCCACCCCGCAAGCGTTCCGTTTTTGTGCTCGCTGGCGTTCCCCCGGCCGCTCCCCGCCAGCGGCGCCGCCATCCCCTCCGCGAGCCTGCCTCCCCTGTTCGGCCGATTGGGACTGTTGTGGAGCTCAGCATTTGCGTCGCCCGTTGTAAAAGGTTTACCCCCAGTTAGTTGCGAAAGAACACTGGCTTAGTTGGCTAGCCCGAAAGCCCTTAAAGCACTGAGTCTCCTCTAGGTCCTGGGATCAATTCCTATCCTTCCCCCTTTTTCCGAATCTTTTTCTCTTGCTTTGTTTTTGCTTTCTTCTGCTTTATTTCAACTAGGAGAAATATGAAACTAGCCTATGGAAACCAACAAATCTTATTAGAATATAAATGAACTGGTTTAAGGTTTAATATTTGATTACTTACCATATATGCGAAAACTAATGTGCCTTTATTATTAATCTAAACATTAAGTGAAGGTAATAATAAAAGAGGGTTCTAAGACTTATAAACGCTCTATCATAAAGACATCTAGATTAAAATTTAAGGAGAATAATATCTAATAAAGAGTCATGAATTAAGCAGAATATTAAAGGTAGCTGAAATAGAATATCCATCTAAGTTATAGACTTATCTAGGTAAATACATATAAATGCATAGCTAGAAAAGCGCAGATGACATGTATGTAGCCCCTAGCAAGTATATCATTACAAACTTTGTATTCGTCGTAGATCCCATTAGAAATGTAGACGCCATCATTAACAATACCACCGATCAAGAAGTCTTAAACGACAACTTTCACGTAGTAACGATGATGAAATATAATTTTGAGTAGCATGCATAATCAGCTATGAATAAGTTAAGATAAAGTTACATCGGATGCTAAGGGATAAAATAGCAATATCAGCTAATTTCTAGAGCGCCTCCAACTTAAAGTTAGGGAAAATAAGTTTGGTGCCAAACTTAACTATAAAAATAAGGGTTTAAATTAAAGATTACCCAATGAAAATAAACACCCTAACTTTTAGCATACCATCGGTAAAACGGATCTTAGCTATAGGAATAATTGAGAGCAGTAGTGAAGTGTAACTCTAAATAGCCAGCCGGGCCATCACCTAATGCACATATAGGCGGTATCTTAAAACTTCGTTGGTGCCAAACAACAACTAAAGATACATAAGTTGATAACAACTTTTAGTCAGAAGGATGTTCAGAGCAGATAATTCCTGTAGGTGCATCTTCACTTTCGATCCCTCGTGTTTCTAAAATTTTCCCTCACGGTGAAGCATTCAGACAACTCGCCCCCTGCTCAATCCAGCTACCGCTACGCTTACAACACACTAACCTGAATCATCCTTCTATTCTCAAATCGTACCAAATGTATAATTTAAATTAAATCGGGTATGTAAAGTGTTTGGAATTATTTGGGTCTTTTGAGTTATTTGTTTTTACTTGAATTCAGTTGCTTAGCACGTAACTAGAAATTGGAGTCCGGAAGAATCAAGGATCAAGCGAGGCCGAGATCGAGGTGAAGATAAAGACCCGAACATCGAGATCAACAAATGAGAAAGCTTTGCGTGAGCGCAAGACTGCAGTAAACCGCGCAAGGCGAGTCAATACTTTGATCATGTTGAACCTACTTTTTCTGCAAATTATTTTTGTTTAAATTATCAAATTGCATGCTGTTATTTTATATGCAAATACATGCTTAATTTAAGATTCTAGTTATATGCCCATTATTGACTTGATTGTTACTACACTTCCTTTGGCATAATTGAATGTGTGAACCTTGTCGCCTTAGCAAAATGATAATAGTAATCTTGTGAAAATAAGTCCCTAATTATACGCCATGCTTAGTACTGCATAGATATTCGGGGGCGTTGAAATGCCCAAAACATCATTGTCATTTTAAATCATGAAGAACTGGTTTGGGCAGTCATGGTGGGAATGACTGGCATAATTTGACATGATTATTTTATGCTCCCAAAATCTCCAACTTGCTTAAACATCTGGGCGGATTGGTTTGAGGGTGTGAGTGTGGTGCAGTGGAAGCACAAATTGGGTTAGTGATGGACCGCCCAGATACCACTAAGGACTGAATCTTGTCATGACCTCCCGGGTAAAACAGTACAACCACAAGCCCGTAAAGTATGACTTGGCTAAGTAAATTTATCAAAACCCCGGACTCATCTCACTGGTAGTGGATTGAAGGGGTTAAGCTATGGCAAGGGGGCTTGAAGGGACACCAGTGGGGGGTGAAGTTTTCCAGCTGTCCTAACGTTGCGGGAAGGGGAGCCCAGCTGCGTTAGTGGCTGTGGGGAACATCCCGCGCATAGATGGGACCCACCGCAAGTGGGCAGTTTCCCATAAGGTGAGATGACAAAAGGGCTAGATACTTTGAAAAGTCACTGTGATGGTCTGCTCAACCACATGTCTAAGGTATCATGTGGGGTAATGAGTTGATTATCTCTTGTGGTGAAAGTGTACAAACTCTGCAGAGTCAAAACTATTCGAATAGCCGTGCCCACGGTCAAGGGCGGACATGGGAACTTAACCAGATATAGTTCTATTTCAAAATGTTTTGTGGGTGGGATGGAAAAGTGGAGGGCAGTGGAAAGCCCTGATTTGAGTTGTCCTGGGTGTCGTTCCAGTGATAAGTTAAGCGGCTATAACGCTGAAAGATGTTAGACGGTGTGATGCTATGCATAGAGAAATTATGGTGATATTAGGCATATGGTGTGATGCCATATGTATGGAAAATCATGTTAATATTCCTTGAACATTATATTTTGTTCCAAAGCTGCTAAGTCTCAGGAAATTTTATGTATCGTATTTCAATTAGTGGCATTTCTATTCTTACAAAATTAAATATGAAAAGGGTAAATAGAGTCGTGAGTAAAGGAAATAGATGTTTGTAGTGTACACATAAAGGTATTGGTGGATTCATGTCGATCTTAAATAGGAAATGATAGTGTGGGTTCTGGGAGAAGTAAATTGGTGAAGTCTAGCTGAATAGATAGGCTAGATAGATGATTTAAATGATTTTTGGAGACTTAGGGATTGCACAGACAAATATTGGATTACGACACTGATAAGTAAATTCTTGGAAGATGACAATATTGGAATTAATAGATTCGGCTACTAGATGAATCAAATGAATTTTCGAGAATTTGAAAGAGTAATACAAGTATTGGATTATAGTTCCTGATTAGTGATTTACTTGGTGGGAGGATACTAGTGGATCGTAGAATTAATCAATGATATTCTTGGTGGATATATAATGGCGATTATTAATTCTTGGAAGATGTTGACAATATGGGGAATTAATAGGAGTTGATCAATTACTAGAGGGATGATTTGAATTTCTGAGAAGATTGGAGGATTCTTAACAATTAGTGGATTATAATCTTGGTAAATTGAATTTTCGGTGGAGGTATATTAGTGGATTAGCTAGTGATAGATAATGGAAAATGAGATTGATTATTGGATTATGGTTTTGAATCAATGACGAAATGGATTGAATACGAATGTTATCGGTGGATTTGAAAGTAATTATGTTAGAGAATCATTAGAATTCAGAGGTGAGGAGCTGATGAATAGTAATGACAGTATTGGATTATTAGTAATTCAAAATACAAAGTATGATCGGGGGATTAAATAAATGATGACACTTGCTGTTTGGAGTTTTAGACAGCAGTCAATAAAGAAAGTGCATTTTCGGTGGATTAAGTTAATTTTGGCAATTGTAGTGTGGAGTTAGGTAGCAACAATAACACTTTGATTAAATAAGAATAATAATGCTGCTAAAAGCAATTTTTGGCAGATAAAATAACCCGAGCCTCTCCTTTGTTATGCCATGCATACTACTTATTCGCATTCTGTGTATTGGCTCGCAGAGCACGGGGTCGGACTGCTCACGCTCGCTTTTGCGACAAAATTTAGGATCAGGAATCAGATCACCCTGCCTCAGCAACACGACTGGGCATGCTGGCGAAGAAGATGAAGATGTCAAGGGCTAGGTCGCGAACCTCCAGTTGGCTGCCTGTGGGCATGTCCTGAAGGTCCCACCTGTGTGCTTCGTTCTTCCGCTGCTGCAATTTAATGATTTCGGCCTAATCGGCCCATGTGTAAGTTTACTATTTCATTTACGCTTCCGCATGATATGATCTTTGATATTCGGAACTGTAATCTGTGAGCACTATCTACTGATCCAGGGAATAGTGCAGCTAAACACAGAGGTATCCAGAATGTAAAATCTGGGTGCTACAGTTCTTAAACATCTTTAAATTCTCGTAGTCAATGCATGGACAGTACATATATTATACCCCCTTATTCAACATATCCTTCTCGGCAACTCTTGTAAAAGCAGACACGCCATTAATGTACTCTTCACTCACATGGTTCGCGACATACATCCAACTTCGGTCCTACGTTATGTATATATATATAACAACTTAGTATTAAAAATTAAATTAATTAATTATTACAACATATATACCACATGCATTCAGGCTTTGCTAGCTTAATTCATATTATAAACACAACAGTTATTTCCCCAGCGATCACTGAAGGTATATAACCAACAATTTTAACAAATTTGGCCTCCCACATGATGGGAACTGATCATGTATGGTCAAGTAGATGCAAACCATCTTCAATAACACTCACCAAAACTTAGATCCAAATTGTAATGCAAAGAAAAATAAATTTCATTACTAACCATATCTAGAGCAACCAAGAACATATGAATCTTCAAAGCTCAATCTCTGCCACCTCCCACCAAATTAATTGGCCTGAAATTGCCTAGCTTGCCTCCTGAGCGAAAAAGTGCAGCACCGGCTGGATCTGGATCGAAATGAAGACAGATGCGGTTCTGAGCGGCGCAATAAATGTCTAGCGTCATTATCACAGACAGTTTTTTTATTAAAAACCATCTGTGATAATTCTGAGATCATCACAGACGGTTTTTAATACAAACCGTCTATGATAATCAGCTTATCACAGACGGTTTTTAGTTTGTGATACTAAAGTATCACAAACGGTTCATTGGTAAGAACCGTCTATGATACTCATTTTCTCCGATGCCATCAACACAGACGGTGTCCAAATTAAAACTGTCTGTGTTAGTGTCGGTCACAGACGGTTTTGTCAAACCATCTATGATTTGCCATCTAGTATTAGGCTATCTGTAGTAGTGCCCTTTCCGCCATAACCTAGCCACTTCCATTGCTAGCTGATGGACTAGTGAGATGTCCTAAACCTTGCCACATGTCATTTCCTAAAACTAAACTGCCATAACCAAAGATGCAATGGTAAAGATCTTGGCGACGCTTATTCGGAGCTTATTCGGAGTTTTCTCCTCTCTTTCTTTCTTTCTTTCCTCGCGTGAGAGCTCGGTCGGGAGTTGCTCGGGTAGCTGTCTTATATAGGCCATCCAGTTGTCTAACTGTTCAGCGATTAGAGGGTGCTATTGCCGAACGGTTGGGCGACTGCACATATCGCCCAACCGTTGAGCTACTGCATTTATGTGGCCCAACGGTTTGGGCGACTATCTGCATGTCACTTGACCGTTGGGTGACAGGGTTAGTCGTCCAACAGTTCGGCGACAGAAGGCTACTTTTGTAAAAATAAAAATGCAGATATAATTTTATATTTCTGAATAAAAAATAAATTATTTAAAAAAATCTTTTATTGGAGCTACTCGACTTTGAGGTAAGAGATCTCTCATTTTTGGAGACAGTGGACAAGTTGGAAGGGTCCACGGAATACGAATGGTCGACGTGGGCTTCACGTATTCATTTCATACGTGCATGTGGGCAAAATAGCTTTATCTACTACTTAAATAGAAAAAAAAACAAGAAACAGTGGTAGTGACCACTTGTAGGTTGTCCCTTCCAACTCTCCCTTCTACCACTCTAAAAAAATGTCTAACTAAAATAAGAAAAACAATCAGCAAACAAAAAACATTCCATCTCCCTAAAATTTCTCTTAACAAGAAAAAACAGTGAAACTTTACTACATGGCAATTCCTAAAAAATGAACTGCCATAACCAAAGATGCATTGGTCTTTACCTTGGCGACGCTTATTCGGAGTTTTAGAAACCGCTACCGCCCACGATCACTCACCGACCGGCGATTACTGCCTCTTTCCACTCATCGCAACAAAAACGATCGATGCTCGCGAGCTACGGCTCCTCGCATACTCAGCCCATGAATTCGACCCAGCCTTTGTTCAACGGCTTCAGCTAGGGTGACACCACGACGGGCGCGCACAAGTTATCTTCTCATCGTCTCATGCCTACTAAACGGAGCTTAGGAAGGCATGTGAGACTCCAATGGCCAAAATAGTGAACCCTCCTCCCCTGCGGCGCCCGTACTTTTGCACTGCACCGGAAGCTCTGATCACATTTTGCATGTTGGATCAATGGCGGTAAGAACACTGGAAATCAATAGATACATGGACGAGGGTCGTTGCGTAACGATGAAAGAGTAGTAGCAAGCGTCCGTCCTCAAGCTCATGAGTATATATGGACTATAAAATGAAAGACCATGAAAGCGCATCTCGTTCAACCATCTCAGGCACGTGGTGAGTACACTGCAATTGTGAGACGTACACCAAAGACCAAAAAAAACAGCCTGCATCATGACCGGGGAAAAAGTTGTCACTGCCGTTTAGAGCTGGCCAAATAGGCCGGATTAACTAAAGCACGATACTATAGGTCTAACTAAAGTCTAGCCCAGGCAGGCGTGCGGCTCAGGTGCTGGGGCATAGCACTTAGCGCGTGCGGAGATGCCCTCAGCACCCGCCATGTGTCCTACAAGGTCCAAAAAAATTCCGAAAAATTTGAAAAAAAATACTTACAAAATCCGAAAATTTGTAAAAAGTACTTTTGTAAAAACACTTTTATTAAAAAAATATTTTTAAGTACTTAAAAAAATACTTTTTAATAAAAGTATAAATAAAAAAATTAAGTACTTACAAAAATACTTTTTATACTAACAAAAGTACTTTTTACAAATTTTCAGATTTTGTAAGTATTTTTTTGAATTTTTCGGAATTTATTAGGGCTTATGAGACACGTGGCGGGTGCTGAGGCACCTGCACGCGTTAAGTGCTGTGCCCCAGCACCTGAGCCGCACCCGGGTGGCCGTGGGTCGGAGCAGTCCGATCCGAACCTACCCCGTAATGATCATTGGTTTTGTTTAGGGACATGAGCTGACCCTTATGAGAAGACCAGGTTGATCCCCATGATCCATTGGATCTTATGGGTCGACCCCTTTGCTGCATATTGCTCCTCGCGCCCGCTCCCATGCCCGCCGATGACTGGGTGGACGGCTCGATCTCCTCCTCCGCGTACATGCACGCGCGCGGCATGTTCTCCCTTTCGTGGGTGCCTGACGAGACGCATGGCTGCATAGTTGAGATCATTTTTCTGGTTCGGTCCACTAGAACTCTAGGAACCAATAGATTCAGAACCTATTGAAACTCAGTTTTTTATTGGGCCACACCTCTGACCCGTACTCCACAATTTTTGGTCCAGTTCGGTGATCCACTAGATCAGGCTGAACCACTCCCACCCCCAGGTTGAGGGCTAAACTGGCCATGCTAGCCTAGCCCGACCAGCTATGCCGTGCTTAGGTCATGATCTCGGTCCAGTTGACCTGCCCGGCACAACATGCGTGCAGGCCGCGGCTAAGGCGGAATAGGAGATGAGCTGGGTCAAGGCTACTGTTTGGGCCTACAAGCGCGTTTTGAATTTTCAAATCGTTTCTAGTTAAATAATTCCATAAATTAGTTTCTAGCTAGGAAAAATAGCAAAAAAAAAGCTCCAAAAATTTTGAATTATTTTGGAGATGCACTTTGAAATATGCTGGATATAAATAAGAATATTTTCAGGTTTTGGGTGCTCAAATTATTTTAGAAAATTCATTTTTATTGCATAAAATTTTAAATCCTTTTAGAAATTTCAAAAATTGAAAATTCACCAAAAATACAGAAATACGTTTTTCTAACTTAGATTAAATTAGTTTTGGGAATTTGGGACGTTCCATTTTTTATATTAACAAAGAGGATTACTATTACTCTCAATCAAGTCCTACAAATAAAGATCAGCGGTTTGCCATCTTATAACAATTTTGATTGGCATCAGATGATTGTTCTAGCTTCTAGTCGTGAAACCCTCCCGAACGAGCTCATGCTTCCGAATTCCATCCTCTTTTCCAGCCGCTATGCCCATTTGCCAATCGATGTTTTTAATAGACCACAGGCAATACGTATTCTCAACGTCAAAATTTCCATCATCAGCTTAGGTTGGAAATTTCCGTTGCTGTCATTTTATACCTCCGCAAGTGGTTGAGAACTTAGAATGCACCAGGACAAATCGAACTATACAGACATAATACGCATGAAGCAGAGCATTAACATTTTTTAGTCAAAGCAATACATATCTAAGTATGCAACTGACGGTACTGAGAGAATCTCCGGACTACATTATCTAGCAGTTTAACAGGGAAATCTAGATCTGATTCTCAAACTGATAACATGGAAAACTAGATCTGATTCTCAAACTGACGAAAAAAATCCGCCTTACGGGCGTTACAACTCGGTAGGATTTTGATTTTAACCGTCGTATTCACCATCAGCAAACTTGTTCTCGGGGTAGAACACAGCAACCACCTGGTTCCCGCCAAACCTCCTCCCGTGCATCCCTGTCTTCGCCTTGGTCGAGCCGTCAACATCTGCATATTCCAAAAACACCTGCAATGCAAAAAAAAAAAGTTCGTAAATCAGAATAGTTTCGTTTCTGCACAATCATGTTAATGTCAAATCGCATAAAATCAGGACTCACCTTTCCTACTCCAGCAACAGGAGCACCGCTGGGGTCGGGTCGTGGGATTACAACTTTCACCAAGTTACCTGTCCAAGTGTTAGTGAGTACATGCACAACATAGATAAAACAATATAAGATCAATCAAATAAAAGTGAAAAGAACAGTGTCTCTTCTGTAGGTTAGGCCCGATTGCCAATTTTGCATAAGGTCTCGGACTATAAAAGACTCTGCAATGGCATTATGCGGGACTACAAAAAAGACACACAGAAAGGCAAACACACAAAAGAAAACTAGTTCAGTAACTGAGCAAAGGCAAACGCAATGATAAGACAGGTATGTAAGAGCTCAAATCAAGGGGATGGAGAAGTCTGAGAGTTTCTTGTTGCTACCGTATTTGCGCCCTTCTTCCCTCATGCTCCTGGGTTTGCTCGCCTAACAGTGAGGGTCTTGTCTTCCATCTTGATACCATTAAGAGCAGCACATGCAATGTCGGTGACAGTAAGATCTTGGTATACACAAAAGGCATAGCCCTTCGAGTTACCAGTTTCCCTATCCTTCACAAGATCAAATCCTCGAAGAGGTCCAAAGGATTCAAGCAACTCCCGCACTTGAGCCTCTGTGAAGTAATAGGGGAGGCCACCAACAAAAATGCGGTCAGGACCTTCTAAACCTCCAGCTGAGCCAGGTACACTGGATCTTAAAAGGAACATAGCAGTCACCTGTCCTGGAGTGAAATTAAACATGTTCGGAAGCATCCCAGGAATAGCAGGGGGGACTGCAGGTAGTTGACCTGCGATTCATCAGCAGAGAATTCATAAGAAAAAATATCAATTTTCTAATAGAAATATAAGAAGTGATTATCATTAAAAGTTTGACACAATCCCACCATTACTGTGAATCTATAACATAGGTCCAGTTCCCAAAATTCCACATAGAGGAATATGTTCAAGGAGACAAGGACAAAAAGTAATAACTACAAAACTACCAAAGTGTAATACTAGCTACTAGTTAAAGACAAACAAGGTATCAAACCAGATTGTTTCCTCCTTGTACATTAAAGCTACAGTAGTCGGCTCATTCCATTGGCAGCAGTTGGACAAAGTGGCCCAAGATTGCTTTCCTACCCATATGCATACACAACAAAGAAACAAACACCAAGAACAACAAACAAGAAAATTTTGCTCAGTTCCAGTTTCCAGGTATAAATAAAATGCAAATTTGCAAGTCTTCTCTATAAGAAAATACCATCCACATAGCAATAATTGCTGGTACTAAACTGCAGGGTGCCATATCTCATATTGAGGCTGGTTCCCAAAGCTCAGCCAATTTCTGGTGACAGGCCAGAAAAAGGCCAGTTGTAGAGACTCAGGCAAAAAAAAGTAAATTTTAAATAATTAACTGGGAACCACTGAGATTCGTAAATTGGAACCCTGCTAACATTGTTGAAAGAAGAAATGAACACTGGATTTATGAGAACAATGATTGAAAAGTTGGTTGTTAAATACGAGCTCATGACAAAGCCACGCCATGACTATTGATGGCACTACAGTGAAAATGAATGGTTGCACAGAGCCATTCCAGCAGCAGTAATTGTTCACTATAAATGTTTATGCATAATAACTTCTTGTCAAGTCCATTATAGAAAAATATATGTAAGAATGCAAATGAAACCATCAAACTATATTGTTTGTCATGTACCTGTGGCTGCACCAGGAGCAACTATAGGAATGGCTTGTTGTGGTGGTTGGTCAAATCCACTCGCACGCTTGCTGATCAATACAACAGACATCAGTAAGTAGTTCAACAAATGGAGAATAGCACAACATAAGGTATAAAACAAACAACAAATCATGCGTGAAAAGAATTACATCAACTAAACAACACATTATTATCCAAGGCAACTGCAAAGCAAGAAACCAACACATGATTGTTCAAAATTGTCCGTTGCGTACTGTCAATTTTCCAAACATACAAAACAAAGAGATAGCATCACATGAAAATCACAGAGATAGCATCACATGAAAATCACATTTCAAGGCAGGTATCAAAAGCACATGTTAATTTGTCTTCCTCAGATAGCTAATTCAAGGAGAACAGTCAAACTAAGTGCCATCGACATCAGAAACCAAACTATATGCAAATAATAAGCCTTTGGAGGGCATTCAATCACATACCTCTTCGAACGAGAGCGTGAACGAGATCTGGATCTTCGTGAACGAGAGCTTATTGAGTTTCAAGGAGATGGCAAGGGACTTATTGAGTTCCAAGGAGATGGCAAGGGATTAAACTTTTTATGAAATCATTAGTTCAGCAATAATTAACTAGCACTCATAACTCGCAATGGTGTGATACATTACATGTCCTCTAGAAAATAAAATTTTAGACCGATTACCTTTCATCATCACGGCTCCGGTGACTATCATGATCATCAGAACGATCACGATGATGCTCCCTTTTTTCACTTCTTTCACGGTGCTCCCTACGGTGGCGATCACGATCCCTGTCCCGGTCACCCCGGTCACGGTCCCTCTCCCTGTCCCGGTCCCTTTCTCTCTCTCTACCACGGTCCCTGTCACGCTCCCTGTCCTTGTCCTTCTCTCGTTCTCTGTCCCTCTCTCTAGATTTTGAGGACCTGCCATCATGTGGTTGTGCCTCGTGCTGGTAATAGAAAATAGCTCATTAGTCAGATTTCTTAAAAAAACCGCAGGATTGTAGTTGTGCAATATAACTAATATACCTGTAACTTTCAACTCAGCTTTTCTCGACTTTCAACTTGAAAATCACATTGAAAACAGTATCAATACAGCTCGGACACACAGCTTCTCAGCGGCGGCTTCGTTCACGACGGTCACGTCGCACTACCTGATGCTGAAGGAATCGTTCCTCAAATACATGTATGTTGTATATGTATATTGTTGTATTTTGTAGGCTGAATTTGATCAAGTTCGACCATTTGAAGAGTCCGATTAGAATACAAAATGGTTAAAGTTATGATTGGAATTATCTTCATGTCCGTATGGACTTTGTGTCGGCTGCATTTGTGCCCAAAGATGCTAGTGCCGACTAAAATCATCTACTTGAGGCGCTTTCATCTACAACTCTTCATCTCTGTTCCGTTTTCGCTTGGGATGATGTTCTCCATGGTTGTCACGGCGTAATTGGCGACCACGGCGCCTCGTAGGCGCCATGACGCCTAGGCGAGCCCACGGCGACGCTGCGTACGTACTCTCAGTCTCGATGCTGTATACGGTGATGTTCCATTCACTCTTCCGTTGCGCTGTCTACCCCCATATATAATATATTCACTCTTCCGCTTCCACTGTGCTGTCTCCCGAGACTCTCTCTCTCTCTCTCTCTCTCCCAACTCACTCTCTCCCCCGACTCCCGAGCCGATCTCCCTGCTCCCCGACGCCTCCCTCCCCTCCCCTGCGCCGCTTGCTTCCTCCAGCCACGTCCTCCCCCGCGCGCCACCTCCTCCCCCCAGCGCCTCCCCTCCCCGACGCCTCCCCCCTGCCGCCGCCTCCCCCCGTCGCCTCCCCTCCCCTCGGCGGCGGGAGCAAGCTGGAGAGGGAAGCCGGCGGCGGGAGGGAGGCGACGCGGCGGGAGGGAGGAAGGCGGCGCGTCGGGAGGGAGGGAGGCGGCGCGGCCGGAGAGGAGAGGGACGGAAGGCCTAGAAGACCAAGGCGAGGCGAGCTGTCGTGGCGTCCGCGCAGTCCTGCCTGGACCCTAGGCGTCGTCGTAACAACAGTGATGTTCTCGTTCCCTTTTCGAGGAAATGCAATGTGAGAGATGAGTGTTCTATAACTTTCACTTTATATAGTGATTTCGTTGATTGTGTGCTTTTGGATTTTCTCCTTGAAGTTAAATCTTTGTCTTGTGTTCTTAGTTGATCTTTGTTGTTTTATATCTTGCCTAGTCGATTTCATCACACACACACAAAAATATATATTGGAAGTGGTGTATATATGTATATACATACTAGCTAAATGACCGTGCTTTGGTACGGATAAACAAAATCATATTATCCCAGCATATTGAGTTGACATTGTCGGAATCAGCTTGCCCGACCCACATCATCGGCTCCGTCTCCATGCTCAACCGTGTCATGACGTGACGCACACAGCAAAACTTTGTTGTTTTAGTTAGAGAATTTTTTGGTAGATTGCTTTTCCCTATTTTTGTTGAAGATTTTTAGGGAGGTACAAGGGGGAGTTGGAAGGAACAGATGAACCATCACCACCATCAACTCCTTTTAAGAAGCATATATGTATGTATACATACATATACACGTATAAACATATGTGTGTATATACATGCATGTATATATGTGTAATATATACCTATACGTATATGTGTACGTATATATATACATATAGTATATGTATGTGTGTGTATGGTGCATATGACCCAATTGGTGAACATACGCACAAATCCAATCATAGCCCTCGGATTCAATCTGGGTGGGCGAGATCAAAGGCCTGTCCCCCCATCCCACTTATGCACATTTGCCTTTCCATCCTTGTCTATGCTCAGGTCAATTTCTATATAAAAAATAACCTACGTCTCTTTCACCAAATCAGGGCGACCGATGGCTAGAAGATCGTGGCGCACCGGTGCTCCAGACGACACCCTACTGATCCCAATGGGCCTGCCATGCCCCCGATGCAGCCCTCGTCGCAGCACCCCTGGCCCGTCAGCATCGTCCTCACAACTGCCTTTCATCTCCTGGAACCTGCAACTTTCAACTCAGCTTTTCTCGACTTTCAACTTGAAAATCACATCAAAACAGCATCAAACAGCTTGGACACAATGCTGGCCTGATCCAACGGCTCCTAGGTGGGGAAGCGATGGTCCGTCAATTAGCGATCACCGAAAATCTTTGTGGTGCATCTACTTTTTTTTGCGAGCTTGTCTTGCATCTACTAGAGTTGAGCTTTGTTCAAAAGTTAAGTTTTTTTCCTGAGCCAGAAGGAAATCCTTGCGGTTTCTATTATCAGAGACCAGAGTACGAGTCCTGGTAATACCAGGGAAGAAGATGACAAGGTAGAGACAAGAACCTATAGGCATAGCCAAACTAGAGTACTACGACTATTGGAATAAAAGGCACAACTACAAAACAGAAAATGGTCACTTCATCGAATTCCTAATCAGTTCGATAAAGCTCCAGCAAAACATGAATCTACCACCGTTCTTGTGCCAAGAGAACTCCTTTTTCTTCAGTTTTGTGCATTCATCTGCATCCTTCACGCCATCGGCATCCTTATCGACATGTTTTATTTACTTCATTAAATTTCTACTATATAGCTGCCTATAATTTTTTCCTGTCGTAAGTTTGGCAATTAAAATTCTTTCGACATGTTCCGATGACTACCTTCAAATCTATTATCTCCGAAAATTTTGAATTTGATCTACGTACTAAAATCACCCCATAAAACGCAGAGGTTTAGATCACCCGACCGTTCCAATTGTTGTCAAACACGCCGTACAATATGTTCACAGGTTTTGTCGGCATTAATGAATGTTTATTTCATCATATGAAACATTTTTTAAAAAAAGGCTCTCTGAATTGATCAAAAGGGCACTTGATTTACCCTTGGGGGCAAATGATTTATTATCCGTAACACCCTTATGGTCGATACATAGCAATATAGAATTGATCCACTGACTTAACCCAAGAGCAGAAACTTTGACTAGATAGATAGTAGCTGCATGCTGTTCTCTCTCAACTGAAAAGACACATACCAGGATAATCTACAAATCTTGCTGCTTCCAAGTCGAACAGGTTATAGGTCAGTGAGCAATCTTCGCGAGCAGCTCACTGAGAAGAGAGGGGCAACTGCTCGCCAGATGCTCAAAGTCATCACTCGCCATGACCGCCTTAAGATTGCCAGGAGACTTGAGGAAATTGAAGCATGCATCCTTGAGCCCGCAACAACCATGCTGCTCAGCCAATGCCAATGTCGTCGCCGCCGTGCTTGTGTCGATGTAGTTGCAAAGCTTGTCCTCACAAATCAGCTTCAGTCTCTCGAGGTTATATCTATCTGCAGCTACGAGTAAATGTTGAGCCATCACTGTTGTATCACCCTCATCAGGCAGGGATTCGGTGTAGATGAAGTGGAGCAACGCTTTGAACACACTTGCTTCCATGTCATCGATCGGTATATTATCCATGGTCTTCTCCTTCATTGGACCCAAGAGCTCTGCCATGAAAACTGAGGACCGAGCAGCGAGCACGCTTCTATGTGCAGTGAAAGCCTCCCCGCCAACCTCGAACGTGACATCCGCCCCTTCGCCAGACGAGAGGAGACGTCCAAGATGCTGGTGCATGTCGGACGGTGGCACCACGACGAAGTGAGGAGTTGCCTCTGTGCGGATCTCCTTCGTGACGGTGACATCACACCTGACTCTAAAACAATCATCTCTTAGATAGGTCGACTCCTCCAAGGCCTTCCTTTTGATGAATCTCCTATATCCCCATGGCTGTTCTTTGGTCGAGAATGTGCGCGTTTGGCCTTCTTTGGTGTATAATGGCACCGGTTTGCCTGCCTGGTCGAGTAAGCTGAACCTGAATCGTGCCTTGACGCCCTTCTTTGGCCGATCGGCACGATCAAGACGCAGGTAGATAGATATCCAATCGGCGTGGCGTGAGCTTAGACCGTCAGGGAAGTATCTGATACACCAGGCATGGCCACCGACGTTGAACGTGCCGGATTGGATGTACTTGCCGACGCCGAGTCCCTTGGTTCGGGAGTAGCCCTCGATCCTGAGCACGTGCGAGCCGGTCACCGCCTCGGCGACGATGGCCGACGAGCTCAGCGCCGGCGCGTCGCCAACGGCAGACGCAGAAGTGCTGGACATATGGACCGGGCTCGGTGACTGGAGATGGAGCGAGCGGGCGCACGGGAGGAGGCGCGATGGAGGAGCGGCGAAAGGAGGTTCTGTGGTCGACGGCCGTTGGCGAGTTTGGCCGACCCTCGCCGGCGCCGGTGGGGAAAAAGAAAGGGGCAAGGGTAGAAGTGAAATGAGATTGCGGTAGGGTTCCGAGGCCGAATTGGGGGATTTGGAATTTTGCGATTTAGCCCTCCAGGTATTCAGAAATTGCAATCAAGTCATTCTCTAATGAGATTTCTTTATTCTATTCTAGCCCTCTGAAAGTCCAATTTCATCACGATTTAATCCTACGTATCCGTGATGTCGCCTATCAGTGTCCAGCTAACAGCAACGGGATGGACCGACGGAGTACGTGCGTTGCTTGCCTGCCGGTGAGAGGGAGAGGTTTTTATGGTGCCGGTGACGCGCCGGGGAGACGCTCGAACGCATCGGTCGGCCTGCGTGCATGCGCGTTGCACGCGCCGAATCGTCAGTGTTTGCACTGACCGAGGAGGCGCCCCAGTATGTTGGTTAATTTCACCGTATCGTGTTTTGCGTAGTGTCCTAGTTTCAGTTTTGAAGTCCGCATTTAGTTTCAGTTTTTGTTAGTATCTCTGATTATCTGTTTCCGGCTAAAAAACAGATTTTTTGGTAACAGATCAATTGTAATCTTATAATGAATAAATAGAGAAGAAAGAAACCAGAATACGTGTGGCTGTTTTGCACACGGAGAAATCTGTCTCTTGTGTCGATTCAGAATTGAGCCACCGAAACTATCTTCAGACTAGTGTTCAGCGTCCGGGACGGTGCCGAACTGAAGAGAAGTACCGATTGTGTTTCCGAATGTTCTGACAGAGTACCCATGCGAAGAGACGGGAAAGCGAGGAGATCGACGTGCCCGCTTGTGATTCTCGGTCTGGCTGAGCGCTAAGCGGCGCACTACACTCGATGTTTAGTACCACATCGGCCAGGAAGAAAAGGAAAGGCCAGCTTATAATGCCGTGCATCACCCTTTTTGCTGTCTCTATCTGATAAAATTGGAATAATACAGAGAAAATTAGTATCATCCCTATGCAAGGATGATGCGCATAAATTGAGAAATAGTTTAAAATTTTTTTGCCAATTTATGCGCCGGTCCCTGGCCACGAGTTTTTCCCTTGCACATGTGCCCCTGGAGCATTCTTTTCACGCTCTCGCTTCATTTTATCTTCTTACAGGCAGGTCCTCCCATAATACATACAGCCTATTCACATTCCAGTTACGTCCAGATACAGCCTGTTCATATTCCAGTTACGTCCTTTGTGATCTTTCCCTTTGCAATGGCACAGGGGCAATGGTGGGTTAATGGGACGGTAGAGTTAGGGTTTCGGCATCTTGGGATTAGAGGAAGCTTAGGAAAATGACAGCTTGGGTTGAGGATGGCTGTGTAGGACTGTCGACGACGGGGTTCCATGTAGGGCTGTGCATTTTGTTACCGAACCGAAAAAACCGACCCAAAAAAACCGAACCGAACCGGTCAACTCGGTTTGACCGGTTTTCGGTATTCGTTTCGGTTTTTGTATTTAGGTTTTTTGGTTATTCGGTTTTTTCGGGAAAAACCGATTAAAAACCGAAAAAACTGAGCGGTCTGCAGTCGGGCCCAATCACGCGCGCGGCCCAGAGAACACATGCGCTCGCCCGCGACACGCGCGCGTCGTCTGATCTCATCCGACGGCTGGAAACGCAGCCGGCCTGGAAACGCCTCGGCCCGCAAAACATCTCCCGTTGGATTTGATCGAACGGCTGAAACGCGCGTGCAGCTGAGATAAAAGCCTGAAGTCCCGAAGAAACCCTAACCCTAATTCATTCTCACCCTCTCCACGCGGAAAAAATGGAAGGGCGACGGCGTGCGCGCTCGCGCGGAGTGGCGGCGGCGGCGCCCGCATGAAGCGAAGCGGTGACGCCCGCATGAAGCGAAGCGGCGCGCTGCGTGAAGCGGCGGCGGCGCGCGGCGGCGCCCCGAGCGGAGCGGCGGCGCGGCGGCGACGACGGTGGCGCCCGAGCGAAGCGGCATACCGGCATCGGCCCCGTGCCTCTGCCACCAGGTCTTCTCTTCTCTCCTCTCCATTCACTAGAATACTAGATCTAGTCTAGACTCTAGAGAAATCCGAGACTCCGAGTATCTGACCTCCTCCAGGCTCCCCCACTCCCAGGCTTTGCCGGCGGCCGCTCCCCGCTCGGGCTCCGATGCTCCGCCTCCGCCGGTGCTCTCCCCGACTCCACTCCAGTCCTAGACGGCGAGACCGAGACCATCACCCAGCTTCGGAGCTTCCCATTCGAGTACCTAGATCTTTACACGTGATGTACTATTGTACTAATGATCTGATGTTGTATGCCTGTATTGTAGTATTGCTGTAATGTTGTTGTTGTATTGCTGTCTGGCTGTGTAGTGTGTACAGTGTGTTGTGTGTAGGATGTTGTATTGCTGTGAGCCTGTGAATGTGATGCATTGCTGTCCGACTGCCACTGGTAGTTTGCTATTCTGAATTTCTGATTATTTCTGAATTTCTAATTCTAGAATGGAGAATTGGAGTTTAGCAATTCGCGTAAACTTTGGTACAATTGGTATTAACCGATATCGAACCGAAATAAAATGGTATTTACCGATACCACACCGTATTCTAAAAAATACCGTATTTCCTGAAATACTAAAACCGTATTTACCGAACAAACCGTACTTACCAAACCGTATAAACCGAACGAACAGCCCTAGTTCCATGGCTGTGTGGTGGTACTAGTCACCAGGGCAGTAGGGGGTTCGGGGAGGTAGGGTCTTGCTTCAGGCATGATACTAGGAGTAGGATGAAGCTATGAGCAAGAGTAATCGAAATGTAATAGACCAAATCGGTAGAATTAAATTTGCGGCTTACTTTGGGTTTTCCGATGATCGCCGGTGGAGCTTTGGTTATCGGAGCAATTGGAGGTGGGTGGCTTGAATGTTTGATGTTAGTATGAGCCTCGTTTCAATAATTGGGCTTGGTTTGAATTGATGCTCTTAGTGCTGTAAAAATTGGGATTTGGTTGTGTGGTCTAGTGCACTAACGCTAGAGGATGGGATTCCAGATGCTTAACATCATATTGTCAACTGTAATATGGTGATTAGTAATCAATTATAATCAGTTAATCAGGTGATAATTGATTAATGTTTATAGTTGATATTTAGTGCTTAATTGGATCATTGGTGACTGAATTTGGTCGGTTTCCTTCCGCGAAATTTACATCTTCTGACACGGTTCCAGACAGTACTAGTCTAGTGCATTTTGATGAGCTTACGTGCACAAATGTCAGTGTTTTAATGAGTACAAGGTGCTGTGCTCATGCGCATCGATTGCTCAAGCTGCGTCTCGTTTGTAGTTTAAGCACTCGATAGATACATTTCTCTGTGCTCCAGTTTTTATGTTTTGTGTGACCTTAGGAAAACATAATGGCTGAACTAACGTCGTTTGTTGTACTCGCTCCTCAAGATATGGCTCCGAGACTTCACATTTCCTAGTTTTATGAGTAACTTTGGTATTGGCTCGGTACGAGATATGGTGTTTCTAACCCTAAAAGACTATCACTGCTGATTTGTGTAACATCATGTCCATCCTCTGGGCCTAGAGTGCTACCATCATTGCATTACAATACCACTTTTAAACATCTGCTAATCATTTTAAGAACCTATTCTAACTTGTTAGTGGAGTTAAACATACTAATAAAAGCTGAATATGTGAAATGCTGCTAGTAAGTGAATGACAGTGCCGGCTCTGGGGGTAGGCCGGAGGGGCGCCGGCCTAGGGCCCCGGGCCAGGGAGGGCCCACCCACCCCCTGCGTAGATTGGGTGGCAATCAAATGCATGGGTTTTAATCTGTTTGCTCATGTCACATGTCAGACGTCGTAAACGTACGTACATGCATATATACAGCGTATACGATCGAATGTGCATGCATGATCTCTCGATCGACCGATGCTTCAAAAGAGGACATCGAGCGCGCATGCATGCCTACCAGCAGTACTGGAAGCCGGTAGCAGAGGTTACTGTCAGTATCATGAATATTGGTTCACATGCATCACGCATGCATGCGTATCAACCCAAAGTAAATTCTTGTGGAAGCTCAAACTTCCATCAAAGATAAAGTTTTTTCTGTGGTTAATATATACTTAGAAGAAGTATTTTAACCAAAGAAAATCTGGTAAAGAGAGGTTGGAAATTAAAGCGAAAAGAAATGTAGATTTAATTTGCTCCATGGATGAAAACATGCGTGCATAGATCATCTTTTCTTCGAATGTCCTCTAGCTAAATATATATGTCTGGGGGATAATTCAGGTTGCTTTCAACCTGAACTATGTTCCTTGTTCAAATCATCTCACAGAGAGATGGCTGAAATTGAGCCAGGCTAGGCGTCGTAGCTCTGTGTAGAGTGAAATCACTGATGAAAATTTGGATTACAGTGCTTGGTAATTCCTTTTTGTGCTTAGTTGGATGTATTAGACTTCGATATCCTTAATGATCTAAAGTCTCTGGATGATAATGATCTACGGAGGTGTTGCACTACTTTTGTACAAACTTTTTCTCATAATGGGTCATCTGACGTTGAGTTCAATGATTTTTTTCTCTAAATTAAAAGTGCTGCAAGTCACCTTGCCAAATGATAAGATGTCGGCATCTGAGATTCTTCAGTTCGTTACAGCTGCAGATTGCTACCCAAATGTCTCTGTTGCATATCGAATTCTTCTAATCTGTACTGTGGATCGTAGCCTCACTGAAAGGAGTTTCTCAAAATTGAAATTGCTGAAAAACTATTTGCGGTCTACTATGTCACAAGAAAGATTGAATGGCTTGGCTATGTGCTGCATTGAGAAGAATATCTTGGACGACATTGATCTCGATGTTATTATTAATGATTTTGCATCAAGAAGTGCTAGAAGAAGTTCCTTTTTATGAAAGACATTGGATATTTGTCGCTCCTATTTGAGGTAAATTAATTCTTACTAGTTACATTTGGTTTATGAACTAATTAGTACCTAATTAGTTTATCATGTTAGAACTATTGATTTGTGTCACTTTAGACAGTATAAAGTTTAAACTGCATATTTTATAAGTAGAAAAAAATTTATAGTAAAGGGCCTATAGAGCCGAATTCGTCCAAGGGCCCTTGAAATCGTTGAGCCGGCCCTGGTTATTCATGTGCTATACCCACCCGAGCATGACGTCCTCAACGGTCACCTAGAAATAAAACAACAAAGCAAGGTAAGTCCAAAGACCCAGCAAGCACATAATAGAACGATAAACACTACCAAAACATGAAAGCAATTTAACTAATCATAACATATTCCACAGGTATTGTCATGTTTGTAACATCATTCTTCTGTTTCCACATTAACTATATCATACTCCACATGCATTTTTCATGTTCCAACATTATCATATCATCAATGCAATGCAACACTGCTCTACATGCACATTTACTCATCACATTGCAAATACCGATAATGCCGAGTGAACACCCGTCGATGTTCACCCAAAATCTTGGGCCCGCCCATATCGGCACGTAGGGGTGGACATCGAGCCAACTCCTCGTTTTATCGAGCTTTTCCTAAAATTGGCATAGTTTGATTTAATATCATTTTACGTATAATTTGAAAGTATTTTTAGAAACGAGCTAACGAGCCGAGCCGAGCTAGAGCAAAATTAAAATTCATTTGAAATCAACTCATTTTAATGTTTAACCAATTAACAATTATAATTGAAGCAATTTTGAACCGAGCCAACGGGCCCCACTAACGAGCTTTTTTTTCCACCCCTATCGCCACGGGGACCTCTCCACTCCTGTGGAGGCCCGAAGTAGGTCTTACTCAAGAGCGCTCCGGATTAGTCCACTAGCTTTACTCATAGCTAGAAACTTTCTCACCGCCCTCATTCTTGAGTGCATATAATGCAAATGCATATGCCCATTGTCATAATCATGCTCATCATTAACATCATTAGCAGGTAAGCATCATTACCCACCTTACTCCATCATCATTATCATCATTTACCATGCAACATTATGCCATATAAACATCACATTTCCACATAAACATCATCATACCATGTAAGCATCACATATTTTTCACAAACTTTTTGGTCTACCGCTATACCATGCACTTACCTATTAACCAAGCGGAGCGGAACGAAGTGCGGATGGCGTCGACTCAGGACCTCCACCTGGACAAGAAATTAATCCGACTTAACGCATCATAACGAAACCAGAGATTAAATAGACGATGACGATACCACACTCATATCCCGATTCTGGCATCAAAACGCACGGGTTTCAGGGACCTGTCGCGCAGGTACCAAAACCCTCCCATTTCTTTTTTTCTTTTCTTTTTTCCTCTTTTCTTCCCTTTTCTTTTCTTCTCTTTTTTTCTTACCCGGTCGACCCCTTCTTTTCCTTCCTCACCCGACCCTCTCTCTCTCTCTCTCCTCTTCTTATTTCTCTCGGTCGAATGGCCTCCTCTTCTTACTCCCTCTCGGCCGAGCGGCTCCAGGCGGTGCGGCGTCGGCACGGCCAGGCTTGGCGGCGATGGCGGCTCCTCCGCCACCCCCTCCCGCCTTCCTCTCCTCCCCCCTCTCTCTCTCCATCCCTCGCGTGCGCGACCATGCCCAGGGGCTGCTCCGGCGGCGCGGCCAGGCTCGGCGGTGTCGGCCCCGAGCTCACTGCTGCCGGTGTCTCTACGTTTCCCCTCACATGCCGGCCACTACCCGTCTCTCCCCGGCTCGGTCGGGAGGGCCGTCGCGACACCTCCAGATCCGGCCGGCCAGGGCTAGATCCGGTCGTGTCTTGCCAGCAACCGCCTCCCCTACACGCGCATGGTGGCGAGGTGCTGAGCACCGCCACTCGGTCGGTGTGGCCTATGGGGCAAGCTCACCGGCCATGGCTTGCAGCCGGCTGGCCACCTCCTACTGCTGCCAGGATGGTTTGCCCCCCTTTCACTTTCTCTATGTGCCCTACTTATATTTTTGTGTGCTATTGTGCGCTATGGGACTGTGGAGGGAAGGTGGTTGTGCTCACAGGTTGGCTTGGCGTGGATTCGGCAGTCATCGATGTCCTCTGCTGTCGTCGATGCCGTCCTCTCGCGCTTGCCCTTCTGGGTTTCTTCGGGACTCCTCTCTTCTTGCCCTTCTCCTCCTTGCTCTTTGCTTGCTCTCTTCCTCTCGGCTGAAGGAGGAAAAGTGAGATGGGGCTAGACTTGGTTCTGGCTGGAATAGTAGAGTAGGTGAAGTGGCTGTGTGTTCTAAAAGCCGATGGGTCTGACGGCAAAAACCGCCCTTTCCTTCCCTAATTCTCCCTTTTGCAATTCAGTGGTATTACAATTTGATCAGATACCTGATGAATTAGGATTGGATGGCCAGACTTTCATGCTGATAAGACGCCAGCACCATCACCCCTATCACAAAAGGTAGCTCGTATGTTTCAAATGATGATCAATAGCACAAAATGTAGCTCGTTGAGTTTTTTTTTGGCTGTTAAAAGACTATCTAAACGACATTCCTGTTCTAAAAGACTGAAACTCATTTCAGTTTGTGTTCGTTGCAGTTTTAGTGGACTCCCAGGTGAAACTTTGAAACATGACGATTTCCATCATCCATGCTTTGTTTGGTTTCGAATTCTTTTTGTTATGACTGTTTTCTTTTGAAAATGTCGCATCACATCATGCTCGTACTTTGAATGATGTATAATCATAGGTACCACAAGGCCATGTTTGGGTGCAGGGAGACTATTTATGCTTCAAGGGATTCAAGGCAATTTGGACCTGTTCCTTACGGTCTTATTACAGGGAAAATCTTTTGTCGGGTAAGTTCAGTCCTTCTCTGTTTTACTTCCTCATTGGTTTAATGAAGTGCCTGATGGAAGTTCTCTATTTTATCTTCTATTTCACATATTTTGGAGCTAAGCACCAACATTAGGCCAAACACATGTTTTTCTACACTCTTGCTGCCAATTTCTCTCAAAGCCCAGTTTCGAAGCCCAAAAATGTGAAGCCGACCTTGGCCGAACAGATCCTTAGGTGCCATTTGGCTCAGCTCTAGAGCCTGGCTTCTAGGCTAGAGTCAGGTCTTTCCGGCTAAACGCTTGGGCTTTATAGTCAGCTTTTGGAGAAACCATAAGAGCTAGGAGCCAAAATGAACTAGTCAAGAGAAGCAAGGGAAACCTAGCATGTATTTACCATTGAAAATACATAAGGATGATGGTAGAATTGTCTTTGGGCTAAATATTAGAGCTGGATCTCCTAATTGGGCCAAACACCTAGAGTTTTTGCTCTTTTAGCTTTTCTAGAGCCAGCTTCTTCCAATATTAGGCTTCAGAGCCGAAAAACTAAAGTTGAAGCTCGGTCAAACAAATTCATAATACTGCACAATTTTTGGTGACTGAAAGATAAGAAAATTTCAGGTAACTAAAAATTAGTAAAGCAAATTTTATTAACCTGATTTATATATTAACACCCTTATCACGTCGTTTGCAAATGTCTCAAACGCAAGCCTTTTGTGTGTTCTGAAGAAAAGAAAGTCATTCCTGAAAAGAGAGACAAAAGGATAATCCCAAAATTTTGTCGAGCAGGTCAGGGAGCAACAAGCTCTTTGAGAAGAGAGGGGAAACTGCTCATCAGGTGCTCAATGCCATCACTCGCCATGACCTCCTTGAGGTTGCCAGGAGACTTGAGGAACTCGAAGCATGCCTCCTTGAGCCCGTGACAGCCATGCTGCTCAGCCAAAGCCAATGTAGTCGCCACCATGCTTGTGCCGATGTAGTTGCACAACCTTTCCTCGCACATCAGCTTTAGCCTCTCTAGGTCATATCTGTCCCCGACCGCACGATTTGCACGTGAATAGTGGTCGTAAGGAAACTACTGCGATTCTTGCCTCCTCCATCTCCCAACGACCCCTCGAGAACCTTATCAGTTATCACAGAAGCAGAACCAGTTCGGACAGAAGCTGTGTTCTAACGGAGACGACCGGTGGTTGGCGATTTAGCTCGGGGTCATTGCCGAACGGGGGCGGCGATCAGGCGCCGGCGCCGGGAGGCGGCCATGCGGAGACGGTGGTCGGTGGTAGGCACCCACAAAGCGGAGAGGCGCCCAGTCCTAAGGCTAAGCCCGGCCTACATGGCTGCGTTGCCGTTACGATTCGGCCCGATCGGCGTGTGGCCCACCATACATGGGGGCGGATCTCGAAATCTTTGTTTCAACCCGTGTTTTTTTTCAGTACTAGCCTCCTGATAATTTTTTTATATAAGTATAGCTTCCTTTCGAACACGAAATTACGCAATATTAACACGTAGCAAAGTAATGCATTTTTCACGATACTGTAGTGCAGATTTTTAAATTACATACCATGAAAGTGCAAAAAAAGGGTATTCTCGACTTCTCGTGCTGCAGTATACTATACTACAGTAAAAATGTGTGCTACAGTACCACGAAAATAGCATTTCCGTGCTCTATGGCGGAACTTTGTCATGTGTCGGCTTTACATAATTTGGTGTTCAGAAAGAATCATAGATTTATAAAAAAGTACTTAAAAGGCTGGAACTGAAAAACAATGGCACCGAAAGACCCAAACAATAATCCGAGCCGGAGACGGTCTCCCCCCTTCTAAATATGGATGGGTCCGCATGCGAGAAGAAAAGGACACGTGTCGACAGCCGAGTGGTGGGCAGAGGAGGCGTAGAACTAAAGAAAGACCGGGCGCGGGGGGAGTCGGAGTCCTCGAGGGAGACGGGATCCGATCCGATGGAGACTCTAGGGTTGGGAGGCGATATATAACCCCCGCCCCAAATTGGCTCTCCTCCACCTATACATCAACCGCCGCCGCCGCAGCACATCCAGAGCTTGGCTGGTTAGGTTTCGAGAGAGAGAGAGGAGGAGGAGAGGGGGCGATGGAGGGGTCGGTCTTGGAGGCGGATGGTCTTGCGGGGGTGAGCTTCGACGCGTTGGATCTCCTGGCCGAGGAGGAGTGCCGCGGCGAGATGGACATCCTGCGCTCGTTGGACCTCCCGGCCGAGGAGGAGTGCCGCGGCGAGTTGGACATCCTGCGCGCGTTGGACCTCCCGGCCAAGGAGGAGTCCATCAAGATGTCGGAGGCCGGAGCGGGCGACAAGGTCAAGACTGCGGCGAGCAACGGCGGGAAGGTGGAGGCTGGAGCGGACGACGAGGCCAAGGCGAGGAAGAAGAAGAAGAAGACAGTGAGGGTGTCGAAGGACACAATCAATAACGCCATGTCGTGGCCTTATCATGGCGAGCCCAAACGTTACCTCTCCGACGAGGTGCTCGACCGCATAGAGGATGCTGAGTACCGAGAGAGGCTGCGCCATTGTTTTGCCCGCGCTGCTGCCGCTGTGTACGACATGGAAAAACAATATGCGGGAATCCGCGAGCAGTACATCCGCAAGGGATACGCCGAGATTGAGGTCTACGAGAGGGAGTAAGACGGCAGCCACCACAAGAAGTTGGGGGTGATAGCAACCGTACGTTAAAAACTATGTTTAGCGTATGTCTAAATTTATGTCCGCATGCTTGTGTCTTTCTGCATCTTTTAATCCGAGGCAGATTGGTCTGAGACATCTTAGGACATGTACAGTATAAGAGCATCTCCATCCCGTTCTTTATCCTGCTCTTCATTGTATATTTAGCTAGTATGATCCAAAAAATAGACTCCAACCCATCTTTTATCCCTCTCTTCAAATTTACCCGCTGGCTATTTCCTTCCGAAGGCTGGCTATCGGCGAAGCGGCGCTGCCGCCATCGCGATTCGCGAGCTAAATCGCGGCGAGTCTCCTTCCCGCGCTTCCTCCTCCCGCGCGTCGAATCTCCCTCCCGCGCCTTCCTTCGCCGCGCGCGCGCCCTCCCACCTCCCGCGTCTTCCTCCTCCCGCGACGCGCGCCGCGCCGCGCGCGCCTCCCACCGACCGCCCGCGGACGGCGTCCCGGCCCCGACCCACCTCCTCCGGATCTGAGGCCTCCCGCCATCTCGCCGCCTCCACCGTCCGCTCATCTCCAAGATCCGCGCGCCCGCCAACTCCGCCCGCCAGATCTAAAGGTATGGGACCAAATCCCGATTTGCTTTTACGTATTATGAAGTGTGTTGATTCGAGAAGGAGATTCGGGTACTGCTTCATGCATATGATTCTTCTTCAAGTAGAGATCTAGAAATCATGGATACTTTTAGGTGCTTCAGTGTTCAGTTCTACTACCCACAAATTGCAGTCTATGAAAGGAATGTTCTTTTTGTATTGATTGTGGACAGTTGTACACTGCTATAGTATATGAATGATTTTTAGGAATTGATTCGCACTAGCACTACCATGTTCAATCAAACCAAAGATTTTGTTATAGTAAGATATCTTCAAATGATGAAGAGAATAGCATAGCAGGAGTTATTTTCTTGTCAAGTGGTGCGGAAGAAGCAAAGCAAATGTATAATCAAGTTGCAAGTAGCATCTCGAAATTCTAATGCTAGATGGGATTACATTTACAGTGCACAATTTGAGATTTTATATAGTATTATCATTCATGCGATATATTGTAAACCTAAGCCATCCAAATCATTCCAGTTTAATTTCTTCTTTGTGTGTTCATTAAGCATTAGCATGGAAAGTACTCATGACAATTGACACGATAGTTTATCTTGTGTAGTTGGTTGCATGTACAATTTTATTCAGCCTGCATACGCTTGGTATTAGGATAGGAGAGGTGCACTAATTTTGTATTTTCCAAGTTGAAATCAAGTATATTAGGTTAAATTGAAACTATAGCAACAAAGTGGGAATTGTGACAGGTGGACAATATTGTAAGTCATACTTAGGATCTCTTCTAATTTTTAAGTGTTTGTGAAGTTAGTCTCAAATCTTATTATTCATTATAGGTTCGCTAAAGAACATCAATAGTTTCGCACCAAATAATGAGACCTGTTGGTACGCATTTGTGGATCTAACTACATTTTTTCATATGCTATTGTCCTAGATGTTCATGATAATGGACCAATTTCTTCGAGATTAGAAAAGTAAGAGGAAAGGAGAAGATTAATCTAGAGCAACAAATGAGAGAATTCAAATGAGAGTCGCACAAAAGATACTTAAAACATACCGCTTAACAATTGATCCCGAAAGCAACCAATGTTCCCGCAGGTGCCTTGGGAAGCAAAGACAACAATTCTCGTAACTCGTAAGATCGTAAGCCGCCTCGTATTGATACTGCATCGAAGCTCCCAAATCTCCACCAATTCTTTCCGCTTGTATCCATGTCTCTTCTTGATATGGTATCATGTATACCTAGGACTTGTTTTCATCGCTGGCTTGCATATAGTATTTGTCGCTTAAGGCGAGTGTTTGACTCTTCAATTCCTTAGCATCGAGCTTTCTTTGCGTCGCGACCAAAGAAAATTTTGACTTATTGCCAACTCCAACTTGAAGCTCACTACTTTGGATCTTCGAGTATTGTTAAAGTATATTTCAACTTGAAGCTCACTATACTTGAACCTAGGATACATTTTAACAACTACAATGTTTGATTGATTACGTGTTTTTGCCATGGAAGGTTATATGCACATCCCGGGGCGGATAATCTTGATGGCGTCAAGAAATTTGGGATGATCCATTTATACGCCTCCGAGGAACAAACTTGTGCAGCTTGCACAAGGTTCTCACCTCACGGAGGCAATGATGAATATTCTCAACATACCAAAAGCAAGCAAGAAGAGGACTAAGAATTTTATGCCGATGAAGATGAGAAGTCGATCGCTGCATGGCTAAATGTGGGTCTTGATCCGATTGAAAGCAATAACCAATCGATGTCAAGGTATTGGCAGAGAATGCATCTCGCCTTCCATGAGCACAAGGATTTTGAATCGGACCGCTCGAGACATCTCTTATGAACCGTCAATTATCAATGCGAATGTTAGCCGCTTCGTGGGGTTTATGCTCGTAGTGCGCAGGAAGCAAAGTGGATTAACGGAGCAAGATAAGGTATTGTTTTGTCCTCCCATCAATTTGGTTGCTTTGCTTCTCCAATAATCCTTTCTCGTTGGTTGATATTTTCGATAGATCATGCAAAGGCACTATACAAGAACGGTCACCCAAAGAAGCAATCTTTCGTGATGGACCATTGCCGGAAGAAACTACGCCATGAGCGTATGGATTCAGAGGATGATAAGTCCTGAATGAAACAACAAGAGAACAGCACCAAGTGGTGCTAGTCCCTTGAACCGTAGTCCCGAAGCAATGAACAGACACCTAATGAAGCAATGACAAGGCCTCCGGTAAGAAGCAAGAGAAGGAGCGACAACGCCGAGGAAAAGACCTTATGGTGATGGAGAGAACCACTTGAAGGAGGTGATGAGCGATTTCGGATCAAAAGGAGATGTAAGATTTGAGGGAGTTGAGGAAGAAGGAGCGCAATGACGAGAGGCTACAGCTTGAACGCGAAAGGCTCGAATCGCAGCGGAAGGACGTGGAGATGAAGCAAAGGATTGAAGACGAAAGAATAATAAACATTGATATTAGTACAATGAGTCCAGATCGCAGCAGCTTTACAAGATGTTAAAGGATGAGATATTAACTCGTCGGTTTGGCGAACCTCCGCTTCGAGGCGATATCGCATCAAACTCGCTTTGAAGAATGAATCGCAATCGCATTTACTCTGCACTGCATGTTAAGAAGCAACAGAGACTTGCAGTCATGTTAATGTGGCAATGTTTAATACTATTAAACCCAAAGATGATCCTTTAACATCTAATCTTTTCTAAGTTATATTGTCTTCTGTGTGCTCTGCTTAAGTTTTAGTTATTCTGAATTCGCTCTTCCTGGCTATTCCAACCTTGTATGACAAGGTATTTGCTTCTTTACCGGTGTGCATAGATCTTGTACTTCCCCAAATTGTTGGCATCTACATGTACATAATCATGTTGCTCATATGAGATTGGTTCGACATGTTCTTGCATTCAAGATAATCGCAGCCCTCTTTTCATGCCCATATTGGTTCTCTCCAGAGCCAATTCATTGGTCCAGAGAATACTTGATCCAAATCCAAAACGTAAGTACATGCCCGAGCTTGTTCCATTGCATCATCTAGAAACATTTAGCATTTATAAACAAAGTTTATCTTTTGACTTGAAGCTTCCAGAGGAATTGATGCTTGTTTGAGTTGTGAGAAGAAAAACATTACCGCTTTTTTTTTTGTCAAGAAAGAGGAATTGATGCTTGTTTGAGTTGGGAATCTGCATTGCAAAATCATACACATACATCTTACGCCATCGAGAACGCCTGCATCGGATTGCACTGTACATCTTATGGCAAGATATCAATGTAAACCCGCGATCTCACGTAGTCACGTAAACATCCGGCAAATGTGGGCCTCAAAAACAAATGAAGTATACGTCCAAATGAAGGCCCAAAATAATTCAGCCCAGATGTTTAAACAATTTAAAGAGGGAGAATAGCTAGGCCATTGGAATGCTAACTCAAATAGAGAGCTGCAAATAATAGCTAGCCTCTTCATCCTAGGAAATAGAGAGGGAGAAATAGCTAATGGGATGGAGTTGCTCTAATAGATAATTGTTATTTATAATATTTTGTATATCATCTATAGATATTAGATAGTATAAAAGATGACTCATATAATAGTTTTTTCATATCTTTATAGATAGTTTCTCTATAATACAATGTGTTAGGTTGTTTTTTTATATCTTTATATACAGTTTTTCTAAAAATTCTCTAACAAAAGAAAACAACGAAACTCTTCTAAACTGCGGCGGAACTGAGGGAAGTGTGACGCCACCTTTGTCGGAGATCGATCAAGCATGTAGGTGAAGCCAATGGTATGAGCCTGGCAAGCCTATCTAGGGGTGGCAACGAGCCGAGCCGAGCCTGGCTCGGCTCAGCTCGTGAAAGCTCGGTAAAATTTCGGCTCGGCTCGGCTCGGCTCGGTTAAGATATCAAGCTTTTTTTGTAGGCTCGGCTCGGCTCGTGATGCGGCTCGAGCTACCGAGCCACCGCGAGCCAACAACCACGAGTCCGAATCGAGCCCGAGCCTTCACGAGCCCGAATCGAGCCGAGCCAAGCCTTCACGAGCCTGGCCGCTCACGAGCCCGAGCTTTTTGCCATGGATGAATGGATGAATGTAGTGGCTCGCGAGCCAAGCCGCTCGCGAGCCGCTCGAGCAATGGGCCGAGCCAAGCCGCTCGCGAGTGGCTCGGCTCGCTCGCTTAGATCCCGAGCTTTTTGGCTCGGCTCGGCTCGTTTCATCCACGAGCCGAGCCAAGCCTTCACGAGCCCGAGCCGAGCCCGAGCTGGCTCACGAGCCCGAGCTTTTTTGCCAGCCCTAAGCCTATCTCAATGATATCGACTCAAGATGCTAAGGTAATATAATTTTTTATCCGTAGTAAAACACAGGTATTCATCTAGTGACAATAATAAACACAAGATCTGACAGTTGTGCACTCTTTTTTTGGACTGGAGCCAAATGGTGTACTGTTTTCCCAGATTTCCTCTTTTTTTTTAAGAGCCCAACATCGTGACTTAATTTTTCTCGTCACCTTGAGAGTCTACGGCAACAAAATGCACCTTTAGTAGAGCAGCTCCAAAAGATGGGCTAAATTTGATCCCCTATAATCTCATTTTAGGGGACATACCAAAAAGTTAGGGATTAATATAACTCCTTTGCTCCAACAGTCATCCCCAAAATTGGTCCCCTAAATATTTTAAATATGCTACATGGGCTTATGGGCCATATTAGTTGGAGCCTAAAATTTATTTTATCTGCTAGTGTTTTGTACAATAGATTTTCTGCTAGTTTTAAATTTTGTACAGTATGGTTGTGCATACTAAAAAGGATTCTGCTAGTTTTAAATTTATTTTATTGGCTCGCCCGAAGGGCAGGTCCACCCCTGGGGGCGCCGGTGGGGAGCCGCGTCGACGGGGAGGAAGCTGCCGACGCCCTCAGGTAGGTCTCACGCAACGCGAAGGAAAAAATTGGGCGCGGAATCGCCTACTCGCGCGCGGCAACGGTGATTGGGGACGCGTGGGGTGAGGCCAAATTTGGCTCCGGTGGGGTGAGATATTGGGGGTGTTAAAATTTTTAGTGGTGGTTTTGGGGATCTTTTGGAGGAGGTTTTTTTTCACTAATCACCAAAATGTGTTTTAGGGGATGTTTTAGCCCATCTCTTGGAGTTGCTCTTATGTTAAGGAGTGTGTTTTTTCCATCTGTAAAGCATGAATTTTTAGTGGAGCTATGAGGGTATCATCGACTGGCGATTACTGCCTCTTTCCACTCATCGCAACAAAAATGATCGATGCTCGCGAGCTACGGTTCCTCGAGTGCTTAGCCCATGAATTCGACCCAGCCTTTGTTCAACGCCTTCAGCTAGGGTGACACCACGACAGGCACGCACAAGTTATCTTCTCATCATCTCATGCATGCCTACTATAGCCTTGGGAAGGATTGCGTGAGACTCCAATGGCCAAAATAGTGAACCCTCCTCCCCTGCGGTGTTGAAAATATAAGCACATGTAGGTTTAATTTATTCCATAAATAGATCATGACATCATGCACGTAAAATAACAGAACCATCACAGGCATAAAAGATCTAGATATGTAAACCAGGAAACTATACATGAATAGATCTAATACGGAGAACATGACTGTTACGTACCGACGATTCTGTTCTGATTGGTTTATCGATGTTGACGCTGCAGGCACGGTGTGGATGACACGAAGTCGATGACGACTCGCTGAAGCCGAACGACGAGGAAGACGAGCCAGTGCTACAGCAAGCAGTCGCGCAGAGAGCTTCCCAAAAACCTTATTCGCCCTCTCCCGGTGCAGGACTTCGAAGGCGACGGTTCCGAGACCTGCTCTCCCGAACGATAGTGCACGCCGCGAACGGGACGGAGTAGACTATGTGGGACGGCGCAGCACAATGGAGGAGGCAAAACCCTAGATTGATTTTCGCGTTTTCTGTACGGAGGCGGCGACTCAGTATTTATAGAAGAATCAGGACGCGTGATCAAGACACCTGCACATTCTCCATAACTCGTAACCGAAACGGATTAGTCACGCGTAACCGATCCGGATTCACCGCCACTCAAAACAACAAAAATAAAACTGCAAAAGGAAGCCGCGTCTGCGCAAGCACCTGGAGCCGATTTTGGCGGACAATTCACGTAGGTGCCGTGCGCCCCCCGCCCCGGCGAGGCGAGCGAGCGCGCGTGTGATCCTCTAGTTCTCTCCCACACATGCCTCAAGTGGCTAGGAGTGCACCATTCCTTTTAAGGTGGTCTTCCTCTCCTAGAACTAGCAATATGGTACTAAAGTTCACATGCAACCCTCCTTTGCATGAGTGAGCCTTTGAGATTTAATTTAGGAATTATTCTTTTGTATGGGCTTAGCCCACATAATTCAACATGCGGCGCCCGTACTTTTGCACTGCACCGGAAGCTCTGTTCACATTTTGCATGTTGGATCAATGGCGGTAAGAACACTAGAAATCAATAGATACATGGACGAGGGTCGTTGCGTAACGATGAAAGAGTAGTAGCAAGCGTCCGTCCTCAAGCTCATGAGTATATATGGACTATAAAATGCAAGACCATGAAAGTGCATCTCCTTCAAGGGAAAATTGAAAATATAGGACCAAGTTGAGACCGCTTTAGTAAAATAGGATCGAGTTATTTGCACTCGTAAATATAGGACCAAGTTGGATACATTCTTGCAAATAAGGTATTTTCCCCATTTTAATTTCATTTCATTTTTCGCTTTTTCTCGCGAAAAGACGCTTTTGCCCTTCCTCCTTCTTCCTCCTCCTCGCCGCCGCCGCCGCTCGCTGCGCCGCGCCGCGCCGCGCTCCTCGCCGCCCGCGCCAGCGCCGCGCCACGCTGCCGCCGCGCGCCGCTCCTCGCGCTGCGCGCCGGGGCAGCGAGGCGGCGAGCGGCGCGGGCAAGGCAGCGCGGCGCATGGCGCGCGCGAGCGGCGCAGGCGCAGGCGCAGCGGCAGCAGCGCGGCGCGGCGGCGCGGGCGCGCGAGGCGCGGCGGCGCGCGCGCGAGGAGCGCGGCACGCGGCTGCAGCGGAGGAGGAAGAAGGAGGAAGGGCAAAAGCGTCTTTTCGCGTAGAGAAAAAAGCCAGAAAAATAAAAATGAAATTAAAATGGGGAAAATACCTTATTTGCAAGAATGTATCCAACTTGGTCCTATATTTACGAGTGCAAATAACTCGATCCTATTTTACCAAAGCGGTCTCAACTTGGTCCTATATTTTCAATTTTCCCCTCCTTCAACCATCTCAGGCACGTGGTGAGTACACTGCAATTGTGACACGTATAGTAATTCTTCACCAAAGTCAAAAAAAAAAAGCTTGACCTATATTAATGCATCATGATTGGGGAAAAAGTTGTCACTGCCGTTTAGAGCTGGCCAAATAGACCGGGTTAACTAAAGAACAATGCTATTGGTCTAGCCTAGAGTCCAGCCCAGGCAGGTGTGGCCGTGGGTCGGAGCAGTCCGATCCGAGCCTACCCCGTAATGATCATTGGTTTTGTTTAGGGTCATGAGCTGACCCTTATGAGAAGACCAGGTTGATCATCCCCATGATCCATTGGATCTTATGGGTCGACCCCCTTCGCTGCATTGCTCCTCGCGCCCGCTCCCATGCCCGTCGACGACTGGGTGGACTGCTCGTGGACGGTGGACTGCTCGTGCGCCGTCACGTTTGACAACGGCGAGGAGATGGTGAGCTGCGACGAACGCGTGGGTGCACACACGGTGCGCCCGCTACATCCGCGGTGTGCTCACCTTCTTCTCGTGCCACAACTGCTAGTCCAAGCGCGCCCCCTCCTCCGCCGACGAGGCCGGGGTCGCCGAGCTGCCCACCCACCGCCCGCCACCGTTGTACCGCCAATTGGCCGAGGTCCCGCTCCCCGCCCGTGTCCACATCAACGGGCTCCCCGGCGGGAGCGATGCCTCACTTATCCGCGGTTCCCCGTCCTCCCCTGCCTTCTCCGCCGCCCTATGGTGCTGCGCCGGCTACGTCCCCAAGAGATTCGAGCGGTACGGAGACACCTGGAGGCCGTCGTCATCACCGACCGCGTCACCGGTTGCTCCAAGGGCTACGGATTCGTAAGCCGCTCAATCTCCTCCTCCGCGTACATGCACGCGCGTGACATGTTCTCCCTTTCGTGGGTGCCTGACGAGACGCATGGCTGCATAGTTGAGTTCATTTTTCTGGTTTGGTCCACTCGAACCCTAGGAACCAATAAATTCGGAACCTATTGAAACTCAGTTTTTTTTTGGGCCAATTCGGTGGCCCATTGGATCAAGTTGAACCACTCCCACCACCAGGCCCAAGACTAAACTGGCCATGCTAGCCTAGCCTGACCAACCGTGTCGTACTTAGGTCATGATCTCGGTCCAGTGGACCGGCCCAACACAACACGTACAGTATCGTACCATACTAGGTATGGCCCAGGCACGGCTCAACCCGGCATGACCCGTTAGGCCATCTTTTCTTCTTCTCCTCTACCTGGCATCTCTCGTTACCCTTCTGCCCCTCCTCTCTCGAGCCTCCTCCAAACTCAGCCACTGCAACTCCCGTGGGTTATCGCCATCGGTGGGGGTCAAGCCTGGTCTCCACCCCCCATGACCTCTTCGTGTTCTCCACCACCTTCGCCACGTCCTCCCCGCAATCGACAAGGCAAAGACAAAGTTGACGTGGCAGGATTATCTCATCGTTGGGGTAGGAGCAAGGTTAGGAAGTGATGACTGTGAGGTCGGGAATAAGTGAGGGCAAAGAAAGACGGAATAAAAAGGTGCAAGATGATGTGGTCAGGAAGACAAGGGCTCACCAGGAGCAAAGAATAACACGGCGGAGCATAGTGGAGGGCACGCATCGGAGTTGGGAACGACAACTGCGTTCCGAGCGCTCTAGTGAAAGAGAAGCACAGATAAGGCGCAAGATGGAAGTAGCAAGGGATGAGGAGGACAAAGGTGAGTTTGGCGGGGATTTACAGGGCGAGGAAAGGGAGCTATTTTTCCTCAAGAGGTCTTGGCAGAGCCGTGGAGATGATGTCTCTATGCATCAATCAAGGAGGTCGAGGTGGCACAGGTGACACGGCTTTTGTAGGCGAGCGTGCGAGTACTGTGCATGGAAGCTCGGCTCCAATGCGCTCATCCGAGGTAGAAGACGACGTATGACGAATGGGGCCCAGCTTGTCACCGTGGCAACGGTCTAGTGTGAGAGAGCACATTGGCGAGATTCTACCTTCTCACATAGATGGAAACAAAAAGCGATTTGAGTGGAAGACTGCGCGCAGGCGTGGCTGAGGCGGAATAAGAGATGAGTTGGGTCAAGGCTACTCTTTTGGCCTATGAGCGCGTCTTGAATTTTCAAATCGTTTCCAGTTAAATAATTCCATAAATTAGTTTTTAGTTAGGAAAAATAGCAAACAAGCTCCAAAAATTTTGAATTTTTTTGGAGATGCACTTTGAAATATGCTGGATATAAATAAGAACATTTTCACGTTTTTGGGTGCTCAAATTATTTTAGAAAATTCATTTTTAGTGCATAAAATTTTTAAATCCTTTTAGAAATGTCAAAAATTGAAAATTCACCAAAAACACAGAAATAAGTTTTTCTAACTTCGATTAAATTAGTTTTGGGAATTCGGGACGTTCCATTTTTTTAGATCAATAAAGAGGATTACCATATTACTCTCAATCAAGTCCTATAAATAAAGATCAGCGGATTGCCATCTTATATCAATCACTCGAACTCATAATTGTAATTTGATTAGCAACAGGTGGTCGTTCTAGTTTCTAGTCGCGGAATCCTCCCGAACGAGCTTATGCTCCCGAATTCCATCCTCTTTTCCAGCCGCTATGCCCATTTGCCAATCGATGTTTTTCATAGACCACAGGCAATACGTATTCTCACGTCAAAATTTCCATCATGAGCTTAGGTTGGAAATCTCCGTTGCTGTCATTTTATACCTCCGCGAGTGGTTGAGAACTTAGAATGCACCAGGACAAATCGAACTATACAGACATAATACGCATGAAGCAGCGCACTAATTTTTTTTAGTCAAAGCAATACATATCTAAGTATGCAACTGACGGTACTGAGAGAATCTCCGGACTACATTACCTAGCAGTTTAACATGGAAAACTAGATCTGATTCTCAAACTGATAACATGGAAAATTAGATCTGATTCTCAAACTGACGAAAAAATCCGCCTTATGGGCGTTACAACTTGGTAGAATTTTGATTTTAACCGTCGTATTCACCATCAGCAAACTTGTTCTCAGGGTAGAACACAGCAACCACCTGGTTCCCGCCAAACCTCCTCCCGTGCATCCCTGTCTTCGCCTTGGTCGAGCCGTCAACATCTGCATATTCCAAAAACACCTGCAATGCAAAAAAAAAAAAAGTTCGTAAATCGGAATAGTTTCGTTTCTGCACAATCCATGTTAATGTCAAATTGCATAAAATCAGCACTCACCTTTCCTACTCCAGCAACAGGAGCACCGCTGGGGTCGGGTCGTGGGATTGCAACTTTCACCAAGTTACCTGTCCAAGTGTTAATGAGTACATGCACAAGATAGGTACAATAATATAAGATCAATCAAATAAAAGTGAAAAGAACAGTGTGTCTTCTGTAGGTTAGGCCCGATTGCCAATTATGCATAAGGTCTCGGACTATAAAAGACTCTGCAATGGCATTATGCGGGACTACAAAAAAGACACACAGAAAGGCAAACACACAAAAGAAAACCAGTTCAGTAACTGAGCAAAGGCAAACGCAATGATAAGACAGGTATGTAAGAGCTCAAATCAAGGGGATGGAGAAGTCTGAGAGTTTCTTGTTGCTACCGTATTTGCGCCCTTCTTCCCTCATGTCTTCCACAATGTCCTCATATTCCTCATCATCTCTCAGCTCATCTGCGGAAACCACCTGGGTCAGGCATACCACCTTTGTCGGTAGGGATCCTCCAACTTGGTACACGAGTCTCTGCTCAAAAAGCAACAGTCAGAAATTGGAAGGCTAATACAAACTGATTGTTGTTTCATAAAATCATGTCTTCAAGAGTTGAGTTGTACCTGCATTTGCACCTGCTGTTGTGCCTGCAACAGGACGCTTTCTTGTTCTGGCCTAGGTTGAGCAGCTCCTTGGTTTGCTCGCCTAACAGTGAGGGTCTTGTCTCCCATCTTGATACCATTAAGAGCAGCACATGCAATGTCGGTGACAGTAAGATCCTGGTATACACAAAAGGCATAGCCCTTCGAGTTACCAGTTTCCCTATCCTTCACAAGATCAAATCCTCGAAGAGGTCCAAAGGATTCAAGCAACTCCCGCACTTGAGCTTCTGTGAAGTAATAGGGGAGGCCGCCAACAAAAATGCGGTCAGGACCTTCTAAACCTCCAGCTGAGCCAGGTGTTAAGCCAACAGCGGCAAGATTGAGATTGGGGTTTGGCTGGCTTGGACCCAGTGCAGCTGCCAGGGAAGGATTATAGTCCGTTGGCCTTCTAACCTTCACCGGTGCTCCCTCAAACATTATGCCATCCAAGGCCATTGCATTGCTTGCTTCCTCCACAGACCTCATCTCCACAAAAGCAAATTTCTTGTCATGGTTTATGTATACATTAAGAACAGCATCACCTGGACCAGCTGTGTTTCCTTCAATAGCAGCCATAACTTGATTGAAGAATATGGCAACTGTCTGCAGAAAAGAATAAAATAACCAGTGCAGGCCACAAAAGGAGAAAAGAGACGTCAGGAAAAACAAGTTACTCATAATTACCTGCTCATTAGCAGTTGGAGGAAGTCCACCGACATACACACGCCGAGCATGCCGAGTAGCCTAAGAAAAGGGTGGTCAACCATAATGTATATCGCAAAGCAAAGGTGACTCAGGTAAGGAAAGTGATAGGACTCATACCTGTTGTGTCATGGCTTGCGGCTGAATAACAAGTGGATTGAACTGATGCAAATAAAAGTTCATATTAGAAAGTAATAACAAAACATCGAATAATAAAGATATAAAGCGTCAGATCTCCTAGGCAGTTCATTCTGCCACCACCAGATAAGTTGCAAATCCGAGTGAATCAGATCGCCTAGTGATGGCAGAATGGACCATCCATAGTTTGAGCTCTAGCTACACTGGATCTTAAAAGGAACATAGCAGTCACCTGTCCTGGAGTGAAATTAAACATGTTCGGAAGCATCCCAGGAATAGCAGGGGGGACTGCAGGTAGTTGACCTGCGATTCATCAGCAGAGAATTCATAAGAAAAAATATCAATTTTCTAATAGAAATATAAGAGGTGATTATCATTAAAAGTTTGACACAATCCCACCATTACTGTGAATCTATAACATAGGTCCAGTTCCCAAAATTCCACAGAGGAATATGTTCAATGAGACAAGGACTAAAAGTAATAACTACAAAACTACCAAAGTGTAATACTAGCTACTAGTTAAAGACAAACAAGATATCAAACCAGATTGTTTCCTCCTTGTACATTAAAGCTACAGTAGACGGCTCATTCCATTGGCAGCAGTTGGACAAAGTGGCCCAAGATTGCTTTCCTACCCATATGCATACACAACAAAGAAACAAACACCAAGAACAACAAACAAGAAAATTTTGCTCAGTTCCAGTTTCCAGGTATAAATAAAATGCAAATTTGCAAGTCTTCTCTGTAAGAAAATACCATCCACATAGCAATAATTACTGATAAGAAAATACCATCCACATAGCAATAATTACTGGTACTAAACTGCAGGGTGCCATATCTCATATTGAGGCTGGTTCCCAAAGCTCAGCCAATTTCTGGTGACGGGCCAGAAAAAGGCCAGTTGTAGAGAGACTCAGGCAAAAAAAAGAGTAAATTTTAAATAATTAACTGGGAACCACTGAGATTCGTAAATTGGAACCCTGCTAACATTGTTGAAAGAAGATATGATGACTGGATTTATGAGAACAATGATTGAAAAGTTGGTTGTTAAATACAAGCTCATGACAAAGCCACGCCATGACTATTAATGGCACTACAGTGAAAATGAATGGTTGCACAGAGCCATTCCAGCAGGAGTAATTGTTCACTATAAATGTTTATGCATAATAACTTCTTGTCAAGTCCATTATAAAAAAATATATGTAAGAATACAAATGAAACCATCAAACTATATTGTTTGTCAAGTACCTGTGGCTGCACCAGGAGCAACTATAGGAATGGCTTGTTGTGGTGGTTGGTCAAATCCACTCGCACGCTTGCTGATCAATACAACAGACATTAGTAAGTAGTTCAACAAATGGAGAATAGCACAACATTAAATAAAAATAGTAGAATGAAAACCAGCTAATAAGTTATAAAACAAACAACAAATCATGCGCGAAAAGAATTACATCAACTAAACAACGCATTATTATCCAAGGCAACTGCAAAGCAAGAAACCAACACATAATTGTTCAAAATTGTCCGTTGCATACTGTCAATTTTCCAAACATACAAAACAGAGATAGCATCACATGAAAATCACAGAGATAGCATCACATGAAAATCACATTTCAGGGCAGGTATCAAAAGCACATGTTAATTTGTCTTCCTCAGATAGCTAATTGAAGGAGAACATTCAAACTAAGTGCCATCGACGTCAGAAACCAAACTATATGCAAATAATAAGCCTTTGGAGGGCATTCAATCACATACCTCTTTGAACGAGATCTGGATCTGCGGTCATGACCCTTTGAACCGGAGCGGGAGCGAGAGCGATGCCTACGGTGGCCATCTCTATCACGATCTCTTCTCCTGCATTATCATAGCATACATCAGATTTCCAGTGTAAGCGAAGTAGCAATTTATTTTTATTTTTATTTTTTGGAAAAGATGTTATCATCAAGATAGAAATAATTTTTAAAGGGCTGACTTTAGCAATTTCTGTCCAAAAGATAGTTGATTAGCAGACGAGATTAACAAAACAGTTAAGAATATATAATCATTACTATTTTGTTATGCCTGAATGAATACATCATCAAGCAACTAGTAACCATCACAACTACTAGATGACTACACAGCAGCAAAATTCCCTACATTTACCAGCTCTCCAATTCATTATGAGGCTTAGAGATGCCAAATAAGTTAAATGGTTATTGTGTGGAATCATATACAGTTTCAAGGGACCAATAGTTTTACCCACATCAGACTTCAAAGCTCGAAAAGCAGATAATACCCAGAAAAAGCTATACCAGGGCAAGCACCTATGGCATCATGCTAATTTTTGGATGATTCCAAACGCAGCTAATTGAGTTCAAAGGAGATGGCAAGGGAATTATTGAGTTCCAAGGAGATGGCAAGGGATTAAACTTTTTACGAAATCATTAGTTCAGCAATAATTAATTAGCACTCATAACTCGCAATGGTGTGATACATTACATGTACTCTAGAAAATAAAATTTTAGACCGATTACCTTTCATCATCACGGCTCCGGTGACTATCATGATCATCAGAACGATCACGATGATGCTCCCTTTTTTCACTTCTTTCACGGTGCTCCCTACGGTGGCGATCACGATCCCTGTCCCGGTCACCCCGGTCACGGTCCCTCTCCCTGTCCCGGTCCCTTTCTCTCTCTCTACCACGGTCTCTGTCACGCTCCCTGTCCTTGTCCTTCTCTCGTTCTCTGTCCCTCTCTCTAGATTTTGAGGACCTGCCATCATGTGGCTGTGCCTCGTGCTGGTAATAGAAAATAGTTCATTAGTCAGATTTCTTAAAAAACAGCAGGATTTTTTATTAAGTATCCATGATATGACGAACACATAAATGTAGGAACACATGCATAATACTTGCTACTTAGAACCATCAACCCACTACCAGCAGCAATTTTTCAAACTAGCGTCACACAAATGCACATAAGGTGGAATGGCCAACACGATTTCCTCCTTCCAAAGAACCCTCCATTGATCTAATCAGCATAAGGTGGAATTTAAAACTTGCACATAGATCACACCATATAAGATACTAAATTGTAACAAAGTACACGTTTCTCCTCATAATAACATTCCAACTCCAGGCTCATCTATAGAACTAACATAAGCCGAAGCTTGTCCAAACAAATGGACAATTTTTTCTCAGCAATTCCTCAACTCCAGCAGAAATAAAATGGAAAATTTGATGATTTGCCACACTTTTCATGTGTGTTTGATAAAATGCCCTGTGATGTCTCACTTACATGTGGGTCCAGGGCCCGCATGTAAGTGACACATCGCAGGGCATTTTATCAAACACATACGAAAAGTGTGGCAACCTAATAAAATCACCACACAACAATCAGGAGCGGTCGCAGGGTCGCAACAGTAACCACTCCACCTACCCCGCACACATGACACACCAACCAAAACTAAACCGACCGTACCCAAATTCCCCACATCCCGACCAAACCCTAACACGTCGCCGCAGAGCAACGAAACGAGCTCTAATCCGCCCATCCCTCGCACACCGGAAACCCCCACCTACTCCCCAAAATTGACCCCAGTAAAAGGCTACGCGCAGATCGGAGAGACGCACCTGGGAGCGGCCGTCGGGGTGGTCGGAGAACCCGGTGGGCTTGGCCGGCGGGGACCCCCCGAAGCCGGCGCCCGGGGCGGCGTAGTCGGCGGGGTCGCCGTTGCCCTCGTAGCGCTCTTCGTAATCCGCCATGCGACGCTGCTACGGCGGCGGCGGCGAGTCCGTGCGGGGGTGGCTCGGTCGGTTTCAATTGGGGATTTCTAGGGTTTGGATGGAACCGCGGGGAGGCGGCGAGGATGGAGCGCACGGGAGGGGGAGCGGGCGCGGGCGATTTATATAGGGCGGGGGCGCGGCGGGGGCCTAAGGGGCTGACGTGCGGGGCCCGGATTCAGACAGTGGAGTTGTGTTGGTTTGGAGTTGGAATTGGAATTGGGAGGATTCCGACCGAGGCGGCGGTGCCTCGCAGACCTGGCTACCTAAACAGCTCAAATAAAGAGCAACTCCAGCAGTAACCCTCAAAACAGAGAAATTTTATTGTACCTCCGTTACACACAGCGATTTGTGTCACGAGCGAACCAGAGGCAGCAAGAAACAAAAATATTATTTTTTACTGTTTCACACTGTAGCAAGCCAATAAAAATGTTGTTTTTACTGTAGCAAACAGTAAAAAATAATATTTTTTATCGGCTTGATACAGTGCGAAGCAGTAAAAAATAATATTTTTATTGGCTTGCTACAGTGCGGAACAGTAAAAAATAATGTTTTTTATTTCTTGCTGCCACGTGTCAGCTCCTGGTTCGCTCGTGATACAAATCGCTGTGTGTAACGGGGGTACAATAAAATTTCTCCTCAAAACAGGGCCCCTACTTTTCATTTTAGGGCTCCTCCTATTTTTGAGGGCCCTATTTTCTGGGCTGCACTCCAGCAGGAGCCCTCAAAACAGGGCCCCTACTTCTCAATTCCCTCTATTTCCTCACACACTATATGCATATGTATGGGACAAAAGCACAATACACAATAAAATATTTATGATTTCACAATGAGGGACAATATTTAAATATATGAATTCAAATACGAATATTCAAATTTAAATTCAAATTTGTTCCGAATTTAAATTGAAAGCACAAAGTTCATCACATAACATTCAAATTTGTTCCGAATTCAAATATGAATTCAAATATGAATATTCAAATTTAAATTCAAATTTATTCCAAATTTAAATTGAAAGCACAAATATGAATTCAAATACAAATATTCAAATTTAAATTCAAATTTGTTCCGAATTTAAAATTGAAAGCACAAAGTTCATCACATAATATTCAAATTTAAATTCAAATTTGTTCTGAATTCAAATACGAATATTCAAATATGAATTGAAATACGAATATTCAAATTTAAATTGAAATTTGTTCTGAATTTAAATTGAAAGCACAAAGTTCATCACATAACATTCAAATTTAAATTCAAATTTGATTCGAATTCAAATACGAATATTCAAATTTAAATTCAAATTTGTTCCGAATTTAAATTGAAAGCACAAAGTTCATCACATAACATTCAAATTTAAATTCAAATTTGTTCCGAATTCAAATATGAATTCAAATACGAATATTCAAATACGAATTCAAATACGAATATTCAAATTTGTTCCGAATTTAAATTGAAAGCACAAATGTTCCACAAAAAATGAGAAAGCTGAAAAATGAGAGCTGGAGTAGGGGGCCCCTAGGAATGAGGGCTTGGAGGCCTCATTTGATTGCCCATTAGCTCATCTCGGTCCAAAAATTTTATAGAATTGGTCCGGCTAACTAAGCAGAAAGAATTGGCACGGCTAACTAAGTAGGACCCTACAACCCATCTCGGTCCAAAATTTTAAATTTTGCAAAAATCCAAATACATATAGAATTAAAAATGCAAATTAAAATTTACAAAAAAAATTCTATACTACAAAAATAAATAAGTATATTGATTTTTTTTGAATTTTTTAAGTTTCCGAACGGCTATAAATAACTAAAACAAATGCCGTTTAGGCTGTGGGCCGGGCCAACAATGCCGGTTCTTGGTCCAATGGAGTAGGCGTGGGTGCCACCACTCGGTAAGCGGCGATACCCCTTGACGACGAAGACTGATGAGAGCTCGGTGATGACGCCGACTCTTGAGAGCCCGGTGGTGTAGGCGTTGCAGCTATCGAAGGCGCACACAGTCGCACCGGGGTCTAAACCGCCGAAGACGTGCAACTCAGATAGGAGCGAAAGTTTGGTGGAGGCCGGCGGCGATCTGTTGGTGTGGTCGGCGGCCGTAGGCGACGTTGCGGTGTCATCGGCGTTGAGCACGCCGTAGTTGCTTTCGTAGGTGGTTCTGGCACCTCTTTGCCAGGTGAACACACAGCATCAGGATGGTGAAGTGCATGAGCACATAGGCATAGCATAAGCCCATGAATACACACACGTATTCACACGATGCATATGCTATGTTTTTGCATGCATGTTGAGCAGGGGGTTATTGCTGCTGAGCTAGGCTTCCGGGATGCGAGGAGGGGGCTTCCCGTGACAGTGACTCCCGCTCCGCCGCTGTAGACGTACGTCGAATCGGCGTTGCTCGGCGACGTGCTGGTCGAGTTGACGCTTGATGACGATCGCGTCGAGCCGGGCGGCGGCAGGGCTGTGTTGGCGGGCGGTAGCCTTAGCGTAGATGTTGATGGCTTCGCCTGGCCTGGGCATGGTTGTTGATGTCGCCTGCCTGGCGACGACTGGTTGTCATATGTACGAAGCCCTAGTTGTTTTGGTTCCTTTCTTTTTCTAAACGTTGTTTTATTTTAATTTGTACACAAATCATCTCTCTATGTTACACCGGGGGGAGTTCCTGGCCTACCGTGCCACGTCATAGATTTCACACCTGTATTGACCGAGAAGAGTTCTTCCATTTAAAGCCTCCTTGTGGGCTGGTTGGTTGGAGGTGGTGAGGGTGCTCGGCTATTCTTGTGTTGGGCAAGTTGGGCAATGGGATTGGCTCTTTGCTTGTCTTTGCCTTGGCCAGTGAAAAGGGGAGGTAGTGCTGGCTGGTGTTGTTGGCTCTCAGTTGAGAAGTGAAGTGAGGGAGGGGGCTTGTGAGTGAGATGTCCAGTGTTTGCTTAAGAGGGAGGAGGCATTTGGTTGCCCCCTCTCTCTTGGCTTGTGAAATGCCTTGGTTGCCCCTTCTTTATCCTTATGGCTTTCTCATGCAGCTGTTTGCTCAATGACCGTTGGTCCATAGAACACTATTTATTGGCTTTTTTACTGTTGGAGGTAAGTCAGTAAAAATGTGGGCGTTGGATTTTCTCGCTGCTGAATTTTGAAGCCCACTTAAGTGAGAGGAAGCTGACTGGCCTCGGATGGTCTGGGTATCTCAATGAGCATTTATATATATTTAGCATTATAAAGCTGAAGAGTTCTGACGGCAATCTTCTTTATTTCTTTTATTCTCCTTTGAATTTTTCTTTTTCTTCACTCTCTGATCACAAAAGAAAATGGTGGGCTGGGTTGGTTTTGTAGGGCACTACTCACCGAGCAATACAAGAAAAAGACAAGCCAATGCAGGAATGCAATGTAATTTTACTTGTTTCTTAATTTAATATAATTCCGGTAATGTATTTATTCCTGTTTTCATGTATGTATCAAATTTTGTAAACAATCATGTGTTGTAATAAATCTTTATTTTGCTTATGAGTGCCCCATTGGAATTCTTGTAATAGATTCTTGTAATTCACTACGTTGCAATTAACTTAGTTAATTTTAATTTACTGTTTATGTAATTTAATTGCACTGTTTAGAGGGAATTGAGATTTAGGGTTCTTTCAGGAAAGCGACTTGGGGAGGTCAGCGCACGGGCCACAGCTAGGCTACAATAGGACATGGGCTCAGTTGGGGGACAACGCACAGGCCGCAGCGGGGCAGAAGAGGAAATAGGCCAGGCCGGGGCTCCCGATATGGCCTGAGAACGTTTTTAAAATTTTAATTCATTTTGAATTCGAATTAATTCTAGAAATCAAGTTTAGGACTGGAAATTAACAAACTAATCAAAAAATTAAAAAAAACGGAGAAGCAATTTACATTATTTAGAACTTAAATAAAGTATTTTCATGTGTTTATCATGTTATATTTATTTTTGAAAATTCATTTTCAGCTGCGGAAAATTAGGAGAAACCTTTATTAAATGCTAATTTTAAAAAAAAATTCAAAAATACAGAAAAGAATATTTAAAGATGAATTAAATTAAAATTAGAAATTTAGAGCTGTTACGGTACGCCCGTGGTGGATTCGGCCTAGCTAGCGCATAACATGCAATGCGCCGGACAGCATCGCAAAAACTAGATAAAAACTCGAGCAATGGCACGTGCACTGACGAAGCTATCGACGCTTCAATTGGCGAAGAGCACGTCCATACCCTCCAAGCTCCGGCCCCTCGTCTCCGGCAGCCGCGCGGACACGAACACGCAGGCGGCCACCGCCACGCCGGCGTACAGGAAGAAGCACCCGGGCATGGTGATCCCGTCGGCGAGCGATATGAACGTCATGCTCACCACCCCGCTCGTCAGCCGGTTCACCGCCAAGCTGAGGCTCGTGCCCTGCGCGCGCAGCTGCAGCGGCAAGATCTCCGCGGTGTACGTGCACGCCAGCGGCCCGAACCCGACCGAGAACGCCGCGACGAATGCCATCACGGACGCCACGCACGCTGCCGCGCTCCCCGCCGATGTCTTGCCGACGCAGAGCGTGAGCGCCAGAGCGGCCAGCGACGCGGCCATGCCGCTGGTGCTGGCAAGCAGGAGCGGGCGCCGGCCGACGCGGTCGGAGAAGAGCGTGGCCACGAGGATGAAGCACGTCTTGACGACCCCGACGGCGACGGTGGCGCCCAGTACGGCGCTGTCCGACGACATGCCGGCCTTCTTGAACACCACCGGGCTGTACAGCACAATGGCGTCGATGCCTGACGCTTGCTGGAAGAAGTGCAGTCCGACGACGCAGGTGAGGACGCGCCGCACCATCGCCGACGGTCGCACGAGCAGCTCCTTCCACACGCCGCAGCCGCCGCCAGCCTCCTGCGGCTCCTCGATGGCACTCTTGATCTCCTCGAGGCGGAGGTCGGCCTCCACGGCGGAGTCGGACGTGCGCAGGAGCACCGCGCTCGCGTCGGCGTGGCGCCCGCGCATGGCGAGCCACCGCGGCGACTCCGGCATGGCGAGCACACCCGCGGCGAGGAACACGGGCGGGAGCACGCCGATGGCGTACATGACGCGCCAGCCGAGGTGCACCGGCAGGCCGGCCAAGGCGTAGTTCGACACGTAGCTGAGGAGGATGCCGACGCTGACGAACATCTGCGCAAGCACAGCAAGAAAAGGCTTAGGCCCTGTTTGGAATGCGGGAATTTTTTCCGATTCCTGCGGGAATTGAACTGTTTCCTGCAAAATTTCTGCAAAATTCCTGTGAAATTCCTCTGTTCCAAACAGGCCCTTAGGCTCAGATGTCCAAATCCTGCCTACGAAACGCGGCGAGCGCGCCCACGCATGCATGCGTACGTACATCGAGCAGCGAAGATAGCACGCCGCGCGTGGACGCCGGCGAGATCTCGGCGTTGTAGACCGGCGCAACGACGATGGAGAATCCGACGCCGATGCTGGTGACGAAGCGCGCGGCCATGAGGGCCGCGTAGCTCCCGCCGAGCGACATGGCGAGCGCGCCGGCCATGAGGAAGGCGTTGGCGAGCACGAGCGTGCCGCGGCGGCCAAGCAGGTCGGCCGCCCAGCCCGCGGCGAGGATGGAGACGAGCGTGTACACGTTCATCGACCCGGAGAGCACCTCGATCTCGGCGTCGGTGAGCCCAATGTCCTCCCGCATGAACAGTTGCGCACCACTCATCAACGCAAGATCTGCAGGAAACGTACACGAGCACAGCACGAGCATTGGTCACATACAAATCCATCCATGGCGACGTAGTACTAGTAAGCAGTCACGTACTGTAGCCCACGAGGATGGTGGTCATGGAGGCGAGGGTGGCGCAGGCGAAGGCGTACATGTTCCGGCGCGGCTTGCCAGGCTTCGCCAACGAGGCTAGTAGCGGCGCGGTGGTGGCATCTGTAGCGCCGTCGAGCCCCATGGTGGTCGTGGCTTGGTTTCTCACTGGTGCGCGCCGGTGAGCACTTGAGGAGATTCAGTATGGTGTAAAGGTTTGGGCTGTCGTCTTCCTTTTAAAACCATTCACAGAGAGGAGCAGGGGCAATCCATGTCAAAGGAACGTGAGAATTTCGTAGAAATCCTATAAAAATTACACTGTACTCCGTAAAATTTGGGTGTTCCAAACAGACGAACTCATTTTCACCGGAATCTGTGCTAGTAAAAAAAAAATACATAGATTGGTCATTGGTGCATGCATGTTGCAACAGATACACATGGTTGATGTCGAAAGTGAGGTCCGGCATAGCACTGCAAAATGACGGCGATCAAGTCAGTCTGTCAGGCAATGAGATCTGCCGCACGTAAGCTAGTGGTTACCTGGTCTTGGTTGATGGATGGCTAGTTAGTGTTTGTTTTGTCTATTAGCTCGTGAAAATGACAAGTGATCATCACCTAACACGAGTGCTGTCCTGGCAAAGATGCTACCTGCTGCTCGATGCTTGGTTCCTGCAGGATCTCAAGTATAGAAGCTAGATTGACAGTACAAGCCCCTGGTATCTTGCCGGTGATCATCTTCATGGTTACAATGTTCATTGCCTTTCCCTTTGTTTCTTTTTTGGTTGAGTGTCAATCTTCCCCGTGTTCTTGATCTGGGGCTTGTAATCTATCCTATAATGGAGATGAAACTTGGTTCACTGGCCCTTTTGGGCATATACCCTTAACACAAACCAAGGAATCTGAAATTTATGAAAACGGTTTTTGCTATTCATGAGTTGCTTGTGTATCTTATAGTGACTTGTCTTTGAATTAGCTTTGAGATGTATGCACACCTGATTCTGAATTTTTTGATCCACTAGCTTAAAAAAGTGACTTAGGCTTAAGAAATCACAAGTCACCTTATAAATAGACATACCTTATGAAAAAAGAGGGAACCTCGGAAATGACTAGGGTGCAAACTGAGGAATTTAGAGGATGTTTAGTTCACTAGCTTACTGACAATGCCTTCTATGCTTTTATGCACAAAAGAGTTTAGTAATATCTATCAACCATTCATCATATTTTAAAAATTATGTAAATCATTATTAATAAATTATAAAAAAATCTCCTGTAAGGAAGCCCCAACGGTGAATTTAGGATGTTTGTTTGGCATGTTTGATATCCTCTTTGCAGATATCTACTTAGATCATGTACCACTCGTGGAATCAATATATCCGTCTTGTCCCAGCTTGAAGGGGTTATATACTCAGACTTAACACATGGGGGACTCATTCGTTAAGGGACGGAAATTAAACCCCGACAAAAGTTAAGCAAATAAAACCGCAGTAAGAGTTGAGTGACCACAAATAGACTTTTAATTTAAAACAACCATACGTGCACATTGCACAATATGCATTCTTGCAAAATAAAACTAGTAGAATATTATAGGACAACAAGATCACCCATATATGAAGCCATCGATGGTTCACTTGGCGAAGAGCGCGTCCATGTCCTCCAAATTCCGGCCCCTCGTCTCCGGCAGCCGCACGTACACGAACACCCACGCGGCCACCGCCATGCAGGCGTACAGGAAGAAGCACCCGGCCATGGTGATGCCGTTGGCGAGAGATATGAAGGTCATGCTCAGGATCCCGCACGTCAGCCGGTTCACCACCGCGCCGAGGCTCGCGCCCCGCGCGCGCAGCCGCAGCGGCATGGTCTCCGCGCAGTACGCCGGCGCCAGTGGCCCGAACCCGACCGAGAACGCCGCGACGCACGCCAGCACGGACGCGACGCACGCTGCCGAGCTCGCGGCTGTTGTTGCGCCGACGCACAGTATCAGCGCCAGAGAGGTCAGCGTCACGGCGATGCCGGCCGAGCTGGCGAGGAGGAGCGGCCGCCGGCCGACGCAGTCTGAGAAGAGCGTAGCGACGAGGATGGAGCACGTCTTGACGACCCCGACGGCGACGGTGGCGCCCAGGACGGCGCTATTCGACGACATGCCGGCCTTCTTGAACACCAGCGGGCTGTACAGCACGATGGCGTCGATGCCGGACGCCTGCTGGAAGAAGTTCAGCGCGAGCACGTTCGTCATGATCCGCCGCACCATCGGCGACGGCCGGAGGAGGAGCTCCCTCCACACGCCAGTCCCGTTGTCATGCGCCGCGACGGCCAGTTTGATGTCCTCGAGGCGGAGGTCGGCCTCGGCGGCCGTGTCGGACGTGCGCGCGAGCACGGCGCGCGCCTCGGAGTGGCGCCCTCGCATGGCGAGCCACCGGGGCGACTCCGGCATGGCCAGAACACCCACCGCGAAGAACACTGGCGGCACGACGCCGACGGCGAACATGACGCGCCAGCCGAGGTGCAGCGGCAGGCCGGCGAAGCCGTAGTTGGAGACGTAGCTGAGGAGGATCCCTGCGTTGATAAATATCTCCGGCAGGGACGAGAGGACCCCGCGCGAGGACGCCGGGGAGATCTCGGCGACGTAGACCCGCGCGACGACGGTGGAGAGTCCGACGCCGATGCTGGTGACGAAGCGCGCGGCCATGAGTGCCGCGTAGCTCCCGCCGAGCGACATGGCGAGCGCGCCGGCCATGAGGAAGGCGTTGGCGAGCACGATCGTGATGCGGCGGCCTAGCTTGTCCGCGGCCCAACCGGCGGCGAGGATGAAGGCGAGCATGTAGACGTTCATGGAGCCGGACAGCACCTCCACCTGCTCGTCGGTGAGCCCCAGGTCCTCCCGGATGAACAGCTCCGCGCCGCTCATAAGCGCGAGATCTGCAGGCAACAACACGACATATTTGCATGTGATGCACGATACCACGCAGTACCAGAGTAGCGTGGTATGCTATCACGTACTGTAGCCCATGAGGATGGTGGTCGTGGATGCGAGGGTGGCGCAGGCGAAGGCGAACTTGTTCCGGCGCGGTGGCTCGTCGGGCTTCGCGATGGGCGAGGTGAGAAGTGGCGCCGCGGTGGCCTCGACGCCGTCGTGCGGCATGGCGCGCGCTCGTGGCTTGGTTTTTCTTCTTGGTGTGTCACCGGTGAGGACTGAAGAGTGCAACTTCAGATGGCTATGGAGTGTCCTGTGTATCAAACTACCAATATTTCAGGGAAAATATTGCTATGGATGATATTTATCAATACCCAAATATCATGTGAAGAATAGAATGATCATACGTTCATCAGTATAAAGCGCCAAATGGGTGGTGACCAGGGCCGTCTCCAGAAATTTGGGGCCCCAGAGCGAATTGCAAAATGAGGCCCTCAATTTTTAAAAAATATTGATCTAATATAACTAAGGCATACTATCGCACAATCATGTAAGATGTAACTTCAATATGTATTACTCCATACAAGATTTGAAAATATATCAAATATTAAGACCAAAAAATATAGTACTGACCCCATATTCTACTAAAAAGCATCATACGTCTTGTATTTCTTGAAATGAAATCTCCAATTATATCTTCATAATTAACCAACCTCTACTCCAAAGTCCAACCACAGTATATACGTTAATTTCCTACGTGCGATTGTGCGAAAACAGTTTCTACTTTCTAGCTAGTTACGTACGTACCGGAGGTCTCTCGGAAGTCTCGCGCCAGACTTGCGCCGCTGCGCCGCCTGCGGTCGCCGAAGGACGAGAACGCCACCGCCGCGACGAAGGCGTCGTATGAACCACTGATGCTAGCGGCACCACCGTCGTCAATTCGTCACCACATCAGCGGCCGCAGAATTGAAGAAACCCTAGCAGGCACGCCATGCGGCATGCACATCGGCAAGAGCTGCAGGAGTCAGGACCGGGACCGGCTGTAGCCTATACATAATATGTATACGTATTGGTTTGGGGGCCCCACCAATTTGGGGGCCCTGTGCCGTCGCTCAGCTGGCACGCCCTCTTCAACGGGCCTGGTGGTGACAAGCATATACGATGGATATGGTCATATCGGGTTGTCTATGTAAGGCGAGTCACATTTATGAATAATTCAATCAACAATCAACATCCAGTAAAATGGCACACCAACCTCCATACAAAATTCATGGTCACAAAAAAACGACTCAGACATGAGAAAAAGATCAAGCAAAATAAAAATAGTAAAAGGGGCATGACAAACGCAAGCAAGTGTATAGGACCGGATAGGCAACCGAGGAGATGAATGGTGTCTTAAATTTTTTTTCTCGAGTATTCACTTATCCTTTACTCTAATAGCTACAAAGTTATAAAGATTAGGATAGAAATTCTACTTGAAAACCAGAGGATCAAAGAGCTGAGAACGACCAGATTAGAAAACACAGTGGTCGGATTTCAACTCCCAGTCGAAACTCAAGGTGGTTGGAATTCGACTGCCAGTCAAGATCAAAGAGCTGAAAATGACCAGATTAGAAAACATTGTGATCGGATTTCAACTCCTAGTCGGAAATCAGTGTGGTTGGAATTCGACTGCCAGTTGGAATTACAGAACTGAGAATGACCATATCAAAAAACACCGTGGTCGGATTTCAACTATAGTTGTCAAAGACCAGAGAGCGGTCGAAAATCGACGTAGTCAAAAACCAACGTGGTCGAAGCCATTATGGTCGAAACTAACGTGACCAAAACCACTGTGGTCGAAACCAACGTGGTCGAAGCCAACGTGGTCATAACCATCGTGGTCATAACCAACGTGACCAAAACCAATGTGGTCGAAACCAACGTGGTCGAAACTAGTGATCGAACCCAACATGGTCGAAACCAACGTGGTTGGAACCAACGTGATCAAAGATCGATGTGATTGTAACCTACGTGGTCGAAGACCAATGAATGATCAACGCCTTCGTAGTTGACGACCAGAGTGCAGTTACAAAACACATATGGTAATGGCCAATGTATGGTCGTAACAGTTCAGAGTGTGACCAGAGTGGTCTAGAACCATTGTGTAATCGAAATCAAGGTAGTTGAACCAGTGAGGTCGACGTCTAACGAATGGTCAAAAACCAAAGTGGTCGAAAAGATTCGAACTTCAACCCATGAAGTCGACTATCAATGAATGAATGAAAATAGAAAAGCAATCGTACGACCAGCATGGTCGAAGACCATTGAGCAGTAGGAACCAAATGCGGTCGTAAGCAACCCAAAAAAGCAGTGGAGGTGCACGACCAAAAGATCTAAGATCATTGAGCGGTCGAAATCAGATAGTCCTAAATGATTAGAAGTATCAGAGGAGACGCACGACCACCAGATATAAAATCCTCAGATCTTTTGATTAAGAGATCAAATGGACGTGAACTTTGTTTGCAAGTTACTTAAGGTCTCAGGAAGCTAATCCAATCTTGGATTGAAAACTCAGTAACAAAGTTAAGACCTTTTTGTGATTTGATCAAGGGCGCACAAAACAGAGACCTGAGATTGAAAAGATGAACAGACCATGTTCGTGAGAAGAGAATAGACAAGATGGCTTTGAGTACGATCCCACAAAATACAGTGAGTCAAATCATCAACAAGATCAAATAAGAACAACATCTCAAATCAAGAAGGGAAAGGAATAGAACCGAAGAACATAACCAAAAAGAACAGAGGATGAACCAAACCAAAACAGAGCAAACTCAATCAGATAAAATATACATAAAAGGTAGATCAAAGATTGATGTCTCACTTGAGATGATTGGTTTTATAGCTACTCCACTTAGAAACCTAGAAACCTAGAGATATTCTTTAAAGCCATTCAGTCATCCAACCATTCTAGTTTTACTCATTAAAGCCAAGTATTGTAGTGTTAGAGTTTGAGAAATGTGAGTGTTGTGTGTGCTCTCTTGTCCTCTAGATAGGGTAGCTATAAAATCTTCATCCTCAAGTAGCAATATATTAACTTTGTTCATCTATCATGGATTTCTCTTGTATTGGTCGATTTGCTCTTGATTTGGTTGATTTTGATCTTCTTTCTCCTCTTCTTGAACTTATTAGATGCCAAGGACGAGTAAGTGATAGAGATGTATCATGGAAATCATTCCCCATCCATCAAGGTGTTAGGTTTGGCAAGTTAATGAAGTTACTCGGTTTTGCTTTGATTTGACCACATCTTGGGTTTTCTTGTTTCAAGTGTTTTTTTTTGCCTCTAATCGTTTGGTGTTTTTGCTTACTATGATATGTGATAATACATATAGAGCCATCTTAGCTATTTTTTACACACGAGCAAGTCATATTCCTGGTTTTTGGTTTTCGCCTAGTTTAGTGCAATCTTACTTGATTTTGAGAAAGGTTTGAACTTTGTCATGAATTATTGTGATCCTTAGATAGAATAGTTTCTAAAACCTTAAGCAAGGTGTGTGCAAAATTTCATATCTTTTGGATTTGTATTTTTGGAGTTGCATTGGCCCAGGCTGAAAATTTCAATTCTAGAATATGGGATTCCGATTAGACCACACCTCGCCGGTCATACTACCCGACGCTGGTTAGACCGGCACTAAGCCGGTGGTCCGACCGCCAAGCCTAGTCAGATCTCCGTAGCAACTGGTCCGACATGTGAGCCCTGAAATTCTCGTGATTTTGGTTTTTTGATTTGCTAGCTTACGTGTTAGCATTCTTTCCTAATCGTTATAGCTCTATAGTTATCGTAGTAGAGGATCAATGAATACTTCAAAAAAATTGGAAGGTGCTATTTACCCTCTCTGTTACCACACCGGTCCTACATTATTTTGGTAAAAATATTTATTAAACGACTTAATTGTACTAATTTATGAACAATTGAACAATATTACACTTATTTGTTCTTTCCTGAAGTCATTATAATCTTTTTAAGACTTATGTAATTTTCCTATATATATATATATATATATATATATATATATATATATATATATATATATATATATATATATATATATATATATATATATATATATATATATATGGTCAACACATACTACAAGAACATAACTGCTATCAATGTAATTTCAATCATATGCTACTCAATCAAATCCAACGTTATTCCCTTGTCCATTGTTGCAGCACAACCACTGCCACAAGAACATCAATGTGATTCCCATTCATTGTTGTAGCAAAAATAAGATGCTAATCAAACACATTTACGTTGTAAGAAAAACCCTTGTCTAAATAGCAAGAGATGCTTCTAATTCTATCATACAGCGATCCCAAATATGAATCAATTAGCAACAACAACCATCCAGAGCTCTGAAATCCAAATCAGTAAACAACCAATTAACAGCAATTTGGGAAGGGCAATAGCAAGAACAACAATTTTGGGATAACAAAAAACCAACCAATTAAAAACCGATATCATGAACGACAAATGTAGGGTAATTAACATGAAGAATCAAATCGAAAACAATTATAGATCTCGTGTTGGGGACAAGCCGGTGCGATACTAGTCAGGGAGAGGCAGTGGTCACCTGTCGTGAGGCCTCCCCACTCCTAGCAGTGGCAAGGACGTCGGGGGTGAGGAGCTTGGGTGTGGCGACGGCAAAACGATGGCGGCACAGAGGAGCTTGAGGCGACGGAGGTAGGTCACGAAGCTGATTGCGTCGAACGCTAGGAGGACGGCAGGTAACAGCAGCAGGCGAGGACGACGGTGGCGCCAACTGTCGTCCGACGGTGAGCAGAGCACGATGCGACCTAGAGCTGTGGGAGAGGAGCCGCAGTCGTTCGGTTCGGAGAGAGCAGGAAAATGAGGAGAAAAGCTTTAAGCTCCTAAACAGGACCTTCAGTCAGTTAGTGGTGCTAGTGATTGATTGGTGGATGGGTGGCTTTTGTTTGTCTATTAGCTGGTGAAAATGACAGTCATTATTGTATCCTAACACGACGACGTGAGGGGCCATCCGTGACACGGATTCCACCAGCTCAGTACCGCTGCTGATCGTGCTAAATTGCTAATGGACAAGATCAGGGAGCATACATGACAACACGGGCTCTGAATGTAAGATTCCTTTGATCAAGGCAGGGATAGGGCTAGGTTGGAGCAACGACTCGGATTGAACAGTGCATCATAAGTGATATTCACTATATATGAGATAGTTTTTTTTATTTTACCGTGGGTTTTTGAACTTAGATCTAGAGTTGAAGCTCAGGGAGCCCTGACCTGGATCCGTCACTGGATCAAGGTAACTGGACATAAAAAATAGTTACACGAACATTCCCGCTCTAACAAAGAAGCGACGAATCAGGGATGGTTTCTGCAATCTGATCGAACGGGTGACCAAACTTATTTGCACATGACATCAACATCACAAGACAATGTCATTTGTACATCACATCAAGATCACCGCGAGAAGAAGTCTCCATGTCCAATAATTGATAAAATGACAACTGCACAATCACGAGCCGTCAATTCGGAAGACCCGGTAAGAAGCGTCTTGCTTCCGTTTGGTCGAGGTCTAGGTCGAGGACTCGCCTCACGTAACAAGTCGAAAGATTCAGTTGGTCATCCAGAGTGGCAATTACTAAAATATTTTGTTAAACATCGTCCAGATATTTTTTCCTAACTATCATCTAAATTTAAGACCATTGAATTATAAATCCAATTGCCATAAATTTTCCCTCTCTCCCTTGAATTCTACCTCCTCTACCTTGAAAAAAATCTCTCCTCTTCAAAACAAAAGGCCCCTTAATCTTTAATCTAAAGGTCACAAATTTGAATAATAATTAGGAAGAAAACATCCGAGTGATGCCTAAACACTCCCATAAAACTTCAGTACAATACAAGTCATTTGAACAACATTTGCGTATCATCACTTAGGCACCCATTAGTAACGCACAAACATGCGATTACATAATCAGGAGCTTTTTGCAACAGGCAAATATGACTTGAAACCAGGGATCAATGATAAATATTATCCATTTAACATTTGTAAGATAGATAAATTTAGGGTAATTAACATGAAAAATCAAATCGAAAACAATTATGGATCTCGTGTTGGCGAGTGGTCACCTGTCGTGAGGCCCTCCCACACCTAGCAGTGGCAAGGACGTCGGGGGGTGAGGAGCATGGGTGTGGCGATGGCAAGAAGCGACGAATCAGGGATGGTTTTTGCAATCTGATCGAACGGGTGACCAAACTTATTTGCACATGACATCAACATCACAAGACAATGTCATTTGTCATTTGTACGTCACAGGACAATGTCATTTGTACATCACATCACGACAAGAAGTCTCCATGTACAATAATTGATAAAATGACAACTGCACAATCACGAGCAGTCAATTCAGAAGACCTGGTAAGAAGCGTCTTGCTTCCGTTTGGTCGAGGTCGAGGGCTCGTGCCACATAACAAGTCGAAAGATTCAGTTGGTCATCCAGAGTAGCAATTACTGAAACTTCAGTACAATACGAGTCATTTGAACAACATTTGCTTATCATCACTTAGGCACCCATTAGTAACGTACAAACATGCGATTACATAATCAGGAGCTTTTTGCAACAGGCAAATATGACTTGAAACCAGGGATCAATGATAAATATTATCTATTTAACATTTGTAAGATAGATAACTCTGTTTACAGTTCTTAAAACATTAGTTTCAGACTCGATACTTCAGAAGAGGAAACTCATACAGAACACTATGGCAACATCGAACCCATTTTTAGCTGCTACTGCCTCCGTATATGACAAATGACAAATCTCTGGAATCAGCTTGGTTTTTAAGCCATCCCGCGGCTAGTCACCGTCCTGATTATCTGAAACAAAGCTGCAGAAACAGCAGCGGTGTAGCGTGTTAAAAACAGAGGCAAAGTAACTTGAGCTCTTTATGTTCAGGTTAATACTTTACTACCAACCATACGGAGAAAAAGCAGTTCATGTTGCTGACAAACATAAGAGGAAGTATACAAACTACAAGTTTCATGTGGATAAGCAGGAAAATGGCACAACTAGGCAACAGAAGATCAGCAAAACCATGTTATTTGTGTGCACTGTGAAGTGTTAGATTTGTTGGTTGATGTCCTGTACAACTTTAGTTATGCTGCTCCTCTTATCAATCAAAAGATTTGCTAGAATGTTGCAATTGCCTACAATTTGAGATGAAATGACTAGCCAAGAAACTAAGTCACTAAATTACCCAATAAAATGTGCACAAGAAGAATTCTCAAGAGACATAGCAAGCACTGGTAAAAACTAGATCAATGTCAAACAGAGTATCACTTAGAGGCTTAGAGCATATTAACCACTATCAGGTATCAATTCAGGACTCTAAATAGAACAACGACTTCTCGGTATGTTTACATGGAACATGAATGAACAAAAAGTGTTCTGTAGTCATGAAGGTTAAAAGCTAAAATGATAGAAACTATATCCATTATCTTTTGAAAGCGGAATAGCTGATGATAATATGGTATGTAGGTGTGCATTATAAGAGAACACGGCTGTGTTGGCGCTGTGTTGGCGGCCTAAGCGTAGATGTTGATGGCTTCGCCTGGCCTGGCATGGTTGTTGACGCCGCCGGCCTGATGACGACTGGTTGTCATCTGTATGAGGCCCTAGTTGTTTTGGTTCGGTTTTTTTTTTCTGAACGTCGTTTTTTTATTTGTACACAAACTTGATCGGAAGAGAGGGGATATCCTTCTTTAAAAAGGCAGATCTCATGTTTGGAGACCAGTACAATTGCTCTCTATTTTTTTCTACACGAATAATCCCCGCTGTTATAACATGGGAAAATTGCTCTCATGCTACAAACTTAAGTGCCATCCTCTCATTTGCCACATACTTAAGTGGTTTTATTATTATGCCACAAACTTGAGTGTTTTGTCCTTTGTTTTGCCATTTTCTCCCTTTAATGTCTATTTTAATTTCATTTTGCATTTTCGGGGACTTGAACTGACCCTTTTTTGTATCTTTTTTGCATCTTTTTTGTATTTTGAGGACCAATCCTAACATGGGTACAAAAAAGATGCAAGAGACCGATGCAAAAAAGATATAAAAAAAGGTCAGTTCAAGTCCCTGAAAATGCAAAATGAAATTAAAATAGACATTAAAAGGAGAAAATGGCAAAACAAAGGACAAAACACTCAAGTTTGTGGCATAATAATAAAGCCACTTAAGTATGTGGCAAATGAGAGGATGGCACTTAAGTTTGTGGCATGAGAGCAATTTTCCCTTATAACATAGAGGTGGGCCATATAATGGACGCGTAAGATCTTTCTTCCCTCTGATCAATGAAAGAATTTCTAGAAATTTTGCCTGATTTAATTTAAGGATTGTGGTCATGTTCAAAAGTATAATAACTTTTAGGTGATTATGAGATAAATTGAGAGAGCAAAAGACACTCGTAATGAGAAGCCACTCAGTTCAAAGCAGCTCCTACAAATTACTTATAGGAACCACTTTGTAAAGCTATTCCGTTTAAAAGACAGTTTTTAAAAGTTAAAAACTAGAAGCTGTTTGGAACATAATCTATATTGTGGGATTTTCAACCCTCTAAAATAAAAGAGGTACTTCTAATCTCACCAGTTTCGTAGATATTTCAAACAAATTGCATCGTTGTTTCACATTACAACGATGAAGAACACAAACAGCAGCGATAGTTCAGCACACTATACTACCCAGAATACAGGACTGACGACTAAAGGAGTCCCTAGTTTACACACAGACAAAAGCACATACAAGCGGCATAAAGCAAGCTCCTGAACCTCGCGCCGAAACAGAGAAAGTTGAAACTCACCTGGCAAGCTATGGATCTCAAGCATGCCATAGGGGTGTTTATATTAGCTTCTGTTCGTCATTTTCAGCCAAAAACCATCAGTCGCAGCTTGTTCGTCATTTTCAGCCAAAAACCATCAGTCGCAGCTCATGCGAACACCCCATAGACTCCTCGATAGCTTGCCAGGTGAGGCAGTACCAAACAGGAAGTCCGCCTGAGGGAGTAGGAAAATTCTGTGAGCTTATGTTCTGGCAGACAACATAAACCTAGATTGATGCACAAAGGACATGTCAACTAAGCAATTTGGCTTCAGTTACAAAACTTGAGTAAAAGACCAGAACAAATTTGTCTTACCGACCTTAGAGATATGGATGACTGATGCATGCGATCTAATCAGTGGCCCTTCACGGCCTTCCAAAATTTGCTTCAGTTTTGATGAATTCAGAAGAGCATATATGAATGCCAATTGCATTCTTGGAGATGGCCAATGAAGAAAAAAAATGCTTCAAGAAGAGGCATATGAGTTGATGTAAGCTACTTAAGCTTTAGCTTCAAAAGGCACACAAGTGCTGAATGAATGAAACAAGCTGATGGAAAAGAGTGACTGTTAGTAATATCACAGAAATAAGGCATCGGTGTCTGTTACTAGAGAATAAAAACAACCAAAGAACATCAAAACCTCCAGCTTCATTCAATGGACCAGTGCCCTTGAGTTTACAACAACAGTGTAATTATGCGTAGAATGAAACACAGTTGCAGCAGAGGCACTGTAGTTCTTTTATCAACGATTGACCGAGAAGAGTTCTTCCATCTAAAGCCTCCTCTTATTGCATTCTATGAAATAGTTTAGATTTAAATAAAATATTTTTAGATTTTTCCCTACTTAAATTATTTTAGAAAATCTCAAAATTTTAAAAATTCACCGAAATACGTAAATGAGTTTTCAAACATAATCCTTTTTTAAAAAAACTCAGGGTGTTACACATTAAGGCCTAAGGAGCGCGCAAAATGGCTACTTGGAAGCGTTGTGATGTTAACTATGGTGACACAGGGACATATAGGGCATGTTTTTTTGGGCATTTGAAATCGACTTTTGGCTTCTACTATAGTAACTAACTTTCAAACGAAGTATTTTCTCAAGACGGAGTCTACAAGTTAAATGATCTACACGTTAAAAGCCCAATATCTATACCAGCCAAAATCGCAAGTGAGTATTTGTCTCTCCGTAATCTGTACTGTAAACAGTCAAAATTCAAAAATTTCAGCTAAAAGCCATAAGCCGCAGCCGAAAAGAACAGGCCCTAATCGCCAGGATAAGAAATGGCGAATAGAAGCAGTGTGTGCTAGCTACTGCTATAGTGGTGATGGTGCAAACGGCTACAAGAACTAACATGAGCAATGCTCAAGCAACAGGAGCTTACTTCAAAAAAGCCGGTGTGGTTGGTGCCGGCAAAGGAGCTCTGGAATGTCTTCAACGAAGGTGAAGCTCGACGGTGATGGAAAGCTGAAATTGAACACACGGCAAGGTTCGTTGGGGTAAGGGGATGCTGAAAATGACCATGCTGAGGCTTAAGACTCACTAGAGAGGGAACTATTAAGAGACAACAGTGGCGACGACCTCATGGCGCCAGGTTCCTACAGCAGAGGTGGAGCTGGGCCTCGGGCCGCTGGGGCAATGGCCCGATGCCCAGCTGGTAATTTCCTTTATGTTTTATTGTAAGCCCAGTTGATAATTTCCTTGTCTTTTTTTTTACTGGACTGGGCCCGAGGCCCAAAGCAAAGCTGGCTACACCCCTGTCCTACAGCAATGGAGAGATGAAATGAAGCATGCCACGAAGTTGAGAGAGAGAGAGAGATAGCCAGAGATGGAGAAATTGGCTATAGCTAAGGTCGAGGCTCACCAGAGAGAGAACTATGCAGCAGCGACCGAACTTGGGAAGATGATGTGGATTCGGTGCTACACTGGACAAGAAGCAAGATTGAGTAAAAGGGTTTGGATGAGGAAGCAAAATAGCGCAAAGTGACACAGTTGCTAAAGCTAAAGCCCACCTGAAACGAAGTTGACTACGGTGGAGCGTGGCGAAGCACGTGCATCAAAGTAAAAAAAATGACACCTGTGTTATGGACGAACCAGAGGAGGAAACTCATGGGGAGAGGCCAAAGTGCAGATGACATGGAGTGGAGAGGAAGAAGACAAGCTTGGCGCGTGTTCTTTTGTGGCTTTTGGCTTCAGCTTTTGATTTTTCTACAGTAACTAGCTTTTAAATGGAGTATCTTTTTAAGATGGGGTCTACTAGTTAATTATAGTACATACTGTACCGACTTCATTTATATTAGCAAAAACCGCACGTGAATTTCAGTTATTATTTAATCTCTCATACAAACAGCCAAAAGCCACAATCACAGTCAAAAGTCATAAGCCGCAGCCACAAAAGAACAAGCCCATAGGCGAGACGAGGACGCTATGCTTGTCGATTTCTTGCCGCCAATTGGGAGAACTCACAAGAAGAGTGATCTCTGGTGCCTCCTACACACCAACAGCTATAGGAGGAGGAAGCAACGAGTTGTGCAGGGCGCTCGAGGTGGGGCAGATGATCCAGCTTTTTGCAGTGGCGCGTGCAAACACTAGTAGCTACAATCAGTGGCGGAGACAAGGGGGGCTGGAGGGGGCCCGGCACCCCCCAACTTTTTACTAATATTCCATTATGTAATTAATTACATGTGTTTAATTATGTAACTTTTTACTAATATTCCAAATGTAAAGTATGTTTAAAGCCTAGTCATATGCAGCCCAAATCCTCTTTGTTTTGTTTCTTATTTTAGCTTTGTATCTACTGATCTTTGTAAATGCGGGTTACAAGGTGGTGCGTACCGTGATCTGTAGGATATGCATGTTTGTGTTCTTAATCTCAGGATGATTAATGCAGGCTGGTGAGTTGACTAGAAGCTGTTGTAGCTAGTCATAGGTGTGATTGAAGATCACTCAATCACTACTAGCTGGTGGAGTACATAACGCTAGGAACCTTTAATTAAAAGCCAAGAAAATGTTTTGGCCAAATTTCTACAGCAATACAATGGACATGTTCTCGTGGATTTGTTTTTTGATTTCTTCGAAAATCAAAATAAATAGAGTGTTTTTAAAGCAGCTTTTTAAATGACTTCTCGAGTCTAAAAATATATGAGCCGCCCACGCCAATATCTTTACCGCTCATCGTGGTATCAAAAATGTAAACAAAACCATAAGTACACACTTCAAGAGTTGCTCTCACATCACATCTAGAGACCTGTTTTAATCACTTAGGCCTGTTTTAGTCGTAGAGCTAAGTTTAAGTTAATAGAGATGTAATTTTCTTTGCATTGTAATTTGCGAAACATATTACTCTGATATGTGACTATTGGATCGATAAATCCGACATGGTTCATTGGTTCTACTCTACTTGTTATCCATATTACCCCCTATATTCAATTCCTGGCTCCGCCCCTGGCTACAATATCCGGGAGCTTAGCGCCAATGACAACGACGTGAGGTGGATGATGATGCCTAACAGGTGGGCTCCACACGTCGGCGGCAACGGCGAGGTAGCGAGAGGGAGATGGCACCTTGGTGAAAATACGCCTTTGCGTGGGGAAGCTGGAAGCAGAAAACATGAGGAGAGGCAGCTCAGTTGGGGACAACGCACAGGCCGCATCTGGGCAGAAGAGGAAATGGTTCAGGGCGAGGCTGCCGTTGCGGCCTGCGAAAGGTTTGCAAATTTTAATTCATTTTCAATTTGATTTAATTTCATAAATCAAGTTTAGGACTAGAGAATTAGCAAACTAATCTATAAACTTATAATTTTTTTTTGGAGAAGCACTTTAGATTCTTTAGAATTTAAATGAAGTGTTTACAGGTGTTTATCAAGTTATATTTATTTTCAAAAGTTCATTTTCAGTTGCTAAAAAAAATAGGAAAAACCTTTATTAAATGCTGATTTTTTTTAAAAAAATTAGAAGATTAGAAAAAGATGAATCAAATTAAAATTAGAAAATTTGGGACGTTACGGTAGGCTCGAGCCGCCCCAACCCCCCGTGGATTGATGCTGGCTAGCACATAACATGCAATGCGCCGGACAGCATGGCAAAAACTAGATAAAACTCGAGCAACGACACGTGCACTGACGACGCTTCAATTGGCGAAGAGCACGTCCATGCCCTCCAAGCTCCGGCCCCTCGTCTCCGGCAGCCGCGCGTACACGAACACGCAGGCGGCCGCCGCCACGCCGGCGTACAGGAAGAAGCACCCGGGCATGGTGATCCCGTCGGCGAGCGATATGAACGTCATGCTCACCACCCCGCACGTCAGCCGGTTCACCGCCACGCCGAGGCTCGCGCCTTGCGCGCGGAGCCGCAGCGGCAAGATCTCCGCGGTGTACGTGGACGCGAGCGGCCCGAACCCGACCGAGAACGCCGCGACGTACGCCAGCACGGACGCGAAGCACGCCGCCGCGCTCCCCGCTGATGTCTTGCCGACGCAGAGCGTGAGCGCCAAAGCGGCCAGCGACGCGGCCACGCCGCTGGTGCTGGCAAGCAGGAGCGGGCGCCGGCCGACGCGGTCGGAGAACAGCGTGGCCACGAGGATGAAGCACGTCTTGACGACACCGACGGCGACGGTGGCGCCCAGTACAGCGCTGTTCGACGACATGCCTGCCTTCTTGAACACTAGCGGGCTGTACAGCACGATGGCGTCGATGCCGGACGCTTGCTGGAAGAAGTGCAGCCCGACGACGCAGGTGAGGATGCGCCGCACCATCGCTGACGGCCTCACAAGCAGCTCCTTCCACACGCTGCAGCCGCCTCCAGCCTCCTGAGGCTCCTCGACGGCCCGCTTGATCTCCTCGAGGCGGAGGTCGGCCTCCGCGGTGGAGTCGGAGGTGCGCAGGAGCACCGCGCGCGCGTCGGCGTGGCGCCCGTGCATAGCGAGCCACCGCGGCGACTCCGGCATGGCGAGCACTCCCGCGGCGAGGAACACGGGCGGGAGCACGCCGATGGCGTACATGACGCGCCAGCCGAGGTGCACCGGTAGGCCGGCCAAGGCGTAGTTCGACACGTAGCTGAGGAGGATGCCGACGTTGACGAACATCTGCGCAAGCACAGCAAGAAAAGGCTTAGGCTCAGATGTCCAAATCCTGCCTACGAAACGCGGGGCGCGCGCCCACGCATGCATGCGTTCGTACATCGAGCAGCGACGATAGCACGCCGCGCGTGGACGCCGGCGAGATCTCGGCGTTGTAGACCGGCGCAACGACTCTGGAGAATCCGACGCCGATGCTGGTGACGAAGCGCGCGGCCATGAGGGCCGGGTAGCTCCCGCCGAGCGACATGGCAAGCGCGCCGGCCATGAGGAAGGCGTTGGCGAGCACGAGCGTGCCGCGGCGGCCAAGAAGGTCGGCCGCCCAGCCCGCGGCGAGGATGGAGACGAGCATGTACACGTTCATCGACCCGGCGAGCACCTCGATCTCGGCGTCAGTGAGCCCAATGTCCTCCCGCATGAACAGCTGCGCGCCACTCATCAACGCAAGATCTGCAGGAAACATACACGAGCACAGCACGAGCACTGGTCAAATACAAATCCATCCATGGCGACGTAGTACTAGTAAGCAGTCACGTACTGTAGCCCAAGAGGATGGTGGTCATGGAGGCGAGGGTGGCGCAGGCGAAGGCGTACATGTTCCGGCGCGGCTTGCCGGGTTTCACCGACGAGGCTAGTAGCGGCGCGGTGGTGGCCTCTGTAGCGCCGTCGAGCGCCATGGTGGTCGTGGCTTGGTTTCTCGCTGGCGCGCGCCCGTGAGCACTTGAGGAGATTTGAGTATGGTGTAAAGGTCTGGGATGTCGACTTCCTTTTAAAACCATTTCATAAAATTCTTTAAAAATTACACTGTACTTGGTAAAATTCCTAGATTCCAAAAATAATTTTGGACAAAATTTCATAAAATTCAATAAATTTCTGTTATCTCGGACTCCTTGAGAAAAGCCTACTTTAACCAAAAAAATGCGGCCCATTTTAAATTATTTTGAGATTTCACTATTTTCATATAATCATATTTCTTGAATATAAACTTTATATTTGAATTTTTTGACCGAAATTTTTTGGAAATTATTTTTTTTGAAATTTCTGAATCTGCGATAGTAAAAGCTACATAGATTGGTCATTGGTGTATGGATGTTGGAACAGATGCACATGATTGATGTCGAAAGTGAGATCCGCACTGCATAAAGACAGCGATCAAGTCTGTCTGTCAGGCAGTGAGATCTGTAGGCGTTAACTAGTGGCTATCTAGTTAGTGTTTGTTTTGTCTATTAGCTCGTGAAAATGACAAGTGATCATCACCTATCACGAGTGCTGTCAGCTGCTCGATGCTTCGCTGATAAATATCTCCGGCAGGGACGAGAGTACCCCGCGCGAGGACGCCGGGGAGATCTCGACGGCGTAGACCGGAGCGACGACCACCGAGAACCCGACGCCGACGCTGGTGACGAAGCGGGCCGCCATGAGCGCGGCGTAGCTGCCGCCCAGCGACATGGCGAGCGCGCCGGCCATGAGTAAGGCGTTGGCGAGTACGACCGTGCCGCGGCGGCCTAGCATGTCCGCGGTCCAGCCGGCGGCGAGGATGGAGGCGAGCATGTAGACGTTCATGGAGCCGGACAGCACCTCCACCTGCTCGTCTGTAAGCCCCAGGTCCTCCCTGATGAACAGCTCCGCGCCGCTCATCAGCGCGAGATCTGCAGGCAACAACACGACGACGACATATTAGCATGTCATGCACGATACCACGCAGTACCAGAGTAGTAACGTGGTATACTATCAGTTTATCACGTACTGTAGGGCGTAGCCCATGAGGATGGTGGTCGTGGATGCGAGTGTGGCGCAGGCGAAGGCGAACTTGTTCCGGCGCGGTGGCTCGTCGGGCTTCGCGATGGGCGAGCTGAGAAGTGGCGCCGCGGTGGCCTCGACGCCGTCGTGCGCCATGGCGCGCGCTCGTGGCTTGGTTTTTCTTCTTGGTGTGTCACCGGTGAGGACTGAAGAGTGCAACTTCAGATTGCTATGGAGTGTCCTGTGTATCAAACTACCAATATTTCAGGGAAAATATCATGTGAAGAATAGAATGATCACACGTTCATCTACCCTACTCTATAATACACCAAAATTTTCTTTGCTAAATCCACCCCCTCAACCACCCCCACAGTCATGCCTAATCTAAGTCCACACAGATTTGTGTACCAAGTAATCCAACTTCATACAAATGAATGGTCTGGATCTCTCCTTAAACCTTCTTCTCTTACTCATTGAAGATCCTAAGGCTAAAATCATTTGGATCATGCATCATTGAACCCACCCCGCGCTACGTGTGAGCCTCCTCCTCCCACCTTCTACCCTATCTCCCCACGATCTCCGCTCCTCCCCCGTTCTCTACGCCGCCTCCTCCCCTCCCTCCATCCGCGTCTCCGCTCCTCCCCCCTCTCCGCGCCGCCTCCTCCCCTCCCTCCTCCGCCTCGCCTTCTCCTCCTCATCCGCCGCTCCGCCTCGCCTACTCCTCCCACCTCGCGCCGCCGCCACCTCCTCTTCCCTCCACTTCTCCGGCCCGAGACCGCGATGGCTTCCGCCGCATTAGCCTCCAGCGCTGCGCCTCCGCGCCGCCACTACCCTCCCGTCCCCGCCACGCGCGCATCCAGCGACCACCACCGCTCCAAGGCGCGCCGAGGCGCGGCCGCGGCCGCCGCGTCGCAGCGCCGCGCTGGCGATGGCGGCCGACGAGCTCTCCATCGACCCCTCCTTCCCCGAGCGGGAGCACCACGCCGCTCTCCTCCCGCCTCTTCCTCCTGCGCCTCACTCCGGTACGTCGCGTACGTGAAACTGTTGAACTTTACATAGCCTATTGCTCGTGCCCCATCTGCTCAACGTAATGCCTCCTCGTGAACAACCTGTGCTTGTTTCTTCCAGCGCGCTCCTTCTCCTCCCTCTCCTGCGGCGCTGGTGCGTCTCCCGGCGGCGCGGTCTCGGCCTCGGTGGCGGGCAGAGAAGCGGGGCGCTGAGCTCATCTTCCTCGGCACGGGCACCAGCGAGGGCATCCCGCGCGTCAGCTGCCTCACCCACCCCTCCAAGACATGACCCGTATGATTACCCTCCGCCACCATCTCCGTATCAATCACGAGATAAGCCTCGTTTTGCTGCTACTTTCCCGCAATGCTCAATGTGATTGCTGGTTGTTTGTTTGTCCTGTTCTGCTCGCAGGTTTGCACCAAGGCGGCCGAGCCGGGGAACCGGAATAGGAGGCGCAACACCTCCATCCTCCTGCCGTCCTGCGCCACGCCATGCTGTCCGGCACCTCCAACATCCTCGTTGATGCTCGCAAGCACGCGCCGTTGCTTGCACTATGTAGCGAGTTATCATTCTCGAAAAAAATAGAGTAATGAGTTATCATGTTCACGTCCGGTTTGCTTTGTTTCCTCTGTCAGGTTCTTCTATCACTCTGCGCTCCAGTGGTTCCCTTCTTTTGGGTACTGAACTGCTCAAATGTTCTGTTATTTGTTTCCAAGAAACTTGGTCTTACTAACCGTGTACTACCGATCTTCGTGTTGAGGACAATTGACGCCGCCATTATTACCCATTGGCATGCCGATGCTATCGGAGGTCCGCAATCTCTTCTAACCTTTTAAACTCCAATGGATCCCCGTCATGCACTCTACAATCGAATGCTTACAACATGTATAAATGGCCCTCTATAGAGACAATAATCCATGTTCTTTCGGTGTTGTCCTTTTCAAAAAGAAAACTTCTTCTCTCGTGCAGCCTTGGTTTTCTTCGTGATTGGATAAACAATATCCATCCTCAATCCCAATTTATGTGGCGGAATGTGATTATGAGGTTCGACCCCTTGTACTGAAAGTTATGTTTGTAGGTTTTGTTTTCTCTACAATTGCACCTTGGAAATTTTCATGGAATACATGGAACACTATCATGCCAAGTGAAATATCTATTAAAAATGAGTGCTTTTTTATTATCCGCTCCAGATCTTAACAACTGCTCAATTTTCTTTCTTTTTCCATTTGCCGTTATGTATCGTGTGATGAAGATGACCCACTATTATTTGATTGACACAAGTGTGGTTGTACCGAGCTGCAGTTTCAACATTGAAATTCAACATCATAAAAGAGGAACCATTCACGGTTCATAATCTTAAGTTTGCAATCTGAAATGATATCTTCCAAAAGTAAGAAGTAGACAACCTGACCATCGGTGGTAACTAGCGATGTTTTATTTTACAAATTAGAAAGGATTATCTTTTTCTCAACTCATGGAATGCAGATGAGAATATTCCATGTGGCGTGTACATAAAAGGATAAATTCACACTTCTTATTTTGGTCAACTATCAAGGGATGGGATCACATATTACTTGATGGTGTGTTAGTATAGCCAACAGGCAATATGAAGATCTACGCTTTGAATATATTGGATTTTAATGATGACCCAAGTTAAAGTGGGAGCTTGCCAACTGCGAATCTCGCTTAATCATCATGAACTCGTTATTTATTCTTTAAGTTGCTTGTCCAAACACACAATTTATTTTCTTTCCATTGTGTCGAATGTGCTAAATGTACTCGAGTTCATAACAAATTAAACTGTTTAATTTATTTTGCTGATGCTTGATATCGATCGTCTCTTTGGCCCTCTTGTGTGCACTGGCTCTCGATCTGCTCCAAACTACAGTTCATTAGCTGCTGTATTCTGAATTCGATGCTTTCCGAGGTTCTTGAAAGATGCGTGTTCATTTGAATTGGAGCCGTGAGCTACCGCCCTATCTTTCCACTCGTGTTAGTGTTAAGAACTTAAGATGCTCATTTTTGTGCTCCGTTTAGTGATGAAAGTCCCGGATTTCATGCCTTGGTGGTGATTCTCTTAAGATGATATTTCGGCCGTATTTATCATTTCTACTTGTCATAATCGAAATTTATCTGCGCTAGAAATCTAGAATCATAGCTGGGTAATAACCCACTTTTTAATCATTGTGCTAATGGAGCATTGAAATTTTACCAAAATTGTCATGAGCTGAGAATCGAGTCGTAGCTATCCAATATATTTATTATATGCGAAGTTACATATTGTGCTTCCTTAAAAATGCATAGATCTTAATTAAGCTTGTTCTGGGATTTACATGTTGCAGATGCTCTAGCCAATGTTCAACACTTCTACTGTTTGAACACACACGTATATATAAGCACAATAAAATTGATGTACCATTGCGTTTCTTATTGCAGAAATCCATGAGCTTTGCACCTAAAGCATCTCAGGTTAGTCATCTGGATTCACATCCTGTTGCACCACTGGGTGCAATCAAGCATGACCCTTTTGCCACATATACTAGCGTATTAGCATTTGCTTATCAGGGTCAAGGAACTTAGCTTGCTCTCTATAAATGCCTCATAATAGCGACAAGCATGAGATGTTTAATCTGAAGAATAAATAATTATGATAAGTGTTGCCTTCATTTTGTTTCTCATTTATGTACTACTAAATTTTGAAATGGTTAGAATTTTATCTGTATTCAAAATAAAGGTCAAATATGGTCGCTCAGTAAAAAATTCAGAATCCTCGTATAATTATTTTTGTTCATTATCTAATTAAATCTTACCAAACGTGGTACCGTAACATTATTTAATTAGTATTGATGTAATGACACCTTGTCTTTTATGCATTTTTAATCAAGATGGATGTAATGCAGAAGTTCCACCACCGGATTTAGGCGAACTCTTTGCATATTTTCTAAAGCAACTGGACCATTGTTCGACCAACTTGGTATAAAAAGAGGTACTGTGCATGATTTTAATTAGATCACTCATCGCAGGTCTTTCGAGATTTTGCCATGTGAATCGATTAGCTTGTGTTGAGCAGATTTTTCTTTGTCATGTGTTATAGATGTGTGCGATAAGTTGGTGGAGTCTCTCTGCAGCAAGCGCAAGGACCAACTTAGAAAGGATGATATGTTCTCCAAGATGTTTCGACCTCCTAATATTTGCCTCTGAATGTTTGTGGAGACTCGCCGCGTCTTCGTCTCATGAAAAGCTCCGAGGTCATTAACTTAGGTACATGCTCCTCCCGTCTTTCTTCTCGAACCTTGTTTTGCGAGTTGTGGCGGTGACTTTCTATATAGTTCAACTCAGTATTTTGCAGATAAATCTAATTTTTCCTTCTCCTGCAGCACCAAGAGCCGCTCATCCTCGCCGAGGTTCTTCCATGTGTGAGAGAAATCATGATGACCATCGACTTCTACTTTTGGTTCCGAATGTTATTGAGTTTAGAAAGGGTTGTAGTTTTTGTAGTTCCATTACAACAGAGTCTCTACATATAGGTAAGCGCGGTGATACCTTAAAAATACACCTACAATTTGTATCTTGGTAAATAAAGATCAGGCACACAGAGCCCCCTGTTATTTTGAGCTGCTTGCCAGTTTGCTTGATTTTGTGATGTGATGCAAGAGTCATATTAACTTAAGATTGATTGGTATATGTATTAGCTTAATGTTTATGCTTTCTGTAAAAGGGAAGCATGCCACTATATACAGGAGAAATCGATGCATTCTGCAGGCACACATGTTCCTTTCCATTAATATATATTTTTCCACTTAACTAATTAACGACATCACTTAGTACCTGTTGGGGATTTTTGTCATATCATATTACTTTGCATGCACAATACAACTTATATTATATCTCTTCATGTAAATAATCCCCTCTTTTTTTATATTATATTAATATATATACAGTAGGATACTCTCCTACTGTTTTTCTTCAAAATAATACAACTTATGAGGTAAAATGATATTCTGCAGATCTCGAGATCTATCGAAGATGTATATCTTAAAAGACTAGAGTATAACAGAGAACCTCTTCATAGCAAGTTTCGCTTCGGAAACCTTGAAGAAGCCTATTCTTAGTTCTCAACTCGCAATTGCTGTGACACCAAATACAACCAAATGATCGGTTTGTTATATTTGCTTCGATGGGTTATGGAGCACCTCGGCAATCGAAGCGCTTGACCTTGTCCGAAGTAATCCTCGAAACGTATGTGTTCTTCTCCTACACTCCAGTTTCCATGGATTGAAATCCTTATTTCTTTCAAGGCTAAATACTCATCCATTTCATTGATATATGATCGACGTGTCGGAGGTACATGCATATCTAATGTTGAATTACGTTAGGCCTTCGTTTGTTTGCACGGGAGTGAATGGATGTGCATTTTTCACAAATTTTATTTTGTTTTGTATTTTACCGTAGCGTTAGCACGGGCACACTACTAGTCAGTATAAAGCGCCAAATGGGTGGTGACAAGCATATACGATGGATATGGTCATATCGGGTTGTCTATGTAAGGCGAGTCACATTTGTGAACAATTCAATCAACATCCAGGAAAATGGCACACCAACCTCCATACAAAATTCATGGTCACAAAAAAACGACTCAGACTTGAGAAAAAGATCAAGCAACATAAAAATAGTAAAAGGGGCATGATAAACGCAAGCAAGTGTGTAGGACCGGACAGGCAACAGAGGGGGTGAATGGTGTCTTAAAAATTTTCTCCCGAGTATTCACTTATCCTTTACTCTAATAGCTACAAAGCTATAAAGATTAGGATATAAATTCTACTTGAAAACCAGAGGATCAAAGAGCTGAGAATGACCAGATTAGAAAACACAGTGGTCGGATTTCAACTCCTAGTCGGAACTCAAGGTGGTTGGAATTCGACTGCCCGTCGAGATCACAGAGCTACGAACGACCAAATTAAAAAAAATTGTCATCGGATTTCAACTCCCAGTCGAAAATCAGCGTGGTTGGAATTCGATTGCCAGTCGGAATTACAGAACTGAGAATGACCAGATCAAAAAACACCATGGTCGAATTTCAACTATAGTTGTCGAAGACCAGAGAGCGGTCGAAAATCGACGTAGTAAAAAACCAACGTGGTCGAAGTCACTGTGGTCGAAACCAACGTGTCCAAAACCACTGTGGTCGAAACCAACGTGGTCACAACCATCGTGGTCGTAACCAACGTGACCGAAACCAATGTGGTCGAAATTAGTGATCGAACCCAACGTGGTCAAAACCAACATGGTCGGAACCAACGTGATCAAAGATCGATGTGATTGTAACCTACGTGGTCGAAGACCAATGAATGGTCAACACCTTCGTAGTCGATGTCCAGAGTGCAGTTACAAAACACATATGGTAATAGCCAATGTATGATCGTAACAGTTCGAAATATAACCAGAATGGTCTAGAACCATTGTGTAATCAAAACCAAGGTAGCTGAACCAAGCCGAACTTCAACCAGTAAGGTCGACGACTAACGAATGGTCAAAAACCAAAGTATTCGAAAAGATTCGAACTTCTACCCATGAAGTCGACTATCGATGAATGAATGAAAATAGAAAAGCAATCGTACGACCAGCGTGGTCGAAGACCATTGAGTAGTAGGAACCAAATGCGGTCGTAAGCAACTCGAAAAAGCAGTGGTGGTGCACGACCAAAAGATATAAGATCATTGAGCGGTCGAAATCAGATAGTCGTAAATGATTAGAAGTATCAGAGGAGGCGCACGACCACCAGATAGAAAATCCTCAGATCTTTTGATTAAGAGATCAAATTGCCGTGAAAATTTGTTTGCAAATTACTTAAGATCTCAGGAAGCTAACCCAATCTTGGATTGAAAACTCAGTAACAAAGTTAAGACTTTTTTGTGATTTCATCAAGGGCGCACAAAACAGAGACCTGAGATCGAAAAGATGAACAAACCATGCTCGTGAGAAGAGAATAGACAAGATGACTTTGAGTATGATCCCACAAAATACAGCGAGTCAGATCATCAACAAGATCAAATAAGAACAACCTCTCAAATCAAGAAGGGAAAGGAATAGAACCAAAGAACAGAACAAAAAAGAACAGAGGAAGAACCAAACCAAAACAGAGCAAACTCAATCAGATAAAAAATACACAAAAGGTAGATCAAAGATTGATGTATTGCTCACTTGAGATGATTGGTTTTACAGCCACTCTACTCAGGAGGACAAAGCTCTAATGCTGGAGAGCACACATACCCACTCTTTAACCTAACTCCCATGAGAGGGAGGTGGAGCTAGCCACCAAAAGGCTTAGTAAATCTTCTCAAACCCTAGATCTTACCTTACATCCCTTTTATAGGTTCACAACCTAAACCAAAACCTAATGGATCCACCCATTAGGCCAAACCGGGGATAACCCGTTAACCCCACCTAACACCAAGTTTTACTCACGTACGCTTCTCAAAGCGGCTTACAACCATTAACCCATTAGTGAATCAACACTTGATCCATTTCATATTTTCAGCATATACAAGATCTAAACCATTTAGGCCAACGCCATGGTTTCATACACTGCCACTTTTCTGGTATTGGGTAATTTACTAAAATGTCCTTCTACCGTCTTCCACAAAACTTCCCGCTTCCTTTTCCACAAAGCATCGCCCATGCCTCGCCATCTTCCACATAGAGATGGCAATGGGTACCCGAAACCCGATACCCGGTGGGTTTTTACTCTATTAGGGCATGGGTCTGAGTCAATTTCCTAACCAATGGGCCTCTTAATAGGCAAAAAGCCCAACCCATCGGGTCTGCCGGGTTCGGGTACATTCCTATAGTACCCAAACCTGTAAACCCATGGGTAACAAAAACCTGATCCATAGGAGCTATAAACCTAGGCTCCCAGCCTTCCAGGCAAACCAGCCCAACCCATAGCCCATTAGCCATTTAGCCCCAAGCCCCCAAATCCAATGCGGCAATGCCCCATTACCCATACGGCTAACCCTAGCTAGCACTCGATCACGGTCACTACTCACTCCTCCCCAGTCCCCACCCTGATGGCCCAATTCAACAGCCGCCGTAGCGACGGCGCATCTGGCACTCTGCGCTCGGTCTCCGGCAGTCTCCACGCTCGCCCTCCGGTCCCGCAGCTCCCGCTCCTGCTCCCGCCACTCTCGCCGCACGCTCGTCCTCCCGCACGCCCTCACCGTCGCCTTCCAGTTCAGCCCGCTGCCCCACGGCGACAGCCCGCCGCCCCCACGCCACAGCCAACGCGCATTGCAGCAGTAGGCCCTTGGCCATGGCGCTGCTCTCCGGCTCTAACGAAGATGGCCGGTGAAATTCTTCCTCCTCTCCATTAACAATTATTGCAGCTCGTATTACTGAACCCACGGGCGACCCGTGGGTACCCGTTAACCCAGCGGGCATGGGTCTGAGCAAAAATCTGCACCCGTCACGGGCATGGGTTTTTTAGCGGGCATGCCCAACTTTCATGAGCACGGGTTTGGGATAGCAAAACCCAGCGGGTTTGTGCCCGTTGCCATCTCTACTTCCACATGACCCCAATGACTTGTCGCCAAGCCTCTCACGCGCCCGGATCCTACCGAACCGCCCTCGTTTGCAAACGACCAAGTCACTTGGCACACCACATGTTTCTTCTCACACATGATGGCACCCAGCTTCCTCGACTGTTTGGACCTCGACTCCTCCCTGAATCTAGTCCTGGTCCACCTTGCCATTGCCCATCATGTCTATCACCGGTAACTCCTACCCCGGTTCCTCGTCAACCAGGCTTGCAACCACTCCACAAGCCTCGGTCATCTTCAGCGTCTCCCTAACTATTCTGGACCTCAGCACCACCCTATGCCTAGTCCCGGTCCTCCTACGTCTCACCATGACTTAGCTCTGAAGTCCTGCATCCAACAACAACAAGCAAACGGTCACATAGCACCGCACAACACACAAAGTCATCAATTGATACAATTCATCCATACAATGCACAATGCAAAAAGTATGCATCCAAATTATTGATTCTAATCCTAAAACCAAAAAACAAACCCATGTGCACACAGGTAACAACACCCAGGTCAACCCATGACCAAACTTCAAGAATTCCAGAGAATAACCTCAGATCACCGAGAGAAGCCAGTCTAACCACCGGCTGGTTTGACACGAGTACTCGGATGCTCAAGAAATGAGTCACTCGAAGCCAATGAGTACCTACCAAAAGCCTACGACCAACACAGCTGATCGCTACGACTATCGATCACACAGACTATGACTACCACAACAGATCACTACGACCACCGCTCATAAAGCGTACGACTATCGATTGCCACGGGGTGACCTCCTCAAAAACCAAAGTCACCCTCTACAGATATTCTAACCCAAAAATCAATTACTCATCACAAACCATAGGGTGACCTCCACATGGTCTCACAAAGTGAAATGCGATAGTTGCATGATTATAAGGCTCTATTTGGGGAAGTTGTAGCAAGTTGTAGCTTTTGCTATAAACTACTTTTTGACTTTCTAGCTGAAAATGAGCTATAACTTTTTCTTAAGAGGCTATTTGGCACTTTATCTTTTTGTTGGGCTAGCGTCTGGCTGCTTCATATGTAGATGAATGTTACAATGTCTAAAATACCCTTGAGGGTTCTGAAGGCTTGTTTGTATGATGATTAAGCATAAAAATGATGGATTTTGTGAAGGACTATGTGAGAAAATTTATCGTTGTGTTGTGATGAACCATTGCCATTTTAGAGGAGTGAAAATTTAGAATTTTCAATTTTTTGGAATTTTTGTAGGCCTGGCGGTCTGACCGGCCAGGAGAGACGATTAGACCAGCCCCCTCCAGTGGTCTGACTAGCCACCACTAGTGTTTAGACCGGCCAGGCACTCGTGCTTCGGCTGGAAATATGATTTTTGGGAATTTTGGTCGTGGGTTGATTTGGTTTGACCTAGGTTAGTGTATATGTGTTGTATGATGCATAGTTTACCTAATGTGGGGTCAAGTTATGAAGAACTTGTGTCCAAAAATAATTTCGTTGTCTTTAGATGCACATAAAGGCTTGTAGTCAACCATGGTCAATGACGAGGATCGGGGCTATGCTCATGAAGGAGCTAAGGCCTAGAACAATCAAAGATACTAGGTGAGATGCCTGAGTTCAAGCATAGCACGAGAAAGATAGAAAATATTGAAAGAAAGTTCGAGCGACGGGTTGCACCATGCAACTTGGTCAGTCTAACTAAGGTGTGGTCTGATGAAACTGAAACAGGAGAGACATATCAACACGTGATAAGCTAGTATTGCACCTACACGTGGTAAGCATAACAATTGCTTACAAGGGAAAATGAAGGCCAGGTCAAGAAAAGGTATTTTTGGTAAGTTGACCAAAACACCAAAAATTACCTTAGATCAAACCGTGGTGCTTGAGCGACGCTTGGAAGAGCGGTTTAGATGAAGGATAAACTGAGAAGAATAAATTAGATCAAAAGCTAAAAACTTAGCGGATTTGAGCTTGTGTGCTTTGAAGCCAATTATTCTAGAGTTTACTCATTAAACCCTAGAAACCTAGAGATATTCTTTAAAGCCATTCAGTCATCCAACCATTCTAGCTCTACTCATTAAAGCCAAGTGTTCTAATGTTAGAGTTTGAGAAATGTGAGTGTTGTGTGTGCTCTCTTATCCTCTAGATGAGGTAGCTATAAAATCTTCATCCTCAAGTAGCAATATATTAACTTTGTTCATCTATCATGGATTTCTCTTGTATTGGTTGATTTGCTCTTAATTTGGTTGATTTTGATCTTCTTTCTCCTCTTATTGAACTTGTTAGATGCCAAGGATGAGTAAGTGATGGAGATGTATCATGGAAATCATTCCCCATCCATCAAGGTGTTAGGTTTCGCAAGTTAATGAAGTTACTCGGTTTTGCTTTGATTTGACCACATCTTGAGTTTTCTTGTTTCAAGTGTTTTTGCCTCTAATCGTTTAGTGTTTTTGCTTACTATGATATGTGATAATACATATAGAGCCATCTTAGCCGTTTTTTACCCACGAGCAAGTCATATTCCTGGTTTTTGGTTTTCGCCTAGTTTAGTGCAATCTTACTTGATTTTGAGAAAGGTCTGAACTTTGTCATGAATTATTGTGATCCTTAGATGGATTAGTTTCTGAAACCTTAAGCAAGGTGTGTGCAAAATTTCATATCTTTTGGATTTGTATTTTTGGAGTTGCATCAAAAGTTGCATTGGCCCAGGCTGAAAATTTCAGTTCTAGAATAGGGGATTCCAATTAGACCACACCCCGCCGGTCATACTACCCGACGCTGGTTAGACCGGCACTGAGCCGGTGGTCCGACTGCCAAGCCTAGTCAGACCTCCCTAGCATCTGGTCCGACACTTGAGCCCTGAAATTCTCGTGATTTTGGTTTTTTGATTTGCTAGCTTAGGTGTTAGCATTCTTTCCTAATCGTTATAGCTCTATAGTTATCGGAGTGGAGGATCAATGAATACTTTAAAAAATTGGAAGGTACCATTTACTCTCTCTGTTGCCATATTGGTCCTACATTTTTTGGTAAAAATATTTATTAAACGATTAATTGTACTAATTTATGAACAATTGAACAATATTACACTTATTTGTTCCTTCCTAAAGTCATTATAATCTTTAAGGCTTTTCATTTGTAATTTCACTCCCATATATGTATATACATACATATACACACGTACATATATACATACATATATATATATACACACACACACACCTATATATATATATATACCTATATAGGAAAATACCTTTTTACACCCAGGTGTAATTACACCCACCTCTAATATACCACCTAAATAAACTTGAAATACTTCTTTATCACTTTAGGTATATTTATATACTAATTATAAGATACTCCAATATGAATTACACGAAAAACTTGTAAAGGAGTTCATAGTTTTTAGCATATTTTGTAAATACCCTCATATACGCGCATAAAAAGGACTAATTAAACACATTTACGTTGTAAGAAAAAACCTTGTCTACATAACAAGAGATGCTTCTAATTCTATCATACAGCGATCCCAAATATGAATCAACTAGCCACGTAGGCGTGGCGCAACGCCACGCCAGCCACCGTGTAGACCGAAGTAAAAGAGACGAAAATGCGCAGAAGAAAGAAAGCGCGGGGTTTTTTTTGCAAAAAATCAAGGGCCTTTTCGCAATAAAAGGAGAGTGCAGGGTTTTTTTTTTGCAAAAAAATAAGGGCCTGTTCATAATTTTAAAAACCCGCGGGGCGCTATCAAATTTTTTTTTAAAAAAAAACTTACAGGGACCTTTTCGCGATGAAAAAGGACCTTTACGTAATTTCCGGAAAACACGAGGAAATCACCTCTCCCGACCGTACGCCAAATTCCCCGCCACGCGCCGGCCGGGGAACGCGGGCGGGGTGACGTGGGCGAGCGGGGGCGCAGCGTTTCCCCCGCTAATATGGTTGTTATTATTAGTAACAACAACCGTTCAGAGCTCTGAAATCCAAATCAGTAAACAACCAATTAACATCAATTTGGGAAGGGCAATAGCAAGAACAACAATTTTGGGATAACAAAAAACCAACCAATTAAACACTGATAGCATGAACGACAAATTTAGGGTAATTAACATGAAGAATCAAATCGAAAACAATTATGGATCTCGTGTTGGGGACAAGCCGGTGCGATCCTAGTTAGGGAGAGGCAGTGGTCACCTGTCGTGAGGCCTCCCCACTCCTAGCAGTGGCAAGGACGTTGGGGGTGAGGAGCTTGGGTGTGGCGACGGCAAAACGATGGCGGTACAGAGGAGCTTGAGGCGATGGAGGTAGGTCATGAAGCTGATTGCGTCGAACGCTAGGAGGATGGCAAGTAGCAGCAGCAGGCGAGGATGACGGTGGCGCCAACTGTCGGCCGACGGTGAGCAGAGCACGATTAGTGGATGGGTAGAGTTGTGGGAGAGGAGCCGCAGTCGTTCGATTCGGGGAGAGGGGGAAAAGCTTTAGGGTCTGTTCTTTACCTCACAAGCTGGTAGCTTTTGGCTTTTGTTATAGGCCCCGTTTGGCACAGCTCTAGCTCCGAGATCTATGCTGGATCTGTAGTTTGTTGACTAAATTAAAGTGATTTAAATATTTTTATTTAATATATAATATAAATGAAATGAGTCATGTAAATGCACTTAACATGCCTGCAACTCTAGATCCAGGATTTCCTAGAGCTACAGATGAACAGCTGTAGGAAATCTACAGATTTTCTAGAGCTAGAGCTCTGCCAAATGGGCCTATAGTACCTAACTTTCAAATGGAGTATTTTCTCAAGACAGAGTCTGCAAGTTAAATAATCTACACGTTAAAAGCCCAACATCTGTACCAGCCAAAATCACAAATAAGTATCTATCTTTCCGTTATCTTTACCATAAACAGCCAAAATTTAAAATTTTCAACTAAAAATCATGAGTCACAGCCGAAAAGTACGTGCCCTTAAGCTCCTAAACAGGACCTTCAGTCAGTGAGTGGTGCTAGTGCTTGATTAGTGGATGACTGGGTGGGTAGCTTTTGTTTGTCTATTAGCTGGTGAGAATGACAGTCATTATTGAATCCTAACACGACGGCGTGAGGGGCCATCCCTGACAAGGATTCCACCAGCTCAGTACGGCTGCTGGTCCTACTAAATTGCTAATGGACAAGATCAGGGAGCATACATGACAACACGGCTCTGAATGTGAGTGTCTTTTGATCAAGGTAACTTGGACAGCAAAAAAGCTACACGAACAGTCCCGCTCTAACAAAGAAGCGACGAATCAGGGATGGTTTCTGCAATCTGATAGAACGGACATCAACATCACAGGACAATGTCATTTGTACATCACATCAAGATCACCGCGAGAAGAAGTCTCCATGTACAATAATTGATAAAATGACAACCGCACAATCACGAGCCGTCAATTCGGAAGACCCGGTAAGAAGCGTCTTGCTTTGACGTCCCCCGGCATTATAAAGAGAAGATCTTCTCACGCAGATCAAGAAAACTTTTAAACTCCTGCTCCACCCTTACACAGCGGCACCATTGCCCGTTTGTGAGACAACCAGGTGGATCCTTTGGATCAACGCCAGGCGGATCCTTCGGATCAACGCCAGGCGGATCCTTCGGATCAACGCCAACGACCTGGGCAGGTCCTTAGTCCTGTGCTTTGGTGTGGTAGCAGGCGAGGGGATTTTTTCCCCCAGCCTGAAATTCGCTCCCACTGGGAGTCGAACCCAGGACCTGAAGGATGCTACTGAGGCACTTTAACCGCTAGGCTAGAGGTCCGTTCGCGGTGGAGGACTCGTCTCACGTAAAGTCGAAAGATTCAGTTGGTCATCCAGGGTAGCAATCACTGATACTTCAGTACAATACAAGCCATTTGAACAGCATTGGCTTATCATCACTTAGGCACCCATTAGTAACGCACAAACATGCGATTGCATAATCAGGAGCTTTTTGCAACAGGCAAATGTGACTTGAAACCAGGGATCAGTGATAAATATTATTCATTTAACATTTGTAAGATAGATAACTCTGTTTACAGTTCTTAAAACATTAGTTTCAGACTCGATACTTCAGAAGAGGGAATCTCATACAGAACACTATGTCAACATCGAACCTTTTTTTAACTGCTACTGCCTCCATGTATGACAAATCTCTGGAATCAGCTCAGTTTTTAAGCCATCCCGCGACGCTAGTCGCCGTCCTGATAATCTAAAACAAAGCTGCAGAAACAGGAGCGGTGTATCGTGTTATAAACAGAGGAAAAGTAACTTGAGCTCTTTAAACAGAGGAAAAGTAACATGAGCTCCTTATGTTCAGGTTAATAGTTTACTACCCAACCATACTGAGAAAAAAACAGTTCATGTTGCTGATAAAACGTAGAGAGGAAGTAAACAAAGTACAAGTTTCATGTGGACAAGCAGGAAAATGGCACAACTAGGCAACAGAAGTTCAGCAAAACCAGGTTATATGTGTGCACTGTGCAGTGTTAGACTTGTTGGTTGATGTCCTGTACAACCTTAGTTATGCTGCTCCTCTGTCAATCAAAAGATTTGCTAGAATGTTGCAATTGACTAGAATTTAGATGAAATGACTAGGCAAGAAATTAATAACAACAAAAAACCTTTTTGTCCTAAACAAGTTGGGTAAGCTAGACATAAAATCTTCTCAAGATCAAAAAGATGATATGTTTGAAATAAAATCTACAATGCTAAAACCCTAAGCCGTATATCCTGCTATCTAAGCCGAGAGTTTAAAACACTGCTCTTAATTTTCTTATGGTTCTAATACGTAGATCGTTAATTTCCATGAACTCCTATCCAAACCTAAATCTTTAGATACATTCGAGTCTCTGAAGTCTCTTTTAACTGTTTCTTCCCACGTCAGTTTTGGTCGATCTCTATCTCTTCTTACGTTTTCAGTACGTCTTCAAATTAATAACTAATGAAGAAACCAAGTCACTAAATTAACCAATAAAACGATAACAAGCACTGGTAATAAGCTAGATCAATGTCAAACAGAGTATCACTAGGCTGAGAGCATCTATACCACTATCAGGTATCAATTCATGACTCTAAATAGAACAACGTCTTCTCGGTATGTTTACATGGAACATGAATGAACAAAAAGTGTTCTGTAGTCATGAAGGTTAAAAGCTAAAATGATAGAAACCATATCCATTATCTTTTGAAAGCGGAATAGCTGATGATAATATGGTATGTAGGTGTGCATTATAAGAGAACACAGCACAAGGGGTAGCAAAATAGATCACAAAAGATTTAGAGAAGGTTGGAAGGCATACATGATTGTTGATGTTGATGGCTCCGTCCGGCCTGGCATGGTTGTTGACGCCGCCCCCCTGATGACGACTGGTTGTCATCTGTATGAGGCCCTAGTTGTTTTGGTTCGTTTTTTTTTTCTGAACGTTGTTTTTTTTATTTGTACACAAACTTGATCGGAAGAGAGGGGATATCCTTCTTTAAAAAGGCAGATCTCATCTTCGTGACCTGCTCTGATACCAATTGACAGCTAATTGCTTCAGCCGCAACTCTGCTTCCAGCCGCTGTGAACCTACAGTCTGCAAACTGAGAAATGAAACCTCTCTGTGTGTTGCCAGTTGATGAACAGTCACCGCAAGAAAGTGGTGTTTTTTTGGTGGACAGAACGGAGAGCAGATTCAGAGAGAATGCAGATCGATTGTGCCGCACCAACCAACTGCGACTTTTCTGGTTTTCTTCCTTTTATTGCTGACTGACTACACGACTGAGTTACATGCAAGTTAGTGCTCCGATTCTCCCTCTGGATCATGCAAGATCCGAAAGAATCGGTCCATCTGGAAACATGCTGAACAAATTCAGAAAACGCTACATGCTGACAATATTCAGAGGAAGAAACTACATGCAGACAACATTCAGAGAACAACTACATGCAGAAACCACTAAAGCTGAAAACCATGCAAAGTGCTAAATGAAATTAACTAACAATCACTCCCTAATTTCATTTCACTTCTGCTATCCCGAGCTTGCTTCGCATCTCCAGAAAACGTACTTGCCCAAGCGGCTTCGTGAGAATATCGGCCAATTGATTCTCCGTGTTGACGAAGTTAATCTCGATCTTCTTCTCTTCGACACATTGCCTGATGAAGTGATATCTTGTATCAATGTATTTGCTCCGATCGTGATAAACAGGATTCTTGGAGAGTGCTATTGCAGATTTATTGTCCACCTGCAGCTTGATGCTTCCAGCCTCCTCCTTCCTCATATCTGCAAGTAACCGAGCAAGCCAAATACCCTGACAAGCTGCAGTAGTTGCTGCAATATACTCTGCTTCGCAAGATGACAACGCTACCACTTTTTGTTTTTGCGATTGCCAACTGACCGGATTACTCCCCAACAAAAATACCACTCCCGTTGTACTCTTTCGGTCATCCAAAACACCAGCCATATCACTGTCACTAAAGCCATTCAGGTGAACTTCTTGACCATTATTCCTCCTGTAGTGACAGCCATAAGCTAATGTGCCCTTCACATAACGCAATATGTGTTTCACCACTCCCATGTGCTCTGTTGTAGGTGCCTCCATAAATCTGCTCACATATCCAACCACATATGCAATATCCGGTCTAGTATGTACTAAATACCTCAAGCTACCCACCAAGCTCCTGTAAAGCATTGCATCAACAAATGGGTACTTGCTGTTTTTACTCAGTTTCAGCCTTGTGTCCATAGGGGTTTGGCAAGAATTGCAGTCACTCATGCCTGCTTTCTCCAAAATTTTGAGTGCATATGTTGACTGAGTTAGAGTGATCTCTCCTTCCCTTTGCTGAACCTGTACTCCCAGGTAATAGTTCAGCTTTCCCAAATCACTCATGCTGAACAACCTTTTCATTTCCAACTTGAAATCTTGAATATCTTCATGGTGAGGCCCCAATATGATAAGGTCATCAACATAAACACCCACTAGCAGAAATGAATTGTCTTTACCTCTCCTATACAGGGCATGTTCACTGGAGCTCTTGTCAAAACCGAGTAAGGTGAGAGCTCCATCAAGTTTTGCATACCATGCCCCTGGAGCTTGGCGAAGTCCGTACAATGCTTTGTCCAACTTCAAGACTTTGTGGGGATTGTTTTGATCAACAAAACCTGGTGGTTGAAGTACATATACTTCCTCTTGAAGCTCTCCATTCAAGAATGCGGATTTCACGTCCATGTGATGAGCTTGCCACCCGTGGATTGCTGCTAGAGCAAGCATCATTCTTATAGTTTCCATTCTTGCTACAGGTGCGAAAACCTCTTCATAATCAATACCTTGCTGCTGGATGTAGCCCTTTGCGACGAGCCGAGCCTTATGCTTCACCACTTCTCCCCGAGCATCACGTTTGACCTTGAAAATCCATTTTAGGCCAATCGGTCGATGTCCTGCCGGAAGATCAACCAAACGCCATGTATGATTGTCTTCTATTGAGCTGATTTCTTCCAGCATTGCTTGCCTCCACCACCTCTGTTTCTCAGCCTCTGAGAAAGACTCCGGTTCTTCAGCTGCAAGGAGGCACATCTCGCTGAATGAATCAGTCAAGTCATGTACTGCAGTGCTGTCATACAAGTTCTGCAATGTCCTGTAGCGCCTCGGCCTCTCCTCTGAAGTTGGTGAAGCATCCTCCGGTGGTGTGGCCCATTCAACTCCAGGTGTCTGCTGCTGTTCCCCTCTAGATTGAGCTGGAGTTGGCGCCAAAGAATGTGTAGGAGCGCCACTCCTAGGCTCCTGTGCACTGGCCTGTTGGTCAACTGCATTGTGATGAGAAGTATAATGGACTGTGAACATTCCACCCGGTGCCATTTCTCCTTGATCATCCGCTTCTTTGCCCCAGTCCCAATTCCTCTCTTCATCAAATACAACATCACGGGAAACATGTAGCTTCCTTGTCATAGGGTCATACATCCTGTAAGCCTTGCACCCCTCCTCATACCCGATGAAAACCATAGGCATGCTACGATCATCCAATTTCATTTGATTTGGTTTCACTATCTTGACATAGCCAACACACCCAAATGTGCGGAAGTGATGCACACTTGGGCGTCTTCCAAACCAAGCCTCAAATGGTGTCTTACCATCTAAGCCCTTCGTGGGAGACCGGTTCAAAATGTAGACAGCAGTAGCCACCGCTTCACCCCAAAAACAACCCGGCACTCCCTTTGCCTTTAGCAAGCTCCTTGCCATCGCAACGACGGTTTGATTTCGTCGCTCGACGACTCCATTCTGCTGAGGAGAGTAGGTGGCTGTTAGGTGCCGAGTAACTCCTTGGTCAGCCCAATAATTTCCAAACTCCGTGGAAGTAAATTCACCTCCACGGTCAGTTCGAAAAACCTTCAGTCTGCAGCCACTTTGCAGCTCGGCACTTGCTTGAAATCTCTTGATGGCAGCCGCTGCTTCTCCTTTGTTCTTGAGGAGTGATACCCACATGTATCGACTGAGATCATCAACAAGGAGAAGAAAATAACTCCTTTCTCCTGGAGTGGCCGGTGTGATTGGACCACACAAGTCACCGTGCACCAATTGCAATGGGTCTTCTGCCCGGTAGCTGCTCTCAGATGGGAAAGAGGATTGGCGTTGTTTCCCCACGAGGCAAGCATCACATATTTGCTCCACGGCCTGTATCTTCGGCAGCCCACGCACCATGTTCTGCTGCTTCAACTTGCAAAGTGCCTGAAAATTCAAATGCCCAAATCGAGCATGCCAACGCCACGCATCTTCGGTGCATCGAGAGGATAGACACACGGGTTCTGTGATATTAAGATCAAGCACATACAGTCGGCTGGTTGATCTGGTTACCTTGGCCAGCAGCTTCTCATCTTGGTCCCGTATTGTGAGGACCCCTCCTTGAATCAGCACCTTGCAGCCACGTTCATCAAGTTGCCCAATGCTGACAATGTTACTCCGGAACCGAGGGATGTAGTACACATCGGTTAGGATGCGGTGTTCACCTCCGTTGCCTTTGAACAGGACTGCACCCTTCCCACATATGTCTACCACTGAGCCATCACCGAACTTGACCTTCCCCCGGACACTATTATCCAGCTCGGCAAAGTTTTCTTTTGCACCAGTCATGTGATTGGATGCCCCGGTGTCAAGATACCAGCTGCCGTCATGGGTCTCATCTTCTCGCCCGAGCTGCACCTGAGCATGTACCTCGTTGAGGTAGACTTGTTTGAATGCCTGCTCATGACCGGCTGATGAAGTTGAGTCACCTGAACCGAAAAGTTCATAGACTTGGGTCATCAAGAGGGTCGGCTCCTCCTCCTGAGCTTGACTCAAATTCACTTGCTCCCTTCTTTCTCGACGTGGCTTGCGACATTCTTTGGCAAAATGCCCAAAATTGTTGCAATTAAAACATTTCACCTTGGTCCTATCGCGCTTGCCGGCCGGAGCTGCAGCAGATTTCCCATCGAGTCTTGGTTGGGCACCAAACTTACCACGAACCTGTTCACGGCTTGATCCCTGAGTCTTGGTGCCAGGGGCGAATGCAGGGGCCTGTTGCTTGTATTTGAATTTTGCTGCCCACTCCTCATCCATGAGAAGCAGCCGACCCCCACTATCTCCACCTTCACTTGCATCCCATCTGTCTTCAACAGCCTTCAGGCGCCCTGTCACTTCCTCAACTGTCATGGAGTCAAGGTCAAGGAATTGCTCGATGGAGATGGCCACCTGTGAGTATTTCTGCGGCACAACCCGCAAAAACTTCTTGACGACTTGTCCTTCCTCCAGAGGATCTCCTAGAGAGCGAAGATGATTCACCAGCCCATTTAGGCGCATGGAAAAATCATCTACGGTCTCCGTGTCCCTCATCCGAATGGACTCGAATTCACGTCGCAAGGTCTGCATCCTTGCCTCCCGAACTCGATCGCCACCCATACGCATCGTACGGATGGCCTCCCACGCCGCCTTCGCCGTGTTCTTCGCTGCCAAAGAAGCCAACATCTCGGTTGGGACAGCCTGAATAATTGCGGCAAGAGCCATCCGGTCCAGGCGATACTCGGCGCCGCCCGGCTCGATCGCCTCCCAGACTCCTTGAGCCTGGAGATTGACTCTCATCAAGAGAGCCCATTCTTGGTAGTTGGTGTGCGAGAGAGTCGGACATCGAAGCGTGACCCCGGCCTCTTTTGGCACCGTTTGCGCCACCACGTCCTGGCCACTGCCGAGGACTACCGCATGACGGCCACTGCCGCCGGAGGATCTCGTGGCCGGAGGAGACGTCGATCTTGACCCACGTGGCATCTACGCAATCTTCGTGACCTGCTCTGATACCAATTGACAGCTAATTGCTTCAGCCGCAACTCTGCTTCCAGCCGCTGTGAACCTACAGTCTGCAAACTGAGAAATGAAACCTCTCTGTGTGTTGCCAGTTGATGAACAGTCACCGCAAGAAAGTGGTGTTTTTTTGGTGGACAGAACGGAGAGCAGATTCAGAGAGAATGCAGATCGATTGTGCCGCACCAACCAACTGCGACTTTTCTGGTTTTCTTCCTTTTATTGCTGACTGACTACACGACTGAGTTACATGCAAGTTAGTGCTCCGATTCTCCCTCTGGATCATGCAAGATCCGAAAGAATCGGTCCATCTGGAAACATGCTGAACAAATTCAGAAAACGCTACATGCTGACAATATTCAGAGGAAGAAACTACATGCAGACAACATTCAGAGAACAACTACATGCAGAAACCACTAAAGCTGAAAACCATGCAAAGTGCTAAATGAAATTAACTAACAAGGTCGGCGCGGAAGAAGGTGAGGAGCAGCTTGAGGCGCGGCGCTAGGGAGAGGCCGCTCGGGAGGGGGAACGGCTCGGTTGGCCGGAGGACGGCGGCGACGGACGTGGTGGTGGGAGAGTGGGGAGACTGGAGATGGCGCCGGGAAGCCGGACACGAGGGGAAGCGGCCGGCGTGGAGAGTGGAGACGCACTGGAGATCGGAGAACCCAATGCACGGGAGAATCAGATGGAAAATCAACACCTGGGATTATGATTGAGTCATAACCATCGGATGTTAGCTATCTAAGCTTAGATGGTAAGAAATAATCGTAGAAATAACGATCCAATTCAAATACAGCTCTAATGGAATAATACCACTTCGAATTTCTAAATTGAAAATTAGTATTTTGATAATAAAACCTGGAATTTAAAACTATAAGATATTGGAACACATATAATTCGCACTTTATATTTAAATGAAAGGACAAGAAAGAATCTTGATGTAACTTTAAACTTAAGATCAATATTTTTAAATCAAATTTAGTATTTAAAATTGCATATATTGGAGCATATAACTTTGAACCGTAGTCACAATAGAACCTCAACAACCTTTAATTGTTACTAGCTAAATGGCTACAGATAAAATATATTATTACCTCCAAATGTCGAGTTGCCTCTGTGTTTGGTCAAGCTCCAACCAAGTTGATTTCGCACCTCCACCGGTGTGCTCGGCCTACATTGTGTTCTCGGCTTTGCTGTTGTGCCCATTTGAGTTTTGTTGTGACCTACCACTCACATCGTAAAATGTATTGAAGTTAATTTGTTTGTTAAGAGATGGTTTTTTCTTTCTTTAGAGTTTTGTTAGGGGGTGGAATGTTTATGAGGGAGGTGTTTTTGTTTTGTTAAGACAATTTTTAGGGAGGTAAAAAGGGAGATGGGAGGGGGCAATCTGGACATTGATGAGTACATTCTATATATGCATGTTGTTATAATTAGTATGTACGTATATTATTATTGTATTCTTTTCCTTACTCGGGGAACTCTACTTTGAGGGCGCATGTTTTTTAATGAGATAGTAATATTGTATCTGTAAAATATCAAGAAAATTCAACTTTTCCTCCGAATATTTATATGCCCATGTTTTTATGTAATCAATTCAATTTTAACTAGTTTTTAACGAGGCAGGTACGTGAGAAAATGAAGATGGCAGCTGCCGTCACTATCGTCACCGACGCCTTCGTTGTCTATAATTACTTCAGGCTGGGCTTAGGCTGGCAAGGCATGGATGTCGGCACGGCGGGTTTTGGGCCATGCCTGGGACTGGCCGAAGGCGAGGTGGGTTGGCACGGCGAGATAACCGGACTGAGCCAGCACAGCACAACATGATCCGAATCACGGTGAGCTTAGGCCATCCGACGTGGCACGATCCAATACCTAGCTCTAGTTTACACACAGACAAAAAGCATATACAAGCAGCATACAGCAAGCTCCTGAACCTCGAATGTAGAATGAGACTGGACGGCAAGTTTTCCGATGCCTTCACTATATTTATATCTTCACTTACGATGGTATAAAGTTTAGACAGTTTACGATAAAATGTCATTAGCTGCTAATTGCATCATCAAAGCCGGCACAGCATGTCGTTTTTCGCTTACCATTATGCAAGTTGCAACTTTCAAAGTATACCTGGGCCTGCATAAGAGATGAGATTAAGGTAATGTTTTTTTTATTTTTGACTGTTAGCTTCTCCAAAATCGAAACAAATGGTACAACTTCTTAAAACGGAATTTTCAAACAGCTTTCTAAACTCAAAACTATATGCACTATCCGCATCGACGTCTTCAATATCCACTGCCGTCTAAAAAACCATAAATAAAAACTAATAATAACGGAATAATAATATTCCGGCCTCGATCATTCCACGGGAATGACTACAGCCGCACAGAACCAACACAAAACTCAGTCCACACTCCACCAAACGGCACAACAACATCCCTAAAGCACACAACAAAAGACCAAGGACCTAATCCATTAATCTAAAACACCTGCTCCACCCAAACTTGCTGTAAATCTCCAACACCACTCTCTCAAGTCTTCTGCATCCGTTTAAGAACGCATTTCTCGCTTCCTCTTTAGACAGTTGCGACCAGCACCTGATCTAGTAAGCCCCCCTGAAAATAACCTGCAAGAAAGAGTGAATATTTATCCTTTTGAAAGTGGCATCATTTCTATTCAACCACAAAGCCCAACAAAGAGCCGCTACACCAACTAGAATGTGATATCTAAGCTTCAAAGAAAAACTTCTAAGCCAAGAACCTAACAACATCTCAACACTGGTAGGTGGTTGAATATCAAAGCTAATGACTACCACATTCCAAACGGCCCGAGCCACATGGCAATCAAAAAAGAGATGCTGAATGCTCTCATTAGAGGAACAAAAACAACATTTGATACTTCCTTGCCACTGCCTTTTTGCAAGATTATCTTTTGTTAAAATAACTCCTTTCTTCAAGTACCAAAGGAAAACTTTAACTTTAAGAGGTATATTTGCTTTCCAGAATAAATCCTTTATCGGAATACTTTCTCTTCCCACAAGATCTCTGTAAAAGGAACTCACAGAGAAAGACCCATTCTTACGCAAGTTCCAAACTAGAACATATTCTTGCTCATTAAGCGAAACTCGACCAATCACACGCACTAACTTAAGCCACGCGGCCAACTTTTCACCAACTAATGCTCTCCTAAAAGAAACATTTAGCGGTGTTGAACTTAAAACTTGCGCAACCGTCAAATTCTTTTTTCTAACAATTCTATATAAATCAGGAAATTTCATCATTAACGCTTCCCTCCCTACCCAGATGTCTTCCCAAAATCTCGCTTGATGACCATTGTTGACCTTGAAACTACTTCTTGCTAAAAAAAGATCCTTAACCTCCATAAGTCCACTCCAAAAATGAGAGACCCCTGGTTGTTTAACTACTTGAGTCAAAGTCTTATCTTTCAAATATTTTTTCTTTAACACACTTTGCCAAAGGCCATCCTCATTCCACAACTTAAACAACCATTTCCTCAATAGACAACGATTCTGGATTTCTAGATTTAAGATACCCAGACCCCCACCCATTTTGGTTGACAAAGGATACCCCATCTGGCCAATCTATATTTCTTTTTATTCCCATCATTTTGCCAAAAAAATTCTGGATCGATAGTAATCCAGTTTCTTAAGAATTCCTTTAGGGATCTTAAAAAAGGACATCATAAACAACGGGAGACTCGATAAAACCGAATTGATTAAAACAAGTCTGCCACCTACCGATAATAATTTACTCTTCCAGCTACTAAGCTTTTTCTGAAACCTTTCTTCCATTTCCCTTCAATCCTTACTCAGAACTTTTCGGTGATGCATAGGGAGACCTAAGTACCTAAACAGTAAAGATCCTTCCTTGCAACCAAATAGCTCAACAAACTCTGTGCTCTTATCCTTAGCGTCCCCAAAGCAGAATACCTCACTTTTATGGTAGTTGATTTTGAGGCCCGACAGCTCCTCGAAAGTGCTTAGCACTAACTTTAGGTTCTTTGCCTCTTCTAAATCATTTTCCATAAAGAGAATAGTATCATCCGCATACTAGAGAATCGACAAACCCTCATCTACCAAATGGGGAACTAAGCCCCTAATCTGCCCACTGCATTTAGCCCTTTCTACTAGAATTGCCAACATATCAGCTACTAGATTAAAAAAGGATTGGCGAAAGAGGATCCCCTTGCCTCAAACCCTTTCTAGTCTGAAAGTAATGGCCTATATTCTCATTCACCTTAACCCCCATACTACCTCCACTTACTATTGCTTCGATCCAGTTGCACCACAATGCCGAGAACCCTTTTAATCTCAGCACTTGTTGCAAAAGGGACCAACTCACCTTATCGTAAGCTTTCTCAAAATCTAGTTTGAGAATTAACCCACCCAACTTTTTCTTGTTTAACTCATGTAACACTTCATGTACAACAACAGTACCTTCCATAATATTCCTTCCCAGAATAAAAGCCGTTTGAGAAGGTCTAATCACCTTGCTAGCAACCCCCGTTAATCTATTAGCCATTACTTTTGTAAAAATCTTGAAGCTGACATTAAGCATACAAATTGGTCTATACTGTTGTATTTGCTTAGCCTCTTTTTGCTTTGGAAGAAGAGTTATGATCCCAAAATGTAAGCTATACAGGGCGATTTTATTCTCATGGAAGTCTTTGAACATGGCTATTAGGTCATCCTTTATTAGACTCCAAAACACTTGATAGAACTCGACCGGAAACCCATCAGGACCCAGAGCTTTATTGTGTTTCATTTGAAAAATAGCATCTCTTACTTCTTTTTCAGAGAAAACATCAGTTAGAATAGTATTCTCTGTTTCAGACACTTGCGGGACATCTCCTTTAAATGCTTCATCAAGAACCAAATTGCTACTCCGCTCCGAACCAAAGAGCTTTTTGTAGTACTTTGTAATATAATTTTCCAGATTATCATCCCCTTCAATCACCCCTTCTTCTTGGTCAAGCCGAAAAATTCTAGTTTTCCTTCTTTTACCATTTGCTACCAAATGGAAATACTTTGAATTGTTGTCTCCCTATAGGAGCTCCGCTGTCTTAGCCCTCTGGAACCATTTAATCTCCTCTTCACGAAGCAATTGAGCTAGTCTTTCTTTGGCACTTTGCCTTAGGTCCATCTCATGTTGGCATTGGATTTGTGTTTCCGCTTTTTTATCAAGCTTGTCCACTATCCTTACCAACTCCTGTTTTTCTTTCTTATAGGCCCCCTTCTCATTCTTAGCCCATCCTCTTAAGAATTGCCTTAGTCTTCTTATTTTATTCTGCCACCTTTGCAAAGACGAAATACCCTTCTTTTCTTCCTTCCAGATCTTAGAAACTAGATCGAAAAAACCTTCACGCAAGAGCCAACCGAGTTCAAATTTGAACAACAAGTTACCTTTACACTGAGTCCCATCCCCCGTGCTAAGCAAGAGAGGAGTATGATCCGAGAAAACTCTACATAGAGCTTTCACCGTGGAGAGTGGGAACTTTTGTTCCCACTCTGTGCTAACTAATATCCTATCCAACCTCTCAAAAGTTGGTTCTTTCAAAGAATTAGCCCAAGTAAAATTTCTTCCAGACAAAACAATTTCCCTAAGGTTTAAGCTATCTATGATTGCATTAAAGAGAAAAGGCCATTTTCCATCAAACTTATCATTACTTTTTTTTCACTTGGGCTACGGATAATATTAAAATCTCCACCAATCATTATGGGCAACGACTCCTTATTACAAGCTTGGACTAACTCAGTAAGAAATATTTCCTTGAATTCTAGTTGTGTTGCCCCATAAACAGCCACCAAAATCCATTGAAAGCCATCTTTAGAGTTTCTGAGATGGAATTTCACAAAAAAAAATCCCCTTCCGCCATACTGCCAATCTGAAAAGCATCTAAATTAACCCCCAACAGAATACCCCCCGATCTCCCATGCGGAGGAGACCAATGCCAAAGAAAGTTTCTTCCCCCACACAACTTATTAAGCTGCGATTGCGAAAAGTCTTTCTTTCCGGTTTCCAAAAGAGAAATAAAGTCTAAACTCTGCTCTCTAGAAGTTTCATATAAAAATCTAGATTTAGCCAAGTCCTTAAGACCTCTGCTATTCCAGAAAATCCCTTTCATAATGAAGTTCGTTTTGATATTTTACACCTTCTTTTCTCACAAATCCTTTTACCAAACGACTTAGCGTTGGGCTTGCACTTTTTGTTAACATTCTTATCATCACAACTTAGGTGATAACTATCCTCATCAAAAACCTCATCCACCAAATCACCACACAAATGTTTTACTACCTCACTCTCTAAAACCTCTAAATTCTCTGCTTCGCTATCATTAGCCAAAGAACCTTCACTACAACTTTCTAACCTATCCACAACATTAGCCTTTTCTAAACGAAACCACTGATCAACGGCTAAAAACAAATCAACATTACTATTACTAGCCACAACCCCCAACTCACTAAGATTCCGAACCGCAGAACGAACAGGAAAAGAACAAAAGGAATTAACTGAAATGTTACCTTCCGTTTGCTCCAAGTTGCGCCTAACCGCCCTCCGTTTCGCCCGCTGTAAGGTGTGCTCATCGGCCACACCAGCCAAATGCGGACTAGCCCTCGATGGAGACACCATCGCCTCCCTAACCGCCGCAGCCGCCGCCGCTTTTTCTTCAAGCACAGACCCAACCAAAGCACTGCCCGGCCCTGCCACTTCGCTGACTAGCACCTCCGTTTGCTCCAAACCTTCTTCAAACGCAACCTCCTCACGCCCATCACCGCCCAAAAACTCCTCCTCTTCATCCACCACCTTATCAGCTACTACATCTAGCACTTTGCTAACCGACTCCTCCAAGATTTCTTCCGCTTTTTCCTTTAGAAAAGCTCTAAACTCATCCTCACTCATTCTCTGAACTTTTTTCTTGAGAGATTCACCACCCACCCTCTCTTCCTTTGAAGGCTCTCCACACTTTTCTCCACCATCTCCCTTCAAACGCTTGTGCTCTCTAGCACTATCCATCTCCTCCCCCAACAAATCATCCTCCTCCATTCCCTCCTCCTCATTCCCAAAATCATCATTGTCCCCTCCACTCCAGTCCACCTCAACTTCTTCACCGTTTTCATCAAAACCTCTTTTTTCCACCTCAAAATCCAACTCAAAATAATGATCTCCTATGACCACATCTAAATGTGCAGGAATCAACTTCGGATTGAGTACGGCTACAAAAATCCTTCCATACACATTCTTCCTAATTGCCTCCATGTCCACCATCTGAGTTGAACCAAGCAAAGACCCAACTGCCCAAAGGGTCAGAAACTCTCTCAACGCTTTTCTTAATCCAAAAACCCTGACCCAACTTTAGGGAGTAAGAAACCTTCCTCCTTTTCATGCCACTCCTCAAAGTTCAACCTAACCCCTGTGGGAACACCAACCTCCCTAACATCCGCCCCCCCAAAAGCAATCGACCTCTGCAATTCTGACTTTGAGGGAAACTGGGTAATAAAAGTATTATTCCCACGCTTGACCAAACTCCACTTCCACCTTCCTGGCACAATCCTCTGCAGCTAAGCACAAACTTGCTCCTCAGAAAGCTCACCACCTGAGATAGAAATCAACGCCATCTTTGAATCCTTTTTCCCTCTTGGCAACGGCGGGTGCGGAATATGGAAAAAACCCAAACCATGCACCGCATAACCAACAGCATGAGCCACTGGCCTTGGCATCTTGAGCAACGAGCATCGATGGTTCACATGTTCATGACTATCACAGATAACACAGTACACATCTGCTGAGCAACCCGCCGCCACATGCCCCTTCTTAGAGCACCTTGAGCATTTAGCTCCTGCCACCAGAACCTCCCCCTCCTCCTCTGAACCTCCCTGAGCTTCCTCCATCAACACTTCAGCCGCACCCACTTGCAGGTTACCCGCGCTGGCCTTGCCACTAACAGTATCAGACCCCTTCCTAGAACCTGCAACCTCTCCAGAGGGACCCCCTGCTACCTGATCAACACGGATAGCCGGCTGTCAATTCGGCCGCTCCACACCACGCCCAATCCTGCCACCACTGCCACCGCGCTGCACCCCGGAGCTCCCCCCAAAACCTCCGCCAAAACCATGCCGCACCCAGCCTCTGCCACGGTTACCAAAACCACCCGAATGCAGCCACTGACCACAGCCTCCAACCATACCTCCACGCCCGGCCGCTCGAAAACCTCCTCCACCAGGCGCCTCCTCACCAGCCGCGCCACCCTGCCCACGGCTACGCCCAAAAGTAGCACCACGCCCCCGGGGATCCGCACTCCCAGGCTTGCTTGAGAAGACCGCCCGGCCCCCAAAACCTTCGCGACCACCCCGCTGTATTTTGGAAACCCGCCGCCCTCCTAACGACGGCACCGCAGCCTCCGCTCCCCTCACAACCTCGGCAAAGGAACGCGCCCAGCCAGCCGAGGGAGACGACGGAACGGGAAAAGAGTGAGAAGGGATGAATTTTAGAGAAATTTCGATATTTGACATTGAATACGTGCGCCTCTCAACTTTTAACCCCCAATTCGCACGTCTTTGGAAATTTAACCCTGTCACTGAGAATTCTTTTGATTCAAGGGATTCTTTTCATTTTCGCAGTGACAAGTGTCAAAATAGAAAATGAGAGAAAATGAGGAGAATCCCTTGAATCAAAAGAATTCGCAGTGACAGGGTTAAATTTCCAAAGACGTGCGAATTGGGGGTTAAAAGTTGAGAGGCGCACGTATTCAGTGTCAAATATCGAAATTTCTCATGAATTTTAACTGCTTTTCCCCCAAAAGCCTCGGCCGTCCCTTTCTGGCTAACAATTCGCCCAAAGATTGTGGGAACCGAGGCGCCATACAGGCCCCACCACGGCCCACCAGGCCCAGCACATTGCCCTGCCCCTTTGACTCAACCTGACTCTTCGCCTTCGATTTTTGAAAAACCGACAGCTTCTTCCCGCTCACCGGCGCAGCCAACGCCACCACCGGAAGCAACGCAACCCCCGACTCGGCCACCTTCCCCTCAACTGAAAGATCCACCAGCCAGGCTAACCCCTGGGCAACTCCCCTTGACCTCACGACCTTCACCGGAACATCCTCCAGACGCAAAACCGGCAACACCCGCTTCGCGGGGAGGGGCCCTCTCCACGGCTTGCAGCCCGGCGACGACCCAAGCCTCGCCCCCGAGTCCAACAACTGAGAAACCGCCGCCCACGAACGACAAACCCTAGCACCACCCGGCAAACCTTCTCGCAAAGCCTCCCGCTCGAAACCCACGCTCGACGCGGTGGATTTGCAAACCACCTCAACCTCCCCTTCATCAGAGCTCCCCTCACCATCTAGGGACCAGAACCTAGCCCGGCTCCCTGCTCTCCTAGCCCCGGCTAGCGGGTCCGACGAAGAGAACAGAGATGGGGCCGAAAAGTTCAGAACACCTCCCCCCTCCGCCTCAAGGCTCGGCCCTACAGCAGCCTCTCCCGGAGACGAGACATAGTCCCTCCCGGCTGAAGAAACACACGGGGAAGAGGAACCGCACGAAGGCAAGGAAACGCTACACCTCCCCGACCCTGCCACCTCGCTCCCCAATGCAACACAAGGCGACGAGAGCGCCGGCTCTGAGGCCCTGGCCACCGACGCAACCACGCTCACCGGCCTAGAAGCCGGCGAGGCAGGTTGAGGTGCAAGGGTGAGGCGACGCCGGCGCCGCATCTCTCATCTCGGCGCCAACATGTTTGAAGCTAAAAAAACTAATAATTATAAACAAAAATCATCAACTGTACCTCAAAAAACATCTCATGCAAGAGGGCAACAGACCACTGACACCCAGCTGTGGCATACTGGCACATAAAAGTAATAATAACCAGACAAGAAAGTATGTCGGGAAGATACTGCTCATGGTTGTAAGGCCCTGTTTGTTTCCACTTAAGATTATTATAATCTAGCTTATAATCATAAGTGGAAACAAACAGCCTAGATTATAAGGTAACTTTTTATAATCTAATAGCCTAGATTATTGTAATCTAATAAGCTCAAAAAAGGAGCTTATTTCAGCTTATAGATCCACATTTTATCTTAAGGACCATAAAACTTTAGGAATATTACCCACCTTTGCCATTCATCCATCCCCCAACTCCCTTGCCTCTCTCTCAAGGACATTGTAGTCTTTAAACATTCGAATACAACAATCCATAACTCTGATAATCCAGGCTGCCAAACACTTGACATCTTATTTTCCACCAGCTTATTATAATCTAGCTTATATAATCCCTCGCCTATAAGCTAGATTATAATAATCTTAAGTGGAAACAAACAGGGCCTAAGTCACCTAATTGGCTTATCCTTAAAAAAAGAGGAATAAGCCTATTTTTTACACCGTTGAACTATTCTAGGAGTCTGATTTACACCTTGAACACTAATCAAGCTATTCGTTTTACACCCCTTACCATGAAAACTGGTGCAAATAAATAACCCCTCAGCGTTGGTTTTGAGGGTGATTTCGCCATGTTGACTGCTGACATTGCCTAACTTGCGATTGAGGCAGGGCGAAGCTAAGAAAAAAATATAGTTTAGACATGTTTCAATATGACCAACATGTCATAGGCAAATCAGCATAAAATTAACAATCACACATTCACACTAATTGCAATTAACTAAAAGTAATCTTGAAGTCCAATACACATATGATTGTGTATAGATAAAACTAAATGCATAAAATTGTGAGTTTAATCTAGGTCTAAACATAAGCATTAGTCTTAACCCTAGATCTAAATCATGAACACCTAGATCTTTAGAGTGGAAGCTTAGTTGACGTACTCGAACTCGAAGAGGCCATGAGGGTGTCGGTCGGTGCTCGGAGATGCAGTAGAGGAGGGTGGCCGACGGTGCAGAGGCAGTCGGCCGACGTCGGTGTAGCTGATGCCGTTGTCAGGGATGAAGTAGTTCTAGCCTTCGTTCACCTTAACGCCGTAAGCAGTGGCGGAGCTAGAGCAAAACGGAGGAGGGTGCAACGGGTCACACGTGAGAGCATAGGACGGTGGGAGAATGGGCTGGACAGGGGCGAGTGAGGGTGTTTGTTGGGCTAGGGGTACACCATATTGGGCCAAAGGGGATGCACAAAGGGTGAATGTTTACTAGTAATAACTAAAAAAATTTTGGACCCGGGTTCCTGGGAACCCCCTCAAACCCATACAGCTCCGCCCCTGGCCGTAAGTAGATCGGATCTGTGTGGGTTCTTTTGGGGCTTGAACAACTCGTGCGTTAGCCCTGCCGAAAACCCTAAGTTTTCTTTTTATAGCGCTGGTGACCGGGACCAAAACCATATAGAGTTGGTTGCGCCCCCGATCAGGGCACGAGTGGAGGGTAAGCCTCCCTGAAATCTCAGAAGTCATTAGCCGAGATCAACCCAACAAAAATAAAACCATGGTGGCACCTTTCTGCCAAAGCTTATGTAGATATTTTGCAATGACAAAAGTACAATCCACACCCAAATGACACTGTAAGATAAGAAAATATATTGATTAGGATAACAATCATGTAGCGTACCAAAAAATTGACATTGAAAACAATCAAAATATATCGCCAAGATGGCAATCTACGACTACGAGGTAAGTTCATTCTCCAAGATTTGAAGCCTTGAAACCGTCGGATAATCATGTTATCACCAATTGTGCTTAACTTGTATATGGGTTGGTTCTACTTACAATGCTTCTCTTAGGGTATGTACAATGCAAGATGCTTACATATAAATGCTTAAAGAGAGATAATATAGCCACATCATCAAGCACCCATGCAAAAGTTATTTCCTCCAATGCAAGCATCTCTTCTATGGATGCTTAGATGCTATATTATCTATTAATAGATATAGTTATACATATAAGCACCTACTAAGCACCGATACTTATTTTAGCATCGATGCTTCAAAATAAGCACCTTATCTATCTTATGTGGCAAGAACAATCAGTTTTTCATTGCTAAGCATCTCTCTAAGCGACTGCATTGTACATGCTCTTAGGGACCAAGAACTTTCTTATTTATGAAGTTTCTATCACATGAAGCAAAACAAAGAAAATATAGGATATTTAGTGCCTCTTCACTGTAACATACCTTACTAGTTGAGTAAGAAACACTCCATCATAAATCAATATCACTCATAAACATAATGGGTGAAGTTGAAAATTGCAAAATCACTCATAATACTAAATACTAATAGTAGTAGGCGGCTAGGTGCCCTGTGCTAGCGGGCAGCGACCGCGCTTGGCTTTCCTGGCTGGCTCCGCCCCTACCCTGTCGGCGTCGCCGCGCTGGCGCCCTGCGCGTCCCTGCCCTGTTGCTCGTCGCCGGCAAGCCCAGGCAGGTGCCCACCCTGGCCTGACCCTGCCCGGATGGTTGGCTCCGCCGCCAGCTTAGCAAAGGAAGAGTGTAAGCCAGCAAAAAGAAAACTCAATCTCTCTCACGGCCTCTCACTCCTCGCTTTCCCACCACGGGTGAAACTCTAATGATTAACCCAGCGATTAGAGATGGTAATGCGTACCCGATACCCGAATATCCGACGGGTTTTACCCGATAAAGAGACGGGTATGGAAAATTTTATGTACCCATGGGTATATACTACCCATACCCGCCTACCCGCGGGTAATGAATACCCGCATTAGACAACTAGACATCCCACTCAAATGTTAATTTTATTATCTACTTGTTGTTGATTGTTTATTTGTTTGTCATATGTTGATATGGTCATGTCAAGTATGTTTATGTGATGTACTAATTTTTATCATTATACGCTTTTGTGCTTGGCATGTATGATTAATGAATGTCTAAATTGATGATATTCTTATGTGTTGAACTGGGTATGCTTGCGGGTACGGGTTACCCGTCGGGTAGTAATACCCGCGCGGGTACGGGTATGGGTAAATGTTTCTACCCGCGTGCGGATACGGGTAACCCGACAGGTAAATTTACACCTAGCGGGTACGGGTATGGAATGGCAATACCCGATGGGTATTTACCCGTTGCCATCTCTACCAGCGATCAAATACACGCTCATCCATAGCTCAGAAAATCGCGCCGATAATTTGAGATGCGTCAGTCACTTTGCACAGCTGAGAAAGAGAGAGAGAGAATGAGACAGCTGACCTCAGGTGGTTGCGAAGGCGACAGGGCCGACGAGGGGCGGAGGAGACTACCGGCGAAGTTCTACTGAAAATCGAAGGGCACAGCGGCTCAAGCTAGAGGCGGAGACGGTTCGAAAACGAGGAATCAACGAGGGACTCACCGGAGAAGAAGAAACGACGTGGCGGCGACGTTGGTCGGAGTAGAAGAAGATGGTGCGATTCCTGCTACTCTCTGCTGCGGTCATCAAATTGAAGGAGGGGAGTGAGGGAGGTGAGAGACCATGTGGTCGTGACTCCATGTGAGTGATGAGTAATTGACAAAGGTTTAGGATAGTCGAGTTTGGATTGTGTGGTCGGACCATGTCGTTGCGCGGTGCAACGGGCTCGGTCGGACTTGGTCATATGGGATTAGGATGCATATTCCGATGATTCGACAGGTTGGACTTCATATGTGGTAAGTATGATGGTATTTACGCTTTCATGTATCGAGCGGTGCTATTTGACGTGTTTCTTGTCTGTGTGACTGCAGGACGTCGAGGCGGAGTCGTGGCGAGACACGGTGGACCGGACTAGGCGCAGGTGGCGCTGAGGTCAGAACGGTCGGGATGTGTCGAAGACGACGTGGACTCGAGGTGGTTGCGAGGCGTGCGAGACAAGGAGCGCGGAAGCTTCCCGGAAGGTGCAGGAGGGGCGAAACGGGAATTTCGCAAGGCTGCACAAGCGGGAGCGGGCTCCGTTGGATTTAGCGGGCGTAACGGGGTGGAGACCCGTTAGCCGTGGGCTATAAATAGGTTGGAGGGGCTGCATGCCCACTTGAACACTTGAAGAGTGAATTAGGGTTTGCTAGAGTCAAAAGAGGCTTTGATGGCTTGCTTTGGCTTTAGGCTTTAGTAGGTGAGAGTGGTTAGAGGAGGCAGAGTGTGTTCCCTCTGTGTCCCCTTAGATTGGTTTCTAGGTGTGAGTCTGAGTGAGTTCTTCCTCCTCCAAGCATGTATGGTTGAGGGATTGAGAGGGAGAGGATTGTGTAGAGAGTCTTGTAATTTTTCATGTTCTAATGTCCATGCGTATGGTGACTCCTTGTAATCCTTTCTTGTGATGGAATGAAAATCTAAAGTTTATTCTCTCGTTCAGCCTCTCTGTTCTTAGTTCTTCACTTTTGAGTGATTTCTTGATTTTTGTTGGTTTGAGTTCTTGCTTGCTGAAAAGTGCCAAAATGGGTTGCTATGACATGGGAGATGCTCAAAAGCCATTTGGCTAGTTGATCCAAAGAGCAAACCAAGTTTAATCACGGGTTTCCTCATTTGAGCTCCCCTGTTCTTATGTTTTGGCTTCTAGGGTTTTGATGTTTCTCGGGTTTCCCTTCATGAGACGACCTGATTTTTGGTATGAGAAGTCCCTTGGGTATTGCTAACATAACTGCAAAATCACATGACCAAAGACTCAAGGATTGAGTGGGAATTTAGATTTTGGTGTTGGTTCTGTACTTTTTCAGTTTTTGGGTATTCTCTGAAGTTCATGGATTTCTGTTGAATTCCCTTGTGCTTTGGTTCCTCAGAAGTGTTTAGAATAGTCTCTTGAAGATTTGCCTAAAAGAGTTTTAAAGCATTTCTCTATTTCTCTTGATTTGGGCAAAATCTGAATGTTCAGGATGTCCTGGCAGCCGAATGCAATATGCAGTAATCTGCTCCTTCATTTAGCAGCCGAATGCATGTTTTCTTCATTGCCTTTATGTGCGGCAAAGTGAGTTGTCCATAGCAGTTTTTCATTTGGTTTGTCCATCCGATTCCTTGATCCAAAAGCTCAATCTTAATTTCAGTTTGGCTGTTACCTTTTTGTGCTATTAGCTGTTAGTCTTTCTGCTCCCTTTCTGTAGTATTTCAGCCATAACTGAAATTTAACTAGTGCACTTTCGGCTGCATGTAGTGAACTTCCTTCTAGTGCCTTTTCTTTTTCTTCTCTTGCTGATTTTCAACAATTTTGCATGCATATCAAATAGCGATTTTTTCAGTTGAATTTTTTACTGGCTGGTCTCTGATTTATGCTGAATTTTTCAGTGCCGCATGCGTTCCAAATTTCAGCAAAATTAATTTTAATTTTTTGTGAGGTGCTTTGTTTTGCATCTTTTTGAAAAATCAGTGTTCGATTTCTCTGAGGCGATTTTGAAGCGAGCGACATTCACCCCCCTCTGTCGCCATTTCGGTCATACAGGAGGAAATCAAACGGTGCAAAAATGACGCGAACAAAAGGCCACGGGCTCACCAGAAAGGAGGGGTGTGCTCGGCGGGATGCGCACACCGGCGTTGGAGATGTTGGCCGGTGCGTCCTGGGCGCTCTGAAGGAAGATGAAGGTGAGCTCAGCGGGGGCGCTATCCTCCTCGAGAAGTACTGCCCGCTCGGCGGGATTCACGGCGATGGCGAGCCACAGTGCTCCTCTTATGCTAGCGATGGCACGGCGGTGGAGATGACGTCTCGGCGCATCGAACAGGGAGCTCCGGGTGACACAGGCGATGCCGATTTTGCAGGCGCACGTGCGAGCACTGTAGCTCGGAGGCATGCCAATGGCGTCGGGCGGGAGTGGAAAATGACATCTGACGATGACACCAACGGTCCGACGAGAGAAAAAGCGAATCCACTAGATTACGCGTTCGCATGGAGCATGTGGAGAGGAGAAAGCGGCTCTGGGAGGTCGATGCATGGGCCACAGCTGGGCCAGAATAGGAGATAGGCTGGGCCTAGAATTGTTTTGGCCCAGATCATGTTTCAAATTTTCTAATCATTTTGAATTTAATACTTCCACAAATTATGTTTTAGCTTGGAAAAATATAAAAAATCTCCAAAGGTTTTGAAAATTTTTCTGGGTGCACTATGAAATAGTTTAGATTTAAATAAAATATTTTTAGTTTTTTCCCACTTAAATTATTTTAGCAAATTGGTAAATCATTTTAGAAAATCTCAAAATTTGAAAATTCACCGAAATGCATAAATGAGTTTTCAAACATAATCCTTTTTTTAAAAAAAAACTCAGGATGTTATACATTCAGGTCCAAGGAGTGTGCGTAACGGCTACTTGGAAGGGTTCTGATGTTAACTATTGTGACATAGAGACATATAGTCGCCGGAATAAGAAATGGCAAACAGAAGCAGTGGAAATGTCTTCAACGGAGGTGAAGATCGCCGGTGATGGAAAGCTGAAATTGAACACACGACGAGGTTTAACGGGGCGAGCGGATGCTAAAAATGACCGTGCTGAGGCTTAAGAATCACCAAAGAGGGAAATATTAAGAGACAACAGTGGCGACAACCTCACGGCGCCAAGGTCCTACAACAATGGAGAGATGAAATGAAGCATGCCATGAAGTTGAGAGAGAGAGAGAGCTGGAGATGGAGAAATTAGCCATAGCTAAGGTCAAGGCTCGCTAAAGAGAAAACTACACAGCAGTGACCAAACTTGGGGAAGATGACGTGGATTCGGTGCTACACTGGACAAGAAGCAAGATTGACCGGACAAGAAGCAAGATTGAGCAAAAGGGTTTGGATGAGGAAGCAAAATGGCGTAAAGTGACATAGTCGTCGAAGCTAAAACCCAACGGAAATGAAGTTGACTACGATGGAGCGTGGCGAAGCACATGCATTAGAGTAAATAAATTGACAATTGTGTTTCCGAGCGAACCAGACGAGGAAACTCACGGGGAGAGGTCAAAATGCAGATGACGCGGAGTGAAGAAGAATAAGAAGACAAGCTTGGCTTAGCTCTATGGGGCGAGATGAGGATGCTATATATGCTCGTCGATTTCTTTCCACCAATTGGGAGAACTCACGAGAAGAGTGATCTCCAGTGCCTCCCACATGCCAACAGCTACAAGAGGAGGAGGAGGCAACGAGTTGAAGCATTGGTGATCATCATCAATAACAGGTGGGCTCCACGCATCAGCGGCAGATGGCACATTGGTGAAAATACACCTTTGTGTGGGGGAAGCCAAAAAAAATGAGGAGAGGCAGCTCAGTTGGGTTGGGGGACAGCACACACACGCTGCATCTGGGCAGAAGAGGCCGGGAATAGTTCAGGGCAAGGCTGCCGTTGCGGCCTGCGAAAGGTTTTCAAATTTTAATTCATTTTCAATTTGATTTAATTTCATAAACAAGTTTACGACTAGAGAATTAGCAAAGTAATCTAAAAACTTATAAAAAATTTGGAGAAGCACTTTAGGTTATTTAGAACTGAAATGAAGTATTTTCAGGCGTTTATCAAGTTATAATTATTTTCGAAAATTCATTTTTCAGTTGCTAAAAAAATAGGGAAAACCTTTATTAAATGCTGAATTTTTTTTAAAATTACAAAATAGAAAAAGATGAATTAAATTAAAATTAGAAAATTTGGGACGTTAAGGCTCGAGCCGCCCCAACCCCCTGTGGATTCGCCCCTCGATTGATGCTAGCTAGCACAATGCGCCGGACAGCATGGCAAAAACTAGATAAAACTCGAGCAACGACACGTGCACTGACGACGCTTCAATTGGCGAAGAGCACGTCCATGCCCTCCAAGCTCCGGCCCCTCGTCTCCGGCAGCCGGGCGTACACGAACACGCACGCGGCCGCCGCCACGCCGGCGTACAGGAAGAAGCACCCGGGCATGCTGATCCCGTCGGCGAGCGATATGAACGTCATGCTCACCACCCCGCACGTCAGCCGGTTCACCGCCAATCCGAGGCTCGCGCCTTGCGCGCGGAGCCGCAGCGGCAAGATCTCCGCGGTGTACGTGGACGCGAGCGGCCCGAACCCGACCGAGAACGCCGCGACGTACGCCAGCACGGACGCGAAGCACGCCGCCGCGCTCCCCGCTGATGTCTTGCCGACGCAGAGCGTGAGCGCCAAAGCGGCCAGCGACGCGGCCACGCCGCTGGTGCTGGCAAGCAGGAGCGGGCGCCGGCCGACGCGGTCGGAGAAGAGCGTGGCCACGAGGATGAAGCACGTCTTGACGACCCCGACGGCGACGGTGGCGCCCAGTACGGCGCTGTTCGACGACATGCCTGCCTTCTTGAACACCAGCGGGCTGTACAGCACGATGGCGTCGATGCCGGACGCTTGCTGGAAGAAGTGCAGCCCGACGACACACGTGAGGATGCGCCGCACCATCGCTGACGGCCGCACAAGCAGCTCCTTCCACACGCCGCAGCCGCTTCCAGCCTCCTGAGGCTCCTCGACGGCCCGCTTGATCTCCTCGAGGCGGAGGTCGGCCTCCGCGGTGGAGTCGGAGGTGCGCAGGAGCACCGCGCGCGCGTCGGCGTGGCGCCCGCGCATGGCTAGCCACCGCGGCGACTCCGGCATGGCGAGCACACCTGCGGCGAGGAACACGGGCGGGAGCACGCCGATGGCGTACATGACGCGCCAGCCGAGGTGCACTGGTAGGCCGGCCAAGGCATAGTTCGACACGTAGCTGAGGAGGATGCCGACGTTGACGAACACCTGCGCAAGCACAGCAAGAAAAGGCTTAGGCTCAGATATCCAAATCCTGCCTACGAAACGCGGTGCGCGCGCCCACGCATGCATGCGTACGTACATCGAGTAGCGACGATAGCAAGCCGCGCGTGGACGCCGGCGAGATCTCGGCGTTGTAAACCGGCGCAACGACGATGGAGAATCCGACGCCGATGCTGGTGACGAAGCGCGCGGCCATGAGGGCCGGGTAGCTCCCGCCGAGCGACATGGCGAGCGCGCCGGCCATGAGGAAGGCGTTGGCGAGCACGAGCGTGCCGCGGCGGCCAAGAAGGTCGGCCGCCCAGCCCGCGGCGAGGATGGAGACGAGCATGTACACGTTCATCGACCCGGCGAGCACCTCGATCTCGGCGTCGGTGAGCCCAATGTCCTCCCGCATGAACAGCTGCGCGCCACTCATCAACGCAAGATCTGCAGGAAACATACACGAGCACAGCACGACATTGGTCACATACAAATCCATCCATGGCGACGTAGTACTAGTAAGCAAAGCAGTCACGTACTGTAGCCCATGAGGATGGTGGTCATGGAGGCGAGGGTGGCGCAGGCGAAGGCGTACATGTTCCGGCGCGGCTTGCCGGGTTTCGCCGACGAGGCTAGTAGCGGCGCGGTGGTGGCCTCTGTAGCGCCGTCGAGCGCCATGGTGGTCGTGGCTTGGTTTCTCGCTGGCGCGCGCCGGTGAGCACTTGAGGAGATTTGAGTATGGTGTAAAGGTCTGGGATGTCGATTTCCTTTTAAAACCATGGATATGTTGGATTAGTCAACGGGCCTTTTTTTTAAGGAGAAGACTTTTTTTTGCGGGAGAGGAAGAATTAATAGCCGTTGGATCTATAATCTAATAGTTATAAATTGAGTGTGTGTATAGATATCACCTGGATGTTTTCTTCCCAACAATCATCCAAATATCGGACCGTTGGATTAGAGATCCAACGGTCTCTTTTTTTGGAGGGGGAAGAATTTTGTTTGGAGGGGGTGAATTTTTTTTGGATGGGGTGGGGAGAATTTATGGCTCTTGGATCTCTAATTCAACGGTCATAAATCTGGATGATAGTTAGAAAGAAAATATCCGGATGATGTTTATCAATACCCTTATAAATTTAGATAATAGTTAGAAAAAAATATCATGATGATGTTTATCAGCACTCTAACGTTCGGAGAGAGGAGCAACGGCAGTCCATGTCAAAGGAGCGACATTCGTTAGGCACTGAGCCCACGTGAACGAGCTTGGTAAAATTCCCACGTTTGAAAAATAATTTCGTACAAAATTTCATAAAATTCATTAAATTTCTGTTATCTTGGACTCCTCCAAGAAAAGCCTACTTTAACCCAAAAATGCGGCCCATTTTAAATTATTTTAAGATTTCGCTGTTATCATATAATCATATTTCTTGAATATGAATTATATGTTTGAATTTCTTTGACATTTTTTTAATCCAACTTTTTTGAAATTTTTGAAATTTAGATTTTTCGGAGGGTCCAAGAATTTTTCTAAACCAAAATTTTTCTCGGAACTTCCAAACAGATTAACGCATTTTCACCGGAATCTGCGCTAGTAAAAGCTACATAGATTGGTCATTGGTGCATGCTTGTTGGAACAGATGCACATGATTGATGTCGAAAGTCAGCGATCAAGTCTGTCTGTCAGGCAGTGAGATCTGTAGGCGTTAACTAGTGGCTGTTAGTGTTTGTTTTGTCTATTAGCTCGTGAAAATGACAAGTGATCATCACCTCACACGAGTGCTTGTCCTGGCAAAGATGCTACCAGCTGCTCGATGCTTGGTTCCTGGAGGATCCCAAGTATAGAAGCTGTCAAGGGTATTAAAAATAGAATTGGAATTGTATTATTCCTTTTTTTATATTCTTGTTTTTCTTATCTGTATATGGTATATTTCTCTGTAATATCCTCTTAAACTTTCTTTATATATTATCCATTGGGTTTCTTTAATATACACATAATATTCATAACATGGTATCGGAGCTTAAGTTAAAACCCTAACCTTGATCTACTTCCGCTGCTGCTGCCCTCGGGAGGATCGATCTCCTCTCCCGGGGTGGCCATCTTAAGGATTGTCGTGTTGACTAATCCAAGGGCGGCCATCTCCTTGCGTCGAGCTCATCGCCACTAGATCCATGCCATCACGGCTATCTCCCGGCTTGCGTCGCCCGTGTCCGGTGTCGCCGGCTCGCTTTCAGGCTGCCCTTGGCTCGTGCGGGTCGCCTCCCACCCGGATTAGGTTCATCGGCACCGGATCTAGGCTTCGACGCCGTCAGCGTTGGTGCGCGCGCCCTCCTCCGCCGACGCTAGCCGCCATTGGATCCCGTCGGTTCACCACCTCCTCTTGCCAGTTGCCGCCGCCCAGATCTGCCTGCCCCTCGTCGGATCCGGCCGCCAGGCTCTTCCCCACCGTCACTCGGCCCTTCAGCTCGCGTCGGCACTCTGCGCCGCTGACGCCTCGACCACCGTCACCAGGGCGACTCCCACCCAGATCCAACCGGCGCCGCCTCGGATCGGTAGCTGTGCCTCAGATCCGGCCTCTCCGCCACCGGATCTGGGACCTTCGCGCCAGATCTGGCTCTCCCACGCTCGTCCGGTGGCCGCGCCCATCTCTGCACCGACGACGCTCCATCTGGCGCAGATTCAGGCTCCTCGAGCTAGATCTAGGTGCCTCCGCCTCTCCTCCACTCTGCCCGGCCGCGCCAACCGCCGCCCCGCCCGGATCCAGGCTACCTGTCGCCGGATTCAGTCATCTTTGGCCGCCTGCACCCGGATCCAGGCACCCCGACGCCGCCTCCTTCGACCACTGCCGTCTCCCGGCCGTCGTGCCCGTGCCTCCGTGTCGGCGCCACCGGCTTCGGATGCCGCCTCCCGACCGCCGTGCCCGCGCCTCCGCCTCCTTCCGCCGTCGACTTCTCCCTCCTCCGATAGAGAGACGGGGGGAGTGATAGGGTGGAGAGAAGCAGGAGGGCTGTAGTGAGGGAGGGGGTGTGAAGAGAGAGGGGGGTTTTGAGGGGATAATAACTTTTCTACTGCTGATATCTATTGAGTCCTTTTCTTAGAGTTTTTCGTTGCATCCATTCAAATCCGTAGATTCTCTTTCAGTTCGACCAAATCGTGCGAGTCTACAAATTTATTGTCAGTTATAGAAGTATAGAAATTCTCTTTTTCATGGCAGCATCCGCCGCTCTACTCTCTGAGCCACGTGTAGATCGTAGAAGTCATTATGATGCTACCGCTTCTCTAGCTACTGCTTCGAGCTTCTAAGGCTGCCGCACGTCTTCTGCACCTTGTGCATTGCGCCGCCGTCATCTTGGGCTTCGATCTGCGCGCCATGCTTCTATCTATTTCTCTTCGACTTGATTTGATAGTTTATTCAAAAGCTGCACGCAACGATAACATTAGCAAGACTCGGACTTTGGATTTTTTTTATTTTAGTGTTAACCCTTTTTCAAATGCAATGCTATTGCATACGCATTGCATTTGAGGAGGTATTAAGGGTATTAGAGATAAAATAAAAATTGTATTATTCCTTTTCTTATATGTCTCGCTTTCCTTATCCACATATAGCATATTTACAAACCCCCAGTACGTTGCTGGTGATCATCTTCATGGTTACAATGTTCATTGTCGTTTCATTTGTTTCTTTTTTTGTTGAATGTCGATCTTCCCCATGTTATTGATCAGGGGCTTGTAATCTATCCTATAATGGAGATGAAACTTGGTTCACTGGTCCTTTTGGGCATATACCCTTAACACAAACCAAGGAATCTGAAATTTATGAAAACGGTGTTGCTATTCATGAATTGCTTGTTATCCTATAGTGACTGGTCTTTGAATTAGCATTGAGATGTATGTACACCTGATTCTGAATTTTTTGATCAATGGCTTAAAAAAGTGACTTAGGCTTAAGAAATCACATGTCACTTTATAAATAGACATCCCTTATGAAAAAGAGGGAAGCTGGGAAATGACTAGGGTGCAAATTGAGGAATTTAGAGGATGTTTAGTTCACTAGCTTACTGACAAACAAAAAAAAAGGAGAAAGACAAATATAAGTAAACCCCAACGGTGAATTTAGGATGTTTGGTGGGCATGCTTGCTATCCTCTTTGCAGATATCTACTCAGATCATGTACCAGGCAACCATGATATCATCAATCATCAACCTCAGCAAAAAGATAACACTGATAAATAGCATCAACAGACACTGCTCGATGCTCGTGAAATGACATGGGCCTGCTGGTCAAGATTGCAGTAAAATTATTACCAGCTTGGTGGGCTACATTGGTTAAAGTTGGTCAAATCCATCTTTTTCCGGCTTGACAGGGTTGTATCCTCGGGTTTGACACATGGGGGATCCGTTCTAAACAGCATCGCTCTTGAGGGACGGAAATTAAACCGCCGGAAGAGTTGAGCAGAGTAAACCGCGGCAAGAGTTGAGGAATCATAAATAGACTTTTTCCTTAAACTATACATGCACATTGCACAACATGCATTCTTGCAAAATGAAACTAGTAGAATATATGCATAGGACAACAAGATCACCAATGAGCCAACGATGGTTCACTTGGCGAAGAGCGCGTCCATGTCCTCCAAGCTCCGGCCCCTCGTCTCCGGCAGCCGCACGTACACGAACACCCAAGCTGCCACCGCCGTGCTGGCGTACAGGAAGAAGCACCCGGCCATGGTGATGCCGTTGGCGAGAGATATGAACGTCATGCTCAGGATCCCGCAAGTCATCCGGTTCACCGCCGTGCCGAGGCTTGCGCCCTGCGCACGCAACCGCAGCGGCATGATCTCCACGCTGTACGCCGGCGCCAGCGGTCCGAACCCGACCGAGAAAGCCGCGACGTACGCCAGCACGGATGCGAGGCACGCCGCCGAGCTCGCGGCTGTCGTTGTGCCGACGCACAGTATCAGCGCCAGAGAGGTCAGCGTCACGGCGATGCCGGCCGAGCTGGCGAGGAGGAGCGGCCGCCGGCCGACACGGTCTGAGAAGAGCGTCGCGACGAGGATGAAGCACGTCTTGACGACACCGACGGCGACGGTGGCGCCCAGGACGGCGCTGTTCGACGACATGCCGGCCTTCTTGAACACCAGCGGGCCGTACAGCACGATGGCGTCGATGCCGGACGCCTGCTGGAAGAAGTGCAGCGTGAGCACGTTCGTCATGATCCGCCGCACCATCGGCGACGGCCGGACGAGGAGTTCTCTCCACACGCCGCTCCCGTTGGCCTGCGCCTCGACGGCCTGTTTGATCTCCTCGAGGCGGAGGTCGGCCTCGGCGGTCGTGTCGGACGTGCGCGTGAGCACGGCGCGCGCCTCGGCGTAACGCCCGCGCATGGCGAGCCACCGGGGCGATTCCGGCATGGCAAGCACACCCAACGCGAGGAGCACCGGCGGCACGACGCCGACGGCGAACATGACCCGCCAGCCGAGGTGAAGCGGCATGCCGGCGAAGCCGTAGTTGGAGACGTAGCTGAGGAGGATCCCTGCGTTGATAAATATCTCCGGCAGGGACGAGAGTACCCCGCGCGAGGACGCCGGGGAGATCTCGACGGCGTAGACCGGAGCGACGACCACCGAAAACCCGACGCCGACGCTGGTGACGAAGCGGGCCGCCATGAGCGCGGCGTAGCTGCCGCCGAGCGACATGGCGAGCGCGCCGGCCATGAGGAAGGCGTTGGCGAGTACGACCGTGCCGCGGCGGCCTAGCATGTCTGCGGTCCAGCCGGCGGCGAGGATGGAGGCGAGCATGTAGACGTTCATGGAGCCGGACAGCACCTCCACCTGCTCGTCTGTGAGCCCCAGGTCCTCCCTGATGAACAGCTCCGCGCCGCTCATCAGCGCGAGATCTGCAGGCAACAACACGACGACGACATATTAGCATGTCATGCACGATACCACGCAGTACCAGAGTAGTAACGTGGTATATATACTATCAGTCTATCACGTACTGTAGCCCATGAGGATGGTGGTCATGGAGGCGAGGGTGGCGCAGGCGAAGGCGAACGTGTTCCGGTGCGGTGGCTCGTTGGGCTTCGCGATGGGCGAGGTGAGGAGTGGCGCCGCAGTGGCCTCGACGCCGTCGTGCGCCATGGCGCGCGCTTGTGGCTTGGTTTTTCTTCTTGGTGTGTCAACGGTGAGTACTGAAGAGTGCAACTTCAGATTGCTATGGACTGTACTGTGTATCAAACTACCAATATTTCAAGGAAAATATCATGTGAAGAAATAGACGTTCGTCGGTATAAAGCGCCAAATGGGTGGCGACAAGCATATATGCGAAAGTATAGAGAGGGAAAGATTAGGAGAATCGCCACGCATCATGGCGCCGCTTTCCTGTGTATATATTGATATACATGTTGTCGGAAATGGAAATTCTAGATAAGTGGTCTTAGCCCTTCCCACATATCCTTAGGCTAGTCTCAGTGAGGGTTTCATGGAGTTTCATGGGCATTAAATACGCTGATATGGCACTGTATTGATGAAGAGAGAGATGATAAAAGTTTCATGGGAGTAGAGAGAGTTTCATGGGGATGAAACTCTTCTGCACTGTTTCCAAAATATGGGTGTGTTGGGAACTGGGACATGAAACCTCCACTGAGACTGGCCTTATCACTCTCCCAGAGGAGGCCCCTCAGGATGCTCTCCACCGATCACTCTTCAGATGGCACAGTGCTGGAGTCTTCGAATGGCTGACGTGTGGCGTCGAGGGAATTGGACGGCTGAGACTAAACGGGCTGGATGAACAGTAGTGGGCTAGGCCCATTACTGTTTAAAGATTTTTCTGGGGTTTTTTATTTTCAAAAATTCAAATAAATCCTTTTAAGCTCTAGAAAATAGCAAATAAATCCAAAAAAATTCTTGAGACACAAAAAACTCAAATAAAATACTTTTCACCAAATGGTAATGTTTAATTTAGTCATATTAAATCCTTTAATTAATAAAATTTGAATTTAAGCTTTTATTAATTCCAGAAAAATCCAATTGGTAAATTTTATTTTAAAAACTTCAAAAAGGCTCTGAAAATCAGGATGTTACATGTTGGCAGTAAGCTGTCATAGACATCTCGCCTTTAATGATCGACCAGAATTCGGCGTCGATGAGGATGGTGCGACCCTCCTTGTTCTTGCGTAACAGCTCTTCGATGGCGGTCCAAGCATGGACGATCGACTGGTCAGGCTCCATGATGATTTGACAAATGTCGCTAGAGATGTAGCCATAGATCCAGGAGACTACGCGGTAGTCCTGCTAGATCCACTCGATGGAGGTGGCGGCTGGCATCATGTCACGGATGTGGTGGAGGAGGTCGAATTTGTCGAGGAACACAGTGAAGAAGTTCCGCCACGTCACATAGTTGGATGCCTTGAAATAGAGTCACAGGGACATGCATTTTCACGCTAGCCACATGAATGACAGCGGAGATGGAGGAAGGAACTGTAGTGGAGGTGTTGGCGGACAAGGCGCCGACGGTGTTGTTGGATAGGGTGCCGGCAATTTCAGGTGGCACGGAGGTGGACATGGTGTGCGGCGGAGATGATCACCAGGGCCCGGAGAAGAAAGGCAAGACTTGCTCTGATACCATGCGAAAGTGTAGAGAGGGAAAGATTAGGAGAATTGCCACACATCATGGTGTCGCTTTCCTGTGTTTATATTGATATACGTGCCATTGATTACAAGCGCATTACAAGGAAAGTTAAAAGCCAAATCAATTTGTAAGATGGCAATGTTATCTATACAAGAAAATAGCTAACGGTGAGAGCTGGAATCACGAAGGCAGGAGGTGCGCTCGGGCGCGGCAAGCATGTATGGCTAACAATATACATCGACATAGGGTTGTCTATGTGCAAGGTGACTGATTTGTTCTTAAGCATAAGTCACATTTATGAATAATTCAATTAACATCTAATATAATGGCACACCAATCTCCATACAAATTCATGGTCGCAACACACAAAAAACGACTTCGACTTGAAAAAAGATCAAGCAACGCACCAATAGCAAAACGGATATAAGTGAGTGAAATACGATGGTTGCATGATTATAAGTGAGTGGTGCTGGTGCTTGATAAGTGGATGGCTAGCTTTTGTTTGTCTATTAGCTGGTGAGAATGACAGTGATTATTTTCTCCTAACACGACGTGAGGAGCCATCAAGATCAACATCAACATCGCAAGACAATGTTATTTGTATATCACATCAAGATCACCAGGACAAGAGGTCTCCTTGTCCAATAATTGATAAAATGACAACTGCACAATCACGAGCCGTCAATTCGGAAGACCCGGTAAGAAGCGTCTTGCTTCCGTTTGGTCGGGGTCGAGGACTCTGTGTCACGCAACAAGTCGAAATATTCAGTTGGTCATCCAGAGTAGCAATCACTGAAACTTCAGTACAATACAAGTCATTTGAACAACATTGGCTTATCGTCACTTATGCACCCATTAGTAACGCACAAACATACGATTACATAATCAGGAGCTTTTTGCAACAGGCAAATGTGACTTGAAACCAGGGATCAATGATAAATATATCCATTTAACATTTGCAAGATAGATAACTCTGTTTACGGTTCTTAAAACATTTGTTTCAGACTCGATACTTCAGAAGAAGAAACTCATACAGAACACTATGACAACATCGAACCATTTTTTAGCTGCTACTTCCTCCATGTATGACAAATCTCTGGAATCAGTCAGTTCAGTTTTTAAGCCATCCCGCCGCTAGTCGCCGTCCTGATTATCTGAAACAAAGCTGCAGAAACAGGACCGGCATAGCGTGTTAAAAACAGAGGCGAAGTAACTTGAGCTCTTTATGTTCAGGTTAATAGTTTACTACCAACCATACTGAGAAAAAGCAGTTCATGTTGCTGACAAAACGTAGAGAGGAAGTAAACAAACTACAAGTTTCATGTGGATAAGCAGGAAAATGGCACAACTAGGCAACAGAAGTTCAGCGAAACCATGTTATATGTGTGCACTGTGCAGTGTTAGATTTGTTGGTTGATGTCCTGTACAACCTTAGTTATACTGCTCCTCTATCAATCAAAAGATTTGCTAGAATGTTGCAATTGCCTACAATTTGAGATGAAATGACTAGCCAAGAAACTAAGTCACTAAATTACCCAATAAAACGTGCACAAGAAGAATTCTCAAGAGACATAACAAGCACCGGCAATATACTAGATCAATGTCAAACAGAGTATCACTTAGAGGCTTAGAGCATCTTAACCACCATCAGGTATCAATTCAGGACTCTAAATAGAACGACATCTTCTCGGTATGTTTACATGGAACATGAATGAACAAAAAGTGTTCTGTAGTCATGAAGGTTAAAAGCTAAAATGATAGAAACCATATTCATTATCTTTTGAAAGTGAAATAGCTGATGATAATATGGTATGTAGGTGTGCATTATAAGAGAACACAGCACAAGTGGTAGCAAAATAGATCACAAAAGATTTAGAGAAGGTTGGAAGGCATACATGATCCAATGACCACAAAGATGAAGAATCCAAGCACTATAGGTCCAACAGGATAATCATTCCCCTTCTTCACAGTGGTTTCAGGTACTGAACCCCTCTTGGTGATGTTCTTCTGGAACTTCGCAGTCTTCCTGTCAGCAAGGCGCCTTGAAGTAGTCTGCCCATTCAAAAAGACCACCATTGAGCATATATAAATATTCATAATCAATCTGCTACCTACATTACATCCATTGAGGGTCAAATAAATAGAAAATATATCAGTAGATTATTCCAGTTTCATGCAGTTGTCAGTTAAAGTAAGAAAAGTGATAATCCACAATGGTGCTCTCTCTATATCACAACGTACCCTTCCATCCAAAATCAAACGGTGCTAGTTCAATAACCACCAATTACCATTCCAAGGTAATTGAGGTGCTTCTATACTTTTCTCAATAGTAATTTTCACAATATTTAAAGCATAATGAATGGTGGATAGATGTTACTTACCTCTTCATTTGCCTTGAGATTAGTACTACTCTTGTTAGAGAGGAAAACATAGAAGCACTGCTCGGTAAGTATTCCATTACATTGAACCATCAAAGGTGCATCTTTCTTCCCATTTGTTCCAAAAAAGTTGTGAGACCACATTGCTAAAAGCTAAAGAATCGGTTGCATAGCATCCTTATGCACAAAAGGTAACCAGATGTACAAAAATGGTTGCCTAAACCTAACCTTGACAATGTCTACATGACCCTTGAAAGTGCAAATTTCTGTTTAGCAGGTTGGCAGACCAGTAACTATTCCACCCGCAACATGTTACAACGGTTTTGGTGTTCACTAGCAAATCACATTGCAAACACTATGACCTCCTAACATGAATCTGGGTAACAGGTTGCAAGTGCAGGTTTCAGAGGAATGCGTTATCAACTCTCTGCAACATTTCTATGTGAGAGAAATCATCAACATCTACCAATCGCTAGACTCCAAAACGAAGAGGGCTTATGGCAGAATTGAGGCACAGCATACGCATCTCTTTTAACCAAACACCATTTAGAATTAAGGCGCCTTGAAGTAGTTTGCCCATACAAAAAGCCCATCATTGAGCACATATAAATTCATACTCAATCTGAAATCTGATAGCTACTTAACAACCATCAAGGGTCAATCCCCACCTAGATAATTCAGCCCAACCAAACCGCCTCTACCTGCCGATTTCGATCCACTGATCCATCCCCGCTGCAAGAAAGAAACTCAAGCATCTGATCCCGTAAAGCTCCATCCTTCCACTCCTCCCTCGCTAAGGGTTAAAAAAATCCACAAGAACTAATCGAATTTCGAGCCACTCCTAGATCCAAACCGCGCGAAAGCAACGCATCACACACGGAATGGTAGCTCTCGAACCGAACCAAAACGAAGAGGGACAAGGCCGGAAGGGACCAAGAACAAGAAGGGACCCTAGGGAAAGGCGAGATCTCCCACGCAGATCTTCATCGGATCGGGATCTCACCCAAACGACCCTAACGATTCGGTCACCGACAAGGGAAGATCTCCTCTCCTCTACGTGGGAGAGTTCGGACCCGCTTACCATGTCTTCGTCGCGTGGTCTCCGGTGAGGTCGCTTCGCCGGAGTGAGGAGGCGTCGGAGACGGCGGCGAGGCGAGGAGAGCAGTGGGTGAGCGGACGAGAGTTTTGCCGATTTGGGACAAGCAGCGGGTTTTATAGAAAATGGCCGGCGAGCCGGTCGCTCTTCCGGTGGATCGCGTGCGTGCGGGAACCGTAAGGCGGTCGGCTTCCGTGGACCCGATCCGTGTGCAGAGGATCGGGGCCGTCTTTTTAAAGTAAATTATTAAAACAGATTTTTAAAATGATCTATTGATATTTAATTTATTTATATAAGTGTTTATGTTAAAAACAAAAGCTATTAGCTACATCTATAAGTTACCAGCCGTAATCGGAAAAAATAGCCATTGGATTCTTTTTTGAGTAGGATTGTTTGGTTTATTATCGTCGTTTCTAGGCTCGAGCTTGGTAGAAACTTGAGCCGAGCTTGAGTTGGGGTCAGGGTCAAGACCTGGGTTTAAACTCGGTTTGACCAGTGGCGGACCCAGGATTTTTAGGATGGGGGTACGAAGTTAAGAATCTACGGAGTATATATATAAGATAGAGAATTTTGATACACATAATATGTATATCTAAAAATCGATTTTCAGCCCTCCCCACATAGATTTCAAATCGACAAATTTCTTCTTCTTTGAATTCTCTACAACCTAAAAATATTAAACATTTGTTCAATTCGAGAGTCCAAGAGTATTAACTATAAATTGACATTGTAGAATGTACTCTGTAGAATACCAACCTTGTGTGCAGGGGCGGTATGGCCGTCGGGAGCGCCGCCGCCGTTGAAGCTGGAATAGGGGAGGAGCTGCCGCCGCCGCATGGGCCGCCTGGCCGTGGGGACTTCTTCGCCGTCGTCGCCGTGTCGGCCATTGGGTGTGGGCGCCAAGCGCCGCGCCGCCGCCGCCGTAGCCGTCACGGCCACCGGCTCGTGGACTAGCCGGAGACGGAGGTCCAAGGTGTGCACTTGTCTGGCGCCACGCTGGCGTGCTCACGGCCTCACGCAGACGCCTGGTGGATGAACCGTGGAGACTCGTGGGCTGTGGCTGTGGCGGCTGCGCGATGCGCATTTGCGCAAGAGAGATGGAGAGGAGGCGGCGTGAGAAGCGAGCAAGCGACCAAGCGGCCAGCGGCGGTTTGCGCAAGAGAGATGGAGAGAGGCGGCGTGAGAAGCCAGGCAGGAGCCAGGAGGCTAGGGTTAGGTTAGAAAATACCAATTGGGCCTTTTGGGCTTTTGGCTAGTGAGTTGAATTTGTTAAATTACTTGTACTTCTAACTTTTTTTCTATATATATGAAGTATATATTATATATATTTGATTTTTTACAAAAAAATTTGGGGGTACAACTGTACCCCCATGTCCCATTGTGCGTCCGCCCCTGGGTTTGACCTAAGCTCAAGTAGATTCGAGCATGGCTCGTTGAAACTCGATACCAATTAAAATAATTTATTATATACTAATTTTCAAAAATAAGAAAAGTTTAAGTTCGAACTCAGTTCGAGTAAGCTCGATAACAACCAAAATAATTCAAACATACACTAATTTTCAATAATAAGAAAAGTTCGAGCTCGAATTTAACTCACGTAAGCTCGATAAGAGTTAATATGTATCACTATTTAAGTTTGAATTAAGGCTCGTGAATTATTCGAGCTCGACTTGGTGAAGCTTGTGAGCTCGAGATAAAGCTCAAATTCGGCTCATTTAAAATTCGAACCAAGCTCGAATCGAGCCAAGAACGAGCTGATCTCGAGTAGCTCGCGAACCTCGAGCTTTTTATAGCCTTACCTGAGGGGAATATATATGCTAAACTTTGATCATCGTAATTTTAGATTATAAAAGTCTTATCTTTGATTTCCTTGAAGGAATAAACTTGATGATCATCACCTGAAGTGAGTTACCTTGAAAGTTTTACCGCTTGGATAATTGCAGAATTTAGGAGAAGCATTTTACTGAATAATATCCCATATTTACTTTGATCGTAAAGATTATCAAAGCAAATCGAATGGTTGTATTGTTTTCTCTTAGTGAGTTTATACCACAAGTTTTTCTCACATAAAGGTTTTTAATGAGGTAATCAGTGCAATACAGCTTGTGTGTACTATTTTCTCTGTTCCTTTTTCCTCACTGAGTCTTTAGGAGTTTTTAATGAGATATTTACATAACATGGTATCAGTCTAAGGGAGAATGTTACCAAACTTATCTCCTGAAGAGATAATGTTTCCTTCTTGGATTCCAAGTTGGATACATGGGCGTATGCTGAAAGGACACTAGATTATGAATGTAGGAGAGAGGCACTCATTGCAAACATGAAAAATTTAGATTAATAGAGGATCACCGACTGCTCTCTCCCATCTGTCTGCGTCAATTGTTTATTTACTTTCACATTGTCTGATTGTTTAATGGCTCTCGCTTTAGACAATTGATTCGCGACTCTAGTTTCTCAACAGTTACGTTGCCTTCGACGTCTTCTCTCATCTGGTTAACGAAGCAGAAAGAGGCCACATTATGACACCATCACGGTTACATTGCAAGAACCGCAAATACAACGATCCAGTTCAATGTACCTAGGAGGATTGTTCAGTTCCAAGGATGTATATATGATCAGGCCGAGCAGTCACCAAGTAATAAACAAGATTATGACAGCATTATGCTTCCAATGCCACTTTACATCGCATAGACTAACATGGATCACACAAGTCACAGGACACACGACTGCAGCACCTAAAGTTCTACGGACCAGGCTTATTTCGACTGCTGTCCGTCCGACTTGCCCGACGGCATGCTGCGGACGTTCTTCAGCAGGTCCTGGATCTTGGACAGCACCATCATCTGCGTCGGGTCGCCGGCGCCGGCCCCACTGCTGCTCGCCTGAGGCGGTGGTGGCCGGCTCTCCTGCAGCTTGATCTTCTCGAAGATGTACAACTTCTCCGCCTCGGCTTCCTCCAGGCGGCGCTTCAGGTACAAGCTTGCGTAGTCCTGCTCCGCCTTCTCCGACTTGGCCGGCGCGATGCTCTGCAGCTGCTCGGCCTCCTGCCGAGCCTCGTTCGCCTTGAGCTGGAGCATCTCGGCCTCCGCCTGCTTCAGCCGCACGATGCTCTCCAGCTCCTCAACCTGCTGCTGCTTCCGCAGCCGCTCCGCCTTGAGCTCCTGGACCTGCCTTGCCTTCTCCAGCTCGTGGTCGCAAGCCTCCACGGCAAGGCGAGCCTTCTTAAGCATTCGCATTTTCTCATCAGCCACAGTCTCCATATTTTGACAGCATCTTGGACAACCTCAGCGATTCGGTTGCAGGCCTTCTGGGGAGTGATCACGCGCCCCAACTCTTCATTTTCAGTGACAAGACACGTACAAGTATGGTTTAGTTAACAAAGTACACGTACCTTGGAGTGCATGTAGCAGCATTCTAGGACTCATGGATTCAGCAAAACCATTCGATCTATCAATCAGATGAGCACATTTCCTGAACAAGTTCCTCCCTTCTGAGTCCTCACTTGAACGGAATATCTTACAAACATAACCAAGTTCTCGTAACAAGGCACCCCTGTCCCAACCAGGAGCACATTGTTCAAAGACATCCCAGCAACTCGGATGTCCTTTGGCAGGCCTGGCACCAAAAAAGCATCTCTGCCTGGCCAATTCCATTCTTAATTGTCTGTCCAGTCCCAATCTGCCCATCACGAATTGCACAATCAGTGTGACTCCAGTGAGAGCAGACATCACAGCCAATCCAGCGGCATGTATTGACTTCAAAATCAAATTTATTGTAGATCACACACATGCAGAGGTTGCAAAAACCATTCCTATTGCCACATATATTGCACCTACACTCCTAAAGGGAGGGCAGTCTGGCATGCTGTTCCAGCACCTCTTGTCAGGGGCCGATTTGGGCCTCGGGCTAGGTAGATTATAGCCCAAGGCCTAGAAAAATTAATAATGCTACTATTTCGATATGGGCCTAAGAAAAATCAAGCATTAGTGGCCTAGCCTGAGGCGGCACCGCCCACAGCGCCAGTGGCCTCCCTCCACTCCTCCAACGTCACCTCCCTCCAGCACCAGCACCATCGTCTCCCTCCAGGCTCCAGCGCCTCCGGCCTCCCTCAAACGCCGCCTCCCTCCAGCCACTACAGCACCTCCTGCCCCGCCTCTGGCCTTGGCCCCCTCCAGTACTCTCTTATCCCTACTCCTCCCTTCCTGAATTGAAATATCGAATGCCATCCCGATGTGAATTGTGAATGAGAAAATGAATTGAAATATTGAATGCTATTTCGATCTGAATTGTGAATGAGAAAATGAATTGAAATATTGAATGCTATTTCGATCTGAATTGTGAATGAGAAAATGAATTGAAATATTGAATGCTATTTTGATCTGAATTGTGAATGAGAAAATGAATTGAAATATTGAATACTATCCCGATCTGAATTTTGAATGAGAAAATGATTTGAAATATTGAATGCAATGTGTTTTGCATTTCCTATTTAGGAATTAGGTATACAAAATGAAGAGGAGCAAGTCATTGTCATGTTCTTTTCCAATACGAAAATACTGCAACCAATTTCTTCTAGAAACGGTTGTAACTGGAATTAGTAACACGGAGTAAAATAACCCTCATGTTGAACTCAATTCAGATAATATAGTTGCCAATCCTAGGCTTCGAAAACTGATCGAAGAGTTGCATGTAAACATTAAGGATGCTACTAGAAGGAAGTATTTGCAATTAGGACCATACCAACCAAGTGGACATAAGTTTCCATAAGAGGTCAAAAGTGGAGATTTAAGGAATCATGGTTCAAAAGGTACAATTGGTTGGACTATAGTGTTGCTAAAAATGCAGCCTTTTGTTTGTAGTGTTATCTCTTTAAGCAACATAGAGCTGAAAATTTGGTGTTGATGCCTTCATAAAGATAGGGTTTAGTTATTGGAAGAATAGAATTCAATCTTTTGATGACCATGTTGGTAAAGTCAATAGTGTTCACAATAAAGTAAGAAGACATTTGGAGGCCTTCAAAACTCAAAGGCAATGTATGAATTATGCGATGGCTGCTGCCACCAAGAAGGATGAGGAAGAAAATAAAGCCCATCTTAATGTTATGCTTGGCATTGCAAATTTTTTACTATTGCAAGCTTTTACTTTTCGTGGACACGATGAGTCTTTTAGCTCAAACAATAAGGGGGACTTCATAGAAATATTGAAATGGTATAAAGAGAAGGATGAAAGCATTGCAAAATTGCTTGATAATGCTCCTGTGTTTGGTTGTTGCTCATATCTGTATCGGTTTGGTTGTTGCAGAGCTTTTCAGATATATTTTGCTTGGATTACCCTATCAATGATTGAAAAAAGGTAAGAGTGTAAGCAGAAGAAGGGAAGAACAATTGGACAAGAGATGCACCAGCAGCTGGGGTTGTTTGGAGGTTCAGCTGTCCATCTCTGACAGCAGAGACAATTATTCCCAGCTCAAATCGTTCTATCTGATATCTATGCAACGCAATCTAAATAGATCGTTGCGCTGAATACTTTTGGACTACTTTTAAGTGATTTGCATGGTTTGTTTACTAAATGTCAAGTGAGAAGTGGAAACTTGTGACGAAAGACATGGATATCTACATGAAGAAATCATCAAGCTACTGTAATGCCTTCTACAACACTACATTGACAGAAAACCACCACTGCCAATTGGAAGCTGCCACAGTGACACTGAAATTCAGAGCATTCATGAACATGAAAGATGTTGTCAGAGATCTCACCAAGCTACGGAGTGCACTTCTTCCTCCCAGTTCACCGTTCCTATAGTCAGTTCATAATAGTACTAAAGTCAGTTCATACTAGTATCAATATCTCAAGGGACAAGAAGTAGCAAAATTCTCTTACAACAAAAACACAAGGATTAATTGCACCAAAGATTCTTGCAGCAGTTGATATGTTCAGAAGAACAGAGGCGCGCGCACGCACACACAACATACCTTGCTGAGCATCATAGCTGCAGATGCCACTAGCAAAACTTTTAAGATGAAATTCATCCATACGAGTGTACTGCATGTGATTCAACAGGAAAGAGCAATGCATTGGTCAGAAAAGAACAGTCCCACTAAACTTAAATTTCCAAAGAAGACAACCAATGTACATCTACCCTTTCCCTTTGCCCTTTGCTGGAAAGACAGGAGGTAGGAGTGAGGGAGCAAGAGGGGAGGGAAGCAGTCCACACGCATAGTCGCATCACCTAGCGGAGATGAAAATATGCAATCAACCGATGATTCTAAAGTATAGTGCAGACAACCTTGCTGTGTGTTAAATCAACATCATATGAAAAATGTCTTCTTCAAGCACAGAAGCATATATTCAAGAGCTCTCTTTGGGCTACTGCTTTGAGATTAAAAGGTTTCACGCTAGTTGTCTTACCTCAGGAATAACATACTGATTTTCAAATAAACCCAGAAATTGTTTCAACATAATAAGGGGAAATGAGTGGTCAGGCAAGTACTAAGTTTTTAAGACACCAATTATGTACAATAGTACGATTCATTTGAGAAAGAGGCTGGACCACTTGATGAGTTGATTCACAAAACATGTGTTGCTTTGGTCTGCACATGTCCTTGGACCAATCAGGTGCATGAGAATTAGAAAGCTAAACATGTGTTGCTTTGGTCTGTACATGTCCTCAGACCAATCAGGTGCATGAGAATTAGAAAGCAAAGAACAACGGAAATGAACCAGGAAATTATGCTAATGGGCAGTCAATACCATAGAGTAAAGCTTCTTATATAGAATTAAAGACTATCAGCTCCTGATGATTGGTCGCATGCCATCAGGTTAAACCCATCCAAACTGGAAGCTCTAACTGTGTATTGAACCGCAAGGCTATCCTAGAGTTACAATATGCTACAACAATCCATAAAAATTTCAGCCTGATATTGGTCTTTGCTGATTGTTTCCTTTGCCTGGGAGGTTCTGCAAGGTATCCAAGCTTCTCCCTATTCGGTCGTCTATCCAGGCAAGTCTCCTCTCAAGTTTTAGCACACTAGTATGCATAATCCTAACATCAACTTCTGCAAGCTTTGCAAAAGTGCGTAGCAACATGTAATAATCAGCATGTGCAACATAAACAAGACTACCAGTTAGTATCTTTCTTTTATAATGAAGATAACCATCTGATTTCAGCTGTTGCCTTGGCAGCATATAATAAAATCCATGATCTTCCATTTCTGACTTAATCCTTTGTAATGCATCACTCCCTGATGATGCAGAAAAGCACCTCGCGCCAACAAAAGTTCCATCTCGGCAGCGTTTATTCACACCATTGGTAGTTTTCATTTCTTCCACATGTGCTTTTGGATTCTCATCCTACAATACAACATCACAGGCAGTTAAGCATTTCGTAGTTGGGAACATATAAAAATGATACATTCCTGTGAATAGCAACTTTCTTTTTTTCCCCTTTTTATTTATTATTTGACTGGGCTCTCTCTTTGTGTTTCTTCTAACACCAACTGAGTTTAATTTCTACAGATTATTAAGGAATTTTTTGTGTTGATTTTGTTCCTGAAATACCAAGGTGGCATGATAGAACCTTGTTAGTGGTTTGCAATAGGTTTTAAGTTTGTTAATAAAGTCTATACAACCTAAAAATAACTGTTCTAGCCTGTGAGAAGGAAACACGTTAAAACAAAGCAAGATAGCATAAGATTAAGACAATAGCAATGATCTAGGAGCCAGAAAGTTAGAATGTGGTAGACTTTAAACAGTAATCCATAATTAACACAATCTTCAAGCCTCAATGTACACACTACAATTTTCATCCATTTCATGCAAGAAAGGAGTAAGTTCTGACAACATTACCAAGTTAAGTGCATTACCTCTCTTCCTTTGTACATATCCCAAAAGATTTCTATTAAATGCTCCTCTTCAACTGAATAAGTAATCCCAGGAAAAACAACATCCTTGCAGTATTTGAGATAAGAATGAAGGTCCTTTGAATAGTCTGTAGAATTAGAAAAATTCTAGTCAATTTTGTACCAATAATAAAAACATCGTCCAGTCACAAAAAAGTGCCACCGTAGAATGCATGCATTCAAACCATTATAACTCTGACCAAGATATCATTGTGAATATGTATATTGGGTAGATGAAAATGACATGTGTAATTTGTCACCCAATATACTTTGATAGTAATGTATTTCTATATTTTTTTCAAATATATGATAATAAAATATATAGGTCAAACTTACATCCTATTGACTCTGTGTCGCTGGAAGAAGAGACAAAAGGTAGTTATTCCAATTTTTCAATGCTAAAGTGAAGTTACGCAATGCCATCCATACAAAATAACAAAGAAAGAAATCAAGCTTTCTATGTATTCAATCACAATGAAAAGTGCTCAAATATTCTCCATCGGATTGCTCTGTTTTGTAAGGAAGCACAAGAATGCTAATTAGACTTGCGTAATGGTTCCTTGACAAATAGTTGTGTTTTTAGTGGAAGGTACTTGTGCATAATTCATGAAATTTCATAATGCTGGCTGATGTATAGGATATGCCCCACAGCTGCTCAAGCCTTGGAGTTGTCCACTAGTTAGCATTATGGAGCTCTCTATTTCCAAGCAGGGAAGTATTATGTATAAGCTCAAGGAAATGTGGAAAGTCATTTATTGCCTAGTCACAAAGCCACAAACGCCATTTCTACATCAATTGCTTGCTCCATCCACTACTAAATACATGGTATTCTAGCGTTATTAATTTGTTACTACATACATGTCACTCTAACATTTTGAGTTACATTCATAGGATTTTATCCATACTATCCCTACATCAATAATTGAAATTTAACTTTCCAAGAGAACTAGTGGCTCTAGACATAGGAAAATATAATATATGCTGTTAAATAATGCTACCATGGTCATTCTCCCTCATGACATAGCTCCCACGCTAGAAGCTATGTCATGTGTTAGTAACGGAGTAAGAAACTGTATTTAAACCACCAATGGTCAGCATAATCATGACAAAACCTGGCATGTGTACATTACAAGATGAACATAATGTGGATGCAAGGCAATGATAATCCAAAGTTACCATGTCCGATGTCGATTTTATCATAGGCAACTGCAAGAGTGCACAACAATTCTCTTGCACCAAACCCCTCATTCTTGCCGCCACCAGGCTCCAAAAAAGGTGACGAATTTACATGTCGATCAGATCCACCAGCATTTCTTCCTGCCTCACAAATCTTCTGGAAAGAAACGAAGTTCAGTTATCAGCATTTACCACAGATGCTACATGACTTATAGAGAGTGAACCTATATGGAAACTCACCTCCCATATCCCTTGACTATTGATGTTATATAGAACTCTTAGAGCTACTATTAGTATAGCCATTACACAAACCCGTGTAGGGACCCTAGCAGGATTACAGGACAACCATAGTTCAGCAGGCATTGCCCACTCATATATGTGGCATGCATGAGGGAGGATTCTTTCTATTGGCAGAGACAGCTCCTTCAAGAAGCGTTGAGCAATCATGTAGAAATTTACTGATGGAAGATGTAGGCCTATTAGTTGTGCTATGGACCCAGCTGTGGATTCCAATTGCCATGCTCCAATCACCCGAACTGGCCTGAACAGCTGCCTTGCATCCAAAGGGCAGTCCTTTAGAGAGCTCCCAAGGAGCTTGTCCACTTCGGTAAACGCTGCCACATAAGGAAGCTTCCCCTCCATTCCCCACCTGTAAATGTAAGTCGGTAGGATGGCTTCCCGGGCAACATGACAGGCCAGGAAACAAACAGCCAATGTTGAGTACACTGGCAGCATCGTCCTCAATGAGCGCAGAAAGACGAACTCAACCTTGCGCCTGTCTTTTCGGGGCAATGCCTCATCCGCCCATCCATACTTCACCTCGTGAGGTTTCTGGTTACCTGCACACAAAAGCTAGGCTTGTTTCAAGTTTGTTCTGCTCTTTCGATGGCAATAACTGAACAAGAATGTAAACTGTCACCTCCACTGGCAGAACACTTCTGGCTCTCCCCGGCCTCAGCTGCGGCGAGCACCTTCCGCGCCCACATTTCGTCGAACACCTTGGAGGTGGCCACCCACCGCACCCAGATGGTGCCGGCCACGCCGCACACGAGCGCGCCCACCCGGTACTGCTCCACCAGCGCCTCCAGCTGCAGGATCACCTGCAGCCCCTGCACGTAGCGCCATCGGACCCGCGCAGCCAGCTCCTCGGGCTCGCCCCACGCATCAGCGCCGGGCGCAAAGTCCCGTGGCTCGCTCGGCTCAGCGAAGTCGTCGAAGGCAGGGGCGGTGGCTGGAGTGGAAGCGGGGTGGGTTGGGTGAGGGCTGGGGTAAGGCGCGGGGGTGACGGGTTTGGGGGTGGGTTGGGTGGTGTGGCGGCGGACGGAGATGTTGGCGGTGACGGGGAAGTCGTTGGGGTCGGCAGCGGTGGCCTGGGTGGAGGTGTGGACAGCGGAGTACTGGCGGCACGAGAAGAAGCCGTCCTCGGCATCGTCGGGGTCGTAGTGGGCGGCGGCACCGCAGTACTCGCAAACCAGATGGATGCTGCCGCCGTAATCGTCCATGGGCCCGGGATTTGATAAGCATCACCCGGATGTTTTCTTCAAAAATCACCCAAATTTCTGACCTTTTGATTCGCCTAGCCGTTCGTGCTCCGGCGTCTGCGTCCTCTCCAGCTAGGTTAGGGGTCGGGTTGACCGGAGTTGGGTTCGGGGTTCACCGGGATCCGGGCCTTAGACTTCGGGTGGGAGGCGAAGGTGGCGCCGCCGGCCGCGAGAAGGAAGCCGGCAGTGAAAAACCCCAAAATTTCAAACCAAAAATTTTCATGATTTTTGCTGCATTTTTGAGTGAATTTTGGGAACTTTCCCTTTTTGGAAAGTTTTCCCGATTCCGCTTTCCTTTTTCGGCTGTGCGCCACCCCAGTTCGGTGGCGCCTCTCCTCTTTCCGCCTTTCCTTCTCCCAGGCGCCGCTCCTCCTTCCCGTCACCTCCTTTCGCCTGCGCCCGCGCGTGAGGGCGCCCCGCTCCCGGCTTCGCCGCGCAGCCTCCCTGCGCCATCCCCAACCGCCTTTGACCCCGGTCTCCCTCTCCTGCCGCCCGGGTCCCACTTGCCAGCCCCTCTCCTCCCCCTCTCCTTCTCCCGCAAGCCGCGTCGTCGCCCATTGCTGCCGCTCACCTGCTCCCTCGCGCAGTTACTCGCCGTCGCATCACAGCGTCACCCCATCGCGTGGAGGAGACACGCCACCAACTCCCCGTCCTCTGTTGACCGCGGAGGACGCGCCGAGCCTTCCTCCCCACGGCTTCCCCTCTCTCCCGCCGGAGGTATAAAACCCCACACCCCTCTCCCGCTTGCCCCTTTGGTTCCCAGGCAGTTCCCTCTGCCCCGTTCGCTTCCCACCCCTTCAAGCCACCTCACAGAGCAACCGATTGAAGTTTCGCCGCCCGTAGCTCCGCCATGGCCGTCCTGTGAGCCGGCGACCCCCGGGAGCCAATCTCCCTCTCCCTCCCTCCATTTCTCAATTACTTTTGCCCAGAGCATCCTTGTCTACTGCTAATCAGTTTGGTGCATTCCCCTGGACAGGTGATCGCCCGTGGAGCTCGGTCACCGAAGCACCCCGCCGGCCGAACCCCCTCTCCGTGGCCAGCACGCTCCGAAGCTCTTCAGCTCACACCTCCACCGCCGATGTGAGCCCCTGGTCCCCTTGAACGTGTAGCCGCGGCCGATTGAGTTTCCTCGCCGCCGGCAACCTCCCTCACCGCCAAAGGACCGAGACACTCCCATCTCCCTCCCGCTGTCTCCATTGACCCCCTCGCCCTCCTAAGCCCCAAAATGGAATCCCCTTGTCAAGCCGCGCCCGCTGGAACCATCTTCAGCCGCTGGAGGGCCCTGCCGTCGCCGGAGAGCGGAGGCGCCGCTCCTCTGTCTCTCTGCTGCGTGCGCTCGGTCGGAGGAAGATGACGACCGGCATGGCGCTATCTTAACCGTCCCTCCTCGCCGATGCCTTTTAATCACAGCCCTCCGATCCCACCGTACCGCTTCGGCCGTCCCCGTTTCTTCGCTGCCGTCCGCTCCTTCCCCCTCGCCGCATCGTGTCCACCCCCTTCCGCCGCCTCCGCGTGTCGATCATCCGAGCGCGCGGCGCGACCGCCTTCCTCGGCCGCTCCTTCCGCGCGTGGCCTTGCTGGCTGGCCACATGCCTCCCCGGCGCGCGGGCCGTCCGTTGGGCCGAGCCACTGTAGCACAAGGCCGACCCAACACTGTGCGAGTGAATTTCCAGGGATTTAATAATTTCTAAAATCCCAGAAAATCCTAGAAAATCACAGAAAATCCCAAAAATTCCCAAATTTCACCACCTTGCTCCAAATAATATTCCAGACCCATTGGTGACCTCCATTTCCACAGATTCCTCCCAGATAAATTCCTAAAATTTCTATTTGGAGATTTATGCATTTTACTCCTTTTTAATAGATTGTTTTTCCTCGCTTGATTAGGCTCAAGCCGGATTTATGTTATTTTCAGTGTTTACGCTAGTGTCGGAGTCTCCGGAAGTTCAAGTGCAGTCACAGGAGCCAGGAGGTTCTTCGTTCGAGCTAGCGGAAATCATTCGGATTGATGGCAAGTCCCAAATCCTTTGATCATATTGCAACCCATGATGTTTATTTATGTTAATATGCTATTTGCATTATGCTAATTGTGAAATGTTAGTTTGAAATAAAATAAAATGTTTAGAATGACTTGTTATGTAGTTAATCCAACCACCGTTAAATGCTCTGTTAAATTTGTAGCCATGCCTTTGTAACCCTAGAAATAATTATCTGTTAATCTAGATAATTGTAGGCTATTATTATCATGCAAAGTCTTGTACTGATAAGGTTGTGGCTGCGGGTCAATAGAATTTGCAAACCCGACTCTAGGGTAGGGTGGTATGGGACACCGTGCCCTAGAGCGGAGAGTGCTTGCGGGCACAAGGTAGGGTAAGGGGGTTGTGGTGCGCCGCAAGACGGTTTTCGCCCATCTCTTACCCTAGGATTGGAGTAGGGTAAGTGGGGTTGAGGTGCGCCGCTAGACGGTTTTCGCCCACCGCTTACCCTAGGTTGGGTCGCGGGCCTGGTGAGGTTGCGGACCATGTGAAAATAAGGACTGAAACCCTTACGCTGAGCAAATGTCACAGTAATCACTCAACCACAGGAGTTGACTTGTCAACAGTAGTCTAGTAGCTGCTCAACTCGATTGAAACTCTACAGGAGGTTTAGCAGTGAGGTTAGGCAAGCCGTGATTGGGTGCCTAACAACGGTAGAGTTCACTCGAAGCGGCACCGTTTTTCTCTTGTGTGTGTGCATGTGTGTGCGAGCCAGACCCGAGTGAATTCTACCGGGTAGAGCCTATATAAAGAGTTGAGCAGTGAAACGACCTGGCTTTCTTAACTCTGTCGCGGGAGTTAAGGGATCGTGTGGGTAAAGCTGAGCAAACTCTGCAGAGTCTAATAAATGGTATTCGAATACGCCGTGCTCCCGGTTAATGGAGCATGTCACTTGGTGATTCCATGCAAAGCTTAAGTAGTTTTGTAAATGTTTAACTTGTTTAGGTTGGTTAATGAACTCTTGTTGAAAAACCCCTGAGATCTTGAGGAGTAGTTTTGGGTCCCTTTTATAAAAGGATTGCAAATAAAACTGCATCCACCCAAATTAATAAACCAAGTATACTCCCTTCCTTTGATGTTCCGTGCATGTAATAAGTTAGGGTCCCTTTGGGACTTGCTGAGCCGGTTGATTGGCTCACGGCTTGCTTTTGCCCTTCTTTAGAGGATCAAGACGAAGGTGTTTGCCTCCCGTTGAGGAAGTCCGGAAGGTCGCTTCTTCGACGAGGATCCGTGGCTTTAGGTCTTGGCCGCGCAAGCGGATCTTGGAGCTTCGTAATGTAATTATACTTTGGGCTTGCACGCCCCGCTGTTGAAAATGGATGTTAATCCGTATGTGAAATATATGCTGAACTTTTGTTGTAGGCATGCAATGGTATACTCTTGCGCGACACTCCATAACTGTTCATGCGTGAATAGTTGCGGGGTGCCGTGTCCGTACGCGCCCCTGGAAACGGGGGCGTTACAGGCAGTGGGGATTCACGCATGACTAGCCGCCGGAGACGGGGAAGAAGATTGCGGACGGCGCACCGGGAGGGGATGGGAGAGGAGGAACGGGGAGCGCCGGCTCGCCGACGAGGACCGGGTGGGGCGGCGGCGCTGGGGTGGGAAGATGGTTGCGGCGGTTGACATTTTTCGAGATATATATATGGGTGGTGGGATTAGATCCACACCATTGGATTTAGATCGAAGGACCACGAATCTGAATGATTTTTAGGGAGAAATCCGAGTGATGGCTATACACATACCTTTGGCAATTCTCTTTTTTTGTTTGGAAAAGAAAATGAAACGAAACGCAATGGTGGGACAGGGACGCTGCTGGTAGGTATGAATAACCTAAATCTATATCTAATTTTATTTATATCTATTCAAAGTGATAAAAGAGAAAGCAAAAGAGAGGTTAAATCAAACTAACTTACGAAAAAAGTTTTCGTAAACCTGCCATATTTAGAATTTCAACCTCGTGTTCATGCCATAAAAGTTTTTTTGAAATCAATCAAAATTTATTAGAGATGATTCTACGTGCGAGAGTTACTCTATGTTAATTGATAGAGCTAGACGCATATATGGACCTCACATGCTTTATAGGAATGAAATTTCAACATCACGTTCACACCACAAAAGTTTTATAAAATCGACTAAAATTTTTTAAATACACATATGGGTCCCATATGTTTTCATAGAAAATTTTCGTAAAACTTCGGCATTTAGAATTTCAATCTCGTGTTCGCACAACAAAAAATTATGAAATCGACTGAAATTTGTTAGAAATGATTTTGTGTGTATAGGATCCAGTCGTCCAACGGTTGGGCGACATGAGGTTACTTCTATAAAAAAGCTTAGGTATAATTTTATATTTTTGAATAAAAAAGAATTATTTAAAAAAATTACGAAAAGAGGTGAGTTTTGGACATAAGAGCAACTCCAGCAGGCCCCTACTTGAGCCCTCATCCTACTTTTGAGGGCTGGGGGGCAAAAAACTCACTCCAGCAGGGCCCCTACTTGAGCCCTCAAAAGTAGGGGGCCCTCAAATCTCCCTCTCGAGCCCCATTCCTGGGGGTCTGGAGGGAGCCTCTACTTTTGAGGGCTCAAGTAGGAGCCCTGCTGGAGTGAGTTTTTTTGCCCCTTGGCCCTCAAAAGTAGGATAAGGATGAGGGTGGGTCCTATGTGTCATCCCCTCTAAGAATGAATTTGAGAGTCCTGTTTTGAGGGCTCCTGCTGGAGTGTAGTCCAAAAAAACAGAGCCCTCAAAAGTAGGAAGAACCCTCAAATAAAAAATAGAGGCCCTATTTTGAGGGCTACTGCTGAAGTTGCTCTACCTAGCCCTGGAATTAGCCGTCTCCTACGCGAAATACCAAAACTAGCCCCTGGCACGGCGTCGTAGCGTGCGAGCATGGAGACGCGCCCACCCACCGCACGAGGTTGTGTACTTGTGTCTGGTCACCACGCGTCCCCCTACCGCGCGTGGCGACCAGCCTCGTCTCCCCTTTTCCAGGGATACGATACGACCATGCAGAGGCATTCCTTTCTCCAACACCTCTCATGATCGAATCATTTTATCTGATCTGACAAAAAAATCAAGAGGCCCAATCATTTACTGTTTCTCAGATGAGAGAAACGAAATGTATAATGTTTTGGCGAATCTACACATGTAGCAGTACATGGTTTCCTCTTAAAAACGCTATGATTTAACCTCAGCTTGCGGTGTGCTTTACTGGTCACTATTATTTTGTTCGCTGTAGGCTAGAATATTCTGAATGGTTTAAGGATTCTGAGTTAGCCTCCATTTCATTAGTTTAGTCCTGCTTGATCTGCGCCTTCATGGCGAGGACAAGCGGCGCTCACATTAGCCATCTTTCCAGCCGAACAGCCTGAATTCCGGGTTTTTTCAGTACAGGGGCTAGTTATGTCTAAACTTCAAAAGAGGTTGCAAGAACATTGCTTCCACGGTCAGTGACAGGGATGACATCATGATGTTGTAAATGATGCAAAAGGAAGTCACTGGCATATAATGAGAGGCCAAAGCAGTATAATCCTAGAAACCGGCAAATGCAGTAGAATAGGTAGATGTTCCAAAGAGAGTATCCGTAGAAATTTTTGTACGGATAACTCATTTTTTATTCGAAAATACAGAAATATACCCGCGACAAAATTTTTTACACAAATAGGCTCGAGTCGCCAAACCATTGGGCGATTTACACTTGTCGCCCCACCAAAACGCGACTTATAAAGATTCTGGTAACCGTTGGGCGATTAAATGCAATCGCCTCCCCGTTAAGCGATTCAATTGAATCGCCCCCCGTTCGGCGACATAAAGAAGAGTCGCCAACGGGGAGAGGCGATCGCATGTGAAAGCGACTGACGGCCGAGTTCTTTTTTTCCCCACGCTCGCTCGCTCGCCATTCACTCTCTCCACCGCGCGAGAAGACAGAGCAGAAGAGAGGAAGGAAGAGGAGGAGGAGAGGGGAAGAAGAGAAGGAGAGGGGGAGGAGAGGGAAGAAGAGAAGGAGAGGGAGAGGAGGAGAAGCCGCGGGATTTGCAGGTATTTTCCTAATTTTAGAAAATTTATTTTAGAAAATTTGTTTAGATAAATTTAGTTTAGAAAATCTAGTGTAGATATTTAGTTTACAAATTTAGTTTAGATATTTACTTTAGAAAATTTAGTTTAGAAAATTAGCTTAGATATTTAGTTTAGAAAATCTAGTTTAGAACATTAAATTTAGAAATGTAGGTGCAGTTTACAAATTTAAATGTAGAAAACTATAGTTTTTTGTATAATATTTGTAATGCATTATTGTGGAAAATTTACTTTAGAAAATTTGTTTAGATAAATTTAGTTTAGAAAATGTAGTGTAGAGTGTAGATATTTAGTTTACAAATTTAGCTTAGATATTTAGTAGAGATATTTAGTTTAGAAAATTAGCTTAGATATTTAGTTTACATATTTAGTTTAGAAAATCTAGTTTAGAACATTAAATTTAGAAATGTAGATGCAGTTTACAAATTTAGATGTACAAATTTAAATGTAGAAAAATATAGTTTTTTTGTATAATATTTGTAATGTATTATTGTGGAAAATTTACTTTAGAAATTTATTGTAGATCATTCAATGTACAAATGTAGATGCAGTTTACAAAATTGAAATGAAGAAAATTTAAATGTAGAAAATTGTTGTGTCGAAATTTTGTATACTATTTTTCATGTATTATTGTAGAAAATGTAGTGTACAAATTTACATTTAGATAATTTTACTGATTATGGCGGGTGATTGACGGTGACACGCTGTTGGACGAGCACTTGGACCGCGTGCACGCGCTTCCGTCGTCGCCGCCACCGGGAGCACGGACGAGTCGATCGAGCCGGGAGTGGTCCGGACACGCACACCTCGTGTGGCACGGGACTCGACCCCGTTGGATCGCCAGTTTGCACTACGCCAACGTTTTAGTATTACCATAAAAATATTTAATGCCGACCTTCACTTTATTTGCAGTGTGCGGATGCCGACTTCTCCTCTTGCCGGATGGTGCAGCCACGGATGAGGACGGAGGTGCCTTGGCGGGAGGGGACGAGGCGGCGTGGAGTGATCACGACGCTTCCGCTCGATCGTTCCTCGCCGACGGCTTTGGTTGACCGTTGGCGGCCCGAGACGCACACTTTCCATCTACCGATCGGGAGATGGCGCCGACCTGCAGGGCGTGTCCGTACTCCTTGGCCTTCCGGTCGCGGAGACGCCGCCTTCCTACGGAGGCTCCGCCGAGTGGCGCGATGACCGCTCGGCGATTCGGGGGTCCTTCCACCGGCCGATCAGCACCACATCTTCGACGAGAGGCGGAAGCATGGACCGACGCTGAGGTGGCTGACACAGTCCCGGGTACGTGGTGTTTCAAGTCGATCGCGTCTTCGAAACTCTTATTTGTGCAATTACATACTAATAAAAACTTGTTCGCATTCGAGTTGAGCGCATGGTTGCAGATGTCGACGATTACGTGTCGCGCGCCACTGGAGGCTTACTTCTTGTGGTGTTTGGTTGGGTGCTCTTCACCACCAGCCACGGCAACACCGTTGACGCGCGCCTTATCGCTTATGCGAGCGCGATTGCGGACGGCGAGGCCGTCGAGATCAGCTGGGGATCGGTCGCACTTGCCGCGACGCATCGCGGCTTTGTCGCGATGCGTGCACGAGGATTAAGGCGAACTCGATCCTCACGGATGTCCCCGCTGCTGCGCTTGTGGTCGTTCGAGCGCTTGAGTCTCGGACGACCTGTACTAGACGACATGGGTCCCTACGGGGCCGAGATGTACCCGGGGGGAGACATCGACCGGCCGACGATGGGTTCTATTTGGTGTCGTCGACGAGTGAGTTTTATTTTATCGTAGTCAACTTATTAACGATCGTCGTACTAAAATAATTTGCCTTTCTTGCAGGTACAGTTCGCGCACGTGCAGGTCACGCGGGCGTACCACCCCTTCGTGGAGCAGTTGGACCGCCTCGCGAGACTCGGCGTCGCGGGAGCCTTACGCACGGAGGAGGCGATGCGAGCCCGTGCTCTGACGGCCGTCATGCGACTTTGTCTTTGGCGTGACCGAGCTTTCGGTGACCAGCGGGCTCGTGTACGGCATCTACGTGGAGGACTACGCACCGCAGCGAGTCATGCGGCAGTTTGGGCTGCGGCAGGCACTTCCTGTACCAGTCGGGCCGCCGATTCCGCCCCGCGTGCACGCGTGAGTGATCGCTTCTGATATTTTTGTACGTACTTACTATTGTGATCGCAAGTACTTACATTACGTAATGATTCCATAAACAGGCACACCACGAAGGGCGTCAAGAAAGGCACGGGCGGTCGGAGGATGCACCGGATTGCGCAATGGGAGGTGCGCCGGATGACCGCGTGGAGGAGGACCGGCCATACGACATAGTCGACTACGCAGAGTACCTCATCTGGTACCAGGGGCGGACTCGTACCAGGCTGGTACATGTCGTTGACCCACCTGCCCCACATGTCGCCACACCGACAGACGCGTACCCTACGCACTTCGCACGCGACGCTCACATCGCGGTACGTAACTTGTAATTTCAAAAATTCTCAAATGGCAATATCGTTTCGATGATGGACCATTCTATGTCTTTTGTCGGTGACGTCGGTGCGCGATGTGGTGAGTCCTCCGCACTAGTGCGAGTGGGGCACAGTGGGAGTTGACCGCGAGGAGGCCGTCGACTTTGCGCGACGGATGGAGGCGGGGTGTAGGCGTATCGTCGGCCTCATCGTCTGCACGAGGCTACGGTGGTCTCCACACCTACGGCGGTGCACCCGACCACCGATGCCACCCGACCGGCGTGGCACTACTCGGAGGTAGTCGTGGACACGTCCACCTCCCGTGGAGTTCTACGTGGACACGTCCACCTCCCGAGCAACGGGGAGTTCGCTGGTCACGGCCTCCTCGTACATCCCGGCTTCCACACGATGATTTCATGGCGCCATGTACGGCACGCATCGTCCGAGCTTGTTTTTAACCTAAGACGACATGCAACGAACTAACGATATTACTATTGCGGTCCTTACCAGCAGTGGGGCGCTTCTCCCGCCACATCGAGGTGGACCGGTTTTTTTGGTCGCTCGGCCGTCCTCCGACGCAAAGATCGGAGGTTCTCTCCGGCGATGGCCTCCCGGTGCAACGGATGCCACACACCGAGGTGCAGTGACTCCACCGGCGCAGCCGCGGTGCGAAACCCACCGATCGTTTTACTTTTCGGACCCTCGTCACCGTCGCCTCGTAATCCGTTGCCGAGGAGGGGCCAAGCGGGCAGTATGGCGGGGCGAGCGCGGTGATGGAGCAGTGATGGAGCACCTTAGGGTGGGAGTGAGGGTGTATGTCATGCATGTAATGGATAAATATGCGGCATGTTCTTGCGTTATATTATAAAGTTCATTTAAATTCAAACAATGCTATTATCTCTTCTTTTCGTATAGAAAATTATTTCTATATCAAGTAATGTGACAAATATTAAATACCAGTTCTTGTGTGACTTAATTACGAAATTACAAAATAATGTGACATATACCAGTATATGTGACTATACCACATTTTTTACGAGTTTCAAATTACAAAATTCACAAAACCCTTAACAGGATCCATGCAGTCGCCTAGAGGTAGATTGGCGAGCAGGCGTGGGCTTGGCCGTCGGGCTGTTTCACATGCAGTCGCTTCCCCGTTGGGCGACTCTTCTTTATGTCGCCGAACGGGGGGGCGATTCAATTGAATCGCTTAACGGGGAGGCGATTGCATTTAATCGCCCAACGGTTACCAGATTCTTTATAAGTCGCTTTTGGGTGTGGCGACAAGCGTAATTCGCCCAATGGTTTGGCGACTCGAGCCTATTTGTGTAAAAAAATTTGTCGCGGGTATATTTCTGTATTTTCGAATAAAAAATGGGTTATCCGTACAAAAATTTCGTATCCGTAGCCTTGCCTTTTCATATGGTTCTTCAGGCCTTAAGGGCTTCTGGATAGTAAGGGTTAGTAGCTCTGCATGCATCTTGCATTGCCAGGAGAAACATATGATGATCCTGACAAATCTTGATTGCAATCCCTACCCAGTCTCAGACAACTTTTTTTAGGGGTCTCTAAGACAGAACTGCTACATTCAAGCCCTTGATTATCTCATGCTCTGGTTTATTTCTAACACACTCCAGTTTGCATCTAACTCTTATCCATGTGGGTTGTCTGACTGACTGGCCATTGGCTTCCTTTTCAGCTTCAGTAGGATCCATGCAGACATGGCCCTGCATTACTCAATGTTTCATCACTCGAAAAACCTAACGCAGTGAAAGAACATACAGGTATAAGAAGTTCATGCAAGTGCGAGAAAGATCGTGCAAGTCATGGAATCTTTAAAAGAGAGTTAGATCCAACTGCCCATCTAAAGACGTATTCAGAGTCGGATCCATTTTGTAGCTCCGATATGTCACAGGATACACGATCACCAACACCAGCCAAGTGCTTTTTTTATGGATAGCCAAATGCTTTCTTTTAAGGACAGCCAAGTGCTTGTATGGTCAGTAATTTCCAATGCAGATACAAGAAGAACCAACCAGGATCGACATTGTAGCTAAAGATACAGAGCATGTTCATATTAGTTGTAACTGATAGCTGAAAATAAATAGTATTGACTGAGAAGTGACTTTTAGAAGAAAGACACGAGTGATAAGAAAAAAATAAAAGAGATATATACGCAAGACGAAAACGAGAAGAGTAAGGTGTGTGATATACCTGTGACTCCCTGCCTTATCTCCGGAGCGAGACGTGAACGAGAAGAGTGAGGAAGCCACTTCAGAAAGCTAGGTATTTATATTAGTTTTTAACTTCTTCAAATAGAAGTTAGAAGTAAAAACTAATATAAACAGATTCATAGGAGGACAACTTCAAGAGAGAGAACAATAACACAAAAAAGATAATTATTCAGCAGTTCAGGCTTGAGGGCAAGCAGCGGTAGTAAACTGAGAACCATCTGCACAATATGTGTATGTTCTTCTTGTCTACACCAGGTTACAATCTCAGATTCTCAACCCTATATATGAAAAACAAATCAACAAATATACACAAGTTACACTTACACACACACAGCACACTGTTGCTTCTACAGCAAAAACAGCTCCCTAGACCATTGAGGACTACTAAGGTACAGTCTGCTGCGTCTTCTGACTTACAAAGTCGGTGCGAGAAAGTAATAGAGCAACGCGACGGCTGGGCAGCGGCTGATGGCGAAGCTGCTAAGGTTCGAGCATCAGGGAGACGACTCGGGACCGCCGGTTCCGCTTGGCCACCCACACGAACACTGTTGATAGGCATGATGGCGCCCACCACGGCCTGCGGATTTCCTGCTCCCCTTTCAGGCAGGCAACTGGGAATAATTTAAGCAGGAGTATGGGAAAACACTCAGTTAAGCATTTTGAGACGTACACGTGCATGGCAGATAGGAAATGTCAAGTTATCACCAGATTCTGAGAGCAAACTATTTGAAGAAAGGGAAGTAAGGATAGAAGCAGAATGGTAGAACTTATCATACTTCTAAGGATTGAAACAGATTAGCATCTTTCATTGTACTTTCTTTTTGCCTTTTGCCTTGCAACCCATGTAGTTGCATTTCTCAAAGGTTCGGTAAACAAATGGTATTCTCGGTTACTGACTTACTGTTACCGTGTTAAATGTACTGAGCTCAAACCACACTGAAGATTAGAGATCCAGAAAAGTAAAATAGGCATGTGATTATGCAATTATGATGCTTACTTTGTTGCTAAACTTCAAAATGGATCATGCTTAATCAAATCAAATTGTTTTTCTTTTTCTTTTTTTTGGAGATGGGAATCACAGTGTTATTGACATAATAAGGATTAATGACAAGGTAAACGTGATACAATACCACCATAAAGCTTGTCACACATTAAAGAAAACCATCTGCCTGGCATTTCTATGCCAGCCATATTCATATACTAACCATTAATGACAAAGCCACCAAAACAATAGCAAGAAATTTCATTTTTGATGGGAAACAGCAAGAAATTATTGATGCCCAGTTGCCAACATGGAGTACAATGACTTTGCATCAACATCTATAAGCTTGATAAATGAGCTGCTTAGAGCTTTACTTGGCTATTTTGATTATGTCAGTATTTCATCCATTGAAAATAGATAAGTAATGTTCGGAAACAAAATTCATTTTTTCACTTGCTGCTTGCCACATGCTTTGCTAACCCAAAAAATTAACTGAAAAACTTCGAACTGTGACAAGCATATGCATAGGTAAAATCTTTCTTGAAAGCTAAATACCAAAGTAGGCAGTAGAAATTTGAACCTTTAATGCGCCGCAACTCTTTACAAAGTGTGATAAAATCTCCCCATTTCATATGGCACCGCCTGATAAATCGCAGAATCTGCTCTGTAGTAAACATGGACAGACTTTCTAGATACTCCCCATTGACACCATTTTCTTCAAATGCTTGGTGATAGCCACCAAGATTTATCTCTTCCAACCATAACCCCACATCCTGCAAGTCAACAATTACTTTATCAGGGACTACAGAGTACGTTGAACTTGAAGCACCTATCTAGAGCTTATGCCATTGTATTTAGCTCTCTTACTAAGAAATATCTATGACTGATATGGCATGGCACCGCTGCGACGAGTGAACAGTACCCACACAGGTAATGTAGCAAACATGTGTGTAGCAATTCTACAGATTTGTGTAGCTTAATAGTATTGGCAGCATATCATGGATTAGAAATATAATAATTAGTTTCCTTATTATTTGGATTTATTTTCTTTTAGATTTATTCCATATTATTAGGTATTGGTTTACTTAATATAAGGATAGAGGTCAAGCCTAGCCATCCTTATAAAACGAACAACATTGTACCTATTATCATCAACTACTGAATAAACAAAGTTCTTAGTGTCTCCCTCTCTTATTCAACTAAGCCTCAGAGTCTCTCTGCCACGTCAAGGAAGAGCTATGTCAGTGGCTAGATGAGGGCGAGCACCCTACACTCAGTCCTTGAACCCGTACACAACCAACCCTACCACACCATTTGGTATCAGAGTCACTCACCATGGCTTTTGCTACCGATAAAATTAAAGACGATGTAATCAAGGCCATGAATGCCGACATTGACAACTTATCCTCCAGTGAGCTCTACACCAACATCGAGGCTATATTGCTAGAAGGCAAAGCAAAAGAGGGCGCAACATGTCTCTGTGATTCCCGTGTCATCACCCTAGTCAAGTCGCCATCTCCGCCGGTTGTGACCATGTCCAAGATGGAGGAACAACAAGAGGTGACGTCTGCCATTGCAATAGCGATGCTGCCATCACCATCATTGGCATTAGTCCCGCTACCGCCTTCACCAACGATGACTCCTCTACAGGCTTCGTTGTCCTTGGCTGCACCTTTGGTGCCTTCGCTGAGGAGGAAGGTTGTTGCTATCCAGCGACAATCTTCTCCACGCAACCGACCGATGGCGTGCCATAGGCGATGTGGAGAGCAACGGCTGAGGGGCCAGCCCCGCCATCGTGTCCTCCCCACCATCATCACGCTCCGCGACAGTAAGGGCATCACTACTGTCCCATGTCGGTGGCCTATGCCGCCGGCGTCTTCCTCGACGCTACATCATATTATGCCGCTTCTTTTTGGGGCTCTATGTGTCGGAGTGACATTGATCTGCTCTCAAATGACCCGGCGCCAGTACCAATCACTCCTGTCAACATAGGGATGTGAAGGTCTTCGTCTGTGGCTGTCACCTGACAGCTCAAGGATGAGCTGTCTCGCCGCAAGGGGTGAAATTGTTATGGCACAGCACCGCAGCAACGTGTGAACAATACCCGCACAGGTATTGTCGCAAACGCATGAACAGTGCCGCGCGGTACTGTAGCGATGCTATAGATTTGGATAGTTGATAGTATTAGTAGCATATTACGGATTACGAATATAAACCGACGCCATTCGGCCATCTTCTTGGTGGTGTTTACCCCGGTTCATGACATAATCAGTTTACTTATTATTTGAGTTTATTTTCTTTTAGATTTATTTTATGTATTAGAGATAATTTTCCTATTATTAGGGATTAGTTTACTTAATATAGAGATAGCTTTCTTAGGGGTAAGTCTAGCAATCCTTATAAAAGTGGCTTCCATACCCAAAACAGGAGTGTTGAATTTTTCACTCAAATATAGGTTCAGCAGGTATCATGAACAAGAAAATCAGTTTCAATGTAAAGAAATCACATTTGTTCCAAAATAAAAAGAACATAACCCATAAATACCAACATTACTCGCTCATAGATAACTAGAGAACCAAAGAGCTCACCCTGTTAGGCTAGATTCAGCCAGAAGGGGCTAAATTGCCTCCATACTGAAAGACAAAATGGCTAAAGTTGATTCAGCACATGCACTTTCCCAGCCCCTCTCCCCCTTCATTTATAGTGGTGCTACTATTCTCAGACAACAAGGATAGATAATATAAGGTTTTACAGCAGTGCCATTTATCTAGTTTTAAGCTACTGCACAATTGTTGCTCTCTTTGCGATATCTATAAGCAGAAAAAATCTACACTAACACATCTAAGGGCAAATAAGGAACATTTCATATTATATTACACACGCAAAAATTTCCTTGCCAACATCCCAGTTTTGTTTTCCTGTAAACCGAAAATTTTTCCCTTTGGCAGTAAAGGTTAAGGTGTATCATAGTATGTGAAATTGCAAAGAGTAGTAAATCATCCTCACTGAAAATTAGTAGAAGTTACAGAATAAGCCGTACAGATTAATCAGCAAAAGTCAATGAAAGGACGATTTTCAAATTATATATCCTTAGTCACACAAATGTGACAACACATAAGCAAAAGCAAATTATGCTCTAACTCATCAAGAATGTACTAATTGGAGGAAAGTAAAAGATAAGGGGGAAGGTACTCTAAGCACCATAGATGTATAATGACTAAATGACTATCTCATCTCAATCCCTTAGCTCAAGAGTCACTATCATGAAAAATAGATGGGCACTAAAGCTGTAACGCAAAAGAAGACTCAAAACTAAGGTAAGATAAAAGCAGCATTCCAAAGTCAAAGAATGTGAAATTGCACAAAGCAGGAAATCATCCTCACTGCAAGTTAGTACAAGAAGTTAATGAATGAACCCTACAAATTAATCAGCAAAATTCATAGGAAGGACGATTTTTGGATTTCTGTATCCTACTAGTCACACAAATGTGGCAACACATAAGCACAAACAAATTATCATCTTGCTCAACAAAAATGTACTAATTGGAGGAAAGTAAAAGACAAGGGTGAAGGTACTCCAAGTACCATAGATATATAATGACCATCTCAATCCCTTAGCTCAAGAGTTACCATCATGAAAATAGATGGACCCTAAAGCTGTAAAGCAAAAGAAGAGTTACTATCTGAAATCAAAGAATTATCTTTAAGAAAATTATATGATGGATTTCCAAATCCCCCGCAACAGTGTCCCAAACTAAAACCTATGTTGTTGGCAATAGCCCAATACACAAACAAAGACATCTTTTTCCAAAATAGTATTAATATAAGATAGTAACAGCACAAATAAGTAGAACAAATGTTAGTGCGTTTTTAGCATCCAAACAACGAGAATAAATTCCTCTACTAAAAACAGAACTGAAACGAATGCACAATGGAAAAAAACACACACACAGACACACACTAAATTTCAGACAAAATGGTACATGTAATTTACAGGAAAATTCTAGAAAAAATGAAACCAAGAAAAAGCAGCACCTCCACAGTCCAGATGAAGAAATCCAGCGGCTCTGGTGACCGTCCCCGGCTCATCACCGCCCTCCTCCCCGACGATGGCAAGGCCCTCCACCTGCAAACAGATTACCCCCACCCAGATCAAGAAACGGCTCTCCCAAGAACCCCCAAAAAAAGTACTCCCAGAAAGAGCAATAAAATACCCCTCCTGGATCCCAAAAATGAAATCTTTTTAGCGCAGCCCGCTCGATCTCATCTGCCCGGGAGGAAGGGGAGGGAGAGGAGTGCTCGCGTAACCGTGCAATGGCGCGTGCAAAGGAGCTGCGAGAGGCGGCGAGTACTGGGCAACTAGAGAGAGAGAGAGAGAGCACTGCAGAGCAATAGGGTGCTTTCGCCTTCGTTATGATTGGGGAAGAACAGGGAAAGAACGGTGAGATGTGGACTTCTCATGTTCTTTTTTAGAAGGGGGATTGGAGCATATACCCTCTTTTAGTTGGAAAATTCAGAATTTATCTTTCTCATCTCACTGACACGTGGGGTCATCATAAGTCACTGACACGTGGGCCAGGAGGGTAAATCCTGAATTTCCATCTAAATAGAGGGTATATGATCAATAAATCCTTTTTAGAACCTCTCCGACCTGGGAATTTCGTTTTTGGTCTAGAAAGAAGCGTTCATTCATAAAATTGGATATTTGGATTAATGTTTCAAAATGGCCAGTATGTTTTTTAGTGAGGATGATTATCATGTATGCTGTTTGTTTTCAGAACTTTATGATTTAATTTAGAATTTTTGTCATGTACTTGAACGTTGAAACCTTTGTTGTTGATAGCTGATACGGATTTCTTTAGAGGGAATTTCCTCGATCAGACTTGTCATTACCATAGATACCTTTTGGTTAAACATTGAGTGCTTTTCTGTGCGTGCATAAATGTATCGAAGTGAAAACTAGTTACTAAGCAAAGGTCACCCGAAAATTTTGATGTGCTTTAAGATAAACACTAGCGTGATTGCATAAAATGAACTATGCTCCAATGGTTCATGCAAACGATAGGCTAGCTGATTACACGGATCTTTCCTGAATACCCCTAGTTTTATTTGTATTTCATATAAACCTATAAAATTTCGAAGAAATAACCGTATCATATATATTTGAAGCAAAATGTTGAACAAGCATACCGTTTATGTATCTCCAAAGGGCAATGTACATTTCACTCTTCATGCATCGAATCTATCACAAATACAAATACAATGAATCATAACTAAGAGTTCAATGAATTGTCCCTGTACCTCTCAACAAAACATGTACTCTCCCCACACGGTTAATACATGCACACACCTCATCAGCGATATATATTGAATGTCTTACACTTGGCTCAATACATTGTATTTTTGTGTATTTCTTTGTACTAGAGTTGCATGCGCTAATACAATAATACTACATACTCTAAATATGCTATGACTGCTAATTTCAGTCTTTGGAAGGAGAAGATGATATGAAGAGAGCCATTGGAGTTGAAAAGATAAATCAAACAAGGTCGTACATTATGGGGCTGTTTGGTTGCCTGCCTCTGCACCGCTCCTTGCATTCGTTGGGCCAGGCTGAGGAGCGAAGCTCCCTCTGCTTGTTTCCCTCGGGCCTAGCTCGGGGTGAAAATTTTCACGCGATGGACCTGGCTCCGAGAGCCAACCAGACAACCAAACACACGCTCCTTACATGAGCTGATACAGGCCAACTGCATATAAGCAATCAAACAGCCCCTATATGATGAGAGGCAATAAGAGGGGACCATAGCTTTGGAATTGATTCTTCAGGGTTTTTCTTTTTTTCTGACTCTTGGATCCTGAAATTGGTTCCATAATGGGGACCATGACCATGAGTAGTACTAACTATTAGGTGAATTTTGACCCAAGAACCCATTAGACAACATTTTCAGAGAATTTTGAAGCACCACATTGGAGCTATTAGTCGCGTGAGGTAGCTAGGTTAGAACTGCTCTCTTATATAACCAAATTGTTTATGGTGCTGATGAGAACACATTCTTATATAATCTTTTTTTGCCTTAACTTGGTTAACGGGTATACATATCATATTAATGGATATAACCCGTTTACAATACCATCCAATCATTTATTGACAACGTTGCAGGCATTTGCATCAGACTTTATTAGCTAGATTTGTCATGCACAACCTCTAATTAATTATGCAGGTACTACCGATAAGCTAACCTGCAGTCTCCTGCAACGAGGATTAATGCACGATACTTCGCAGGGCAAACCATTTCGGTTTTAACTTCTGATTTCTAACTTATTTTTTGTTATTTATAAATTTTAGCTTTTTTAACATTTTTACTGGTTCTTTTTTCTCGTATTCGTTTGTGTTATCTGTAATGAACTAACATATTTTTTTCTATTTTTAAAATTTTTAAATTTAATTACGTCAAATAAACCACCTTCAGTTACAGTGTAATCTCAGTCAGGTACAATGCAATTTTAGCCATAAGCCACTATTTTTTAGTCCAATTGAACGGACCCCAAAAACGAAGGATTTTTCATAGAAATTTTGCAAAAAAAAAAAAAGCAGTGTGATTCCTTATTTCCGTGAAGATTCTTTGTTCCAAACAAGGTCTCAAGTTTCTAACTAAAAGAAATTTGCTAATTAGAATTGATTTCTTGCCCAAATTAAAGCTAATGCGTGGCTATCTCGCTTGCATGACATCACTGCAAATAGCTATTATTATATATAGCTAATAAAAACCATCACTCATGATCAGAATTAAGATAGCAACAACACAGAGAGGAAATATTCGAGGTAGGCCAAGGATGCAACTCTTTTGCAAGGCATGCATGATGCCACATGCAAAGGTATGCCCATGTATGTCCGAATTCCTCTCAGCTCCAATGATGAAGACACAGAGATCGTGACGTCGAGTTTCATCCATGATTTGTGCTCATTTGGGCTTTTTTTTAGCTTATGGCTGAAAAGCACTGTAGCTGACAGAGCCTTATTTAGCATAATTAAATTTAAAAAATAAAAAATATAAAAATATGTTAGCCCATTACATATAATACAAACAAATACGGGAAAAAAGAACCAACAAAAAAGCTCAATAAAAAGTCAAAAGTTCAGAAAAAGACGAAATTTATAAATAGTAAAAAATAAACCGAAAGCTAAAAGTTGAAGCCAAAATGATCACAGGGTTTGTCGGCCTAATCGTGCTCAAAAATATCAATGAGGAGCGTAAGCAGCGAGAGTCCAAGAGATCTAGGTTAAGCTAGGGGTTCCACCCATAAGGCATTATTTATAGGTAAGCTGTTGTCATATAGAGGTTGCGATAAGCTTGTAATAGACTAACAGTTCAGGAAGTCGGTGTCAAAAATCGGACGGTTGAGATAAAGCCGACGTGGGAAAATCTTCTTGTGCTTGATCTTAGCCGTCATCTTGCTAAATGTTTTACTAGCATCGTAATAGCTAGCTAATAGTATGTTGTGATAGGGGAGGGTACACCCATATGCACAGTTGAAATGGCAATTTGAGCTAAGTGCATGTGCTGATATATATCATAAGCACCAACATGCCTTTCTTTGGATTGGAGCACTTACGAGTAGGTACTGTTCTTTTTCAGCTTTTAGATTTTGTTGTTGATTTTTTATAATAATTATCTTTTAAACGGGATGTCTTTTTAAGATAGGATCTACTAGTTAATTGTAGTACATACTATACTGACTTCATTTTATATCAGTAAAACCGTACATAGATTTCTGATACTCTGTAATCTTTCATACAAATAACCAAAAAACCATAAACCACAACTAAAAACTATAAGTCTCCGTAAAAAAGAACAGATCCATACATATTATGAAAGGAGTTATGCGCGCGATCATTCCTTTTGACAAACACGTGGTTCGGTTATGCCATGAATGTACATGTAACTCTTGCATTTTTCTGGTCATGGAATTAAGAACTGAATTTTCTTTCTTATAATAAAGAAACAAAAAGGGCATGAACTATGAAGTCCTCACAAATTAAAAGAAAAGAATCAGGGGTTTGGAGCCATTAATAAAGCATTCCACCAGAAAGAAACATATAATTAAGAAGTAGATTTTGCCTGTACATTTATAAACAGCTTCCTGTGGAATGCGTTTAAACTACGATTTTGCTGGGCCGCGAATGTCCGCCCAAAGTGGACAGGTGCACTGTGAGATGGGTCCAATAGTCCGTCCAAAGTGGACAGGTGCACTGTGAGATGGGTCCAATAGTCCGCCCAAGGTTGATGTCCTCCAGCTAATGCGCCGCTTTAAACTATGTACATTAGAACATATGATTTCACCCTGCATGAGGGCTTTATTGCCCTATTCTTTTTAGCTTTTAAAATATATTTTTCATGATAACTAATTTTTAAATGGAGTGATTTTTCAAAATGAGATCAATAAGTTAAATTATAGTACACACCACAACAACTTCATAGATATCAGTCAAAATTGCACGCAGTCTCTATCGCTCTGTACTCTCTTTCTCTCATGCACAACCCAAAAAAAACTATAGTCTAAAAGAACATGCCTATGAGCCATAGATCTCACAACTCCTTTCTTAAATGAAAGGCCCATATGCATCTTGTATATAAATTTATTTTCCTAGCAAAAAAAGGTATATAAATTTGTTCGTATGATGCATGCCGCTCTGATCGAACACACATTTTACCTTATTTTTGAAGGAAAACATGCGTTCTTGTTTTTGATCAGCCGCTATGTGCGTTGCCAGGTAATGCGATGACATTGTTCATTCGTTTGAGCAAGCGGTGGCACACATCAATCATTGGGGCCACGAGGCACGAGGTTTTATTCAATGAAATAATAATCCATCGTCCAACCTCGCTCACTCTCATGCATGTGTTAGCCCCACAGAACCCTACCTGGATCGTATCATCCAGGCCACTAGCCTGTCCTGTGGGACCGCTCTAGTTGCCCTGCTCCTATCAAATTAACACGATGCCAAGTTGCAAAAAATTGCAACAATATGCAGGCACACACTCGCATTGCTTTGATAATTGCAATGATCTAATTTCATCCCCTCTTTACGTGCACGAAAGTTTTGGTTTAAATTTCACTGTTTTTTTAGAGAACACGTAAAAGAATTGTGTGTCTTTATAAAGACAATTGATCACATGCTGATAATATATGATCCGAATCAAACTCACCATCTCTCTTTGGATAGGCGCATTCTCAAACCGCACACATATGCGACTACTTTAGTATTGTGCGACGCCATACCACGCTAATGATAAAAACAAGCAAAAGAAAAGCGTTTTGTTACTCGTTAGAAATTGAAGGCCAAAAATAAGATATGAAACCTATTCATGAGAACATTCCAACACTAGTTACATACTTACATCGTCTATCTCTTCAAATGTACAAGACGTTAAACAAAAGATGAACAATATACTAATATCGTGAACGTCCACACCATCCATGTAAGTGACAAATAAGCCCAGCAGAGGCCCAGCCCATTTAATTCCATTTCTATATCTCTTCTGGTTTAATTCTGCATTTCTGCGTTTTTTTTTGGTTTGGTTTAATGCCTACCTATATTTGGTGAGACTTTGCTATAGCGAGGTTGGTTAGGTTAAGCTAAACTACACAGCGTTGGATCCGATGGCGACTGATACTTGATTTTTCTCGCTAGTCAGAGTCACAAGTCGCATGCAACTCAATCCGCAAATCGAGTTCAACTGTAGTGATGTCTTCGCATATCTAATTCTTTTCAAATCTAATTATTGAACACATATTTTTATAAATCTAGCTTCCTTTCTGATCTCGTCAGCTATCCTAGCTCAGCAGGAGACACTCGGCGGGCCCCACCGTCCTGCCAAGGAGCCAAAGTTCGGTAGGTTACTAAGCATGCTTAATTAGTGCATGCTTAGTATAGACATACTTAAATTAAGCACTAATGTCATACTTAAACACTAATACCATGTATGTAGGATGCCTGCCGAGCTTCGCTGGCTTGGCAAACTGTGCTGTCGAACTCCATTAGCTCAACAGGTGGTACTGCGATGCTCCGAATCTACCGTGATGTGGGAGTTCGACAGGTGACACGTATTGCCGATCATTGCTTCCGCAGTTATAGAGGGGATTAAAATTAAAATAAACATTGATGCAGAGCCATATATAAAATCAACTCAAATGTAGTTGCCGTAATGATGGTACAAACAATAATTATCTGCCGAGCATGCCTCCTGTTACTGACGCTTCACTCTTAATTAACTTTGCCGCGTTATACTTGAGACTGGTAGTAGTCTTTTTCTTCCGTGGATTAATGGAAGTATATTTGTGGTGTACAATTTTTTCTCCAAAACCGTGGCAGATTTGGCTAGAAATTAACTTTGCTCAAAAGAACTTATTTTGAGTGGTTTATGGCTAAAAAGCACTATAGCTGACTAAAAAAAACACTGTAGCTGACGGTGACTTATTTGACGTAATTAAATTTAAAAATAGAAATAACAGGTTAGCCCATCACGGACAGTATAAACGAATATGGGAAAAAAGAACCGACAAAAAAAGCTCAAAAAAGTCAAAAAACCTGAAAAAGATGAAATTGTTGAATAGTGAAAAATAAACTAGAAGTCAGAAACTCAAGTCGAAATGAGCGGAGACTAAGCAAGCCTACGGCGAATGGTGTTCTTCGAGTGACAGTGTGTCGCAATTAGGCAAATGTGCTCAACTTCAGTGAGCCATGTCTGACCGCTACAGTGGAGTAGGGCTTGAAAGATTGGAGTTTACTGTAAGGTGCATGTTTATACTTAATTTTTCACGCATGAATAGTCATTGCACGCCAATATGTATTTGTACGGCGGTGAAATTTGTCCGTAATACCCTAGCTTTATTATCTTTAATTGGCCGTGTTCAATGCGAATATGTGATCTAAATTAATGAAATAGTTTCTCGTAATACCCTAGCTATGTCTTGCGAGCAAGAAAATATCTGGAAGGTCAGCTGCTTAAAAGTCAGAGGTTACACGTAGCTAGGCTGTATGCCTGTATTATTCGGCTGTGAGAGGTACACCAGAATACCACTCGATTTGCGGCTGGAAATTAGAGAAGGCCTGCCTCTACAAGAGAGCTTCGTGGAGGAATCGTCGCTAGCGATCAGTCCGATCAATTTCTTTACTTATACAAAAACAAAATCAATCACAGAAGACATGAATAGTAGATTGAAACACAGAGAAATAGAGAGAACTCCTGATATTTCTTTATTGTTTTCTTCTGATAGCATGTACATAAATTGCCAATATGGCTTTCTATTTATAGTCTACTGGTGAGATGCTTACCATGGGGCAAGACTTCCGGTCCAGGCCTAGGTTTTCTAAGAAGCTCAATCAAAATTAACAAATTAGATTGAGATTAAAAAAACTAGCTAGAGATAAAGTCAAATTGACTCCTCCAAAGTCAAGTGATGGAAACTTCTGAATATAGGACAGCTAGTTTAGTTTCCAAATCCAAACCGATCGATTATACAAAAGTAGCAGTACACATACGTGGGTAGACTTGAAAATATCTAACAAAAACATAATTATAAAAAAAACACAGGGTATAAGTCAAAATAAGCAAACAATAGGTGAAAATAATATCTCACTTCAGTATGAACACCCTGCTTTTTAATTGTTTTAAGAATATATATACACACATACAACATTACATGCATGGTTTTCAGAAAAAGAAAATATTCTATCTATCAAAGAATTCACTAGTACTTTTTCAGCTCATGATGCACATTATATTAGGCAATACTCCAAAAGCCACAAGATTATGCAGCCTTAGTGTAATTTCGTGCGTACATTGTAGCATTTGCTTTTAGCAATCTTTTTAACTTAGTTCTTTTCAGTTTATAGTTTATGACTTCCCTCGAACAAATAAACAGAAAGACTTTTCCACTACTGTTTCGAAACAAATTATTAAGACATTATTTTTCAAAGAGATTTATTAGTATTTAGTTTATTTGCACAAGTACTCGTGCTAGACCTAAAAGCCATCAATCACAGCTATAAATCATCAGTCATAGTCAAAAAATACCCACTTTCATATATGCCTGGTGCTATCTAGATCGATCTCGTGTGGCAACTTTTTTTTTCGAGATCAAAAGCTTTTTAATTATACAGTTAAGCCATAAACTCCTCGAAGAAGCTGTTGAAAAGTAACACCCATGCCTGCATGAGTGTATCCCCCCCGGCGTCCAATAAGAAAAATTCGGGGGACCAAAGTACAAATATCACCGACCTCCTTCTACCAGGCGATGGATCCGCTGGTTTTGATCATCGAGTTTTATACAAATCAATCCCATAAGTCACAATCCTAAAGATTAGGTATATAGCTTCCCAAATCTAAGCTTATGATAGGGATGCCATCAAATGGCTGATCATTTGGGTTTTTTTGTGGCTTATAGCTGAAAAGCACTGTAATTAGCTGAAAAAACACTGTAGCTGACAAAGCCTTATTTAGCATAATTAAATTAAAAAAAATTAAAAAATACAAAAAATATGTTAGCCCATTACGTATAATACAAACAAATACGGAAAAAAGAACCGGCAAAAAGCTCAATAAAAAGCCAAAAATTTAGAAAAAGATGAAATTTATGAATAGTGAAAAATAAGCCGGAAACTAAAAGCTGAAGCCAAAACGATCACAAACCTTAATTAGCATTACCTCAGTGAGCTACCTCTAGATTTAAAAAAAAAGAAGATATACATCTTGGAATGGAGAGGTCAAACCCCTCAATAATCCCTAAGAGAATGACAATTCGATTTGCTTTAAATTCGTTAAGATGCATGGGAGTAATATTTCAGTTGAAAGCTAGTGAATATAGGGAGATCTTAACAAAACAGGCTAGTAATAGGTATGCCGTATCATTAACCTACACATGGTGATGGTGTCACTCATGCCCCTGTGCAATACCCAAATTGCCCATAAGTTCATCCAACGTTTCAACTCCTATTTGCTCACTAAAAAACAAAACAAAAGTTCCAAAGTTGTTGACTATTCCGTGTTGCCTCTCCTTGACTTTATCGATTTGTTTTTTTACTTATATCTTTTAACTATAATTTATCAGTTTAATAAATAATGGTCGCTACAAAAAGATAAAACTAAAATTTAACTGAAAAATTGAAAAGAATAGACCATCATTGCTGACTCATCTACCTGTCAAAATGCCATCACGTATAAAAAAAATGGAAATGGAGTTTCATACAACACCTTTGTAGATATGTGAGGTTAATCGTCTCATGTTAATTAGTGTAACATTATGTCCTATGGTGGTACTCATTTGGACTTTTTTTTGGTGGCTTATGGCTGAAAAGTACTGTAACTGGCTGAAAAAATATTGTAGCTGACAGAGGCTTATTTAGCATAATTAAATTTAAAAAAATAAAAAATATGTTAGCCCATTACATATAATACAAACAAATACGGGAAAAAAGAACCGGCAAAAAACTCAATAAAAAGCCAAAAGTTCAGAAAAAGACAAAATTTATGAATAGTGAAAAAATAAGCCGGAAGCTAAAAGCTAAAGCCAAAACGATCACAGCCATATCTAATGCATCTTAATCAAGCTAATCACATCTTGGGTTAACGTAGTCAGGCAGCTCACACTAACGATTCGGTTTTGTCGCTGCAAATGCATCGGTGTACGCTGTTGGGTTGAAGGAGAAAATGTAATGATGAGATGGTGTAAGAAATAGTTCAAGAAACCATCTGCTGTAGAAATGAAGTGGCTCGTGAACATGAGAAGATGGAAGAGTCTTAACTAAATAGAGAACGCTGGGTTTTGATTTAACAGTAGTAGTTGTTTGAATGGACTGGAGATATAAAATACTATCAATTTGTCCTAATGCTGTGCGCTTACCGCACAAAAGGATGGAAAAGTTGTACCATAAAGCTCAAAAACTTGGGATGAATTTCGGCTTCAGCTTCTGGATTCCGGTTTATTTTTCACTATTCATAAATTTCGTTTTTTTCTCTGAACTTTTGGCTTTTTGTTGAGCTTTTTTACCGGTTCTTTTTCCCGTATTTGTTTGTATTATATGTAATGGGCTAACATATTTTTTATATTTTTTAATTTAATTATACAAAATAAATATCTGTCAGCTACAGTGTTTTTCAGCCAGCTACCGTGTTTTTCAGCCATAAGCCACTCAAAAAAAAGTCCAAATGAGCACCACCGAAAATAGGCCGGTTTATTGGAAAATAAACATGGGTTACTATATAGTATCCAAATTATAGTTACGATATAAGATAAAGATATCAAATCGATATTGATCTGTGTATCTTTCTTCGAGATCATATGCAGTTTGAGAATTTAATCCATAAGGCTTCCCAAATATTTGAAAAAATAAAGAAGAATTGTATGCCATAGATGTGCCCGCTCGAACTAGTTCACATCGATACATAGTTATTTAGAAATTGTAAAGTAACCTGTTCAAATTATATGTTTGTTACAGCACCATACATCACCATTCAGCAAGACCGATAAAAGGGTGCGGTTTTGCTAGATTTTAAGGAAAATGGACAAAAGTGTGTAGCTACTTTCTCATGAAACAGGCACTGCAAGACTAACTAAGTTTCAAGACTAGCTAAGTTTTTTATCAGACATGAACAAAAGTGTGTTTTCTTTCATGAAAAATAGACACCACAAGAGCATAACGGTACGTCAAGAGTATATAAAGAATATGGGAGAAAGAGAGGGAAAACATGAACATGTAACAATCCTATAAGCTCAAGGACAAGAATGTGATGAGATGTCAGGCAATAAGGTAGAAAGCTAGACACATTTCACGAGAGTCCACAGTTCGGAATAAGCCTAAACTAAAAAGAAAAAAGTAGGTCCGCTCATTTCGGCTTAAGCTTCTGGCTTCTGACATATTTTTTTACTATTTATAAATTTTTTCTGGCTTTTTGGTTGTTTGAGCTTTTTTACCGGTTCTTTTTTCATATTCGTTTGCATTGTCTATGATGGACTAATCTGTTTTTTTATTTTTTTTTATTTTTTGTAAATTTAGTTACGCCAAATAAACCATCATCAGCTACAATATAATTTCAGTTAGTTACAGTATAATTTTAGTTATAAACTATTTTATTTCAGTGTAACCGAGCAGCACCTAAATCTGATCAAATAAACCATACATTGAGGAAATAAATTGTTTCATGTCTCTTTTTTACCGCACACAAGAAGGAATAGAATGAAATTCAAAACACATAGGACCCCGTTGTTAAACTTAAAAAATTAAGATGTAGTCTTATTTGAATGTAATTGTTCGGACTAAGGCATGATAAACTGTAGAATGCAAATTCTGTTTGACAAAGTACAAATTTATTTTATGCTGAACCATGATGACAATTTTCAATCAAAAATGTCCATCACAATATACATAAACATTACTACGATTAAATTCTAAAATGGCATATAATATGACCTGATCAAAATAAAGATGCTGATGAAGTAAATATGCATGATCCACAAGCGTTACACAAGCAAGAAAAAGAGAGGAAATGGAGGCAGGAAATGGGGCATAAAAAAGGATTTATTCATCATATACCCTCCTCATAGATGGAAATTCAGGATTTACCCTCCTGACCCACGTGTCAGTGACTTATGATGACCCCACATGTCATTGAGGTGGGAGGGTAAATCCTGAAATCCCCAATTAAAGGGAGGGTATATGATGAAGATCCCCCATAAAAAACTACAAGCACAGCTATATATAACACTCACAAGACATCTAAAAAAGCAGAGAGAATAGCAGGAAAAAAATAAATAATAAAAAGGAAGGAGAGAGGGAGAGATAGAATAGAGAGAGACACACAACAAGAAAGGAGAGGAAGAGGTGGTGGTGGCGGCGGTGGTGGTATGGCCTTTGAGGTTGCCATGCCTCCCCCAAGATCCTAGGCAACCAGCTCCCACGCGACCCTCCCTCGGATCAATCGGTGCGCCCCTGAATTCCCCGCTCTCGCGCGGTCCTGCCGCCCCAAATTCTGCTCCATTTGGTGCCCAATTGCAGCAAATATCGATCGGTTCTTGGGGGCCGGGCATTCCTGGTGCGTTGTCGTTCGTGGTTAGATCTGCCGCCCGGATCGCCGGGTAGCGCTAAAGATCGGATCTTGCTATGGCGGCGCTCGTTTCTTGATCCGGTTGCGGCTGATTCGATCGGCCTGCGTAAGATCTGATGCTAAAGTTGTTGTCTTTGCAGGGCGGGAGGAGGAGGCGGAGCGGGGGATGGAGGGGGACGCCGGGAAGCTGTTCATCGGCGGCATCTCGTGGGACACGAACGAGGACCGCCTCCGGGAGTACTTTGAGAAGTACGGGGAGGTGGTGGAGGCCGTCATCATGCGCGACCGGGCCACCGGCCGCGCCCGGGGCTTCGGGTTCATCGTGTTCGCCGACCCCGCCGTTGCAGAGCGTGTCATAATGGAGAAGCATATGATCGACGGGCGCATGGTAAGCATTCGCTGTTGTTTCGTGTGTTTGATTCATGATGTGCTAGATCCATGCTTATATATTGCTTTGTAGCTTTTAGTAATTGATGCCATTGCGGGGAATTCAGAATGTTTGGATTGGTTTGTCAGGTGGAGGCGAAGAAAGCTGTTCCTAGGGACGATCAGCATGCGCTTAGCAAGAGTGGTGGCAGTGCTCATGGTTCACCAGGGCCCAGTCGCACCAAAAAGATATTCGTTGGAGGTCTAGCATCCACTGTGACAGAGGCAGACTTCAGGAAGTATTTTGAACAGTTCGGAACGATCACTGATGTTGTCGTGATGTATGATCACAACACACAGCGTCCTAGAGGGTTTGGGTTCATCACATACGATTCAGAAGACGCCGTGGATAAGGCATTGTTCAAAACCTTCCATGAACTAAATGGTAAGATGGTCGAGGTCAAGAGGGCTGTTCCTAAGGAACTATCACCTGGACCTAGCATGCGCTCTCCTGTCGGTGGATTCAACTATGTCATGAATAGAGCCAATAGCTTCCTCAATGGATATACCCAAGGTTACAATCCGAGCCCAGTAGGTGGCTATGGAATGAGGATGGATGCAAGGTTTGGGCTTCTATCGGGTGGCCGTAGTAGTTATCCTTCTTTTGGTGGTGGTTATGGAATTGGTATGAATTTTGACCCAGGGATGAACCCGGGTATTGGGGGAAGCTCGAGCTTCAACAATAGTCTCCAGTATGGACGACAGCTTAATCCATACTACAGTGGAAATTCGGGTAGATACAATAGCAACATCAGCTATGGTGGAGTCAATGATAATGCAGGGTCAGTGTTTAACTCGCTGGCTCGTAATTTATGGGGTAATTCGGGTCTTAATTACTCTTCCAATTCTGCAAGCTCTAATTCCTTCGTGTCATCTGCAAATGGGGACCTTGGTGGAATTGGGAACAACAATGTGAACTGGGGGAACCCTCCTGTTCCTGCTCAAGGTACTAGCAGTGCCTCAGGCTATGGTAGTGGGAACTTTGGTTATGGACCCATTGAAAACACCTATGATCTGGGTTCCAATGCTTATGGAAGGAACACTGGATCAGGTGGCGTCAATACTTCGTTCAACCAATCAAGCAATGGATATGGAAGGAACTTTGGAGATTCATTAGGAGGTGGTGGTGGTGGTGGCGGCTCTATCTATGGAGACACCACTTGGATATCTGGATCTTCTGAGCTTGATGGAACCAGCCCATTTGGTTATGTGCTTGGGAATGCAGCTTCAGATGTTACAGCAAAGAGCTCAGCAGGTTACATGGGGCATTAACAGATAGAGGTTAGATATTTTGTTTCTTGTGTTCTTGTTGTCTCCATTTTCATTTTATTGTTGGTTAGTGTTTCAAATACTAGTTTCACATATCATTAGCATCAATTAAGGAATGTCAAAGTTAGAAACTGTCAGCTGATGTGATTGTATCAATGTGAAACAATGTAGCTTCAAATATTTAGTATTTTCTGTGTTGAAAAACTGACACTAGACAAAGGCATGTATATTTGAAACACTCATTTTCATTAGAAAAATATATTCAGTATTGGAAATGTTTGTTCGTTTATTCTGTATTGGAAATACTCATGCTGGCCTTAGTTGTCCCAGGACAATTCACAACTGTAGTCGTGACATTTGGGTGCCCATGAAGTCTGAATAACCATCTATCTTTTAAACATAGTTAGTAGTTGCACCGTGATCAAGCAGTTACTGTCATGGCAAAGTAAAAAAAAATGTTGTATCTGTGAAGATGTTAGGTGGCTATGTACTCCATGTTGTAACTGCTACTTGAAAATGCTTATGATGCTTCATGCTTGTGTTACAAATTTTTATGAACTAGACACACACTAAGTTGATTGGATTTGATAAGTTGACCATCTCAAGGATATATTCATCTTAAGCTTGAAGATGGTATTAAAGTATCATGGAAAATTTGCAGCTGGAACGAGTAGTAGATCCACTCAAGGTTATTAAGGCGGTAAGGCAAGGCGAGACGACCCACCCCCTCACACCTTTTAAGCGGTAAGGCGCGAGGCGAGATGACGTCTTACACATCCTAAGGCGTTAAGCGGTAGTAAATAAAATGAGTTTTTAGCAGTACATATGTACCTTGTTGATGCCAATTCTTGAGCCCATGTAGCACTCATCCCCCCATTACAATTGCTCTTCTCCCATGTAGTATCCATCCTCCTTGGCCCCTTGCAAGTTTCAACATATATATTGTTATAAATGTAATAGATACAAATTGTATTCTAATTAATTGAGTAAATACGGATTGAGTAACACACCTTATTGACAATCTCTCCTTTCTTCTCTTCTCCCAAGTAACAAGCCACATGAATAATGAGCAACATAAGTCCACAATAACAATTAAGTGAATCTGAGATTAAATATGAGCAACATAACAAATTAACAAGTACGACATAAGCGACATAAGTCCACACAAATAACATAGGTGATAAGTCCACAGGCTTAGAATAGTCTAATGGCATAATAGTAGTCTACAACACAAAATAAATATTCACAAGTTTCTACAATTTAATTCTAACTAGCAAAATTAATAGGGTAATTAGTTACGCAAACAGAACGATTTAACAACAATATAGTAATATACTAATTTATTTGCTCACGCTTAATCTCTCCTCACCTACTCTCTCCTCCTCTGCTTCCTGTGCAACCGAACACTCCAGGTCACTCATTTTGCCTTCTCTCTCTTCTCACCATTCTCCTCTCTCTCCTTTTCTTTCTCTCTCTCCTTTTCCCATTCAGCTGAGTGTCCAGAGCCACTCACTGGCTCTTCTTCCTTTGCCTTATCTCTTCTTCTTGCTCTCTATTTCTCTCCTCTCTCTCTTGCATGCTTTCTTCATTTTGCTTTCTTGCTCACTCCAGCTAGCCGAATAATGGGAGCTTACAGTGACCTGCGCCTCTAGTTCGGCTCTTGGGCCCAACTCCGGCCCCCTGCTTGCTAGCCTCTCCATACCATAGGCCTACTTGGCTCCGACCATGGCCGGCTTGGCCTTAAACTCGGCCCCCAGCTGGCTCGACCTCCCGGCGCCACCTCACTCGGTATTCTCTGAGGCTGGGAGGAAGGGGGAGGCGGGGTGGCTGGGTTGCCGCTGGGAGGGGGATACGGGGAGGGAGGTGGAGGCTGGCAGGGAGGGGAAGGTCAAGAGGCAGGGGGAGGATGGGGCATACCTGGAGTGGAGAGGGCAATGGGGATGGAGGGGAAGGTCAAGAGGCGGCAGCGGTACTGCAGCAGATGGTCGCCGGCGTGCTGCTTCAGGGATGGTAGCGCCATGGGGATGGAGGCGGCGCTACCGCGCTAGGGCTCGGCGTTCACGCGACAGGTTCCCCCGCTGGCCCCCCTCATCCCATCTCCTTATATTCTTCTTGTTTTTCATGTTTCTGGGGCATCCGCCTTGGTCGTCCCGACGCCTTTCTTCGCCTAAGCGACGCCATGGCCGTGAGGCGGATGCCATAGACCTTGGCAAGGCGACGGCGACTCCTTAATAACCCTAGATCCAGTATTGGCTTATGGTTCTTAATGTTACTATAACACTGACTAGTCCTAGAAACTTGATTCCCATTTCTCACCAATGATTGGATTTTTGACCAGTGCTTGATGTGTGGTATGCCATCAAGTTGGAGATCCCAATTGACAAGGCTGGTATGTCAGTAGAGTCTTGGCATTGTTGGGTAGATAAAGAAAACACATAATATAATACCCTGAGCTAGATCTATTGAACAAAGTAAAAGATTGTGGTTCTAAGTATATTTGCAAGGAAGTTCATATCTCCAATTAGACAATGATACCAAAACTATCTTTTCGGTATCTGTTCTTATTCAAATAAAATAGCATGTAGGAAAATGCTTTTGTGTTCGTCTAGGCTGCAATTTTTATCAACATTTATACATGTCATCCATGAACTGCAACCAACACCATGCATGATTATGACTGATGTGATGAAAACATGGATGCATATTAATTTTATTTATGCAAAACATAGTAATATGATAATATATCCAACAGTGTGTGCTTATACATGAATATATATGTGGCAGCCTCAATATACACTCAAAATTATCCTTTTTCCCCTAAGTTGTTGCCAACCTTTGTCCCTGCCCATCTTCTCCAACTTGAAAAAAAACCTCTTCCCATGTTTTTGTCGGTGTCAATTCATTTTTTTACTTTCCATAGTCCATCTTAAAATGAACATAACCAAATTGGGGTCATGGGCTCAGGCTGCTGCATTGCCTTTTAGGTTTTCTTAAACTGGTAGATCTTAAGAGCTATGGAGACAAGCTTAAGGTACCTAACACTTGTAAGGTACTTTGGAATTTTTGCCCCTTTATACAGCGTGATGCTTTGCTGAATCTAGTCTCAATGCTGTTTGACCATTTACGAAAGTTATTTTCTTCATTAAGCCAATATTTGCTTATGTGTAACTTTAGCTGAAATATGATCTCTTTTGTGTACAGAATGGTGCCTGACCAATTCAGTAATTTATTAAAAACTTTTGCTGCATCTGATCTAATGTGAATTTCATTTGAAAATTCACGATCCAAATTCTGTAGTGAATAATCATTGACCATGACATTGTTTGTGACACCTTTTCCGCTTGCTTACATTATTAAAGTATTAAATGATGCAGCTTGTTGAATGCTGGGTAGCTTTAGGGGGCGCTCAGTTCGGCTGAAATAAACTGGTTTATGTCCTTTTTTGCACTATAGTTGACTTATTTTGTGTTGTAGCTGCTGAGGTTTTTTTTTGGCATAATTAAATTTAAAAAGGAAAAAAAATAGGTTAGCTCATCATGGACAACGCAGACGAATACGGGAAAAAAGAAAGGACAAAAAAGCCCAAAAAAGCCAGAAAAGGACGAAATTAAGGAATAGTGAACTAGAAACCAGAAGCTAAAGCCGAAACGAGCTTGACCTTAGTCTTTAGACCTCCTCCTTATGGAAGATACATTTATGTTTTGGATTTAAAAAAAGGCTGGTAGAGCATTTGCACAGTTCCAACTGATCCCTTCTTTTTAGAGCATGAACAGTTGATGCATGTTCACTTGATGATTTTGGCCAACCATCTTACTCTTGTTGCATTTGTGGGAATGATCAATTATCAATTAGCTTATAGCCTTAACTTTTTTTCTCTCTTTACCTTGATTCAGGTATTATACAATTATATCAACTCTCTAACTCGTCTTGTCGGCCTTGTGCAGGAATGACGCTGCCTAGGAATCTTTTTCATATACAACATTTGTCATAATAGGTTGAGGAGGGAACCGCAGGTGCAAATTTTGAACCTCACGTGATTTACAGACATGGGTTAGTTAATAGAGCTTACCAGGGAGTTGGTCAAAGAGATCAGATATATATCCTCAGAGGGCCTTTAAAACATGTTTGCATTTTATGTAAGGTTTGAGATTGTGGTTTCGGGTTTCTACAGCAAGTGTAGGTTTTGGCAACCTTGGGTTTTTTCTTGGTTGAGATGTGAAGTAAGATTGCGGGATATATATATCTGAAGAGTGTTCAGTTGTACGGTGGCGCTGCCCCCCCATATAGACACCCCCCTCGGGTTTTTGTTCGTATATTAGAAACTGCTCTAGCGTTCTTCGAAATTGTGTGCTAGCTGTTGTTATCAGGATTATAATTTTTCCCCTTCTTGGTTTTTATCTTACTGAAGTGTGTACCAGAGATCTGGTCTGTGTTTCTCCTATTGGAACTTTTGAGGGATGCCCCTTCTGGGTCCCAAAGAATAATAATGCTACAGTATATTCTAATTCATTTTGAGGCTTTTCCAAGGCTACATTTGTGTCCTGCTGGAACATGTGTACATTCTGATTCTTCCTGCAATTTGGCTATGTGCTGCTTTTTTTTTGCATCTTCTCTTCTGGTTCGTGTACCTTGGCTCGCATATTTCACCTGTGGTAGTGTTGAAATCATACCATCCCTCCTTTCTCCTTTTGATGGGGTTGGATCTATAACGGTCCTTGAGAGTTTTTTTTTTCAGTTCTTGGACTGAGAAAATAGCAATTTCTCGTGTTCCATTCGTGCTCTATATTGATTATTGATTTTCTCATTAGACGACCTGCCTTTGCATTCAATCCTTTAAGAACTGCTGTGAATACGGTAAGCTCAAGCGATTGAAGCAGTCTGTCCATCATGCAGCTGTATGATATTATGTTGTGACCTGTGAGCAAAATTGTTCTTCGATGAATATCCAACCCTAGTTTTTCATGCCTAACCGGTGCTTGATCTCAGCCTTCTATTTTTGTGTAATGTCAAATATGCAATGGCAATTGCTACAACTGATGAACAAAATCATCAAGTCCCATTGCTTGAGCTCCTCGCCCAGAGCCGTGGCAATCTAATTTATGCAGTGTAGCATAGTGAGGAACATGTGCACACCACACAGAAGTTAACAAACGCATCCTACTCTACAGGAGGTTTTACACACGGCATTGTTCCATTAGCAGTGTTTTTTTTTTAAATACCAAATTCCATTAGCAGCGTTGGCTAGTGAAATATACGCCCCATTATTAGAGCATTGCTACACGTTGGCCAATTCGATTGTTGCTAGGAGACGAAGGATTGGGTAATGGATATTTTGAGCGGGTTGTGCATTCATCTATGCCCCTTGTGAAATTCTGTAATTTTCTGTAGGAATTTGCATTGAGTACAAACCTACAACAGATCGGTCAATCCTAATATAACCCGTAACAACGCTTAAGGCATGATGGTGAATTTACACATTGATCATCAGAGGCAAACCAGATGCTTTAGTAATTAGACTATCAATGGTTGACAAATTATGTAGGATTCTTACAAGAAAAGAAACATCCGCTCGCACTTCAACAGCCCAGGCAGATAATTTTCTGAACTTTAGCTAAACCATCCCTTTTCTGGACTCGTCCCTGCTTAGGAAGAACCTTCTTCAGCAGACGGACCAAGGTAGGTATGATCATGGCCTTTTTGGTTTATTTTGCTTGGTTGTGGTCGCTGGACATAGTTGGTGTCTTGGTGACAGGCTGACAGCATCACAGCAAGTAGCTTAACTGATAAATCATGGTACATGCGAAGGCGAGCATCTGAACAAACAGAGCTGACACAATAAGAGGTCTTTTAAGCTCAACTGAGAAATCCCTAAGAAAATTAAAAAAGGGAGAAATTCTTGAGGGAACTAAAAAAAGGAAAAATAATTAAAAGTCTTCGTAACAAATCCATGGCCCAGTTCTTTTCAGTTTATGGTGTCCCTATGTAACATCCTAAATTTGGGAATTGTCGAAATTATGAAAAATTTAAAATCTTTTATTGCATTTCAGTGTTATTCAAAAACTTCGGTGTTTATTTGAGAATTTTGATTTGGTTTTGCCCAACAATTCAAATCAACTAATAAAAATGAAATTTTAATCAATAGCCAAATGTTTGGAAAACCATTTGAGATAAAGTTTGAATTTAAGTTTCAAACCAAAATTTGAAACTTAAAATCAAATTAAATATAAGCAAAAGCAAAACGATATTAAAATTTGCATCCTTTAATTGAGTTGAGGATTCAAATCCGATTTTGAAAATCAAATTCAAAATTTGAGATTGGACTTCCCAAAACAAAAATTGAATTTGAATATTGCCATCCACTATTTTTCCTCCTTTCTCCCTCTTCCTTTTTCCCCACTGACATAGGGCCCCACCCTCTCCTTCTCTTTCTCCCGCCTCCCTCCCCCCTTGTACTGACTGAGTCACCGACTTGGCCCCGGCACGCGCACACGCCTCTGCCACCCAACAGTTGTGTGCGCCAAACGTGCCTACGTGTGCCATCTCGCGCCACACGCTACGGCAACGCCACTCGCACGCTTCACCTGTGCCATCCTACGCCACGTGCACGTGTGACCTCCGTGCACGGTCCAAACTGCGTCGCCCGGTGGTTCCCCCATGACCCGGTTGCCAACTTTCCTTGTTGACCAATAGTGGTGCCCCAGCACCCCCGAGCTATAAGTGACTGAGCTCCCCTTTTGCTCCCCCTCCCCCTCCACCATTCCTCACTCCAAGCCGTGCCCGTGCTCGAGCCTGCATGGCTACCACATCTTCACATCATTCCGATCGCCTTGGTGCAACTCTCCCAATTAATTGGATTTCCACGCTTGGAGCCATCGCCGAGCCGCCTCTAGCTCACCTCAGCTCATGCTGTCGCCCTTATAGCCTCCTTGCCATCCCAACACTCTGTTTTGCCACTCACTGCCATCTCCCCGGCCGCTCCTCGTCGGCGACGCCGCCGCCCTTAGTGCGTTGCCTAGTTCCTCTGTTTTAGTTGGACTCCCTCCCATGTTCCTCTATTCCAACCAAACAGCCTCCTCTCTCTCTCTCTAGATGACAGATGGGCCCCCTTTCTTTTATTAGTTAATTAAGACAGCTCATTTAGTTAGTTTGTCATTTAATCCGAGGTAAGATATATTTAATAACTTTCAAATATCACGAGAACCCGTTTTGAAATTTATGAATAAGTAATTAAGAAAATTAATTTAAATAGTTTTCCACTAATGTTTAAAACTAGGAGATGCAAGAACTTAAATTACAACTTACTTGGAAATAGAATCTGAAGCTATTCAAGGATATTTATGATGCTATCAATATTTGCTCTAGAAACTCAAACATTAATTGCAGATCCTATCAAAACATACCGTGGTCCAAATAATAACTATCTTGTCTTTATCCCAAAATCTAAAATTACGATGATAATTAAAGATAATTAGTGTAAAATTAACCCATGTGAAAATAATAAATATTTTTGCTTATCTCAAAAGTTTTGAGGTCCCCTTTTCCAGTAATGCTTAATTAATTAAAGTAAATCATTTGAACTTTGAGTCTCTAATATATATCGGAGATTTAGATTAAAAGCTTACCTTGTATATGATTAAGAATCTCTCAATTATAATTAGGGTGTCATTTATCTGAAATCCAATTACTAATCAGAGACATCATTGATATATATCACTTTGTGTAAATGACAATTAAGGAAAAAGGTAATTAACCAATTTGCCTTTGCCATTTAATTTAAAATATAAATTTAAATTAGAAGTCATGGTAAAAATACAATCCTACCTAAATAACAATCATCCTATTGATATCTCTGGATTTAAAATCATCCATGGTAATTAAGAATAATTAATGTACTAACAATTCAAGGCACAACCTTAAGAGGGAACTTTGGTAAAATATGGACTCTATGATTAACTTGACGAATTAAAGTTATACTCTTCGCATGTTGAACTCACACCCTAATCTCTGATTGTTAGCACTCATCAAATAATGCCCAATGTTCTTTCAAACTCTCATATTGATCATAAATCTAACCTAACTCATGGAACTTTCTTAATAAATATAAAATAATAAAAAGAGCTATTAAATTAAAGATCGAGCCGTGGTACTATTTGATTGGCTATTCCTAGCCCTCTTTGAATCTGAGGCAGAATATTACCATGAATATTCCTTCATCATCAATCCTTCTTCTATATCTTTCCTAGCAAAGCTTCTTTGTCGTTTCCTCCTTTCGCTGAAACTCTGTTCAATTCTGTCAAGCGTCTCACACTCGCTAAACCTTATCTTTTGTCACCAACTCAATCATAAGAAAACTTAGTCAAGTTTATTTTGATTGTTTTTGGACCTTCGATTGATCCTTGGATTTATTTTATTTTTCGATTGTTTATTATGTAATAAAAAATTCAAGTCCCGAAGAAGCAACAACTCAAGCGGGATCAAGATTCAGTTAAAGAAGAAGACCAGGAGCTTCAAGACTAAGAAGGCTTTGAGCAAAATTAGGGCCACGATACATTGAGCAAGGTAAATCATTACTTTGATCATATCACACCTATTTTTGAATGCAAATTATTTTATTTGAAAATATCAAATTGCATGCATTCAGTCATAATAAACTCAATCAAGTTTATTTTGGATTTATTTGAACCTTCGATTGATCCTTGGATTTATTTGATTTTTCGATCGTTTATCACGTAATTAGAAATTGAATTATCAAAGAAGCAGCAACTCAAGCGGGATCAAAATTCGGATAAAGACAAAGACCAAGAGCTTCAAGACTGAGAAGGCTTTGAGCAAAATTAGTGCCATGGTAAATTGAATGAGACAAGTCATTACTTTGATCATATCACACCTACTTTTGAATGCAAATTATTTTATTTGAAAATATCAAATTGTATGCTTTATCTTGTTATGCAAATTATATTTACACTTGTTCATAGTGAGATATCTCTGGACAATTGCTTAATTATACCTCACTCTTTGACTTTAAATATGAACCTTTATCGCCCTATAATTAATAGTAAACATACTAGTTATAAGTTCTATCTGAGCGTCATGCTTAGTCTTCTTAGATAACTAAGGGCATTATATTGCCTTGCCATCAATTTCAAACACGAAACTGGTTTTGGGCAATCACTGGAGGGAAGTGACTGATACATTGGTCTAAAGTATTTTATGCCCCTCAAAATCCTAAAACTTACTTTACCTATCTAAGCGGATGGTAAGAGTTGTTAATGCGGATGTAGTATGGGAAATTATGGTCTGTGGTAGCACAGTTTAGATAACACTAAGAACTGAATCTTGTGATAACCTCCTAATATAAAACAGCGCAACCACAAACCTACAATTCTGTTGACCTGACTAAATAATTTACATCCACCAGTGCGAGTTGTATCATTAGGAGTGACCCACGAGTTGTGTCGTTGGTTTTAAGCCGTCGTAAACACGGGTCACGTCACTAGTATAAGCCGCCGTGTGGCGCAAGAGGGGGTCTGGGTGTGATGGGCATAACCATCCATAGATAAAACGTTAGTGAGTGTAGCTTATACTGGGGGATGATTATAAAGACTTTGTGATGATCTCCTTGATTCACATATCTAAAAAAATATGTGAAACATAGCAAATAAATTATCTCTTGTGAGTAAAGTGTACTGTATCTACAGAGTAAAAACTATTCGAACAGTCGTACCTATGGTTAAGGATGGCCATGTGAACTTACTCGAGTTAGTGTCTATTTCAAAAACCTTTGTGGGTGAGATAAAACTCGTCAGGTGAATGTAACACTAAATTTGAATTGCCTTGGGTGGATGTAACCCAGAGATTATAACGGTGGATGTAACTCTGGTAACAAAACTAGCATTTGGTGGATGGAACCATGCTCCATAATAAGTGGACGAAATCTGTACTACTATTATTATTGCACACTATTACAATCCTTGAAAACATGGTTTAGTAAAAATGTTATGTCTTCGGAATTTTCTATAATTGTATTTTAAAATATTGGAGTTTTCGTAAATAAAAAACCTCAAACCTCCCTTGACAGATTTGCATTTATTATTATTATTGCATTCTGTATGATGGCTTCTTGAGTACCGTTGTACTAATTCTTGCTCAATTACTGTTGTAGGGGTGGCCCCCACCTAAACCCAGCAGGCCTGTTAGAAGGGTATAATGTCCAAAGTGGAACATATGTAATGACTTAAATACCCCTGACAAGGGTGTACTGATGTAAGGGCACAATTGTAAAAGTATACCCCATGTGAATATATATATCAAGGGAAGGCTATGGGAGGAGAGACACTTCTCCCAACTCTCCACTACCACATCTCTCTCTGTTTGGTCTGTAACCACAACAATTACCATTATTCAGTCAATAAGAAGAATAAAGTTAAGCCCTACGGTTATCTCAAGGAAATCGACAAAGCTGAAAAAGGATAAGGCAAAGAACTAGATCACAAAACTCAGTTATTTACCTGTGGGCTTGTTCTGAGGGTGCTACCTATATGGGGTTTCGTTTCCGCTGCTACTTCTAATGATTTTGGACTGATCGACCCATGTGTAAGTTTATTACTATATTATTTACGCCTTCACATGATATGTAATTTAATATACAGTAATGTATCTGTGAGCACTATCTACTGATTCAGGGAATAATGCTATGTAATTATAAATGATTCTGAATTGACAAAATTCAGACCCGACACCCTCAAACAAACAAGCAAGATAACTTCTTTATTGTCGTCTCGAAACGACTTATCGGGACAATATTTTCGAATCGGTTTATCAGCTTATTGACATTCGGTTCGTTCACACAATCGCGTGTATTATGACCAAAAACTATAAACCATAGTTATACGTTATAGACCACAGCAAAAAAGAACTCACCCTATGCTGAAGTAAAGTGTCACCAGTAAATCCCAAGCAGTACAGTTCCTGCTCTGCCAAAAACAATTTCTACATGTCCCTCCTGCATACAAAATACAAGAATAAAGCTCGCATAATCATAGTTGCTAATTCACCAACTTTCCTAAACCCCACTATTGAGGCATTATCATTCTGTAACAATCTTTTGGTGTTTGGTCCACAGAAGACTAGCTCCTCAAGTTTGGTGCCTATATGAATTCAGCGCCCAATCAATTGATAGTTTTCCCTTGATAGACTACAGGATATCATTATCCCTATCAATCTTTCTTGACCCGGTTCCGTGCTGCCCTGGCCGAGCTCGATCGCTCTGATTGCGAGAACATGATGAACACAAGCATAACCCGTGCCACCAATGCAAGCCCAGCGACAGTGAACCCTACTCCCTTCCATGTTGACAGGAGTTGAGTCCACTTGAACAACTCGATGGCGCCATATAAAAGGAGGCATGTCCAAAACAAGGTCACCTATTCCATCACAAGAAATAGAAAGTCAGTTGCCAAGGTAGGTATACTAATACATACAAGATGTCCATTTGGCAAAAAGAATTATTGAGCATGAAATTGCTAAACTAATTTGACTATTTAAGTACCAAAGAAGAGTTCTCTGTAACAATGCAACAACTGCCGAAGGTTTGCACAAGCTAAGTACTCACCGATAGTATGCTCTTATGTAAGGCATAGTACAACTACCTCTCCTATGTTCCCCAACCCAAAAATATTACCACCCTGGGTCTCCCACCTCAACTACCAACTGTTACAGCAGCTAACCCTGCCCTCGTTCCATGGTATTTCCCATTGTAGGCAAATGTAGCACAGTTGTGGAGTAAAGGGGCCATTCCTAATTTTCCATTTGCTTAGTTCAGAGACCATATACTGATGGCATTAAGATACTACATGCCCCTTGTCTAACACACTAACCCAAGTAACTGTCCTCGCAGCAAAAGGGCACTCGCATGGCCCTGCATCTGGCACGTACGTTTGCACACAGCCCATTCACCATCGTAGCGAGACCAAGTGACCAACCTTTTTTATTCGGCAGAGACAGCAATCATCTATAATTTTTAGGGTGCTAATGATCATTGTATTTCTGTAACTGTGCGGTACGTATAGCTCATATTAAATAACATGCAATTGTAATGGGGTTTTACCAGCAATGATTTCTCCGGACGACCAGTTGGTCTAATCTCCTGATCAAAAGTGCCTGTGGCCAAATGCTTATCTAGTAACGCATCATGTAGCAAAAAAGCAGACAAATGGCATTTACTGAATGAATTAATCAACCAATACATAAAGAATTTCATCAAGAACAAGTCTGCAAAACATATATTTCAATACCTTCGCTACAAATATATCTTTGCACCATTTTGAAACATCCTCGTCTGACTTTGGCATCTCACTCATTGCATGGCGTTTCATGCGAACATGTACCTAGAGAAAAAATGATGGAGAGTAAATTTATTTGATACCAAAGGAAGTGTGCATTAAAAATTTTATTTCATTTATTATGACTGTATATCCAATTTGATTTGAAACACTTCAATAGTAGTGAAAAAGTAATCAACTCATTTCAGTATTTAGTTGATGCAACGCTAACACTATTTCCCGATTGGTCTGCGGATATTCATGATGTTAGCAAACTTACTACTGAAGATTGCCCTTTCAAAATCCGCAGCATTGTTGGTTGAGGTGAATCTTTTGGAATTATTACTGTCGTATCATATATAGCTGGAACAAAATCTCGCATAATAGTTACAGCTGATACAAATCCCTAGGATTTTTCACAAGAGGTACCAGTACATAGATTTAATGTTGCAAACCATGTAAAAGTGACAATAAGAAATAAACAGAGGCAAATGCATGATACAACCATATATTCTCAATAACTACTATTCCAAACTGTCATGAACTGACCACTCAGCCACTCCATAAAGCTGAGAAAACAAATACTCAATATTACACTAAAATTATTACAGCCATAAGTTGTCAATAACTACTACTTGTGTTATAACATCATGATTAAGCTTTATGGTTGTGTCTTTTCGGCTGGTTGATTTTTTTAAACCTTTTCTTGACTGTCCATTTTATCAGTTAAAAAACATTGTTAGGTCATCTTTTCAGGAATGCAGTAGAACACGAGAGCTGCTAGGGAATAGCAAAGTACCTTAGTACGTGGAATCAGTACATTTCTAGGGGCTGGCAAGCCCTGTGAAGCTGCATACTCCTGAGCTGCTAGAAGCTTTGCTGGAGTAAAGCGAGTACCCTCAACGGAAAGGGCTAGCCAAAATGGTCTAGGGAAGTCCTTCAACCTTTGGAGGCGCCACTATACACAACAGTAACAAGACCACTAAGGTAAAAACAAAACAAGAAACACTAGAATTCCGTGTACAGGTAAGGTGGAAATTTACTTTTAGTGTCTAGGGGCTAGGTTAGGATCCATGGCATGGTAGGACTTGTCAATGTGCCCCGCGATGAGGTGCGAGTCAGTGTGCACGAGCACTCTCCGCGTGCCGAGGGCCTTGAGCTTGGCGAGGCCAAAGAGCAGCGCTTCGTACTCAGTTGTGTTATTTGTCGCCGAGAACGTGAGGTGTGCTGAGTATAACAGGCAATGGCCCTCGGGCGTAGTGATCACGGCACCCACACTGGCGTCGGAGGCGCTGTAGGCTCCGGCAGTGTGGATGCTCCACACCGGGCCTGCTAGTGGCTGGACTGGTGGGGTCCATTCGGCTAGGAAGTCCGCCAAGACTTGAGACTTTATGGCTGTACACGAAGCATATGTCAAGGAGAAAGGCGCGAGCTCGGCTGCCCATTTTTTCAATGCAGCATGTGGACTCCTTATTGTGCAGCATCACCAAAGGGAATGAAGAGGGCACAGTGATGTGATGAGCCAAAAAGTAATGGTGACGCTTCCGTGAGGCCATGACAAGGGCATTGGCCAATTTCTCCAGTTCAGTGTACCATGTCTTAGCGCCCTGAAGGGCTTTGGAGACGAAGTAAACCGGTCGCTAGAGGGAGCCCTCCTCGAGGACAAGGACTGTGCTGACCGTTGTTGCTGTAGCCACAAGGTACAACAACAATGGAGCCTCTGGTGTCGGGGCCACGAGGGTGGGAAGGCTTACGAGATGCTTTTTAAGGTCATCGAAGGCTCTCGCACACCTCTCGTCCCAATGGAACCCGTCGCATCCGCGAAGGGTTCTGAAGAATGGGAGGCCTCTCTCGGCCGCCCTGGATAGGAAGCGGCTCAACGCGATCATGCGGCCGACGAGGCTCTGGACCTCTCTTGTCGTCTTGGGTGGCTCCATGGCTAGGATTGCATCGACCTTCTGCGGGTTCACTTGTATTCCTCGTCTTGACACCAAGAAGCCGAACAGCTTTCCGGCCTGCACGCCGAAGACGCACTTGTTTGGATTCAACTTGATGCCCGCTCGGCGGAGGTTGTCGAAGGTTTCCTAGATGTCTTGGCGATGGGCGACGAGTTGTCTGGTCTTGATGACCACGTCGTCAACATAAGCTTCGACATTCCTTCTGAGCTGGGAGGCAAGGACGAGGGCCACGAGGCGTGTGAACATGGCTCCGGCATTCTTGAGGCCAAAGGGCATTCTGACGAAACAGTATGTGCCTGCCGGGGTTATGATGCTTGTCTTGACCTCGTCGTCCCTAGCCATATGGATCTGGTGATAGCCAGAGTATGCATCCAAGAAGTTCATTAGCTCACATTCTGTCGTGGCATCCACAGTTGATCTATGCGAGGGAGTGGGTAGTTGTCCTTTGGGCATGCCTTGTTAAGCGCGATAAAGTCGACGCACATACGCCATGCGCCACTGGCTTTTTTGACCAGCACCAGATTCGCGAGCCACTCCGGGTGATGCACCTCATGGATGACTCTGGACTGGAGTAGCTTCGCAACCTCTGCTTTGGCTGCTTGCTGGCGCTCGAGGGGTATGCGCCGAGCCTTTGCCTGACTGGCTTGGCATCAGGGCGAACCGCAAGACTGCTCGATGATGGCGCGGTTCACCCCCTTGATGTCGGTTGGCGACCACACGAAGACATCTGCGTTGTCGCAAAGAATGTGGAGCAGGCCTTGCTCGATCTCCAAAGGGAGGCCCTTGCCAATGGAAACTTGTTGCTCTACGGTTTGCAGGGAGACTTTCTTGACTCCGTCGTCGAGCTTGGGCGTCCACCCTGTGGCGGAGGGCGTGCCTGCGCCGAGGCTGTCTCTAATGGCGTGTACCTTTCGGAGGGGGCCCCGCGCGCAGAGCTCTATCCGGTGTGCGAGGTCCTGGTCCCTGAACACGGTAATGATGCCCTACGGACCTGGAAGTTTCATACAGAGGAAGTTGTGGTGCAGGACCACCCCAAAGGCATTGGGGGTCGGGCGCCCAAGGATAGCATTGTACGGGTAGAGAAGATCGACGACATCGAAGGTGAAGTCCTCATTTCTCGTGTGATCGACCTGCCCAAAAGACACCTATAACTGTATCTGGCCCAGGGCCTTCAGTGGTTGACCCCCGAAACCCTGGAGCGGGATCCCCGGAGGCTCTAGCCTACTACGGGGGATTCCCATTTGATCAAAGGCCCCCACGAATAAAATGTCGGCAGAGCTGCCCCGTCGACTAGAACGCGCATGATGTCGCAACCTGCAATGGCGGCTTGGATCACCAGAGGATCTTGGTGAGGAAAGTCGACTCCGTTCGCATCGGAGATTGTGAAGGTGATGTCGTTTTGTGCCCAGGTCAGTGGCACTTGGGTAGGGCACGTCACCACATGATGCAGTCATCGAGCATAAGCCTTCTGCTACTGTGTGGATGAAAATTCCAGCGACGAACCTCCGGATATAACGTTTATGATGTGATGCTGTCCTCCCTCGGTGGCCTGTATCCGTAGAAGGTCCTCCGAGGGCTATTGCACGTGAGCTGATAGCTAATCTAGTTAATTTTGCATATCAGTTAGCATTTTTAGTATGCATGTCAGTTAGCGTTTCCAGGGAGTTAATTGCCCGCTCACAATGCGTCATGAATTGGCGTTTTAGTCTGCATGATTGCATACCTTCATATCTGCATGTTAGTGTTCAGTTTCTTCTTGAAGCTTTCATGGGTCAGTTTCTAGATTATTAGTACTTCAGTTTCTATTGTTTATTTGCTATATAAAGGAGGAAGAAAACCTGGAAAAGGCAACGTTCTGCAGTGCCAAAACACCTTGTGTTCTTGTGTTCTTGAGTATACACTTTTCTTGTGTTCTAGCGTGTGTGCTATTGCTCATCCGGAAACACATCAAAGAGTCATCGGCATTAGCAGGCGTTCTGCCGACAATTGGTATCAGAGCCCCGTTCAGGATCCTGGTGGCATGTCAGCTCCGGTAGGACGAGGGTCGGTCACTCCTCCACGGAGGGATCGCCTTCGGTCGCCATCACGTGGTCCTCGCCGTCCGCGACAACAGAATGGTCGGGAGCGCGAGGTCGTCATCGAGCGCGTGGTCAAGGAAGCGTCGGCGTCGGTGCGATCCGGCGTCTGACCAAGACCAACTACCCGGAGTGGGCGATGCTCATGCGCATCAACCTGCAGGCGCAAGGCTTGTGGGGAGCCATCGAACCCGGCGGCGCAGAGTACAACGTGGATCGTCTGGCGTTAGCAGCGATTGCACGAGCTCTCCCGCCGGAGATGCTAGCCTCGATCGGCAATAAGGACTCCGCGCAGGAGGCGTGGGATGCTGTCAAGATCATGCGGATGGGCGTCGAGCGCGTACGCGAGGCGAACGCGCAGAAACTCCGACGCGACTTCAACAATATTGCATTCAAGGAAGGGGAGGCCATCGACGACTTTTCGATGCGCATCACGGGCCTCGCCAATAATCTACGGCTTCTCGGCGACCACATCACCGAAGGTGAGGTCGTGCGCAAGATGCTGCAGGTGGTCCCTGATAAATTCATGCAGGTCGCAATCTCCATCGAGACGCTGCTCAACATCAACGACTTGTCCGTCGAGGAAGTCACGGGCCGACTTCGGTCCGTCGAGCAGCTGTACGAGGCGCGAGCGGTGGCCGCGGAATTGGGCTCACGCCTGCTCCTCTCCTCCAAAGAAGAGGAGATGATCCGCCGCATGCGCAGGCGGGAGAATGATGCTCCACGCGGCGGCGGTAGCAGCGCGGGAGGCAACGGCTGGAATGACAGCAAGTACAGGCCACGTCGTGACGCGTCACAAGCCGGCCATGGGCGTGACGCACCGCGCGAAGGCGGCGAGGCCTCCAACAAGGACAAGTGTCGCTATTGCAAGAAGAAGGGCCATTGGGCCCGTGACTGCAGGAAAAAGAAGAGGGACATGGCGCAGGCACACCTGGTCCAGGAAGGAGGCGACGATGACGAGCCGGCTGTGCTAATGGTCCAGGTGGCGGCGTTGGCTCCCAGGCCGACGTCTTCCGAAGTTAATGTCGACCCAGAATGCGTGGGTGCTCGCGTTCATCTGAACGAGGAGCGCGCCATGGTGCAGCTCGGCGACACCGACACCGGCGAGCAGAAGCGCGGCGTGTGGTACCTCGACACGGGCGCATCGAACCACATGACGGGTGTCGCTGCTGCTTTCTCCGAGCTGGACCGGAGTGTCTCCGGAACAGTCAAATTCGGCGACGGCTCAGTCGTGGACATCGTCGGGCGCGGCTCGATTGTGTTCGCGGCACGTGATGGGCAGCACCGCGTTCTCACCGACGTGTACTACATCCCCAGGCTACGCAGCAACATTGTGAGCCTGGGTCAACTCGACGAGTTCGGCTGCGAGGTCCTGATCAAGCACGGCGTGCTGCGGGTGCGCGATCCACAACATGAGCTACTCGCCAAGGTACACAGATCGTCTAACCGTCTGTACAGGATCACACTCACCGTTGCACATCCGGTCGCTCTCCTCGCACGTTCGAACGACGAGGCTTGGCGCTGGCATGAGCGTTTCGGCCACCTCAGCTTTGACACGCTGAGAAAGATGGCGCGCGGCAACATGGCACGCGGACTTCCCCAACTGGATCATGTCGACCAGCTCTGCGATGCGTGCCTCGTCGGCAAGCAGCGGCGCGCGTCGTTCCCTGTCAAGGCCAACTACCGCGCCAAGGGACGTGTGGACCTCGTACATGGAGATCTGTGCGGGCCTGTCACGCCAGCGACGCACGGCGGCAAGCGCTACTTCCTCCTCCTCGTCGACGATGCTAGCCGCTATATGTGGCTGGTGCTATTGTCAAGCAAGGACGAGGCGGCCGGTGCGATCAAGAAGTTCCAAGCCGGCGTCGAGGTCGAGACCGGGCGGAAGCTGCGTGCGCTGCGTACTGATCGCGGTGGCGAGTTCACGTCCGTGACCTTCGGCGAGTACTGCGCGGAGAAGGGTGTGCACCGGCAGCTCACGGCGCCGTACTCCCCACAACAGAACGGCGTCGTGGAGCGCCGGAACCAGACAGTGATGGCTATGGCGCGATGCCTGCTCAAGGCAAAGAAGGTGCCCAGTATATTCTGGGGGGGAGGCGGTGAGCACGGCTGTGTTTATTTTGAACAGGTCTCCGACGAAAAGCGTCATCGGCATGACTCCCTACGAGGCTTGGCACGGCGAGAAGTCGGCGGTGAACTTCTTGCGCACGTTCGGGTGCATTGCGCATGTGAAGGTCACGCGTCCCCACCTCGCCAAGCTCGACGATCGCAGTATAAAGATGGTGTTTCTGGGCTACGAGCCAGGCTCAAAGGGGTATCGTGTATACGACCCGGCGAGTGGTCGTCTACACATCACCCGCGATGCAGTGTTCGACGAGGGCAGCAGGTGGAATTGGGAGGAGGTCGGCGGCAACGCAATTCCTGAGACCTTCACCGTGGAATACACGGTAAATGATCTCTCGGGTGACAATGAGCCGGCTTCTCCTGTATCCCCGCCGGCCTCACCTGAACAAGAGCAAGGGGAGCAGACGCCACGCACTCCCTCGGACGCCAGGAGCGGCGCGGGCGATGCGGGCGTCACGTACGCCACGCCACCGTCGAACATCCCGTCCGGCAATGAGCTGGACGACGAAGGAGCACCCCGGCGGTTCCGCACCGTCGAGGACTGCATCAACAACTCCGAGCCAGTCGAGCTGGATCCGGAGGAGTTGCTCTTGGTGGCATCTGAGGAGCCCACGTCGTTCGCCGAGGCCAACGCCGATCCGGCTTGGCGCGCGGCAATGGAGGAGGAGATGGCCGCGATCGTGGACAACGGCACCTGGGAGGCTGTCGATCTCCCGGCGGGACACCGACCCATTGGTCTCAAATGGGTTTACAAGCTCAAGAAGGACGCACAGGGCTCGGTGGTCAGGCACAAAGCACGACTTGTCGCGAAGGGCTACGTACAGCGTGCTGGTGTGGACTATGACGAGGTATTCGCGCCGGTGGCGCGGCTCGACTCCGTGCGAGCACTGGTGGCCATTGCTGCGCATGAAGGATGGACAGTTCATCACCTCGATGTCAAGTCTGCATTCCTCAACGGGGACCTCACAGAGGAAGTTTACGTCGCTCAGCCGCCAGGATTTGTGATTGCCGGGCAAGAGCGGCGAGTTCTCAAGCTACGCAAGGCATTGTACGGCCTACGTCAGGCTCTGCGAGCATGGAACGTCAAGCTCGACCGCACATTGGTAGCACTGGGATTCACTCGGTGCGCAGAGGAGCACGGCGTGTACACTCGCGGCACAGGGAACGGACGTCTACTATTGGGCGTGTACGTCGACGACTTGATTCTCACCGGTGCCGACCCGGGTGAGATCGATCAATTCAAGAAGGAGATGAAGCGCTCATTCAAGATGAGCGACCTCGGGCACTTGAGCTACTACCTCGGGATCGAGGTCAAGCAGCTGCCCGGGAAAATCACATTGTGCCAGGCGGCGTACGCGACGAAGCTGCTGGACAAAGCGGGCATGGCTGGCTGTAATGCTGTTCAAGTCCCCATGGAATCACGCTTGAAGCTGAGTAAGAAAAGCTCCAACCCTCCTGTTGATTCTACATTTTACCGCAGTATCGTTGGAGGCCTTTGTTACTTGGTCCACACCCGGCCGGACATTAGCTTCGCCGTCGGGTACGTCAGCCGGTTCATGGAGAAACCGACAACGGAGCACCTAAGCGCCGTCAAGCACCTACTGCGCTATGTTGCGGGTACAATTCACTTCGGCCTCAGCTACTCCAGCGGCTCCGGCAATATCAAGCTCCAGGGATTCAGCGACGCAGACATGGCAGGAGATTTGGACGATCGCAAGAGCACTTCCGGCGTGTTGTTCTGCATCGGTCAGGCACCCGTGACATGGCAATCCCAGAAGCAATCGGTGGTCGCGTTGTCCAGTTGCGAGGCTGAGTACATCGCAGCGTCATCGGCGGCATGCCAAGGGCTTTGGCTTGGTCGTCTGCTCGCCAGATTCTACGGGCGAGCTCCGGGCATCGTCACCATCCACGTCGACAACCAGTCGGCGATACAACTCTGCAAGAATCCGGTCTTCCATGGCCGGAGCAAGCACATCGAGACGCGCTTTCACTTCATCCGAGAGTGCGTCGAGGGTGGCCAAGTTGCCATCCAGAAGATCCACACCGACGATCAGCTGGCAGATATATTGACAAAAGCACTTGGCAGGGTGAGATTTCTGCACCTGCGCTCGAAGCTCGGCGTCGTCGACATCAACATCAACTAGATTAGGAGGAGTAATGTTAGCTAATCTAGTTAATTTTGCATATCAGTTAGCATTTTTAGTATGCATGTCAGTTAGCGTTTCCAGGGAGTTAATTGCCCGCTCACAATGCGTCATGAATTGGCGTTTTAGTCTGCATGACTGCATACCTTCATATCTGCATGTTAGTGTTCAGTTTCTTCTTGAAGCTTTCATGGGTCAGTTTCTAGATTATTAGTACTTCAGTTTCTATTGTTTATTTGCTATATAAAGGAGGAAGAAAACCTGGAAAAGGCAACGTTCTGCAGTGCCAAAACACCTTGTGTTCTTGTGTTCTTGAGTATACACTTTTCTTGTGTTCTAGCGTGTGTGCTATTGCTCATCCGGAAACACATCAAAGAGTCATCGGCATTAGCAGGCGTTCTGCCGACATGAGCCACCCCTGGGGTCTTTGCTTCCAAGGCTCTGTCGCTGGCGACACTCTGACTGAGTGTCGCGATGGTGGGGCATGTTCGAGTGAGGTGGTCGCTGCGGCCATGCACTTCGCACCAAAGCCCGTGCTGTTGGCGCTCCCCTTCACCGCGCGCTCCATCTTTGTGGCCTCGACCTCGGCCACGCCCCGGCCTCTGTGACCCCGTCCCCGACCAACGGGGGCGCTATCATTGGACCCGGCTTCAATGTTGAAGACATATCTAGCCCTTTGTGCTTTGCGCTGCTTGCGATTAGAGGCGTCCTTCGGCGGGTCCTGCGCTTGCTTGGTGTTGGAGGTGTCACCCCTGCGCTGCTGCACGTCTTCTTCTGCTCTTGTATACTCCTCCATCTTGTCGAAAAGCTTGGCCACCGTCTTTATCGGTTTGTGCGCATTGTACTCAGCCAGCGGCCCTGGGCGGAGGCCTAGGATCGCCGCGTTAATGATCGTGGTCTCGTTGATGTCGTTGACTTGACAACGAACCTTGGCGAAGCGTTTGAAGTACTCTTGGAGCTTTTCCGAGGGCTTCTGCTTGATGGCGAAGAGTTGATACACATCGACCTGCTCAACATAGTTACTCTGGAAGTTGTATAAACGGTCGTGGATCTGCTCCCACACATATATGAAGTTTGGCTCTATGGTGAAGAACCAAGAGAGCGCTAATCCTTGCAGGGCGGGCGGCAGTTCCTTCGCCTTAGTAGAGTCATCCCCGCCGGTGGCCTCGATGGCTGTCTCGTACACCTGAACAAACTCCCTAGGGTCTGTATCGCCTTTGTACAGCTCGATGGTGGGGAACTTGAAGTCTTTCGGCCACGCCGACTGCTGCAGGTTGGCGGAGGGTGGAGACTCCAGATCTACACGTCGGAGCGTGGTGCGACCGGAGGTGGGGGCGTCGCGGCTATCTGCCCGATCAGGTGTGACCTCCACTACCACTGTCGGCGGCGTTTGCTGACTCGAGCCTCTTTCATCTCCCGCATGGCCCCTCGGAGGTCTGCTAGCTCGCGCTGCAGTGTTCCGAGGGCCACCATCAGAGTGCTCTCCATCGTCGGGGCGGCCGCACCTGCTTAAGTAGGGGCATGTGCGGCGTGGTTGCTGGCGATAACAGCTTGCTCACCGGAGCTGTTAGGTGCATCGATGCGATTGGCGATGAGCCCGACGCCAGTGTCGGGACCACCCGTTGCCCTCGCGTTGGATCTAGGGTCACTGGGCATGTGGGAGCGAGTGTCGACGGCGATGCTCTCGCTGACCCGGGCACCGTTGACGAGGCCGACCGTTGCACCACCGGTGGGACCGCCCACTGCGCCGCGGTGCTCCTCATGGTGGCTAGCCATACCTGCGCGAATGTCAACGCCAGCGTTCACCACCTCGACGTCACCCTCAACGCCAGCCCCCGGGGTTGGCTCAGACGGCCTACCAACTAAGGCCTTGGCATTAGCGACCGCCTCCGTCATGCTCTGCTTTCTTTTCGTCGTCGACGATGCTTTCTTGGGCGCCATCACTTCTCAAAGTCCACGGCTTGCTCCCTGTCGTCCCCACGGATGGCGCCAACTGTTGTGGCTACTAGCCAAACAGTGAACTAGGAGAGTAGTGGGGAGTGGTTGTGATGGATGAACAATGCTTGCCTATTCTCCATATTCAAGGAGCATATATATACCTCCATAAAGCATAATTACAATATTACCCCTACAATCGTGTATCTACTAGAGGGACACACATGTCATTACACATATTACATTGGGTCCTATAACCCTGCAAACAGACCGGATAGGCTTAGGTGGGGGCCACCCCTACTACAGATACCTTAAGAGCAGGTACAATAAGGCTTAGTCAGCAGGCTATAGCAAATATAATATCAATAAAATCTTATGTGGCAGAGAGAGAAAGGAAGAGAGAGAAGGAAGCTGGCTACTAAATTATAGCTAGCTATAGCACGTAAAAATATGCATTTCACTCTCTTACACGTGGGGCCAAATAGTTATTGTAATAGCTACCTTATTGTATGAACTATTTTTTTGAAGGCTATAAATGAAGTGGACAAGTGTTATAGCTACTAGTTAGCTATACTATTGTACTTGCTCTAACACCTGCCCACCAGTCCACAAGCCAGACCAACTGAAGCCACAGCAGCTCGGCCAAGAATATGTTGATTCGACGGTATAGGCTCTTCGAGAAAGGTCTTATTGACACAAATAGGAAAATTTTCACGTACATACAAACAGATCAAGAAATGTTGAGTTATGGTTTCCTAGCATTGACACAAAAAGATGTGGGAACCGTAATAATCTGTGTATAAAAAGATAAAATCTTTGAGCAAAACAGGCTCCAGGTATAAAATTAACCTACAACCCCCAGCTAGCATTCAGTAATCCAATAAAATCCCAACTAATGATGAAATAAATGGTATCCCTGACGTCTGACGAGGAGAAAAGATCAAATCTTGGAGCAGCAACCAAATCAGATCACCAGAAACCCCCCAAAAACCGGGCAAAAAAGGCAAGAGGTTTCGCCAACCGAGCGGGGACTCAGGGGGGGGGAGGCTATCTGGATGGCATTGACAATGAGGCCGAAGAGGAGGTCGAGGGGGAGCAAAACGAGCACGAGGGGAACTGCCATGGCCGCCCGCCAATTCCAATCTCAGGAAGCACACGAGAGGCGAGGGGAAGGGCTCGCACCACGCTTTCTCCTTCTTCGGCGAGTGGGGGGTGGTGGTGGTGGCTCCATCGGCGATGAGACGGAGCAGGATAAGGGGGTGGATGGAAAAGACGGGTGCCCACAGTATGCGTATACCGTATACGTGCGGCATGGTTCGCACCAGGAGAGGATGTGTCATGTGGGATAATGCATTTTTTACCAAACTACTAGGGTGCGAACGGTACAGTTTAATCTCAACCAATCAGGTATCGAATCCATTCGATACTGAATATAGAAAAGTAATTTAGTATCCGGTACTAGGTATAGTCGGTACCAGATAGTTGTTGCCAGATATGGTAGTGAAAGCGAAAGAGCTAAAATTCGACCGAATAACATCAGTAGACGGTAAACCGGATACTATCCGATTGAATATCTGACAAGTGAGTTAGTACCCTAACTGGCCTTCCCATCACCAATCATTAACGCCAACCGGCCTAATTTTGTCAAAGTCTTAATCTCACTCTAGAGTCTAACCACTCTAGCTAGTAGCCATCAATCCTCCCTGCTTATGTTAAACTTACATATGGATTTATCAGTTTTTGAATTTATGTATGAATTTATCGTTTATGTTGAACTTGTGTATCTAAGTAATCTAGATGGATTTATTGCTAGTTGAAGACTTGAAGTGATGCTGATATTGTTCAATGTATATTTATTTGTATGCACATACTATTCGTCTATATTATCAATTTTCGATCTGAAACCGTTATGTATCCGTCCTGATGGTACCATATCTAAAACTCCGAATAATCCGAATTTGTATTTGTATCTGGTCTTACCGTATCTGACTCTGAATTCGGGGAAAAATATAGATTAGGATATGGTATAAACAATATCCGTCTGAATCCGACCCGATTGCACCATACAAACTACATATATCCATTATTGATATGTTAAAGCAGCAATATTGTCTCCAAAGGAAAAGGTAATGTCGTAAAAATGTGCCTACAGAATATTTTGCGGCCAATATTATCATTCTGGTAAGCTACATGAGCATGAGACTAAATATGAATTCGGAGTATTTGGAGTTTCGGATATGGTATTAACGGGATAGATATATGATGGTTTCCGGATGGAAAATGGATAATGTAGATGGATAGTATGTACATACATAAATGAATATATATATTGAACCATATCACTATACTTCAAGCCTTCAATTATAGCCGATACAATATAAGTTCAACATAAGAGATAAATTTATACATAAGTTCAAAAACCAATAAATTCATACGTTAATTCAAAAACCGATAAATTTGTACATAAGTTTAACGTAAGCGGGCTGTGGCCTCTGGCCTCTGCTCCTGCCCCTGGCTGTGGCATGCTCACGGCCGACATCCCCTGGCCTGCTGGCCGCTGCACCCCCTGGACGCTACCCGCCGTGCAAGCGCGCCCCTAGATTTTGCCTAGTTGCCCTCGCTGGCCAGTGCCTGGGACTGGGACTGGCAGAGGAAGAGCTTAGGCAGCGGCCGAAGGGATGGTCTGCCCCTGCACGCAAGTGAGAAAAATCCAAAAGTAAGGGGTGGGTGAGAGGGAGAAAGAAGCATTAGTTAGTTAATCAACTGGACTAAAAAGAACTGGAGGTATCAGAGGAGTAACGGTATGGAATGCTTTCGCGGACTAGTACTGCACCTCTTCCTCCGATGTGTCACTGTCACTATCATCAAGTCCTAAGATCTGAAGGGTGGGACTGTTGGGGTTGACGTCCGCCGCGTGCCTCAATGCTGCCTCCGCTTCCTTCACCTCCTCAGGTCTGGCTTCATCACACTCCAGATTAACTTCAACATCCTGAAGGGAGAGCAGGTTCCTGAGGCCCGTTTCAAAATCATCATTGCTGTCATCTTTTGTCTTGCGCACATGGAGAGTGAAGGAAACGCTCTCAACCCTTGGCATAGCTCCTTGTTGAAACATCGGCGTTTGGTTCGAGCAAGTGAACTCTCTCAGGCAATGGAACCCATCAGGGCCGATGATCAACCTTCCATCTGCGTCTCCCCATATCCTGAGAGAACAAAGAGCCGGCAACCTCGCAAGGATCTGTATATCCTCCTGCCGCAGTGGCTTGACATGGATGCACAAGGAGGAGAGGTTCGAGAGGTGCATTGGATTTCTCTCTATACACGCTGGAATCCTAGAGAAAAAGCCGTCACCTATGAACAAAAGACTTATGAGACGTTGAGGGGGCACCCAGAGTTCCCCAAAGCGATCCACGCATCCTTCAGGTTCAATACATAGAGTCTGGATTTTAGGCAAGTTGCGCAGAGACTCTGCCAAATCTACCTCGAGTGAGTCCCCATCAGTACCATTGATGTCGAACCTGATTTCTAGCTCCCTTAGTCGTGTCAGCTTGCGCAGCTCTTTCACAAAGTTTGGAGACTCGTTCACATCAGGAATGCCCGAAAGCACCTCCAGGGATGCCAGATTTCCCATCCCATCAGGCAGCCTTGTAAGATAGTGGACATGTAGGCACATCAATTGTCTCAGTTGAACAAGAGTTGATGGCAATTCTTGTATGTAATTTTCTCCCACGTCCAGTGTCTGCAAAAACTGTAGCTTTCCTATGTCCCCTGGGAGCTGCTCAATACCAGTCCTTCTTAGTCCTAGGTACCTCAAGTGTAATAAATTTCCAAGATTAAGATGACATGCTTCCCCGACATGACAACCTCCCAGTTCCAGCACACGTAAAGAGCGAAATCTCAAAGGAGGCAGCTCCAAATTAATAGCAGGGCTACTGAAGACAGTGAGGGACCTCAGCTTCTGCGGCATTCTCATGGCATCAAGAGGCACGGTGACCTTGCTAGTATTTTGGAAGGATAACCTGCGAACATACCTTTGCAAAGATGTGTCTTGCTCGGCATCATCCAACACAGTAACAAAGTTTTCTTCATTTGATAAGGAACGGATGAGATCAAGCACCATATCATGTACATGACAAACTTCTACCCTACCATCAAAGACGATGCCTCCTGGCTGGATCAAGCTTCTATTTATGAGCTCATTGAAGTAATACTCTCCGAGCTCATATAAGGTCTCCCCTTGTTCCCTGTATTGGATAAAACCTTCAGCTATCCACAACCATATCAATCGATCTTTCTCAATGTTATAATCTTCTGGAAATATGCTCATATACAATAAGCAGGTTCTTAGATGGGGAGGTAGACTATAATAGCTAAGAGACAATATCAACCTCATATCTTCAATATCAGGGCCATTTAAAAGTCCACAACCAATCGAGTCATGCACCTTATTCCACTCTCTTGTATTTTTCATTTTGCTACTCAACAGACTAGCTATTGTAACAATAGCTAGTGGTACACCACCACATTTCCTTAAGATTCTGTTAGATACTTCTCTCAACTGATTATCAGGACATTCACCACCAAATATCCTTCCGTAGAATAATTTCTCGGAGTTAGCATCAGAAAGGGGCTGTAGCTTGTAAGCACAACCAAGTTGTTCGGCAACATCAAGAATACGGGTAGTTGCGATTATTGTATTTTCCAAATTATTATCGGGCAAAGCACATCTAATCATTTTTTTCCATACTGATATGTCCCATATGTCATCAATAACGACAAAGTACCTACGTGTATGATAGCACAAGAGCAGTGCATGGGTTAGTAAAATTAACTAGTTAAGTAATGTTTCTACAAGAATAATTATGAAAGACTCTAAAATTGCAGTATCATTCTGCAACAAGTTGCTCGGTTGATGAAACAGTGTGGATATGAAAAAAATAATGAGGAAGGAATCTCTCAAACGAAAATGGGAAAAGATGACCAAAAACCATGAAAAAGGGAAATGCAGGATTCAACAATACAGTCTCATTTCAATGTATATATCCATGGTATAATATTTTGTTTACGATGTTCATTGATATAAAATTTACTTTCAGAACGCATAATTGATATAAAATTGGGGCTTCTAAGAGTACTGAGTTGGAAGGGAGTTGATTGCATTGGGTGTTTGTAGGGGTGTAGTTCGTATCGGATATTCCCAAACGACCCCATGCCAGATCTGAGTCGGCTCGGATTCCAACCCCATGCCGATATTAGTCTGATCCAAACAATGAAAAAAGGGGTCTTGTTCTGTATAGCTCACTAGCAACTAGCAAGAACGCAAGTGTAGAGGGTTGAAAATTGCACCAATGTTTAAAATTTATAACCACAAAAAGATTTATGACCTAGGTGATTTGAGTGGACCTCAGTGTCACTTATAGGTTACTCCATCTGTTCCTTAATAGATGCTTTAGAATAAGATAGTCAAAATTTTTAATTTTTTGGCCACTAATACATGCAGAAATATTTAGATTTTTCACGTAGAAGGGTATTAGTAGATTCGTCGTGAAAAGTACTTTCACAATATTATATTTTTTATAAATATAGACTACGATGATGTTTGAAAATAGTTGGATGTGAGCGGCTCTCATCACCAATCTGAACGCCCCCTTAATTGTCAAGCTCCGCGGACAGAGAATCTTACGCCATGTTATGAGTATTATCTATTACTGCTCTGGTAAAGACAAATTCTCAATATTATAAAAGTATTTTTTAAGACAAATCTACATATACTATTTCACGTGTTCAGTATAAAAAATTGTAAAGATACTAATTAATAGCTAAAGTTAGAATGCATGCCTACACGTATCACAAAACAACTTTCTTTTTATCTGAGGGAGTATATTATTAGAACGAGTTAAAAAACACGCTAAGTTTGCTCAAGAGGCTAGAAAATCTTATTATTCAAAGCAAGCACAAATTAGCTCTAAGAGGCTACAGTTAATATATCAGAATGGCTGCCATTGCTTGCCATGCGCCTGAACCCTAACCGTAATCATGACCTCCATTCTCGATTTGTGTGCAGTTAATATATCAGAATGATCTCCATTGCTTGCTATGCTTTATGCTTTTAAGAAATTTTGCTTGCTACTTGATATTATATTTTTTTATATATGCTCGCAATCAGCTAGTTACTCATTGAGAGCTACCAGCCCTCGGTATCCTATCTCGAGCTCTTCTATAGCATATTCCTGAACTAAAAGTATAAGGTATATTGGCAAATGGTTGCCACTAGAATTTTGGAAATGGTATGAGAAATGAAAAATATTTTAGAGACAATTGGACGAATATGTATTGTTGTAAAATACAAATACGAATATGTAAACGGGCATATGTGACACAAAAGGTGTTGGTTTTGAAGCCTAGAATGTAATGCAATTAACTTGTTGTACAATACAGAAACTAAAGATACTCGTACTTATGCCGATTACTACCAATTAGGTGGGTGATGCGTACCTCTTGTTCTCAAGGAATTCTCTGAGTTCATCGATTAGCTGCTTTAAATCCAACACCGTCATATTTAAATTCGTGTACTTTTGCTTGTTAAAACCAATGAGAATGTCCCTAAAAACTTTCTTCATGTCAGGATTCTGACCGACCGGAACAAAAGCCCAGCAATTGAAACCCGCTTTAAGCTTATCATACACTGCTTTTGCAAGAGTTGTCTTGCCCAATCCTCCAATTCCGAAAACAGAGACTATCTTCGTCTTCTTGTTGGACGCATCGTCCCCGTCGGACAGCATCTCTATGAGCGTGTCCCTTGGGCCATCAATGCCGACGAGCTGCACCGCATCTTTGTACAGAGCCAAGAGGCGAGGATCGATAGTCGACGTTGCCGCAGGCGTAACCACAATGTCGTTGACTGCGTACCTGTCACGCCTGTTGGCCAACTCCTGGAGTTGATTGTTGATGTCTTTGATTGCGTTGGCGATCTGACGGCGGGCCTTGCCCTTGCTGAAAAAGTTGATCATCTTCTCAATGAGCCATTTAAGAATGATCGGGTCGGACGTGGCCTCACGGCCATCCTCCACGCGCACCAGAAAGGTGTCGATGACGTCCTCTATGTCGTAGGACAGCTCTCTGATGTCGCGTGCCCAGAGCTTGACCAGCTCGTCGAGCTGCTCATGCGGCACCTCCGCCACCTTACGGAGAGCCGCGTGCATGATCTCAAGCTCTCGAGAGAGAGACTCGACCTGCACTCTCACGCCCTTGTGCAGCTTGTACTCCTCTTTCAGCAGCTCGCCCAGCTTGGAGAGCAGGCTGCCCATGGCACCAGTCACAAGCTCCATGGCTCGATTGCTCGCTCGCTCTCGCTCTTTCTCTTGCTTTGATTGACTAGCTGGTGTTGTGCGCAACTAGCAGCGTAGGTTGCTGTGTGCCTTGGCCTTCCCCTTTTATAGATCAACTAGTAGCACTGGCGTCCGGTGTCAGCTTTGTTTTGCCTTCCAGCTTTCAGATTGGCTTTGATACGCTTGCTTGTCTTTTGCGCTCCAATCCATTTCTCTGATTGGCAGCATCTCGGTCAGTGGCCAACGACATCGCCAAAGTTTAGCTTGGTGGAATATTACTTTAGTTGCGCCGAAAGTATGGGCAATTAGCAAATTCGTGGGCCATATCATACAGGGAAACTTTCTTGGAAAATTTTTCATCCCTATCGAAAAATCCGAAATTCAAAAATTTCAGATAATCCCTGAAAAATCGTTTGAAAATTTTAACTTTTAAATTTGATTTTTTTTAGAGAAAATAGAAAAGCAAAAAAATAGAGTGTTGGTTTTTGGGTTTCTAACTCTCAACCTTATGCTCACCAACCATCGCGTCTTACCTCTAAGATAGCTAAGTGCTTCTTGCTTGGTATTGGTTATAAAATTTAGTTAAACTCTAAATTTTGAACCGAATTCACCGATTTAACCATTTTTGGGACCCTTCTGAGAAAACTGAAATTCAGTAATTTTGCCACAATTTTGGCCGAAAATGTATTCCCTGATATCATACCAAGCGAAGAAACAAAAGCATATTATTGTACTCCTTCCTCTTTAGGCTCGCTCAGTGAAACCTAGGTCTTATCAATTATTATTGCTAACACCCAAGTAGGCGGGTAATTCACATATACTTCAACAAAGACTCTTAGCTCTAATACCATTTTGAGTTGCATACGCCGGTGTAAGATTGAGGAGACCGACTAGAGGGGGCGAATAGACGGTCTAAAAATTTCTTTTCAACTTAATAATAATTCAAGACCTTTTCTATTTTCCTAAACTAAGTAAACAATGCGGAAGCTTAAATCAAATTGATTTAGTACAAATAGCATCTAAATCAAACAAGTTCGTCTAAGTGCACCAACAATTCTAGTTTAGGTCAAGGTTTGCAATCCTATGATGACAAACAATCAATTTAATTCTATGAATATAAATTGCTTGAATATAAATTGAGCACAAGGAAATAAACCATAATTGACACGGTCTCTTTTTACCGTGGTGTTTGGAGACTTCCCGGTCTCTCCTAGTCCACGTTGAGGTAAGCCCAAACGAATTAAGCCTTCCACCTCAATTCCACTAGTGATAGCTCTTTCCCACTCCAGGTAGGTGAGCTCCAACTTTCACAACTTTGCCGAGTCTTCTCAGAACCTTCTTTGAGAAGATCACTGCGCACGACACCTCCAACGTCATCTAGGAGTTGGCAAACTCCAAGAGTAACAAGTCAAGCCCCTCGCTTGACTCTCACCACGTGCAACAGATGTACAAGCTTAATTGGACACTAAGTCCACCTTTAGATGCAACACATGCACTCTAGATCCCTTCTCCTCTCTCACAAAGTGCAACACATACACAATTGAGTGGAGAACCTCACTCTAGCTCAAGACAACAGAAATGAGTTCATCAACCTTCTCTCCAACCGGCCACAAAGGGGTATTTATACCCCATACCAAAAAACTAGCCGTTGGAGACAACCCCCGAAAAAATCAGGGCGAGCGGAAGTACCATAGGCAACAGGTCGGTACTTCTGCACCACTTCTGATGCCACAGTAATGGCTATGTCAGAGCTTCTGAACTAGCCGTTGGAAGTCGGCGCAGAACTACCGCCGTTATAAATACGGTAGTTCCGATCTTCGAAAGTTCCACAAAGTCGCACGGAACTACCGCTCAAATCGAGCCCAGAAGTTGGCGCTCTCTAGAAAAAATGTTCCGCAGGAAAATCCGGAGCATCCGAAGTCTGGTAGTACTGCGCAACACATACTGGTACTTCCGCCTTCCGGTAGTACCACTCACATAGAGTTGGTACTTCCGTCGGCCGGACGAGCCGCTCACGAAGAGCCGCTCAGACCACACACATCTAGTAGTATCGCGCAACACATGCTAGTATTTCCAATGTCCGGTAGTACCGCTCACACAGAGCCGATACTTCTGACCTCCGGTAGTACCGCTACGCACATAGTGATAGTTTCGATTTTCCTAAGAAGTGCAGATATCTCAAAATATTTTGCAAAACACATTTGCAAACTATAATATCATGCACACAAGGATCAAGCATGATTCCCAACAAGTTGCAAAACACATTTGCGCACTTTTCAAATCGTGACACAAAAATTTAAATATGAGCTACAACTATTTGCAAAACACATTTGTAAATTTAAGCCTCATATCACAAGGAAATAAAAAACATGGACTTGTCACACTTGCAAAACACATTTGCAATGTATAGTCCCATGTTACAAGTATTCACACATGAGCTTCATTTATTTGCAAAACACATTTGCAAATATAAGCATCATGTCACAAAGAATGGAAACATGGACTTCAAGCACATGCAAAACACATTTGCAATGCATAGTCCCATGTTACAAGGATTTACCACATGAGCTTCAACTATTTGGAAAACACATTTGCAAATATAAGCCTCATATCAAGATGAGCTAGAGCAAGTGAGGTTGAGCCATCAACACGTGATCAGACTCAAACTACTGTACATGACCTCTCTTAATAGTACGACAACCTATACTAGCAATCCGGTCTTCCAACCAAACACCAAGATCGGTAAATGACTAGGAACACATTCTTAGCCCTAACTAGTCATACCTTTGCCTTAAGTCATCGTCTTGACATGCATCTACACCAGATGCATCCTTCACTTCAACTCCGTCAACAAATGATGGTCTTCACTTGACTTATAATCAACACATATCATCTCCTCTTAGACATGCATAAACTCATGATGCATCTTCTTCTTGATGCCCTTCAACACATGAAGCCATCTTCTTATTGATAGCCTTCAACACATGAAGCTATCTTCTTCTCACATCTTGACTTGATGATCTTCAACACATAAAATCATCCCAAGTCATCCTCATTTGTGAAACCTAACCTATTCATCCAACTCATGGAAAATGTTAGTTCACAAAACAATTGTTATCAATTACCAAAGTTCACCATTAACACATAATGGAGGGATTAGATTTAACAATCTTCCCTTTTTGGTAATTCATGACAATCTCAACAAACAATGAGATAAAAATTGATTTACGAGTATACAACTTATACACAACAATTGTATGCTCTAAGATAAACTTTAAACAAAGCTTACTTATCTGGTTGTCATTAATCATTCAACCATTAACACATAATGGAAAAGTTAAATGACAACCCGATTGCACATGAGTATATATATACTACACAAGCTATATATACTCAAGAATGTATTTCAAAGTAAAGATCCTAAATATGTATATTAAAAGAAGCATGGATCAATACTTATGAAACTCATAAACATAGAGAGAGAGAGCTCCCCCTAAATATGTGCATATAAAATGTATAATGAAAACATATGCAGATATTCATTTTGGACTATTTGAGGAGTTCAATCTATATTTTAGATCCAAGGAATGCATTAATATGCGAAGAAGTGATTTCGAATGCATACCTCTTTGATTTCAACTTTTTATCCAAATGAGACTAAGCTATAATATACTTGCACAAACATATTAGCCCCATGAAAGATTTATCATTTAATCATATATTTGGATGTGAGAAATACAGCAAGATTAAAAGAAAGATATCGAATGCATTTATCAATAATTTCACCTTTTCATTTAAATGAGACTAAGCATAAATAAACTTAAATAAACATATTAGTCTCATATATATATTTGTCATTATCACCAAAACATTATAAAAGTATTTGTCATTATCACCAAAACTAACTTACACAGAGATTGATCTTTCAACCGGCCAGTTCTCCCAAAAGCTTAAGATATTGAGGTAAGACAGGCAATTCACTTATACTTCAACACTCCCCTCACGTGTAGGCTCACTCAGATCTAAGACATAGAATAGAAGTATATTGTAATTATTTTTTAATTATGTCAATCATGCTTTAAACTTAAGATCTGTTAATTCTAATACTATATCAAAGACTTTTCCTAGCTCATTTACAGATTACAGTTGCTTGCAGGACTTTTTCCTAGCTTATCATGTGGTTAGTCGAGTCGAGTCTCGATTCCACACCTGTGTGACCTTCGTTAGATATCAGAATCTTTGGGCAACGACGCTATGGCCTCTCTTCGCGTGATTAAGGCATCCTGGCCATGATGCTATGGCCTCTCTCCAAAAGTCCTCTTTTATTTTCATGTAAGAAATTCGATCGCTCTACTTGTCATGTGTGCCAATTTGGAAAACATGTCTGTCTACCTTTTGTTAGGTCAAACTCGATTTCCAGTGTCTCATTTCAATTAATTCACTATGATTTGTGGACATCTCCTATGTTGAGCAATTTTGGTTTTCAATATTATCTGGTCCTCATCGATGACTTTTCTCATTTTTGTTGGACTTTTTCCTTGCGTAAGAAATCTGATGTTTACCACATCATCACCTCTTTTCATGCATACATCCAGACATAATTCTAATGCCAATTTGGTCCTTCTAGGTTGATAATGGCACGGAATTCATCAACTCTCGTTCTCTCAAATTATTTTCACCTACATGACATCTTCCCTCAATTCTCTTGCGTATATGCCTCCCGATGGAATGGGAAGGCCAAGTGGGCTCTTCGCACACTCAATAACATGGTACATACCTGCATTTTCCAAGCATCCATTCCTCCACACTTCTGGGTTGAAACCCTTGCCATCGCTACATATCTTCTCAATCATACGCCATCCAACAATTCACACCATACGAATGCCTTCGCCAAACTCCTCCCACATATAGTCATCTTCGAGTGTTCAGGCGCCTATGCTACCCTAACCTCACCTCCACCGTCAAACACAAACTCTCTCCCTGTTCAATAGCATGTGTCTTCATCGACTACCCTAGTGCCCACAAGGGTAATTGTTGGCTTTGACATTGCCTCTTGATGGGTCATCATCTCTTAACACGTCATGATCGATGAGTCGGTTTTTTCCTTTCGCTACCCAGTCTGATCTGACACCCTCATTGTTGGATTTTCTCCTTGACTTCGTCACCACTACATCACTATCTGTGCTTGCTGGTACGTGCCCTCTACCAACTGTGCCTGAGCTGCCCCACCGATAGTGTCTATAGGATCAAGGATAACCGACCAGGGGATGAATAGGAGGTTTTTAAATTCTTTTTGGCTAAACTTCAGTTTTTGAGCAAATATGAAATAAAATTCCTTTTTACACAATTAAGTCTTAAATACGCTAAGTTCACTAAGTGTTCCGATAACCTAAGAATAAATAAATATTGTAAACCTAGGGTGACAAGTAAGCAAAAATAATCATTAGAAATGTAAATGCACAAAGTAAGGAGTAAGAAGGTAAACCGCAAGTTGAACACAAGAGAAGTAGTTTTCCTGTGGTCTTGAAAACTTGCCTATCTCTACAGTCTTCCTTAATTCATGTTGAGGGAGCTTGAATGAATCAAATTGGTTCCGTGCACAAATGAGTCTTTTCTCAATCTACTAGAGATAGCTCTTTACCACTCCGAGTAGGTGAGCTCTATACTTCACACAATATCAAACCTCATCACAACATTATTTAAAGAGATTACAGTTCTCACACCTCCAAGCCATTTAGGAGTCGATAACCTCTAATAGTAACAAGTCGATGACGCTTGCTTGAATGTCCTCAAGTGCCACAAAGATCAGTAAATGAATGCAACACACTTGAATGCTCTCAATAATCTCAAATGATGAACCAAAAGTTTTAGAGTTGATGAGAGGAAGGCAATAGCTCAAGTGTATTCAAAGAGATTGTAAGATAGTGCCTTTATTGTAGAAGAATGGGGTATTTATAGCCTCCAACCACTCAATTAGTCATTGGAGCCAAAATCCCTAATTTATGCCAAATCAGTGCTACTGGAATTAAGAAGACAGCCCGACTGGACCTCAATGTATCGAATAGTTACTGTGCATTTAATGCAGTAAAACCCAGAAAATTGCGAACCTAAAAAAGCTCTTTTTAGAAAAAGCATCTATCAACTAGAAATCAATTCTACCAAAAAGTTGGTAGCACTGGACTTTGTGTGGCGGTAGCACCGGCCTTCAAAAAGAAAAAGAGCGGCAAGAAGGATCGGTTGCATCGCTTTACCCGGTTGCACCGAGCTGTAAATAACAGTCACACCGCTAGAAAAAATTTTGTCCAGAGAGAATAAGCGGTGCGTTCCTACCGGCATGGGAGACTCGGGTAGCACCAAAGATCCAGTCACACCGGCTTTAACTGTGCTAGAAAAAAAGTATGGATTTGACATAAAAGTGTAGATTTTATACTAATCATCGATAGCAACCTCCTTTGGCCGCCAGCGCGCTCAGGATGGATGTCATTAGTACTGACAGTTAATTCACTAGAAAACATATGCAGAGACCCAATAGCATAAAAATAATAGGGAGTGACTATTGCACAGACGACTAATTTTTTTTTATTTTTCAGTCATTTGAAGTTGCACTCTGAATCACCTAGGGGGCGTTTGGTTGCCCGGTTCTTGCCCAGCCAGGCTCTCCAGATGCAAGTTTCAGTTGTTTGGTTGCCCAGCCAGGCTCCCCAGATGCAAGTTTCAGTTGTTTGGTTGCCCGCATCGAAGTCCGAACCTAGCTCTCCGGATGCAAAGGCAACTCGAGCCCGGCTCTCGAGATACGGATTTCATTTGCGTTTACGCGAGCGAGCTCGCATGGGCGATCGAGCTCGAGCCAGGCTCGTATGGGGCAGCCAGGCTCCACTCACCAATGAACCAAACGTGCCCCTAAAGTTGCAGTTGTTTTTTTAGGGGGGCTGCAATTTCAGTTGATTGAGAGTGCAATTTCAGGTCACCTGAAGTTGCATTCTGAATCACCTAAAGTTGCACATGTTTTTTTTGGAGGGGGGCTGCAATTTCAGTTGATTGAGAGTGCAATTTCAGGTGACTGAAAGATAAAAAATTTCAGTCGCTTGTGCAATAGCAAAACTGAAATAATAAGTTGGTCCCAGACCAATCTTCCTCGGATTAGAGGATACATGAATTCAAGGACACACAGTAGTACCTAATTAAGATAGTTTTCTAGTATATAGATTTAAGACATAGCAAACGAGAAATTTCGATATTTGACACTGAATACGTACGCCTCTCAATTTTTAACCCTCAATTCGCACGCCTTTGGAAATTTAACCCTGTCACTGCGAATTCTTTTGATTCAAGGGATTCTCCTCATTTTCTCTCTTTTTCTATTTTTTGTGCCACCGGAAATGACCGTGGTGCCCTCTGCCTAATCTCAGCTCATCCCCACGGTGGATCGGTTTGCTCATACAAAACAGTGGCACTGCATTTAAAAAGCAACAATGCAATCGCATTAAAACAAAAGCTATTGGCACCGCTTCATATTATTTCAATCAAAAGGTACGTTCTGCAGCAGTGAACACAGAAGGTCAAATTAATGTATACCATCCCTCAGAAACTAAACCACCTTAGCAACTTGATTCTGAAGTCACACATACACGTCCAATGAAATCAGCACAAGGTAGTCACACACAGTTCAAAACATAATAGTTACCCTACTGAACACAGCAGCTGAACACAGCCATGTTTCAGCTTTTCTTGACATCACAAGATAACAGACGCTTGCACTAAGAAGACATAATTAAAGACTACAAGTTCATATAGCAAAAAAGGTGCCATCCAGGTGTACATGTTTGCCAGGGAATTTAGAACACTACAAAAGCCATAAAATTGTTGTAGGATTATTCAAACATCACTCCTTTTTCCCTTCCTTGGTGTGAGCTTCTTCTTCACAGCTTGTCGCTTTGCTGGAGACTTTTGTGTCCTAGTAGGTGTGCCCACAGTACTACTAGCCCCTTCTGCAGTTTGACTGAATACATAGGAAAAATAGAATGGTTAGACTAACTATTCAGTGCTGAATCAAGTAAATAAATTTACCTTCTTGTCAAAGGTCTAGGACTCCTATTGATTTCATTTGTCCCTGCTAGTTCATCCATGGTTAATTGCATTTGCCTGAGAAAAATTAAGTGAAGGTTCAGCCTAAAAAATGTACAGATTCAATAGTTAAACTAACTATTCAGTTTATGGAATTTGACCCTCTTGTCACAGGCCCAGGACTAGCGTTGATTTGAGTTGTCCCTTGAAGTTCTTGCATGGTCGATTGGAATTGGCTAAAAAAATAGAGTACAAGGTTTAGTTTTTGTAAAAAGCATATGTGCAGATGCTACGTTTGATCAAAAAGATGAAGCAAACGTCTTTTGCTTAACCTTCTTGTCATAGGCCCAGGACTGATGTTGCTTGAACTTTCCTGAGCAACAACCTTCTGCCTTTTAGATGGGCTAGCATTTGCATCACCTTTGTTAGAACCAACTGGCCTTCCTGCCTTTCCTTTCTTGGCTCGATTTTTTCTACAAATGTAAAGATGGTAAACTGAATTAAGAAACAAGCAAGAATTTGGTTCAATAAAAAAGCATACATATTTACCTCTTCTTTGTTCCATTGAGAGGGCACTTTGAGGATGTCGTCCTATGGCCAAGACCCAAGCAATTTTGACACTTCACCTGCCACATGCCTTTGCCCCTAGGCTTGTTTCCCTTGTCCTCAAGGCAGCTAGGATGTCTGAGTTTCCTTTGTCTTTCTGCCTTTCTCTTAGTGAGAGGTGGCAACACCTTGAATCCAGGATCCACATGTACCCATTGAAACTTATCAGTTAGTGGTTTAATCACACCACCATAGGCTAGCCTAAAATGGTATACTGAGTAGTAAGGGTGCAAGTACTCTTCCATCTTTGGATTTCTACATGTGGTTATGAGTGCCAAAGCATGTGGACATGGTTTCCCTGAGACTTGCCACTCCCTGCAGCTGCATATGTGGTTTTTAATATTCACCACATGTCTTATGATCTTGTGTGAAGCAGTTACCTCTGTCACATCTGCTTCATCCCTTCCACCTTCTTTGACATTCAAGTGGCCCAACTGCCTACTCATTGCATTTAGTTGGCGTACAACAATTGGGAGCATTACATGTCCTTCAAATTTCTCACCTATTCTTCTCCTTCTTGCATACAGTTCCATGAACTTGGACCTAAGAGTGTCAGCAAGGTCAGCTATGGGAAGGTCCTTAATGTCTTTCACCTAGTTGTTCCAAACCTCTGCCACATTATTGGTGATATGATCACACTTTATCGCCTCTGAGAATTGGCTCCTCATCCACTTCAACTTGTGATTGGTTTTCAACCATGGCTCAACCTTTTTATTTGTTGCATACATCTTGTTCATTAGGTACTCATGGTATTCTGGTTGGAAAGTCCTAGCTGCTGGATACATTCTCCCAAATGCAGGCCCTTGAAACCTCTTGCTAAAATTTTTCATCAGATGGAAAAAACACTCTCTATGCTCTGCCAAAGGGTACACCTTCTTCACTGCATTCTCCAGACCCTTGCAAGCATCTGAACTTATAGCTAAGTGAGGTGGATTCCCAATTGCCTTTTGCAGCTGTTGCATAAACCAAGTCCAATTATCAGTAGTCTCACCATCAAATTCAGATATTACAGGATGCTGGCCGCTTCCCCAATTCACCTTACCTGCCAAGTCCCTTTCTAGCATCTCTAAAGTATAGCATCTATAATTCACAACCCATTCATCATATTTCCGTGGCACATCAACAGAGCAACCATCATTGAACTTAGCTGTGAACTGAGAAAACTGAACACACAACCTAAATGCGCCATCCGGATCGACTCTACCGTACCAACAAAAAAAATAGAAGAGACACAAAATAAGCTTGTGCCCCAAAATCAGTAGAAACCCTGCAGGGACCGGATGGTCCGACCGAGAAGGATGCATATGATGTTAAGCGAAGCAAGGTTGAGATAATCAAGGAAAAGAGCAATTTTCTTCGGTACCCTTTGAATGAGGAACTCGTCTTAGAGGCTCCAAATATCAACGAGAGTGCTGTCCAGGCTCCAAAGGTCGGCGTGCGGACGAGGCACGCGGGCTCGTCAGGCGGGAGGCGGAGGAGGATCTCGCCGGCGAGTGTTTGCGGCTGGGCGGTGGAGGCGGCGTGGATCTAGGGTTTCGGTGCGCGCGGGTGAGGCGAGGCGTTGATTGCATATTGAAGCGGAGCGGATGGTACAAGCGGATGGGCATTTTAGTCAATTCAAGTTGCATAATACATTAAAGAAAATAGAAAAGGAGAGAAAATGAGGAGAATCCCTTAAATCAAAAGAATTCGCAGTGACAGGGTTAAATTTCCAAAGGCGTGCGAATTGAGGGTTAAAAGTTGAGAGGCGCACGTATTCAGTGTCAAATATCGAAATTTCTCAAACCTACTAGTTTCTAACATGTGGTTGCTCCATCACCCCCACCTCATGTGCTGCCTAATACAGTAATACTCGTATTCGTCGACAGAAACGAGGGTGCATCCGTGACGGTTGTACTGCTCCTTCCTAACGGTTCTCGCCGTCGCTGGCCGCCGCCGCAGCCTCAGCCTTGTCGCCCGCTCCGGCCTCCGACGTCTTGATGACTCCCGTCGCCGCGGCCTTGGACTCGGGGCCCTCGCCCAGGAGGTCCAACGCACCCAGGATGTCCAACTCGCCGTGGCTCGCCTCCTCCTGGGGTATATATCGCCTTCCGATCCTCCATCGGATTCGATATCATCTCCCTCGCGGACTCCGCCTCCGCCTCCGACTCTCCCGCCGCGCCGCGGGCTGGGCGCGCCACCACCGATCGCCGTCTCCGCCTCATCCCTCCCATGGCCGCCTCCCGGTGCCGGCGCCTGATTCCCGCCCACGTTCGGCATCGAGCCCGAGGTGAATCACCAACCACCTGTCGTCTCCGTTAGAGCGCAGCTTCTGCTCTAACTGGTTCTGCTTCTGTCATAGGGCCCTCGAGATGGTTGGGAGATGGAGGAGGCGAGAATGGCAGCCGTTTCCTTCCATTGCTTGTCTCTCCAGCATAGTAGAACAAGAAAATCCCGTTTTTTCCTATATTACGCACCGGCAATTTTGAAAGCTTGAGTTATTTCCCACTGTTTATGGAACACAAGCCCTTGTTTATGGAATATTTCAGCATTTGCTACTGTAAAGATGTACATCCTAGGATTTACCACTCCGTGTCTTCCTGACATGAGTGGAAAATCCTGAATTAGTACATTTTTGACAGTGGCAAATCATTGTTTGTTGGGCTAAACCCTGATACATTTGCACGAACATGTACCTCTTTCCTTTTGTGCTAACTGTAAGACCATGTGGACAGATGTGTTGACCTCCTCCTGATGGTTCATCCTTTTCTTTCTCTGGTGTCTTTGGTGATTCATGCTCTTGAGAAATTTCTTTATGACATGAAATGCATTACTCGCCGCAATAGTTTCCTAGTTTTGTTTTTTAACTATCGATGGCTGTAATCATTGTTATATACTTCCTTGTCTAAGGTTTGAGTCTTACTAACAGGATGGTCTCAAATATCGTTCAGGCTGGTCTTGTGGCTGCAGATATAGAAATTGCTGATTGGTTACGTCGCACAAGTGTGTCATACTTGCTGTAAACAAGTGTGAATCTCCACGGAAAGGGCAAACGCCAGCATTAGATTTTTTGGTCATTAGGGTGAGCATACAACTTACAATATGTCCACACTGTCCTTACATAGCACTCAGTTCATTCGCATTTCAAACAGATTACTGTTAAAGTTATATTTTGGACAGCCACAATTGTACTGAAAACCTTTTTTTGGAGGGGGCTTGTACTGAAAACTTGACACTATAAGTTACATTTTGTTGTGATGGTGCTGCTAAAATACAAAGGACAAACAACACAGTAGTCTGATGTTAAACTGTATATAAGTCCTAACGACATAAAGTATCAGAATCTTAGCGGTTCCACACTTCCACATGCAAGATCCCAAAACTCATTCACGTCACATTGGGTAAAAAAAATGCTGAAAGAATCCACTGTCTCTCAACACTCTGCTTGTGCTCTGACAATAAAGAAGTAAACTATATTAACAAGCACTTCACATTTTTGTTAGTGGTGTTCTTCTCTTTAACTGTCCAGCAGTTGGCTTTATTTATATTTATTTGCTGCTCAGCTCATCTTTCCGTGATTTCCTGCTAGGTTTTCTCCTCTGCCAATATCTGCTATTACTGGCACTGGAACAGGAGAGCTCCTTGATATGGTCTGTTCAGAGCTAAGAAATTTCAAGGTATTCAAATTACAGTAGTTATTCAGACAATGTTTTATTGTACATGCATGGCTGATGCCTGTTTTTCTTAATGATTGGAAACCTTTATGGAGTTTTTTATATGAAGATTGGACATTGTGATAATATCTATGTGATTCTTTACTATGGAGGTAAATTGATACAGTTTCTCACGAAAAGACTAGGGTAATTTATTATGAAAGGCCTTTTAGTAATTTTTTACGGGCTATCCCTATTTTTCATTAATCAAAACGGAAACCATAATTTTGTTGCATTTGAGAGATAGACTCGGGAGGGGAGGATAAGGGAGTGGGAAGCAGGGGTACAGCATGTTACTCTTTTTTGTTGCTATGGACTCGACAATGGGTAAGAAAAATATATATAAAGGAAGGGGTAGGAGCTTAATTGGACTTTGGGTCATAAAAAGGTAAGCACGTGGCACCTATATTTAGTGCTGTGGAGTGTCGACTATTAAGATCCGCTCTACCAATGACTATTTTGTAGTCTGGTGGAGATGAGAAAATTGCTATAATGGGACTCCAAATAACGTGTTTCGCTATAATGTGACTTCTAACGTTGACATCGCTAAAATGACACCGAAACATTGGCTTCTCGTAATACATGACATTTGGCTAATGTTCGAAATACCCGAAACATTGGAATTAAAAGAGCCAAATGTCATGTATTACGAGAAGCCAATGTTTCGGGTGTCATTTTAGCGATGTCAACGTTAGAAGTCCTATTATAGCGAAACACGTTGTTTGGAGTCCCATTATAGCAATTTTCTCGGTGGAGATATAGCAATAAAAGTTGAGAAAACATTATGTATTCTGAATTTGGGATCGTATCTAAGGAAATATGAACGACCCAGTGTTCATAAGAATTCAGAATAGTTATGGATAAAATGATACAAGTCTGCGCAATACTTTAAATAAATCATAAATTTATGTCAGTCTCTTGGATAAGAGTCTATGAAAATCAAATGGGGGCTTTCTCTTCTCTAGAACGATTGTTAGAACAATTTGAACATTTAAAACCTGCAAACTCTTCAACTAACAAATTATGTTTCTAAATAAAGGGCCAGGTAAGAAATGGAGTAAAATGAAGATAGATGTGCATCATTAATTAAAAATTTGCTGAGCACCTTTGTACTCACTCTTTCTATTAAATCTCTCTCCTCCCCCTTCAGAGCCAAACACGGTTGGGGTATACTTGGGACAGATGAGGGTGGGTTGGAAAATAGAGGTACCAGGGATATGAGGTTGACATTGACTGGGAGGTCGACCACGTCGGTAAGGCCAGATTCGCACGCCCACTCCCCAGCCTCTCCAGCGGTGCGTTATTCTTGTCGCACGCTGCCTAGCCGGCTAAAAAGTTTATCGCGCGCTGCACGGGCTCCGTCTCGTTGAAAGTCCCACGCACCGCACCGTGCACCGGTTCGAGGTCGGCGACACGCCTCCAGTTATCGTGGTCAAGGCGCTCCTCCACCTGCGGATGCGTGTGTACCCTTCGGTGGCTATGGAATGGTTTTACTGGAAATCATGGCAAGTCTTTCTTATTGGTGAACGGCACTAGACCTATTCAAATGGACGGTTCGGTATGTGCCTGATTAGGTACAGACCATTTAGACATGGCATGGCTAATTATGGGCCTGTTCGGTTGGTCTCCAGCCGGCCGGCTTTTCGCAGCCGCTACAGTACCTAACTTTTAAACGGAGTATTTTCTCAAGACGGGGTCTACAAGTTAAACGTAGTATACGTTAAAAGCCCAACATCTGTACCAACCAAAATTGCAAGTGAGTATCGATCTCTTCGTAATCTGTACCGCAAACAGCCAAAATTCAAAAATTTCAGTCAAAAGCCATAAGTCGCAGCAAAAAAGAACAGGCCCTATATGGGTCCGATTAGATACAGACCATTTAGACATGGCATGGCTAATTAAATGGGCTATGCTATGTTGGCCCATGGTCTGAGCCTTAGATCAAGACATGCTTCAAGGAGGTCACGAATGGTGTCATGTCATCCTGAGCATGTTAAGCCTGATAGGCCACAGTTGGCCTATCTAGCCCATCTCCCCTCCCTCCTCCACCTTGCCCTTGTGGCGGTGTGGCCTCATCACCCTCAACCTCGCCACACCCAACCCTCCCTCGCCTCTCATCCCTAACAACGATGACCCCTACCTCCCTACTAGTTTCATCTTCACCTTCTCCCTCAAGCGCCACCCTGTCCTCGTTCGCTTTGCCTTCATCCATAGGGGTGCAAACGGGTCGGGTTAATCCCAATCGATCCGGCACCGAATCCGATTGGTACTGAATACGATTGGTACCGAATCCGGAGAAAAATATGGGTTTGGATATGGTAACAGCAATATCCGTCCGAATCCGATATGTCTTCAAGTTTGATTTCAGGTTAGTGCTACTATTTGACGTTTCATTTTCTTTTGCAATGGTAAAATAAAATCTTCCACATCAGCTATTGAGTAGTAACATCAAGTTCTTAACAGTACGTCCTCCTACTCCATTTGTTGTACTGCATGCATTCCTTACAAACAATTAGGGGTGCAAACGGGTCGGGTTAATCCCGACCGATCTGGCACCGAATCCGATTGGTACCGAATCCGGAGAAAAAAATATGGGTTAGGATATGGTAACAACAATATCCGTCCGAATCCGACCTGTTTGCACCCCTATTCATCCAACCCCTCCCTCTCGTCACCCTTGACCTTGCAGTCGTCACCATCCAACCCTCCCCAACAATGACGACAACCCCATTTTCCCCTGCCAACTTTTGTCTTCGCCTTGTTAGCTACAGAGAAGGCGTGGTGGAGAGCGCAAGGAGATTGCGGGGGCAAAGGTGGGAAAAGATCAGGCTCGCCCCAATCGATGGCGAGATCCGATGGGACAGGCCCTACGCATTCTAGATCCACTCCAACAGTGACGTGGCTGGAGGGGCAAGGAGCATGGGAAGTGAGGAGGAGGAATGGAAGCAAATGTAGTAGAAGGAGGGGAGGGAGACAAGGGGATGAGCTTGAGCGGCAGCGGAGACCACAGGAGCTACAGTGGCTATACCTAAAGGAGGCCCGAGAAGGAGGGAGAGAGGAAGAAAAGAGGGCCTAATAGGCCGTGCCTAGCATGGCACGCTACTATATGTGCTGTGTTGGGCTAGCTTAGCTGGACTGAGATCACAACTCAAACACGGCACGGCTGGTTAAACTAGGTTGATATGGTCGGTTTAATCCCAGACCGTGTCATATCTGGGCCTTCCGTGGTCATGATGCATTAATATAGGTCAAAAAAAAATTTGTCTGGTGAAGAATTACTATACGTCTCACAATTGCAGTGTACTCACCACGTGCCTGAGATTGTTGAACGAGATACACTTTCATGGTCTTGCATTTTAGAGTCCATATATACTCATGAGCTCGAGGACAGACGCTTGCTACTACTCTTTCATCGTTATGCAACAAGCCTTGTCCATGCATGTATTGATTTCCAGTGTAGTTACCGCCATTGATCCAACATACAAAATGTGAACAGAGCTTCCGGTGCAATGCAAAAGTACAGGCGCCACAGGGGAGGAGAGTTCACTATTTTGGCATTGGTGGACTATTCTTTTCGTTATCGCTAGGGTAGATGAAGAATCAATTAAGGTTGTGATCAAAATGGCTGAAAAGCCCGTGGCTTATGGCTGAAAACATCTGTATTGGCTGAAAAAGATCAGAATGATAGTGAGAGGCTTATTTACCATAATTAAATTTAAAAAATTTTAAAAATAGAAAAAACATGTTAGCCCATTACGTATAATACAAACAAATACGAGGAAAAAAAGAACCGGTAAAAAAACTAAAAAAAAAGCCAAAAGTTCAGAAAAAGACGAAATTTATGAATAATGCAAAAATAAGCTGAAGCCAAAAGCTCAAGCCATTTTGATCACAACCTAAATCAAAGGACACGGATCAGGGCACCAGACTATTGGCCATCTTTCTTTGTAGAGGACAAAAAGTAGCCTTTGATGTGTGACTCGGACGAGTGAATTTAATGTAGCCTAAATCTCTCCATAAATTATAGTAGATATTTGATGGTGAGCCGTAGAGTTGTGCTCCAACATCTACCTTGGCATCGCCATCTCCTATGCAAAGCAAGGTGAATTTAGAGAGAAGGCTACTCCGTGTAATGGTCTGTGGTTGTTCGTTCATCATTTCTTAAATGGAGTTCTTTCACACTATGCAAATAGCCAGTGAAATTTTTTTTTAATTTAACGGCGGTTGCTACCAGGGGTTCAACTAAAAAGGTGTTAGCTGAGACTGTACATGTGCGGACCGTGCGGTTGCCGTTCCGCTTGTCACGGTCCTTCTGCTCGATAAAATAGCTATTTGAATTTATTTCTATCAAATCAAACAAGTAAGCAATGATAACACATTTCAATACTCCATTTAGTTTTCACAAGAAAAGAGTAAACAACGATTTATCACAAGACACTCATTATTGGAGTTTTTCTCTTTCTATTGTTGCCTTGCTTGCTCATTTTGATAAGTCTGCACCTTCTCTCTGGCCTCTGCTCCTGCCCCTGGGCTGTGGCCGCCGCACCCCCTGGACGCCACCCGCCGTACGAGCGCGCCCCCTGGCTCCTGCACGTAGGGGGGGCGTGGGAGGGTCCGACGGAGGAAGAGCTTGGGCAGCGGCCGTAGGAACGGTCTACTCCAGCACCTAGGGGTGGGTGAGGAAGAAAGAAGCAATAGAGAATTAATTAACTGGACTAAAAACAACCAGAATTAATTAACTGAAGTAATGGTATGGAATGCTTTCGCGTACTGGTACTGTACCTCTTCCGATGTGTCACTGTCACGTAAGTGACCGTCATCCCATCTCTTTATTTGAAGGGTGGGACTGTTGGGTTTGACGTCCGCCGCGTGCCTCAGCGCAGCCTCCGCTTCCTCCACCTCCCCAGATGTGGCTCCCCTGCACGTCAGTTCAACTTCGACACACTCAAGGGAGAGCAGGTTCCCGAGGCCCATTTCAAAAGCATCATTGCCGTCATCTTTTGTCTTGCGTACATGGAGAGTGAGGACTTTGCAAATCAAACTCTACTTCATGCTTTTTCGGAGTTTGTCAATATACTCATCAAGGGGGAGATTGAGAGACCATGCGGTCGTGACTCCATGTGAATGATGAGTATTTGACGTTGGTCTAAGTGAGTCGAGTTTGGTTTGCGTAGTTCGGAGTCGAGTCGTTGCATGGCGCAGTCGGGCTCGGTCGGACTTGGTCATTCCTGGTCGTATGGGTTTATGTTCATATTTAGATGATTCGACAGGTTTGGACTTCATTATGGTAAGTATTATGGTATTTACGCTTTTATGTATCGAGCGGTGCTATTTGATGTGTTCTTTGTCCGTGGTCGCAGGACATCGGGTGGAGTCGTGGCGAGACACGTGGACCGGACTAGGCGCAGGTGGCGCTGAGGTCAGAACGGTCGGGATGTGTCGAAGACGACGTAGACTCGAGGTGGTTGCGAGGCGTGCGAGGCAAGGAGCGCGAAGCTTCCGGAAGGTGCGGGAGGCGAATCGGGAAATTCGCGAGGCTGCACAAGCGGGAGCGGGCGCCGTTGGATTTAGCAGGCGTAACGGGGCGGAGACCCGTTAGCCAAGGCTATAAATAGGATTGAGGGGCTGCATGCCCACTTGAGCATTTTGGAGGGAATTGGGGTTAGCTCTAGTCAAAAGAGGCTTTAGGAGTTGGTTTTCCTTTAGTCTTTAGTGGTTGGAGAGGCAGAGTTTGGTGCTCCCTCTGTCCCCTACGATGTCTTCTAGGTGGTAGAACAGAGTGTGGTTTATCCCTTCAAGCATTCATGGTTGAGGTGGAGAGAAGAAGAGGGAGAGGATGAGTTGAGAGTCATGTAATCATTCCTGGTGCTAATGTACATGCGTATCGTGACTCCTTTGTGTTCCATTTGATCCAAGAAATGAAATCTCTGAAGTTATTTTCTGTTCTTGGTCTCGGTTCTTCGATGCCCTCTTTCTGTGATTTGTGACTTTTTGATTTTCGAGTTCTTGCTTGCTGGGAAGTGCCAAAATGGGTTGCTCTGTGATGGGTTAGTGCTTCAAGATCATTTGATCGAGTTTCCCTAGAGCAAACTTCATTTAATCCTCAATTCTCAATTTTGGCCTTCTCTGTTCGTCAATTGCAATTTCTAGGGTTTTATTGAATTCTTGTTCCACTTGGCAAAATGGCTTGAAACTTGGTTTCTAGAACCCTGAGACTATCAATTAGTCTTCCTCAAAGTTTCATTGCCAGAGGATCAAGGATTTGTGAGATATTTAGATTTTGGTTTCTTTCCTGAAGCTTGTCAAGTTTTTCTAGGTTTTGAGTTAACTCTTGATTCCCTTCTTGGCTTGAGCTGATATCTGGTCTGGGAGGTCCCCTTACTATTGCTAATATATCCCCAGAGTTTCAGTGCCAAAGGATCAAGGGTTTGGGAGGAATTGATTTTCTTGTGTTGCCTCTGTATTTTCAGGTTATTGGGTATAATCTGAATTTTGTGGTGTTAAGTTGGTTTCCCTTGCCTCCCTTTCCTCCCTTGCTATTTAGGTTATTGTTGTGTAGCTCTGGAGTGAAAAAGTTGGGTTCAAAGGCCTCATTTCTTCAGTTTTGGAAGTTCTGAAACTATTTACTGTGTGCTGAAAACTGCAGTCCATTGTGCTGAAAAATAGCAGCGGTGTCTTGCTGAAATCTGCAGTGCTTTGTGCTGAAAACAGCAGCTACTTCTTGCTGAAAACAGCAGCTCTGTTTGCTGAAAAACTGCAGCTATTCTTGCTGAAAACAGCAGCTCAGTTTGCTGAAAATCTGCAGCTCTTTTTGCTGAAAAACTGCAGCTATTCTTGCTGAAAACAGCAGCTCAGTTTGCTGAAAATCTGCAGCTCTTTTTGCTGAAAATCAGCAGCCCTTCTTGCTGAAAACTGCATGTTGTTTACTGCCTTTATCCCTCTTTTTGTGCTTCTCTGGGTTGTTGTTCTTCTCTGAACTTTTCTGAGGTTTTCGCGAATTCTTGGGGGCGATTTTGAAGCGAGCGACATTCACCCCCCTCTGTCGCCATTTCGGTCCTACAATAACCTGCGAACATTCCTTTGCGAAGATGTGTTTTGCTCAGCACCTTCCAACACAGTAACAAAGTTTTCTTCATTTGATAAGGAATGGATGAGATCAAGCACCATATCATGTACACGACAAGCTCTGACCCTACCATGATAGTCCATGTCTCCTGGCTGGATCAAGCTTCTATTTATGAGCTCGTTGAAGTAATCCTCTCCGAGCTCATACAAGGTCTTCCCTTGTTCCCCGTATTGGATAAAACCTTCAGCTATCCACAACCATATCAATCGATCTTTCCCAATATCATAATCTTCTGGAAATATGCTCATATACAGTAAGCAGGTCCTTAGATGGGGAGGTAGACTATAATAGCTAAGAGACAATATCATCCTCATATCTTTTATATCAGGGCCATTTAAAAGTCCACAACCAATCGAGTCGTGCACGTTATTCCACTCTCTTGTATTTTTCATTTTGCTACTCAACAGACTAGCTATCGTAACAATAGCTAGTGGTACACCACCACATTTCCTCAAGATTTTGTCGGATACTTCTCTCAACTGATTATCAGGACATTCACCACCAAATATCCTTCCGTAGAATAATTTCTTGGAGTTAGCTTCAGAAAGGGGCTGTAGCTTATAATCACCACCAAGTTGATTGGCAACATCAAGATCACGGGTAGTTGCGATTATTCTATTTTCCAAATTATTATCGGGCAAAGCACATCTAATCATTTTTGTCCATACTGATATGTCCCATATGTCATCGATAACGACCAAGTACCTACGTGTATGTATGATAACAAGAGCAGTGCATGGGTTAGTAAAACTAGCTAGTTAAGTAATGTTCCTACAAGAATAACTCTGAAAGACTCTAAAATTGCAATATCATTCTGCAACAAGTTGTTCGGTTCATGAAGTAACGTAGATACGAAAAAATAATAATGAGGAAAGAAACTCTCAAAGGAAAATGAGGAAAGAAGTACAAAAACCATGAAAAAGGGAAATGCAGGATTCAACAATACAGTCTCATTTCAAAAATAGATGTCATTGACAAAAGGAACAGAGTATCCATGGCATAATCTTTTGTTTACGATGTGCATTGCATGTACACGAGTAGATATATACTAGTTTATCTACTAATTTTACATGGAATTTGTTGACCTATGTATGATGTAACTTACTTTTTGCATACTATCTCTCGTTCAAAATTGATGTCATTTTAAGAAGTTGGTTTTGGTTTACAAGTACTTATCGTTGGTTTTGGTTTTCAAGTACTCATCGTTTTGGCTTTTGGACCAACATTTTTCACAAATGCGTTTCTATTACTTGCTTATTGGTATGGGTGATAGGGAGATGAGTACACAAATAGGGGCAAACCATGTTAGATGCTAATACATCAACTCCTTTGTTCAATATGCATGGATCTAAAACAAGTTTTGGTTGGAGGGAGCAAGTAGTCATGGAAAAAAGAGACGCATAGGCGACTAGCTAGCATTTATACCTTTTGTGCTCAAGGGACTTCTGGAGTTCGTTGATCAGCTGCCTCTCATCCCATAGTGCAAAGGTGGGATCTTTGCACTTTTCCTTGTCAACATCGAGGAGAATGTCCCTCAAAATTTTCTTCGTGTCAGGACTCCGAGAGATCGAAACAAAAGCCCAGCAATCGAATTGCATTTTAAGCTTCTGATACACTTGGTTGGCAATAGTGGTCTTGCCCATTCCTCCAAATCCAACAACGGAGACTATCTTCAATTGCTGCTTGGACGCATCATCACGCTCTGTCAACCTCTTGATTAGCTCGTCCCTCGCCTCATCGATGCCAACGAGGTCGGTCACCTTTTTGTACAGAGCCGACAGACGAGGGTCGACAGTGGTTGCTGCAGCAGGATTAGCAACAGCACCGTCAACATTGTTCCTGGTACGCCGGTCAGCCACCTCCTGGACACGGGCCTTGATGTCTTGGATCTCGTTGGCAATCTGACGGCGTGTCTTGCCCTTCTCGAACAGCTTGACCACCTTTTTTATGAGCCCTTTGGAGCTGTCCTGGTCGACACGCACCATGAAGGTGTCAACGACATCCTCCATGTCGTAGGACAGCTCCCTGAGCTCACGTGCCCAGACCTTGACCTGCTCGTCGAGCTGCTCCGGTGGCACCTCGCCTACCTTGCCAAGGGCAGCATGCATGCTCGCCAGCTCTCTCGTCAGGTACTCCACGTCTTCCCTGACGCCCTTTTGCAGCTTGTACTCATCTTTGAGCAGCTCGCCCAGCTTGGCGAGCAGGCTGCCCATCGCCCCCGTAGCGAACGCCATGGCTCGATCGATCGCTCTTGATCGCTCGATCTGTCAGTTTGTTGCTTAAAGAGTTGTGCTCTGGTAGATCGAGAGGTGCTAGCTAGCTTGCCATACTCTTCCAATTGATACTGCTGTCTTCTGACAGATTATGCCATTTGAACGGAATGATCAGCTAGCTAGTTTTCCAAGCTCACCCTACAGCCAAAAGATTCACAAATTGAACATTGCCCGAAAAGGAAATGGAATTACCAAAGATGAACTCCATAAAAGGCCGTAGCACATATACCTCAACTTCGAAGTTCTCCTAGAGACCTATCTATCGTTTCGCCGGTGCACTTGATCTCAATTAAGTTTTTGCTTATATCGAGGAGATTTTTCGCAGCAAGCTGGATCTCTCAGGAAGAGGATAATATATATCCCTCACAAGAGGCTATCCTATCCTCTTCTCCAGGCTGTGGTCTTGTGGCCTTAGGTGGTAAAGCTGGCTACTGCAATCATGTGGGTAGGTAGTGGGAAGGTGCTCTGCTCTGTGCTTCCGTCCATGGACATGCTGTTGCCTGTTGCGTAGCTGGTTAGACCAGCTGTAGATGGATGTGATATGTTGGACCGCTTTACTTCCATTACTGGTCCTAGGGCGCTCCAAACGGCCTGAGACTTTGGCTTTTAAGTTCCCGTTTACGTTTTTTTTTGCTAAAATTATATTATAGTGATGATTAATTTTTTAGAAAAATAAAAATAAAAAAGAGATAAAAAATTAGGAAACCGTTATCCGTAAAAAGAAAAGCTAAAAAGCCAAAGAATCAAAATAAGACAAAATTAGAAGTCGATACTTGAATTAAATAAGTTGAAAGCTAAAAAAGATCAAAAGCTAAAAGGCATATTCTTTAACGGTTTCTAAAAGCGGTTTTTGGCTTTCACTACAGTACCTAACTTTTAAACAGAGTATTTTCTCAAGACAGGATTTGCAAGTTAATTGTAGTGCACGTTAAGAGCCCAACATCTGTATCAACTAAAATCGTAAGCAAGTATCTTTCTCTATAATCTCTGTCACAAACAACTAAAATTCAAAAATTTCAGCCAAAAATCATAAACCACAGCCATATCAAACAGGCACAGAGCTATTTGAAGCAGAGATTTTACTGTAGATCCAATTTACGTATCTCTTTTACTATTACAAGTACTCGTAGTGTCTGGTAGTATGGCCATTGTTGTTGCTGTGAAGTTCACCACACATGAAAATTAGTTTAAGAGGGCTAATCTGGTTGGATTACTTATGGTGACATTTTAATAAAGCTAAGAGATCGTTGGCAGTGGAATACGCTAAAGGCGGTGGTTGTAATAGTAGAAATATAACGCGTCTAAGTATTTGAGTGGACGGATGGACTCGTTCAAGTCTCCTCACCGATTACTGGCGCTGCTTATCTATTTCCTCTCGAGTTCATACTCGTTTACCCTGATCGTTTCGGCTTTGGCTTCTGGCTTATTTTCCACTATTTCTAAATTTCGTCTTTTTCTGATTTTTTGAGTTTTTTTACCGGTTCTTTTTTCCTGTATTCGGTTGCATTACACGTGATGGCTAACCTATTTTTTCTATTTTTAAAATTTTTTAAATTTAATTATACCAAATAAACCACCTTCAATTACAATGTAATTTCATTCAGCTACAGTAAAATAAGTCGTAAGCCACAGTCCAATCGATCACGACCATTTCGCCCTTTGGTTGCATGTGCTTGTCTTCAGAATCTGCCCCTGCACGCAAGTGAGAAAAATCCAAAAGTGAGGGGTGGGTGAGAGGGAGAAAGTAGCAATAGTGAGTTAATTAACTGGACTAAAAACAAGAGGTATCCGCAACAGTAATGGCATGGAATGCTTTCGGGGACTAGTACTTTATCGACGTCTAATCATAAAACTTAATTTATAATCAGAAGAGTCATAGAAAATTCTCGTAAGAACATTTGAGTACGATCGTAACTCTAATACAAAAACTTAAAATATCCTTTCTTCTTATAGTATTTATTCTGGTGGAAAATATAGTAAGATTAAGTACAATCAACTATATTCAGTAAGTCATATGGAAAAACGATATATAACTATTTGTCAGGATTCTCAAAAGAGGGGGTATAGTGGTTTTATTAAAGTGATTGTGGATATAATTTTCTTTGTAAATATTTTTAAACATAAAATAACAAACTTAAAACTTCTTAAGGTAAATAGGGTTAAAACAAGTTAATTATCAGCTTAAAACATTATCAAAAATAGTTATGCCTTGCTATTAAAATCACCTATTGAATACAGTTTTATTTATAAAAAATATAATATATTCAAATACCATTTATTATTAACTCTACAGAGTTACTCAACTTATTATCGACTCCTTTTCCGTCCACTGACATATTTGGGTAGCTGTTGCTATCACTAAGATGAGAATACGCCAGTTATGATTGCCTCAGTTCTTTATAAACTCACACGTTTTAAACATCATCAATAGCTTACTTCTGAAGCCAACCAATTGCGATGCTGAGCTTACTTCTGAGTTTTGGAAACTCCGTAGTCTATTGAAGTGCTACTCTTTTTAAATGTAATTTCAGCAACATTGTTTAGGAGATTGATTGACTAGGTGACCGGCTGACTGCATTGTTTAGGACAAATCCATCGATAATGCAGTGCACAAAACGCTTCGACGATATGTCGATCTTGTCAATGCAACTCAACGCTTCGACGCCATCTCATTTAACTTAGACACTTGGTCAATTAGTGTAGCATTCTCAACTATACTGTGGCGGAGCTAAGATTCCGCAGAATCTCAGGCTGAAAACTAATCAGCTATAACTATCTGTTCTGACTCATTAGGCCCGAAGCCCAGCTTCACCTCTCCCTGTGTGTTCTGACAAACGCGCAAAAACCTAACCCTAGCTAACCCAGTTGCCATTGTAGCAAAAGATGACACAAACATGAATAAGCAACACAAGGGTATCATAGTATTATGTGTCCATCGACAGAGCAGAACATTCAGACTTTGACTCCCCATTAATTGCCGTGTAACAAAAGTGAAGAATCATATGAGAAGATCTTAGATATTATTGTAATAAATAATTACAAATTTTATGGAGTAATTATTTGAATTTACAAAGACTGCATTTTGTTTGGGCTGCTTGCTAAAATCTTTAAGTTAAGCGGTCTAACCTCTTTGTATTGTCATTCTGACCGGTAGGCTTCGACTGTTGGTAGCAGTCGGAGGCGTGAACCTCGATCTGTAGTCGGGCGGTCCGAACGGCCTTGTGCTAAGTAGTCTGAATAGCTAGTCCGAAGGTACTCTGTAGTCGAGAGGACTCGATACTATATGGTTGTAGATTCAGGGGCTGGTCGATTGTCGTAGACTTTGCAATCGATAATCGTGGGTTTTATGATTGATTAGATAGTGGGTTTTTGACCAGGGTACTTTATGTATTGTGTAGTGCTACGTGACGGTTTTCTTGTTAGTGTTGGTTGCAGGACTTCGAAGCTTAGTCGTGGCGAGGCATTGGAGGACTAGGACTAAGCACAAGATGGTGTTGAGGTTCAGAACGGTCAAGGAGGTGCCAGAGATAACCGAGGCTATGCGAGGTGGTTGCAAGCCGGAACAACGAGGAACCAGAGTGGGTGCAGTGGTTGGTGGACATAATAGGCAAAGACAAGGTGGATCAAGACTAGGCTTAGGGAAAAGCTGAGGTCATGTGCAGTCAAGGAAGTCGGGTGCTTGTCATACGCAAAGGAAAGCTTCATGGAAAATGGTAGAGGAGTATTTTGGTAAATTTCCTAATACAGAAAAACTAATGGTGTGTGTGTGAAACCACAATGTTGGTCTAAGTGGTTTAGGTCTTGTATATCAGTGTTGGTGCTATTCTCTCGCTGGCCACGCCCTCGGGGCGTCACTGCCATGAGGGCAGCGGGCCTTCGACCACCCATGCCTGCATATTGGCTTGGACGGTCGTAGCCACCATACTTCTCTTCTGCTTGGTTGTTGTCACTACTTTCTTGGGCGCTATTGCTCCTCTCAAGCTCGTGGCTTACTCATCGCCCCCCACGGACAGTGCCAACTGTTGTGGCTACGGGCCAAACAGTAAACGAGGGGATTAGTGGAGTGAGTATGAGAAATGAACTGACTTGACCTTTCCCTTAGGGCTAGGATATGTATTTATATGGCCATATGGCCTGATTACAATAATGCCCACTATAGTTGAGTACTATATCGGGGGTATGCAGGCATTTTTACATGCCCTTACTGGGCATCTTGGCCCAACAGGCCGAATGGATTTAGGTGGAAGCTACCCACACAAACAGGAGCTTCTCATGGTAAAGGTTTTCATCTTGCACAGGCCAAACACCATGTTGCCTAGGCCTTTTGGCCCCCTCCATCCCTTCGGCCTCGTAACGAATTGGCTTAACACTTTGGCCTTGCTAATCGTGCATGTGTGCGACCAGTGCGAGTAGGGGTACACGTCCAGCTGTGTTTGGTGCGTCATGCGCTGTCTTGTCGTGTGACATGGGTTCCCAAGGGGCGACCGAAAGTGCTATGGCGCGGGTTCCCAGAGGACACACGGGAAAGGCGTTTGGCCTTAAAACTCGGTAGCTATGGTGAAACGCCACCTCCATTACTGCACTTTTTCCTCTTTCATACGCTAGTTAGTGCCATCGCCTGCATATTGTGCTGTAGCGACCGCCCTTGGTGTTGCCACTCCTTCCGTCGTGTCGCCGACAACCTGTCCTTAAGCATGCCAACTATCGTTGCCTTTGTTCTTTTGGAATGGCTCACGGTGGCGACCAGCGTCCTCATCGCAGTACTGTAGGCGCTTGCTCGAGCCACGGCGGTGGCTCCAATCGGAGGGGATCATCGACGACTGAGGCGGAATACGAGCTCATTGTGCGCAATTCGTCGATGGCCAACAAATGCTGGAACACAGCGAAGAAGGTGAACGGTGTATGCACAAACGTGCTAGGCCAGAGTCTGTGACCGAAGAACTCATTCGGGCTATGGTGCACAAAGGTAAGATCTTGGACTGCGATGCAGTCCGTCTACCTCCCATCGGCGAGACAGAGCCCCATTCGATGGAGTCGGAGACAGTTGTATTCGCCGTGTACTTCGATGCGGGCCTCCAAGTTCCAATGGCAATGTTCATTGGCGAGGTCCTCAGGCTGTATGGATTGGAGTTGGCGTAGGTGACCCCTAATTCTATCATCCGATTGGCGATGTATTGCTGGGCCTCGCGTGTGGAGATGGTGTGGCCAAGCCCGGCGCTCTTCGCCTTCCTGCACGACGCTCGATGCCAGCCAAATTTGGCCAGCACCATTCGCTTTATGTCTGTTGCCTTTCAGTCCTATAAGTGTTATCAGAGTCCGGTTAGCTTTTGTCATAGATCTTAGCCGGTATTTGGAGCCGTGACATCAGACAAGTATTCAACCAAGCTGTCGTGTTAATTGGCACTGATTTTTCTTATTGAAAGGCTTGTATATAAAGACAATAATCCTTATGATGTGCCAATGACTAGTGAATACACCAGATGTAAAGGCCAACAATAAGGTTTGCAATTTTCTGATTCAAGGGTTTAGTCAATTTGGGTTTAAGTTTATTGTTTATTTGAGGTCTGCTATAACTGGTTTATTTTGCAATATAGTTGATGATGACTTATTTATCATAACTAATTTTAAAAAATTAAAAATAAAAAATAGATTAGCCTATCACGTCTAATACAAACGAATAGAAAAAGAACCTGTAAAAAAGCTAAAAAACTAAAAAATTTAAAAAATAATAAAACATAAGTTAGAAGTTTGAGCCGAAAATGATTCGCTAGATCTCAAGAGGGCTATCCTCTTCCTCAGGTTGTGGTCTTGGGAATCAACTCCTCTGACGTGGGTCACTGCGCGTGGGCCCCCTCGCTGCGTGGCCCCACGCGTCAGTGACGGGAAGTTACGTGAGAGGATCTCATTTGGTGGTCTTGCCTGTGGATGATGGTGGTAAGCTGGTACTGCCATTGTGTGGGTAGTAGTGGGAAGGCGCTCTGCTCTGTGCTTCCGTCACATGCTGTTGCGTTTTTTTTTTGCTTTTCTCTTCACTGAGATCGATACAGCCTAAGAGCATCCATAGTGAATATAAGCTAAGAGGTCTTAAGATAGTTCTCATCTAAACCTTAAGTCCAATGTATTAATGTATATAACCCAAGAGGTCTTAAGATGGTCCCACTCGGCAGATAAAGAAAAATTATATTTTAATGCTTGTGGCCAGGTCTTTAGCTTGAGGACCAGCCTCAAGCTTTTTTTTGCTTATAGCCTGCTTAAGGTCACTTTTGTAATGTATAAGGTTGACCTTAAAGTGGCTTTAAGACTTTCATGTACTATAGATGCCCTAAGTACCACAAAAACACGGTTGTTGTACATTTTTTCACCTTTAAGTTTTACAGACTCTTAAGGCATCACAACAACCGTTGCATGCAGTTGGATCTATCTGATAGCTGGGTAAAGAAGTGATCACTGAGATGTCAAAAGACGAATGTTCGCTTACCATAAAAATATAAGAGAGTAAATTGCAGTTCTGTGTGGCAAATCTATTGATGCCTAAAGTTAGGAATATACTTGACAGAGGACGTACGCACAATTGTAACTACAGATGAAGTAGTCCACTTCTCTAGCAGTTTATGCACTTGTACACTACATTGTCGTGTAGTAAATGGTTTGCCCTCATAGCTAGGGAGTAAAAACGAAGCTAGATTTGGTCGAATTATCCGACTATCGAATCTAAATTGGACGCTGAAGTGACAAAAATCCTAGATATGGATGTGAATTTGATATAGAATGATGCGATTCAGATCCAAATATTTAAGGCCCTGGTCGGTTGGGCTGAAAAATAGTGGAATGACTGAAATTGTATTTTAGCTGGCTGAAATTACATTGTAACTGAAGGTGGCTTATTTTGTGTAATTAATTTTTTTAAAAAAATTAAAAATAGAAAAATATGTTACCTCATCACGAACAACGCAAACGAATACGGAAAAAAGAACCGGCAAAAAAGCTCAAAAAGCCAAAAGTTCAAAAAATGAATTTTGTAAATAATGAAAAATAAGTCCGAAGCTTAAATCGAAATGAGCGGGACGGAAATAACATCCAACTTAATAACACAAACTACACACCTAGGGATGGCAATCGGGCGCGGCGGGTATGGGTAGTGCTCACCCGTACCTGTACCCGCGACCCCGATTTACGCCCACGGACATACCCGCGAAGGACGACGGGTGAAGAACCTTGCCCATACCCGTCACCCGCGGGTACCCGTCGCCCGTGGGTATACCCGTTTACCACGAACTAAGAGTCACCATCTAAGAGTTGAACAAATAACATGTACATATAAGTAATAGCTGTTGTTAGAAAATATAATAACTATTAAAAAAGTTTATAACAATCAATAGCAATTAGAGATATGCAAAAGTTTATAACAATCAATAGCAACTACAGATATTGCTATGGCTGCGCTACCTGTCAATCTATATCGTGGGTAAACGGACGAGGTGGGTACGGGTAAAGCTTACCCATACCCGTGCCCGTTTACCAGATGGGTAGAGTGTTTCCTCATTTCCATACCCGTGAGTAAAGAAAATATCTCATATCTGATTCTATTAAAGTATTTAGCTACGAATATACAAATAAACAGAATAATTACCATCCCTATACACATCAGTGCAACACAGCCAGCCCACCCGGCCTACAGTCGACCATAGCTGGGCGCGCCCCTGCACGCCCCTTGCACAAGTAGCAGGCAACAGCCATAGCGTCACCTTAATGTGCGCTGCTCCGGAGGCCATCATGCAATGCATGCGTAGACTTAGAGCAGGTACAATAAAGCTTAGTCAGCAGGCTATAGCAAATATAATATCAACTAAATCTTACGTGGCAGAGAGAAAGGAAGAGAGAGAAGGAAGCTGGCTACTAAATTACAGCTAGCTATAGCACGTAAAAATATGCATTTCACTCTCTTACATGTGGGGCTAAATAGTTATTGTAATAGCTACCTTATTGTATGAACTATTTTTTTGAAGACTATAGATAAAATGGACAAGTGTTATAGCCACTAGTTGGCTATACTATTGTACTTGCTCTTAGCGTGGTTTACACGTCGCTCCATTCAACAGCAAGCCGACCTTATCAGATCGCACTATGCTCTAACACGAGTGGACGGATGGACTCGTCAAGTCTCCTCGCCGATCACTGGCGCTGCTCATCTATTCCCTCTCGATTTCACACTCGTTTAATTTCGTCCTTCGGTTACATGTGAAGAGAACCGTTCATGGGCTTGTCTTCAGAATTATTGGCATGTCGGTGTCAGATTCCCGTCGTTTTCGCCATTTCTTGACGTCCTTGATTCACATGCCATGGACTTAACCGACGGTACATCGCTCAATATCCTCTTGGGGATGTTTTCTTTTGGGCACCAGGGCGCTGGAGGAAGAATTTATACTTGGAATGTTATGGACCCCATTAAAGAAAGCTTTCACAGAACTTATAGAATCACAGTACGCCAACACTTTTTAAGAAAGAAGCCATCAAATCCATTGATAAATCTATTGATGCCTAATGTTTAAAAATACTTGACAGACGCCATATGTACAATTATAACTAGACATCTAGTAGTCCACGTCTCTAGCAATTTATGTACTTGTACGTGAGTACGTGAATACCTTGTTCTCGATGAATTGGGAAAATATTGCCAGGACCTTGGCGTGTAGTAAGTGGCTTGTCCTCACAACCTTGTTTCACTGGACAGCGTGCATGGACTCGTCAAGTCTCCTCGCCGATCACTTGTGCTGCTCTTCTATTCCCTCTAGATTTCACATTCATTTAATTTCGCCCTTCGGTTGCATGTGAAGAGAACCGTGCATTTGCTTGTCTTCAGAATTATTGGCACGTCGGTGTCAGATTTCACATCCTGCTTATTTCGGTTTGAGTTTCTGACTTCTAATTTATTTTTCACTATTCATAAATTTCGGCCTTTTCTGAACTTTTAACTTTTTTTTGAGCTTTTTTGTTGGTTCTTTTTTTCGTATTCATTTGTGTTGTCCATGATGAGCTAACATATTTTTTATATTTTTAATTTTTTAAATTTAATTATGCCAAATAAGTCATCTTTCGCTATAATATAATTTCAGCTGTAATTTCAGTCATAAACTACTATTTTTTAGCCCAATCAAGCGGGGTCTTAACCGACGGTACATCATTCAATATCCTCTTGGAGTTGTTTTTTTTGGCACCAGAGCGATGGAGGAAGAATTTATACTTGGAATGTCCAGGTCCCATTAAAGAAAGCTTTCACATAACTTCCAGAAATCATGTGCCACAATAGACCAACACTATCTAAGAAAGAAGCCATCAAATCCATCGAGGAGATTTTTTGCAGCAAGCTGGATCTCTCAGGAAGATTTTTCCCCTTAGCAAGAGGCTATCCTCTTCTCCAGGTTGTGGTCTTGTGGCCTGTGGATGATGGTGGTAAGCTGGTATTAATCCTAATCCATCATGTGGGGAGGTAGTGGGAAGGCTCTCTAGGTTGGGGTCAGGGGTGAAAACGGATCGGATATTTCCCGACCGACCGACCGCCGAATCCGAGTCGGATCGAATTCGGATAGTTATGTCGGATAATTATCGGATTCGGAGTCGGATTCGGATAGTTGTTTTCGGATACGGATTCGGATTCGGAGAAGAACTATCCGACGGATACGGATACTATCCGGGATTTTATCGGATAATACCCGGATATATTTTTCGGATATCCGACCCAACGGCAAGCAGTGCCAAGCCCATCACTCCATCAGCGAGATTTGCACGGGCGGCACAGCAGGCACGCCGACGCCAGCAGCCGGCCACCTCGGCCTCGGCCTCTACCTCGCCTCCCCCAGTCCCCCCTCCCGTCGACATCTCTCACGGGCCACGGCCGGCCATCCCAGATTCCCCAATCCCCACAACCACAATCTATCAACCATCACAGAGCAAAGACCAGAGAGAGAGAGAGAGAGTAGAGGGGAAGGAGGCACACCAGTCACCGGAGCTCGGACGAGTGGACGACGGCCGCACCACCGCAGGAGGAGGAGGAGCGTAGCCGGAGCCGAGGGCAGCATCCCGCGTGATGACGAACTCGTCGTCGGCGCTCCAGTCGCCGCCCGGCCATCCGCCGCTGGTGGCTCGTTCTCGGAGAGTCGAGGTCGCCGTCGCCGTCGCTCGGAGCCAGGGGAGGAGGGGGCGGCGGGGGAAGGAGGGGCGGCGGGGGGAGGAGAGGGTGCGGGGGGAGGAGTGGGCGACCGGGGAAGGAGGGGCGCGGCGGAGGAGGAGGGCGACGACTGGGAGGAGTGGGGTGGCGGGGAAGGAGGGGTGCCGGGGAGAAGGGGCGGCAGGGAAGGAGGGGGCGGAGGAGGAGGGGGCGGCGGGGGAAGGCGGGGGCGGCGGAGGAGGAGATGGCGGCGGAGGAGAAGGGGGCGACCGGGGGAGGAGTGGGGCGGCGGGGGAGAAGGGGGCGCGGAGGAAGAGGGGTGGCGGGGGAAGGAAGGGGGAGGCGCGAGGAGGAGGGGAGGCGGGGAAGGCGGGCGGGAAAGGAGGGGCGCGGGGAGGAGGCGGCGGGGGGAGGAGGCGGCGGGGAAGAAGGGCGGCGGGGGAGTAGTGAGGCGGTGGGGAATGAATCGAGCGGCGGGGAAATGAATCGAGCGGGCGAGCGGCGGCGGCGAAGGATTTGTGAAATTGTGGGTTAGGGTTTTTTTGATGTTTTACGATTTAGTCCTTAGGTTTTCGTTTATTTTGATTTCTTCTATTTTAGCCCTTAGAAAATCTGATTTCATCGCGAAAAGTTCCTACATATCCGTTGTGACATTTATATCTATATAGAGCAATCCTTAGAATGCCAAATTTGAAGATTAAATTAGGTTTTGGAGTTGTGACATGTACATCTATATAGAGCAGTCCTTAGAATTCTCAGCAAGTTTGCTCATTTTATTAGTTATAGCTTTCTGGGTTGCCTTTGTCAAATTTAATCACATATTTAGAGATATAAAAGACGCAATTGTTGGCTTGTTTCTTGAGCAGGGAGGCCTTCATTTGGATTTATTAATGCTGGTTTTGCTGGAATTATTCTTGAAGATCACTAGATCAGGTATGCTTTTCAAGGTATACTGACTGTGAATGTCCTCCCATAGTTGTGTCAACATGGTATTTTGAAGTAAACTATAGGGTATTTTTTTTACAAAAAACATGCTTCTTCATGGGACATGAACATGTGGTATTCCTCAGGCTCAAAATAAGTACAAGGCTAAGATAAGGTCTCTTGAATTTAACATTTATTAATTTGAGTGTCATGTTACAATTACTCTACCATAGAGCGTGAAGGCACTTTGAGTGTTCAGTTGTTATCTGCTTGAGGCTATGAGCCTATACTATTGTTATTTTGTGCTTCTATTATGGCAAGATAAACTTATGTTATGTATGGTACTCCGTACTCGTAATCTCATATGAACCTTTGTGTTCCTATTGTGGTTTGTATGAATTTACCACTTATGTATAATTTGTGTTCCTATTGTTCTCACTGCTTTCTTCTATTCTTCGTTTTGCTGAACCTTTGTGTTCCTATTGTTCCTATAATTAGCTTACAAAGTTTCTTGATGAGTATTGGTTTCACATTTTATATAAAACCAAGTGGCCGTTGTAACTTTGTAAGCTTTTGGAACTAAAGTATAAGCTTTTGAAACTGTAATCATCCATATTATCCGCCTATATTATCCGTTTCTGAGCCGAATCCGTTACATATCCGTCCCGACGGTACCGTATTCGAAACTCCGAATATTCCGAATTCGTATTCGTATCCGGTCTTACCGTATTCGACTCCGAATCCGAAGAAAAAATATGGGTTAGGATACGGTTTAAGCAATATCCGTCCGAATCCGATCCGTTTTCACCCCTAGTTGGGGTCTTGTGCTCACAGCCTTGTTTCACTGGGCAGCGTGGATGTGACATAGAGCCAAAGTAGGTGCACCAGCTGTTGATGGATGTGATATATGTCACCACTTTACTTGCATTTTGTACTACTCGTCCAATTTACGGTGGTGTCAATTTACGTACCTCCACACCTGGCACCTGCTCGGCTGCTCGTACTGCTTGGTAGTAAAGCCATTGATGTTGCTGTGAAATTCACCACACATGAAAAATGGTTTAAGTTAGTCTGGCTATATCACTTACGGTGATATTTTACTAAAGCTACGAGATCGTTGGCAGTGAACTTGAGTACGCTAAAGGTGATGGTTGTAACGGTAGAAATACGGGTATATTTATATTATTTTTGTTGATGGCTTTTTTTTGTTGTAATTGATGAATAGTAACGGCGATGAATAGTAGTGGATGATAAATAGTAGTGTATTATATAAAAAGATGGTACATTAAAGACAGTACAACATTCAGACCATATTGTAACTTACGGAATTATGATATAATAAAATATAAAGTACATTACAATATATGAAAGTGAAAAATAGTGACCGAGAAATAATAGTGGCTAATAGAAACGATTTATAAAAACTAGAGTATTTATATTAATTTCTACTTCTTTTATTTCTAAAAGCAAAATTCAGTATGAACCGACCCATGGAACGCGTCGATATAACACGAGTGGATATCGGACTCGTTCAAGTCTCATCACCGATCACTGGCACTGCTCATCTATTCCCTCTCGATTTTACACTCGCTTAATTTGGGAAATTTAACTATTTACCACTCTTAAGAATGTCACCTATTCAAATGCCACTTTCTTCCTTGCAATTAATATTTTGCCACTCTTAAGATGTGGTTGACTAATTAATCGCCACTTTCGAGCCCACGAGGCGCCAAATCATAGCCATGTCACTGCCATGTCAGCATCCTGCGTGACACTAGACGCGAAATGACGATTTTGCCCCTTACTCCTCGAATGAAAGCTTTGACAACTCCTATCCAATTGGGAGCAAACCCTAAACCCATCCCGTGCAGCTGGTGGTAGCGGCGGAAGAGACAGAACAACCGGCGACGGCGGCGGCGTGGGCCTTTAGGTACCTTTCCTCTCCTCCCCTTCCCGTGGTCCCCTAGCTCTGGACCGCCGCACCGCCACTGCGCCACCGGCGCCTTGGCCCGCCCATCGCTCATCGCGCCGCGCGCTTGCTGCCCCCGCCCCACACCGGCGTCCTCGTGCTGCACACGCTCGCGCTAGATTTCTCGCCTGCGCCCGCGCCTGCGCCTCCGTCCCCGCGCCCGCGCCTCCCCGCTCGACCTGGCCGCGCCGTCGTGCTTCCTTCCGCGCCGGGCCGAGGAGCCTACACATGCTTCCTGTTCACTAGGCTGATCTACTCCTCTGTCAAGATTGAGTAAAGAGTGCACTCTAGCCTAATTCTTTACTGCCACGGCAAGTTAATTCTGCTGGCAGTGAATATGTCTCCAAGCTTAGCTGCCTGGTGGCCTCAGTTTTGAGTTTTCAAAGCTGGTAGTTAAGATGAACCGGTGATTTGTTATCCCATGATTCAGGTACTGTAGGTAGCTCAGTGATTTTTGGTTCATTTTCTTTTTTGGATTTAGCCCTTGGATCACGGCCTATCAAGTGGTGGTTGCAGAGTTAATCATATATGAATGCTGTGTTATGTACTTGTTGACCCACAATGCGACTTCCATTAAAGATATTACTGCAGTTGAAATATTTAACTTCCTACGCTTCTTTTTTGCCATTTTTCATTTTGATGCAGTACGCGATGAACTGGATTTCTAAAAGATTCAACTAACAATGGATTCGGACGATTGCCCTCCTTGGTAAGTTTTACACCATTGGTTTATTATTTGGAGTTAGATTGAATTCTAACTCCAATTTTTTTTCCATGTTGATGATCATGCCAGGCTTGATCCTGGCGCGCGTTAGATTAATTGTTAGTGTTGGTAAATACATTGCGAAACTCGACTATGGTTGCTTGGATATGGAGCAGCAACAGTTCAAATGGTGGGTTGATGCTTCTGGTGGCTACAATCTGGATAAATTTCTGCATGATCTTGCAAGCACAATTATTCAGGGGCCTAGTCAAGAAATTTCAGTGTGGGGAGTAGACCAAGATAATAGTGCTGAGTTCAAAGTATCAACTAATGCTGATTTGGAGGATATGATTAATGGGAGGTTGCACAATCAGTGCCTTAACCTGTATGTGGAGGTAATTGATAAGGTTGAGGGGAATAGTTCAAAAGATAGCAATATCACAACTTTAAGATGCCAATCTAGTACACGTGGTGGCTCAAATGAAGAGATTGGTGATAGTAGACAAGAAGAGTACAATGAAATTAATGTGGATTGGAGCTTGTTGAATATCGAAACTGAAGATGGTGATGGGGCTTCTTTGTTGGATGAGGACAATGTTTATGTGGCAATGGGTCTAAGAGAAGAAGATGAAAGGGCAGAAGCTATAGCTAAAGGTCCACCTGATGTTCCAGTTATTCCTGTTGATGTTCAAAAGGATATTGATGAAGCTTGTATGGTTGTACATGATGATGGCCCGCATGAGTCGACTAGGACATGGGATGTGGAAGATCCTGACATGGATGTTGGAACCATATTTCCTAGCATGGATGACTTTAGAATAGCAGTGAAACAACATGCTATTGTCAATGAGTTTGAGCTTGGGACAGAGAAGTCCGATAGATCTAGATTTAGGGGGTATTGTTCTGTAGATGGATGTCCATGAAAAATTCGTGCTAGGACTCAGGTTGATAAGAGTGTCAGGGTACTAACACCTTTCTTTTTTTACATTACATGCAAATAATATCGTCCATATTGTGTGTTGCTACTAACTATGCCTATGTTTTGACCTACAGGTACAAATAAACACAAATGACCACACTTGTGCATCTACTAGTAGAGTTTGTGGAAGGATGGCTTCTCAAGCTTGGGTTGCAGAAAGAGTTGTACCTTCTTTGAAGAAAAAGCCTAGCATTGGTGCTAAGGAACTTCAACAAGAATTGCAAGATAAGTATAAAATCATCATACCATACATGACAGTGTGGTATGGCAAGCACAGAGCTGCATAGAAATTATTTGGCATGTGGGATGACAGTTTTGATTGGCTCTATAGATTCAAAGCAGAGGTGGAACTTAGATCTGGGAGTGTAGTTGAAATAGACACAATCATTGTTGGAGATAATATTCATTTTAGTAGATTCTTTTGTGCATTCAAACCATGCATAGATGGATTCTTAGAGGGGTGTAGACCATATATCAGTATTGATTCCACTGCACTCAATGGACAATGGAATGGGCATTTACCTTCTGCAAATGCATTAGATGGTCATAATTGGATGTTTCCTTTAGCATTTGGTCTATTTGATTCAGAGACTAAAGAAAACTGGACATGGTTTATGGAAAAGCTTGGTAAAGCATTAGGACCTATCCCTGCATTAGCTATATGCACAGATGCTTGTAAGGGACTAGAAACCGCAGTGAAAACTGTCTTTCCATGGGCTGAGCAGAGAAAGTGCTTTAGGCACCTCATGGAGAACATGAAGAAAAAGTACCATGGACCTGTTTATGGAAACATGTGGTCTGCAGCTAGAGCTTACAAAGTTGATAGATTTCAGTTTTACCTCAATAAGGTGTTAGAGGCTAGTCCTGATGTGGCTGATTGGCTTAGCAAGTACCACAACTTGCTATGGTCTAGGTGCAAATTTTCATGTGAGATCAAATGTGATTACATCACTAACAACTTGGCAGAGTCTTGGAATAACTGGATCAAGGACTACAAGGACTTGCCTGTGGATGCTCTTGCTGATGCAATAAGGGAAAAACCCTTGCTGTTATTTGAGAAGAGGAGAAGAATAGCACAAAGACTCACTGGAGTAATACTTCCAGTGGTGGTGCACCAGCTTAATGCATCATCAAAAGGATTAGGGCACTTAAAAGTAGTAAAGGGAGGGGATGAATCAGCTGAGGTGATAGAACTTTACAAAGATGTGGAGGTCATTAGACATGTTGTTTACCTTGATAGGAAAGAATGCACTTGCTTAGAGTGGCAAATGATCAGGAAGCCATGTGCACATGCTTTAGCAATGATCACAACACAAAGGAAACCACAAATGGAGAAGTATGTTGACATGGCTTATTCTGTGCAGAAATTACAAAGAGCATATGCAGGTATCATCCCTCACATCACAGACAAGAACAGTGGCCACAAGTTGACAAGGGATTCAAACTACTACCTCCATTGTGCAAAAAGAGAGGAGTTGGTAGGCAGAGGAAGAATAGAATACCGTCTTGCCTTGAGAAGGGAAAAGGCAAGCTGAAAAGACAGGTCAAATGCAAAAAATGTGGAGAATTAGGACACAGACAAGCAAGTGCAAAGTGTAGCTTAAATGGCACTAAAAAGAGGTACAATATTATCCAATAATGCTTTCCATCCTCATTCTTCTATTGCTTTGTATTTATATTGCATTTTCAGGAAAAGAACAAAAAAAATCTAAATCTGATGTGGGAAGGAAGAAGACAAAGAATGATGGAGAGGCTGGACAAAGTACACCATCTAACATGTTATCTACTAGTTCTGGGCCTATCACTAGAAGGTAACCTTTTGAACCCACAAATTGAACTTGTACATTATTTGAAACATACATTAATTAATGTTGTTGCTATCAGGAGGTTGGCAATGGAGACTTGGTTAGCTTCATCACAGCCTGTGCCCTCCAATACTCCTTCCATAGAGCCTGCTTGTTCACAGCCACCTTCTACATCATCTTTTGCAGCCCACAACCACCAAGTTCACAACTCACAGGAAGAAAATTGCAGCTAGGAAGAAGTTGACTCCCAAGAAGAAAACTGACTGAAGCGGAATTTTATGCTTTTGCTATCTAATTTGTGGCCTGACACTCTAATGGTGGTTGCTATGTATTTTGTGGCCTGAGATTTCAAAAAGGGCTTATATTTGCTATGTATTTTGTAGCCTGAGACTTTTTAAAAAGCTTATATTTGCTATCTATGTTGTGACCTGAGACTTTAAAATTGGCTGAGTAGATTTGGAGTGTAATTACAGCTTATGTATTTTGTGGCCTGAAACTTTGAATTGGCTTCAAAGGAGGATATTTAACTTGCACTTGTTTTGTGTGCATGTCAATGTACTATTTTGCACGATATTTTATCTACTGTGATGTGTCATTTTCATCTCCACATATCCATTCTATTGTGCATTTGTGTATTCGTTCATAATTTAGCAAATGGGTACATCGTACAGCAGCAATGGAATAATAAGGGTGAAATCTAGCCAGGGGTAAAATGGTCATCTCCTCTTTAGATTCCAGGTTGGACGGTGACATGGCTAAAAAATGGCAAGCAATTAGGAAACTTTCTCTCCCTAGTGGCAAAAACATAATTAGAATAGAGAAGATGGCATTTGAATAGGTGGCATTCTTAAGAGTGGCAAATAGTTAAATTTCCCCGCTTAATTTCGCCCGTCATGAACTAGCTTGAATCAAGAAGCCTAGCTATCTATGATATCTGATGGGCTTGCACTACTACATAAATCGACATTACAGACGGTTCAGAAACGTCATCACAGACGGTTTTCTGAACCGTCTGAAATTATGGGTCAGTGATAATCCAAGTTATCACAGACGGTTTTCGAACCGTCTGTGATTATGCGATATCACAGACGGTTTTAAAATTAAACCGCCTGCGTGATTATGCGATATCACGACGGTTTTCATTAAAACCGTCGCGATTATCCGATATCACAGACGGTTTTTAAAAAAAACCGTCTGTGATATCGGATAATCATAGACGGTTTTAATGAAAAACCGTCTGTGATATCGCATAATCACAGACGGTTTGTAACTGTTCTTCTGGAAACTCGAACGATGCCAAAATTTCGGTCCACAGCTCACGTTTCCGAGTGTCAGGCACGTTCTTCCACGAATTGTATGTGATCTCAATTCGTTCTCGTGCAACTACTCCGACCATGGTTCGGAATGCGTTTACCGCTTGCTTAGGAAGGATAGGGACCCCAGCTGCGTTTACCGCTATGATGGTCTGTCGGCTCTGAGGCTTCTTTGATAGCCCTCTTCCTTTGCGTCTTGATGTTGGAGCGGACGCCTCCGGCGATGATGTTGAAGAATGCGCGGGTGACATGTTGCTCATTTTGTGGGTCTATTAAGACAAGATGAGAATGTGATCATATTGAATTGGAAGAGAGGAGTAGAGGGGAGGGGGAGAAGGGAGGGGGTGATATGGACTTTGTTTAGGGACTTCACTATAAACCAAATAGCAAAGTCCCTAAACAAAGTTCTATGAAGCAAATGACACAAACTAGTCACATGGAGCATTTTGGTGGAAAGATAAACTGTTTCGTCAGGAGCATGACTGCCAATTCGAAGCATAGCATAGCCGAGGCACATCCGATGCCTGCTGCTGTGTCTTGAGGAATGCCAAGAGCTGGCCATCAGATGGGGAATGCCAAGAGCTGGTCATAATTTATAGTTTGAGGAATGCCACATCTGAAGACCAGCTCTTGGCATTCTTCAAGACACAGCTGCAGGCATCGGATGTGCCTCGCATGCTATGCTATGCTTCAAATTGTCAGTCATGAGCCTGACGACACAATGTATTTCTTTCCACCCAAATGGTCAATGTATACTATTACTACAAGGTCTCTAAACAAAGTTCTAAGAAGCAAATGGCACAAACCAGTGTATCAAGTTCATTGAACCGGATACACTGGAGTGTCCCACTTGCTTCATGCCCTTTGAATGTCTATGTGGCATATATTATTACTACAAGGTCTCTAAACAAAGTTCTATGAAGCAAATGACACAAACTAGTGTATCAGGTTCATTGAACCGGATACACTAGAGTGTGTCACTTGCTTCATGCCCTTTGATCATATACTCTTCCTTGATTGGTTAATTTGATCATATATATGTGTATATACATACATATACATATACATATACATACCTACATATATACATATATAATGGTAGCAATATGAAGCAACAAGCAACAAGCATCAATAATAGAATCAATAACAGTCTCAACATGAATATGTGCTCTCAAATTGTAGGGTTGCACAAGATTAATCTTGGCCGTCCCGCTACTAAATCATATACTCTTCCTTGATTGGTTATGCCAAATAATGAATTTAGTATTTTGAGCTCTAGATACAAACTCTACAATCTCAATATCAAGATATATTCAGCATGCATATATTCAGACAGCAGTACATTCATACAGATCAAGACCATACAAGTTAACTTTGCCCAATAATTCAGTCTTTTAACTTGTCAAGATTAAATCCTAACAGATCAATTTAATAACATGCTATAACCTGAAAACTGCATGAACTGACAGCTATTAGAGCTCAAACACTGAATGAACCAATCTCAGTATCTGATTTTATCATCATCGAGCATAACCCTAAGTATGAAGCATCAAGCATAACCCTAAGTATGAAGCATCAAGCATCAACCCTAAACCCTAACAGTAAGCATAACAAACTTGAATATACAGTAAGCATCAAGCATAACAGTAAGCATCAAGCATCAACCATAACCCTAAGTATGAAGCATGAAACATCAACCCTAAGCTCGGGGAGGGATTTGATGACCTTAGGGTTTTGGTGACGAAAGAAGAGGAGGCGGGGACGGAGGAGGAGGAGGAGGCGGCGACGAAGGAGGAGGCGGCGGCGACGCAGGAGGAGGAGGCGACGGGCTCGGGGAGGCGGCGACGGAGGAGGAGGAGGCGACGAGCTCGGGGAGGCGGCGACGGAGGAGGAGGAGGAGGCGGTGGCGACGGAGGAGGAGGAGGCGACGGGCTCGGGGAGGCGGCCGGTGAGGGCTCGGAGAGGCGGCGGCGACGACGGGCTCAGGATTTATATCTATATCGAATAACTGCAGCGCACACGGGAAACCCTAGCGAGAGGGTGTATATAGGGAGATTATCACAGACGGTTCTGAGCTTAGAATCGTCTGTGATATCATTTCACAGACGGTTTTGAACTTAGAACCGTCTGTGATAGTTGACTATCACAGACGGTTTTGAACTTAGAACCGTCTGTGATAGTTGGCTATCACAGACGGTTTTGAACTTAGAACCGTCTGTGATATGATATCACAGACGGTTCTAAGTTTAGAACCGTCTGTGATAAGGCTTTACTGGCTGTTGTCATTACGACAACACCAATAACTACACAGCTGCATTCATATCAACCACCAAACAGCTGCATTCATATCAACCACCAAACAGCTGCATTCATATACAACACCAACCAGCTGCATTCACACAGTGTATTTCTTGGTACATTTTGTCATTCTCAAATACATCACACTGCAGCATTGTTCTATACATAAATGCATGCCAATTCAATGTACATCACACATATACATCACATATACATAAATGCCAATATACATATACATCACACTTGCTTATTTCCTTTAAAAATTAGGCCTTCATCATGATCAATGCGTACGTAACTAGTTTCGTCACGTTGTTCATCGTCGACCCTTATGCCATTTCCAAAAGGAGGTAACTCGTCAAATTGATTGTATTCCTCCTCGTCCACTACATTCTCCACTCCAACAATTCTCCTTTTTCCATGAAGAACTACATGGCGTTTCTTATTTGCCGGGTCGGTTACATAGAAAACTTGAACAACTTGATTGGCGAGTACGAATGGTTCGTCTTTGTACCCGACACGTTGGAGGTCCACGGTCGTGACACCGTACTTGTCAACCTTCACCTGTGGGAGATGCACCCAACGGCAGCGAAATAAGGGGATCTTGAAAACCACATAGTCGAGCTCCCAAATCTCTTTTATGAAGCCATAGTACGAGTTTCTCGACCCATCGGTACTGAATGCATCTATGCGGACACCGCTGTTCTGGTTAGTGCTCTTGACATCCTAAGACTGCGTATAGAATGTGTACCCATTTATGTCATATCCTTGCCATCTCACAACTGTAAATGTCGGCCATTTTGCCAACCATGTCAGCGTCTCACTCGGCGAGCTCCTAGCGATTTGCTCCTTCAACCATTGGTTGAACCGACGGTTGTGTTGCCTCATGATCCAAACATCCGCCGCTCTGGATTCTCATTGCGAAGCACATCCTTGTCTTTGGTCCACATAAGCGCCACTTCAGTCATGTGTTGCAACACCGTGAAATGGGCTTGAGTATACGTGTCCATATCCGGAGTGATTGCTTTCCTTCCGATAGTTCCGAGACCCTTCACCTCCCCTCATGACGAGATTGAGGACACCTATCGGTTGAATCTGAGCCATATAATCGACACAAAACTCAATGACCTCTTCGCTTGCATAACCTTCGACGATGCTGCCCTCCGTGAGAACGATTCCGTCGTAGGACTTGAGAATTCCCATGAACCTCTCAAATGGGTACATGCTACGTAGGAATACGGGCCCGCACATTTTATCTCCCACACAACGTGAACAATGAGATGGACCATGATATCGAAAAACAAAGGAGGAAATACATTTCAAGGTGACATAGAGTCATCACCACCTCGTCTGTAGAGCATCTAGTCCTTCGGGATCGATGACCTTCGAGCAATTGTGTTAAAGAAATAACATAGCCTCATGATTGTCTCTGATTTTGATCGACAAAATATTTCTAATTGCAATAGGGAGCATCTGTGTCATCAGCACATGACAATCATGAGACTTCATGCCATTTAACTTCAAATCTTGCATCGAAACAAGTTTCTTCACGTTCTTTGAGTAACCAGACGGAACTTTGACACCATGCAAGCAGCACGCTTCTGTTTTCTCACCTTGGACAGAGTGTAACACGCAGGGGAAGGTACGTTCGTCCATTATCGGTGCATGTCGGTGCTAACTCGGGCCCGATGTCCATGTCGACCAAGTCAAGCCGTGCGTTGACGCCGCCCTTTGTTTTATCACGGATGTTCGAAGAGACCAATCAAGTTGTCGCACACATTCTTTTCTACGTGCATGACGTCGATGCAAGGTGCGAACATCTAGGTACTCCCAATAAGGTAAGTCCCAAAATATTGATCTCTTCTTCCGGTGTTCTTCTCATGAGCCCTCAATTTACGTCCCTTTCCGAGGACAACATCTAAATCCTTAACCATATCATAAACCTCGTGTCCCCTTAAATGCCTTGGAGCTGAACCGTCCTCCTTCTCTCCGTCAAATTGTTGCTTCATCTTGCGGTATGGGTGAGCCCTCCAAGGAACCGCGGTGACGCATGTAGACGGTTTTGCATGAGTGTCTCACCACACACTCTCGGTGCCATCTAAACAGTGAGTACAAGCTTTGGCACCTTTTGTACTATGGCCCGATAGGTTACCAAGGGCGGGATAATCATTTATGGTGCGAGAACAATAAGGAGCGCAGAGTGAAGTTCTCTCGTTTGTATGCATCCCATACCTGCACCCTTCGTTCCACAAGACTTTTAGATCTTCCACCAACGGTGCTAGGAACACATCGATATCATTTCCAGTTGTTTTGGCCCTTGGATAAGTATCGACAAAAAATGTACTTTCGCTTCATACACAACCAAGGAGGAAGGTTATAGATGCAGAGTCACGGGCCATGTGCTATGTCGGTGCTCGTACTCTCGAAAGGATTCATTCCATCTGTACTCGGTCCAAACCTTATATTCCTTGGTTCTGCACCGAACTCGCAAAACTCCTATCGATGTTTCTCCATCGCGCGGAATCAGCAAGGTGTCTTAGCATTCCATCCTTCTTGCGCTCCTCCGAGTGCCAACGCAGCAGTTTTGCCTCCTTTGGATTTGCAAAAAACCTTTTCAAACGGGGAATTATAGGAAAATACCATGCCACCTTAGCAGGAGGTCCTTTCTTCGTCTCTGTTCCCTTGCCATCATCTGATTGATTGTTACGTTTGTATCGGGATGCGTTGCACACCGGACATACATGCATGTTTGCATACTCTTTACGGTAGAGGATACAGTCGTTCGGGCATGCATGTATTCTTTCTACTTCCATTCCCAACGGACAAAGAACCTTCTTGGCTTTATACGTGGTTTTAGGCAACTCATTTCCCTCCGGAAGCATGTCCGCTAAAAGACCTAGCAACGCTGTGAAACTCTTGTCGGACCAACCGTTGCTTGCCTTCAATTTCAACAGTTCAAGCACGGCCGACAACCTCGTGTACTTGCAGCCCGTGTACAAAGGTTTCTCCGAGTCCTCCATCAAGCTGCGGAATTTAACATACTCTCTCTCATCATAGTTCTCTTCTACATCGCGAAGCATCTGATCCAGATTATCATCGTGCAACCTATCCAAATCCGAACCACAATCGACATCAGCCGGCGGCATGTCATTCACTTCACCGGCGATGTCATCCGGGGGCATATCATTCACTTCACCGGCGATGTCATCCGGGGGCATATCATTCACTTCACCGGCGATGTCATCCGGCGGCATATGATCATTCACTTCGCCATGACTGGTCCAACACGTATAATCCTTTTTGAAACCCCTCCGAATCAAGTGCGCTACAATTTGCCCTCGGTTCTTAAACATCTTCAAATTTTCGCAGTCAGTGCATGGACAGCACATATATTCCACCCCCTTATTCAACATATCCTCCTCGGCGGCTCTTATAAAAGCAGAAACGCCATTAATATACTCTTCACTCACACGGCTCGCGGCATACATCCAGCTTCGGTCCTACGTTACGTACATATATAACAACTTAGTATTAAAATCTAGATTAACTAATTATAACTACATATATACGGGCCACATTTATTATATTGAGACTTAATTTGCTAGCTCAATTCATATTACAAACACAACAGCTATTATATAACCAACAATTTTGCAAATTAACCATCTTCAATAACCACTAATGGATTACTTAGACCTAAATTGTAATGCAATTAAAGAAAAAATAAATTTCATTACTCACCATATCTAGAGCAACCAGGAAAGACTGAATATTCAAAGCTCAATCTCTGTCTCTTCCCACCAAATTAACTGGTCTGAAATCGCCTAGCTTCCTCCCGAGTGAAAAAGTGCGCAGCATGGCTAGATCGGATCGAAATGAAGACAGATGCGTCCGAGCAAACGCAATAAATGCCTTAGCCATTATCACGACGGTTTTAACTAAAAACCGTGCGTGATAATGAATTATCCTGACGGTTTTTAACTAAAACCGTCGTGATAATGAATTATCACGACGGTTTTTAATACGCACCGTCTGTGATACTTCGTAATAACCGCTGTGATAATCCATTTTCCCGCCACAAATACCACAGACGGCCTCCTAATTACAACCGTCTGTAATAGTGTTCATCAGAGACGGTTTCACAAAACCGTCTGTGATGAGGTATCTACTATGAGGCTTTCTGTAGTAGTGTTGGTATATAAGGCCATGTTTATTTTAGTTTAAGCTTCTAACTTATTTTTGACTATTTATAAATTTTGTCTTTTTCTAAATTTCTGGTTTTTTAAAGCTTTTTTGCTTGTTCTTTTTTTCCGTATTCTTTTGCGTTATCCGTGATAAGCTAACATATATTTTTTATTTTTAAATTTTTTAAATTTAATTACACCAAATAAGCCACATTCAGTTACAGTATAATTTCAGCCAGCTACAGTATAATTTCAGTCATAAACCACTATTTTTCAGCCCAACCGAGCGGGTCATAATCTAAAGGTTGATTTCATAGATATAGGATTGGAATTGATCATAATGTTTATATTGATTTTTGCTGGTAACTTTTAGTTGTGGCTGATAAATAGTAGTGATTGATAGAAGTGGCTGATAAAAACAGCTGATGAATAGTAGTGACTAATAAATAATAGTGCATTATATAAGAAAGATGGTGCAATAAAAGACACTACAATATTCGGACTATCATATGATTTACGGAATTATAATATAATAAAATATAAGGTACGTTACAATATGTGAAAGTGAAAAATAATAATTGATAAATAGTACTTATTGATAGAAACGGGTTATAGAAGTTGGGACGTTTATATTATCTTTGGCTTCTAAAAGTAGAAGCTAGAAACAGAAAAATAGTCTTTAACAAACCCGGAACAGATTAACCGTGTCCCCTCCGTCCTCATTTCCTAGTCATCGCGTCGTCCGTCCTGACTACCAGCCTCCATAGCCGCAACGCATCGTGCTGTCCATGTTATGTATGGGGATTGAGGTGATTTTCACTAGAAGAAAAAACAGTCGACCCTTTCCTCCAGAAAAGGAAAAGATTAACATATTTGAACATTATGTTGTTTTTTTCTGTTTCCTGGTAGAATTATTAGTAGAACATCTTTCATAGATGGCACCGATCTAGCCTAAACTAGTATCGGAGCAAGAGACACCTCCGGGTGCCATGCCACATCGTCTAGGGATCTCCAAACATGGACGGCAGGAAAAGTTTTCCATGGACGTGATGTACGTGCATGGCCTTATGCAACTCGGTGACCCGGCAGCCGCACCCTATCCTCTTCTGCTAGCTTTTTTCCTCTTGCCCTGGCCGGCTCTTCTGTCATGTTGTCGCTAATTGTTCCGGCTCTCTCGCCAACTATGGCCGCGGTTTTCCGTGAATACGATGTGCTTGCTCTGGTTTTAGGCCCTACTTGGTTGACTGAAAAATAGTAACTTATGGCTAAAATTACACTGTAGCTGACGGTAACTAATTTGATGTAATTAAATTTAAAAAAATTTAAAAATAAAAAAATATGTTATGAATACTGAAAAAAAGAAAAAACTTGAAAAAAGCCAAAAACTGCCGACATCGTCCTTGCCTGTCACCCTTAATGTACGTTGCTCCCAAGGCCAACATGCAATGCATGTGCAAACTTAGCGTGGTTTACACGTCGCTCCATGCAACTGCAGACACTACACTATCAGATCGCACTATGCGCTACCACGAGTGGACGGGTGGACTCGTCAAGTCTACTGACCGATCACATGTGCTTCTCATCTATTCCCTCTCGATTTCACACTCATTTAATTTCGCCCTTTGGTTGCATGCGAAGAGCAGTTCAGATTCTCTGACTTACTGAAGGAAAGTCACAGCTAACTTACCCCATGCCCGATGCCCTCCATTCCTCATCCAATGGTTGATAAAAGAAGCTAACTTTTCCACCCCAAATGGCAAAGCCCAGCTGAGAATCTGAACGGGCGCGCGGAACAATTTTTGGCGGGACTGGGCACCGCCGCGGCCGAGCGTCCGCGCCGCTGCTGCCCCAGCTCCGCCCGTGTCCACGCCGTCTGCCCCAGCTCCGTCCCCGCACCACTGAGCTGCTCCCAACGCGGCTTACTGGCGCAGAAGACGAAGCAGAATCGCAGAGGACCACCTGCAGAAGACGCCAATCGTAGAGGACGGTGTCTGGCTACTCCGGCGTCCGTAGGCTCCGCCTCGAGTCACGCTCGGTCCCGGCGGCTTGCCGACATCGCCCCGCTGGAGCCACGGTTCAGCTGCTCTTGCCGTCGCACCAGTTCCACGAGGAGTTGCTGAGCTATTGCTTTGGGTCGACAGGAAAATGTGAAGACGAAGCACCCACAGCTTCATTATGAGTCGAAGCTGTACATATGCTTGCTGATCAGATGGTGAGAACACAATCGCTTCTTTTTGAAACTGTGTATCTTACTCTATATAGATTTCTGACATAACAGCATTCTTTCTTTCAAATGTTTCAGATTAATCGAGTTGAGTACATGCATTCAAAGGGATTTCTTCACCGTGATATAAAGCCTGATAATTTCCTTATGGGGCTTGGGAGGAAAGCCAATCAGGTCTGCATTCATATCTGATAACTTAATTTTTACACTCCTACTCCATAGTTGTAAAAAAGCCCCAATGTCCCAGAAATTTACACATTGTGTACGATGTAGCTTTGGGATCTTATTACACAAGATTCTACATCATTCTATTTTTGCTTTTTCTAACACATTTGGATGGACCTGGACAGGAGAAGCTACAGGGCAAAACATGAACTCATCTTCAGAGGTTATACACTACACGGCAGCAGCAGCAGCAGAAGCTAAATTTGTGGATCTTCAGAGGTTAATCAGCATGTTTAGCACTTTTTGCGGTGAACAGAAAACAGATAAAATTGCCCCAAATTCCTCTCACGAGAGAACTCTGAACTCTCTGTTGTTCTTCTCTGAATTTTACTGTTCATTATCCGAAACTATCCATTCTGTTCGGCGTCGTCAGCGAAGGCGGAGAACTCCTCGTGGAACTGGTGCGACGGCGAGGGCAGCTGAACCGGGGCTCCAGCGGGGCGATGTCGGCAAGCCGCCGGGACCGAGCGTGACTCGAGGCGGAGCCTACGGACGCCGGAGTAGCGAGACACCGTCCTCTGCGATTGGCGTCTTCTGCCGTCTTGCAGTGGTCCTCTGCGATTCTGTTTCGTCTTCGCGCGATGAAGCGCGTGGGAGCAGCTCGGTGGTGCGGGACGGAGCTGGGCGACGGCGTGGACACGGGCGGGCTGGGCAGCGCGCGCGCGACGCCGCCGGCGCGGCGGTGCCGGGCCGCCAAAAATTGTTCCGCGCGCCCGTTCAGATTCTCAGCTGGGCTTTGCCATTTGGGGTGGAAAAGTTAGCTTCTTTTATCAACCATTGGATGAGGAATGGAGGACATCGGGCATGGGGTAAGTTAGCTGTGACTTTCCTTCAGCAAGTCAGAGAATCTGAACTGTGCGAAGAGAACCGTTCATGTGCTTGTCTTCAGAATTATTGGCACGTCGATGTCAGATTCCTGTCGTTTTCGCCATTTCTTGACGGTCCTCGACGGTACATCATTCAACATCCTCTTGGAGATGTTTTCTTTCGGGCACCAGGGCGATGGAGGAAGAATTTATACTTGGAATGTTCTTGTCCCCATTAAGGAAAGCTTTCACAGAACTTATAGAATCACAGTACGCCAACACATTTTAAGAAAGAAGCCATCAAATCCATTGATAAATCTATTGATGCCTAAAGTTTAAAAATACTTGACAGACGCCATATGTACAATTATAACTAGACATCTAGTAGTCCACGTCTCTAGCAATTTATGTACTTGTACGTGAGTACGTGACTACCTTGTTCTCGACGAATTGGGAAAATATTGCCAGGATCTTGGCGTGTAGTAACTGGCTTGTCCTCGCAGCCTTGTTTCACTGGACAGCGTGCATCAGTGCATGTGCCATATAGGCAAAGTAGCAGTAGCAGTGGAAGTGGATGGATGTGATATGCTGGTTGTTGGATCACTTTGCTTGCATTATTGTACTACTGGTCGTAGAGTCCTACAACACTACTGTGGAGCAGCCAATTTACTTACCTCCATGACTATTACACGTACTCGTACTGCTAGTGGTAAGCCGCTGTGAAATTCACCGCACATGAAAATTAGTTTCAGAGGACTATTCTGTCTGGATTACTTACGGTGGCATTTTACTAAAGCAAGAGATCGATGGCAGTGGAGTATGCTAAAGATGATGGTTGTAATTGTAGAATTATAACGCGTCGAAGTAACATGAATGGCGCTGCTCATCTATTCTCTCGATTTCACACTCCTTAATTTTATCCTTCGGTTGCATGTGAAGAGAACCGTGCATGTGCTTGTCTTCAGAATTATTGGTATGTCGGTGTCAAATTCCCGTCATTTTCGCCATTGATTGACGTCCTCGGTGCACATGCCATGCACCTAATCGAGGGTACATCATTCAATATTCTCTCATGAACTAGCTCGAATCAAGAAGCCTAGCTATCTATGATATCTGATGGGCTTGGTTGATTTCATATAGATAGGATTGGAATTGTGTAGTCTTTAATAAACCCTGAACAGATTAACCGTGTTTCCCTCCATCCTCGTTTTCTTGTCATCCTGTCGTCTGTCCTGGCTACCAGCCTCTATGGCCGCAACGTATCGTATTGGCCATGTCATGTATGGATTGAGGTGATTTTAACTTTTTTTTTAGATAAGGATACAAAATCCGGTCTCTATATCCACTTGGGATATACACAGCCAAAAGTTACACGAGCTCTTAGGCTCAAAGCATCAAAACTGAGGAGCACAAAACAACAAGAAAGAGAGCTTTAGGACTATGAAAAAGCTAGAAAGACTAAGTTTCAAAACTTCTTCTCCGTCCTTGCTTTCAACCAAGCCCCTAACCTCATCCAACTGAGCCATCCAAACTTCGGTCTACTTTGCGTGAAGATGAACCTCCGAGGCGACGTCTCCAAGGAGGCGACGAGGGTCGCCGACGCCGCCCGCCTCACCGAGACAAGGCTTTCACCTGAAGAACAGAATACATGAGGGCTATGGAGTGCCATGACAACCCTCCAGGAAGGAAAATGGCGTCTAAGGACGTCATAATTGTCGAGACCGGTAGGAACACCGGCAAAACTTTCGCTAGCACCTCCACAGTAACTCACGCACTACCCACACACAAAATAGACCTCCACCAGCACACCGGAGTCCCGCACGCCTCAAGACCATGGCATAGCCACCCTTGAACTCCACGACGAGCCGCTTCCTGCAAAGACCGCCATTGAAGAGACCACTATGCAACGCCTATGCGCCACCATAGAACAGATCCAGGGACAAGAGCCACAGATCAAGCCTACGGCCGTCGGCGCACTAAGTCGCCCACCGCCGTGCCATGGCTCCCTGGACAATCCCAGCAGCCGCACCTCCTGCCGCACCCTGACCGCTGCGTTGCTCCAGCGGGAAGAGGACACTTGTAGCACCATTTAGAAGATGAGAACCATCTCCGCGCTGCTGCTGCTGCTGTGCAGCTCTCTGTAACAACATTTGTTGCATTTGTATTTGCCGCCGCTGCTGAGGTAGTTGTTGCTGCTGCTGCTGCTGCTGGTGGTGGTGGTGGTGTTGATGTTCCCTTGCTCTCATTAGCTGAGTCTCAATATATGATGCTGCAACATCTGAATGCTTCTCGTTTGTTCGTGCTATGAATATATCCCAAAATACAGACCACCACTCAAAGAGAGAGCCACCAGGAGAATCAATTGCAACTGGATCTGATGAGACCTTCCCTTCCATTTGGAAGGCTTTCGCAGTTTCCTGCAAATTTCTCTTCACAAAATAGTCATATATGTAGACATCCAGCATCTTATCCGCCTCCCAGCTCGTCTGCGACATGGCTGCTCCGCGCGCCGCGCCCCAACCGAGCCCTTCCTTAGAAACCCAGGAGCTCCCACAAGAAGACCAGGGTGGTCCCTCCGCGACGCCACTCCGGCTCCGCTTCAACCACGGCGACTGAGCGACGGGCGCATCGCAGACGCCGGCGCGTTGGGCGCCTGCGGCTCGAGTAGGCGATGGATGCCACGCGAGGCGCGAGACCCGAGGCGAAAACCCTAGAGGCGGCTCGGTTGCGAGGATGGGGGGAGCGGAGGCGTGCCGCGAGGAGAGGAAGCGACCTATCTACCCTACTACTACTGCTAACCAAGGAGCCGGGGTGGATCCCCCTCCCCTCTCGCCGCCGGCGAGACCGCCGGACGTCGGAGCAAGGGGAGGGGGACCGGATCTGGAAGGTGGAAGCCGGCTTCTCTCAAAAGGCTTCTCTGCCAGGTGATTTTAACTAGGAGAGAAAAGCACAATCTGACCCTTTCCTCCAGAAAAGCACAAGATTAACATTTGAACGTTATGTTGCTTCTTTTCTGTTTCCTAGTAGAATTATTAGTAGCTAACAATTGGCAAGATCGCCAGGGAGATCACTTTATCAGCGGTGACAATGGCACCATTGCCATGGCTAGAACATATCCAATCAACAGAGATGAAACGTATACGATGGAAGTGTGACCATGTTTTGCATATGCAGATGAGAGGAAAAATTAAGGCAAATTTGTTTACATAGATGGTACCGATCTAGCCTAAACTAGTATCGGAGCAAGACACCTCCGGGTACCATGCCAGCCGCACCCTACCCTCTTCTGCTAGGTTTTTTTGCTGGCAGCTAGTTTTTCTGAATCATTTAATTAAAAAATAAAAAAGATTTAATGACCAAATTTTAAGTGGTGCTCTAACTAGCTTTTGGTTTAAACTTATGACCATGACTTTTTCTAAAATTGTATTATAGTTAGTTTTTCTAAGAAAAAAATAGGAAAAAATAGAAGGAATTGGAGTTTTTTTTTTTGGAAAAAACCGTTATATCGCTATAGACAATGTAAAGAAATAAAGAAAAATGAAAAAAACAAAAAATATATAATAAACCGAAATTAAAAGTTGATGTATTTCAAGTGGATTCTGGCTTAAATAAACCGAAAACCAAAAAAATTAGAAACTAAAACCGTTTAGAGCGAAACCTATACTCTCGGTACTCTACTCGTTTGATGTCGACTCTAGGTAGAAGAGAGACTCCATGGAAGAGAAATCCATAATATATTGCAGTGCACTAGCTAGTATATGAAACAGATAGCCCGATAATTGGCTCAACCAGCGACAGAACGTGGAATTAATGGTCCGTGCATGCATGTGAATTGAGGAGGAGCCCATAATCCGGAGTTCCATGCTCTAATGTAATATTAATGTCACGTCGTCTCCTAATCTGGATCACGTCATACTAGATGACTTGCAGAATCCAATCTCATATGAACTAGCCGACTGCCTGTGTAATTGAGCGGTATACAATGGTATTCTATAACATAACGTATAAAATTTTCTAGCCATTGAGATTGAAACGTGGTGGTTTCTTTTAACTTTTTTTATTAAGATAATAGATTGAAATAATAATTTTTAAGTTGTCAACTTTTATTCAAATTGCTATTTTTCATTCTATAGAAAGGGAAAATTGGAAATGTTGAACTTCAGAATTCTCCAAAATTGCCAAAACACTATTGTAACTAATACTATAGTGGCTATTCCAGACATCCAGAAATAGAGGTCCTTTTTTTAGATCATCCAGAAACAGAGTTGAATGGTGCCCAGAAACATGAGGTAGAGAAGCCCCAAAACAATTTTTCTAGCATTTACATATGTTGGAATTGCACTTCCTAATTTATATGTATATATTCTTTTACTTTTTCTTCCAAATTTCCTAATTGGAAATGGCTCAACCAGCGACAGAACGTCTAATTAGGCCCCGTGGGTATTTTCACTAAAAATAAAGATCCAATAGCTATTACGTGGGTATTTTCAGCTACAACTAATGGTTTTTAATCCTAGCGCAAGTGTTTGTGCAAACAAACTAAATGCCGATAAGTCGCTTTGAAAAGCTGTCCCGATAAGTCATTTTAAAAACACGATGAAAAACCTGTTGTATTTGTTTTTCGGAGAAAACCATAAACTAAAACAAATGGAGCTAGGTCCGTTTATATTAGCTTTGACTTATGAATAGTAACAACTTATAGAGAGAGACACTTATGTGCGATTTTAGTCGATATATATAAAGTTACTATAGTGTATACTCCAATCAACTAGTAGACCCCGTCTTAAAAAAGCATCTATTTATTACTAAAGTCGATGACATGACTATTAGAGTTGTTAAGAAAAAATATACTAGAAATTCTCACAAAAAACAAAATATCTAGCTCTTAATTTGATAGATCCAAATTATAACGGTTGAGATTAAGTACAATTTAAATTCAACCACGACCATCTCACCGAATCATTCACGGTAAAAAGGTTGATGATAAACAAATCTGCGAGAGATGCGTGGAAGAACATGCTGGTCCGGTTCTTCCATATCCGTGCTAAGATTAGCCTAGGCCTTTTGGAAAAGTGGCACGGGTGGTTTTCTGATCATTAACCCGTGTGCAAAAGATTTTTTTTATCACAGTGTGATCGATCGATCGCGCGTATTGTACTACTGTGTGGCCGTGCAAGGGAAAAAGGTGGATTCAAACGCATGCATGATGTTTGCGATCAATCGAGTTGATTGCGTCCGGTGTTCCCTTCCAAAGACAGCTTTGCCATCTATGTCCTCCCCTCCTCCCGATCCGAATCGGCTGTACGCACGCGATAACTGTAGTGTTCTGCGTGCCATCCCGAAGATGGAGTTAGTTGTCTTTAGCCTGACCTCTTGTCCAGGGACGGAGCCAGGAATTGGATATAGGGGGGCAATATAGACAACAAGTAGAGTAGAACCAAGGTTTAATCTTTCGTCCTCAAAAAAAATTCGCCAGTGAACGAAAGCAACGAAAAATAAAATTTCGTCCATTTCGCTAAAAAATTCGGACAAAAATTTCAAATTTTTTTTGATGAAATTTAATCAAAATTTAGATAAAATTTAGACAATTTAAATATGGAAATTTCGGCCAAAATTTGACCCCTCTCTCCGCCACTGGACGCAGCTTCTTCTTGCAGTGAAAAACAGCTACGAATGGTACCAAACCGTTTTGGTCTCCTCATGCACACAGGCTATGCCAACCATATTTTGCTCACTCGCTGTGCCATATAGAACCATGAAGTGATCAACTAACGACCTCCCCTACTGCGTTTTCCTGTATTCGATGCTTTACGATGCTTACCTTTGTTTCTTACATCCTTTACCAGCTGAGCTAAACAAGACGATAATCATGCCCTACTTATTCTTTGTACAGACTTACCACTGTATAATATGACAGCCTAAACTCTTCAGCATCGATATACACTATGATTCCTTCCGTGCTCATCTATATTTGATACGTCAGATATATATGTAACTCAGCAATCTGTATATTTACTTACAATTCAAACAGCAAGGTTGAGTAACTATGATTCTACATATTATAGTCCTAATGTACATATCTATGTGGTTTCCGAATACTTACTCAACCTATCGACACAGCTTATTATATCATTACATGTTATCAGCGTTCCTATGACCTGTGCCAGGTTGGGGGGTGCCAGGCCCCTCCCAGCCCCCCCCCCCCCTCTCCGCCACTGCTCTTGCCATGCTGCAGAGTCATCAGATACGTCTCAACTCATCTCCCCCATGGATTCACTCTCATCGACACCGAATCTGTATCGATATATAAAACATGATCTATAGCCTAAGCAAATGAAGTCCTTGTGAAGCTTCCTGCCGTCAGTCATGCACACAAATAAATTCAACTCCTGTATTCATAGATGCAATGAGTAATAGGTGCTATTTTCCACCTTCATGCGTGATCAAAGGTCTATGCACATGTAAGAGGAAATCAACAAAAGGAATTAGAGGAGCCACATACACGTGGAGATTTTTATCTGCATACATGCATGTTAAACCAAATAAAAAGGACAAGTCGATCCTAATTGATCTCCTACATATAAACATTGATGACAATTCTAGAAAAAAAAATAAAGCTGTGAAACACACATTATTGGTAAGTGTGCATGTAGAATAACTTTTCTCTAAGAATAATAAAATTACAAATTAAAAAAGAGTCTAATAAAATTACAAATTAAAAAAGAGTCTAATAAAATTACAAATTAAAAAAGAGTCCATGTCAAGTATAATCTAAATTAACTAAAATTCAAGAAAGAAAACAAACACTAGATGTTTGATTTCCATACATATTCCAAAGTAAATCCACGAAAAAATAAAACATATCTATTATATACTAAAAGTCGATCACATGAGTTTTTACATTTGCTAAAAAGAAGAAATAAGCTATAAATAATCAAAAAAGAAAAAAACATTTGTTGCCCGATTTAATGGACCCTTATTATGGTTATTAAATGATTATCAGTGGATGTCGCAGATAAAACAGGAATCTTATAAGACAAGACTACTCATTATAGATTTTAGATGAACTTAATAAATAAAAAGAATCCTATATATATGATCCGCACTAAAATTCACACACGAGAGAAAAAGAAAGATATGGATATATAAAATAAATGAGTAAAAGCCATGCATAAGAAAAATAAGAAAAAAGTGGTATTTGGCAAGAAAAAAAAAACAAGATCTATTCTACATGCACACTTACCAACAATGTATGTTTCACAACATTGATTTTTTTTTTCTAGAATCGCAATCGATGTGGTAGATTCTAATTCAAGTTGAACTATATCAACCATTAGGTGTTATCTATCTTACAATAAAGGCATATGATAGTTGATTACATCAGTTGACTAAAAAGAGAAAACTGTAGAAATTCTCCAAAAAATAAAAATAAATATCTTGCCTTTAATTCGGTGTACCCTAATTATGTGTAGCAATTCATAACCGATGGATGTTACCTAATAAATGAGAAGAATTGCTAGAAATTCTAAAAAAAGTATCTAACTCTTAATTAAGTAGACTCTTCTTATGATTAACAAATCATAACCAATAATTTTTCTTAATCTACGAAAGTGCATATAAAATTGATTTACAATGAGATATACATGCATGTATAGTTGAAGAACTCTTGTATGAAATTAAGACGTGAGATGCTAGATATAGAATTAACCTCAAGCGATCCATGCATACGAACAAACTTGCCTATAATATTCATATAATTTATATTTTTTAATTATATTAATATGAATTCAATTATTGTCTCTATTATTGGAGAAGTCGATTAAAAATTATAAAGAACGAGTATTTCCTCCCAAAAATATAATCTATATCCCTTGTTTTTAACATATACTACTATTTATTAATATCATAAATGAAATCAATTATATAAATATGGAAATTAAATTGAATTTATAATATTCTAAAATTCTAATTTTTTTAATTCTTTCACATGATTTACAACCTTTTATCGTCCAGATGTAGTTTCTTTTGTTATCATCATATATGTATCGCTAAATTAATTAAATATACTTTAAGAATGATACTTACACAGATAGTAGGCCACCATGCGAGTTTATTAAAAACTAAATACAATGAAAAACCATTTATTATGAAAAAGCAATTTTTAAAAGGCAATAATAACACGACCACTCCCTTGACGAACCAACCACGCGCCACCTCGTCTAATCAGCACCACTCCCACCTGACCATCGCGTCCCACCCGCCAGCCGAACAGCCCACCCGCCCGTTACTAACGGCATCAACCCCCCTCCTTATCCCCTTGGTCTTCCGCTTCCACTGCTCCCCAAATTCGCACTCCACCGCGCCATGGCCATGGCCGCCTCCTCGCTCTCGCCTCTCCTCCCCACCAAATCGCTAAACTATCCTCGCCTCCTCCCGCTCCCCTGCAAGGTCCCGACTGTCGCCCCTTGCTCGCTCCTCATCTCCTTCCCTCCGCCGGCGGCCACCCGCCTCCGCCGCGGACTCCCCGCCGCCGCCCAGGAACCCGCTGCGGGGTACCAATACGATGATGGTGAAGAATACGAGGATGAGGAGGAGGAGGAGGAGTATTATGGTGATGAGGATGAGGGGGAGTGGGAGGAGGATGGGGTGGAGGAGATGGACGAGGAGGCGATGGAGGAGGAGGCGCGGGGCGCCGCCGCCGACCTCGCCGCCAGCCTCGCCCGCGAGCTCCGCATCGGTGGGTATCCTTTTATTTCCCCTCTTGCTTATGGAAATTAAATTCGAACTGTGCTGGTGGTGGTTACCATTCGTGTGCTCTTAGGCAGTCAGACAAATCAGTAGGCTTTGGACTATTTGTATGGTGCATACATTGCTAGAATTGAATCCCGTAACAATAGATTTCGCGTGTCGTTTAGTAATTGTAACCGCAGATGCTAGAGCACGGCATATAAGAAGTTTTAGTTCGAACCTAGTGTCGTGGAACAACCCCTGTTGAATATCAATGCATATTTCCATGGTATTCTGCAGCATTCTCAACATGCACAAGAGTAAGATAGTCTCTAGTAATGCTCTAGAACAGATAGTTTAGAGTGCCTTCATGGCAAAAAAATCAGAATTATCTAGAGCTAGAATGTATCTGGCTGGCTGCCCCCTTTGATTCCCTTTCTTGTTGTGTTTATGATTGCCTATTGACGGTAAGAAAAATGTGTTTTTTCAAATGAGCTCTTTTACAGTACACTTCTCACCTTCCTAGAGGTAAGAGAGATTTTAAATCACAACTATCCACTTGTGAAGATTATTTTTATCCTTATGCATGCATGGCTCATTAAATCAGGGTATGAAGCCAATCATTCCCTTCATAATAAAATGTATGTCAACTTCCAAATCCAAATTTCTCAAACTTAAAAAAATCGAAATTTCTCAAATGGCCATACTGCTGATCAAAATAATAGTGAATCATTAGGCTACAATAATAAATGTTACTTTTAAAAAGTTAAACATGTATGCATTATACTTCCACTTCAAAAAATTTGGATCCAATACTGAATTTCAGATCACTGCAATATAATCTGAACTTGTTTTCTAGATTTTTTTTTGAAGATGTTTGTTTTCTAGATGTAGGTGACATATAATTGTACATGTTGTATTTGTTCCAAAATGTTATGGTAGGGGATAGGCCAGCAAGGTTTAAGATCACCCTCCTTGCGGAGGCTCTAATATGGAAACCAACCGGTTTAGAATTTGACTGCTTTATTGCTTGATTATGAGTGGTGTGGCTTCTCTCTTTATATATATGAGGTTAGCCCCTAACAATATAAAAACTAACGCAATCTAATCCAACCAATCAACTAAAAATAATATCATATCCATACTATCTAAATATAAAAATATGCATATAACTATTCCTAATATAAAGATATGCATAATTTTTTCAAATATGAAGATATGCCTAAGATCATATCCTAAACAACCACTACTGTACCGAGCGGTACTGTTTGTTAAGGGTATTAGAGATAGAATAGGAAACGGCATATTCCCCAGTAATATCCTTTTGTACTCCTTATATATATATTGCCCATTAGGCCTCTTCAATACATGCACAATATTCATAGCACTGTTCATGCTACAGTACGCATGGTTCTACGCCGTTGCATTGCCAAGCCGTAACACTTCATCCCTCGCAGCGAGACAGCTTGTCCTCGAGCTATCAGGTGGCGGCCACGGACTAAGACCTTCATGGAACCATGTCGAGGAAAGATTAGACCATCGATGCTGCGTCAAATGTAGGGTTAGTGGCATTTGTCGGAAGGTGGTGGCGCTGGCCGATGTGGAGGAGGCCGACAGCCGGAGCGACCAGCACGAGACATCAACGATGCCCTTCTTGCCACAGGGTGTTACAAAGGTGGAAGATATGCAACGATGTCGCAATCCTCCACATGGCAACCGTTGTGCTCCACACTTGCGGAAGCACGACGTTGGCATGCAGATGGTCGTTAGACGGCAGCAAACTTCTTCCTCGATTCTGTTGCTGATGGAGTCGTCGATCCTGTTGCCAATGGAGTTGTCGTTGGTGATGGCGGCAATATGGCCGGTGACAATACTAGCGTCGGGGAAGGTGATGGCAGCGCAGCCATTGCAATGGCACGCAGCGCCTCTTCTTGTGCCTTCAGCTTGTTCACCATTTCCATTGCCTTCGCAAGTAAGGCCATCAGCTCTTTGTTGCTAGCATTCAATGATTCCAGGATAGATAGTACGTCACCGGAAACTATGGTGAGTGGCTCTGATACCAAGTTGTTATGGTAGGGGATAGGCAGGAAGGCTTAAGATCGCTCTCCTTGCGGAGGATCTGATCTGGAGACCAACCGGTTTAGAACTTAACTGCTTTATTGTTTGATTATGAATGGTGCGGCTCCTTTCTTTATATAGATGACGTTAGCCCCTAACAATATGAAAACTAACACAATCTAATTCAATCAATTAACTAAAAATACTATCATATCCATACCATCTAAATGTAAAGATATGTATATAACTATTCATAATATAAAGATATGCGTATAACTTTTTCAAATATGAAGATATGTTTAAGATCATATCCTAAACAGCCGCTACTGTACCGGGCTATAGTACCGAGCGGTATTGTTCATGCTACAATACACACGGTTCTGCGGCGTTGCATTGCCAAGCCGTAACACAAAATTTAAAGCAATTTGAAACTCAAAGATGAAAACAAGTTCTGTCAAGTGATTTATTTCTATAATGTAGCATTCCCATTCTAATAGCTAGCTTACCTTATTAAGAACCACGTTTTAAATGAAAATCCTAAGTAGTACTCTCTCCGTTGATTTTTATATGGCGCAGTTTGACTTGGCATGGTCTCCAAAACTGAACTTTGACTGTTAGTATATTTTACAATATACTGTTATATAACTACAAAAATAATCATAGAAAAGTACATTTCAATACAATCTAACGGTACCACTTTTGTGTCACTAAACCTGTATATTGTTGATCTAAATGTTGGTCAGACATTATAAAGTTTGAATCTCAATATATGTGGGGGCCTTATAAAAATCAACATAGGGAGTATACATTTCCTTATTTATTGAGTAGTAGAAAGTATCTATTAGCCTTGGTGTGGTAATAAATGATCAATTACCTCAAATCTCCACCCTTGGAGTACACAAAATGGATGGCTCATAATAAAGCATGTGTACCATAAAAATAAATAAATGCAGTATGTTCACACAAAATGGAATGATGTTTTCATTTTTTTCTCTTGAAAAGCATGTTTCATCCACCTTATTGGTTCATAGACTAAATACAGTACCTCTGAAAATCTTTCAGATGATGATGTTCGGGAGAAAAGAAAAACCATCAGGGATAAGACAGCGACATCTAAACATGTCAGTATATCTTCATGCTCTAATAATCAGACACCTAGTTGGCAGGCTAACGAAGGAAGTGCAAATGTGGAACAAAGAGGTTTTTGATTTACTGTCAATCCATGATTCAGATCCCGGATAGTCTTCTTCCGAAGGTGGCTATTATTGGAAGGCCAAATGTCGGTAAATCTGCACTGTTCAATCGTCTTGTCGGGGTACGCCATCGATCAATACAAATATCACTCCAGTGTAGTGTACGATGTAGATCATCAAGTAATTTTCTGATCTTAATGCAAAATTTGCTATGATATGTTATATTCTGATGTATGTCTCACAGGGCAACAGGGCCATTGTTGTTGATGAACCTGGTGTAACTAGAGATCGCTTATATGGACGATCTTATTGGGGTGATCAAGAATTTATGGTTATTGACACTGGGGGAGTTATAACTCTATCAAAGTCTCAAGCAGGTGTGATGGAAGAACTTGCTATCACAACTACTGTTGGTATGGATAGGATTCCTCTCGCCTCTAGAGAAGCTGCTATTGCTAGGATGCCATCGATGATTGAAAAACAAGCTGTTGCTGCTGTTGATGAAGCGGTTGTGATACTATTCATCGTGGATGGTCAGGCAGGTTTAGGCAATTATCATTTTTAATTCAAGTATTTGGTTCTTCTAATTGTAGTAATACTATTTACTGTAATATAAATGGATCAATTTTAGGGCTTGGTCCTGTCAAGTGTTGGTTACATACTACCATACCGAGCTTATGGTACAATTGCTAATTTATTGTAGCAAGCTAGCTTGTTATATGGGTGGCAAACAAAAGCATCTAGAATTACAAAAAAAAGAGAGATATGCCTTTTAACATGTTTATTGCTTCTATTTTTTTTTGACAGATCCACTCCATACTTTCAATTGAATAAATGATGCATTTGTATTCCAAGTTCTGGTTACTTTGTTCTGAATGCTGATATATTAGACTCCTTAATATAATAAACTGCAATTTTTCTCTGACTTCTGGTTACTTTGTCCCTGATAATAGACATCTTCATATGTAATGCTTATTTGGTGTATCCGTTGACATGTAAAGCCTTTCGTTTTTGTTCAAATGCTAACATAGTTCCTGATTAGATCAAATTAGTTTGTACAGTATGTTAGATTTGTTGACCCCCTGATGGCTCAACTTTTTGTTTCTCTGGTGCCTTTGTGGATTCATGCTTTCCAGAATGTCTTTGTGACATGAAATGCATTACTTGCAGTAATAGTTTCCTAGGTATTGTTGGCTGTAAATTATTGTTATATACTCCCTTGTTTAAGGTTTGTTCTTAGTTCTTAATAATGGATGGTATTAAATATATTTCAGGCAGGTCTTGTGGCAGCTGATATAGAAATTGCAGATTGGTTACGTCGCAACTACTCACACAAGTGTGTTATACTTGTTGTAAACAAGTGTGAATCTCCCCAGAAAGGCCAAATGCAAGTATTAGATTTTTGGTCATTAGGGTGAGCATACAACTTACCGCATTTCCCTGTTATAGTTACATATCACTCAGTTCAGTAGCATTTCAAAAAGATTACGCAGTATTGGATTGATTTTTATGTTATATTTTGGACAATAATGGTTGTACTGGAAATGGGACACTGGAACTGACATAATTTTGTGCTCCACACAAAGGACAAACAATCCACTTGTCTTATGTGAACTGTAAACAAGCTATAAATACATAAAGCATCAAAATTTTAGTGGTTCAGCATGTAAGATCCCAAAATTCATTTACATGGTATGTAAAAAATGATGCTGCTTTAATCCGTTGTCTCCAACACACTTCTTGTACCATGACTGTAAAGCAATAGATATATTAATATTTAACAAGGACCTCTCTTGTTTGTTGATGGTGTGCTTTTTCTTTAACTATCTAGCAGTCGGCTTTCTAATATTGTTGGGTGCTCAGCTCATCTGTCTGCTACTTCCTGCCAGGTTTTCTCCTCTTCCAATATCTGCTATTACTGGCACCGGAACTGGAGAGCTCCTTGATCTGGTCTGTTCAGAGTTGAAAAATGTTGAGGTATTGAAATTACAATATTTATCCAGACAATGTTTTATTGCACATGCATAGCTGATGCTCTTTTCTGTTAATGATTGGAAACCTTTATGAAATAGTTTGAAATAATGATCGGACTTTACGACAATAGCTACATGACTCTTGACTATGGAGGTAAAACAATTTATTTTTTGCAAAAAGACTAGGGTAATTTATTATGGATGGCCTTTTAGTAAGTGAAAGAACAAAACTGTTCACCGTGCAGTGTATTGCTCTCATTCCACAAAACTGGAAGTGTGATACAGCCACTTGAAATAATTGGGACCCACCAGTGGCTCTATCTAGCACCCTATCCAGTGATCTTCTGACCTTAGTTCAGAAACTATAGTTTTTTTGTCTTTTTTACTATATTCTTCTTTTCCTACATTACCTGACATTTCCCCCCTCCGTTATATGAAGATAGTTTATCTATTACCTCACAGCAAGTAACTTGTGGGGCTTTGCAGGGATTGGATGGTGTTGAAGAAGACGAAAACTATGTTCCTGCTATTGCCATTGTTGGAAGACCAAACGTCGGGAAAAGTAGTATTCTAAATGCTTTGGTTGGGGAAGATAGAACTATTGTGAGCCCAGTTAGTGGGACGACCCGTGATGCCATTGATACAGAGTTTACCACAGCAGATGGGCAGGTTTGTTGTTCACAGTATTTTTTTGTCAATATTTAAATCTTTAAGAGCTGCTTCCGTATTGCAGTATACACTCAAAACTATTTCCACTTACATGTACTTCTTTTATCTTCATATCAAAATAAAAATACAAATGTAAGAGAGAGGAATTGGATGCCATTGTAATTTAACACCAATTTGCTGATATGGCAATATGTTGCAGAAGTACAAACTCATTGATACCGCTGGCATCCGCGCAGGGCAGCAGTTGCTTCTGCTGGAAGCACAACCAAACACTTTCGTAAAACGTGCATTTCGTGCAATCTGCCGCTCTGATGTGGTTGCCCTTGTTATTGAGGCAATGGCCTGTATTACAGAGCAGGTATCTCTGTCACAAACACATGTGCATATGCACCCACGATCAATTCATATAGTTGCCAGTTTTCTAATCTTTCATCTATGATTCTCTTATGCTTATTATAACACAATGAACTTCTTTTGTGGTGTCAAGGATTATAAAATTGCAGAAAGAATTGAGAAAGAAGGAAAGGCGTGTGTCATTGTTGTGAATAAATGGGATACAATCCCAAACAAGAACCATCAGAGTACAACATATTATGAGCAAGATGTAAGAGAGAAACTTCGCATACTTGATTGGGCACCAGTAGTTTATTGTTCTGCGACAAATGGGAGCAGCGTTGAAAAGTAAATCCCTTGTCTTGTTTTAGACACTCAATTAAGCTTTTGATACCTCGCTTCAACAGAATTTGATGCTTTTCTCTTGGCATATTTTTAGTTATTGGTTGTGGTTTCAGTATGTTCTCTTCATTCTCATTTATAATTTCACTTCTGAAATCGTGAATATGTATTTCTTTTCGTACATATATTGGACCCACAAATCATTCATTGCTGGCTTGTTGTCACTGTTTAAGTTTAGACTATGACAGTGTGTGTGCGCGCTCGTGTGCATGTGCGTGTGTGTGTGTGTGCATGTGTGCGTGTGTTCTGAAATCTGGACTTGTTTCCTGTCCTTTGCATCTCCGCTCTCTGTGATAAATATGAACTAGCAATTTCCCACACAACAGGTGATGGTTAATTAATAGTTTGAGTTTAACCTCTAAAACAACTAAGTTCTGTGCTCTATCCTTTGCAATGACAAGCTGTTTGCATGGCTTTTACATACCTGAAGTTCCATATGGGTTTATTGACTCATGGGTCCACAAAGCTAAGTCCACTGTGGGTCATTATAGTGGACATACAAAATCGAGTTAATTGCATTAGAATATTTTTCTCTGGTTGTTCTTAGAACCTTCTTGGTAACCCTTTGTTTTACCCGAGGCCATTTGTAGCTTTGTCATTGTTATTGTGCCTTTCTTGCTTGCCAGAGTTATAAGACTTGTCTTTAATCCGTTAGCTTTTGTTTCCCCTCAAAATGCATGCATCTCTTAGTATCTTTCTGTTGTGATCCAAACACCTGCATTGCATATATAAGATGGTCTTTCCTGTATTGCTATGCTCTAATAAGTAATATCAAATTGTCCTCAGGATAATTTCTGCTGCTTCTTTGGTTGAAAAGGAAAGAGCTAGAAGACTTGGTACCTCTATTCTTAATCAAGTCGTTAGAGAAGCTATAGCATTCAAACCACCACCACGAACAAGAGGTGGCAAAAGAGGTCGTGTTTATTACACAACACAGGTAACTTGTAACCTCTTTCTGCACCCATCAACTTTAGTTTTTAAGTCTCCAGGTTTGTGAGATGATGTTTCAGATAACTTGAAGGCCACAAGTGCCCTCTTGATATCTATCGTCGATTGCGAACGGGCCTCTAGCGCAATGGCTAGAGCGCTCTAGTAGAACCCCCCAGGTCCTGGGTTCGACTCCCAGTGGGAGCAAATTTCAGGCTGGGGAAAAAACTCCCCTCGCCTGCTACCACTCCAAAGCACAGGTCTTAGAGCCCGCCCAGGTCGTTGGTCGTTCTCACGCGGGCGACAATGCCGCTGTGTAAGGGTGGAGCAGGGGTTCGGGGGTTTTCTCGATCTGCGTGAGAAGATCTTCTTCTTAAGCTAATGCCTGGGGGGGCGTCTTACCCCCCGCAGATCGAGTTTTATATCTATCGTCGATTCGTCGTTAAACTTACGTTTCCATTCTCTATTTAAGACCTAAACCATAAAATCAAAGACAACTCCCTTAAGTATCTGAAGATGTAAGAATGGCTGGTACCCTTTAAAAATGTTCAAATTCAGTGAAGTCCACAAGTCCCCCACTACAATGGATTATGGATAAGCTAATCATCCTAAATATCTGGGTTGTATGCAGAGAACTGAACAAACATGATGCTGATTTCGTCAGTTGAGTGTATAACACCCTTCATTGTAAATTCTTCCACATCTTAGCTCTTTTTGAAAATACGATGCTTGCATGTTTTTTTTAAAAGGACCCTTCAAAACCTTCACTGCTTTCAGATTTGTAAGTTTTATTTTAAAACTAACCTTAGTACCTTACAGAATCTTCTTGTGCATTCTTTTGTGCTTAAAGAAACTTATTCTTCACTCACGTTTTCAGGCTGCTAGTCGTCCACCGACATTTGTTTTCTTTGTCAATGATGCAAAACTCTTCCCCGAGACATACCGCCGTTACATGGAAAAGCAACTCCGGTCTAACGCTGGATTTCCAGGCACCCCCATTCGGTTACTGTGGCGTAGCAGAAGGCGGCCAGATAAACAAGGTGAGACAAACATTGATGCCTATAATTTGAGTAAATTCTACTGAAAACATATTTTTTTGAAGGGATATTTAAAAGGATATATTTTTCATTAATTGAAATTGACACACATAAGGCAATGATAAAATCAGTGAAATATGATATTAAATATTGTGATGTTAGTTTTGGTCAAACAAACTGAATACGATATAGCTGTCAGTAAGTGGAAATGCTGTTGCGCTTCCATTAGATTTAATTTGACCAACCGTCTCTGGCTGTACAAGTAGGTGCACATGGGACATTAGGACCTTAACCAATGTGTTAGCGGCAAATATAATGCCATTGTGATTTGTAGGTAGTTGACCATAAGATGATAAGACTTCAGGCCTAAGTGCCAGTAGCACATATAGTGCTGTCGTGTTATGACTTGTGTACAATTAGAGTTGATTGAAAACTAAGTGTCCGTGAAAATTCTTCAATTGATGTGGCTATCTTTAGCATCCATTAAAAAGCAGCTGATTGTGTTTTGTGATCTACCATAGTATCATACCCTATGTTATATGGTGAGGTTAAATCATACCCATATATTCTTCACCTTTTCAAGTCTTTCAATGTACTTACAAATGGACAATTTGATGTGTGATTTTGAATTACACATCTAGAAAGTACATAGCTGAAATTCTTGTTTTGTCATGTTGTTCTTGTTAGGTAAATCTGCAGAAGATAACTCACAGAGTTCAGGAACCCCAAGCAGAATGGTTTTAGCCGCTTGAGTCAGTCGCACTTACTCTCTCTTTTTTACAAAGAGAAAGATTGGTTCTCTAACTTTGTGGTTAGTTGTTATTACCATGAATTGGCGGCTCAGTATTCAGAAGAAGTACCGAAGAAGAAAGAATTGGTGGTTCAGGGGTCTCCGGACCTACAATGCATCCATTTACTCGCTTATCCCCAAGAGGCCAACACTGTGTGCACAAAAGAAAACTTGCAAAATTTTGAGTTTGCGTAGGCTGCAGGGGCAATGTTAGGGATGTACGCATCCATCTATCCTAGCAAAAGGATTGATGGAATCCTTTTCACTCTTTGTACGGTGACCGTAATGAACACCAGAAGATTCGATACGTGCATGAATTTCTGGCGTATTCGGTGAAATGTTAAGCCAAAGCCAAAGATGCATCCAGGATGCCAACAAAATAAGGTGGGATGTTTATTTACAAGGTGACTTATGGTTTCGTAAGCGTCAGTTACATTTTTGAACCATTGGATCAAAATATCAAACTAATCCAAAGGCCAGTAAAATCGAGATTAAAAAAAACTCGGATAATTTACAGAAGTTTTTGTTCACAGTAATTAATAATTCCAGAAATACATAAGTAGAAACTCGGAAGCACTTTTTACGAATCTGGGAAGAACGTGGCTAGGAACAGGTGGTCGTTGAATTTAAAGGCAACCAGGGTCGGATGCTAGGAAGGACTACGTCCACACCTGTACACGCTACACCATCGGGAAAAAAAATGCCAGTAATAATCCCAAACAGGCCCATAAGTCCATTAGTAAAAAAAATACTCTTCTCTGATGAACCCTAAACAGCAGCAACGAAGAGGTTCTGGGCAAGATGGGGGGTCTCCGGCGCCGACGGTGACCGGCGGTCGCTCTCTGCGTCCTCGTTGTCCACTCAATGAGGAGCTTCAGCAAAATGCAAAGGCAGTGCCGCTAGAAGCCAGGAGGTTTAACTACATCGAGATCTTCGACAGGGTGTTATGAACTGCCATGGCAAAAAGGCTCCGGTTAGATTCACTCCTAGCGACTGTGGCTTTTGGCTTCTAAATTTCAAAAGCTGAAAGTCGTTTTATGTGTGTTGGCTTTTTAATACTGTTTTTTTATTATCCGTAGAGATATATGTTGGATTATATGTGGGCCAAGCCCATATAATAAGAATAATTCCTATTAAATCTCAAAGGCCCACTCATGCAAAGGAGGCATGCATGTGACCTTTAGTACCATATTGCTAGTTCTAGGAGAGGAAGACCACCTTAAAAGGGATGGTGCACTCCTAGCCACTTGAGGCATGTGTGGGAGAGAACTAGAGGATAACACGCGCGCTCGCTCGCCTCGCCTCGCGGGCCGGTGGGCGGCGGCGCGCGCGCACGCACTGCGTGAATGGTCCGCCAAAATCCGCTCCAGTGCTTGCGCAGACGCGCTTCCTTTGCGCTTTATTTTGCTTTGTTTTGAGTGGCGGTGAATCCGGATCGGTTACGGTTGCTAATCCGGTTCGGTTACGAGTTATGGAGAACGTGCAGGCGTCTTGATCACGCGTCCTGGTCTTCTATAAATACGGAGCCGCCGCCTTCATACAGAATATGCGAAAATCAATCTAGGTTTTGCCTCCTCCATCCATTGTCTTTGCGCCGTCCCACGTAGTCTACTCCGTCCCGTCCGCCGGCGTGCATCGCCGTTCGGGAGAGCGGTCTCGGGCACCGCCGCCAAGTCCCGCACCGGAGAGGCGAATAAGGTTTTTGGAAGCGCTCGCGCGATCGCCGCCGTAGCTCGCTCGTCTTCCTCGCTGTTCGGCCGGCGAATCGTCATCGACTTCGTGTCATCTCACCGTGTTCTGCGGCGTCTACATCGGCAAACCGATCGTAACGAACCATCGATGCGTAACGATAATGTTCTCCGTATTAGATCTGCTCATGTACGGTTTCTGGTTTACATGTCAGATCTTTTATGCCCGTGATGGTTCTCGTTATTGTGCGTGCATGATGTCATGATTAATTTATGGAATAAATTAAACCTACATGTGCTTATATTTTCAACAATCCAAAACCTTATTGTAGGCATTGTGGTTTTACTATAGCTGGATTTGCCGATGCACTGAGGCCGGATAAGTTCTCCGGTGTGCACTTTAAGAGATGGCGATTAGGGTCACTCGTGGCTTCTTGCTATGAATGTATTCAGGTTAGTAATGGCAAGCTGAAGGTGTTCTTGATGCTGAAAAGCGTAAAGAATTCGAGACCGCCACTACTCTCTTTGTTGGATGCATTCTTAGTGTTCTTGCCGACCGCCTGCGTGCGAGGTGTATATGCACATGACAGACGCCTTGAAGGAGTTATGGGATGCAATCGAATTCCAAATACGGTTTATCGATGCCAAGAATGACATGTATGTCATGGAGCAATTTCATGACTACAAGATGGTTGATAACCGTTCAGTAGTAGATCGGGCTCATGAGATACAGAGCCATTGCCAAGGAACTCGAACTCTGAAGTGTGCCTTACCCGACAAGTTTGTGGTGGATGTATTATTGCGAAATTACCTTTTCATGGAGGAATTTCGAACAAAGACTCAAACACAAGAGACAAGAATACTCGTTGAGAATCTGATTGGGTCTCTTGAAATTGAGGAGAAAGCTCGGAAAAGGACGCTGTGTCTAAGGGTGATGGAGGGCGCCTAGTGCCAATGTGGTACGAAACCCTCAAGCAAGAACAAAGGGAAATTTGTTAAAGCCCAACAGACAACCAACTTCAAGAAGAAGAAGAACAACAACAATCGGGATGATAGAACTTGCTTTGTGTGCGGTGAGCCCGGTCACATGGCCAAGAAGTGCCCACAACGCAAAGGAAAGAAGGCACTGCAGATGGACTTCTAAGTCCATCAACGTGACCATTGGCAAGACCGGAGATGGGACTGGTATGGTAATTTACCTCATCGTTCTTTCGCTTAGTCAATCTACCAATTGGTGGATTGATACAGAGCTAATGTACATGTGTGTGCCGATATTTCGTTGTTTTCTTCTTATCAGTCGCCCGAGATTCCTCCGTCCTAATGGGGAATGGGTCACATGCTCTGCTCATGGTGTTGGCACGGTAGATCTGAAGTTTACTGGAAAGATCGTGCGGTGAAGAACGTGCAGCATGTCCCTTCTATAGACAAGAATCTCGTTAGTGGCTCCCGCTTATGTAGAGACGGGCTTAAGTTGGTATTTGAGTCTAATAAAGTAGTCGTGTCTAAACATGGACATTTTATTGGTAAAGGCTATGAGTGCGGAGGCTTGTTCCGCTTTTCCTATCGATTTCTGCAATAAGATCAGAAACCATATTTGTGGCGGTGTGGATGATGAGGCTAATGTTTGACACTCACGCCTATGTCATATTAATTTTGGTTTGATGTCTCGGCTTTCCAAAGATGAATTTAATTCCAAACGTTTCCATCACCAAAGGTTCTAAATGCCATAGTGTGTGCAATCAAAGCAACCTCGTAAGCCTCACAAGGTCGCCGAGGAGAGAAACTTGGCACCACTAGAACTCCTGCATTCAGATCTTTACGAGATGAATGGCGTGTTGACGAAGGGTGGAAAACGATATTTCATGACATTGATTGATGATGCAACTAGGTTCTCATTATGTGTATTTATTGAAAACGAAAGATGAGGCTTTAGACTATTTTAAAATCTATAAAGCGAAGTTGAAAACCGTTAAATAGAAAGATAAAAGACTTAGGTCGATGGGATTGCCGAAAGGAAAACCGCACGTTGGTCGACTTGGTGAATGCCATGTTAGATATCGGGATTACCTAAGGCATGGTGGGGAGGCTTTGCTAACGTCTAATCACGTATTAAATAGAGTTCCTAATGAAATAAGGACAAAACACCATACGAGGTATGGATTGGGAGAAAACCATCACTTTCTTACTTGCGTACATGGGGTGCTTGGCGAAAGTTAATGTGCCAATAACTAAGAAACGCAAGCTTGGACCTAAAACGTGGATTTGCGTTTTTCGGGATATGCTAATCATAGCATTGCCTATAGATTTTGATAGTTAAAACCGAGGTACCGACATGCATGTTGGTACAATTATGGAGTCTCGAGATGCAACATTCTTTGAGAATATTTTTCCTATGAAGGATACACATAACACTACTAGTCAACCTTCAAATAATTCCCAGTTCAATCACATCACCGAACCTTTTGAACATACACATGAACTTGTCAATAAGGAGGATGATGTGGAGCTCCTAGAAGGAGCAAGAGACAAAGGATATTCAAATCCTTTGGTGATGATTTCACTGTGTACCTTGTGGACGACACTCCCAAGTCTATTTCGAAGCGTATGCATCCCCGATGCGCACTCATCGGAAGGAGGTCATCCAGAGTGAAATGGATTCCATTATCGCTAATGGAACACGGGAGCCGATGAGATAAACCTTATGGCTGCAAACCCGTAGGGTGCAAGTGGGTGTTCAAAAAGAAGCTTAGGCCCGATGGTACTATTGAAAAATATAAGGCTCGGCTTGTTGCCAAGGGCTATACTCGAGAAGAAGGCGAAGATTTCTTTGACACTTACTCACTGTTGCTAGACCGACCACAATTCGAGTACTACTTGCTTTGGCTGCCTCACATGGTCTTCTCGTTCATCAAATGGAAGTTAAGACAGCTTTTCTTAACGGAGAGCTGGATGAGGAAATTTACATGGAACGACTGATGGATTTGTAGTAGAAGGTCAAAAGGCAAGGTGTTAAAGCTGTTGAAATCTTTGTATGGTTCAAACAAGCCCCTAAGCAAAGGCATGAGAAGTTCGATAGAACACCGACATCTGCAGAGCTTTGCTGTCAATGAGGCAGATAAATGTGTATACTATCGTTATGGTGGGGGTGAGGAGTTATTCTATGTTTGTATGTGGATGACATCTTGATTTTTGGGACAAACATTAGTGTGATAAATGAGGTCAAATCATACTTGTCTCAAAACTTTGATATGAAAGATCCGGGAGTGGTGATGTTATTCTAAACATTAAATTGGTTAGAGGTGAGGATGGGATTACACTTTTGCAATCTCATTATGTGAAAAGGTCTTGAGCCGTTTTGGCTTTTCCGACGACAAGCCTTCTCCAACACCTTATGATCCTAGCGTGTTACTTCGTAAGAATAAGAAAATTGCTAGGAATCACCGAATACTCCCGGATAATTGGCTCACTAATGTACCTAGCTAGTGCAACAAGGCCGGACATCTCCTTTGCTGTGAGCAAATTGAGTCGGTTTACATCTAACCCGTGAGATGATCACCGGAAGGCACTTGAGCGAGTGTTGCGCTATCTCGAAAGGTACCTCGAACTTTGGACTTCACTATACCGGGTACCGTCGGTCTTTGGAGGGTTACAAGTGATTCCAACCGGATCTCGATGTTGATGAGATCAAAGCCACTAGTGGATATGTTTTCACTATTGGTGGTGGTGTTTGTTTCATGGAGGTCTTGCAAATGCACCATTTTGACGAGGTCAACCATGGAAGCGAGCTTGCGGCACTAGACACCGCTATTGTTGAGGCGTAATGGCTACGAGATCTATTGATGGATCTACCTACGGTGGAAAAGCGATGCCGCTATCCTTATGAATCGTGATAATCAAACCGTTATCGCTAAAGTGAACAGTTCTAAGGATAATATGAAATCGTCTAGGCATGTTAAGAGACGATTGAAGTCTGTCAGAAATTGAGAAACTCCGAGTTATAACCTTGGATTACATCCAAACAGATAAAAACTCGCGATCCCTTTACAAAGGGACTATCACGAATGTGATAGATAGTGCATCGAAGGAGATGGGTATGAGACCCATGTGAGTTATCTATGGTAGTAACCCAACCTATGTGATCGGAGATCCCGTGAATTAGGATCCGGGAAAGACAAGCCATTAGTTAACCGGAGGAGAGTAATTTCAACCCTCTCTATGTGAAGATGCAATACTCTCGAAATCGCAAGGCAAAGTTGACTAAGGTCTTAATGTGTTCCATTGGCTTTTAGAAGCGAAGACGCTATCTCGCAGAGCGTTCTTGAAAGAACACACCTATATGAGCCCGATCATAGTCGCAGCCTATGGAGATCTTGGGTAATCTCCTACTAAGCTCATGAAGAGACCAAAGAGTATGACTTATACGCTCCAACCGAGGGGTAGCCTCATCGCGGCCTAGTATCGCTTAAGTCTTTAAGTGAAGCTTGCTTGCACCAAACTTGCAATTCAAGGCATAGTCCATTGTTCAAGTTGTGAGTAAGTGTAGCTTGAGTTCTAGGTGGATGTTCAACCTTAATCGGTCTCCATCGAAATACTTGATATATAAACAATACATTGAATTGAGCAAATCTCGTGGGACTTTGAGATCCGGTGGGGATTGTTGGATTATATGTGGCCAAGCCCATATAATAAGAATAATTCCTATTAAATCTCAAAGGCCCACTCATGCAAAGGAGGCATGCATGTGACCTTTAGTACCATATTGCTAGTTCTAGGAGAGGAAGACCACCTTAAAGGGATGGTGCACTCCTAGCCACTTGAGGCATGTGTGGAGAGAACTAGAGGATAACACGCGCGCGCTCGCTCGCCGCGCCGGGCCGGGCTGGGCGGGCGGGCTGGTGGGGTGGGTGGCGGCGCGGCGCACGGCACTGCGTGAATGGTCCGCCAAAATCCGCTCCAGTGCTTGCAGACGCGCCTTCCTTTGCGCTTTATTTTGCCGTTTTGAGTGGCGGTGAATCCGGATCGGTTACGATTGCTAATCCGGTTGATTCGAGTTATGGAGAACGTGCAGGCGTCTTGATCACGCGTCCTGGTCTTCTATAAATACGGAGCCGCCGCCTTCATACAGAATATGCGAAAATCAATCTAGGGTTTTGCCTCCTCCATCCATTGTGCTGCGCCGTCCCACGTGGTCTACTCCGTCCCGTCCGCCGGCGTGCACTGTCGTTCGGGAGAGCAGGTCTCCGGAACCGTCGCCTTCGAAGTCCTGCACCGGGAGAGGGCGAATAAGGTTTTTGGGAAGCGCTCTGCGCGATCGCCGCTGTAGCTCGCTCGTCTTCCTCGCCGTTCGGCCGCGAATCGTCATCGACTTCGTGTCATCCTCACCGTGCTGCGGCGTCTACATCGGCAAACCGATCGAACAGAACCATCGCACGTAAATGATAATGTTCTCCGTATTAGATCTGTTCATGTACAGTTTCCTGGTTTACATGTCTAGATCTTTTATGCCTGTGATGGTTCTGTTATTGTGCGTGCATGATGTCATGATTAATTTATGGAATAAATTAAACCTACATGTGCTTATATTTTCAACAATATAATAGTGTTTTCTTTTTTCTTTATTTTTTAATTGAATGTCTCGTAAAAAGCTAACAGACGCAACAATGTTATTTCAGCCAAAAATTATCAAAAAAATCCGAGTTGAACAGAGCCCATGCATAAGCCAAATAATTTTGTGGGCTCGGTGAGTTTGGTGCTTGCTCACTGTCAGGTTTTGCATATGTTTAGTACCACGTTTGCAAAGTGCTTTAGTTTGATTGGTCTTTTTCAAGATGAAAGACCCCAGTGTTACAAAACTCATGTGAATTTACATTACAGCTACAATGTTCAGTTCATCCTGAGTTTATTGGCAAACTGACTCTAACGTGGCACAGTCAGTCTTCTGGTGTGTTGAGTATAGATTGCTGCTGACTTTATTTGCAAACTGAGTGCATGACATTGTAAAAAACACCTCTATGCATTAAGACGTAAATCTAGATAAAAACAAATCTGCATGCATATCACGTAAGGAAGCCATGGGTTCTGCTGATGAACAAGATTGTATGAGTATACCAATACAAATGTTCGACTCCAGTAACACGTATGCCCAAAAACACTTCACAGTTATCATTAGAATAGAATAATATTTGCTATTCGTAAATTGCTTGATTTTTTTTAACCATGAGGCCCATTTGAAATGGGGAAATTTTCCCGATTGTAATAGGAAATGAACTGTGCGATTTTTTCCCGGACGTATCCTAGGATGATTTTTTTGTACGAATAATCTATTTTTTATTCGAAATTACATAAATATATCGGCAGGAAATTTTTTACAAAAATAGATTCTAGTCGCCCAATGGGGGGTGACTGGAGCCAATCGCCCAACCGGGAGGCAACACGTGGGCAATATGGTAACGGTTGGGCGAATTATTGCTGTCGCCCGGGCGTTGGCGATCGAGCTCGATCGCCCAATGCCCGGCGACAGGGGTTAAAAGGGCGCGCTTATCGCCGCGCCCACTGTTTTCATTCGCTCGCTCGGCGCCGAGAGAAGAGGAGAGAGGAGGGGAGAAGAGAAGAGGAGAGGAAGGAGGGGAAGAAGAGAAGGTGGGGGAGAACATGAGAGGGAGAGGAGGAGAGGAGAGGGAGGAAGGAGTGGGAGCCATTTCATCTATTCATATCCTCAGATCCAGGTATTTTTTTTGGTATATTGTATTTGCAGTATATTTCTTTATCAAATGTTAGTGTTAGTAAAAATTATAGATGTAGAAAATTTAGTATAGAAATTTTAGTACAATTTTTAGTATAGAAAATTTTTAGTATACATTTTTTAGTATGGAATATTTTTAGTATAGAAATTTTAGTACAATTTTTAGTATAGAAAATTTAGTTAACGTAGTTATAGGAAATTAGCATGCGTAAAAACGGAGAGGAGACGAAGAAGCAACCGTAGGTGTAGATCTAGATAGAAATAGTTAAATATCTGTTATGCTAAATTTATTAAACATATAGTTTTACAAAATTAATAGTCGTAGAAGCGTGTAGTTATGTATAATTTAGGAAACATAGTTTTAGAAAATTAGCATCAGTACAAAATCTGCATGCGTACAAAATTGTAGTTGTAGAAAATTCAGTCACCGTAATGTACAAATTAATCGTCCAGTGAAATTTATATACAAATTAATCGTCCAGTGAAATTTATATACAAATTAATCGTCCAGTGAAATTTATACCTATTAAAAAATCAGTAAATATTTATGGTAGAATTTAATTAATTCGTATGTTGGAAGTTCATAGTATAAGGTTATTGTAGTGGGTTACGACATGCGAACGATCGGCAAAATGTGAATTGCAGTATGTCGGTACTTTGGTATTGTGCGATGCTATTTGACATGTCGCAAAATTGAAACATATATGCAGGCCGACATCAGCAATGGCAATAACCACTACATTGAGAGCGCATTACAGTGTTGAAACCATTCGTGAAGGTCCGAATGGTGTGGATTTGAGCGGTTTTCCACTCACTCTAGTACATCCGGATGGCGAGAATGCTCGGATCTCAGATGTGATGCATTGGCTGACCCGGAGTTTTTTGTTGGACCCCGAGGTGTGCTGCGTCGTCGTGCAAGGGCTTTGGAGCCAGTCTCCCACAGACATCAGATGGGAGTTGAAGACATTGCTGCGCACTGCTGCGTGGAAGGGCTTTGTGCAAGGGTGCAGGCGCCGTGGATACAAGTGTGTCCTACTTGTGCAACCGTGCTCATTAGAAGCTGTGCAAGGTCATGCATCCGCACTTGCTCCGGAGGTGCTAGCAGCTCGGCGTGGGCCGCATGTTAGCGAAGATGATCAAGTTGTTCGTGATGAAGCCGATGTGGTACATGGAGGAGAGTTACAATGGTCAAGGCATAGAGAGGGAACTGGACAAGCCGATGAAGGGGAGCATATTGAGTACATCGTGCAGCAGATGGACTGTGATGACCAGAGGGCATGGGCTGAAGAGGAAGTTGTACAGGACGACGAGAAGGATAGTTCGGATGAGGATGAAGTTCCTATCCCGTAGGAATGGAACCAGTTTAATGCTGAGGGTGTTTCCACACATGATGAGCATGAATCAGCGTGGGGGTATCATGAGATAGAGGTTCAGTTGCATTCTATGTTTGCTGACAAGGCCGCACTGCAGGATGCCATCAAGCTGTGGGCCCTTTCAATGTAGCGGACATTTCATGTCGTCAAATCAAGTCAGGAGCAGTACACCTTGAAGTGCGAGTAGGCTGGTTGTCCTTGGAGGGTGCACGCACGTTAGACCCAAGTATGAGACTCACTGGATTGTGTAAAAGGTGAAGCCACACTCTTGCATTCTCAACAGTGTTTTAGCGAGGCATCGTAACCTAACATCCGCCTTTATAGCCAATTTGATGTACGAAGAGATAGTGGAGAAGAAAGACATGGAGGCCACACATATCATGATAACTATTGAGAAGAAATTCAAGTACAAGATTAGCTATGCAAAAGCGTGGCGTGCCATGCAGAAGGCGTTGGAAAAACGTTTCGGGTCTTTCGAGGCGGCGTACGACAATCTTCCTCGTATGCTTAAGGCGGAACTCACGAAACATCAAGTGCTTCTCGCAGTGGATCGAGGGGGAACAATTGGAGAAGTGGTCACTGTTGCATGACACAGACGGTGCAAGGTACAGCATAATGACGATGAACCTTGCAGAGGTGTACAATTGGGTTCTCAGGGGGCATCCGTTCACAGCCCTTTATCGCCATCGTGGAAGGTGTTCTTCACAGCACAATCGGATACTTCAGAGAGAGGCATGCGAATGCGGAAAATCACCGAGCATTGTATTCGTCAAAAATTACGGCATACATGGAGACCAAGGCACAGAAGGGCCAATTGCACTCAGTGTAGGTCATGGGCAACATGGAGCATCGTTTTGACGTGGTACTCCATGATAGAGCCAGATTTGGGACGGATTGTTCCCTTGTTACCCACGAGGTATGCTTGGGAGACCATGCAAACGAACCTGTGCCGTGCTATCTTGTACTTCTCCTTACCTACTCGATGCGCGCTCCAATCGAATAATGAATTTCAATGATGGCAACCGCACGAAGATAACAACCAATCCATTACATGCTTAATAACATTGCACATTATTTCGAACAACAGTCTTACATACTACAGTACAACCATAAACTTCGTTGCCTATATGTCAAATGAGCCTCTTGGCACCCACATGGAGTGTTGCTGAGGGGGCCGCCTCGGACGGGGCTAGCCATCGTTGTAGTGGCACACACATATGCAGCTAGGCTTCGGACAGCAACATGTCAGATCGTAGGAGCTTCCTATGTTGACAACCTCCTCGTTGCCCCTCTCACGTTGCATCTGTTGGCGGATGTCAGTGTTCTCCTCATTGAGAGTGTCGAGTTGCTCCCTCAACTCAAAGATTTGATCCCATAATGTATCCACGTACCTGACAATATACGGTTCATGAGGAGGATCAATCCAGTGGACGAAGTCGTATTTTTCCATCTGCGGGAAAGGACGGTAAACATAGAGGCTCTATAAGCAGTAACGAAAAATGTACTATTAGCAATTTGTACCCCGGAGTGTGGGCATCGGAAGAAATGTCACCCGCCATCGAAATGGCCTACGAGGACCTACATGACCACATCTTCATTGTGTCTGCATTTTGGCCATATTGGTTGAGCACGTCTGCTGGGTATCAAGCGGTAGTTAGGACCGAAGTCCTCCCTCCTTTCCACGGGAAGATCTTCCTTTGGTGACCCCGCTCCGACTGGCCCCTCGCCGTCCGTCATGGTATGTATCTGTACGACAGAGAAGATACTTCTTCATTCGATTTACAGGGTTCTCTACTCCTACTTTCATGGGACCCTAACCGTGCTTTTTATATAGAACGAGAGAACTTAGTGCAATGACCACATGATAAAAGCGGACAGCTTTGTGCAGAGATTTGACAAAAGAGGGCGGCTTTATCCAGAGATATGACAAAAGAGGGCAGCTTTGCGCAGTAACATGACAAAAGAGGCCAGCTTTGCACAGAGACATGACATAAGAGTGCAGCTTTGCGCAGTGACATGACAAAAGATGGCAGCTTTGCATAGTGACATGACAAAAGAGGTCAGCTTTACGCAGTGACATGACAAAAGAGGGCAGCTTTGCACAGAGACATAACATAAGAGGGCAGCTTTGCGCAGTGATATGACAAAAGGGGACAGCTTTGCGCAGTGACATGACAAAGGGGGCAGCTTTGCGCAGTGACACGACAAAAGGGGGTAGCTTTGAGCAGTGACACGACAAAAGGGGGCAGCTTTGAGCAGTGACAAGCTTTGTACAGAGACATGACAAAAGAGGGCAGCTTTGCACAGAGACATGACAAAAAAGGCCAGCTTTGCACAGTCACATAGCATGACGATGTAGCTTTTCGCAGAGACATGACAGCATGGCCCAGCTTTACTTAGTGCCAGGACCATGCGCACCAGCTTTACACGTACGAGTAGAGGAAAAACGAACTCTATAAATTGGGGTGCGTTCCATTTCGCAAGGAACACTACACAACCAAACCTCACACTACACCGCGCTTCTTTCACTGCACCGGGATGGACAAAAGGCAGAAGAAGTAACGGGACAAGATGGTGAAGCAAAGGGAGGAGACCCGAGGAGACCCGCGACCTAACACGGTCAGCTGCTGCCCATCATGAGAAAATAAGGGCTATTGCGGCCCGGGCAAAACAAGCCCAGCGTGCTACGAGGCCAGCTCCCCGCAATGAGGGGCTCTGTAGCAACAACCCCATCCCGAACGTTCCCACCAAGCATTCGCCGCAACTCCCACCTGAGGGGGAGACACCCCCCTTTGTTGGTACAGGAACACATGCAAGTTCTTCAAGTCTAAGCACAGAATCAGCCTAGGTATGCGTTACTGGGGTTGCGCAAACTACTCGAGTGACTACCCCGACCGCCATCTAGACACCGCAACCTATCGACAGCCGGTAAGGACCACGTGCACTATTTTTCCCTACCTTTTCTCCTTCACAGCATGCACTAACAATCTCTCCCCTGTATTTACAGTCCCCGGAACCCCTATGTGGCTACCGCAAATAGATCGATCTTGAGATCCATCCTGAGGACCAATGGGCCCTCGACTTCGAGGAGTGGAATGTCGCAAGGTCAACAGAGATGCAGGAGGAGGAGCGCCACAAGAACGAGCAAACCCTGCGTATACAACGCGAGACGAAAGCTCATCTTGAAGCGTGCACGCATAGGGAGTGAGAGGCTCGCGAGAGGGAGCATGAGAGAAAGAGGGAAATGGTGATGAAGGCAAAAGAGGCCGCCGAGGAGTTCAACGTCGAGCGGACAAGGAAGGGAAAATGGCCCCGGTCCACACAGTAGGTCGTACGAGCAGTTGGGTGGGTTAGTCGCACATGATGCTATATGTTATGCATGTAATAAAAAAGTAAGCGTCATGTTACTCCCAACTGTATTATGAAGTTTATTTAAATTCAGACAATCTTATTATCTCGTCTTTTCGCATTCAATGATTCACATAGCAAGTCATCTAACAATATTAACATACCGGTTTTCTCTGTACACGAATTCTTAGTAACATCAAAATATCACTTACCATCATATGTACCGATCGTTCTATGGTCAATCATTACTAAAAAAGTTTTCCAAAATTTGTTATGCACCTATAACATACAATGAACATAAACTTTTATTACAACTCCAACTTATTTTTCCCCAGTTAAAAACTACAAAATTGATAAAATTTAAAAAATTCACGGGGGCTGAGTGCAATCGCCCAATGGGGGGCGACTACACTGCAAGTCACCTAATAGGAGATGACTGCACTGGAAGTCGCCCAATGGGGGGGCGACTGGTTGCAATCACCCGACGGTTGGGCGACTAGACATCTGTTGCCCCCTGTTGGGCGATTGGCTCTAGTCGCCCCCCATGTCAAGTTCGCCATCTCCCTCCATGTCGAGTTCTCTAATTTGTTGCAGGGAGACCTCTCCGTTTCCACCTATTGTCAATGCCTAAAGACCCTGCCTGATGCTCTTCGTGGTGTTGGCTAGCCCGTGTGCGACAGCCACCTTGTCCTTAACACCCTTTGCAGCCTCAATGAGAAGTTCTCCAATGTGGCCACCATCATCTCCATGATGGTTCCTCAGCCTTCATTCGCCAGCGCCCACTCCTTCCTCATCTTGCAAGAGCTACGTAACCACAATGAGGCCAAGGTTGCCACAGCTTTAGCCCTTCTCGCCAGCACCACCTCCTACCAGTCGAGTTGCATCGAACCCTCCTGTTGTGTTGAACATGGTGACCACAGTGACTCCTCCTCCGTCCATTCTAAGGGGCACAACAAGAACCGCAAGTGATACAGATCAACTAGTAGACTAGCCGATGTGCTAGGGTGGCCCAATCTTCATGGTACAAATAGCAGTTATGCTCCTTCTCATTGTGGTAGCAATGATTTGCCTTCCTCTCCTCGCAGTCGATGATAGGATTACGGTTTTAATTATAAAAGAAGACTGATCTCCAACCGAATAGCAAACGATTTCTTCTCTTTGCGCCAAATCAACACCTCAATTTGTTGAAGCTTGCTTCAGTCCAAGAAACTTAGCGACAACAACACTCGTAGATAGTTGAGTAGATTGCACCAATTTTGCAAAGTGCAAAATAGAAGCAACCATCTGAAATCTCCTAAACCATGAGCAACCAAGATGACCATGAATTAGAAGGATTAACTACATAAATTCAATTCCACAACTCAAGAATGATAGCCTTGATTTGCACAATTAGACCAAACCCTATTCAGGAAAACCACAATACTCATGCATAGAATTGTGCCACAAAACCATGACTTTTCTGTATTTTCTCAAGCTAAAACATAACGATTCTAAGATACAAAAAGGGGTTTGGCCTGGTTATATAATCCATGCACACATGCCCAAGGCCCAATTTGGTCCTTCCAGGCTGATAATGGCACAGAATTCATCAACTCATGTTCTCCCAAGTTTTCGGCCTACACGGCATCTTCTTTCGGTTCTCTTGCCTGTATGCCTCCCGGTGGAATGGGAAGGCTGAGCGGGCTCTTCGCACGCTCAACACAACATGCACCCACCTTTTCCAAGCGTCCATTTCTCTGCACTTTTGGGTCGAAGCCCTTGCCGCCGCTACATATCTTCTCAATCGTACGACATCCAACAGTTCACACCATACGAATGCTTCCACCAAACTCCTCCCATATACAGGCATCTTCAAGTGTTCAGGTGCCTACGCTACCCTAACCTCACATCCAACGCCAAACACAAACTCTCTCTCTGTTCAATAGCATGTGTCTTCATCAGCTACCCTAGTGCCCACAAGGGTTATCGTTGGCTTGACATTGCCTCTTGATGGGTCATCATCCCTCGACACGTCATGTTCGATAAGTAGGTTTTTCCTTTTGCTGCCCAATCTGATCCAACACCCTCCTCGCTGGATTTCCTCCTTGACTTCGTCACCACGACATCACTATCCATGCTTGCTGCTACGCACCCTCTACCAAATGCGCCTATAGCCGCCCCACCGGTAGTGTCTGTAGGATCAAGAATAACCAATTAAGGGATGAATAGGAGGTTTTTAAATTCTTTTGGTTAAACTCTGGTTTTTAAGCTAATATGAAATAAAATTACTTTTTACACAATTAAGGCTTAAATACACTACATCTCACTAGGTGATTCGATAACCTAATTCTAAATAAATCTTGCAAACCTAGGGTGACAAGTAAGCAAAATAAACATTAGAAATGTAAATGTACAAAGTAAGAAGCAAGAATGTAAATCGTTAGTTGAACACAAGAGAATTTTTCTTGTGGTCTCGAAGATTTGCCTGTCTCCCCGCCTGTCTCCCCGGCCTCCTCTAATTCACATTGAGGAAGCTTGAATGAATCAAACTTCCCCTAATTCACATTGAGGGAGCTTGAATGAATCAAACTGGCTCCATGCACAAATGAGTCTTTTCTCAATCTACTAGAGATAGCATTTTCCCACTCCGAATATGTGATCTCCATACTTCACACAATATCAAACCCCTTCACAATATTATTTAAATAAATCACTAGTTCTCACACCTCGAAGCCATCTAGGAGTCAACAATATCTAAGAGTAACAAGTCGATGACGCTTGCTTAAAGGTCCTCAAGTGCCAAAGCTCAGTCGATGAATTACGAACCCAGAAAACACTCTTTTGAGAAAAAGCAGTCATCAACTGAAATTAGTTCTACCGAATACATTGGTAGCACTGGACTTTATACGGAAATAACATCGACCTTCAACTAGAGAAAGATTGGTAAGAAGGATCATCGGACTTAAAAAAAAGATCGGCAAGAAGGATCGGTTGCACCGAGGTGTAAATGACAGCCACACCACACCACTAGAAAAAATTTGTCTGGAGAGAATAAGCGGTGTGTTCCTACCGGCATGGGAGACCCCAAGCACCGAACGTCCGGTCACACCGGCTTTTAACTGCGCTAGAAAAAGTATGAAGTTGACATAAAAGTGTAGATTTTATACTGATCATCGATAACACACTCCTTTGACCGTCGGAGCGCTCAGGGTGGATGTCATTAGTAATCATTCACTAGAAAACATATGCAGAGACACCAGTAGCATAACAATAATAATAAGTTGGTCCCAGACCAATCTTCCTCGTTTTCTAGTACATAGATTTAAGACATAGCAAACCTACTAGTTTTTAACATGCGGTTGCTCCATCACCCCCACCTCATGTGCTGCCTAGTACTCGTATTCGTCGACAGAAACGAGGGCGCATCCGTGACGGTTGTACTGCTCGCGGATGTTCGCATAGAAGTCGTCCAACTCCTTCCTAACGGCGGCCAAATCGTTGCGCGTACGCTCCGGTAATCGAGAATACTTTGTCGCGATGCAACTCCGACGGCGCGGCGCCCCCGCCAGGATGCCCTTGACCACCTCCCCCGGCAGCAGCACCGTCTTCGTCGCCTTCTTCCCCGCCTCCACCTTCTCGCCGTCGCTGGCCGCCGCCGCAGCCTCAACCTTGTCGCCCGCTCCGGCCTCCGACGTCTTGATGACTCCCGTCGCCGCGGCCTTGGACGCGGGGCCCTCGCCCAGGAGGTCCAACGCGGTGAGGATGTCCAACTCGCCGTGGCTCGCCTCCTCCTGGGGGTGGCTAGGGCGATCCGCCACCAAGACCAACCCCTCCATCGCCCTCTCTCCTCTCTCTCGAAACCTAACCAGCCAAGCGCTATCCTCTCTCTCTCTCTCTCTCTCTCTCTCTCTCTCTCTGGATCTGGATGGGAGGCGGCGGCTGTTGATGTGTTGGTGGAGAGCAGAGGGCGGGGGGTGTATATCGCCCCCCAACCCTAGAGTCACAATGGATCGGATCCCGTCTCCCTCGCGGACTCTTGACTCCGACTCTCCCACGATGCCCAATCTTTCTTTAGTCTTATGCCGCCTCCCCTGCCCACCACGCGGCGCTCACACGTGTCCGTTCCTTCTGGCATGCGTACTCCGCCGCGTGGATCTGGTGAGTTCTTCAAAGCCCAAACCCACCCCACCATCTGTCTCTTTAATCCGTGGCTGATTCATGCTGCGTACTGATATGTTGAACTGCAAATTGTGCTGCGCCCTTAGGATTTCTGTATGTTCGTGGTTAGGTAGGTGGTTTGTTGGGTCTTAAGATGTATTTCTCAATGTGTTAATTTCTGTGGCGAAAATAGCTTGGAGTTTCGATGCTACCGATGGATTGGGCTTACAGCTAGCAATTTCTGGACCTGTTCTTTTCCTTTGAAGTTGACGATTTTTGACTTTTGCTATAGTACCTAACTTTTAAACGGGGTATTTTCTTAAGACGGGGTCTACAAGTTAAACGATGTATATGTTAAAAGCCTAACATCTGTACCATCCAAAATCGGAAATGAGTATTTCTCTTTTCGTAATCTGTATCGTAAACAGCTAAAATTCAAAAATTTTAATTAAAAGCCATAAGCCGCAGCCGTTGTCAAACAGGCCCTCTGCTTGGTTTGCTTGGTTTGATGTATGTCGGTTCATCTATCATATCAATTTTTCTGAATGTGGACTTGTACTTTCTTTCTCATCTAATTAAATAGTTACAAGTTGTGGAGAGCTATTCAAATTGGGAAGATTAATGTGGTCATAGTAAAGAAAAAAATGTGTGAGTAAAATATACTTGGATTTTCTTAGACTCTGACACTCGTATTTTGCTATCATGATTTGCTGTGGAAGCTATTTTTAGGGTGGGTTCTTTTGAACTTTAGCTTTCAACTTAAATTTTTGAATTTTAACTGTTTACGAGAGAGAGATAAACACTGATGTATTATTTTGACCGATATAAATAAAGTCGAGACACTATCTACTACAATCGACTTATAGACCTCGCCTTCAAAAGACGCTCTGTTTGAAAGCTAGTTATTATATAAAGTCAAGTCATAAACCCAAAAATAGTCTGTTTGAAAGCTAGTTACTGTATAAAGTCAAATCATAAACCTAAAAAAACCAACCATTAGGCGATGTTGTTGGTTGGTGTGCTTGGTTCGGCACACAAGGTGAGACGACAAAGCGCGGTGTAGCCCATACACAGATCAGAGTAGGGTGGTCAGCGTAGATGGCTTGTTGATTGAGACGTAGGGCTCGTGTGCAGCTCATGGTACCTGGCCTGCTCAAAAGAGCTTTTTTTGAGTAGCTTATGACTGAAAAGCACTGTAGTTGGCTGAATAAACAATGTAGCTGACGAAGACTTATTTAGTATAATTAAATTTAAAAAATTTGAAAATAGAAAAAACATGTTAGCCCATCACGTATAATGCAAACAAATACGAGAAAAAAAGAACCGGTAAAAAAGTTTAAAAAAGCTAAAAGTATAAAAAAAAGATAAAATTTATAAAATAGTATAAAATAAACCAGAAATTAGAAACTCAGGCCGAAACGTACGGGCTGTCTGTTCCTCTTAAGTCGAGAAGCCCTGGAACAAGTGTGCCATTCCAAATCTTCTACCCCATTCTCTAATTGTTACTGATACAGTGACCCCTAATTGGCTATCTAATTAATGTGCTTAATGTGATTTTTTGTTCCAGCACGTGACAAGTAATTGGTTGTTGATGAGTTGCATTCTCAGTGTTCACTGTTCAAATGCTTACCATGGTAACAGGACTAATAATTTACTCATAAATCAGAATGTCTAGATGGATTACAATTTACGTAATAACGTAGGGGTGTACATTTTGTTCAGACTCTTTTAATCTTGTTACACATCATCCTCGTACATATGAATGCTTAGCATTGGGTTGCTTATCAATCATACATATAATTGAGGTTTTAAAATGGCCAACTTACTAGCAAGATATTATAAATACCTACTAAATTATCCTAGCCACCACAAGCTTGTGTATGCATTCATCTCATTTGAGATTCAGATTCGTCATAACGTTGTTGTTGCTTCGTGATGTAAATGCATGGTTTTACATTATTGATGCTTTAGACAACCTTTTTTTTTTGGCTGAAAAGTATGTTATTTGCTCGCAGGTTGAAGAAAACATACCATGTTGTTTCGTAATTATGATTATCTTCAGAAAGTTGTGATGGAGGTGTAAAGAGCCTTTTCCTTTTTGCATGCGTCTCCCGTTACCTTAGATTTTCTTCGCAATTCGGTTCATTTTTTCTATAATGCTTTGTGCTTTTCATTTCTTCAACAAGTACTCGTTGAGATCATCTCACGGGTGTTCTGTGTTGGGGAGTAGTTGACTATTAGGTCTTCAGGCTGTAGCTGACAACGCGTTTCATTGTTGCGGGGTTACTTTGGTTTGCATGTGTTGTGCCCGAAGATTCGTTTCCCTGAAAGTGATTTGTTCATCGGTCGTATAGTTCTGGGGACCAAAGTGACACATTGAGTAAGGGTTAACAGCTTTACAAAACTAAAGTGCTGTCAAACAGTTGTTTTTAACCTTGTGTTACTACTACAAATATCATTTCCGTTCCATGTTACTAAGCAAAGCATTAGTATCAATTTATCATCACGAACTTTTCAATGGATTGTTTTGTTATAATGTGAAGTGGTTACCGCATATTCGCTATGATTTTGAGATTATCCCTGCAACATTAGCTAACTTTTTTAAACCTAGCCAGGGTTGGTTTGCCCCTACTTGTACGGCAACATATCCTATGCACTTAAAAATATCACAAAAAATTCTAAATTTTTTTACATATACTTCTAAACTTACTTTAACTATACATGAAATTTCAAGTTCAGATACATTATATGTAGCGGTAACAAAAAAAAGAGAAAAAACTAACAATTATTAAGAGTTCAAATTTGTTGGGATTCTCTTTTTTGTTGCTCTTAACATAGAATAAATTTGAAATTAAATTTTATACATAGGTAGAGTAAATCATGTAATATATGTAGAAATTTTCTCGTAATTTTTCGTGACTTTTTTAGTTGGGGTGCACCGTGAGTGCACCTCAAACTTGAGTGCATAGGATATGTTGACTACTTATACATCTATGTTCCGATGTGCCTAAATGGGCGGCATGGCATGGCATAGGCCGTTAGGCATGGCCCATTTAGCCCATTAGCCTGAACAGGCCGTGCCGTATCGGCCCATAGGCCGAGACGTCGGCCCAGACACAGCCTAGAGGGGGTTTGTGCCATGTCGGGCTAGCACGCGGCCCATTAGCCCGATGGGCAATGAAGGCACATCGCACCTGTTTGGCCTGGCTAGCCCATTTGGTCTGAAAAAATTGAAAAAACCTAAATAGTTCAAAAAAATATAGAATTCGAAAAAGACACAATAGATTATAGAAATTATACAAAAAGCACATTAAATTATGGAAAAAGATATAATAAATTGTAGAAATGTAATAATGAGCTTTATTGATGTTAAAATGACTGCCTCGTTAAAAACTTTGACAAGTAAAAACTCAGCTCGAGAAAACTTTCGCAAAGAAAAAGGGTACAGCCTGCAGTTCAGCATTATACGTAAAAAATCATAAGAACAACAATGTATGCATAGATGCTCTAAAAATCAACAGCGGTGTCTTGACTTCCTCCGCCACCATCTAGATAGCCACCATCTAGATAGAGATTGTTGAACGCATGTTCCAACTCCATATCCACCACGCAGTGTTGAACTCGCACATCAGCTTGTTCCTAGTCTTTCACTATGAGAAGTACTTCTACCATCTTACTCAAGAGTCTTGTTCTTCTCTCCTCCAATATTCTTCCAGAAAGACTAAAAGCAGACTCGAAAGAAACCGTCAAGACAGGAACGGTTAACACATACCATGCTAATATGGATAGCAATGATATGTTACCTTGTGCTCGCGCCACCCATCCAAAATGTTGTAGTTCTCTGTATGGTGAGGCATAGGATTGCTATCCAGAAAAACTGATAGTTCCCCGTGGACCCTGGCATGTGTTGCTGCAGCACTTAATGATGTGGAGCTTGATCTTCCGGAGAAAAAGATGGTGCCCCACATATTTGTCTTTTTACCTGTGGTGGGTGTCAACAGAGGTCATTGCAAGCGAACTCCTTGAAACTTATGCTCATACTTCTGGTAAACTTCAGACAATTGTAAACGAACAGCTGTAAAAAAAGTTAGAATAATCTATCCCTATAGAATCACCTATAATTGAAAGAACATTAGTGAATCCTTCAATTTTAGATCTTGGATCTAGAATAAATGCAAATACATACAACTACAGAATCTCATTCTAACATTTTAAATATTTAGTTTTCATAACACACACAGTCTCTCGTAACACTATGTCATTTTCAAATTTTTTCAAGTGAACGGCAATCACAAGAATATGATAGATAATCACAGTGTAGGGTAAAAGATTTTGTAGCATAAGATAAGTTGAGTTCCACCTTACCGTTATGTTGTACGATCAAGGATAACAGAATAGAGGGGGTGAATAGAAGGTTCTAAAAATCTTGCCTTCTAACACAATTATCATAATTTAATGTCTAGCAAGTTCTTAAAGCAATTCAAACCTACACAATACTAATATGTCTAAGGCACCATAATCACATGTCTTTACAAGCATATCTCTAGCATAAGTAAATATGACAATCACAAAGACCACTATATACTAGAAATACAAGTGCGGAATGAAGAGACGAAGAAGTAACCAATTTGACACGTAATGTTTTATCATGGTGTTCGAAACTTGCCGGTTTTCCCTAATCCACGTTGAGAAAAACCCAAGCAACTTGGACCGGCTCTACGAATTAAGCCTCAGTTCCTCAATCCACTAGTGGTTATCCTTCTTCTGCTCCGGTGATGGTGGACACCAAACCACTTACAATTTGGTGCTAGGCTTCTTCACAATCTTCTTGAAGAGGTCGCATTGCAATATCCCACCAAACCGTCTAGGTGCCGGCAAATACCAAGAATAATGAATCACAGCTTTGCTTGATGGCGATCAAGTGCCAAGGATCAATCTAAAGATAAAATACACTTGATTAGACTTAATTACTTCAAATAAATGCACAATGTGAAATTGAGGTGTGGAGTGAACGCTTAATGCTCAAGAATGTTCAATAGAATCTCTTACATCTGTCCTTGAGCTGGTGGAGAAGTATTTATACCCTACCAACCAAATATAGCCGTTGTATAAAACAATCCTGAAATATTAGGACAACCACTAGTGGATCATTAATTACCAAAACCATTTTTAGGGGTCTAGATGCTTTCACATGTCCACAGTGAACTTTCGTGGACGTATACTCATTGCAACACAGTAAGTCATATAAGCTGCAATTCATTAGTTAGAATCATCTTGTTTGTTTGTTTAGGAGAATTCATAAACAGAAAAGAACAAGGCCATTGTCATACGCTGCGTTGCACTGCACGGTATGCGTCCACGTGCGATGCGATGCGACACTATCATGGACTCATAGACCATCCATGTCTGTGCTTAGATCAAATAGTCCAAAGGGCAGAGGTGGCCAAATGGGTGGCACGGGCCTGTGTAGGCACAGCCTATTAAAGCCCGTCAGGATAAATAGGCTATGTCGACCCATGGGCTCAGTCGCAGGCCACAGGCACACCCATAGAGTGCATGGGTTGTGCTGTGCTGGCCTAGGCCTTTTCAGCCTGACAGTCGAGATGGCCCATCTATCCAGTCCTAAACAGACTGTGCCTAATGAGCTAAACAGGCTGTTGTCGTGCCTACATGGGTCATGCCCATGCTGAGTTGTGCTTGGCCAGGCACTATTCATGTCGTGCCAGGCCAACACAACGGGCCAGGGTGCCGACCCAAGCACGGTTCGACATGATTCAATGGTGGGCTGTGCCGTACCTGGGTTGGGTCAACAGTGGCATGCTTTGTGCTGGCCCGACAGGCTCAACCCATTTGACAACCTCTACCAAAGGGTGTGCGCTTTTCTAGCCGTGGCTGATAGATTTTGGTTCTAGCATGAATATTTGTGTGAATGAACCGAATGCCAATAAACCGATAAGACACTTCGAAAAGACTATCCCAATTGTTGGGGGAGTGACCTCCACCTTAGCCCAAATAGCCCGGGGTACTAGCAAGACAGCCCGACAGCTTCATAAAAGCCCATAAGGTCAGGAAAAGGGCATATATGCCTCTAGAAGAATAGACTTAGATAGGGGTGTTTATGTAACTTTAAGTAGGTGAAAAGGACATATGTACCCTTATAAAGGTAGAAGAACATAGAGATGTATGTGTAAACAAGCCCCCATGGTTATACATACACGTATGAGTGCACAATGAGGAAGGCCAGAGCGCTTTTTTTAGCGAAGAGTCAGATATTATCAACTTCCAAGATATTAGCATAGACCTCTAGTGTTATCCATATAGTGTTTTAGGCTACAGGAAACCTCTCCATGGCCCCCTGTAGCCCTCGTCCTTTACTATTTGGTCAATAACCACAACAGTTGGCACAGAATGAACATATATATCCCTATAAAGGTAGAAGCACATAAGGATATTTGTGTAAATAAGCCCTCATGTTTATACATACATGCCTGAGCGCACCATGGGGAAGACCAGAGCACTCTTTTTCAGCAAAGAGTCAGGCATTATCATCTTCTAACATATTAGCATAGACTTGTAGTGTCATCTCTAGAGTGTTCTAGACTACAGACAAACTCTCCATGGTCTCCCTGTAGCCCCCGTCCTTTACTGTTTGATGAGTAACCACAACACCAATAAGTCGTTTTAAAAAAACAATAGAGAAATCGTTTCATTTATTTATTCAGACAAGCTATAAGCTAGAAAGAACGAAATCTTTAAGGGCATGTTTATTTATATTTAGGCTTTTTGACTAATACCCTAAAGCTAGCTCTTTGCTTAAACAGCTTAAAATTTGTTAGCTTTTAAGCCTAACCAGGCTATTTGGCATCTGGCTTTTTATGGTTTAATTGGTGTAGCTTACTGTCGAAAAGTTAGAAATTCCCTTAAGGGTTGGGAGGATCATTTTTCTTGTTTGTTTCGTACAGGCTTGTTTTAATCGAATGCGCGCAAGACAAAATACCACGAAATTTCTGGTAGATTTCGCCATTTCGGGACAAACAACAAAAATAAAAATTGTGTCCAAAACAAAATCAATAATAGCCAAACAAAGTACTAAACATTGCATGGATACTAGAGGTCCAGAACGGCGAACATTTCCATGGTATTTTGCGCATAACACAGCGGTTACAACCTTTGATCCTGTTTCTGGTACTCCGGCTCTCCCCTCCTCTGCACCAAAAAAGTGTAAAAAACTTGGCTATCAAAAAGCGTACCAATAGCCATTACAAGGGCTATGCGCGGTAAGAGGGCTGGTAAGAGGGCTGCAATTTGCAAGGCATTCTCCCGTTGGCTAACACATCAACAAGAAGAAACATGTAGGGTTCACTCCCTAACTATCTTTGAAGTTCCTGTTAGTTCGGTATAAGCGACAGCGCACACGACAAGCAGCAGATTGCGAAATTTGGATATTGTTGGACCCCTGTGCACACAAATTTCCCGTTTTGGCCCCCGATCAAAAATTATTCCGCTTTTGGACCCCTGTTGAGCGCGAGATCACCGGACGTTGACACGTGGGCCGGTCGTGCGGTACCAGACCGCACGACCGGCGTGGCTCCGCTCCGACCGCACGATCGATCTCCCGACCGCACGATCGATCTCCTGACCGCGCGACGCCCGCCCGAGCGCGCGTGTGGCTTTCCGACCGCGCGATTCGCGTCCCGAGCGCGTGTCCGCCCGCCCGACCGCACGAATCCGCTCCCGAGCGCGCGTTCACACTGTAGACGGGGAGCGTTAGGGTTTGGGCTGCTGTTAGGGCTTGAAATTCCCGTGGTTTTTGCAAGATTTGATAATTTTGTAGTTGTATTCTGGGAATGAATCTGATGAAGTCGTAATAAAAGTTTATGTTCATTGCAAGTTGTACATGCAAAAAAAATTATGCTAAATTTTTTTGCCGAAGGATTGAGCGTAGAAATATCGATGCATACAGTAGTAAGTGAATTTTAGGGTTTGGGCTGTTTTTAGGTTTGCAATCTCCGTGATTGTTTTAAGTTTTGGCAATTTTGTAGTTATAAACTGGTAAAAATCATGAAGTTGTAATAAAAGTTTATGTTCATTGCAAGTTGGACATGCAAAAAAATTATGCTAAATTTTTTGCCGAAGGATTGAGCGTAGAAATATCGATGCATATAGTGGTAAGTGATATTTCAAGGTTAGTGATATTTTGACATGGCAGCATGTGGCATGTGTGCAACTCGTACTTATAATGTTCGAATTCCACCACTAGTCCTAACATGCATGCCTTAGGGAAAATAACTTGCTGGGTCTATTACATTTTGTCTACTGGGTGTAGCGTGGTTGTTTCCCCTTTTTGTCGCGCCCTGAAGATGGCTCCGCTGCATCCTTCTTCCTGTCACTCTTGGTCTTGAGAGCTACCTTCCGAGCTTGAAGCTCCTCCTCCTGACGCTTGATGGCAGCTTCACGTAGACTTAACTGCTCCCGCCTCCTTTGCAGCTCATCCTCCTTGCCCTTCAGACGGATTTGGTCCACCCTCACGCGGCGCTCTTGCTCAAGCCGCATCTGTAGTTCCACCTCGCGAGCCTGAGTCATCTTGACAAAGTATTGTCCTTTGTTTTCAACCTCCACAACCCGGTTATCTGGCCATGCCGGCGGCACCCGATCCACCCATTCCATGAACCCGCAAGCCTATGTGTGGCGTGGTAGATGTCATGGATCAAGTTGAAAAACGATAATAAAAAAGAAATGATTTAGTTATGGTCGTTACCACGAAGTCGCCATCCGTGTCGGGACACTTGAAGAACCTACGGCCGTATTTGGCTCGTTGTACTCGATCGATCGGACTCCCAACATCTCCTAAAGCCGCAATGGCACTTCGGCGCCATGCCACTCGGCACTCCAAATGGGTCGACCTCCGGAAGACATTGTTGTGTAGTAGTATTGTGATGCCTTGAGGAGGAGATGTGGTATGGAAGACATAGGAGGGAGGCCTTTATGTAGGCAGGTTATCTGGTGCAGTGGACATAGTCCATGGAGAGGACGACATGGGAATCTTTTGAGGATAGTCAGGATTGCAGTGTAGCAATAAATGTCCCTATGAAGGCTTTTCAGAGCCTGCAAATTGTACTATTTTGTCATGTCACTGCGGAAAGCTGGTCTCTTTTGTCATGTCACTGCGGAAAGCTGACCCGTTTTGTCAAGTCACTGGGCAAAGCTGCCTCGTTTTGTGATGTCACTGCGCACCACTGGCATCTTTTTGTCACCTCACGGAGCAAAGCTGGCCCGTATTATCATGTCCCTGCACAAATTGTCCTCTTTTGTCATGACACTGAGGAAAGCTGGCCTCTTATGCCATGTCACTGCGGAAAGCTGGCCCGTATTGTCTAGTCACTAGGCAAAGCTGCCCCGTTTTGTGGAAGGAAGGGTCCTGCAAGCTCCCAAGGTTGGTGAGAATTTTATGTACTTACAAGGTTTTGACGTGCTTGATTTTCAACCGTGTATCTAAGTAAATCTTGTATCATGTAGCTGAAAGCCAGCAATGGTGAAGATATCCTCCCACGTAATGGACGGTGGAACTTCACCAATAAGGTCAGAGGGATAAACTTTTACTCGTACAGTTCTACTATCTAAATAGTAGCTCGCATGGCATCCGAATGATTTTATAAATTTATAAGTGTGTGTGTGTGTGTGTGTGTTAATCACTAATCGGCTATACTCATGCCTTTTGGCATTGTCTAGGTGGTTAGCTCTCGCCAATGGCCTCTTATCTCTAAATACAGAGCATCAGTGCACACTCAGTCACTCAAGCTAGAAATGATGTCCTCCTTATTCAAGCCACGGGGAGCCGAAGATGATGGCCTCATTCGGTAAGAGGTGTCATTTGATCCAATCTTAAAATTTATTTCATTGTCAATATTATGTACATCTGTCCCTGTATGCATTTTATGCTTTCTTATGTAATGCCTTTTGAATGTGATGTGTATCATTGCACTTGGGATTTTCAGGGAATGACTTATTGACTTTGACACTAGCTCAGTGACTGAAAATGGATAATTGATGAGATAGGCTTCTCCCGATGACTGCAGAATTTGTGCATTCACTCTCTTACGTGTAATGCGTAGAAAATTGTACCACACGCCATTCTCGCCAACTTAAAGTATTAGCCTAATATTTATATGTCGTAATGGTCTACGAGTCATCAAGCGGCTCGGTGGCGGTAGCTCAACAAAGAGCCGCTTTGTCTAGTCACTGAGCAAAAGCTGACCTCTTTTGTCATGTCACTGAGCAAATCTGACCTCTTTTGTCATGTCACTGAGCAAAGCTGCCCTCATTTGTCATCTCACTTAGCAAAAGCTGACCTCTTTTGTCATGTCACTAAGCAAAGCTGGGCCGTGTTGTCATATCCCTGAGCAAAGCTGCAATCTATTGACATCTCACTGAGCAAAGCGCCCTTTTCACATCCGTGCAAAGCTGTCCTCTATTGTCACATCTCGATGCAAAGTGGCCTCTTTTTTTTGTGGTCACTGCATTAAGCTGCCCCGTTTTGCTATAAGTAGCACGGTTGGGGTCCCATGACATTGTAAATCGAACAAAGAAGTACCCTTCTCTTTCGTGGTGAAACATACCATGTCGGAGTCGAGGCCGTGGGATTTGGGTCACCGAAGGAAGACATTCCCTTAGAAAGGAGGGATATGTTCGGTCCACAGTACCAATTGATACCAAGCCGGCGTGCTCAAGCAGCGTGGCCGAAATGCAGACACAATGAGTACGCGGTCGTCCAGATCTTGGATGGCTCGAACGATGGCGGGCGACGTTTCTTCCGATGCTCACGCTCCGGGGTATAAATTAGTAATATTACATTTTTTTATTGCTTATGGACCCTCGAAGTTTACCGTCCTTTTTTTTGCAGATGGCAAAATGCGACTTCTCCCGTTGGATCGACCCTCGTCATGAACGGTATGTTGATCGTTATGTGGATACATTGTGGGCTCGAATATGGGACTTGGAGTACCGAATGGAGAGTCTCACTGAGGAGAACAACGACCTCCGCGAACAGATGCAACGCGAGAGGGGCAACGAGGAGGTCGTGAATATAGGAAGCTCTTATGATCCCACATGTTGCTGCGCGAACCCGAGCTGCATATGTGCATGCCACTACCACGACGGCCGGCCACGTCCGAGGTGGCCCCCTCAGCAATTCTCCATGTGGCTGCCACGAGGCTCGTTTGGCATGTAGGTCACGAGGGTTATGGTTGTGTCGTATTTTAGTTCATGTATGTGTTGAATTAAATTGTTGGGTGTACTACTTTCCATAAATTCTGTATGTGCAATGTATGTGTTGTTTCGTAATGTAAGTGCATGACGCCTTCATTTTATGTGACCTTCATATTCTGTGGCCTCTTTTCGTAACGATGTAATGTGCAACGTTGTTAAGCATGTGATGGATTGGTTGTTATCTTCGTGGAGTTGTTATCACAAGCCAGAAAAAATGCAATACTGAGCAAAGATGCCTAGTTTTGTCATCCCACTTGGCAAAGTTGACCTCTTTTGTCAAGTCACTGCGGAAAGCTGGCCTCTTTTGTCATGTCACTGCGGAAAGCTGGCCCGTTTTGTCAAGTCTCTGGGCAAAGCTGGCCCGTTTTGTCAAGTCACTGGGCAAAGCTGCCCCGTTTTGACATGTAACGCAGCAAAGCTGCCCTCTTTTGTCATGTCACTGAGCAAAGCTGCCCCTTTTTCTGAGGTCACTGCGCAAAGCTGGCATGTTTTGTCTCCGCACTGAGCATGGTGTGGGGTACAGATTTGTGTTGTCTGTGGTCTTTGTGCGTGAGGCTGCCCCCCCCACACACAGCCTATAAAACGGAGCTATCCCTCACATACTCCATGGCCATGTTATCAGTCACCTCCTGAGTTAGTTGTTCACAATCTGTGTAGTTTTCTTTCATGCTCACTCCCCCAGACTAGGCAATGAGTCAGCTCAGCACGTCTTCATGGGCACCCCCGGTGATGTGCCCAAATTGCAACACGGTGGTTAGACGTAGGACATCACGCACGCCGCGAATCTGGCGATACTACTACAAGTGCCCCAATCACTCGGTGAGTCAGATTGTTTCGGGTTCATTCAAATCGTGGTGGTATGTTTAAAAATCTTCTTGTCATGGATTCGCAGGAAGCTCCTAGTGGTTGCCGATTCTGGGTGTGGGAGGATGAAATGAAAAATAGGACAGACAGTGTTCGCCGTGAGAGAGTTGTCGTGGGGGGTTGCGACCCCGTCGGGATGCGGCATCGTTTCGACAGACTAGAGTGGAAGATAAATTTAAAGTTGTGTGCTATTTTGTTTCTTGTGATTATTGTTATCCTCAAGTTGTAGTGCTGGAGGTTCTCCTCGTGTATGTTGGTAATGTTTTATGCTATGTTGTCGTCAAGCTATTTTGGTAATGTTTTATGTACGGTTGTGTTGTATTTTAGTTGTTGTGTTCGTTGGTGTGTTGGTGGTTGTACTATTTGCTACATGTCATGTACGTGAAATGTATGTGTTGTTTCGTGTTGTCATTGCCTGATGCCTTCTTATTATGTGGGTTGTCCCGTATTGTCATCTCTCTGTTGGATGTATGCCCTATCAAGTTGTAGTGTTGGAGGTTCTCCTCGTGTATGTTGGTAATTTTTTATGCTACGTTGTCGTCAAGCTATGTCTTCTCCCGCTACCCCGTGTTGTCATCTCTCAGTTGGTTGTATGCCGTAGTAAATCAAAGAACTTAGAGCAACCCTTTTATACTGGAAACCATCTTTGAACATCAAACCATCAAAGACTTGAAAAACATCACAAAAATTACAAAAGCACAATTAAAAAAATTCATTCATCATCTCCTCCTTGCCACCTCGTACGGCGCATATGATCCTCTGAGAAGGTGAACATACTAGGGGAGCGTGGTGCAGCGCGAAGATCGTAGTGCGAGGGATGTGGCCGAGGCGGTGGTGGGTACAACTCTGTGGAGAGTTGCGACAGCTGGCCAAAAAGCATAGAGCTCAGCCATTCGGAGGAGGTGTCTACGTCCTGCTTAGATGGTACAACTGAATTAGGCAATGGAAAGTACAAAAATTGTTCATAATGAGTACACATGTTTAGCTTAGAACGTTAGTGCATACTGGGGTATGTGGCTGGTGAAATGACGATGTCGACGGGTAGTCGTGCATGTACTCCTGCGATGACATGCCTTGATAGGTCTGCCCAAACCACCTGTCCCGGTCATCTAGGTTGGTTTGCATGGTAGGGACATACGAGGGCATCGGCCCCTCTGGTTCGTCCGGCGAGTCATCCTCGCCCTCGAGGTGGGCCACGCCGGCTCGAGAGCGCGGTCGCCGTCCGTAAGCCTCCGTGATGACGATGCCCGTTGCGACGTGCTATCCCGTCGCAATTGCTGCAATACGAACATGTGGTTAGACATAATTGGTAAACGAGTGCATGAACAAATAGTTGGCAATTGTCAAACCACCGGGCTGAAGCGCGTGGAGGCCGAGCGAGTGTCTCGCAGAGGCCCCGCCGCCCCGAGAGCGCGGTCGTTCCTCCGCCGCCCTCCGTGATGACGCGTCGCCCTCCGTAGCGCATGTGCTATCTCGCCGCAATTGCTGCAAGACGAACATGTGGTTAGACATAAATGGTAAATAAGCCGATAAAAAATAGTTGGCAATTGTCAAACCGCCGGTCCGAAGCGCATGGAGGCCGAGCGAGCGTAGCTGGGCTGACTATCGGACTGGGATGGACGCGACGTCGATGGCGTCGGCTTGATGGTGGTGCCGATGGGCGCGGAGGAGGTGGTGGTCCTGCCACGCCCGCCACCGCGTGTAGCAACAACGTCATCTCGGTGGCAACCACAACTCAAGCCCCGTATCGCACCCCTTGCAGTTTCACTGATGCTGCACATATAACCTACCCACCGAGATTCGGTATTTGACTTCCTACGTCAGATAGCCTCATTAGCCTCATCGCCGATATGATGTAGCCGGTCCACTGCGCAGTGAAACAAATATCGGTTCAAACGTAATCCCGCACTGCGTAATGACATAGTAATCTCGCATCGCTGGTCGACCCGCGCCGCTAGATGACGGTCCGAACTTCTGTATAAGCGGCCTCGTGAACGCACCGGTGGAGGATGTGGCGGCTCCTTGTAGTAAGCCTCGCGGTGCGTGGAGTGTACCGGTCAAGGTATGCCCTATACGCCGAGGGGTCGTCGGGTCGTCCGCCGTGTCTCATCCACAACCATCGATCCGCATAGTCGGACCACATGTCTGTCCACACCCGCTGTGTGGCTCTCCAGTTTTCTGTCGCTCGCCCTCTCCTCGATTGCCTGCAAGTTCATTGAGACATTACACAATTACTAGGGTAGTGACATTGAGACTAATGCAATAATTAAATTTGGGGTGTAGTGACATACCGGTGGGTGATATCCGCAAGAGGGCGTCCTGCCATGGGAGGGACATGTTGGTACACCAATCGTCTCATGACTCGGTGTGGGTCAGATGGCTCGACGCAAAGGCGCGAACACCAAGTGGCAGGTCGTCATCCAGTACCTGTGATCTCGCTCGCACTGAGATGACAACCCGTGGGGGGCCATGTTCGCAATGAACCGTGGAGACCATGGACACCAGACTACGTCGCCAAACGGCAGAAGCTCGAACCTCTGGTGGAAATCTGTGTACGCACGTCTCGGTCTCTCTTTGGCCCACCTCAACTGACCATGCGTCCAACGTGTACCCATTGTGGGCGCATCAACGGGGTCGTCGCCATCATCGAGGCCATACAACTGCGGGATGAGGGCATAAGGGTGCACAACAACACGACCAAAGGAAGGCCTGCCAACGGGGAAGTGTTCCCATGACCACAACTGAAGGAGAAGGTAGCAGGCGGCTAGGACCGGCTCGCTGGCCGCGGTACACTGCGAGGCGTCACACAAGCCTCGGTATGTGGAGCTAAGGATTGCTGATCCCGCCTATCTGTGGTGGCTGCGACCGTGCCGACCATCCGCCAAGGACTCGCTAGCGGTATGTAGCTAGGTCGCACGGAGTCTCCAAAGGGTGCTAGGGAACAAGAACTCCACCCAACAGATATAGCGGTATGCAACGGCGCGCCCGCACCACGCCCTCATCTGCGCTGCAAGATGTGTCATGTAGCGGCGAAGCCATCCATGTGGCACCCACCATGCGTTGTCTCGGATCGAAGACCGAACCGTGACCTGAGACGGACCTTCCATCTGCGCGCTTTGGGGTGGCACCACAAGAAGACCACTGACGGTAGACCAGTAATCATCGTGGACGCCCCGCAGAGTAACTATCATCTCCCCCCACCGGAAGTGGAAAGTGTGAGTCTCCGGCCTCCATCTATCAACGAGAGAGGACAGCAGTGCCGCATCATACTGGAACCCATGCGGTAGATCCAACATGCGAGCAATGGGCAGGAGACCGGTGTCCCGCAGTAGTGGGATGTATCGCTGGTCGAGACGCCAGTTCTCTCGGGGGCCCCTAAGGACGAAGCAAGGAGGCCCGCGTGCGTCTCCAGACAACCACACATGGCATCGGTGGTGCTCGTCCCAACGGGGGTCTAGCAGCTCGAACGCCATGTCCTGGCAAAGAAGGATAACAAGTTAGTGTACATTATAACAAAATGTGCAACAAATAACAACATAATTAACAACAAATGTAATGACAAATAAACGCATTTAATGTACAAAACATACATAAAATGTGCACACGAATATGACCCACACGACAAGGAAACATATGGAATGTGCGAAAACATACATAACATGGTAATGTGCAAGACATAGCTACATCGAGCCAACAATTCAGCGTACACCTCCTGAATAATACATTACATATGCATTGTGGTTGGTACTACGGAGCGTTACTTGATGCCGGCTTGTTTGGGCACCGATCGAGGAGTGGCCAATCGCCTTGCATAGCCTACACTTCGGCGCCAACACGATCCTCGCGGCTCTCATCCATGTTGTTATGAATCGACGGCTTGCCGCCTTCCACGACCGACATGCTTCATGCATCGTTGGGCACCCACTTTATCTCCCGCCATAATTCCTGTAGTGCATGTCTATCCCGTATGAATCGAACTCGCTCTCCGTGTTGCATACAAGTGTCGCATGTCGTAGTACTTGGAGATGTACTTGTGTTGACGCTGGTTCCATACAAATGCAGCCACGATACATGGGAGCATGGCTTGTGCGTAAGCCGGGCTTGTTGCGGTGCAAGATGCTTCATCACCAATCGTGCATACCTGCTTGCGCTCCCCTCTAATGTGACCCATGACATACTTCTGCCTTAGGCGGACCTCAAACTTCCTCCTTAAGCCATCAATGGGCTGAGCAATGTGGGATCGAGCCTTCTCCATCTTCCTGTCCATGAAGGGCTGCATAACCTCAGAGTATTGCTTGTTTTCCTCAAGGTGCTTCTGCGCCATCATAGCTCTATTCACAAAGTACCCGACGGTACGGTTCCAAGTCTCGGCCACGATTGCCGCGATCGACAGGGATCTGACGCCCTTCAAGACACCATTGTAAACCTCGGACATGTTGGTTGTCATGATCCCATACCTTGCCCCATCCGTGTCGTGCAACAAAGACCACATTTCCAAGTCAGGTGCATTGGACTGAACCCATTGTGAGAATACCCCGACTCTTGTGGAGCCCCCTTCCACGGCCCCTGCTTCTATATGCACATGCTTCGTAGCCTCCTGATCGAGCTGCCTCCACAAGGTGTCGAATTTCCGCTTCTGGTTCTGCATGCATAGCTTCTTGAACATCTTCATTAGGTCCTTGCTACGGAACCTTCTGTGGAAGTTCGCCGCAATATGCCTCATGCACCGCTGGTTCTTCACATCACCCACCGAAGGGGGCCGCGTCCCATTCTCGCAACGTTAGCGCAACGCGGCAAGCTTTGCATTGCGGTCGGAGATAAGGCACACTTCGTATGCTTCTTGCACTACGGCATGCTTCAAATTGCAAAGGAACCAAAGCCGCTATCGTATTCTCGTTCTCCACAATTGCAAATGCCATCGAGTAATCGTCATTTGCATCGGCCGCAATCGCAATGTAATAGTACCCTTGTACTTGCCGGATAGGAACGCCCCATCTACGGTTAGCACCGACGGCACCACCAACCCTTGTATCGCTCGATGGAAGGCCCGTAACACTCTATCAAGAATGAAACGATTCGGGCCCTCCGTCGGATGAACCCTCTGCGCTGCTTATGTACATGCTCGATTTGATTGTGAAATTTGATGCAAGATCCTTGGGACCGTGTCGTCGCCTCCTCGCACGCCCCATACATACGGTGCAAAGACCTTTCGCCGCCGCCATACCTTCTTGTAGCTCACTTCGTAGCCCGCCGTGTTCGCTATTCGCCATTAGAACTTTCGGTAATTGACACATCCGCTCGACGAGGTGCGTGACCAGCCCGCAACGCACGATGATGTCATGTTGCGGTGTCTATGTCTTCGGGCCCGCAAGCTCGCAATCGTGATCTTGCAAAGACCGTTATCCAAACTCCGTGCCAACGCCCTTGTACCGCTGTGCACGGACTTTGCCACCACAGACCGCCGACACACTTCACGACGCACGTGTCCGCTTGACTTGTGGACTGAGCACGTCGGCTTACGTTGACGGCATGTCTAGCAATAGCTCGCCGGACGGCACTCTTATTACTAAGCACCGCCTCAAAAAGAGTGTGCCTCGCTGAACCCCATTCTCCTCCTCCCCGTGGCGTAACTAGGGTCGCCACGAGATGTCGCCCGCCTAGACGACACGTCGCACCTTCCGTGGTCACAACACGACCTACCACCCTCCAATTGCACCTTCGCCATCCTCATCCTCTCCGTAACCGCCTGCTTCCACCTCCTCATCCTCCTCGCGCCCTCTTCTTCCACTGGTCCCCAAGATACTCATGATACCAATACGGCGCCCACCACCTCTCGCCCACACCTTCGCTGGGCTGGAAATTGTCCGCACGCCTCCGCCGCCTTCATCACCCACTTCCTCGCCACATGTTCTCCCGCAGAGCGTCTTCATGACCGCCGAGATGAACCTGTGCACTACATCTCCACCAACGTCCCGAACCAACCATGGTGATGATTCGCCTCTCCACGAACTCGACATACACCATTGGCCTCGCCATATATCGCAAGATTAGGTTGCACACGACCTCCATGTAGTTCGCCCATGAGGCGTCATTGGTCACCTTCGGTTGCCATATGCTCTCCTTCCATCATCCACCATTGAGGAATAGATCGCCTCGATCCGTAACTTCTTCCTTGCGATGCATCGATCGAACGCTGAACGGACACACCTCCATAGCTCGATACAAGCTCATGGCGCTGGGCCGGGTGCCCGATCACGGTCCGCTCGCAATTTGTCGTCCGCCCCATACGCCCATCACGTATGAGACCACTCCCATAAAACACGAACAATTGTTCAATGCCAGCCATTGCGTACCTACCATAAGTGCATAATCAACCATTTTAGTACACAGCATGTAACAATTGTACCATCGAATTAACAGTTTTGATTACTATATGTTTTGTATTTCTAAATCTACGATTTATTTGTAACTATTTTACTTTCAAATTGTACCATACATCAAATTAAATATTCATATCATTTTTATTTCCATCAAATGACCTTCATACTACGGTCATTCACTAAGCATACTAATTATACAAATTGTCTCTAATCTAACTACTACAAATTTACCACCTACAAATGCTCCAACATAAATATTTACTTTTTCAACACCTACACATTATTTACACTACAATCTTTTCTAACTTAAACTTAATATAGTCTTTATGTAGCTCTACTATAACTTTCTATGACTGCTATTATATTTTAATTCTAATCTACCAAATTTATTTCTAATTTATTTTTACCACCTACCGCACTGTATGTAGTTCTTCCCTAAGCGTACTGATCATATGCTTCTAATCCTGGTACTATTGTTATCACCTACAATTGCTCTAACATAAATAAGTATTTTCTCAACGTCTACACACTACAACTTCATATTTTCCACCTAACTTAAACTACTCTACAGTACGTATGTTCACAAAAAAAGGAAAACACTATATACACTACAATACATCATGCCTAACATATGCAAGATTTGCTATACATACATAGTGTATAAAAGATTGACATAAAATAACAGTAACACAACATGGTTTCCTTAATTAAAGCCTAATGACACACATAAAATTATAGTTGCACGGGCACAAAACTTACCTCTTGTTGATGCTCACGAGACGATCTACAACTTTTGTACTTGCCAAATCCGCTGATTCCAAACGAAAACAACTCAACTCTTCCGGCTTTCGCTCCTCACTTTTCTTCACCAAAAATTGTATAAGCCTACCAATTATACAAATTGTTTGTAATCTATCTAACATAAATATTTACTTTTTCAACACCTACACAAGTAAGCACGTATGTTCATAAAAAAATAACTACATTACACTACGTAACTTCAACAAATAAATACGACATTTTCTACACTACAATATATCATGCATCATGTTTACCTACAACATACACACCGTATTGGCTTATAAGAATATTAACGAAACACGGTTCCCCTAATCCTGCTAATATTGTTATCATCTACAAATGCTCTAAGATAAATATGTACTTTTTCAACGTCTACACATCTGCAAGTTCATATTTTCGCACTACAATACGTATGTTCACAGTACAATATTACACTACAATACGTATGTTCACAGTACAATATTACATACACTACAATACATCATGCCTAAAATATACAAGATTTGCTACAAACACATACCGTACCAAACATTGACGTAAAATAACATTACCAAAACATGGTTTGCTTAATTATACACTAATGACAAACATAAATTTATAGTTGCATGGGCACAAGACTTACCTCTTCTTGAAGCGCACGAGACGATCTACAACTTTTGTATTTGCAAAATCCGCAGATTCCAAACGAACACAACTCAAATCTACGGGTTTTCACTCGTCACTTTCCTTCACTTCCTCACTCTCTCGCTCTGTCTTGGTTTCAGCTGTGCTTGAGCTTCCCGGCTGGCCAAGCACTTCTGCTCCCTCCTTGCGCTTTTAAGTCTGCATTTCATTCACCATAGAGAGGGGGGCGTTTTTGGGCTCTTGACGCGTGTGCGGGCATAAGAAAGCCACCGTCTTCTTTGCTTTCCTTTCGGCGGACGGACGGACGCGATCGACCGCGCGGTGGCGAAAGATTCGTGCGGTCGGGGCCTCAATCGCGCGCTCGGGCCAGCAGTCGCGCGTTCGGGCGGGAGGGCGCGCACTCAGCCGCGGCCGCGTGCGGCGAGGAGAGGCAGACGCGGTCGGCCGGGGCCTTCGAGCGCGCGCGCGCGGCGGCGATCGTGCGATGCAATACCGCCACGACCGGTGAAACGATCCGGCGTCGCGGTACGCATCGCACGATCGGACAGTGGCGGCCGGTGGTGATCGCGCGGTGGAGAGGGGTCCAAAATTGGCATTTTTTTTTGCATAGGGGGCCAAATAGGGAATTTTAGATGCACAGGGGTCCAACAGTGTCCAAATTTCGCAGATTGCGGGCTGCGCTGGACGATATGCGACGCGAATCACGAGATTATTCATGGACGCTAGGGGTGAAAAAAAGGAGCTAGATTTATTGGCTCAGCTTAAAATTATTTTAATTATACTGTTAGTAGGTTAAATATTAAAAGAGTCGTTTAGATGAAATTAATTTTTTTGGTTTGGCTCGGCTTATTAGCTCGATTCTAAAATTAGTTTTAAACTATTGATAAAATAATATTAAATCAAATTGTATTAATTTTGAAAAAAATTGGTAAAACAAGGAGTTCCCTAGATATCCACGCCTAGACGCATGGCTCATTGTCCATTATTAGTTGATTTTTTCTCGGTTAGATGGATCCAGGGTCCTTTACTGCTTTGGCTCCCTTAATATTTTTTTCAGTTCTAGCTACCATGAGAATTGTTTTTGCAAGTCTAGTATCTTTTGAGTTTGGAAATGCTATTTTCGTGCTACTGTAGCGTTGTTTTTTAAATTCTGCGCTAGGGGAGTGCGAAAAATGACACCCGTGCCGCAGTGTACTGTAGTTGTGTACAAAATCCGCGGTACTGTAGTATGAAAATGGTATTTCCGTGCTTCCTGAGCGGACTGACTTACCACGTGTTGGCTTTACGCAATTTCGCATTCACGAGAAGGCTAAATTTACTCTTAAAAAAACTCAAAGGAGGGCGACGAGGCCAAAACAGTAAAATATCGGATCTGCGTCGCAAGGCACGCACCAATGACCTGTATTTGGTGGTGATCATTTGGGTTTATTTTTAGTGGTCAATAGCTAAAAATACTATAATTGACTGAAAGTATACTATAAGTGATAGAGACTTATTTAGCATAATTAAATTTTAAAAAATAAAAATATAAGAAAATGTTAGCCTATTACATATAATACAAATAAATACAGAAAAAAGAACCGACAAAAAAGCTCAACAAAAAACCAAAATTCAAAAAAAATTAAAATTTATAAATAATAAAAAATAAATCAAAAGTTAAAAATTGAATCCCAACCGATCACCCGTTGTTATCACTTTCCTTTTCCTTTTTTTAAGTAACAGAGCCGAAGAGATATTTGTTGCGTTTCTATCTGTCTATTGTCGTACGCAGCTGGCACGCACTGACTTCCTACATTTATTTAAGTAAAGGTGGTTGGGCTGCCCACCGAGTATGACGCTTCCTCCCCGTCTATCCACATCAACGAGGCGCATTTGTTTCTTTCCATGCCTACCATGTGACCCTCTTCTTCCCCATAAGGCTCCCCTCGCCCAAAGCTGTAGCCTCTTCCTCCTCTCGCCAACCAACGCCCATCGCCATGGCCGGCAGACACGACCTGAGCTTTTTGCCCATGACTTCATGCCATGCAACCCTGAAGATCGATCCTCCTCTTGGCACTTCCGAGATCTCGTCCTCCCGACCGAAAATCTCCATGGCAGTGGCAGTGGAGTTCGTATGGTGTAAGTTTTTTTTTTCTTTTCCGGCTTACCTTCCTCCGCCATACGTTTTGATCTATGTAAGGGTTGCCTTAACGTACGTATACTTCGATGTTTCAGGAAGACTTGGCCTATGGCCACGTTTGCGCCTTCGATCTGGGATCCATGTTATTTCGATCTATCGCCGCCGCCGGCGACGACGACGGTGGCGGCGGCAGTGATGCAAAACCGGCGACGGAGGAAGAATCAAGATCTAGCGCTACGTACCACCGGTAATTTTTTTACCTCGATCTCCTTTCAAAATAACGTGTTTTAACCTTCAGTTTTTTGTTATACCCTCCTTTTAGTTGGGAAATTGAGGATTTACCCTCCACATCTCAACGATACGTGATGTCATTATAAGTCACTGACACGTGGGCACGTGGGCCAGGAGGGTAAATCCTCAATTTCCATCTAAATGGAGAGTATATGGTCAATTTTTTCTTCTATGGGAGTGTTCGTTCGTTCGTTCTTATTGATATCTTGTGTCTTCCTCCCCCTCACCTCCTCCTTTCCTTTCTCCTCTCCTTACAACCTCCTTCTTTCCTTTCTCCTCTCCTTACAACATCTTGTAACTCCGATATGTATGGCGTTTTGACCCCATATTGTCGGGATGAAGCAGCCTTTGCCCTACTCGCTCGGGGCGTCTCACCGTGCGGTGCTTCTCGTCTCTCTTCGCACCTCACCTCTCGTCTCTCAGATTTTTAGGTCTCCTCTCCCGGTTGATTCATGCTGCGTACTGATACGTTGAACTGCAAATTGTGCTGCAAGGATCCCGGCCCAATCCGCATGGAAAATCCGGGGCGTGGAAGCAATCCCGGCACAGCCGAGGGACTTGTTCCCCGTCGGGATCCCGGCCCATTCCCGGCGGAAAACCACGGGCCAGGTGGAAAGCGCATTTGGCAGGGAGCTCCCGCCCGATCCACGCCTGGGAAGATTTCCTCGTCTCGCTCCATCGGGTATTTATCCCCGTCGCCGCCTCGTCTAGCCCCATTGGCAATTTCTCTCCATCGTCTCGCTCCATCGGGTATTTATACCCGTCGCCGCCTCGTCTAGCCCCATTAGCAATTTCTCTCCATCGTCTCGCTCCCGTTGCCGACAGCCTTTCTCCCTCCCGACCGCCGCCTCCATCGCGTCCTTCCTCCTCCCACTCCGGCGACGGGAACTCGCCGGTGAAGCCCTTTTCTTCCTCTCCTCCAAGTAGGGTTCCGCGCCTCATCATTAAATCTTCTTGTAGATCTTGGTGGGAGCCGGCCACGGGAGGGAAGGCACACAGCTCCTCCAGGGAGGGACCTCGAGTTCTGCAAGGACGACGGACCCCCGCCTGCCGCCGCCGGCGCCCAAGAAGCTCGCCTCCTCCGACGACGCCTACTACCAGCAGCACCTACTCGAGGTCACGCGGGAGGACAAGACCCGCCTCGTCCCCGTCAAGCCCTACTTCCCCTTCACCAGGTGCTTCCTTGTTTCGCTCCTGCTTCTCGATTCCCTGCTCATGGGCTTCTTTTTTCTCTTGTTCCATCTCTTCTCCTCCGTATTTAGTACCAGTTTAGCAGGGGGAATTGGGCTTATGCGCCGATTTGGTGGTTTAATAGTGAAGGATTAGGTTTTTGGGATGATGGATTATAAATTTACCTGGGAATGATGGCTACAGGTCGTGATTTATCCGGTCATTTGTTGTTTTTGATGAAAGATTCGTGCTGATGGTTTATAAGAATTAGCATGGGAAAGGTTTTGATTGGTGTGCCAGTTTGGTTTTTTTTTCTGATGCAAGATTCGATTGTTAAGGGATGAATTTGTGTAGCTACCAGCAATTTAGGAAGAAAAGTTGTCGTTATGTGTTATTCCTTCAGTTTCTTTGGTAAGTTCTTGGGTGAGCTGCTTCCGTGAAGCTTCTGCCTGAAATCTACCTTGAGTTATTACTTCAGTTTCTTGGTGATCCAATTTAAATTTGCCTTGAGACGTGCATGCCTGCAATCTGTTGCAATTTTGTTATTGTTATGTTCCAGAATAACTTTTGCACTTTCCAAAGATACACCAGAATAGGCGAACTGATAAGTTGGAACTGGCATCTTTCTAAGTAAATCTAGTGATCAATACAAGATTGTTAGGATTATTTTACTGCAAGCTAAGTGTTGTATGTCTTATTCCAACTTCAAGCCTGCGCCATTAGCTGTTAATGTTGAGGACAATATTAGATCTTGCATCGAAATGCTCAGTTGTCTAGTTGATTTCTGTGAATTATGAATGGGCTAAAATGCTGGATGGACATTTGATCATGTCTTGCTTTCTCGTAGAACACGTGCTTTCCTTTAATTTTGATTTACGAGTTGCTAATCACTTGGCTCTACACCATGCAGCTAAGAAGTATTATCGTTGCTTTTAGGAAAGCGCCATGTGGCCAGACAAGACTCCATTCGAGAAGAAGCAGTTGGCTTACGCTAAGCCAGGTCGCTTCATTCGCCATTGCTATGCTACGCCACCTCCTTGCGCCTTGCCGCATCGCCATGGTTCTGTGGTACGATTCTTCATCATCACTACCGCTATTTACTCGTTCCTGTTGTTGCAATAGATAATATATCTTTCGGTAGAACGTACGCTGTTTGATTAGATAGTGGTGCATATTTGCGCCAATAGAGGCATAAATTTGCCCCCGCGGCATGGTTTGGTTGTAAGATTTCCCAGGCATCTCTACCGCTATTTACTTTTCCTGTTGCGATAGATATAACCGCTATTTACTTTTCCTGTTTGATTAGATAGCCATGCTTCATTTTAATTTCTCTTTAATGTCCATGCAGGCCGATGACCCTAAGCTTGTCTTCGAGTTGAAAGAACAGCTGACTGAACTCTTCGAGGCTGTCCGTGTAATGCACAGTGCGCTCATTGAGCTGCAAACTGCCAGGGGGAGAGCCCTCAGAGGCAGGATGGGACCCCTGGGTGTGATGGTGTTCCCAGGTCATCTCCCCTGCTCCATAGGTACGCTATCTTCCTACTATGTTCATCCTTTTGAGAGGAAAACGGAGGATCATGCTTTTTGTTCTGTTTTTTGGGTGGCAGGTACTAATCATCGACTCGTTGAGGCAATCGCCGACGCAAAGGAAGTGATTTCACAAATAAAGTCATATGGAGGTGCAGTCGAAGTCCCTCGTGACTTGACCATCTTCTTCCGCTCAGGTAAGAATTGACAACAGTAGTATGACATTTGGGTGTCCATGAAGTCTGAAAACCATCGATCTTTTAAACATAGTTAGTAGTTGCACCGTGATCAGGCAGTTGCTGTCATGACAAAGTAAAAAAAAAGTGTGTCTGAAGATGTTAGGTACGCCATGTTGGCACTGCTACTTGAAAATGCTTATGATGCTTCGTGCTTGTTTGGTCGGATGTTTGAAATTTTTATGAACTAGACACACATTAAGTTGATTGGATTTGATAAGTTCCATCTCAAGGCATATATTCATCTTAAACTGGAAGATGGTATTAAAGTATCATGGAAAAATTTGCAGCTGGAACGAGCAGTACATACAGCATTGACTAATGGTTCTTAATGTTACTGTAATACTGACTAGTCCTAGAAACTTAATTCCTAAAATGCTGATAAGTGATAACTTATCAGTTATCAATTAGCTTATAGCCTTACTTTTTTCTTCTGCTCTTTACCTTCAGGTATTATACAATTATATTAACTCTTTAACATTTGTCATAATAGGTTGAGGGAACCGCGGGTGCAGCACGTGCTAACCAGGGGGTCACATACATAAATCAGATATATGCCCTCGGAGGGCTTGATTTTTTTCTTGTTCTTGGTTGGGATGTCTCAGCTGAAGGCTTGAATCTGGCCATACCCTCTATACTCTGCTAAACGGAACTCGCGAGATTTTGCTTCAGTCCAGTTTGCTTGATAGAACAAGTAATGGCCGTTGGCTGGAATACGAATATACGATCGATTTCTTAGCTAATTTGAACGATAGAACAAGTTTTGTGAAAAGTCCTCAAAATTTCAAAAGGATTTTTCTTAATTTTTTTGGTGAATTTTGGTTGAAATTCGAAAACTTTCCCTTTCGGGAAAGTTTCCCCGCGCGCCGTTTTCCTTCTTTGGCCCGCGCCTTCCCTTCTCCTTGGCGCCCCTCCATTTCCCGTTTTCTCCACTTCCCCGCGCCTCCCCGCTCCCTTCCTCCCGCTGGCGCCCGCCCCACTCCCTCGCTTCTCCTTCTCGCGGACGCCACCGCCCGCCTCTCGCTCTCGCGCTGCGCGCCTGCGCGCGGCGGACCGCCAAGACCGCTCCGCCGCCGGTCCAAGGCCGCCCACCCCAGACGTGCGTTATCGTCTCTCACTCGCTCGCCCCGCTTGCCGCCCGCACCTCCTCTTCCGCGCGACGCACTTTTTCCCCACGCCGCCCGGCCACTGGCTCCCTCTCCGTCGCCATTATGGCCACGCAGAGCCCGTCACCCTCACGTCGCGAGAAGCTCCCCACCGCCTCCCCGTCCTTCTCCTTGACCGCCAGCGCCCTTGGCCACCCCTCCTCCCTCGGATCCCCTCTCCCCCGTTCGGGCATAAAAGCCCCTTCTCGGTGCCCCTTGCTTCCTTTGCTCCCCGAGCGACTCTACCTCCTCCACTCACCTCCCATCACACCAAGGAAGCTCCCCGAGCTCCCAATTGAGCTCCCGCCGTCCCTAGCGCCGACGAGGCTCTCCCCTGCGCCGGCGACCCCTTGGAGTCGATCTCCGCTTCCTCACTCTTGCTTCGATTATATTCGCCTGCAGCACCCCCACTAATTATCGATCACACCGACACTTGCCTCGGGCAGAGAACGCCTGGAGCTCCAAAGACCGCAACTCCTTCTCCGCCACCGCCTCCCGTGGCAAGACGCCTTCAGAGCCCCTGGCCAGCCGCCACCACGCCATTGTAAGCCCCTAGCCTCCTCACCGTGAAATTGCCGAGAATCGAGCTTGAGAGCCTCCGGTGAACCCTAGCGCCACCGTGGACCCGAACTCTCCTTTCGCGCGGCCACCGTCGACCACTCCTCACCTCCTAAGCCCCAAAATGGACTCACCACGGTGAGTTCTCCCACCGGCACCCCGCCACCGCCGGCGAGCCTCGGGCCCGACCGCCACCGCCGCCGTATCCGCCGCGAGGAACATCAGAAGCGGTGGAGGTTGAAGACGGGGCGTGGCCCCATCCCGCCCTCCATCCTGCTTCGTTGCCGCTTCAACCGTGGCCATCCGATCGTTCCGCATCGCCGCCGCCTCTTCTTACCACACCGTCCGATGCCACTTAAGTTCCTCCTCTCCACCGCCCATCTCCTCGCACTTCGCCGCCTGCTCTTCTTTTTTCGGCCGCTCGATTCTCCTTCCCGCCTTGATCCGGCCGCCCACGCCGCCACACCGCGCCCGTCGCCCGACCACGCGGCGGCCATCCAGCCACGCGCGCACTCGCCGTGGTCGTTTTCCCCTCGCCCACGCCTCCCCCGCGCGTTGAAATCCATCCGCCGCATCAGAGCACCGGCCGCCCGACATCATGCATAACTTTTTCCCGATTTTCCAATTTCGAATTCAAATAAATCCAAATAAATTCAAATAAATCACGAAAATCCCAAAATTCCCAAATTTCACCACCTTGCTCTAAAAATACCCCACGAACCCATTTTTGGCCTCCATTCCTCCAAATTCATTCCACATAAAATTCTAAAATTCCATTTGGAGTGTTTATGCAATTTATTCCTTTTTCAAATTAGTTTGTTTTCCTCGCTTGATTAGTTCCAAGTCGGTTTTAATTATTTTTGTTTGTTTACGCTAGTCTCGGAGATCCCGAGGTTCAGTGCAATCCCGTGAGCAGTGTGTTTCTTCGCTCGAGCTTGCGAGATTATTCAAGTTAACGGCAAGTCGCAACTCCTTGATCATTTTGATTACCCATGACTTGTATTTATGTATTATGCTAGCTTCATTAATGCTAATTGTGAAATGTTAGTTTATGTAAAATAAAATGGTTTAGAATGACATGCGATATAGATATGACCTACCACCGTTAAATGCCATGTTTAAATCAAAACCCCGCCTTTGTAACCCTAGAATTACCTTATGTGTAGTATTATCACTTGTAGGCTATTATTATTACCTCATGCAAAGCTTGTCACTAATAAGGTCGTGGCTGCGGGCCAATAGAATTTGCAAACCCGACTCTAGGGTAGGGTGGTATGGGACACCGTGCCCTAGAGCGGAGAGTGCCGGCGTGCACAAGATAGGGTAAGGGTTGAGGAAGAGCTACGAGATAGTCTTCGCCTATCTCTTACCCTAGGATTGAAGTTAGGGTAAGGGTGTTGTGGGGCGCCGCGAGACGGCTTTCGCCCACCGCTTACCCTAGGTTGGAGGTTGCGGACCTCATGGAAAATGTAAGGTTTAGACCCTTGCGCTGAGCAAATGACATAGTGAACGCTCAACCACAGGTGTTGACTTGTCAACCCTGGTTTAGTACCTGCTCAACTTAAGTGAAACCCCGCTTTGGGAGTCGATACAGATTGCGAATTCAGACTGAGACAACGGTAGGTCCCCACAACTCGGGCCCGGCGTTCCGCGAGGGCCAGCGGATACCCGAGGGTGTGCGGTTTTCTCGCCTATCGGGTGGAGTGTATATCAAGGGTTGAGCAGCGAAAAGACCCGGTTCCTTAACTCAGTCATGAGGGTTAAGGGTGCGTGTGGGTAAAGTTGGGCAACTCTGCAGAGTCAATGAAATGGTATTCGAATACACCGTACTCCCGGTTAATGGAGTTGTGTCACTTGGGTGATTCCAGATGCAAAGCTTAAGTAGAATTTACAAGTGTTTTAACTGGCTTAGTTGGATAATTAACACATCGTGAAAACCCCTAATGTTAAGGAGTAGTCTTTGTCTGGTGAATTTCCAAAATGTTTGCAAATAAAATTGCATCCACTCAAAGGTAATAAACCAAGTATATTGCCCCTCCTTTGATATTCCTTGCAAGTAGTAAGTCAGGAATTCCCGTTGCGATTTGCTGAGCTGGTTGGTAGCTCATGGCTTGTTAATTCCCCCCTTTTAGAGGATCAAGACGAAGGAGAAGGTCTCCCTGTCGAGGAAGCCCCCGAGGAGCTGTTCTTCGACGAGGACCCTTGGCTTTAGGTCTTCGCCGCGCTCAAGCGGATTCTGGAAGTCTTTTGTATTGTAAATATACTTTGGGCTTGCACGCCCCTCTGTGGAAAACTGGATGTTAATCCTTATGTTAAATATATGCCGACTTGGTTTGTAAGCATGCAATGGTATACTCTTGCGCGACGCCCATAATCTGCTCATACGTGAATAGTTGCGAATGTCAGAACCAGACGCGCCCGAAACGGGGCGTTATAAGAAGTGGTATCGAGCGTGCACTTTGACCGTAGGTTAAGACCTAAGGCGATCTAGGAAGCGATTTTATCGCAAAAATTAATTTAAGGCATAAAAGGGTTTACTGAAAAATATAAGTATTATCGCTCTTTTTCTCTCTTGTTGCTACCTTATCTGTCTTAGTTTACTTTTGCTTAAGTTTAATTTTCGCAAATGTTTACTGTCTTACTTGTCTAATTTCAAAATTTCGTTTCCGGCAGATGGTGCGCCTCGTCTTCTCCCGCCCCGACCGTAAGGATGGATGGCCCCGCAAGTTGTGGGAAATGCGACGATTCCTCGGAGCGAGAGGAAACCACAGCCCAGTGTTCTACGCTGAGGGACAGTTCCGCCAGGACCAGTTCTACGAGTACAAGGCTTGGGTGGTTCTTGATCCGTTGCCTGTCCGCCCAGACAGGAAGCGGAGGTTCACCGCCCGACGGGAGAGCGATGAGGATGCCGTTCAGGATGTGGCTCAGAAGGCCGCACTCTACCTCAGGGACTACTACCACCCGGAGCTAGCAGGGACGCCCTTCGACTTGGTGCCGCGTCCGCACTTTGGGGACTTTATAGTCCCTAGGTTCGGTGAGAACGACGATCCCCGCCTGGCGGGCATCGCCACCCTTATGACGCAGCAGGTCGCCGCCACGACAGAGCGATCGAGGAGACCGAGTCCCACGGAGGCGGCTTTGGGACGCCGCGAGAGGTTCGGCGCCTCCGGAGTCCCTTCTCCGCTTTGAGGCCCGTGAGGCGCAGAGGTCTCGAGATAGTGCGAGTCGCCAGCCGCTCACTCTCCGTGCTTCAGCGCCTAGGCCTGCGCCGATGATGCGGCGCAGTACCGTGCTCGGTTCCGCCCCGCAGCCCCGCTTGGCCCTCCCAGCACCTGAGGATATGGAGGATTGGACGCTGACCGCTAGCGTAGCCTGCCCCTTTTGTATTAGCAGTACTTTTGTGATGTAATGCAAGTGTATCCATGAACCCTAAAGTGGTCTGTGTACCACTTGCCTGATGTAAAACTTATGTTGACTAATCCTTTATGTTGTTTGCTTAATTATCAGTATGCTCTCTGTGTTCAAAGCTTTCTCCTGTCCCCTTCGCTCTTGTTCTCATCTTTGTTTCGCCCTATACTTGCCTTGAAATTCGATGTCTTACTTATCTATTCTTGTTTGCCCAAGGCCGCTGCGAAGCTAACCTCAAGTTCCCAATTGGCAGATGGACCCAGCACAGCAGAAGAATCAGACCAGCGGGCAGGGTGCACCTGCCACCGACCAGACCACTCTTGCCAGCGTAATGGCAATGATGGAACAGAACCGCCATCAAGGAGAACAGAACATTTTGAAAGTGTTAGACCAGCATGCGAAACTCCTTGAACAGATTGCAACTAGATCACCAGGTACTCAAAGCGGAAGCAGTGCCCCTCGAGATGGTTCCCCAATAACCATTCGATGGGCAGATTTCCAAAAGACACGTCCGCCAGTCTTCTCCCCCTCGGCTGACCCCATAGCAGCTGAGGATTGGCTTGTGGACGTGGAAAGAAAACTACAAACGGTGCAGTGTGATGACAAAGAGAAGGTGTTATACGCCTCCCACCTGTTGCAAGGCGGAGCAGCGACATGGTGGATCAACTATCAGCGCACACTTCAGAACAGAGAAGTTAATTGGGAAGAATTTTCCAAGGCCTTTCGTAAGGCGCACATCTCCGATGGTGTCATGGAAGCTAAGCGCCGGGAATTCTTGGCGCTTAAGCAAGGTGGTCGTACAGTCATGGAGTACTTACATCAGTTCAACCACCTTTCCCGATTTGCCCCCGAAGATGTTGACAACGAGGAAAAGAAGATGAGCAAATTCCGCGCAGGATTGCAACAATCTCTGAAGTTTCATATCTCGGCTATGAAGTTTCAGGACTTGCATGCCATGGTGGACAGTTTGATCAACTCAGAAGAAGCCCGAGGAGAAATGGAAGACTACAGGAAGCGCAAGGCCGTGCACAAATCTCAGTCTTCTCCGCACAATGCTCAGCGGAGCAAGACTACGGGATCATCCTCATTCCGACCCCACTCCTCCCGACAGTATGTGATGTTGCCAAAGAACCAGTCTAGCCAATTCCAGCGGGGCACCTCTCCTTTACCACTTGCCCTCAAATGCCCCACCTGTGGTGAGAATCATCTTGCCAGCAGCTGTCCGCGAAGGTCAGATGCTTGCTTCCATTGTGGAGAAATTGGACACTATAGAGATCAATGTCCCAGAAGGAGTTTGCCCTCAGATGCTGCAAAACTCCAAGTCCAGACTCAGCAGCAGCAGGAGACAAAGACACAGACAAGCCCTAGCACTCCCAAAGGAGGATTTCTGCAGATTAAGGCAGCTAGCCCCCAGTCTTCCGCAGGCACCGCAAATTTCTCATCTGCAGGCAGAGGCAGAGGCCGCGTCAGACCCACCTTTTATGCCAGAGTGAACCATGTATCTGCAGAAGACGCAGCTGGAGCGAGTGACATCATTGCTGGTATGTTCCCAATCAACTCCATACCTGCATTGATTTTATTTGACCCTGGTGCAACACATTCTTTCATTTCAAAGAGTTTTGCTTCAAGAAACCAATTGCCATCTGTTACATTACCAAGACCTTATGTGGTTGAAACCCCTGGGGTTAGAATGGAGTCCCACAGTGGGTGTGCGGGACTTGACATAAAAATCCAAGGGGTAGATTTTAGAGCAGATTTGTTACAATTAGATATGTCAGGATTAGATGCCATTTTGGGCATGAATTGGTTAGCAAGGAACAAAGGCAAGGTAGACTGTGAAGTTAAAACAGTATCATTGATCAATCCCGAAGGTCAGAGTGTGATAGTAGAGACAGACCGAAAGGTGCTGAAAGATGCAAGAAAACGTATGATCAACATGATAGCAGCTACACCTGATCAAGTGCCCGTAGTGCAAGAGTACCCTGATGTATTCCCAGAAGAACTGCCAGGAAGACCCCCTGACAGGCAAGTAGAACTTGCTATAGAATTGGTACCCGGCACCAAGCCAATTGCCAAGCATCAGTATAGGATGTCAGCTAGTGAGCTGAAAGAACTGAAGAAGCAACTAGATGAACTGCAAGAAAAGGAATTCATTCGACCAAGTGTCTCACCTTGGTCAGCCCCAGTTCTATTTGTGAAAAAGAAGAATGGAGAGTTAAGGATGTGTGTGGACTACAGAGGTTTGAATGCTGTCACAATCAAAAATAAGTATCCACTTCCAAGGATTGACGATCTATTTGACCAGCTCAAGGGTGCCAAAGTGTTTTCCAAGATCGATCTGCGCTCGGGTTATCATCAACTCAAGATCCGGGAGCAAGATCGAGAGAAGACGGCATTCATTACAAGATATGGATTATATGAGTTCACGGTCGTACCCTTTGGTTTGACCAATGCACCAGCCTATTTCATGAACCTTATGAATCTGGTGCATATGGACCAATTGGATCGATTCGTGATTGTCTTCATTGATGATATTTTGATATACTCCAAGGATGAAGAGGAACACAAGCAACATCTGCATATGGTATTGACGAGATTAAGAGAACATCAACTGTATGCAAAGTTTGACAAATGCAGTTTTTGGCTCAAAGAAGTTGCTTTCTTGGGTCACATTATATCTGCAGATGGAGTCAAAGTAGATGCAGAAAAGATTTCAGCAGTTATGGAGTGGAAACAATTTCAGATAAAGGATCAAGTGAGAAGCTTCCTTGGATTGGCAGGCTATTATCGCCGATTCATAGAAAGTTTCTCAAGAATATATCGTCCCCTTACTCAACTGCTGAAGAAAGACAAACCGTTCACATGGACAGATGCATGCGAAGAAAGTTTTCAGATGTTGAAAACCAAGTTAACGACAACACCAATCTTGATCCTACCCAATCCTGAGAAAGAGTTTCAAATTTATTGTGATGCCTCAAGGCAAGGTTTGGGTTGTGTGCTTATGCAAGATGGAAAAGTAGTTGCCTATGCATCAAGACAGTTGAAACCGCATGAGGAAAACTACCCAACGCACGATTTGGAACTAGCAGCCGTAGTGCATGCACTCAAAATCTGGAGGCACTATCTGCTAGGGAATCGTTGCGAAGTATTCTCAGATCATAAGAGTTTGAAGTACTTATTCACACAACCAGAGTTAAACATGAGACAACGAAGATGGCTAGAGCTGATAAAAGACTATGATATTGAACTTCAATACCACCCGGGCAAAGCCAATGTAGTTGCTGATGCCCTTAGCCGCAAGGCTCGCCCAAGCAAGGTCAGCATGACAGAGTACCCACCAGAGTTAAAAAGGGATATACTACAGCTGAATTTGGTGATCACAGAACAGGGTGAAGAAGCAGCATTAGAGATTCAACCGCTACTGACAGATCAGATTAAAGCAGCACAGGATGAAGATGCAGAGATTCAAAAACTGAAAAAGAAGATTCAAGAAGAAGACTCAACTGATCATGCAATGGACGAACATGGGATCCTTACCTTCCGTGGTCGTTATTGCATACCCGACAAGAAGGAATTAAGAGAGTTAATCTTAACAGAGGCTCATTCATCTCAATTCTCAATTCATCCTGGAGGCACCAAAATGTATCAAGACTTGAAAAAGAAGTATTGGTGGAACCTGATGAAGAAGGAAGTAGCAGAGTATGTAGCAAGGTGTGACGTATGCCAACAAATCAAGATAGACCACCAGAAACCATCGGGATTGTTGCAGCCTTTGCCAATTCCCGAATGGAAATGGGATAGTATCGGCATGGACTTCATTACAGGACTTCCTAAGACTCGTGAGGGTTATGACGCTATCTGGGTCATTGTTGATAGATTGACTAAAGTGGCTCATTTCCTTCCGATCAAGCAAACTTATGGGAAAGACAAGCTTGCCGAGCTATATCTGACAAGGATAGTGACATTGCATGGAATCCCAAAGAAAATTGTCTCGGATAGAGGAGCACAATTTACATCCAAGTTTTGGGAGAAATTACATGAAGCCATGGGCACTGATTTGAACTTCAGTTCAGCATATCACCCTCAAACAGATGGGCAGACAGAAAGGACAAACCAGATATTGGAAGACATGCTAAGAGCTTGTGCTATTGTGTATGGAGCAGCGTGGAATACCTGTCTTCCATTCGCTCAGTTCTCATATAACAATAGTTACCAAGCTAGCATCAAAATGGCACCATTTGAAGCTCTGTATGGCAGAAAGTGCAGAACCCCACTGAATTGGTCAGAAACAGGTGAACGACAATTGATTGGCCCTCAAATAGCTCAAGATGCAGAGGCACATGTTAGAATTATCAGAGAAAGGCTCAAGATGGCACAAGACCGACAGAAGAGTTATGCTGACAACCGTAGAAAGGACTTGAGTTTCGAAATCGGGGATTTCGTCTACATCAAAGTCACACCATTCAAGATAGTCAAGAGGTTTCAAGTCAAAGGCAAACTAGCACCGAGATATGTGGGTCCGTTCCAAGTCATTGGAAGAGTTGGAGAAGTAGCCTATCAAGTACAACTACCACCCAACTTGTCAAGAATACACAATGTGTTCCATGTATCTCAACTTCGAAAGTGTCTACGACAGCCCACAGATGAGGTACCTCTGTCAGATATTGAATTGCAAGATGACTGCACATATGCTGAAGAACCACTACAAATACTTGAAACATCAGAGAGACAACTCAGAAACAAGAATGTCAGGTTCTGCAGAGTTCAATGGAGGAATCATACCGCGGATGAGTCCACTTGGGAACGAGAGTCAGACTTGCAGCGGGATTTCCCCAACTTACCCCCTGGACCAAGTTAATCTCGGGGTCGAGATTCTTTTAAGGGGGGTAGGTTGAAAAGTCCTCAAAATTTCAAAAGGATTTTTCTTAATTTTTTTGGTGAATTTTGGTTGAAATTCGAAAACTTTCCCTTTCGGGAAAGTTTCCCCGCGCGCCGTTTTCCTTCTTTGGCCCGCGCCTTCCCTTCTCCTTGGCGCCCCTCCATTTCCCGTTTTCTCCACTTCCCCGCGCCTCCCCGCTCCCTTCCTCCCGCTGGCGCCCGCCCCACTCCCCGCCTTCTCCCTTCTCTCGCGCGGACGCCCAGCCCCGCCCCCGCCTCTCCCTCGCGCGCGCTGCTGCGCGCGCGCGCTTCGGACCGCGGCACCACTCCGCCGACCGCGGTCCGAAGGCCGCCTCCACCCGACGTGCGTTGTCGCTCTCTCACTCGCTGGCCCGCTTGCGCGGCCCGCGCCTCCTCTTCCCGCGTGCGGACGCACTTTTTCCCACGCCGCCCGGCCACCGGCTCCTCTCCGTCGCCATTATGGCCACGCAGAGCCCGCGTCACCCTCACGCCGCGAGAAGCTCCCCACCGCCTCCCGTCCTTCTCCTTGACCGCCAGCGCCCTTGGCCACCCCTCCTCCCTCGGATCCCCTCTCCCCCGTTCGGGCATAAAAGCCCCTTCTCGGTGCCCCTTGCTTCCTTTGCTCCCCGAGCGACTCTACCTCCTCCACTCACCTCCCATCACACCAAGGAAGCTCCCCGAGCTCCCAATTGAGCTCCCGCCGTCCCTAGCGCCGACGAGGCTCTCCCCTGCGCCGGCGACCCCTTGGAGTCGATCTCCCGTTTCCCTCACTCTTGCTTCGATTATATTCGCCCAGAGCACCCCCACTAATTACTGATCACACTGACACTTGCCTCTGGACAGGAGAACGCCCGTGGAGCTCCAGCACCGCAACTCCTTCTCCGGCCACCGCCCCCTCCCGTGGCCAGCACGTTCCAGAGCCCCCTAGCCAGCGCCACCACAGCCATTGTAAGCCCCTAGCCTCCCTCACCGTGAAATTGCCAGTAAATCGAGCTTGAGAGCCTCCGGTGAACCCTAGCGCCACCGTGGACCCGAACTCTCCCCTTTCGCCGCCGGCCACCGTCAGCCACTCCCTCACCTCCCTAAGCCCCAAAATGGACTCACCACGGTGAGTTCTCCCCGCTGGCACCCCCGCCACCGCCGGCGAGCCCCCTGGCGCCCGGACCGCCACCGCCGCCGTATCCCCGCCGCGAGGAACACTGTAGCGGCTGGAGGTTGAAGACGGGGGACGTGGCCCCATCCCGGCCCTCCATCCCGTTCGTTGCCGTCTAACCGTGGCCATCCGATCGTTCCGTACCGCTTCGCCGCCCCCTTCTTACCACAGCCGTCCGATGCCACTTAAGTTCCCTCCTCTCCACCGTCCATCTCCTCGCACTTCCGCCTGCTCTCTTTTTTCCGCCGCTCGATTCCTCCTTCCCGCCTTGATCCGGCCGCCCACGCCGCCACACCGCGGCCGTCCGCCCGACCACGCGGCGCCCATCCAGCCACGCGCACGCGCTCGCCGTGGGCGTTTTTCCCTCGGCCACGCCTCCTCCGCGCGCTTGAAATCCATCCGGCCGCATCAGAGCACCGGGCCGCCCGACATCAGCATAACTTTTTCCCCGATTTTCCAATTTCCAGAATTCAAATAAATCCAAATAAATTCAAATAAATCACAGAAAATCCCAAAAATTCCCAAATTTCACCACCTTGCTCAGAAAAATACCCTGAACCCATTTTTGGCCTCCATTCCTCCAAATTCATTCCACATAAAATTCTAAAATTCCATTTGGAGTGTTTATGCAATTTATTCCTTTTTCAAATTAGTTTGTTTTCCTCGCTTGATTAGTTCCAAGCTGGTTTTAATTATTTTTGTTTGTTTACGCTAGTCTCGGAGATCCCGGAGGTTCAGGTGCAATCCCAGGAGCCAGGTGTTTCTTCGTTCGAGCTTGCGGAGATTATTCAAGTTAACGGCAAGTCGCAACTCCTTGATCATTTTGATTACCCATGACTTGTATTTATGTATTATGCTAGCTTCATTAATGCTAATTGTGAAATGTTAGTTTATGTAAAATAAAATGGTTTAGAATGACATGCGATATAGATATGACCTACCACCGTTAAATGCCATGTTTAAATCAAAACCCCGCCTTTGTAACCCTAGAATTACCTTATGTGTAGTATTATCACTTGTAGGCTATTATTATTACCTCATGCAAAGCTTGTCACTAATAAGGTCGTGGCTGCGGGCCAATAGAATTTGCAAACCCGACTCTAGGGTAGGGTGGTATGGGACACCGTGCCCTAGAGCGGAGAGTGCCGACGTGCACAAGATAGGGTAAGGGTTGAGGAAGAGCTACGAGATAGTCTTCGCCTATCTCTTACCCTAGGATTGAAGTTAGGGTAAGGGTGTTGTGGGGCGCCGCGAGACGGCTTTCGCCCACCGCTTACCCTAGGTTGGAGGTTGCGGACCTCATGGAAAATGTAAGGTTTAGACCCTTGCGCTGAGCAAATGACATAGTGAACGCTCAACCACAGGTGTTGACTTGTCAACCCTGGTTTAGTACCTGCTCAACTTAAGTGAAACCCCGCTTTGGGAGTCGATACAGATTGCGAATTCAGACTGAGACAACGGTAGGTCCCCACAACTCGGGCCCGGCGTTCCGCGAGGGCCAGCGGATACCCGAGGGTGTGCGGTTTTCTCGCCTATCGGGTGGAGTGTATATCAAGGGTTGAGCAGCGAAAAGACTGGTTCCTTAACTCACTCATGAGGGTTAAGGGTGCGTGTGGGTAAAGTTGGGCAACTCTGCAGAGTCAATGAAATGGTATTCGAATACACCGTACTCCCGGTTAATGGAGTTGTGTCACTTGGGTGATTCCAGATGCAAAGCTTAAGTAGAATTTACAAGTGTTTTAACTGGCTTAGTTGGATAATTAACACATCGTGAAAACCCCTAATGTTAAGGAGTAGTCTTTGTCTGGTGAATTTCCAAAATGTTTGCAAATAAAATTGCATCCACTCAAAGGTAATAAACCAAGTATATTGCCCCTCCTTTGATATTCCTTGCAAGTAGTAAGTCAGGAATTCCCGTTGCGATTTGCTGAGCTGGTTGGTAGCTCATGGCTTGTTAATTCCCCCCTTTTAGAGGATCAAGACGAAGGAGAAGGTCTCCCTGTCGAGGAAGCCCCCGAGGAGCTGTTCTTCGACGAGGACCCTTGGCTTTAGGTCTTCGCCGCGCTCAAGCGGATTCTGGAAGTCTTTTGTATTGTAAATATACTTTGGGCTTGCACGCCCCGCTGTGGAAAACTGGATGTTAATCCTTATGTTAAATATATGCTGGACTTGGTTTGTAAGCATGCAATGGTATACTCTTGCGCGACGTTCCATAACTGTTCATACGTGAATAGTTGCGGAATGCCGTGTCCGTACGCGCCCTTGGAAACGGGGGCGTTACATTTTGTTTGTCGGCTGCAGCATGATCGATCTATTTCTGTATTAGCTCCTGCTGTAGTCCAGTTTGACTTGGAGGTTTACACGTCTACAGTCCATGTTTGTTCTCGACAGGTTGTTATATACATAGCTACATCTTATCTGAATCTTCGTGCTCTATACATTCATGAATGGTTTTTTTTTTTGGGTGCGCATTTTCTGACTTATGTTGCTTTCTTAAGATATGGTTGCCGCAGATCATGGATGAGTTAGCGGTCGTGTTATTGTTGATCGCCTGTTCTTTTCCTAATACAGTGATTAAATTGTAGCATGCCTTTCGTGATGGAAGCAAATGTTGGGTTCATGTTAATTAAGTTGTAGCATGCCTTTTGTGATGGAAGCGAATGTTGGGTTCTTGGTTAAATTGTAGCATGTTTTTTAGACAAGCTAAATTTGACTGTTAGATTCTAGTATATATTCTTGATTTGAGCAGTTTATTTCCTAACTTCTCACATACTCCTTAAGCATGTAGGGTAATGCATATGATTTGCACAAATCAAATAATTAGACTTTACGAGCCAGGGTTCTTTTACGGGCGACATCCAATGGCTTAGCGGTAGCGCGACAGTGGTCAATCGCAATCGCACAGCCGGTGGGTGGTTATACCTTCACCCTCCTGGAATTTGGTGGCTCTAGAGGCACGAGTGGCGGCGAAACGGATGGGCGCGATGTCGCACGGAGGATCTGGGTGGTGGCTTCGCATGTGGGGGTGGCGGTGTAGCGCTTGGGCTACGCACCGTGGAGGCGAACGGTGGGCAACGGTGTATTTAATTTTTTTTGCCACTCTTATGACTCCAGTGGCAATAGATTTACCACCCTGATTCATTGTCAATGACTTAGGTGACCCTATATGTAAGTGACAGAGCGAATTGGTCAATCTTAAGAGTGGCAAAAAATTGAATCTCCCTTTGGCGGGAGTCCCGGCGCGAGTGACATGAGCACGGGAATGTGATATGAGGAAGATGATGAAGTCTATGGTGGCAAGGGCTCACCGATTGCAGTGGAAGACTTTGTCTTTGAGTGGTTGTGTGCAGCTACAGGTGCTTTAAGTCCATAAACTTCAGACTACGACCACAGTGTTTAGACATCAGACACGTTCACAGACTTCAGACGTCGACCACGGCTTGAACACAACTACGACCACGTTCAGCTTACGGCCAAGGCAACGGTCGATCACGTCTAGCTTCGACCACGGCAGTACGACTACAGTTTTATGACCACGATAAGTAATTGTAGCTATAGTACTCTTTCATGGTCGTAGGTTTTGCAAACTATTTTTATGGTCGTAGCTTTGGCAGTCTTGTCAATACTCGTAGACTTCACAGTCTCTTGTTCTGCCTTCAATAGTCGGAGGCTTAGCGATCGGTTGCCGTAGGATTTACGATCGGTAGTGCGGTCATAAAAGACCTGGGGGATAGTCGTAGAAGGTTTCGATCTTGTCTGGGGGTAGACAAGTGTGTTTTGCAAATGTGTTGTACCAGGAGATAGTTTTTTAGTTTTTGCATGTGCATGTGAGCATGGAGGCGGACATGACCGGTGACGAGGAGGACCGTGATTAAGAGGGGGTAATCTAAGGTCCAGTCGGTCGGGATGTTACGCGAGGTGGTTGAGCTCATGCTGGAGCACATAGAGGTCAAAGGTGGATGCTGCGTGGAGGCATGGAGACGGTTACGGTTAGTGATGAGGAGGACAATGACTAGGAGGGGTAATCTGAGGTCTAGGAGGTCAGAATGTCACGCGAGGTGATCGAGCTCACGCGTGAGCATGCGATGATGGTGCATGATGAAGTCTATGGTGGCAAGGGCTCACCAAGGGCGGCGTAATCGACGACGGCGGTAATTTAATCGGAGTCAAGGAAGAAGATTGAATTCCGGCTGCAAGAAAACACAATTAACTTAGGGATGAAGATCAAATTCGGACGAACGGCGGCAAGAAAACACGATTTACTTAGGGGAGAGATTGATGTGAAGCTGGAACACAAAAGAAAACACGATTAACATAGGGGAGAGATTGATATGACACAAAATGACACGAGCAGATTTGCAAGGATCTCAGGCCCTGTTGGAATGCGGGAATTTTTCCCGATTCCTGCGGGAATTGAACTATTTCCTGCAAAATTCCTGTGAAATTCCTGTGAAATTCCTCTGTTCCAAACAGGCCCTCACTGAAGAGGGAGATCGAGGAACGCGTCTTTCCCGAAACCGGCCACCGCTCCGCCTTCCGTTTCCTTTTCTTTGGCACCTTATCGTGCAATATTCGTCGGCAGATATCTGATTTGCCCGCATTTCCAAAGCTCATTGGATGAATGGAATTAAGTTGTTTGTTCATAAGGTTGTGGATTAGACTAATAAAGTATCTTTAGCGTTCTTGGATTTTTCTTGACTGTTAACTTTCTGCCCCCTAGATGAAAAGGTTGATGTTTGTCATTGTTGTTGCTGTTAGTTTTTACCGCACACAGTTCTTGCTGATGAGTAAGAGGTCTACATGTTTCGTCAACTCAACTCCCCTCACCCGTTCCTTTTCTAAACGCTATTCTGTGGACACGGCCGATGACCATTTGTAATTGACATTCTTACATACATGGCGCTATTGTAAATTTGGTACGTCAGAACATTTTTCCTAACTAACATGATCAACAGGGCCGATGGGCAGGAGGTCCTTGTGGATGACAAAGGATTGAAAGCTAACAATGTCTCATTGTCTTCAATTGTTACCTGATGAAGAAAAGTCGACTAACACCACAATTCGTTATAATCCTGTAGCTTTATTGAGTAGATTGGCTCCGTTCTTTTGAGATATAGCTGATGGCTTTTAGCTACATATTGGTAGCTCTGATAAATAGTATTGATGAATAGAATCCGAAGAAAACAAATCGACTGAAAAACCGAAAAGAATAGGCAATTATTTAGTCTGGTCATGTAGTAGTTGTGCTGAATGAAAGAAGTGTAATTGAATGGTCTGCCAACTAACTGCACCATATTATGTGATTTTTTTTTCTAAACTGGGGAGAGATTATGTGTAACAATTATGTAACACACGTCATCGCTATACATTAGCTTTCTTCAATCATAAAAAACTTTGGCTGGTCACATGCAACAATATCAAACGGTGTCATGCTATCGGCGCGGATGTATTTCTTTACTATTTAATAAGTTTGAGTTAGTGGTTGGTGCATTCTCCTTCCTCCCTTCTCAACCGTCCGATCTAAATACTGAAATCTCGACTGTTGTGGTTACAGACGAGCGCATCCGTTTCCTGGAGACGGAGGGCGCGAAGGCGATCTCGGACGCCCAGGCACTCGCGGCGGAGGCACAGCGTGCGGCTGCCGAGGAGCGTGATGGCTTGCTCCAGCAAATCTCAGCGCTGGAGGAAGAGAAGGCCCAACTCGCCGCATCCCTTGAGGAGAAGGACCGGGCTCTGGGCGACGCCTCGGTGGCGACATGGGACGTCATGGAGGCTCTGGAAGGCGCCCTCGATGACCTTTCCGTCGCCGTGCCACCTCGCACCTTCGGTCCCGAGGACCTGTCGCGGACACTTCGGCAAATCGGAGAAGCTTCCGGCCTCGCCCTCAACGCCACCAAGTCCTTCGGCAACCATTGCTCCTTCGTGACTTCGCGCCTCGCATTCGTACTGCTCCACCACTGAGGCTGCCCGCATGTGGGCGAATTGGCCGATCCTCGACTGGAGATGCCAGCCGGAGTTGGGGTGATGTCGGGCGCCGTGCGCGCCGTCTGTCGCACTGTCCGGGCTTTCCACGACAGAATCTGGGATTACATTGGGGAGGCCGCGGCAAAGGTAGCGCTGCGACGGACTCTGCATGACGAGGGGGACTTCGGCCAATGGCTTGATGAAGTTCCGCGGCACAACGAAGACAGTGCAGCCGACCCGGAGCATGGCGCGGAACCCCAGGTGTGACGCCAGAGTGTTAGGGTGTAGGTGTGCGTTACTATGTATCCGTTCTCTTTGTAAGATGGCGCCATATGGCCCCTCTTTTGCTATGAATGAAATGAGAATGGCTTAAGTCAACTGATGACGCACGCTGTTTTGCTCCGGGCAGATGCTTGATAGGGGTCGGTTGCTAGTTTCAGACCGCATGGTTCGACGGCGTCTTCAGCGTTGGGGGCGAGCGGAAGAATCCCTAAACTTCTGGGAGGCCCGGACTTTAGCTGGTGAGACTTTGGCACGAGAGTATATCACGGTGGAGCCAGACGAATAGCGACCTTAAGTACTCGAAGGCACTTGTAGACATTAGTTCTTCACATATGTAATTACCGAATGTCTCTATAACCATTATTTCATAAATGCAATAAAACCCCTGGTCGAAGTAGACGCGCGTCCCTGCCTTTGTTTGTGATTGCACTTGTCTTCGACAATCACGCAGGACTCCAGGCGTGCAGCGGGCTCCGCTGGCCTTGCCCTCCGCGTGCAGTACTCGATACGCACAAGCTAGGGTAGGAAGGAAGGGCCGACAGACCTGCCCAAGTAGGCATAGACTTTGCGAACGTGGCTGAGCACTCCGTCCCCACCTTCAAATGGCGGCAACGGCCGCAACTAGCCAGCAGACGCCGAGCGCCCGCCCCTACCTTCCGGTGGTAGTCGCGAGTCGGCGACCAGCCAGCAGCGCCGAGCGCCCATCCCTACCTTCGAAGTGGCGGCAACGGCCGGCGACTAGCCGGCAGACGCCGAGCACTCCATCCCTACCCTTCGGCAGCGGTAGTGGGCCGGCAACAGCCAGCAGCACTCAACGCCCGCCCCTACCTTCGGTGGCGGCAACGGAGCCGCGACCAGCCGGCAGACGCTGAGCGCCCGCCCCTACCTTCGGTGGCGGCGCGAGCCGCGATCGCTCGATTATACTTCCATAGAGTGCACGCGGGATCTACACGTCTTATTTATACTCCGAAGAGTGCACGCGGAGTCCGGGCGTCTTATTTATATTCCATAGAGTGCACGCGGAGGCTTGCCTCCGCGCGTCTTATTTATACTCCGTAGAGTGCATGCGGAGTCCGCACGTCTTATTTATACTCTGTAGAGTGCACGCGGAGGCTCGCCTCCACGCGTCTTATTTATACTCCCTAGAGTGCATGCGGAGTCCGCGCGTCTTATTTATATGCGGAGTCTGCATGTTTTATTTATACTCCAAAGAGTGCACACGGAGTCTGCGCGTCTTATTTATACTCCGCAGAGTGCACGCGGAGTCTCGCCTCCGCCCGTCTTATTTATACTCCGCATAGTGCACGCGGAGTCCGCGCATCTTATTTATACTCCGTAGAGTGTACGCGGAGTTCGCGCGTCTTATTTGTACTCCGCAGAGTGCACGCGGAGTCTGTGCGTCTTATTTATACTCCGTAGAGACACGCGGAGGCTCGCCTCCACGCGTCTTATTTATACTCCGTAGAGTGCACGTAGAGGCTTGCCTCTGCGCGTCTTTACACAAAACGAGACTAGCTTTGCAAACAATGGACTTTATTGATCTCCCGTTTGCGTGGGGGAGCGATTACAAGGGTCAGGGTGTTGACCATGCTGTGGGCATTCCTTCGGCCTCATACATAATATCGTCGCAGCCTGTATGCATTCCATGTGTGACGGAGAGTCTGGCCTTCGAACGTTGCAAGACGATATGCTCCGCACTGCAAAGTCGCAACAACGATGTAGGGCCCTCCCACTTGGACTCCAACTTGCCGACCGTTGCCGTGTGAAGCGCTATTTTGAGGACGAGGTCTCCCGGTTGGAATTCATGCAAGTATACATTGCGGTCGTGTGCGCGTGCCACTTGGCGTGCATACTTCGCAACATGCTAGGTGGCGCTCACCCGGTTCCTGTCAAGGAGATCGAGGGACAGCTCACGCTCTTCCACCGGGGCCTGTACTAGGACCCTCCTCGAACCAGCCTTGATTTCCTCAGGCATGACTGCTTCGTCACCGAAGGAAGCTTGAATGGTATGAACCCCATCGGACGTGTCACCATCGTGCGAAGGGACCAGAGCACGCTATAGAGCTTGTTTGGCCACTTGCCCTTCGGCAACCCGACTAGGCACTTCTTGATTCCAGCGGAGATGTTCTCGTTCGCCCGCTCGACAGCTCCATTGGATTGCGGGTGCCCGACGGAAGCATATCGAAGTGTGATGCCCATGCGGTCGCAGAAGGCCTTGAACGACGCGGAGTCGAACTGTAAGCCGTTGTTGACTGTGACCTCCCTCAGGACTCCGAAGCGGCAGATGACATTCTGCCATAGAAAGCGCTGCATGGCTGCAGAGGTCACCTTAGCCAATGCTACAGCCTTAGACCACCTGGAGAAGTACTCCAGGGCAACTGCGACGAACCGAAGGTCACCTGGGACGGGCGGGAGAGGCCCGATGACGTCGATGCCCTAGCGCGCCAACGGCCACACCGGTAGGATAGGCTGCAAGCTCGCCGGAGGTCTGCGGATGACTCACCCCATCCATTGGTAACCTTAACACCAGCGCACGAGGTCTTGTGCATCTACGATGGCGGTTGGCCAGTAGAAGCCCTAGCTAAATGCCTTGCCGACGAGGGACCTTGGCACAATATGCGAGCCGCAGAGCCCGCGTGTGAATCTCCACGAGGAGGTGCTTACCCTCGTCACGCGAGAGGCATCACAAAAATGAGGCGCAAACTCCCTTCTTGTAGAGGACACTGTCGAGCACCTGGAAAGATCTGGCGCGGTGCTGCAGACGCCAGAGCTCGAGGGGGTCATCCGGCTCCACTATTCCTTACAAGAAGCCGTAGATGGGCTCCCACCAGTCGCCTTGTTGGGCAATTTGATGGACGAGAGACGCGTCGCGGTTGGTGTCGGAGTCGTCGCCCTTTCATCACCGTGCATCCTCCTCCGCCCTTGTGTACTCTTCCATTTTGTCGAAGAGCTTCGCCACCGTCTTTATTGGCTTGTGAGCATTGTATTCGGCCAGCGGCCCCTGGTGAAGGCCTTGGATCGCCGCGTTGAAGATGGTGGTCTCATTGACGTTCTTGACCTGGCAGCGAACCTTGGCGAAACGCTTGAAGTACTCCCGAAGCTTTTTCGAGGGTTTTTGCTTGATAGCGAAGAGTTGGTCCGCGTCGACGCGCTCGACATAATTTCCCTGAAAGTTGTTATAGAGGCTGTCGCGGATTTGTTCCCACACGTAGATGGAGTTCAGCTCTATGGTAAAAAAACCAAGAGAGAGCCACTCCCTGCAACGCGGGGGGTAGACTCTTCACTTTGGTGGAGTCGTCGTTGCCAGTGGCTTCGATGGCGGTCTTGTACACGCGCACAAACTCCCTGGGGTCCGTATCGCCTTTGTATGGCTCGATGGTGGTGGGGAACTTGAAGTCTTTTGGCTACGCGGATTGCTGCAGGCCCACAGAGAGGGGGGATTCTGGATCCACGTGCCAGAGAGGGGCACGACTGGATGTAGGGGCATCGCGACTGTCCACCCTCTCTGGCGTAGGCTCCGCGGTTGCCGTCGACGGGATTTGTTGGCTCCGAGCCTCTTGTATCTCCCGCACGGCTCCACGGGGCCCTGCCAGCTCCCGTTGCAGCGTGCCGAGGGCCGTCAGTAGTGCGTTCTCCACCGTCAACGTGGTTGCGCCGGCCTGAGCGCCAACACACACTGTCAGGTTGGCGGCGACCATGGCTTGCGCTCTGGAGTCGCCCGGTGCGTCAGTGCGATGGATTCCAGAGTTGGTGACGAGGCCGACGTTGCCGACATCGCCGCCGGAGCCACTTGTCGGGGCAGTGGCCGTGCCAGCACGAGCATCGGTGTGATCGCTCCTGCCAACCCGATCGGTACTACCAGTACCGACTGCTGCGCCAGCGGTGGGGTCGACCATCGTGCCACGAGCGTCGACGTCGACAGTCGCAGCACCGGCATTGCCATCCGCTCCAGCAGCCGATGCTGAAGCCCTAGCGTTGACAAGCGCCTCCGTTGTGCTTCTCTTCTTCTTTGCCGCCGATGATAAAGCTTTCTTAGGTGCCATCCTTCTTCAAATCTCAGAGCTTGCTCAGTCTTCCCCACGAACGGTGCCAACTATTGTGGTTACAGACCAAACAGTAAAGTGAGAGTATGGTAGTGGAGATAACAGATGAACAATGCTTGGCCCTTCCCATGTCCAGTAGTAGCCATATATATATATATATATATATATATATATATATATATATATATATATATATATATATATATATATATATATTCACATGGGTAGTATTTTACAATTCTATTCTTACACTCAAGAACCTCTCGCATAAGGTATTTATGTCATTATACATGTTCTATTTTGGGCTTTACAACCATTTAGCAGGCCGGCTGGGCTTAAGTGGGGGCCACCCCTACAACATTGACAATCTATCTAACATCCCTCTCCCTCTCTCTCATATCTAACTACTCCTCTCCACTTCCACCAATAGTTACCATCTCCCACCTCCTCTTCTACCCGGCCTCTCTCGCCTCCCTCCCCTCCTGCTCCACTTGCTTCCGCTCCTCTTCGCTTCACCTCCCACGCCCCGCCTCGCGCTGCCGCCGCCGCTCGCTTCCCCAACGCTGGCGTCCGCCCACGACATGCGGTGCAGGAATGGGATGCACGACGAGGACGACGGCGCAGGGTGGGGGAGGAAGGAGGAGGCGAGGAGGTGGGGCAGGGAGGGGAGGTACGAGGAGAGGTGGACGCTGACGGCGAGGGAGACGAAGAGCGTGCCAGAGAAGAAGAGCACCTTGTTGCGGCTGAGGTGCCAGCCCGCGAGCCCCATGGGGATGAACAGCACCATGCAGGCCACGAGCACGCCCGCCTGCGCCACAACGGACATCATCGGCCGGCCAGCCTCGCGCGCGAGCAAGGGGCCACCAAATTTGGGCCTTGCTAGGGGGGACGAGATCGCAGGAGGAGGTTAGGTGGGCGGGCGATCGAGCGGCGCGGCGTGGAGCGGAAGAGAGAAGCAGAGGGGGGCATCGCGTGGTGGGTTGGTGGGGTTCGGCAGGGTGGGGGGAGCGGAGCAGAAGGGGGTCGGTGGGATGGAAACAGCGGAACGACAAGCGGGTGTGGTGGGGGGTTGGCTAGCTCCGGCGCTTGGAGTTGGCCGGAGTCGGTGCAGTGCGTGCACCAGCATGGACCCGGGGGCGTTGGCACCAGGCCGGCTCGGCCCCGGTTTTCGTTTGTAAAAGGTAGTGAGATGGGAGGATGGTTATTCAGATTAGTGAAGTTATCGTTTCATTAATGGCGTGTGTTTTTCATCTGCTTCGTTAATTGAGAACAAAAATGATGATAGGTCAATTCCAATGCTACACTCTCTGCACCGTAATACTAGCTGAATGTCCGTGCGTTGCTACGGATTTTAAAATTTTATCATACTACATGTTCTAAAATTAACGGGTGGTAAAATTTGTTGGAACGTGTATATAAATATCTTCTAATTTTTTTAAATCCGTAACAACGCACGGACATTCAGCTAGTATAGTACTAACATATGACATCGTCCTTTTTTCATTTGAAGTAACTAGCCGTTGTAATGCAACAATATTTGGCTTGCACACTATTGTCGTTGCATCTGAGATAATCTATCTTCTATATAAAGCGAGAACATGTCGCCAACTAGTTCGGTTCTGAGATGCCAGATCTGATTGTTACGCCCTATTCTTCAGTCAAGCGGTGGTGTGCTTCGCATATTCTTGAAAAGCACAAAGTTTTTACATTGCACCGCAGAAGTCTAATACTGACAATCACAGAGGAATCAAAGTGAGAACACACTGAAGTTAGGAATGAGTATTATAATTCTAGTTTCTTTGATATTGGCATCGGCGTTGCCAGGGGCAGAAGGAGAGGAGGGGCCGGCAGCTTTGACAAATTTGCACTATAGTCTCGTGTATTTTAAGTAATTTTAATGTTGGCAGAGTTATTTAGCCTTTGATAATTTTTATCGAATGTAATTACATTATACAGTCTATTTGTAACCCATCTTAACTTATTTGGGACAAAAAGTCTTTGTCATTGTTGTATTTAATTGCTACCCTCGGGCTTTTTTCAGGGCGGGCACATGTGCCAGAATCTGAGCCCAAGCCCGGAAAATGGGCCGGGCTAGCTTAAACAGGTCTGCTTAATTGTAAGTGTGTGTGTGTACAGAGAGAGCACGCGCGCGCGCTGGGCTGGACGTCAGCTAAGGCAAACCTTTGCTAATGCCCACTGACCACTGGGGCCGTCATGTCAGAGAGCTGCTCCTATCTTGTTCGGCTTCTCCAACTCGACTCGATCCATCCGGCTCCTTGCTGGATCCCGCCGCCATCCCCGCTGCGCTCGGTGCGCCGCCGGCATCTGTCACCGTCGTGACAGTTTACCAATCCTTGCCCCCATCCCTCCCCAGTTGAGATCGGTGGGGAGGTGAGGCAGCCCCTAGGAGGAGGCTCTGATCCATAGCGGGCTGCGGCAACGACGGCCGCGTGGTCCACGAGTTCCCTCCCCACCTCATCGTTCCCGTCAGCCCCCGCACCGCCCACTTCTCGCAGCACGTTTGCCCTACTCCCTCCGCACCCACCCAAACTGCTCGATCAACTTTTTATTCGATCAACTTTTGTGCAGCGGGTGTAGCAGTTGGTGATGCATTATTTCTCCTGAAGCTCGATGGTCTGCCGTCAGGGGAAAATTGCATATGTACCCTATATTTAGTAGATACTTATAGATTTGTCTTATATTTGAGTGGCTTTGTAATTTTACCTTATACTTAACATACTCCTTTATTATTTTGCCCCATTACTTATTTAGCTACCATTTTAATTTCGTTTTTTATTTTTTTGAGGCAGGAAATGACAGATCTACCCTTTGTTAGTATTTTCGTACCTTTCCCATCGCCTGGTATTATCTATTATTAGTGGAGGCAGAGAAGAGAGAACTACTTCCTGTTTTAAGATTCCACCATGCTTTGTACTCGAGACCTGTTGGACGCTGCATTTTCAGTCTGCTGCAGTAAATGTATCATGTACCGTAACCTATTCGCCTCCCTACTTGTGGAATCTGATATCTGGCATCTAATACTTTCCAAGTCGCACAAGACCTTTTTTTTCTTCTAAAGTGATGCAATGGAAATCTGATATGTTCCTTCTATTCACCAAAGGTTTCTTTTCAATCTGAAAGAGGGAGTTGCTTTTGGAGAATCCAAATCCAACATGAATGTGACATTGTGATGCATATAAGATCTTTAAGAAAAAAACTGCACGTGAGGGTGGTTTGCATCTCGTGCTGTTGTGCTGTGCGTGGAGCGAACTCCAAAAAGGAGCTGGCTTTGCATGGCGCTGAAGTTGCTCGGAAGTTTGCAGCAGCTTTTGAGCCGAAACCTGGGGACTACGAATGGCCAAAGGATTGCACGCGGTTGGCTCGCGAGAAAGGCTCAGAGCAGTGGCTCGCCGGCGCCGGACTGCCGGAGCCGCCCCCAGCCGCTCATCTTTGCCCTCCAGGTGCGGCGGCGCGGCGCTCGTCTTTGCTCCCCCAACCACTATCGATCGGGAATACCAGGCGATGCGGAAAGTAGGGAAATACTAACTAAATGATAGATCTGTCATTTTCTACTCCAAAAAATAAAAAATGAAATTAAAATAGTAGCTAAATGGGCAATGGGGCAAAATAATAAAGGGGCATGTCAAATATAGAGCAAAATTACAAAACCACTCAAGTGTAAGACAAATCTACAAATATCTATTAACTATGAGGTATATATACAATTTTCCCGTCAAAGGAGGCGATCTAGTTACACTTTGATTTGATTTACCACCTTCATGCAGCTCCTGCTAATCCCAAAGAGCAGGCAACATGTAGACTTCACTGAACTAGACGTGTTTGCTTCTTCTTTGTTCCGACTGTAATTCCAGCCTTTCAATTACACTGTACTTCACACGCTGCTTTGCCAGCAATTTAGGGCCTGTTTGAGTGAGCTCCACCACTAAAAACGTAGATCTGGAGCAGCAGCTCCACTGTGGATCTAGGATCCTACCATGGAGTGTTTGGCTTGTACAGCAGCTCTAGATCCACGAAATTAAGGTTTTGGTGGGAATGGACACTTTTGGTGAGATGGGGTGTGTAACCAGTGGCATTGGTGGGTAATTACCACCCAACTCCACGGTGGAGCACCCCTTGAGGAGCTCCATGAAATCCATGGATCTGGCCCTCAGATCCAGGATTTTGGTGGATCCAGATTTCGCGGAGCTGGAGCGTTTGGGTAAATTTTCGTGGAGTGGAACTGTTTTTCGTGGATCTAAAGCTGATGGAGCTCTCCCAAACAGACCCTTACTCTAGTCCCTTGTTTCGAGAATTTATGTGCAAACCTGTAAATTTGGATATACAGTACAACATAGACAAATAAGTTGCATGGTGGACTGACTTACTGGCTACAGGTTCACAACACATCAATGTTGTCTGCATCTTCAAGTACGTCTCTGGACTAAAAGCAAGAACAAATGCTCTAGTGCCTGCCTGCAAATGCTTGCCAACAACAGGACCTTTTATATTATGGCAGCTATTGTCTGTCCATGTATTTTTCAGTTTAATCTGTTCTAGCGGCACTCTTGCCAGCCATGTGCATTTAAGTAAGCAGATAGCTAGTCCATTACCTTGAGCTGTACATGCTCAATTTTGCTACGATAGCCTGATGCTGTTACTTCAATAGATCATTCAAACATGCTAAGATTGGTTAGATGCCTTCTCAATGGCTTATAATGTGGTTTTCACTAAACTATAATTCCTAGCGTGCGACACTACCATATGTTGATATCAATGGCTTGTGCTGCTCAGCAAGTTGGTACAATTCTTTTTGAGAAAGTCAGGGGATTATTCGGTGGCTTAGGCCTTAGGCTTATTCTTAAGTTGGTTTTGTGTGGTTAGTGCTTGTCGCCTTAGGCCTTGGGCTTATTCTTTTGATGACACTGATAGATGATTTGTTCAAAGAATTTAGGAATCGAAAGTAAGAGAGACCTTAAAAAGGATGAAATTGAGTAAGATGATGGGGCCTAATAATATTCTTATCGAGATGTGGAAATGTCTTGGAGAAGTGGCAATTGTTTTGGCTAACTAATTTGTTCAATAGCATTTTTAGGTCGATCAAGATGTCTAACGAGTAACGAAGGAGCTCATTAGTATCAATTTTCAAAAATAAAGGAGACATTCAAAATTGTACTAATTATAAAGAAATTAAGCTCATGAGCCGTACAATGAAGTTTTGAGAGCAAGTGATTGAGCACCGTTTAAGAAAAGTGACTTGTGTGACGAGAGACCAATTTAGTTTTATGTTTAAGAGGTCAACCATAGAGGCGATCTTCTTGACATGACAATTGATGGAGATTGGAGAGGTATAGAGAGTAAAAGAAGGATCTTCTATGGTGTTTATCGATTTGGAGAAAGCATATAACAAAGTGTCAAGAAAGGTCATACGATGAGCGCTTCAAAGAAAAAAAGCCCCAACAAAGTACCTATTCAATAATATCTACGAAGGTGTTGTGACTAATGTGAGAACATGTGATAGTGATACTAATGATTTCTCTATTAAGATAGGACTATTCCAAGAGTCAACGTTAAGCCCATACATTTTTTACTTTAGTGATGGACGAGATCACACAAGATATATAAGAGATATCCTATGTTGCATGTTTTTCGCTAATGATATAGTGCTAGTTTATAGGAGTAAGATAGGTGTCGATAGAAAGCTAGAGTTGTAGAAGACTTTAGAATTGAAGGGTTTTAGATTTTGTAGGGCTTGTCACCTTGCTTAGCTATGAGCAATTGGTTTCTGATAGTATAGATATCTCTGTTTGCAAGTGCATTCTTAAGATAAGTAACACCGAATACGTAAACAGCGCACAAATAAATCTGAAACTCCGTAATCTGAATTAAGAATATTTTTTTGAAAAATTAGTAAATTATTTGTTGATCATCAGATTGGCCACTAGCATACTCTTCCAGTATGCACATACACCCTATTGAACTGCATAACCATGTTGTTCATCTTATTCCATATTATTGTTCGCATTGCTGGGTTATTCTTTGATCCTTTTGAATAGTTCTCTATTCGAGGGCTTATAGCGCAACTTTGCCTATTCTGTTCGATACTTTATTTTGTTTGTTTGAAGGGCATCCTTGCAGGTATTCTGGAAGCAACAGTAACTCATGCTCTGAATCCACTTCCGCAAATGCATACACAAATTGTGACACACTACCTTTTTCACTTGCTTATTTTATGCTACATCTTAATTGGTTAGTTGATTACATCAATTGGCTTCAGATTTTTGTAGGTGTGCGCGACTTACCTTCGGGGTTGTAGTTGCTGATTTATGTGGCTGTAATCCAGAACATTCTAGCAAAATATTAGGGAGTGTGAGGTAAGCCTGCTCTATTAGCATTTTTTTGTTTGCGTCAATAAATTTTATAGTAATCTTAAATTGTACATACTTTAGTTTGAAAATTTGTAAGGTGTATCTTTGGAGTAATGAACAGCCACCATAAAACCAACTTGTTCTTTTTTGGGCTTATTGAACATATGGAATTGTAACTTCATCCCTAATATTGTGAATTGGAATATTTATTTGCTAACTTCACTTTTTACACTTTTTAACTATCTAATATTTTCCAGTGGAGAAAGAAAACTATTTTTGAATATCCTTGTAAACCAAACACGTATATCTAATATCCTGATTTCTCATAGCATTGAACAACAACATAACTTTTTATCTCAAACAAGATAAACTAGATATGAAACATACTCAAAGTCAAAGAAACAAGAGCCTTATAATAAAACCTACAATGCTAAAACCCTAAGTTCTACATTCTGCCATCTGAACTGAGAGCCTAAAACACTGCCCTTAAACCTTCTTCTTATTTTATGGTTCCGGTACATAGATCGTTAATTTTCACGCGCTCCTATCTAAAGCCAATTCTTTGGATACATTTCAACTGCTCAAGTCTCTTTTAATTGTTTCCTCCCACGTCAGTCTTGGTCGATCTCTGTCTCTTCTTATGTTTTTGGTACATCTTAAATTTTCACTACGTACTGGTGCCTCAGAAGGCTTTTGTTGAAGATGTCCAAACCATCTCAAGTGACATTGGGCAAGTTTCCCTTCAATTGGTGGGTGCCCTACTCTATCACGTATATCATTATTGTGGATTTGATCCCGCCTTGTGTGACCACAGATCTATCGCAACATCCTCATCTCTACTACACTTATCTTCTGTATATGTTGTCTTTTATTTACCCAGCATTCCGCTGCATATAGCATCGCAAGTTTGATCGTCGTCAGATAGAACTTATACTTTAACTTTTGAGAGACTTTTTTATCACATAGGACATCCGATTCTTGGCGTCATTTCATCCACCCCACTCTTATCCTGTGGCTCACGTCTTCATCAATCTCATAGTTCCACTGTAGCATCGATTTCAAATATCGAAAAGTATTCCTCCTAGGCACTACTTGTTCGTCCAGACTAACATGTCTATCATCTGCCTTGGCACCATTGAAATTACATCTCATATACTTAGTTTTAGCCCTATTAAATCTAAAGCCCTTAAATTATAAGGTCTTTCTCCACAACTTTAGATTCCTATCAACACCTATCCTACTCTCACCAACTAGCACTACATTATCAGTCAAAAGTATACACCAAAGGATATCTCCTTTTATATTCCACGTGACCTCGTCCATTAATAGGGCAAACATGTATGGGATCAATGATGATCCTTGGTGTAGTCCTACCTTAATAGAGAAGTTATTACTATCAAATGGAAATCATAGCATTCAACATATATGAGAAAATCATAGCACCACCATTTTATTTTTATTCTACAGAAGGAAACTTATGGCCATATTTCCTGAATCCTACAAACTATTCCAATTTTTTATTACGTTAGATGCATGCATACATAGTTACATACATTTCATGATCAACATCTATCATCCCTTGTGTTATGCCTTGTGAAGCCATTATTCTTTGTTGTCCCCAATTTGGACAGCAGGACAAGTCTATTATTACGAATTTTGTTCAATTACCAATTTCCACTCTGTGGTGGGAACCTTCATGGACTATTCTTGCAGAAAATGATATAGATGCAAACATTTTTTTTTTTGCGTCTTATGTGTGTTTCTTGGCTGCAGGTGCTTGTGTTTTCATGTTTCATACAACAGCATCAGCTTTCTACATTCGCGAAAGAAGATATGGCATGTGTTCATTTTGTAAGATTATATTGCTCCCAGTAGGTATAGTGCAGTAGGGCTGCATCAATTCGTAATAGATCAATTCCAGACGATGAGCGTGCTATGATTTTCTCAATACATTGGTTAATTCATTTTGTAACATGAGAGTTGTACGATTTTATTGGAAAAATCAACTAATTGAGGTGATTTTGTATCGCAGCGGACTCAGATACCGAGTCAGAAATTTTGCAGGTGGCAAGTTAAATTTCTTAGAGGAAATATCTTTTTAAAATTGCTGGATTGTTCCAATTGCAGTCATCATTTACTTCGATTACTTTTTTATAATCCGATGGCATTCAATTTAGTTTATTTAGTTCTGCATCCAGTTTAATTACAAAGAATAAGCTTCCATGGTAAGAAATGCAAAGGTTGTAAGCTTGGAGCTGTATCTTCGTGATCTTTTTTTTTTAAATAACTCACATTTTTATTAATATTACAAAAATAAATAGCTGATTTTTTTCGCAAAACTCGTGCTCTGTCGCTAATTCATTGGGCGACAGAACTATGTCGCCAAATCATTTGGTGACAGCCAATTGAATCGACGACAGAAACCATGTCGCTGATTCAACTAACTGTATATTTCTAAGTTGTTTCCATAAACATAGTTTAGTCCGAATAATCCGTTTATTTGTTTAAACCCTTTCCTTTGCATAGTCTTGAATTGTTTGGCATTTGGAGCTGGATAGACTGTCATGGTTTTCAAAGCTGTGATCCTTGGATGATGTACACTGCCAAATTGGCTATAGAAAACTTTTTCCACTAGTGTATGTGTTATTTGTTTAAACCCTTTCCTTTGCATAGTCTTGAATTGTTTGGCATTTGGAGCTGGATAGACTGTCATGGTTTTCAAAGCTGTGATCCTTGGATGATGTACACTGCCAAATTGGCTATAGAAAACTTTTTCCACTAGTGTATGTGTATAGTGTATGTACACACACACACACACACACACACACACACATATATTGGACATTGCTCTGTAGAGATTACCTTACTCTTTCACAAATATATGGTTGGAGGGCTACATATAGTCAGTCATGTGCAAAAGCAATTGTTTAGAGATGGCGGCTAAAAGCAACAGCCAACAGGTGCAAGCCAGTGTTCTTTCCTGTAATTTCGATTTAACAGCCAACAGGTGGTATTTTCGATTTAACAGCCAACAGGTGAAGTCCTTAGGTGTCCTCCATTCAAGGTCCTAGCGTAGAGAAGTCACAACGTGGGCAGACATCCACCCATCGACGGATCCGAACAAGATCATTCACCGGCAGATGCTCGGCTCGTCACCTATCCAATGATGCACACGCTTGATAGCGTCATATCTTTCAGAAATTTCCATGGCGGAATCAACGTCTTCACCGGCGATCTGGCAAGCTTCAGAGAGACCTGTAAAATTCCAACGTGTTTTCTTCTTTATCTAAGGTCATTGCTGCCATCAGGAGGCGAATTGTAACCAATTTTGTAACATATATACTTAATCCAAAAAAAACATGGATTTGACATAAAAGTGTAGATTTGGCATCAGCGAATTCCTGAAAAGTATGGATTTGACATCGGCCATGTGTGGATTTGCATCGGCGAATTCCTGAAATTTTTTTGTAGATTTGACATGGCAAATTCCTCATCATTCATACTGATCATCGATAACACTCTCCTTTGGTTGTCGGTGTGCACAGGATGGATGTCATTACTTACGATTAATTCACTAGAAAATATATACAGATTTGATAATACCTAGATAACCGTCTAGATAGGCCAAATCGGCAAGACGGAAGAGAGCCTACACGCCGCTAGACAGATCAAATCGGCAAGGCGAACCTAGGGGAACAGTGCCAGTACCATAACAATAATAATAAGTTGGTTCCAGAGCGAGGATACATGAAAGACACACAGTGAATTGAAGGACACACAGTAGTACCTAATTAAGATAGTTTTCTAGTACATAGATTTAAGACATAGCAAACCTACGAATTTTTTGTACGGATAATCCGTTTTTTATTCAAAAATACATAAATATACCCGAGACAAAATTTTTTACAAAAATAATCTCCAGTCGCCACCCCATTGGGCGATCGCTGCCTTCGCCTAACCGGGAGGCGACATTTAGGAATCGTATGCTCGTTGGCGACTTCTTCAATCGCCAGATGCGGTTGGCGATCGCAATTGCGCCGCCAACGCGGTTGAGCGATCGCAATGCGATCGCCAACGGTTGGCGACTTCAATTGCAGTCGCTCAACGGTTGAGCGACTTCAATTGCAGTCGCCCAACGGTTGAGCGACTTCAATTGCAGTCGCCCAACGGTAGGGCGACTGCAATTATGCCGCCCACTACACCCGAGCACATTCCCCTCGTTCTGCGCAGAAAACGATTCGTTCTGCCCAGAGAGAAGAGAGGAGGAAGAGGAAGAAAAGAAGAGGAGAAGAGAGGGAGGAGGGGAAGAAAAGGAGGGGAGGAGAGAAGAGAAGGAGAGGAGGTGAGGGAGGAAGAAGAAGTCCAAGCAATTCCATCGATTTGGATCCAGGTATTTTTGTTAAGGAATAAGTCTACATAACCCCTCCACGTATTGTTGCTTGATTATTTAACCCCCTGACCTAGTAAACCAGGTGTTTAACCCCTTAGCCTTACAAATACCGTTTACTTAACCCCCTAAGGTGGTTTTGCAATCTGATTTTGCCTTGTTGGTGTGCCACGTTGGACAACAATACATAGGGGGTTATGTAGACTTCCTGGCTATTATGCGGCTGCGAGGAGTACATGGGGCGTCGCCGGACTCGCTCAAGTGCGCCGCATGCGGCTGCCACCGCAGCTTCCATCGCCGCGCGCGCGCCGCGCGGGCCGCCGGGCGTGCTCGCCGTCTTCTTCCGTCGCGCCGCCGCCACACGGGACGCACCACGCCGCGCTCCAGGCTTTCCTCCCTTCCGTGCCCACGCCATCGCCGCAGCTCGCGCTGCCGTACCACGCCGTGCCTGCCGCGTGGCACCACGTCGCGCAGGCCGGGTCGGAGACGCCGCCGCGGCCGGAGGACTTCTCCGGCGGCGCCGGCATGTACTCCCCGCAGCTGCATAATAGCCAGGAAGTCTACATAACCCCCTATGTATTGTTGTCCAACGTGGCACGCCAACAAGGCAAAACCAGATTGCAAAACCACCTTAGGGGGTTAAGTAAACGGTATTTGTAAGGCTAAGGGGTTAAACACCTGGTTTACTAAGTCAGGGGGTTAAGTAATCAAGCAACAATACGTGGAGGGGTTATGTAGACTTATTCCTTTTGTTAATTATGTTGTATTTACAGTCTTCAACTCCCATGTTATTTGACATGTCGTAAATTTCAATCATACATGTAGGCATACATCATTAATGGCCAGTACTACATTGAGAGTGTATTATGGTGTTGGAATGATTCGTGATGGTCCGACTGGTGTGGATTTGAGCGATTTTCCGCAAGTCACTCTCGTACTTCCGGATGACGAGAATGCTCGAATGACAAATGTGCAGCATTGGTGACCCGAGTTTTCATTGGACCCGAGGTGTGCGTCGTTGTGCAAGGGCTTTGGAGCCGATGCGCCATCGACATCGGATGGGAGTTGAAGACATTGGTGCGCTCGCTTCGTGGAAGGGCTTTGTGCAAGGGTGCCGCGCCGTGGATACGAGTGTGTCTGCTTGTGCAACCGTGCTCACTACAAGCAGTGCGCAAGCTCGTGCGTCCGCCTATGCTTCGAGGTGCTAGCACCTCGGGCGGCCGCACGCGTCGGTGGAGCTGATGAAGTTGCTCGTGATGAAGGCGATGCGGTACGGAGGAGAGTTAAGGCCGTCAAGCTATAGAGAGGAATCGGCAAGCCGATGCGGTACATGGAGGAGAGTTACAGCTGTCAAGCTATAGAGAGGGAACTGGGCAAGCTGATGAAGGAGAGCATAACGAGTATATCGTGCAGCAGATGGAATCTGATGACCAGAGGGCATGGGATGAAGAGCAAGCTGTAGAGGACGACGAGGAGGACAATTCCGATGATGAAGAAGTTCCTATCCCCGAAGAATGGAACCAGTATAATGCGGAGGGTGTTTCCGCACATGATGAGCATGAATCGTCATGGGAGTATCATCAAACAGAGGTTCGGGTGCATGCTATGTTTGCTGACAAGGACGTGGCTGGCCGTCGTGGGAGTGGCATGCACATATGCAGCTCGGGTTCGCGTAGCAACATGTGGGATCGTAAGAGCTTCCTATATTCACGACCTCCTCGTTGCCCCTCTCGCGTTGCATCTGTTCGCGGAGGTCGTTGTTCTCCTCAGTGAGACTCTCCATTTGGTACTCCAAGTCCCATATTCGATCCCATAATGTACCCACATAACGATCAACATACCGTTCATGAGGAGGGTCGATCCAGCGGGAGAAGTCGCATTTTGCAATTTGCAAAAAAAAAAAGGACGGTAAACTTCGCGGGTCCATAAGCAATATAGGAATATAATATTACTAATTTGTACCCCGGAGCGTGAGCATCGGAAGAAACGTCGCCCGCCATCGTTCGGGGAATCCAAGATCTGGACGACCGCGTACTCATTGTGTCTGCATTTTGGCCACGCTGGTTGAGCACGCCGACTTGATATCAATCGGTACTGTTGACCGAACATATCCCTCCTTTCTAAGGGAATGTCGTCCTTCGGTGACCCAAATCCCACTGGCCCCTTGGCTTCCGACATGGTATGTTTCACCACGAAAGAGATGGTTCTTCTTTGTTCGATTTACAATGTCATGGGACCCCAACCGTGCTACTTATAGCAACACGGAGGGACATTTATTGCTACACTGGCCTCTGAAAAGCCTACATAGAGACATTTATTGCTACACTGCCCTCTGAAAAGACTACATAGACTGGGCTCTGAAAAGCCTGCATAGAGACATTTATTGCTACACTGGCCTCTGAAAAGCCTACATAGACTGGCCTCTGAAAAGCCTACATAGACTGGCCTCTGAAAAGCCTACATAGACTGGCCTCTGAAAAGCCTACATAGAGACATTTATTGCTACACTGGCATCTGAAAAGCCTACATAGACTGGCCTCTGAAAAGCCTACATAGACTGGCCTCTGAAAAGCCTACATAGACTGGCCTCTGAAAAGCCTACATAGACTGGCCTCTGAAAAGCCTACGGAGGGACATTTATTGCTACACTGGCCTCTGAAAAGCCTGAAAAAGCGAAAAGATTCATATGTACTCTCCATGGACTATGCCCACTGCACCAGTTCACCTGCCTACATAAAGGCATCACATGTATTACATACCACAACACAACTCCTCCTCAAGCCATCACAATACTACTACACAACAATGTCTTCCTGGAGGTCCGACCCTTTTGGAGTGCCGGAGTGGCATGAGCGTCCGAAGTGCCATTGCGGTTTTAGGACGATGTTGTGCGTCTGGACGGATCCACTACCACGAGCCAATTAGCCTTATGCTCGTCGTCAGTGCTCATCTTTAGAATAGGTTACAGACATGTGTGTATTTAGTAAAAAAACGTGTATCCATGATATATAAGGACTGGTGCATTTGCAAAAAAATTTCTAGCATATGTTAGGAGACGCACATATAAGGACAGGGCCTTACGCCTCCTTCGCCCACCACGCGGCGCTCACATGTGTCCTTTCCTTCTAGGGTGCAGATCCACCATATTTATAGGGTAGCTAGACCGTTGTGGACTTCGCCGCCAAGGATGATTGACAGATTTGGCCAAATAGACGGCCTAGCTAGGCACAGTTTGGCCCAGGTAACTAAATGAGACATACCCTAAACCCTAGTCGTATCATGCTGATCCACAGGCTCAACCTTGGACCCAGACACTATCTGAGGAGGTAACGGCTGGGCCGTGTCGATCCAGCCATATTAAGCCTAACGGCCTATGGTCAGCCCATGTAGCATGTAACCCACCATGTGGCAGATGTGTTGACCTCCTCCTGATGGTTCATCCTTTTCTTTCTCTGGTGTCTTTGTTGATTCATGCTCTTGAGAAATTTCTTTATGACAGTAAATGCATCACTTGCAGCAATAGTTTCCTAGTTTTGTTTTTTTAACTATCGATGGCTGTAATTATTGTTATATACTTCCTTGTCTAAGGTTTGAGTCTTACTAACAGGATGGTCTCAAATATCGTTCAGGCTGGTCTTGTGGCTGCAGATATAGAAATTGCTGATTGGTTACGTCGCACAAGTGTGTCATACTTGCTGTAAACAAGTGTGAATCTCCACGGAAAGGGCAAACGCGAGCATTAGATTTTTTGGTCATTAGGGTGAGCATACAACTTACAATATGTCCACACTGTCCTTACATAGCATTCAGTTCATTTGCATTTCAAAAAGATTACTGTTAAAGTTATATTTTGGACAGCCACAATTGTACTGAAAACTTTTTTTTGGAGAGGGGCTTGTACTGAGGACTTGACACTAGAAGTTACATTTTGTTGTGATGGTGCTGCTAAAATACAAAGGACAAACAACAATACACTAGTCTGATGTCAACTGTAAAGTCATAACGACGAGGTTCCACATGCAAGATCCCAAAACTCATTTACGTCACATTGGGTAAAAAAAATGTCTCTCAACACTCTGATTGTGCTCTGACAATAAAGCAGTAAAGTATATTAACAAGCACCTCGCAGTTTTGTTAATGGTGTTGTTCTCTTTAACTGTCAGCAGTTGGCTTTATTTATATTTATTTGCTGCTCAGCTCATCTTTCCGTGATTTCCTGCTAGGTTTTTTATGTGGTCTAGGGCTCGGTGATCGGGAGATTCAATTTTTTGCCACTCTTAAGATTGACCAATTCACTTTGTCACTTACATGTGGGGTCACCTGAGTCACTGACGATGGGCCAGGGTGGCAAATCTGTTGCCACTGAACTCATAAGAGTGGCAAATGATTAAGTTTTCCCTGATCAAAGCTAAGGACTTTGGGAATTTTCTTTATTGCCTTCTCTCACCAATAGCTGGCTACCTTTATATAGTTAGTTAGGTGCCTTCCTAACAATGAAAACTATAAAGAGATTGACTAATACTAAAAAGCACTTCTAATAATAGATTTCATAATATAGAGGTATCATACTAATACTAAAGAACACTTCCAAATATAACAATAACTTTCCTAATAACTTATCTCTTTTTCTTATCCCTGCTTTCATTACCACGGTGTTGTTATAACAAGCCTTGGTCTTACCATTGACTGCAATCCATCATGAAAGTACCTGCACATCAAAGACAAATCAATCGATCCGAGCACAAACGATATGCACTTGACTCTCCGTTAGTAAACCATATGTATGGACCTACGTCATGACTAATACATATATGAAAACACACGACTAACACTTGCATGGACACACTTCACTCAGCAATACCTCACCAAGGCCGGCTGACCACAGCTAGCAAGCCAGTTAGACCGCTCTACCAGGCACCGGTTAGACCGCAAGCTGATACCAGTCAAAGCACAACTCGTTAGTGGTCAAACCGCCATTCCAGGCCGGTCTGATCGGTGCTTCTAGACAGCACAGGTGACACTGAAAAACTCATAAAAAAACAAACTCAAATAATAAAAACAAAGCACAAAAAATACCAAATACTCATTACTCTCGTAGTGCTGTCAACATATAGTTTTACGTTATATATGGACACTTCATGAGGTGGGAGTGACACTGTAACAGAGCATCTCGAACTCAAGCAGCTAGAGGTTGATGTACATACCAACCAGTTTCGATGCGCAGCCGGCCTAATGTTAAATTATAAGTTTTCTTGATTGTCTTGAACAATTTGTATCTGATTTTTGCTATTGTGGACTTTTGCTTTTTTATTGAATAATATTTCGTTAACTCCAAATTAACATCTATTTTTAAAATTCTAGATCCATCGTTGCCGTCTATCCCTAGGCTTCTACCTCAGGACTACGTACAGACACGCGAGTAGGCGTACACAACACAAGGATCACACAAACTTTCAAAGGAAACGAGTTGACGAGGAATACATATGCTCACGGACGAAGAAGGAGGGCACAAGCAATGTTTCTCCCATGTTAGACGAAGAAAAGGATAGTATAAGGATATAAAAAGGACGACAAGGCATTCCATATAATAGAGCAAATATTAGCCGTTTTATTTTGCATGACTTGCGTGTTGCTACATAGTAGCACATAGGCTTCCTTGTGCTCCTTAAAAATGTAGAGATGTTTATCTATGTTCTTTGAAATGCGTAAAGGAGGGTTGTATTGAAAATAATTTAGACTAAAGGGACCCCTCCAACAACATATTGGAGCGAGAAGGACACTTGTGTTGCAACAAATTAGAAAGAATCATATTTCCTTAGTATGTTGAGCCGTTATTGCTGGGTTCAGCCTGAACCTCGCCCTTGGCTCTACTGCGAAGCCTTGCCAAGCTCCACAACGAAAACTTAAGAGGATGAGAACGGGATGATGGAGAGCCAAGTAATTTATGAGAGGGAAGAGGAGGCTGTTTGGATACAAATGGAATTTATAAAGTTTATAGGGGATGCGGTTTTTCTGTATTTTTGTTATATTGTTTTTGGAAAGGTAGAAAGTACAGTGAGAGGGGAAGACGTACCAGCACCATCGTTCACAAATTGTGCATCGGCTGTACGGTATAGACGTCCACGGTAAATATGCTGATGCTTGTTGGGAGATTAAAATCTGGTGTATTAGCGAAACATAGCACATGGCCCGTCGCTGAAATAGGAACCATGACGCATAGCCACAAGCCCTCATCTTTACATTCCTCTCCGGCGATCAAGGACTATAAAATCGGTCCAACCAGCCCATAAAAAGCCATATAAGCAGCAACTGAAGCAAGTAAGCAAGGAGGCTCAGTTGGAAAGCCCCATTTTAAAACCATTATGTACCACCCCCCACACACAACAAAAATATAAAACCATTACGTACTAGAATTCCCCTGCAATGCAACGGCGCAAAATAGAATGTCTAACACATATGCTTATAAATTATTATAGTAAATGATGTATAAAACTATATTCGTCAAAGTGAAATACTAGAAAACCCTATAGCGTTATCCATCAAATCGACGTGGTAGCAAACTATCGTTTGATCGTGCGCTCCACTCCCATTCCCAATTCCTCGCTCCACCCCCACCGACTAGGTTTCGGGTGCGGCTCTGGTGCTGTGCCCCCTGCACACGCTAAGTGCGGGGGTGCGCCCAGGAGCCGCCACGTGTCTCCAAAATTTCAAAAAACTTCCGAAAAATTCTAAAAAATACTTAAAAAATTCGAAAAATTGTAAAAAGTATTTTCTTACAAATAAAAAGTATTTTTTTTGTAAGTACTTAAAATTTTTTCTTGATTTATACTTTTATTAAAAAGTATTTTTTAAAAGTACTTAAAAATACTTTTTAATAAAAGTATTTTTACAAAAAATACTTTTACAATTTTTCGGATTTTTAAGTATTTTTTTAGAATTTTTCGGAAGCTTTTTGAAATTTTGGGGACACGTGGCGGCTCCTGGGCGCACCCCCGCACTTAGCGCGTGCAGGGGGCACAGCACCAGAGCCGCACCCCTAGGTTTCCAGCGCACTCCTCGATGCGCTCCTCCGTGGCCATATCCCACCGATCAACGTGCGGGTGCAGCTAAAGAACGCCTCGTGCTCCTGCCTGGCGACCGTGAGCGAACGCCGCAAGGAAGCATTTGCTCTCCCGCGACCTCCATCCCCTTTTTTGTCCCCTCTCTCCCATTGCTCCAACACCTGCGCTCCCACTCACAAAGCATACAGAGGTTTGCTCAGATTTACTTTTTCTCCCCAATTTTTTTAGATCTGGCCATGAGGTTGCATGGTCGATTTGCTTTGCCACAAATCAGATTTTGCTGCTTAGGTGCTGTGCTGATGGTGCCTACGGGTTGTGTGCTCGATATGTGGCTATTGCTACCTGATATTTTGCTGGGTGCATGGCCTAGACGCCTGTTGCCTTGGCTGGCCCTTGGCGCATGGCAGTCTGGGTGCATGTTTGCCACATTTTGACCAGAAAAAATATATGCACGTAATATAATATCTTGATTCAAAATATTATATTATGTGTATATATTTTTTCTGGCCAAAATGTGGCAAACATACACCCAGGCTATAATATCTTGATTCAAAATATTATATTACGTGCATATAGTTTTTTCTGGTCAAAATGTGGCAAACATGCACCCAGGCTATAATATCTTGATTCAAAATATTATATTACGTGCATATATTTTTTTCTGACCAAAATATGGCAAACATGCACCCAGGCCGCCATGCGCCAAGGGCCAGCCAAGGCAGCAGGCGCCCAGGCCATGCGCCTAGCAAAATAGCTCAAGGGCAGTTTAGTCATCTTAGGTGGCTGATTTGGAGAGAGAGAAAAGAAAATGAGGAAAAAGGGTGCAATGGCAGGGAATACGAGAGACAAACGTAATGAGTGGCTATTTTGCGAAGTCGACGATAGCGATGGTAATTTTACGAAGCCCACTGTTAGCGGTGGCAAATATCCAATTTTCTCCAGTGCTGATGGTGCCTACGGGTTGTGTGCTCGATATGTGGCTATTGCTACCTGGTATTAGAGTGACAGAGAAAGTGTATTAGAGTGATATGTAGGCCCAAAGCGGATGAGGCTTTATTTGACAGCTAGGATCCGATGCAATGTCTCAGACAGCCTAAAACTGGAGTGGAGTGTGTTGTGGGATGGAAGCGATTGGTTTTAATAGTTTAAGGTTGTGTTTCAGACGATTTTACAGCTTAAGATTAAAAATCGAACCGAGATCAAGGTTAAGATTGAAAAGTGGACCTTTTCTACTGATATATAGCATTTCTATTTAATTATTATGGGTTCTTCCTCCAGTTTCGACTTTCTTACCAAAAGTACTCTTTATTCCACAAAAACAATAACAACGTGTGCATGGTTATTTAAGATTTGCGATTTGTGCAAGAAGAGAGAATCGTTCGGGTCCAAGTCCAAATTAAACGGAATTAAGGAGCCTTTGCATGGTAGAAGCCTAGAAGCTCTTCGTTCATTACTAACAAGTTTTTATCGTTGTGAAAGTTCTCCAAGTTTGACAGGCCTTCATGCATGCCCCCTGCATGTACCAATCTAGAGGTAGCATCAGATCCCATCTGAACCGTTGGATCGGATAGGAAAATGTACGGACAACCTCCGAAGCCGAAGGAAGCGCGCATTTAGATGATCATGCAACCTGCCAAAAAGCATACAAGAACTAATCATGGTCAATGGAGGATCTGTTGGCCAAAAGGAATCGATGTTTTTACCAAGAACTCGCTCGTTTTCGCAAAATTGTACGTGCAGTACCACACACTACTAATACCGAAAGGAATATTTTAGATTCTTATCATGTTACAACCGGCCGGCAGGAAGGATAGGATGTTGATCATGCGTACGTGCAGAGTGTTTTTCGTAAGCGATGCATGAACTAGAATGCACGTGCGCACTGTAAGTTAAAATGCTAAGAGCCTAATTTTTTTTCGTAGAAAGCACAATAAGAACGCATGTATGCACACATGCGACACTACGAACACTCACATCCCATACACACAATCATGTTGGTGCATCTATTGTACACACCTTATAAAAGCAGAGATCTAAAACCTCACGAAACATGGATACACATTTTGACTACTAAACACATCTACATAAGCATATACTCTGAAAAGGGTACTATTCACTAAACAATATCCTCATAAATGAGACGGGCTAGGTTTGAACCCAGACGAGTGGCCTGCTCAACGGTCGCACTCACCATCCGAGCAACGCTCGGTTCTCAATTAAGAGTCAAGGGTGTGTTATTTTCAATTGCGGCTTATGGCTGCAGGCGATGATTTTTCGTATAAGTATGTGTGTTTGTATGAATAAAATAAATATTGATAAATCACTTTAAAAGAGCTGTCTCAATAAGTCGTTTTAAAAATATAACGAAAAAATCAAACCGTTTATTTATTAAAATAACATAAGCTATGCTGTAAGCAAAAAACAGAGCCTGCATTACACTTACATCAATACTAGTGTATGGTTAGGTTAATCTTTTCCAACGTGTCACGTGTCCAATGCCCATTAGTTTTGTAGACGCGGAGAAGCAAAGCTCAAATCACATGCAGCCTCACACAGTCCAACAGCAAGTCGACGACAGCACGCGTAGCGGTGCGATAAATAAATTAGAATGATTAGGTGGTGATTAGTTGGGCTTAAAAGCTTATGGTTTATGATTGAAAATACTGTAGTTGGCTGAAAAAACACTGTAGTTGATATAGGCTTATTTAGCATAATTAAATTTTAAAAAATATAAAAATATAAAAAATATGTTAGCCCATTACGTATAATACAAATAAATACAGGAAAAAAGAATCGGCAAAAAAGCTAAAAAAGGTAAAAATTTAGGAAAAGACGAAATTTGTGAATAGTAAAAAATAAATCGGAAATCAGAAGTTTAAGCCGAATCGTAACCGAAGTATAAGCGGTGGAGTTCCGGGAAGCGCAGCGTATCCACGTCGCCCCCCACGCTCCTCCGGCCGGCGCGTGGCGCCCCGTTTTTCGTACGGCCGGGGGAGCCACTTCCCTCCAATTTTCCGGAAATTGCGTATAGGTCCTTTTTCCTCGCGAATAGGTTCCTGCGCCCAGTTTTTTTTAAAAAATTTTCTAGATGGCACCCTGCGGGTTTCCGAAATTACGTATAGGTCCTTATTTACTTACGTACAGGTCCTTACAGGTCCTCGGTTTTTTACGAAAAAGACCTTTGGTTTTTTCGAAATTACGCATGTGTCCTCGATTTTTTTATGAAACTCTTCGAATTTTCGCCTCTTTTACTTTGGTACACACGGTAGCTAGCGCGGCGTGCGTCGCGCTCATGCAGCTAGTTGATCATGACTCTCCGTCGAGTGACGCCTCCACGGAGGCGGCGCTTCGCCGACTACAACCCTAGCTCTTCGTTCGTCTCGATTTGGGTGGAAATGATGGATTTGGCCGTGGTAGTGTCTTGTCCTCTCTCCAGTCCGACAAAACTTTAACGAAGGAGCCATGGGGAAGTCGCCCCTGCCGGCGACGATCTCTCCGCCGAGAAACGCCTCCACGGAGGCGGCGTGCCACCTCCCACCGTAGCCCCGCCTCATTTGCCTCGCCGTGAGGCGTTCCTGCAGGTGATAGCGCTTCGCCGACTCGAACCCTATCTCTTCCGTTCGTCTCAATTTTGGGGGAACTGATGGATTTGGCTGTGGTGGTGTATTGGGGCCAAATTTTATACAATAATAATGGATATCTAGGACTAAACGAGGTGTTTTGAGAAGTTTATGGGCTCGGTTGATACTTAATACTACCGTAAAAGTTGGGATTTGTGGTGTAATCCATAGTATAAACTTGTGGATAAAAATGTTCCATCCAGTGCTCCAAGCATAGATATGTATATACTCAGGATAAATTTGAACCCTATCTGTTTCTAATGTTTGATTTGCACATTCAAGCGAGACATTTGCTGCGCTTCTTTCACTATCTGTGCACTCTGTGTGTTGATGCCTTCAGATGTTGGGCAAACATAATAAAGTAATTGAACTAATGAGAATCTTAAATTTCTAGAAGACTAAACTGCCAAACAGGAGTGTGCTATGTTTCATCGGTAGTGATACTAGTTGTGCTGGATTTGTTAGAATTTTCACGCAAAACTGTACTCATTGACTTCATCCCCTTGTATTCCAAGTTGCACCTGAGATCGGAAACATGTATGCATCTTTTTTTTAGATAAAGGATACAAAATCCGGCCTCTATATCCACGTGGGATATATACAGCCACAAGTTACATGAGCTCTTAGACTCAAAGCCTCAAAACTGAGGGGCAAAAAACAATCACAAATGACAGCTTAAGGACTATGAAAAAACTAGAAAGACTAAGCTTCAGCATTTTTCTCCGTCCTTGCTTTCAACATGTCCCTATCCTCATCCGACTGCGCCATCCAAACTACGGTCTGCTTTGCGTGAAGATGGATCTCCAAGGAGGCAACTAGAGTCGCCGATGCCGCCCGCCTCACCGAGGCAATGTTTTCACCTGGAGATCAGTGACATGAGAGCTATGGCGTGCCACGACAACACCTCCAGGAAGGATAATGGCGCCCTAAGGCGTCATTGCTGTCGAGACCGGTAGGATCACCGGCAAGGCTTTCGCCAGCACCTCCACAACACCCCACGCACTACCCACACACAAAAAAGACCACCACCAACACACCGGGGTCCTGCATGCCTCAAGGCCATGGCATAGCCACCCTTGAACTCCACGACGATCCGCTTCGGAGCCTGCACGGCACGCAGAACACCACTGCCTTCATGCTCCCGGCCACATCCATCTGGAAAGCGGAGCTGATGTAGAGATCCTTGAGGACGCTCTTGAGCTCCTGGTTGCCAATCTGTAAGTCAAAGAACGCCTGCGCGATAGAGTCCTCAAACTCCGAGGGCACGAGGCCCTTGACCTACTGGATCTTCCTCCTCGCCGTGAACACGACACCTTCCTCCTTCCTTCCTTCGCCACTGACCGTGGCCACGACCGCATATAGCCGCCTCTGTCCAGCCGCCGCTACAGCACCTGACCATCACTGCCACGCAGAACTAGCCATTGCCGCGGCGGTCATCGAGGACCGCTGCTAGCCTAGCCTTTGCCGGCCACCGCGGGAAAGCCACCTCCGAACAAGAGGCTCCAACCATCGCGCAAAGATCGCCCCCCGCGCGGCCCGGAACCCGATAGATCCGCGCAACACCGCCATCGCGCCGGGCCTTCACGATCGGGTACGCACCAACCACTACACGCGTACGCCGCGCCGCCACCTGTGCTGCGAAACCGCGCAGCACCGACGCGACTTCACGCGCGGCCGCCGAGCCAACAAACATACCGCGCTGCCGCCCTTGCCGCCGGATCTACGCAGCACTGCGCGGCTGGTGCAGACCCTGATCCCCCACTCCGATCCGGCGGCGTCCCGGCCAAGGCCGCCATCATGAGGCAACGCTGCAGCCGCACAAGTCGCAGGAGGCGCCAATGACGACGCGCCTGCGTGCCCGGCCGAGCACGCACCGGAGAGCCGCACACGAGCAAAGAAAGAAAAGATCCATAGAGGCGGAGCACGGATCTGCCCATCCCTCACACGGATCAGCTCCCAACCCACACGGCCGCATCCACGCCGGCCAAGGCGACCAGCAGCTCAACGACGAGGGAGGAGCAAACCAGGGGAATCAGAGAGCGTATGGTTTAGGCCCCCTCCGCCACCTTCATCGCCCCCGCGCGGACACCCGCCGGCGAGCTCGGGCAGCGGAAGGGGAGGAGAGGGGAGGGAGGGAGGAGACCAGCGGCGGTGATGTTTTTTCAACATGTATGCATCTACATTGTGCTTCACAGAAACTACTACATCATACACTTGGTTTTCTTCAAAACTGGGGCTTACATTTCCCATGCGATTTGATCTTCTATGAAAAGTGAACTAGTATGCTAATCCAGTTACATTGATAATAACCTATTATTTTACTGTATTTTGATATCATGATATACCTTTTTTTCAACCTCAGATTAAATAAACAGCCCCAATATTTGTATTTGGAAGTTGGAAACTACTCGGTCACTAACCATCATCAACATTGGGAGGGTTAGAAGAAAGCCAAGCCTTTTATCGACCAGCTTTACAGTGCAAGGGTTTGATTACGATGATGATCAACTGCCTGAATGCTTCATTCCTTACAATTGAACGCCTCTCCTGGATTAGTGGTTGATGATCTTACTGATAAGGTAAGTCTCGCAAATGCTTGAATTTGCAGATGCCATTTAGATTATAATGTAATACTAAATCATACACCCCATTTAGAATGTAAATAAATAATAAATACACATGCTCCCATACTCATAAATACAACATGTTGTCATCTACATCATAATCTGAAACTTGGAGCATATTCTCTTTCAGACTTGCTCGACTATTTGCCTAAGTCACTTTACCTTTTATCCTGTAAAATCTGCAATCAACTCTAGGATGGCATGATACATAAGAATAATGTTACTTTTGCTTCTTGCATTTGTTTGTTAAAACATAGAAGTCACAACTCACAGCCTGCTTGAAGATGTAAAAGGTGCCCACTCGACACCTCCTTGTACTTCTATGTTTCTTATTTGTATGATGCACACCTGCAAGCACATAATTAGGGGATAATGTTCCCTTCAAAGAGTATGTTTTAAAAGTTTGCTGCAACACTTTGTTAATTGTTACACCTTAGAAAATATTATCATGATCTGCACCAGTGGTTGAGGGTAATAATCAAGTAGGAAACAAGTTAACAGCAAGTAAAAAGTTATTGCTGTTGCTATAGTACTTCCTTTTTGTTCTGTATAATCTTGGTATATTATCTCCATTGGTGTTCCCTACTGTAGATAAGTCAAGCAGTCAAGCTTCTATATTATTTTCTTGAACAGTAGATCTTTGTCACTGGAAGCCATCTGTGGTATTACACCTGGTGCATTCTCTAGTCTTTAGTATACCTTCACTTTTCAAGCCAGTTATGTGCTTCTTTCTATGTTAAAACATGGATGGCAGTAAACTTGATAATAAAAGGCTGTGAGATACTGAGATGTATAGCAACTGAACATCTTAACTCGGTTTGAAGTTAGCCTACACCTCCAGTTGGCATGTTAGATGCAAAGTTAAAACCATAGGTTCCCTAGGCAACAATACGAGGTATGTACTAGAAGAATTATTTTCCCTCAACTTTCAATTATCAATGGAGCCATTCTCATGAAGTTATTATTCAGTATGAATAGCTGATTTACTTCTATTCATTATATGTGCATTTGATATCAATACTGATTCTAATAGTACAGTGAGCACCTAAATGAAGTGTAAACATTTCTGCAGGTTTTCCTGTAAATCTAAAATATTTATTCACGGTTCCTTCATTTATGATTGGTGTTATACCTTATGTTTCCTGTAAATTGGATTGATATACTGCAGTTAAAATGTTTCCATTGATGTAGTTTTCCAGTTGCAGATCACAGGATTCCCTGAGGGAAAGCCAAGCTTTTGTACAACAGGGAATGGTGGTCTCACAGGTATGTAACGTATGTTGACCATAGCTTGCTGAAGCACTTAAGAATTTAGAACTAAATGTAATATTGCTGTTACAAAATCGTAGTTCGTAGTCTGGTGAAAATTTCAAACTCATGACTCATGAATATTAATTAATAGCTGAATTCATAGATAGGCTCTTACTTTTAAATACAGACCCACAAGCTTTAGTTCTTAAATCCCAGTGAGTAGCAACTTTTCTAAGTTACTTAAGCATTGTGTGTTACTACTGTTTTGTTCTTGATGGTGCCAGATTTCTTTTTGTTGTTGTATTTCTCCTCTAAAACTGAGTATATGAGGTGTAATTTCAGCGATGCTAGGGTAGATGATGGAGATGTTGGTTGGACGGATAAATAGTGCTTAGGAAGGATACTTTTCAATATTTGGGTTCAATGTCGATGAGATCGATGAAGACGTGAACCACAAGATAAAAGCGGAGTGGGTGAAATAGCGACAAGTATCGGATGTCCTGTATGATAAAAAGTCCTTTAAAAGTTAAAGGGCAAATTCTATAGGACGGCGATAAAATCTGTGATGTTATATGAAGCAGAATGCTAGACGGTTAAAAGGCAACATATACAGAAGATAAGTGTAGCGGAGATGGGGATGCTGCGGTGGATTTGTAGTCACATAAGGCGAGATCGAATCTGTAATGATGACATGTGTGATGGGGTGGGGGTAATACCAAGTGAAGAGATGCTTGTTCAATATCGTTTGAGATGGTTTGGACATCTACAACGGAGGCCTTCTGAGGTACTAGTATATAGTGAAATTTTAAGACGTACCAAAAAACGTAAGAAGAGGCAGAGGTCGACCAAGACTGACATAGAAGGAAGCAGTTAAAAGAGACTTAAGGAATTGGAATATATCCAAAGATTTAGCTTGGATAGGAGAGCATAGAAATTAGTGATCCATGTATTGGAACCATGACATGAAAAGAAGGCTTAAAGGTGATGTTTTAGGCTTTCGGTTCAAATGACAGGATGTAGGACTTAGGGTTCTAACTTTGTATGTTTTATTGCATGGCTCTCGTTTCTTTGATATTGAGAATGTTTTATTTCTAGTATACTCCAACTCGTTTGAGACAAAGGTTTTATTGTTGTTGTTGTTATATTTCTCCTTTTTATATTCTTAAGTGTACATATGCACAGACCCTTGTTGCTTGGACCTGTAAACTATAATTTAATGGCATTAATTAAGCAACAAGAAATTTGAATCTGAAGTTATTAACTAAACATACGCATACTAACAGGTTCCTTTCTCAGTGGAAGTGATGAGAGTTTGTCCATAGTAGCTTCTCTTTCTATGACTACCTTAGCAAGGAAGCATGTGTGCCGCGAATGGCCCATGGTTCAATTTCTCTCACTAATCATAAATCCTGTTGCTAAAATGGCCAAAGTTGTACCACTCTTATCGGGATTTTTTTTTCGCATCACACGTGACGTGTGCTGTATACCCTCAAAAGAGGTTTTTCTCCGAGCATAAATACTCTTTCACACTGTAGTGGGTGCTTTAGTAGTTCTACTGTCATATTTCGTCTGGTTTGAAGTGGGTGCTTTAGTAGTTCTACTGTCATATTTCGTCTGGTTTGAATCCACTTGAGTTTAGTTGTTGAAGGTTATTGTTTATTTCGAGAAAATGATACAATATTCTATTGCAGGCAAGTTATCCATGATTTGTTCTGTCTTTGTGACTAGTTGTTGGACGATGTGGTGCCAGATAAGAAAAATGAAGTACCTGATCACATTGCCCCTTTCCAGGTATTTCTTTTAGTTGCATAAGGCCAGTCTCAATGGGGATTTCATCAGGGTTTCATGGGCATTAAATGACATGACACATCAGCAAATCTAATGACATGGCACTGTATTAAAGAAGAAAGAGAGAAATACTGTTTCATGGTGAAGAAACTCCTGGGCACTGTTTCCACCACCTTGGAAACGGTGTGAAACGTGCACTGAGAGCCTTCTGTTTCATCATCTCCTCGTCGGCGGATCCGGTGCGCCTCTCCCCTCCTCCCCCTCCGTCTCCCCTCGTCTCCCGCCATCTCCCCTCCTCTACCGCCATCGTCGTCTCCCCTCTTCTCCCGCCGCCTCCCCTCCTCTCCTGCCGCCTCCCCTCCTCTCCCGCCGTCTCCCCTCCTCTCCCTCCGTCTCCCCTGCTCTTTTGCCGTCTCCTTGAGCTCCGGCAGCGGAGTCCCGGTACGGATGGACGGTCCGACAGCAGCTTCTTCGCCTGCGCTCGCACCAGCTTCCTCGCCTGCGCCGGCTCCAGCTTCCTCTCCTGCGCCGCCACTGCAACCTGGGCAGCCACCGCAATCCGCACCGCCACCGCAACCTGCTTGGCAACCAGCTCCGCAGCTACCAGCACAAGGTGCAGGATGGTGGCCTGGATGTGGAGGCAGCAACAGCGTCAATCTCCCATCTCCCCAAGGAAGCTACTCCCCAAATCCTTGGTAATAATTCTCTAAATCTGTTTTTTAGAATCTTGTGATATTTCTGTCCGGTGAATGTGTGATTGTGCTAGGGGATGGCCATCGAACTGCAATAAGCATCAAATTTCTGTCTTGTTTGTGTTATTTCAGAGGTGTTCAGTCTACATATAAACTGAAGTCACTGAAGAGTTTAACAAAACTGCCCCACCAAACTGTACAAGGGATACTAACCAAATGAAGATCCACTGGTCACGCCTAAAGACATTGATCAATGACTTCAATGGCTGCTGGAGTACGGTAACTAAAGTGAATAAAAGCGGTTACTCCGATGATCAACTTATGAATGAGGCACAAAAGATGTATACATCAAAACATGGAAAGCCTTTCACGTTGGTGCATTGGTGGAAGGCTCTAAATAAGGAACCGAAATGGTCTGCATATGTCACACAATTGGATAAAGAAAAAACTAAGAGCGTGACCATTGATGTTACTGATGATACAGAACAATCCCGTCCCATTGGTAGAGAAGCAGCAAAGGCCCAACACAATGGAAAGCGTAAAAAGGAAGAGGTTATGGATGGTATTGTCCTCCTTGGAGAGAATATTAACAAAATAGTTGAAGTGCAGCAAGAGCGTAAGGTGGAGCGTGAGAAGGTGATGCAAGCACAGCTTGAAATTTCAAGGACAAATCTTAAGGCTGCACAAGAGCAAAAGGAGGCAAGGCTGCTTGAAGTTTATAATTCACTGCTTAAGCAAGATCCAAGTCAGTTGTCCGAAAAAGCGAAGGCTAACCGAGAGAAGACATTGGAGAAGATGGAGATAAAGTTGTTTGGTAACGATGATGAATCATGAGTTTCATGCTTCAACATCCTTTTCTCAGTTTTCATGCTTCAATTATGTTAGATCATATACCTTGGACTCACAGTATGATATGGCTCACAGTATGCTTCAATTATGTTAGATCAGTTTTCTCACAGTATGCTAGATTGCTGAAAACTGAAATCAATCTCTTGGACTAACCAGTCATGTGGTTCTCTAAATACTAGTGAGAGCTTGGACAGAACATATGATATGGCTTTAATTTCTTAATATATTCTCTTTTCTTCAAATGATGGATTCTTGATATCCTGGTCATTCTTAATATATTCTCTTTTCTTCAAATGATGGATGATTGTTACCATGGGAAATTTACGACCTCATCTCATTCTCGTGTATAGCTTTGTTTGTTAAAATTGTTGCAGTTCTAAATTAGTTCCCTAGCAGACATAATGAGAATGCAAAAAAGCAGCATTATATATGTATTCTATTAGCATTTATTGTTTGTAAGACTGCATATCATCATGGTTACCTTACAATTTGCATGTCAGTAGTTGAGCTTAGTCGATTTGATTCTAGTCAAGTTTCTAAGGAAGTCCGTTAAATAAAAGTGATTATTCCATAGGTCAGTCACCGTAACAACGGACTATCCATCCGCAACCTGACAATGGCGCATTTGACTGATTTTTGTCCTTTTTTTTACTATGATGTGTACGGGCCATCGGTTAATGACGGCCTATTAGATGAAATGGGACCTCAATAGGCTCAATAGCAGCGCATTGGTGGTTCACTAGTGTAAACGCGGTTAATAGGATGAGTCATTAATAACACGTAACCTAGGTAGAAACTATAGAGATGTAAAATTTGTCTCAAGTTTCCAAGTCTGTTGATCATGTAGGCAAACTATCGTTGTAGCTCTGTAGATGAACCTAGTCGATGAGAGGCCCAATTAGCAGGATTTGGTAGTCCAGACAGGCCAGACTCGCTAACACACAAGAGCAGCCCATTGCAGCCCGCCTCGACGTATTAGGGCCCATCTACACATCTATCAGAACTAGACACGTATCCGGCCCGTCAGGCCCAAGTACAGTTAAAGGTGGTCCACATCATCTACAGCATAACGACTAAAATAACATGCGCGCACACATGTAGGTAGGGCTGTAAACGAGCCGAGCTCGAGCGAGCTTGACCTAGCAAGCTCGAGCTCGGTAGAAACTCGAGCCGAGCTCGAGCGAGTCTAAGATCAACATTGAACTTTAAGCTGGGCTCGAGCTTGGCTCGAGTTTCTACCGAGCTCGCTCGAGCTCAGCTCGTGTAGGCTCGGTGCGTACCTGCGTGGCCGAATCCCGGTCGAGGAGGGGTGGTGCCGGGGAGGAGGGGCGCCGGGAGGAGAGCGTTGGCGCGGGGAGAGGAGGGGCGCGGCGGGGAGAGGAGGGGCGCCGGGGGACGAGGCGCGGCGGGGGCGAGAGAGGCGGCGGCGGCGGTGGCGAGGAGGGGACCGGGGCGAGAGGAGGAGGGGGGGGGGAGAGGGGGACGGGGCGGCGGGGAGAGGAGGGGGACGGGGCGGGAGAGGGGGCGCGGGCGAGGAGGGAATGGGGGAGAGGAGGGGCGTCGGCGGGGAGGAGGCGGTGGCGGAGAGGAGGCGGCGGCCGGGGGCGAGGGGGGGACGGGGCGGCGGGGATAGGAAGTGGTCGGGGAGGAGGCGGGGGGAGAGGAGGGAGGGGACGGGAGGTGGCGGCGGGCGAGGACGGGGCGGGGCGCGGCGGCGGCGAGGAGGGGGACGGGGCGGGAGAGGGGTCGGCGGCGGGGTGTGAGGAGGCGGCGGCGGGGAGAGGAGGAGGCGACAAGGGGACGGGGTGGGGCGGCGGCGGCGGGGCGACGAGGGGCAGCGGGGCGGGGCGCGGGTGGGGCAGGCGGGGAGAGGTGTGGTGGCGGGGCACAGGGGGAGTGGGGTGAATTTGAGAGAGGCGGGAAGGGTGGGGCGTGGGGCCGTGGGGGGAATTAGGGAGGAGTAAAAAATCCTAAGCTCGCGAGCTATTCAAGCTCGGTTCGTTAAAGCTCGCGAGCTTAGGATGAAGCTCGAATTTGGCTCGTTTGGAGTTCGAGCCAAGCTCGAATCGAGTCTAGAGCGAGCCAAGCTCGAGCAACTCGCAAACCTCGAGTTTTTTACAGCCCTACATGTACGTACCCGGTTGCATGTACAAGTGATTGAAGAGTGATGATTGATTAAATTGATTCGGCACTCGGTGCTACAATTTTTAATGTCCCCCCGGGGGGGCATACAATTGGGAACCCTCACACCCATCAGCCCATGCATTAGAATAGGATGGGTGAGATTGTTGGAAAGACGATCAATTCACAGGTTTAAACCCACCATCCTAACACCAGAGGATAAAAAGGCACAATCAACATCTTATACGACTTGTAAAGTTACTTAAATTATGAGTCACACGAATTGACTAGGCATATAAGTTTAGCTACCAATATGCAGTACAACGGACTACGATATAATTCATTTCCGTGTAACACTGATATAAGTATTAAATTTCAAAAGCCATTTAACTAGGCGTCTACAAACACTGTTGTAAGCTATTTAAGGCCCACGCCCACTGGCTTATTGCAATACAAGTGCAAGTCCATATTTCACGTAAGTCTCGTGACCCGGGTTCCAAAAACAAGTTGAGTGACGTGTTACTTGACTTCTTGTAGGACCGAAATGGCGACAGAGGGGGGTGAATGTCACTCGTTTCAAAATCGCCCCCGAGAAATCGAACACTGATTTTTCAAAAGATACAAAACAACGCAACTCACAGAAAACTTAAAATTAATTTTGCTGAAATCTGGGACGCATGCTATACCAAAAAATTCAACATAAATCAGAGATTAACCAGAAAAAATTTTAGCTGAAAATAACACCGTTTGATCTGCATGCAAAAATGTCAAAGATCAGGAAAAGAAAAAAAATTCTCATGTGCATTTGCCCGACGAGGGAATGGACTGATTGCTAGTTTGAGAATAAAAGGAAACTCTTGGCTGGCCGAAACTGAGAAGGATTCTTGCTGCAGCCTAACTAAATCTTAGCAATACTCAACCAAAAGCAGCAAGACACTATAGATGAATTAATGAGGTGGTTCGGCTGTAGACAAGGATTGAATACATGCCGCAGCCAGCCTGCTTTGCCGCACAAAAGAACTGAAAAAGGAGCTGCGGCCAAAAACTCTGAGGAACCTGTTTCAAACAGCAGAGGCTTGACACAAAGAGACCGTAAATACTCAGATTTGGGAAGCTAGAGAAACAGAGGGAATTCCTGGATTCTCTTCAGACCTCAAGCAACAGACTATGATTCAAATAGCCTAGAGACCTCAAACAACAAGGGAAAAGGACACCAACACAAGAAATTCAGATTTTGGGGAAAAACTGAAAATCAACAGAGACTACACCAAAATCCAAATTACTCTCCAACCTTTGATCCTTTGGCTATGAAATTTTGCAGATAGCTAATCAATAGCCTCTGGTCCCTAATTGCCAAATTTCAAGCCATCTTATAAAGAGGAACGAAATCTGCACCAAACCCTAGAAATGAAGAACTAAGAACAGAGGAACTCAAAGTGCCAAATCTGAAATTAAACTGGGTTTGCTCATAGGATCAACGAGCCAAATGGCTTTTGGACATCTCCCATGTCATAGCAACCCATTTTGGCACTCTCCAACAAGAAAGAACTCAAAAACAGAAATCCAAGAAATCCACCACATAGAGCATCGAAGGGAACAGGCAAGAACAGAAACAAACTTCTGGAATTTCATTCATTGAAGCAAAAGGAATACAAATACGTCCCGATACCACTGGACATTAGAACAAGAAAGTGATTACAAGTCTCTCAATCACTCATCCCCCTCTCTCTATCTCAAGAACCATACCCATACATGCTTGGAAGGGATGAACTCTCAAGAACCCTCACATAGAAACCATCGTAGAAGACAACAGAGTGAGCACTCTCTGCCTCTTCCACCCACTCTCAACCACTAAAGCCTAAAGCCAAACCAATCACTAAAGACTCTTTTGACTCTAGCCAACCCTAATCCTCCTCAAAATGCTCAAGTGGGCATGCAGCCCTCTCCACCTATTTATAGCCTTATGGCTAACGGGTCTCCGCCCCGTTACGCCCGCTATGTCCAACGGAGCCCGCTCCCGCTTGTGCAGCCTTGCGAAAATCCCGTTTCGCCCCTCGTGCACCTTCCGGGAAGCTTCCGCGCTCCTTGCCTCGCACGCCTCGCAACCACCTCGAGTCCACGTCGTCTTCGACACATCCCGACCGTTCTGACCTCAGCGCCACCTGCGCCTAGTCCGGTCCACCGTGTCTCGCCACGACTCCACTCGACGTCCTGCAGTCACACAGACAAGAAATACATCAAATAGCACCGCTCGATACATGAAAGCGTAAATACCATCACACTTACCACATATGAAGTCCAAACCTGTCAAAACATTAGAATATGCATCCTAAGCCCAAATGACCAAGTTTGACCAAAGTCCGACGAGCCCGATTGCGCCACGCAATGACTCGACTCCGAACCACTCAAACCAAACTCGACTGACCTAAAACCTTGTCAATTACTCATCACTCTCATGGAGTCACGACCACATGGTCTCTCAATCTCCCGCTTGATGAGTATATTGACAAACCCAGAAAAAGCTTAAGAAGAGTTTGAGTTTGAAGAATCCAACATGGTCCAAAGAATGAAATGAAGCTAATGACCATGTCGACAGAAGGAACACTAGAGCAACAACTGAAAGAGCAAATTGATCTCCAAAGCTCTAAACTGTTCCCAACATACTTTTTCTTCTCTATTCTCCCCCTTTTGGCAATAAACGCATCAAGATGCAATAGAGAGAATATGACATGTTAATGGATGAATATGGCTGAAGTTTGTTTTTATTAAGCATTTAGAGCCATGAGAATTATCCATAATGACCAACATGTAATACACCAAGCCATAACTTAATAAAGGCTATCTAGATCATGACAACATATATATAAGCCAGCTAGGGCACAAAGATGACAAACTGAAATGTAAAGCATTTTTAGAGAGCAAGTCAAGTCATCAATGAGCAAAGTCTAACTAGAGATATCCAAGGATGATGCAGGCCATGTCAATAAGCTAAGCGCAACAAGAAAGCTAATATTGAGTCCAAATAGAGTGTTATGAGCTCAAGATTGAAACATTGGTTAAAGAACTTGGATCTTTTTGTAGATTAAGCAAATGAAGCACAAATGATATATTTTCTTTTGAAATTCAAGGTTGTTGACAACCAGATGTTTGTTTTATCATGTGCTAGACCTCAAGCCTTATGCGACTACTCCAAGCGAGAAGCTTAAGAAGATAGTCTAGGTCATCCAAAACTCTCCCTAAGTTCATGCCAAGTGCAATGGCAAGCCGTCTCATAGGAGAGAATTGGTGAAGTCAGTTTTTTCGCACAAAAGAGGTCTTTTTGCATTTTAACAAGTTGTACTAACTTATGTATCATCAAGAGACTAAAACAGCTCAATCTAAGGCTCAATATAGATTCAACGCTCTACTCAGCCTATTTGACATGGCGTGAATCATAAAGGGATAGCTCAAGAAAGACTAATCTCGAATGCTAACATGACAAGTTTTAGTTTAAGTAGAGCAATTTTAATGAACTTATCATGGCAAAAGCTAGTCCATACATATGAAGTCATGATAAATCTAGCAAGCTAAGCACAAATCATGGCAAGGTGTAAAGCATTAAAATATGTCATAACAGGATAATAATCAAGGCTCAATACAATTAAACTAGAATGCTGAAAATGCAAGAAAGTCCAGCTCCCCCTTAACATTAGATGCAACTTTTAGTTCAAGTTGAGTTATGTCAAAATTAAGCTCTAGAAGCTCCCAAATGAACTCCCCCTGAACCAAAACAATAAAAACAAGAAGCTGGCAAGAAAACAGCAAACAGGCAGTCCTTAAAGCATAGAAAAGATATAGAAGCAACTATGGCTCAGACTGACTCTCATCTACCCCATATGACACTAGGACTATTAGACCGGTAATCTACCTAACTAGGGAGCAAACACGTACTCTGTCTACCCAAGGATGGCCCGACCCTTGCTAGAACCTAGAAGCAGTGAGTGGGCTCAACCTAGTGAGAGAAGAGAAGCGGCTAATAGAGCAGAACCCTAGGTCACAAGATAAGAGCAAGGAGTCTAAACAGCTAGACGAGAAGACCACTCTAACCTATGCTGAAAGGACTAAACCCAATGCACCCTCAAATGTAATGCAACAGAATTGAGATAGAAGCATAATCAATAGTGAAGCAGTAAAGCCCAAAGCTCTCCCTCACATCAGTCCATAAGGACAAACCACCCCAAGCTCTCCCCGCAGAGCTGAAAACCTCGAGCTGTCCAAAGGCTTGGTGAAGATATCTGCCAACTGGTGGTCACTCTCCACAAAATGGAGCACGATGTCACCCTTCTCTACATGGTCTCTAAGGAAGTGAAAGCGAATATCGATATGCTTGGTCCGAGAATGCTGCACTGGGTTCTTAGCAATATTAATCGCAGAAGTGTTATCACAAAAGAGTGGAACACTATCTATGACTAACCCAAAATCCCGCAGGGTCGAAGCCATCAAAGCACTGCTCGACAGAATCGGCTGCGACAACGTACTCGGCCTCTGCGGTGGGTGTGCAACACCGGATCGCTTCCTTGAGGACCATGAAACAAGAGAAGTGCCAATGAACCGCAGTGCCCGGTGCTCTTCCTATCTATCCTCACCGGCAAAGTCTGCATCCGAATAGGCTCTCAAGGAAAGACAGGACGAGGAAGAGTACCAGATACCATAGTCAATGGTAGCTCGAAGGTACCGAAGGATGCACTTCACCGCCTGGCGGTGAGATACGCGAGGAGAAGCCTGAAACCAGGCACAAAGACACACAGCAAAGTGTATGTCCGGTCTCGAGGCAGTGAGGTACAAGAGGGAGCCGATCATACTACGATACTCCTTCTGATCAACTGGCTCGCCATCCTCATCTGGGTCAAGATAGGATGTAGAAGCCATCGGAGTAGACACCGGCTTACCATCACTCATATCGAAGCGCTTCAGGAGGTCGCGAGTGTACTTGCCTTGATGCAAAAATGTACCCTCCCGAGTCTGCTTGATTTGGAACCCAAGGAAGAAGCTTAACTCGCCCATCATGCTCATCTCAAACTCCGAGCTCATGACATCGGAAAACTGGGAAACGAGAGCATGTGAGGAGCCACCAAAGATGATGTCATCGACATATATTTGGACGAGCAGGAAGTCATTGCCATGACGGCGAATAAACAAGGTCTTATCGACTCTACCCATCTCAAAACCATGGCTCAGAAGATAGGACTTAAGCCTCTCATACCAAGCTCTAGGGGCCTGCTTAAGTCCATACAAAGCTTTGGAAAGCTTGAAGACATGGTTTGGGTATTTGGGGTTTTCGAAACCAGGAGGCTGTCGGACATAGACCTCTTCCTCAATAAAGCCATTGAGAAAGGCACTCTTGACGTCCATCTGGTAAAGCTTGAAACCCTTAGAAGCTGCAAAGGCAAGCAGAATTCTAATGGCCTCAAGTCTAGCTACAGGGGCAAAGGTCTCCTCAAAATCCAGACCCTCAACACGGGAGAACCCCGAGCTACCGGTCTAGCCTTGTTCGAATAACCACTCCATCCTCGCTCTGCTTGTTCTTGAACACCCACTTAGTCCCAATAATATTGTGACCTCGCGGGGGCTCGACAAGCGACCAGACCTTGTTCCTCTCGAAATTTTCTAGCTCCTCATGCATGGCATTGACCCAAGACTCATCGGATAAAGCATGAGAAACATCTTTGGGCTCAAATGAGGCAATGAAAGCAGAATGGAGACAGAATTGAGATAAGCCAGATTTTGAGCGGGTAACGCGCTCAAAGAGGTCTCCAATCATCTGCTCGGAAGGATGTCTTTTCTGGATATGCCGAGGAGGTCCAGGATGAGAAGAGGAAGTTGCCTCTACCTCATGGGCAGATGAGGTAGGAACAGAGCCACTAGCTCCAGAAGATGCAGAAGGCAAGGGCTGATCACCTTGAGGTACAGTGGAAGAAGGAGGCACCTCAAGGGGAGGATGAGGAGCTGGATCGGGTAGATAACCCTCATCTCCATCGTCCTCATCATCCACAAAGATGGTCTCGGACTGCTCTAAAGAACCTGAGATATCTGGCCTAGTCCCCGGACTGGCCTCGTCAAAGGTCACCTCACAGGTCTCTACCATTTTGCTAGACTCGCAGTTCCAAACCCGATAAGCCCGCGAAGAAGGCGAGTAACCTAGAAAGATACCATCACAAGAGCGTGACTCGAACTTGTCTAGGTTCCCGGACTTCAAAATAAAGCACTTGCAACCAAAAACACGAAAATGAGAGACGCTGGGCTTTCGCCCATATCTCAACTCATAAGAAGTGCGGTGCAAGTGTGCCCTCAGAAAAACTCGATTTGAGACATGGCACGCGGTGGCTATAGCCTCAGCCCAAAACTTCCGCGGTGTAGAGTACTCATCAAGCATCGTCCTGGCCATCTCGACCAAGGTACGGTTCTTCCTCTCCACAACACCATTCTGCTGAGGGACGTATGGAGAAGAGAACTGGTGCTCTACACCTGTCTCATCACAAAACCTCTCAAAATAGGAATTCTTGAACTCCGTGCCATTGTCACTGCGGATCGCTCGTAAGGCACCTGGGAGCTCAACAGAAAGCCTACTGAAAAGACCTCGAAAATGTGAAAACGTCTCATCCTTCGAGGCTAAGAAAAACACCCAAGAAAACCTCGAGAAGTCATCGACCACAACAAGAACATACCACTTCCCTCCTGCTGACTGCACTCGAGCTGGTCCAACTGTGTCCATGTGGAGCAGCTGTCCCGGTGCATCGGTCATAGTAACTGTGACCGGAAGGTGAGAAGCGGCAACCATCTTGCCGTGCCGGCATGTAGCGCAAACAAGATCTTTGACCATCTTGAGTTTCGGCAGACCACGAATGAGATCGTGACCGCTAACTCGAGTCAAATGGTCAAAGCCTATATGACCAAGTCTCCTATGCCAGAACGAAAGGTCGTGGGACTCGAAGCAACTAAACACACGAGAGGATCACGGAAGACTCGGAAAAATCAGCACGAAAGATCCTCCCATAACGAAATCCATAAACCGGACTACCCAAGAATCAAGAACTTTGCAAGCATTTTTCTTAAAGCTCACCTCGAAACCGTCATCGGTGGTGAGAGACGAAAGCAAATTGTACTGCAGCTTACTAACCAAGGCAACATTTTTCGAATGAAAGAGTCATTAATCGCGCAGTACCTTTGGCGATGGCGCCCGCACGAAGCATCTCCGAAGGTGATCGTCTCATCACCGGAGCACGGGCAGGGAAGAAAACCAACGAGAATCTCGGTCATGTGTCGTGAACACCGGAGTCTACGAGCCAAACCTTTCCTTCCTCGCCGGCGAACCTGAGTCAAACAGAGAGTAAAGTCTCATTACTGGGGTAAATCAAGAGTGATTTTGGCACCCAATACTGAACAAGACGTCGAGCAGATGAAGTAGTCAAGCACGACTGACCTCTATCTACCCTACGCTCTCTGTGACTCAAAGAAGCAGAAGGTCTGTGTGCAGACCCAAAGCTGTTGCGGGGTCCGACTGCTACGGGAGAGCGAGTCGGAACACCGGCAACTAGCTGATCACGCCGCGGGTAGCTATCTCGATGGATGAAATGAGATCTACCCTTAGGACGACGGAAGTCACGACCCGGAGCAGCACGAGGACGAAAACCTGAAGACTCAGAAAAACCAAGTCCTCGATGCTGCCCAAAACTGTCAGAAGCAAACCTGGACATCGTGCTGGTCTTAGGTGCACTCAGGATCTGGGGCTGACCCTGAATACACCTAAGTGCCTCTGCACGGTCTCTACGCGCAATCCTGGCGCGTCTGAAGCATCGGTCGACCGTGTGTCCATCCTTCTGACAGAAGGTGCAGTGATACTTCATCCCCTGAGAGGTAGAAGTAGCACGGGGAGGCTTCGCCTTCTGAGAGGCCGAAGCTGCAGGTGAACTCACCTTGCTGTCAGATATCCCTTGGACAAAGCCCGCTGATTTGAATTTGACCTCATCAGACCTGGGCTCAACCTCGATCGCACCTCCTACTATGGGTCTAAGAATAGCAGGTGGATGCTTCCTCATGTCCTCATAAAAATCATATCCTAGACCTTTATTGAACTTGCAAATCTTGGATTGGTCTAGAATAAGATTGAGCTTCTTCTTGCCGCCTACAAATCTCTCGAGAGTGTTCATAAGATACTGACACTCCCGAAAGAGAGAGGTGCAAGAAGAGCAGGGAGAAGAGGGAACAGCAGGAGGTTAGGAAGCAGATGAAGAACCAACAGCAGAGGAACGAATGGCTTGTGCACTCACAGCCGACTCAGAATGGACAGTCCTACTGCTAGCAGATTGGTTCGCGTCGCTAGGCGTCTCTACCTTACCCTGGGGCTTCTCTCCCTCCTCAGCAATCACATCACAATGAGTTGATGGCTTCTCTAGTAAATCCTTAGTTAGCTTCACACATTTATCATTCAAAGCAACGAGTTCAAGTTTTAGTTTATCACAGCTAATGCATGGTGAGCTAACAGGGTCCTTAGTCGCAAATTGAGCCAACTTTCTATCATGATCAATCATATCTTGAAACTGTTTGGAGATAACTTCAAGTTCAGCAGTTAGCTTAGGGCAGTTCAAGCATGAATCAATCGGCTCAAGTAAAGAAGCATGCAACTCAGCAATTTTGTGATCTGCCCGTTTTAGGTTCATCTTTAAATTATTGCAATTTTCACAAGAATCGGGCAGATCAAGGAGCATGGCATAAGGTCCTCTAACAGCAATGTCCTTAACCTCACATGAGGTGGGAGAAGTAGTCTCATCGGTAGTAAGTAGGGTAATGACCATCCTACTCAACTCTAACTCAGCAAGCAGACTAACATTCTCCACCTTAACAATATCAAGCTCGGAGGACACACTATCATGAGAGGTCATTAATTTCTCCATGTCATCAAGCAAGGCACAGCATGTATCACAGTCGTCACGGGAGGGAGCAGATGTAAGTGAAGTAAGCTCCCGTGACAGTCTATCTACTTCCTTCTCTAACTCGGTACACCTAGCCCTAGCTCTAGCATGAAAACCACCTAGCTTAAGGAAAGCATGATTAAGCTGGTCGTATGTGGGGCATACCTCGTCCGAGTCGGAGTACAACTCGCTGTCACTCAGCTCGCCCTCGAGGGCCATGAAGCACATGCCGGAGAAGTCGTCGCCGCCATCTTTGGGCTCTTGGTCACCCGTCCCGTCGTCGTCGCTCCATCCCTCCACCTCGCTGAGGTCGAGGTCATCGAAGGCGGTGAGGACGCGGTGGAAGAGCTTCTTGGCCTTCCCGAAGTTGCGGAACTTCTTCTTTCCCGGCGTCTGAGCTGGAGGCTTCTTGTTGTTGCGGTTCTTGTCGGTGTAGTCGATCTTGCCCGAACCGCCGTAGTCGTTCTTGCCCTTCTCCAGCTTGGGGCAGTTTGCCCGAATGTGGTTGGGGCCACCACACTCGAAGCAAATCACGGGTCCTCCTCTCTTTTTGTCCCTCCTCCTTGTAAGCATGGGAGAATCTTCGAGCAAGGAGGGCGATTGCTCATCCGCAGTCGCTCTAACGATCATCGGTTATGTCACAGAGAGCAGCAAGGGAGAATCCGCAAAGAGAACCAGAAGAAGAGGAACCAGAAGCCAACGTGGGATCAGTGACCAAAGCCATCGACTGTGACTTCGACCTATGATAGACAACGTCAATCTCGTGAGTCTTGAGGCGCGAGTACAGCGCATCAAGAGTCAAGGTCGAAAGGTCTGTCGTGTCCTTGATGGTGGTCACTTTCATCTCCCAAACCCGAAGATCGAGAGCCGCGAGCATCTGTCGAGCATTATCCGAGTCGGGGTATGTGAGACCGACCGCTCGGAGGCTGCTCAAGATCTTGTGGAAGCGTGCAAAGCACTCATCAAGGGACTCACCAGCGAGCATTTCAAACTTGTTGTAATCTCACTTGAATTGGTCCTGTCGGACTGTCTTGATCTGGGTGGTGCCCTCATGGTATGCATCGAGGGTCACCCAAATGTCGAAAGCCGACGTAAGATGAGAGATGCGACCAAACTCGCTTCGGCTCAACCCCTGGATTATGATGTTCCTTGCCTTAGCATTCGCCTCGACATCAGCCATGTTCCCAGCATTGATGTCCTCATCGGCAGGAACAACATACTGTACTTTGACCTTACGCCAGATGGCGTAGCCCTGAGCCTGGATGTAGGTCTCCATCCGACTCTTCCAGAAGGGATAGTCGATCCCATCGAAGATCGGGGGCTTGGTCGAGTACTTGTCCGTCGCCATGGCTCTTGAGACCGGTTAATATCTATTGATTAGAGCTAACCGGCTCTGATACCAATTGTAGGACCGAAATGGCGACAGAGGGGGGGTGAATGTCGCTCGCTTCAAAATCGCCCCCGAGAAATCGAACACTGATTTTTCAAAAGATGCAAAACAACGCAACTCACAGAAAACTTAAAATTAATTTTGCTGAAATCTGGGACGCATGCTATACCAAAAAATTCAGCATAAATCAGAGATTAACCAGAAAAAATTTCAGCTGAAAATAACACCGTTTGATCTGCATGCAAAAATGTCAAAGATCAGGAAAAGAAAAAAAAATTCTCATGTGCATTTGCCCAACGAGGGAATGGACTGATTGCTAGTTTGAGAATAAAAGGAAACTCTTGGCTGGCCGAAACTGAGAAGGATTCTTGCTGCAGCCTAACTAAATCTTAGCAATACTCAACCAAAAGCAGCAAGACACTATAGATGAATTAATGAGGTGGTTCAGCTGTAGACAAGGATTGAATACATGCCGCAGCCAGCCTGCTTTGCCGCACAAAAGAACTGAAAAAGGAGCTGCGGCCAAAAACTCTTGAGGAACCTGTTTCAAACAGCAGAGGCTTGACACAAAGAGACCGTAAATACTCAGATTTGGGAAGCTAGAGAAACAGAGGGAATTCCTGGATTCTCTTCAGACCTCAAGCAACAGACTATGATTCAAATAGCCTAGAGACCTCAAACAACAAGGGAAAAGGACACCAACACAAGAAATTCAGATTTTGGGGAAAAACTGAAAATCCACAGAGACTACACCAAAATCCAAATTACTCTCCAACCTTTGATCCTTTGGCTATGAAATTTTGCAGATAGCTAATCAATAGCCTCTGGTCCCTAATTGCCAAATTTCAAGCCATCTTATAAAGAGGAACGAAATCTGCACCAAACCCTAGAAATGAAGAACTAAGAACAGAGGAACTCAAAGTGCCAAATCTGAAATTAAACTGGGTTTGCTCATAGGATCAACGAGCCAAATGGCTTTTGGACATCTCCCATGTCATAGCAACCCATTTTGGCACTCTCCAACAAGAAAGAACTCAAAAACAGAAATCCAAGAAATCCACCACATAGAGCATCGAAGGAACAGGCAAGAACGAAACAAACTTCTGAATTTCATTCATTGAAGCAAAAGGAATACAAATACGTCCCGATACCATGGACATTAGAACAAGAAAGTGATTACAAGTCTCTCAATCACTCATCCCCTCTCTCTATCTCAAGAACCATACCCATACATGCTTGGAAGGGATGAACTCTCAAGAACCCTCACATAGAAACCATCGTGAAGACAACAGAGGGAGCACTCTCTGCCTCTTCCACCCACTCTCAACCACTAAAGCCTAAAGCCAAACCAATCACTAAAGACTCTTTTGACTCTAGCCAACCCTAATCCTCCTCAAAATGCTCAAGTGGGCATGCAGTCCTCTCCACCTATTTATAGCCTTATGGCTAACGGGTCTCGCCCGTTACGCCCGCTATGTCCAACGGAGCCCGCTCCGCTTGTGCGACCTTGCGAAATTCCCGTTTCGCCCCTCGTGCCTTCCGGAAGCTTCCGCGCTCCTTGCCTCGCACGCCTCGCAACCACCTCGAGTCCACGTCGTCTTCGACACATCCCGACCGTTCTGACCTCAGCGCCACCTGCGCCTAGTCCGGTCCACCGTGTCTCGCCACGACTCCACTCGACGTCCTGCAGTCACACAGACAAGAAATACGTCAAATAGCACCGCTCGATACATGAAAGCGTAAATACCATCACACTTACCACATATGAAGTCAAAACCTGTCAAAACATTAGAATATGCATCCTAAGCCCAAATGACCAAGTTTGACCAAAGTCCGACGAGCCCGATTGCACCACGCAATGACTCGACTCCGAACCACTCAAACCAAACTCGACTGACCTAAAACCTTGTCAATTACTCATCACTCTCATGGAGTCACGACCACATGGTCTCTCACTTCTAGTATCATGCTTTGAATAGGCCTTGCTCGTATTCGTTTCTAAAAACTGTTTTTCTACAATAAATAATTTTTATGGTATTTAGTTTTAAACAAAGTGTTTTTTAAGATAGGGTTTACTAATCAATTGTAGTACACACTATAGTGATTTTATTTATATCGGTCAAAATCGCACGTGAGTGTTGTTGGAAATATTCCGTAGAGGCAATCATAGAGATGATTATATTTTGTTATGTTCATGATTTACTGGATAATATGTTATCTTATTCCTTAAACACTATCGTTAATATTTATTATCAAATATGTGACTTGTTTGTGAAAATTTATATTTCTGCGATGATTATTCTTAAATGATCTCTAATCGAAACATATGAGGACACATATAAATAGACTAGCATATGTATTGGTTGATGACCATATTTCACGGGTTATAGATATGGAGATATCAAACCAATAATATGGATACATATTAGCGGACATTGGGTTGGATTGATCCACCATAAGACACTATGAGAATGTTGCATTCTTACATGTCATCAGTTGGTCTCATTTATAATGTGTATGCTATGCCCTTACACTTGAGGTCATCACACGTACTCGAGATGCATAATGGATGACTTAAGGGTTGCCAAACGCTACGCTGTAGCTAGTTAGTTATAAAGGTAGTTTTCGAATTTTGTCATGATGCATGCATCGAGGCATGGTCAATCAAGATAGAATTTACCCCTCTATGCAACGGGAGAGATATCTCTAGGTCTCTCAAGTGATTAGATTTGAGAAATGAATAGACACGCTGCTCGCGGTTAAAGAGTTAATCGTAGTCTAGGAATTCAAGTCACATGATATAAAAAGAGTGGTTAAGCTAACCAACAAGGATGGCACATACTCGCCTTGAGCTTGACTGATATCGTGAGGCAAAAGGAAATACTTATAAGTTTTGTTGATATTTGTCCGATATGATCTTTACGTATACTTGGGAGTCGGCATGTCTTGCTAAGGGCTGCTATCGATTAGTAGACGAATAGGAGTACTCTGGTCATATGCAAGTGTACATGAATCTATAGGGTTGCACACTTAAAAGACTGGAATGTAACTCAGATTGTGAATTGCACAAAAGACTCCCAACAACATATTATGCTCAATGATTTACTTCAAAAAAAATCTCATACTTCAATTGCATTCCACAGAATGTATTTTGACTTCAAGCTTCTATTAACAGTTTCAGTGTTTATCTTAAAATATAAATGCCCTATAAAATATATAAAAGATATTCTAAAGAACCTAATTTGATACCACAAAATCTATGGTTAACAAAATTTAAAAGGAAAAAACACATATAAGAACCATTGCACTTCCTCAACAAAATCATATACTTTTCATAAAGTAACTTGTGCATTGTTAGTTTATGTAGTGCTAGAAGACTCCAAAATGGCATGCGAAGCACAAAGAGAGTGCATGGTTTACTTATTGTCGAAAAAAAACCAGAACCATCCCAGCTGACAAGAAGTACCTGTGAAATCTATTTTCTTAAAAGTTACTATTTTTCAAAAGAAAAAACCAGTGAAATTTCTTACGGGGCTCGATTTTCAGTGTGTGAACGAGTGATCTACCCAAATTTGTGGGCATTTCATTCATAAGCACAGCTGCTCTTGTACATTTTTATCACCTAACAAAAGGAAAACAGTAGAGATTAATCTTTTCGTTTTCGCGAGGGTAGATGAAGAATCAATTAAATCAAAGGACACGGATCAGGGGTAGAGGACAAAAGGTAGCCTTTAATGTGTGACTTGGACGAGTGAATTTAATGTAGCCTAAATCTCTCCATAAATTATACTCCAGTAGGTATTTGTTGGTGAGACGTAGAGTTGTGCCCCAGCATCTACCTCGGCATCTCCAATGCAAAGCAAGGTGAATTTAGAGATAAGGCCACTCCGTGTAAAGGTCACGTGGTTGTCCGTTCATCATTTCTTAAATGGAGTTCTTTCACACTATGCAAATAGCGAGTGAAAAAGTTTTTAATTTAACGGTGGTTGCTACCAGGGGTTCTACTAAAAAAAGGTGTTAGCTGAGATTGTACATGTGCGGACCGGGCGGTTGGCGTTCTGCTTGTCACGGTCCTTCTGGTCGATAAAATAGCTATTTGAATTTATTTCTACCAAATCAAAACCATCATTGCCGTCATCTTTTCTCTTGCGCACATGGAGACTGAAGGAAATGCCCTCAACCCTTGGCATAGCTCCTTGTTGAAACATCGGCGTTTCTCTCCAGCAAGTAAGCTTTCTCAGGCAATGGAACCCATCGGCGCCGATGATCAACCTTCCATATGCGTCTCCCTTTATCCGGAGAGAGCAAAGAGCCAGCAACCTTGCAAGGATCTGCATATCCTCCTCCTGTCGCAGTCGCCTGACATTGATGGATAATGAGGAGAGGTGCGGGAGATTTTTCTCTATACACGCCGGCATCCTAGAGAAAAAGCAGGCACCTCCGAACGAAAGACATACGACACTTGAGGGGGCACCCAGCGTTCCCCAAAGCGATCCAGGTGTCCTCCCCATTGGAGAGTTCACTAGGGTAGAAGAAGAATAAATTAAATCGAAGGACACGGATCAGGGCACCAAACTATTAGCCATCTTTCTTTGTAGAGGACAAAAGGTGGCCTTTGATGTGTGACTTGGACGAGTGGATTTAATGTACCCTAAATCTCTCCATAAATTAGTGTTGGTATTTGTTGGTGAGCCGTAGAGTTGTGACCCAGCATCTACCTCGGCATCTCCAATGCAAAGCAAGGTGAATTTAGAGAAGGCTCCTCCGTGTAATTGTCTGTGGTTGTTCGTTCATCATTTCTTAAATGGAGGGCCTGTTTTGCAACGACTTATGGCTTTTGGCTGAAATTTTTTAATTTTGGCTGTTTACAGTACAGATTACAGAGAGATAGATACTCACTTGTGATTTTGGCTAGTACATATATTGGGTTTTTAACGTGTATATCGTTTAACTTGTAGACCCCGTTTTGAGAAAAATACTCCGTTTAAAAGTTAGGTACTGTAACAAAAGCCAAAAGCCAAAAGCCGCTAGCTTCGGAGGAAAAGAAGAGGCCCGGAGTACTTTGACACTATGCAAATAGCGAGTGAAAGAGTGCATGTGCGGCCGTGCGGTTGCCGTTCCACTTGTCACGGTGCTTCTGTTCGAAATTATGCTGAAAGCTATTTGAATCTATTTTTACCAAATCAAACAAGCAAGCAATGATAATATATTTCAATACTCTATTTGATTTTTCACAAATAAAAGAGTAAAAATCAAATATTTATCACAAGACACTATTGGAGCTTTTCCTCGTCCTATTTGTAGCCTTGCTTGCTCATTTTGACAAGCCAGTACTCTCCGGCCTCTGCTCCTGCCCCCTGGCTGTGGCACGCTCGCGACCGGTGTCCCTGGCCTGCTGGTAGCCGCGCTCCTGGTCTTCGCCTAGTTGCCCTCGCCGGCCGGTGCCTGGGACTGGGAAGCAGAGCTGGAGGTTTCGGCGGAGGAAGAACATTCCTGCACGTAAGTAAGAGAAAATTCCGAAAGTAAGGGTAGAGGTATCAGCATTAGTGAGTTAACTAATTGGAATTAAAAGAACTAGAGGTAATGTACCTCTTCCAATATGTCATAGTCAACTAAGTTAGTTCTCCACTTTTCAAGGGTGGGATTGTTGGGGTGGACGTCGGCCGCGTGCCTCAGCGCAGCCTCCGCTTCCTTCACCTCCTCATCGCTAGCTTCCCAGCAATCCAGACGAACTTTGACATACTCTAGGGAGAGCAGGTTCGTGAGGCCCGTTTCAAAACCATCATTGCCGTCATCTTTTGTCGTGCTCACATCGAGAGTGAAGAAAACGCGCTCAACCCTTGGCATAGCTCCTTGTTGAAACATCGGCGTTTTGCCCCAGCAATCGAACTCCCTCAGGCAATGGAACCCATCGGCGCCGATGATCAACCTTCCAAGTGTGTGTCCTCGTATCTCGAGAGAACAAAGAGCCGGCAACCTCGCAAGTATCTGCATATCCTCTGGCCGCAGTGGCTTGACAGGGATGGATAAGTAGGAGAGGTCCGAGAGGTGTGTGGTATATCTCTCTATACACGCCGGCATCCTGGAGAAAAAGCTGGGAAGGACAAGATCAGGGGGCGAGCCGGAAGGTATGTTGAACGAAAGACTTATGAGACGTTGAGGGGGCACCCAGAGTTCCCCAAAGCGATCCATGCATCCTTCATAAGCAAAGATTTCTAGAGTGTGGATTTTGGGCAGGTTGCACAGAGACTCCGCCAAATCTACCTGGAGGCACTCATCAAAATAAAAAGCCATATCTAGCTCCCTTAGTCTTGTCAGCTTGCGCAGCTCTTTGACAAAGTCTGAAGACGCACTGATGCCCCGAAGCACCTCCAAGGATGCCAGACTTCCCATCCCATCAGGCAGCTCCAAAGTACTGTAGTCGACACATAGGCACATCAATTGTTTCAGTTGAACAAGAGTCGACGGTAATTCTTTTACAATGTTTGCTTCTCCCAAGTCCAGCGTCTGCAAAAACTCTAGCTTTCCTATGTCCCCTGGGAGCTGCTGAATACCGGTATCTCTTAGCCCTAGGTACCTCAAGTGTAATAAATTTCCAAGATTAAGATGACCTGCTTCCCCCACATCACAACCTCCCAGTTCCAGCACACGTAAAGAACGAAATCTCGAAGGAAGCAGCTCCAAATTAATAGCAGGGCTGTCACTGAAGACAGTGAGGGACCTCAGCTTTTGTGGCATTCTCAGGGCATCAAGAGACTCGGTGACCTTGCTAGTATTTTGGATGGATAACCTGCGAACATTCCTTTGCGAAGATGTGTTTTGCTCAGCACCATCCAACACAGTAACAAAGTTTTCTTCATTTGATAAGGAACGGATGAGATCAAGCACCATATCATGTACACAACAAGCTTCTACCCTACCATCAAAATCGATGTCTCCTGGCTGGATCAAGCTTCTATTTATGAGCTCATTGAAGTAATACTCTCCGAGCTCATATGGGGTCTCCCCTTGTTTCCCGTATTGGATAAAACCTTCAGCTATCCACAGCCATATCAAATGATCTTTCTTAATCTCATAATCTTCTGGAAATATGCTCATATATAATAAGCAGGTCCTTAGATTGGGAGGTAGACTATAATAGCTAAGAGATAATATCATCCTCATATCTTTCATATCAGGGCCATGTAAAAGTCCAGAACCAATTGAGTCGTGCACCTTATTCCACTCGCTTGTATTTTTCATTTTGCTACTCAACAGACTAGCTATCGTAACAATAGCTAGTGGTACACCATCACATTTCCTCAAGATTTTGTCGGATACTTCTCTCAACTGATTATCAGGACATTCACCACCAAATACCCTCCCGTAGAATAATTTCTCTGAGTTAGCAGCAGAAAGGGGCTGTAGCTCATAAGCACCACCAATTTGTTCGGCAACATCAAGAATACGGGTAGTTGCGATTATTCTATTTTCCAAATTATTATCGGGCAAAGAACATCTAATTATTTTTGTCCATACTGATATGTCCCATATGTCATCGATAACGACCAAGTACCTACGTGTATGTATGATAACACAAGAGCAGTGCATGGGTTAGTAAAACTAGCTAGTTAAGTAATGTTCCTACAATAATAATTCTGAAAGACTCTAGAATTGCAATAATGAAAAAATAATGAGGAAAGAATCTCTCGCAGGAAAATGAGAAAAGAAGACCAAAAACCATGAAAAAGGGAAATGCAGGATTCAACAATACAGTCTCATTTCAAAGTGTATATATATATCTTTTGTTTACGATGTGCATTGCATGTACATGAGTATATATATACTAGTTTATCTACTAATTTTGTATGAAATTTATTGACCTATGTATGTTGTAACTTACCTATTCCACACTATATCTGGTTGAAAACAGATGTCATTTTAAGAAGTTGGTTTTGGTTTTCCAGTACTTATCGTTTTGGCATCTATTAATTGCTTATGTTATGGGTGATAGGGACATGAGTACACAAATAAGGGCAAACCGTATTAGATACTAAGACATCAACTCCCTCCAACCAAATTTACTTGTCGTTTTCGATCCATGCAAATTTACTTTCAGAGCGCATACTTGATATAAAGCTGGGGCTTCTAAGAGTACCGAGTTGGAAGGGAGTTGATTGCATTGGGTGTTTGTATCGGATATTTCCCAAACAACCCCATCCGAGTCGGCTCGGATTCCAATCCCATACCGATACTAGTCTGATCCAAACAATGAAAAAAAGGATCTTGTTCTTTAGCTCACTAGCAAGAACGCAGTAGTGTAGAGGGTTGAAATTGCACCAAAGTTTAAAATTTATAACCACAAAATGATTCATGACCTAAGTGATTTGAGTGGATCTCAGTGTCACTTATAGGTTACTCCCCGTCTCAATAGATGCTTTAGAATAACATAGTCGAAACTTTTTAATTTTTTTGCCACTAATACATGCAGAGATATTTAGATTTTTTCACGTAGAAGGGTATTAGTAGCTTCATCGTGAAAAGTACTTTCACAATATTATATTTTTTATAAATATATAATTTTTAAATAATGGTCAAATATGAGTATTATAGACTACGATGATGTTTGAAAACAGTTGGATGTGAAGGGCTTTCTTATCCCTAAAAAGTACTTGTAAGGTGAGAGACTCTCTTACTTTTAAATTAAAATTAGGTTACTTCCCATTCACAACAAGAAAGAAAAGAGTACCTGTGTTCGTTTCGGCTTCAGTTTCTGATTTCTGGCTTATTTTTTACTATTCATAAATTTCGTCTTTTTCTGAACTTTTGTCTTTTTGTTGAGCTTTTTACCGGTTTTTTCCCATATTTGTTTGTATTATATGTAATGGGCTAACACATTTTTTATATTTTTTAAATTTTTTTAAATTTAATTAAGTTAAATAAGCCTCTGTCAGCTACAGTATCTTTTCAGCTAGCTACAGTGCTTTTCATACATACGCCACTAAAAAAAAAAAGCCTAAATGAGCTTTCGTTACGGAGCTCCCATTGAAATCGTCATTCCCCTCGAGAGCCATACGTACAGTACATCTAAAGGTTATCACACTTGTACTCAACCGAAGAAAATTGTATTTCGTTACCAAATTGAAGTCCTAAATCACATTGGCTAATGAGAACTATAATTTAAATTTAGTACTATTAGACAAGTATAGGTTAGACAGTAGTATATCATGTGAAAAGGAGAGTGTTTCTTTCTCCTGCAGTGTGCTCTCATAGTTAATTGTCAAGATCCGCGGACAGAGATTCTTACGCCATGTGTATTATCTATTACTCCTCTGGTAAAAACAAATTCCCTCGACATCTGTACTTATTTCTATTATAATAGATTAGTAAATTTATAATATTATAAAAGTACTTTTAAGATAACTCTACATGTACTATTTCACGTGTTCAGTATAAATAATTGTAAAGATACTAATAGCTAACGTTAGAACGCAAGACTATACGTATCACCAAACGACTTTCTTTTTATCTGGGGGAGTATATTATTAAAACGAGTTAAAAAACCACACGCTAAGTTTACTTAAGAGGCTAGAAAATATTATTATTCAAAGCAAGCACAAATTAGCCCTAAGAGGCTACAGTTAGTATATCAGAATGGCTACCATTGCTTGCCATGGACCTGAACCCTAACCGTAATCATGACCTCCCTTCTCGATTTGTGGAGGATGCAGAAGCTTACAAAGGCTATGCTTTTAAGAAATTTTGCTTGCTACTTGATATTATACTCTTTTATATATGCTCTCAACCAGCTAATTACTCACTGTAAGCTACTTATCCTGTCACGAGCTCTCCTATAGCATGTTCCTGAACTGAAAGAATAAGATATATTGGCAAATGGTTGCCACTGGAATTTTGGAAATGGTATGAAAAATGAAAAATATTTTAGAGACAATTGGACGAATATGTATGGTTGTAAAATACAAACACATAGCGCAAAGTAAGTGGGCATATGTAACACAAAAGAAGGTATTGGTATTAAAGCCTAGAATGTAACACAATTAACTTATTGTATAGTACAGAAACTAAAGACACTCGTAATTAAGCCGATGACTAGCGTGGGTGATGCGTACCTCTTGTTCTCAAGGAATTCTCTGAGTTCATCGATGAGCTGCTTTTCATCCAACATTGTCATATTTAAATTTGTGTACTTTTGCTTGTCAAAACCAATGAGAATGTCCTTGAAAACTTTCTTCATGTCAGGATTCTGACCGACTGGAACAAAAGCCCGACAATTGAAACCCGCTTTAAGCTTGTCATACACTGCTTTTGTAAGAGTGGTCTTGCCTAATCCTCCGATTCCGAAAACAGAGACTATCTTCATCTTCTTGTTGGATGCATCATCCCCGTCTGACAGCATCTTTACGAGCACGTCCCTTGGGCCATCAATGCCGACGAGCTGCGTCGCATCTTTGTACATAGCCAAGAGGCGAGGATCGATAGTCGACGTTGTGGCAGGCGTAGCCACAATGTCGTTGACTGTGTACCGACCGTGCCTATTGGCCAACTCCTGGAGTTGATTGTTGATGTCTTTGATCGCGTTGGCGATCTGATGGCGGGCATTGCCCTTGCTGAAGAAGTCGACCATCTTCTCAATGAGCCATTTGAGTATGATCGGGTTGGACGTGGCCTCACGATCATCCTCCACACGCACCAGGAAGGTGTCGATGACGTCCTCCATGTCGTAGGATAGCTCCCTGATGTCGCGTGCCCAGAGCTTGACCTGCTCATCGAGCTGCTCATGCGGCACCTCCGCCACTTTGCGGAGAGCTGCGTGCATGATCTCAAGCTCTCGAGAGAGAGACTGGACTTGCGCCCTCACGCTCTTGTACAGCTTGTACTCCTCTTTTAGCAGCTCGCCCAGCTTAGGGAGCAGGCTGCCCATGGCACCAGTCACAAGCTCCATGGCTCGATTGCTCTCTCTCGCTCTCTCTCTCTCGCTTTGATTGACTAGCTAGTGTTGTGCGCAACTAGCAGCGTATGTTGCTCTGTGCTTTGTGCCTTGGCCTTCCCCTTTTATAGATCAATGCAACCCTCGCGAGAAAACCTTTTTTTGTTGTTTTTCTGCAAACCGACGAGATCAGTTTAGTTCCAATGGCAAAGTGACTTTTGACATACATTTTCTCTCTTAAAATTCGAAATAGCATTATTTTAATGTTCAAAGGGTGTCTCAGTGAATGATCATAATTTTATAGTGTCTGTAAAGCCCAATCATGAATATGCAGTGTGTTTTAGCAAATTTCATCTAAGTGGACTGTCCAGAGCTAATTTCGTATTTTAAAAAAAATATTCAAACTGGATTTTTAAGTTTATAAAAAGGGAGAGAAATGTTTTTTTGAAGTAATACACGCAACTGTTGTCAAATTTTCTCAGCTATTGACACACATGCACGAAGACTCCATCAACAATAATAAGCCAAAAGTTAGCCAGGCCACTCGTACTAGTACTTGCACGAGCTCTGGATGGATCATCTTACCTGCATTATTGTACTACTGGACTACAGTCCTACTACCTGCGGTCAGACTGTCTGCTTCCTGCGGTCTTTGGGGCTTTTGAATAGTTTTATCGATGGCGCCGCTCAGCCCGGAGACGGGCGGTGGGCGTTTGCTTCTTTTTCATAATTACATAGTTTCGTCTTTTTATTTTTTTAAGTTTTTAGGTTTTTTTATCGTTTCTTTTTTCTCATATTTCTTTATATTGTTTATGATAAGTTAACCTGTTTTTCTATTTTTAATTTTTTTTAAATTTAATTATATCAAATAAATTACCATCAACTATAGTTAAAATAGGTCAGTTACAGTAAAAGAGCCATAAGCAACCTCCATTTTAAGTGCCCCATAGTCAAGTTGTGAAGAACTGTATCCGAAAACAATTTCTTTGTTTTTAGATATAATCGTCGTTTGAAATCAATCGTAGTCAACAACAAGGAAATGTTTCCCAGAATGATCAATCAAGCATGACGAGTGCGATGGCTATACTCATGAAAGCATGGTACGAGAAAGACAGAAAATATTAAAGGGAAGTTCAAGCTATATGTTGTATCATATAACTTGATTGGCCCAAGTGAAGCGCGTGGTCCGGTAGAATCAGAATGGGAGGAACTTAATGACGTATGGTAAGCCAGTGATGTACTTATACATGGCAAGTATGGCGATTGTTTATGATAGAAGATGAAGACTGGATCAAGAAATGATATTTTGGTAGTTTGATTAAATATCGAAAACTACATTGGAAGAAAACTGTGATATTTGAAAGAGCAGTTTAGGTTAAGGAGAAGCTGAGAAAATCAAGTTAGATCAAGACTAAGGTCGGGTTTATGTGTGCTTTGAAAAACATATATAATTGTAATGTGTGAGTAAAACCTGTATTGTATGAGATTAATGGGTTTTCCCTTATGTGATAAGTGGATAGTATCTACTAGGGCTAGATTGCTCTTGGTTGCTATATCTATTTAACAGGTTGAGATGAAGACTTGCTAGTTAACCATTCAACCCTCCTCTCTTGCTATTGAGACTACGTGTTCTAGAGTTAGAATTAGAGGGAACTTGAGTATTGTGTTGTGCTCTTTTATCCTCCAAGTGGAGTAGCCGTAAAACATTTATCCTCAAATAGCAATAAATCAATATTTGTTCATCTCCATAGATTCATCTTGTGTTGATTAAATTACACTTTTTTGGTCAGTATGGCTAGAGAATTTTTGTAGCAAATGCTTAGACATGCATAGATATAACTTCAGATTGGGATACACGTTTCACATAAAATAATAAGTTTTTAAAAGTATTCTTGACTTCGGCAAGTCAAGAAATTTTATGAAATATTTTAAAACAAATATAAAAGTTGGTTTGGACTTGGCAAATAGTTAGGTGCTAGGTGCTTGCTGGTATGCATTGTTGTTCAGGGACACAATATTAATTGCCAGGCACAAAAGGTATGTGGTTTGAGTCTAAGTCAATTAAGGACCGGTCTGTGAGCTACTGCTATAAAGCCCTTTTCATACTATCACAAGGCTGGTATAGGACGGTCCTAACTGACTAATTTATAGGTTCTAACCTATGTCTCGCTGTAGGTTAGAAGTGAGTATGGTGTAGACCATACGAAGTCTTACTTGGCTCAAGAAAGGGTTCCAGTTTAGTGAATTATTTACTGAAGTGAAATTTTAGTGTTGGCTTGTCCATGCGAAGAGGCACGCATTGTAACCGACGACAGCGACTTTGATTGCCGAGTCTTCAGGACTGGATCGGAAGCTCGCCATCCACTGCTTGGTTGACGGAACGGAGTACGCATCTTTCCAACTACTCCATGAAGCAATCCACCCACGAATCGGTGAGTGCATGCAAACTAGAAAAACTAATCCATTACAGTCATGTTGATAGCTACATCGATATAGCAAGAACCGATCTGTTCTTTTAAGTAATTGCTAGCCCCAGATTAATTACTTGTTAATTAAGGTTCAAGATTGGGATTACTTTTACATCATATTAACATGAACTAGATGCGATTAATCTGCATGGCAAATACGGTTGATTACTGACGATAATCCTGGCGTTCCGTGCTGGCTAACAGATACCCAAGGTTGTGTGGGCCCTGAACCTATCGGGTGGAGTGTATACTAAGGGTTGAGCAGTGAAATGACCCGGTTCCTTAACTCAGTCATGAGAGTTAAGAATACTTGTGGGTAAAGTTGGGCAACTCTGCAAAGTCATTAAAAAGGTATTCAAATACGTTGTGCTCTCGGTTAATGGAGCTATGTCTATTGGGTGATTCCAGTTGCAAGGCATGAGTAGCTTTCAAGTGTTTAATTGGACTAGTTGGTTAATTTTACTTTGAAAGAAAACCCCCTTAATCTTAAGGAGTAGTTATAGATTTTGGGTTTCCAAAAACTATTTGTAAATAAAAGTGCATCCACTAAAGCTAATAAACCAAGTATACTCCCCTCCTTTGTGAATCCGTGCAATTTAGCTAAGCTAGGGTTTTCCTGTTGTGACTTGCTGAGCTGGTTAGCTCACGGCTTGCAAACCCCCCTTCAGAGTTCCAAGACCTCGGTGAAGGTCAGCACTTCGAGGAAGTTCCTGAGGAGCCGTTCTTCGATGAGGATCCGTGGTTTTAGATCTCGATTGCGCTCAAGTTTTCTGGAGGTTTTTGTAATGTAATATATACTTTCGGGCTTGCATGCCCGCTGGTGTTAAACTCAGTTGTTAAACCATATTTATAATATAAGTTGGCCCTTTTGTTGTAAGCATGTTCTGTAATGGTATTCTCTTGCGCGACGCTCTGTAACTGGCCAGGCTTGGGTAGTTACGGAATGCCGTGTCCATGGCGCCCCTGGAAACAGGGGCGTCACAAGAAGTGATATCAGAGCAGGCTGCTTGACCATAGGTTGAGACTTAAGGCAAACTAGGAAGCGATTTTATCGCAAAACCTAATTTAAACTCTAAAAGGAGTTTGCGAAAAATATAAATACTATTGCTGTCTTTTCCTCTCTTGTTGCTACCTTATCTGTCTTAGCTTACTTCAACTTAAGTTTTACTTTTCGCAAAATGTTTATTGCTATACTTGTCTAATTTCAAATTTTTGTTTTCGGCAGATGGTTCACTTTGTGCACTCTCATCCAGAGCGTATGGAGGGTTGGCCCTATAAGATCTAGGAGATGCAGCAGTTCCTTGGAGCAGATGGATACCACAAGCCCGTGTTTCACGTAGTCAGCCGCTTCTTCGAGGAGGAGAGGTGCGAGTGGAAGGCTTGGGTGACCCTGATCCCCTTGCCTATCTGCTGTATGATGAGGTGGAGGAGAGAAAGGAGGAGAGAGAAGAGAGGTGGGATGTAAGTTTACAGCCAGCTGAAGCACAAGAACCAAGAAACTTTGTGAGAGAAAGGGGTGGGTCATGCAGCCTTCGGCTGGCTGTAAACTACTATATAAATGGACTGATAAGTGGGCTGTAAGTGTCCATACAGTCAGCTGAAGGCTGTATCATTAGCCTTGCTCTCGGGGAGGTTCCAGCATTTTTAGCACTGTTTGGCGTATAAACACTAATATAGTCTTTCCATTTCTAGCCCCTTCCGAGCGTAGAACTCTACAAGGCTGACGCAATGGTGTGGTCCGAAAGTGTAGCAATGGAGTTGTGCGACCAGGGACTGCACCATTCAGTCACTATTCAAAACATATAGCCAAAAAGTACATGTTTATAACTGTAGTATCATGTACTTCACGACCGCATGAAAGTACCAAAAAATTAGGTTAAATGAGATTAAGACTTGATTGTTTCTTCACTTGATGTGATAAATTAGACCACTTTGCTTGCATTATTGTACCTTCATCACTACTCGTACGGCCCAACTAGCAGTACACATGAATATTAGTTTAAGAGGGCTGATCTGGCTGGATTACTTATGATGATATTTTACTAAAGCTAAGAGATTGTAGGCAATGGAGTATGTTAAAGGCAGTGGTTATAATTAGGGATAGAAACAGGTGAAATACGATCGAATAATTTTAAATATGATTTATAGAAGTAACTCGAGTGGATGGATGGACTTGTTCAAGTCTCCTCGTCGATCACTGGCGCTGCTCGTCTATTCCCTCTCAATTTCACACTCATTTGATTTCGCCTTTCGGTAGCATGTGAAGAACCGTGCATGTGCTTGTCTTCAGAATGAATGGCACGTCGGTGTCAAATTCCTGTCATTTTCGCCATTGATTGACGTCCTCGGTTCACATGCCATGGACCTTAACCGACGGTACATCATTCAATATCCTCTCGGACATGTTTTTTTTTTTGGGCACCAGAGCAATGGAGGAATGGAATGTTCAGGTCCCCGTTAAAGAAAGCTTTCACATAACTTATAGAAATCATGTGCCACAGTAGGCCAACACTTGTTAAGGAAGAAGCCATCAAATCTATTGATAAATCTAGTGATCCTAAAGTTTAAAAATACTTGACAGACGACATATGTACAATTATAACTAGACATCCTTGACAGTCCACACTCTAGCTATTTATGTACTTGTACGTGACTGCATTGTTCTAGATGAATTGAGAAAATATTGCCACGGCCTTGGCGTGTATTGAGGGTGCCATAAAGTCGAAGTAGTAGTAGTAGTTGCACCAGTAGATGGATGTGATAAGTTGGACCACTTTACTTGCATTATTGTACATCCATTACTATTACACCTAGTCGTACGGCCTAGCTAGCAGTACACATTTTCTCAAAAAAAAAAAGCTAGCAGTACACATGAAAATTAGTTTAAGAGAGCTAATCTGGCTGGATTACTTATGATGATATTTTACTAAAGCTAAGAGATCTTTGGCAGTGGAGTATGCTAAAGGTAATGGTTGTAATAAGGGATGGAATCGGATTGGATAAGATCCAATAATTTTAAATATAAATATGAATATATATTTTTAAAACAAATATAAATACGAATTCAGATATTCTTAAATACGAATATGAATCGAATGTTGGTTACGATACGAATTTGAATAGAATATGTGTTTAATTCGGTCGAATATGAATATCCTCCTACAATTTTTGTAATAAATCTCAGTAGAACAAATTCCTAACTGTTTTGCCGGTCTTTCACTTGTTTTTGACCGGTTACTGACGATAGGCATAGGAAACAGATCAAATACGAATTAAGTAATCTCAAATACGAATATTCTCAAATACGGATAAAAATATTCTTGAATACGAATATGAATATTTTTAAATGCAGGTTTTACTTGTCACATTCGCATTTTCTTATATATAAATATCATATTAAATAGATTATTCGTTATCGTTTTTTACCTGGTTGTAATGGTAGAAATATAACGTGTGGAAGTAACTCGAGTGGATGCATGGACTCGTTCAAGTCTCCTCGTTGATCAATGGCGTTGCTCATCTATTCCCTCTCGATTTCACACTCTCAATTTCGCCTTTCGATTGCATGTGAAGAGAATCATGCATGTGCTTGTCTTCAGAATTATTGGCACATCGGTGTCAGATTCCCGTTTTTTTGGCCACTGATTGACGTCCTCGCTTCACATGCCGTGGACCTAACTGAAGGTACATCATTCAATATTCTCTAGCTCGAATCAAGAAGCCTAGCTATCTCTGATATCTGATGGGCTTGGTATACTCGCTAGCTACTCTCGGTACTCTGCTCGTCTCATGTCGACTCGAGGTAGAAAAGAGACTCCATGGAAGAGACTGTAGTGCACTAAATTTGGATAATATGCCGATCTTGTTGATGTAACTTGATGCTTTGATGCCATCTCATTTTACTTGACACTTAATTTGGTTAATTAGCGTAGCATTCTCCAGTATGCTGTGGCGGAGCCAAGATTCCGCAAAGCCTCAGGCTGAAAAGTAATCAATTATAATTGTCCATTAGGCCTGAGGCCCAGCTCCACCTCTCCCTGTTTGTTCTGACAAACGCGCAAAAACCTAAACCTCGCTAGATGATATTTCCCCTCCACTCCATTAGAGGATTTCACTTAGCTGCCATTGTAGCAAAAGATGACACAAACATGGATAAGCAAACAGGAGTATCATGGTATTATGTGTCCATCAACAGAGCAGAGCATTCCGAATTTGACTCCCCATTAATTTCCACGCAACAAAAGGATTAAAGCAGCCAAACCAGGAGAAGTTCATCAAATATGAGCTCCTTTCAAAAGAGAGAAAAAAAGAGCTGATCATGAGCTTTAGCTGGCGTTCAAGCAGAGTGAGAGAACCCTAACCCTAATTGCGGTTCATAGTAATAACAAAAATTCAACAAAAAGTTATTACAACACAATAATTACAAAATTAAATTACAACCTTCCTGCAAAATTCTGCATAAGAAAAACTAGCTTCTACAAATTGCATTGGTAATCAACTTAGAGCTAAGATGAGTGGTGCCTTACCTTCCTGTGTCTTGTTCCTGCGAGTAGGCAACGTTAGTATACCAAGCCAGCCACCATAATCTACCTCTTTTCTTTTGCAATCGGAGGGTAATCCAAACAACCATCCAAGAGAGAATAAAAAGGAAGAAGGGAAAAGGGTTGCCGTCAGTACCCTTGGGCTGCTAGGGCCATTTAAAAAGGGAGTTCTTAGAGGTTCCCAGACCGTCCCAGGTCGGTTGACGCCTCTCACCCTTAGTGAGCCTCATCATTTGGCAACTAAAAGTCCATAGCCCACATTATTTTAACTTACCTTAGCTCTTACTGAAATACCAAACAGTACCCAACCTATGTTTAGGATCTTCGGTCCATAGTAACAAGAAGGAAAGACACAGAGGAGGATAAGACCGACGCTGTCCAGCTGGTTACAACCTAGCCCCAGCCGCAACAGAGAGAGGAGGACGAAACCTCCCCTTATTTAAACCCCAAGTCAGCCAATCACACACATCACCACGGCTCTCCCAGAAACCACTGAGAACGAACCAGCTAGGAGCTTACAAGCACATAGAAAGCCCAAGAACAACCAAGCACAGTCAAAAGCCCAGGATCTCTAATCCGAGCCAACCAAGTTCCATCCTTTCCTGCTCTTGGCCGAAGGCCAGAGAGCTGAGCTCCCCAAAACTGCCATCATCGGGTGAGAAGAGAGGAGTAACGGAGGAGGGGAGACAGAATGTAGTGGAAGACGAAGGCGAGCGAGGACCAAGGGACAAGGAGGTTGACAAGGTAGACCACCACAAGCCGACGTCCCTGACCGCAACCAGTACCTCGCTAGTACCTTCGTCCGCGACTATGGCCACGTGAGGACCGCATAGCAACCCCCACCAACCGAATACTTTCCCTTCTCAGCCCGACAAACAAGTAGGCCTACATTCCCTACCATCTTTTCTTTCTTTCCCTCTTGTGCCATCTCGGGTAAGCACACAAGATGCTCGGCACTACTTCTCCTTAGCTCGCCCGGTTACACCAGGCAGCTGAGAGGGAGGGGATAGCCCACCTAGCCTAACCGGCAGCTACCACAGCAACCAGCGGCCACCCTAGTGCCGTGAAGCACCCTCGAGCTTGGAGTTCTGCTCCAGGGTGCAAGAGACCCCAAACTCGAGTTCCATCAGCACAACCACTAAGATTTCCCAGAACCGGGTGTGGTAAATCAAGATGTAAAAGTAATCAAAACATTAATTAAAATCAAATTAAGGAGGCTCAAGTAGAGAGAAATAAGAAGGTAGAACCGGAGGGTAGTCACAACTGAGCTTCAACCTTAGCCACCCGACCAAGTCGAGCCCATTGTAGAGACCCCAGGCCGGCAACATCCTCTTGAGGGGGAAGAGGATGTTGAAAAGACCATGCTATCATAGTCGGAGAGGTTGAGTAGTCAGGTGTGAGTTGCCGAGTGGTCAAAAGAACGGAGCAGTCGAGGGAGCTGAGTAATTGCCAGATCTAGAGAGTAATCGCCAGATCCGACGGGTAGCCGCCAGATCCGGCGATAGGGTGCTCCTACCACAGTAGATCCGGCGAGGAGCGACCTGGCGGAGGCCAGATCCGCTCGGATCTGAACCCGAAGGGTCGAGTGCGCGTGGAAGCCGAGGAAGCAACAAATTTCGATAGCAGGGAAAAGAAGAAAGCAAGCACTAACGTTGAGAAGAGAGAGCAGAGGAGTATGAGCGCAGCGGCCGAAGGTTGAGTTTTATTATCCTATTAGTAGTTCGAGCCGTAGGCAAGGGATTCGACTCTAATCTAGTAGATTAGTTAGAAATCCACCGAGTCGGGGAAGGAAAATATCTTTTCTATTATAATCGTACCTTAAATAACTAATTTTTTATCGTAAGCACATGTGCCTGTAATGCAGAAGGCGAGCATGCTCTAGCTAAGGTAGTAGAGCAAGCTACCATTGATCCCAGCACTTACTATTACTCAGGCAAGCTAATTCTTGATCATGAATATAATTATGTCAAATATACAAATTACTTTTGGTATCACTACAGTATATGTGCATCTGAAAAGTGTATTTGAAAAAGTCAAAAGGATCAGAATAACGAGTAAGGTTCGAATGAGAAAAGAAAAGAAGACAAAAAGGAAAGAGAAAGGAAAAGATAAAGAGATGAAGTAAGGTGGTAGTCCGGCTGAGAGGAGTAGCAAGACTACCTATTTGTGTATAAAGATGAGTAAAGGGGACCTTGAAAAGGCAGAGAGAGAGCAGACGAAACCTCTTTACATATGACTAGTAAAGATATACCAAACTCTCACTCAAAACGGGGACCGTAAATAACGTGCCAACCATTTTTCTATCTCAGACAGACAGAAAATAGTACCCCATTATGTTCTTCATCTCTCCACACTGGGTAAGTACTTATGTGTGAGTAGAGATGGATGAAGCTCAAGACTAGTAACGCCAATCTGAAAATGAGTAAGTCCCAAGACGCTATATGCGTAGATGGAGTGTTGGGTTAGGAGCCAGTACCAACTAAACTCTATTAGAAGTCGGTGGAGCCCGGATGAGTGACCCGGTATACCGATAGATTATAAGTGGGCTGGAGAATTGAGCAACATAACCTGGGGAAGGTTCTGTACTTTGAGCTTGACCCTTACACCAAAGGAAGTATGGGAAGCCTAATTAACATGGTTCAGAGTAGCTATAGGTACAGTGGCACAAGCCTACACGGTGCTAAATAAAATCATGAATTCATGCCAGTCTCTTGGATTAGAGATTACGTTGATCACTAGGGATCTTTCTCCATATGAGTGAATAGTAGAAGTTTTCCCAATTAAAATATGTAAATTAATTTGGTAAAGCTAATTTATGATTTCAGATGATTAGAATTGGACTTAAGGACAAGGAGAGGCATACAAGTGCATATTGTTTCTATTATGCTTGCTGAGTACATTAGTACTCACTCTTGCTATTATTTTCCTTTATTAGACTCTAATCCGATCGAAGAATTCTTCGAGCTGGATGAAGGGGCTGCAGGCTCTGCCGAGCTCACGGGAGAGGAGGTCAGCACTCACAAGGAGCGGGGGGTGGTGGACCCCTATACTACGGCTGAGAGAGTAGGTGTTCCGTTGAGTCCAGCAGGAGAGTTTTAGGGTAACAATCTGTATCTTTTACCCTTATGTATTTGTGAGTAAGACCATAGTCCTCGTGGCAAGCGCTGTAATAAAAGTACAGTTCCTACATTATTGTTCTTCTGCGCGATTCTGATAAAGGCTTATTAATTGCTGGAATGGTTTTCTACTGAGTAGACAAGTAATAATCCATACATTTTTGTCTGATTATCTTTAGGATAATGACACGGGGCGCCATACAAAGAAACTGAAAGTTTCCATTCCACCCATCCATCTAGCTGCTAGCTAGCACATGCAGGAGCTAGACACCCTAGAAATTTATTAATGGGTATTGAATTGACACGGAAGCTAGAAAATAGAATACAGATATACAGGGATGAGCATAGAAGTAGTCATAAGAAGCATGCATCAATACACACACACACACACACACATATACCTTCATTTCATCTCAACGGAGAAGGAGCACAATTAATTTGATGGCAAGTGGGCAAGTGTAGTGCACTTGAGTCTTGACTGTCTTGACGAAATTAGCACCTGCTCTGCTTGTATACACTACTACAGAAAGCCTAATACTAGACGGCCAATCATAGACAGTTTGACAAAATCGTCTATGATCGACACTAACACAGACGGTTTAAAATTGGACACCGTCTGTGTTGGTGGCGTCGGGGAAAACGAGTATCACAAACGGTTCTTACCGATGAACCGTCTGTGATACTTTAGTATCACAGACGGTTTTTATTAAAAACCGTCTGTGATAATCCGGAATTATCACAAACAGTTTTTTTATTAAAAACCGTCTGTGAAAAGCTAATTATCACAGACAATTTGTAATAAAAAACCATATGTGATAATATCAGGATTATCACAGACGGGTTTTTAATAAAAAAACTATCTGTGATAATGCCCTACACATTTATTGCGCTGGTCAGAACAGCATCTGTCTTCATTTCGATCCAGATCTAGCTGCTGCTGCAGTCTTTCGCTCAGGGGGCAAGCTAGGCAATTTCAGGCCAATTAATTTGGTGGGAGGAGGCAGAGATTGAGCTTTGAAGATTCATACTTTCCTGGTTGCTCTAGATATGGTTAGTAATGAAATTTATTTTTCTTTGCATTACAATTAATTAGATCTAAGTAATTAGTGAGTGTTATTGAATATGTTTTGCAAAATTGTTGGTTATATAATAGTTGTTGTGTTTATAATATGACTTAAGCTAGCAAAGCCTGAACGCATGTGGTATATGTAGTAATAATTAATTAATTTAATTTTTAATACTAAGTTGTTATAATATACATAACGTAGGACCGAAACTGGATGTATACCGTGAACCGTGTGAGTGAAGAGTACATTATGGCGTGTCTGCTTTTACAAGAGCTGTCGGGGAGGATATGCTGAATAAGGGGGTGGAATATATGTACTGTCCATGCACTGACTGTGAGAATTTAAAAATGTTTAAGAACCGAGGGTAAATTGAAGCGCACTTGATTCGGAGAGGTTTCAAAAAGGGTTATACGTGTTGGACCAGTCATGACGAAGTCAATGATCATATGCCACCGGATGACATCGCCGGTGAAGTGAATGATATGCCGCCGGATGACATTGCCGGTGAAGTGAATGATATGCCGCCGGATGATGTCGATTGTGGTTCAAATTCGGATAGGTTGTATGATGACAATCTGGATCGGATGCTTCGCGATGTTGAAGAGAACTATGATGAGAGAGAGAGAGTATGTTAAATTCCGAGGCTTGATGGAGGATCCGGAGAAATCTTTGTTCACGTGCTGCAGGTCAAAGTACACGAGGTTGTCGGCCGTGCTTGAACTGTTGAAATTGAAGGCAAGCAACATTTGGTCCGACAAGAGTTTCACAGCGCTGCTAGGTCTTTTAGCGGACATGATTCCGGAGGGAAATGAGTTGCCTAAAACCACGTATAAATCTAAGAAGGTTCTTTGTCCGTTGGGAATGGAAGTAGAAAGAATACATGCATGTCCGAACGACTGTATCCTGTACCGTAAAGAGTATACAAACATGCATATATGTTTGGTGTGCAATGCATCCCGATATAAATTTAGCAGCAATCGGATGACGGCGAGGGAACAGGTAAAGAAAGGACATCCTGCTAAGGTGGCATGGTATTTTCTTATAATTCCCCGTTTGAAAAGGTTTTTTTGCAAATCCAAAGGAGGCAAAACTGCTGCGTTGGCACTCGGAGGAGCGCAAGAAGGATGGAATGCTAAGACATCTTGATGATCCTGCCCAGTGGAGAAACATCGATAGGAGTTTTGCAGATTTTGGTGCAGAACCGAGGAATATAAGGTTGGACAAAGTACAAATGGAATAAATCCTTTCAGTAGTATGAGCAGCCGACATAGCACATGGCCCGTGACTTTCTGCATCTATAACCTTCTTCCTTGGTTGTGTATGAAGCGAAAGTATATTTTGTTGTCGATACTTATCCAAGGGCCAAATCAACCTGGGAATAATATTGATGTGTACCTAGCACCGTTGGTGGAAGATCTAAAAGTACTGTGGAACGAAGGGGTACATGTATGGGATGCATACAAACAAGAGAACTTCACTTTGCGCTCCTTATTGTTTTGTACCATAAATGATTATCCTGCCCTTGCTAACCTATCGGGTCAGAGTACAAAATGTGCCAAAGCTTGTACTCACTGTTTAGATGGTACCGAGAGTGTGTGGCTGAAACACTCACAGAAAACCATCTACATGCGTCATCGCCGGTTCCTTTGGAGGGCTCACCCATACCGCAAGATGAAGAAACAATTTGACGGAGAGAAGGAAGACGGTTCAGCTCCAAGGCATTTAAGGGGAAAAGAGATTTATAATATGGTGAATGATTTAGATGTTGTCCTCGGAAAGGGACGTAAATTGAGGGCTTATGAGAAGAACACCTGGAAGAAGAGATCAATATTTTGGGACTTACCTTATTGGGAGTACCTAGATGTTCGACACTACATCGACGTCATGCACGTAGAAAAGAATGTATATGACAGCTTGATTGGTCTCTTACTAAACATTCGTGATAAAACAAAGGACGGCGTCAACGCACACCTTGGCTGATATGGACATCAGGCCTGAGTTAGTACCGACATGCTCTGATAATAGACGAACGTACCTTCTCCCTGCGTGTTATACTTTATCATAGTATTATTTGTCCTTCAACAGAGCAGAGCAATCCGAATTTGACTCCCCATTAATTACCGCGCAACAAAAGGATTAAATCAGCCAAACCAGGAGAAGTTCATCAAATATGAGCTCCTTTCAAAAGTGAGAAAAAGAGCTAATCATGAGCTTTAGCTGGCGTTCAAGCAGAGACTGAAAGTTTCCATTCCACCCAGTTTTATGCTGGAATTTGGGGAAAATCCAATTTATATTTTCATTTAATTTACATTGGATCTGTACCGAATGCAAAATGAATTTAAATATAGATGTTGAAATGACAAAAATCCCGAATACGGATGCAAATCTAGCATAGGTTAACGTGAATTCGACTCCAAATATCTAAGTAATATCTAACTTAGCAACACAAGTTATACAGCAGTACAGCACAGCGACCCACATTCGACCGCAGCTTGGCCGCACCGCAGCACAGCCCCGACACAAGTAGCAAGCAAGCAGCGATAGCGTCACGTTGCTCTCGACGTTGTCACTGTTTGCCACCCTTAATGTGCGCTGCTCCGGAGGCAACCATACAATGCATAAGCTGACTGAGAGTGATGTATGTAGGTCGGTTCGTGTAACTGCAGACACTACCCTATCAGATCGCACTATGCGCTAACTCGAGTGGACGGATGGACTCGTCAAGTCTCCTCGCCGATCACTAGCGCTGCTCATCAATTCCTTCTCGATTTCACACTCATTCATTTCGCCCTTCGGTTGCATGTGAAGAGAACCGTGCATGTGCATGTCTTGTCTTCAGAATTGATGGCACGTCGGTGTGAGATTCCCATCGTTTTCGCCATTGCTTGACGTCCGCGGTTCACATGCCATGTACCTAACCGACGGTACATCCTTCAATATCCTCTCGGACATGTTTTTTTGGGCACCAGGGTGATGGAGCAAGAATTTTATACTTGGAATGTTCAAGTCCCCATTAAAGAAAGCTTTCACGTAACGTACAGAAATCATGTGCCACAATAGGCCAACATTTTCTAAGAAAGAAGCCATCGAATCCAATGATAAAGTCTTGTTCTTTTCAACTTTTAAAAATTATTTTTCAATTTTTCTATAGTAACTAACTTTTAAATGGAGTATTTTTAAGATAAACTCTACTAATTAATTGTAGTACATACTTTACTGACTTTATTATATCGGCAAAAACCCTACGTAAATTTCTGTTACTCTGTAATCTCTCGTACAAACAGACTAAAAGTCATAAACCGCAGCCAAAAGCTATAAGCCCAGCCAAAAAGAATATGACCTATTCTTTTTGGCTACGGCTTATATCTTTTGGCTGAAATTTTTGAATTTTAACTGTTTACGGTGATTACAGAGAGATCGATACTCACTTGTGATTTTGGCTGGTATAGATGTTGGGCTTTTAACGTATACTACATTTAACTTGTAGATCCCGTATTAAGAAAATACTCCGTTTAAAAGTTAGGTACTATAACAACTGCGAAAAACCAACCGACTTGTGGCCAGCCAAACAGGCTATGCCCTAAATCTACCGATGCCTAAAGTTTAAAAATACTTTACAGACGCCATATGTACAATTGTAACTAGACATCCTTGACAGTCCACATCTCAAGCCATTTATGTATTTGTACGTGGCAACCTTGTTCTCGATGAATTGGTAAAATATTGCCAGGACCTTGGCGTGTAGTAAGTGGCTTATCCTCACAGCCTCATTTCATTGGACAGCGTGCATGTGCCACAAAGCGATAAGTAGCAGTAGTTGTTGCAGCAGCTGTGGATGGATGTGATATGTTGGATCACTTGCATTATTGTGCTCCTGGCGTTGAGTCCCTACAACAATTCACTGTGGAGCAGCCAATTTTACGTACCTCGATTATCAATGATAGACCTAGATTTTTTTTTCATATTTCAGACTAAAAAGATAATAGGTTTAACTTACTTAAATTTATCTAAGTTTTATATTAGTAAATATAGAATATCTTAGACTAGAGCATAAACTGTCCAGAGTATAAATCCATAATGTTCATTACCATATGTACTGCCTAGTAGTAAGTCCATTGTTGTTGCTGTGAAATTCACCGCACATGAAAATTAGTTTCAGAGGGCTAATATAGCTGAATTACTTACAGTGACATTTAACTAAAGCTAAGAGATCGATGGCAGTGGTGTATGCCAAAGGTGATGATCGTTGTGGTAGAAATATAACTCATCGAAGTAACTCGAGTGGCGCTGCTCATCTATTCCCTCTCGATTTTACACGCCATATCCCTCCGGTTGCATCTGAAGAGAATCGTGCATGTGATTGTTTTCAGAATTACTGGCACGTCGGTGTCAGATTCCCGTCGTTTTCACCATTAATTGATGTCCTCGGTTCAGACGCCATGGACCTAACCAAAGGTAATTGTTAAGGCACCACTTGTTTCATAATAGCTTCCAGTTTTTCTTTTTTTCATTATTTCTTAATTTTATTTTTTGTTTTAAGATTTTTGTCTTTTTTGTATCTATTTGTATTTTTCATAATATGCTAATATGTTTTTTCTATTTTTATTTTTTAAATTTAATTACGTCAAATAAGCTAACTTAGTTACAGTGAAAAAAATAAATCATCTATAATAAAAAAAAAGCTATAAGCAATTGCTGTTCTGAGCCCTTTAAACATCCTCTCATGAACTAGCTCGAATCAAGAAGCCTATGTATGATATCTGATGGGCTTTCCGAAGAAATTTTTGTACGGATAATCTATTTTTTATTTGAAATTACAGTAATATATCCGCGAGAATTTTTTTTTACAAAAATAGGCTCCAGTCGCCCAATGGTTGGGCGACTGGAGCGTATCGCCCAACCCAGCGGTGACAGCTGGGGAATATGGTAACAGTTAAGCGATTAAATACAATCGCCCCCCACCGTTGGGCGATTGCAATCCTGTCGCCCAACTGGGGGGGGCAACTGCATCTGAATATAAGCCGCGGCCGCCGGCCCGGCCGCAACTCTTCACTGTTTTCATCTCCATCTTCTTCCCCTTGGCCGCACGAAGAAGAGAGGAAGCAGAGGAGAAGAAGAGAGGAAGGAGAGGGGAAGAAGAGGAGGAGGGGAAGAAGAGGAGGAGAGAAGGAGAAGGAGAGGAGGAGAAGAGGCCGCGGGATTTCCAGGTAATTTTTGTTAGTGTTAGAAATTTAGTTTAGAAATTTTAGTTTAGATATTTAGTTTAGAAAATTTAGTTTAGAGCTACTAGTTTAGAAAATTTAGTTTAGAAAATGTAGTTTAGAAATTTAGTTTAGAAAATTTAGTTTAGAAATTTAGTTTAGAGCTACTAGTTTACAAAATTTAGTTTAGAAATTTAGTGTAGAACATTTATTTTAGAAATGTAGATATAGTTTACAAAATTTAGTTTAGCAATTTAGATGTAGAAAATTTAGTGTCAAAATTTTGTATAGTTTTTTATATATTATTGTAGAAAATTTAGTGTACAAATTTAGATGTGGAAAATTTTAGTTTTTGTATAATATTTGTAATGCATTATTGTGGAAAATTTAGTTTAGAAATTTAGAAATAGAAAATTTTAGTGTCGAACTTTTGTATAGTATTTTTTATGTATTATTGTAGAAAATGTACTGTACAGATTTACATGTAGAAATTTTGCAGGTATGACTCGTGACTGGCGATACCCGCTGTTGGACGAGCACGTGGACCGTATGCACCGCACTTCTCGTCGTGTGCCGCCACCGGGGAGCACGGACGAGCCGGCTGAGCTGGGAGTGGTCCGGACACGCACACCTCGCGTGGCCTGGGGACTTGACCCCCGTTGGACTGCCAGGTTTGCACTACGCCAGCTTTTAGTGCTGCTGTAAGAACGTTCCGTGCTGACTTTCACTTTGTTTGCAGGCTGCGGGATGCCGGACTACTACCTCTTGCCCGGATGGTGCAGGCCACGGAGGAGGATGGAGCCGCCTTGGCCGCGGGCGGGGACGAGGCGGGCGTGGAGCGATCACGACGCTTCCCGTTCGATCATTCCTTGCTGACGACTTTGGTGGACCGTTGGCGGCCTGAGACGCACACTTTCCATCTCCCATTCAGGGAGATGACGCCGACCTTGCAGGATGTGTCTATGCTCCTTGGCCTTCCGATCGCGGGAGCAGCTGCCTTCCTACCGAAGGCCCTGGCCGAGTGGTGCGCTGACCCGCTCGGCAGATTCGAGGGGGTCCTTCCACCGGCCGATGACCACCACATCTTCGACAATACTTAAACCCACGGGCCGACGCTGAGGTGGCTCGCACAGTCCCGGGTAGGTAATATTTAAAATCGATCGTGTCTTCGAAACTCTTATTTGTGCTATTACATACTAATAACAACTTGTTTACATTCAGGTGGAGCGCATGGATCCACAGGCAGACGATTACCATGTCACGCGCCACCTGGAGGTGTACGTGCTGTGGCTGTTTGGTTGGGTGCTCTTCACTACCAGCCACGACAACTCCGTGGATGCGCGCCTTATCGCTTATGCGAGGGCGATCGCGGACGGCGAGGCCCTCCAGGTCAGCTAGGGATCGGGCGTACTTGCCGCAACATACCGCACCCTATGCGATGCGTGCACGAGGATGAAGGCGAACTCGGTCCTCACAAGCTGTCCCCTGCTACTGCAGTTGTGGCCGTTCAAGCGCTTCAACCTCGGACGACCTGTGCTAGACGACATGGTTCTGTACGGGGCCGAGATGTATCCGGGGGGAGACGTCGACCGGCCGACGATGGGTTCTATTTGGTGCCGTCGATGAGTGAGTATTATTTTATCACAGTCAATTATTTCTTTCTTATTAACGATCGTCGTACTAAGCAACTTGTCTTTCTTGCAGGTACAGTTCCGCACGTGCAGGTCACGCGGGCGTACCAGCCATTTGTGGAGCAGTTTGACCGCCTCACTGACTCCGACGTGCGCTGGGAGCCTTACGCACATGAGGCAGTGCAAGCCCGTGCTCCTGACGGGCTGTCCACCCTGTGCTGGCATGACTGGGCTTTCTGGCTCACCCGCCGGAAACTCGTGTACCACATCTACTGGAGGGCTACGCACCGCAGTGAGTCATGCGCCAGTTTGGGCTACGGCAGGCGCTTCCTGTACCGGTCGGTCCATCGATTCCACGGAACGTGCACGCGTGAGTGATCGCTTCTGGTATTTTTGTACGTACTTACTATTTTGTTCACAAGTACTTATATTACGTAGTGGTTCTATAAATAGGCACAACACGAAGGGCGTTAAACGAGGCACGGACTGGTCGAGGAGGATGCAGCCCTGGATTGCGCAGTGGGAGGGTGCGCTCGACGACCGCGTGGAGGAGGAGCGCCCATACGATAGCGCGGACTACGCGGAGTACCTGATCTAGTACCAGGCGCGGACTCGTACTAGGCTCGTACATGTCGTACACTCACCTGCCACACACGTCGCCGCTCTGACAGACACGTAACCCGCGCACCTCGCGCGCGACGCTCATATCGCGGTACGTTACATGTAATTTCAAAGATTCCTAAATGGCAATATCATTTCGATGATGGACCCTTTTATGTCATTTTGTCCAGGCTGACGTCGGTTCTGCGCTGTGGTCCGACTCCACCGCGGTACTGCAGAGGGCCGCCACTGGTGCGGAGTTGACCCACAAGGAGGCCGTCAGCTTTGCGCGTCAGGTGGCGGATGGGTGTAGACGTATCGTTAGCCTGCTGTCCTGCACGAGGCTACCGGCGGTCTCCACACCCACGTCCAGCGCACCCCAACCACCAGTGCCACCCCGACCAGCATGGCACTACTCCGGAGGTAGTATGTGGACACGTCCATCTCACCCAGAGCAGCCAGGGAATTCTGCTTGGTCACGACTGTAGGATCAAGGATACCGACTAGAGGGGGGTGAATAGGAGGTTTTTAAATTTTTTCTTGTTCACTTGATTAATTCTTCACAATTTAAGTGACAATGACGTAAAGCAATTAATCCTATGCAATTCTAGTTAACAACTTAGCCAACTTGTCTCTAAACAATCAAATGATCACAATGAAGCAAATAAACAAGAGCTAAAGAGACAAGAGACACAACCGATATTTTTACCGTGGTGATCGGAAACTTGCCGGTTTCCCCTAGTCCACGTTGAGGTAAGCCCAGACGAATCGGACCGGCTCCACGAATTGAGCCAAACACCTCAATCACTAATGTAGCTCTTTCCCACTCCGGGTAGGCGAGCTCCGACCTTCACAATTGCCGGGTCTTCTCACAATCTTCTTGAGAAGATCACCGAACCAACCTCCACCGGATCATCCAAGTGCCGGCAAGCACTAAGAGTAATAGATCCCGGTGTTCACTTGAATGCAAACCTAGTGCCAAATGAATTTGCGATTGAAATCTAGCACTAAATGCTCAACCACCTCACTTTGATGTGCCCTTGCGCAGTGGTGGGGGTATTTATAGCCTCCACCAACCAAACTAGCCGTTTGGCACAATTTCCCGCAAAAATCAGGATGTGCGGTACTACCGCCCTTCTAGGGCCGGTACTACCGCTCCCAAATCTTTGCGTCAGAACGGCTCTGTCAGACGTGAGCAGTGACCGTTGGATTTGGCGGTGCGGTACTACCGCCGTTGATATTTGCGGTACTACCACTCTCCGGTAGTTCCGCAAAATCGGCGCAGTACTACCGCTCTGGCCAAACTCCGAAGGGTCCTCAGAAATGCCGCTCTCTAGAAATAACATTCTGCTTGGGCTCCGGATCAAGGACTCCGGAAGTACCGCTCTGGGTGTGGTACTACCGCTTCCTGCGGTAGTACCGACGTTGAAAATGCCGGTACTTCCGGTCTGGTTAAAATCTGAGACCAACCGGAGATGCTCTCTAGAAAAATCATGCCGCTTAAACCTCCGGTTCTTCCGGGATCCGGAAGTACCGCTCAAGAATGCGGTACTACCGCTCGCAGCGGTAGTACCGCTGTTGAAACGGCCGGTACTTCCGTTCCGCGGAGATTCAACCGAGTTCGAGGGGTGCTCTTTGAAAAAAAGGTTCCGCTCCAGAAGCGGAGCTACCGCCTTGCGGTACTACCGCATTTGGGTGCGGTACTACCGCTCGCCGGTAGTACCGACGTTGAAATACGCGGTACTACCGCTCTTCCAGACAGAGCACAAACTTAATTTTTAAATTGAATTTTCATGAATGCAAGATTCAAAAGATAATCCAAATGGCACTAGAACTATGTTTTCAAGTTACTAGCCAGGCTCCCTCTTGATGGTACGATCATCTATCCTATAACCCGGTCTTCCACCATTCTCCAAGACCGGTAAAAATAAAATAGATCCTACACTAAGCATACCGTTGCCTTGAGCCAAAATTCGGATCTTCATAAGAGTTCTTTGGCTTGCATCTTGTCGCTCATATGTGGACTAACGCTTCACATGCTCATAAAACGCGTTAGTCCCATATTCACATAATTTCATTAATTACCAAAACCATTTTTAGGGGCCTAGATGCTTTCAACGGCCTCCTACACCTCCTCCGCACATCCCTTCTGCTACCTTCATGGCGCCAACTGCGGGTACGCATCGTCCGATCTCGTTTTTATCTCAAGGCGACATGCAACGAACTAACGATATTACTATTGCAGGTCCTTACCAGCAGCACGCATATGGCGTCTCCCTAGGCCACTACGATGTAGACCGTTTTTTCGAATCGCCTGGCGTCCTCGGACGCGACACCGGAGGTTCTCTCCGCGATGCCCTCCCGGTGTCCGGAGGGCACACAGCCAGAGGTGCAGCTGACTCCACCAGCGCAGGGGCGGGTGTGACACGCTCCTGATCGTTTTACTTTCTCGGAGCGTCATCACCTGTTGCACCGGAGGACGGCCAAGCAGGGCCGTACGGGAGAACGCGGGCGCGGTGGCGGGGCACCTTAGGGTGGCGACTGAGCGGTGCTGCCGATGCTATATGTTATGCATGTAATGAAAAAATACGCGGCACGTTACTCACAACTATATTATAAAGTTTATTTAAATTCAAACAAGCCTATTATCTCTTCTTTTCACATTCAATCATTCATATATCAAGTCATCTAACAAATATTAACATACCGGTTCTACGCACAGGAATTCTCAGCGTATGTCACTTAACAGTGTATGTACGGATCGTTGTACGTTCAATCTTTCGTAAAAAAAAGTTTCTAAATTTTTTTACGCACCTACAACATACAATAAATATAAACTTTCATTACAACTCTACCACATCATTTACCAGTTTAAAACTACAAAATTCACAAACAATCACGGGGGCCATGCAGTCGCCTAAGGGGAGGGCGACTGCATGCAAGTCGCCCAACAGGAGAGCGACTGCATGCAAGTCGCCGAATGGGAGGGCGACTAGCGGCAGTCGCTCTATGGTTCGACGACAGATATCGTGTCGTTCTTTGGTTGGGCGAAAGACTCCAGTCGCTCAACCATGGGGCGACTAGAGCCTATTTGTATAAAAAAATTTGTCGCGGGTATATTTCTGTAATTTCAAATAAAAATGGATTATCCGTACAAAAAATTCCTTTCCTGCTCCAAGCCGCTCATGTTTTAAATTTGTGGTTATAACTTTTGATTTATGGTTAGAATTATAATATAACGTCTCTTAGTTTTTCTGATAAAAAAGAAAACTTAAAAAAAATTGTTATATCATCACGCATTCTAAATGGCTTCAGCTTCTAGCTTATTTTAGCTTTCGATATTTTAGTTTTTAGGGCTTTTTTGAATATTTGCCTTTTCTATTTTTTCTTTGTTTCTTTGTATTATTGCCAGGGCTAAGAACGTATTCATTCAACAAAGACGAAACGTATAGATGGATGTGTGACCATGTTTTGGATACGCAGACGAGAGAGAAAAATAAGGCAAATTTATTTAGATAAATATGCTACACACAACGACAAGAATACCTTTCATATATGGTACCGCTCCGGGCACCATGCCACAATCGCCTAGTGGATCTCCAAACATGGACGGCAGGAATAAGTTTCCAAGACCTTAAAAAATTCTCGTAGGCGATGGGCTTTGTTAGGAATGCTAGACTTGGGCCTATGAGCTTGGCCCTATGTGGGCATCCTCCACCTCCCCTGCGGGACTATAAATAGGAGGGAAGTCATTGTATGTACCGGAAAAGAGAAGCAATAAAGAAAAGAGTTTCCTCTGTCTCTCTGTGTCCATTGAATATTATTTGCAAATACTGTGTTTGATCCATCTTCTTTGCATAGGAGAAGCCGATCAGATTAGACTCGCCAGTGCTGGTTTCTCAACACGTTATCAGCACGAATCGCTCACGTGGATCGCAAGGTAATTTTCGCAAATTGAATTGTTCATCCAGATTGCTTTAATTTCACAAAACTTTCGCTTTCTAGATTAATTGTCTACGGTGTAAATTCGCCCTAATTTATCACGAGTAGACTTGAAGTCGCCGGCATAATGTCGATCGGTAGATTGCATGCAAGGGTGGACGTCGATTGCACTATAGACTAATTTACCGCGAGTAGACTTAAAGTCGCCAGCGCAACGCCGATCGGTAGATCGCATACATCACAGAATTGCATTGCAGATTGCATTGTAAATTGAAAAAAATCGCCTCATGGCTTCACGGCCGTCACACGCACCTTAGCCGCCGACCGCGGAAGCCCCACATGGCCCCGCCGGCCGCAGCCTGCCGACGGGCAACTCCGGCCGTCGCCCGCGCCTCGCGCCGGTTGCCACCGCCCCACATGGGCCCCACGGCGGCGCGCGCCCCCGCTTGCTGTCACTGCCGAACACGCCGCGCGCGCGTCGGCCGGCCGCCACGCTGGCCGAGCGGCCCGCCACCTATGATGCGCCCGCGCCGCGCCGCCCGGCATGGGTTGGCGCGTCGCCGCCTCGCATGGCGCCACGGCGCATAGTGCCAAAACCGTCGCGCCGGCCTCATCAACTCCGCCGCGCGCGCGCGCCGCCGCGCCGGCGCGCGCCGCCAGCAGCCATGACCCGTAGCTACTGGCCTCGCCACCACGCACCCAAAGCTGCGCCTCACCGGCCCCACACGCCACTGGCCGCCGCCGTTCCCGCATGAGGGCCACCACCGCTCCAGCCGGCCCCGCCACTGCGCGCTCGAAGCCGCCGGACCCACCACTCCGCACGGGCGGAATCCCCCACGCGCACAGCTCGGCCGAAGAAAAAAGATTCAATGGTGTTTTACAAAAACCCTCCGAAGATCTGCAAACTACGGAAAGGTCCTTAAAATTTATGGAAAGGCCCCCAGGGAATAAAGAAATTACGCGAAATTTCTCGGAATTGAAATTTACAGTAAAACTCTCGAAAAATCAGGAAATTGCACGAAAAATTTTCTGAAAATTAAAATTTAGCAATGAAGCCCTCAGATTTTGCAGAATTAACCAAAAATTCATATCCTAGCATAAAAGGGCCTCAGAAATCCAAATTCTGAATTGTTTTTAGCATTTGAAGCATGTTTATTATTGGCATTATTACTTTCTATACTTTCTGTATTTACTTACTATTTTGATTAATCGTAATTATCTTAAATTGCCTTTAATCACTGGAATTAATAGTAAAATTATAGGAAATGCATGGAAAATTCTGGACATTACGAGAAATTTTGTACCACTCTATATTTACCTACAGTAAATTTATATATTCCTTTCATGCATATGTAAGGCTTCACGAACCGGGAGTTCAAGGAGCTGGCCCAGCATGGCCAAAACTACTTGACTTGAGCTTCTGATGTCAAGATCGTACATGGAGCCAAGAAGCTCCACGCTGTCATTGGAATTGGCACATCAACTGATGCTAGACCCACACCTAAGGAGAATGATCAGGCACTTCATTTCCTCAGACACCATCTTTGTCTTACTCTCAAGAATGAGTATATGGCGGAGAAGATCACACCAGCATTATGGACTGCACTCAAGAAGCGGTTCGAGAAGCTGAAGTACACCATTCTTCCTTAGGCAGAGCAAGAATGGACCTGACTCAGATTTGCTGATTTCAAGATGGTTGGGGAGTACAATTACGCTTTGCACAAAATCTGTACCAATATTCAACTCTGTGGCAAGCAGATCACATATGAGCAGAAGATTGAGAAGACCCTCTCCACATTCCAACCCAATGCAGTACAGTCTGCGCGCAACTATCGTTAAGATGGCTACAAGGAGTATACTGAATGACATGATATCATGCAAGTTGCAGAGGCTTAGGATGAAGTTCTTTGTAAGAACTTTATTGCACAGGCACTTGGAAGCTCCGCTGGCCCTGAAGCCAACGCCGGGAGCTACAAGGTGCAGAAGGCCAGAATGAAGAGAAGGGGAAGGAAGGGGAAAGTCGCAGCCTAGAAAGGCAAATCACATGCCCCACAAGGAAGTAAGGGCAGCAAGCCAAAGCGGGATGACAACCCCTATGGTCAGAAAGACCAAGCCTGCTACAAGTGTGGCAAATGGGGGCACTGGTCGCGGATCTGTAAAGAGCCGCAACAAGTCATAGACGCCTTCCAGACCAAGAAGAGGCAGGGCAGCAAAGGGCAGCATGAAGATCACTTTGCATTTGCCTAGGGGAGAATTCTGAGCAGCTACCTGCACCTATGGAGATGGAATCCACTCCTGCAGTGGCACCCCCTCTTGACCTTGCAGCAGCTGTCTCCATGATTTTCTTGGAAGAGCATCTCACCCCGAAGAATATAGAATCTGAAGTCTCTGACTTCTTAGCAGATTTAGTCTAATGCACAGAATGTATTATACTTTAATTATCATTTATTTTAATTAAAGGAATAAGTTAGCATTTGCATTTAATGGTACTTGAACATTTTCTCGTGATGGTTGGATGATATAGCATAATTCATTCATTTATTCAGTTGATAATGGCATGTTCTGATATTTAAAGTGTTTTATTTATGCGTTGTTTGCAATCTATCACATATTACTAAAATGCTTTATATTAGAACACGTGTGGCGCCCATGGAGGAAGTGTGCTTAGCTGACAGCGGCACAACGAATACCATCCTGAGAGAGACAAAAAATTTTAGTTGATTAAGAAAATTGCTGGCAGCCTTACAACAATCGTCGGTAGCGATACTTGTATAATAGGCTCAGGAAGAGCCACAATTATACTCCTGATAGACACAACTTTGGTCATTGAGGAAGCCTTGTTGTGCCCCAAATCGACTATAACTCTCATCAATTTCAAAGATATTCGCGCTAACGGTCTCCATGTAGAGACTGAAGAAGAGTACGGTAAGGAATATCTACTCTTCACAAAGCGTGAAGAAAATGTAAAAAGGGAATTAGAAAAACTTCCTTCACTTGAATCTGGGCTATACCACACCAATATCAAGGCACCAGCAGCCTATACTGCCCTGAAAACCATTTTTAGAAGCTCTAAACTATTTTGTCTCTGGCATGATAGATTAGGCCATCCAGGTCTTAGGATGATGAGAAATATAATTAACAATTCACAGGGACATAATATCGATGTAAAGAATTTTCTGAATCAGGAAGATTTTGTGTGCTCCGCATGTGCCACCAGGAAATTGATTACTAGATCTTCCACTCTAAAAGTGAAGGATGAAGTCTCTGCATTCTTGGAACGCATCCAATGAGACATTTCCGGCACTATACAACCTCTATCGGGACCATTTGAATATTTTATGGTGCTCATCGATACTTCCTCTAAATGGTCCACGTATGCTTATTATCTATGGGGAATCATGTTTTTGCAAAGCTGATCTCGCAGATAATTCGAATCAGAAATAATTTCCGTGATCATCGTATAAAGTCCATCAGAATGGACAACGCCGGAGAGTTTACCTCAAAGGCGTTCGATGATTATTGCATGGCAATGGGAATTAAAGTTGAGCATTCCGTCCCGCATGTCCACAACTAGAATGGACTTGCAGAAGCATTATTAAGAGGATTAAATTCATTACAAGGCCGCTGTTGCAGAATTGTAATTTACCAACACCATGTTGGGGACACGCAGTCCTGCACGCAGCAAATCTTATCAACCTTAGACCATCAGCATACAACATCCATTCACCTATGCTACTAGTGTAAGGGTCACCACCGAAAATCTCTCATCTCCGTAGGTTTGGGTGCAAAGTGTATGTACCCATATCTCCGCCTCAGCGTACCGCAATGGGTCCTCTCCGAAAGTCTAGGATATACGTTGGTTATGAAACAGCATCTATAATCATGTATTTGGAACCCATGACTGGAGATTTGCACACTGCCCGTTTTGCTGATAACATATGTGATGAGGATAGTTTCCCGACATTAGAGGGGGGAAATCAACCCTTTGATGGAAAATGTCAGGAAATTACATGGGAAGCCACTGGAAGCCATGCACATGACCCACGCACTAGTGAAGCAAACAAAAAAGTCCAGAAGATAATCGATTTGCAAGCATTAGCAAATCAACTGCCCGGCCACTTTAGTGATCTGAAGAGCGTGATCAAGTCGCACGTGCCTGTACGCAATGCACCGGAGAGGGTCAAAATACTAAAGAAAATGGAAGGTATCCCTAATCCCGTCCAGAGGCCTCCGAACAAAAGGACGAGAACTCCAGTCCCTCAAGTCCAAAGTAGCTGGGGATGCCCAGTGATAAAGATAAGGACTTGACATAGCCAACCACTGAATTTCCCTAGAACCAGCAAGGGAGCCAGTTGAGACCTAGCACCAGTATGGCACCCTTAGGAAAGGGCATACCGGATCTGAACATTCCCCTGGAGGGAGAAATCAGTATGGATGTGTGCACACACATCGGAGATGAAAAACTAAAGGGACTTGCCCCCGCTACTGGCAGAAGCAGTGAACAAGTAGAGGAACTACATGAAGCATCTCAGGAAGAGATAGCCATAAACTATGTGAACACGGGAGAATCCATGAATAGAGCAATAGCCAATGTCGATATTTACTTTACAAAAAAAATTACCACAATCATTAATCTTGATCTAGAGCCTGCAACGCTCACTGAATGTAAGAAAAGATCGGATTGGGAAGATTGGAAAAGGGCAATAGAAACGGAATTAATATCTCTTAAAAAAAGAGGTGTTGGGCCAATAAGCCACACGTCTCCCTATGTGCACCCTGTAGGGCATAAGTGGATATTTGTTTGAAAGAGAAATGAGAAGAATGAAATTGTAAGATATAAAGTAATGTTTGCACAAAGTTTCACTCAATGACCAGGAGTTGATTATAAGGAAACCAATTCCCATTCATGAGTGGTATTACATTTAGATATTTAATCTCAATGGTAGTGAATCTGAATTTGAAAATGAAATTGATGGATATGGTAACAACATACCTTTATAGAAACTTGGATTCCGACATCTATATGATGGTACTTGAAGGTATTCCTATGTCGAACCAAGACAGAGCAAATAGAAACATGTACAGTGTGAAACTCAGAAAGTCATTGTACAGGCTCAAGCAATTAGGCAAGATGCGGTATAATCGCTTAAGCGACTTTCTATGCAAGAAAGGCTATACAAACAATGAAGATTGTCCATGTGTATTTATACAGCGATCCCAGAATGGATTCTATATAATCTCAGTATATATATAGATGATCTGAATATCATCGAAACCATGGACGAAATAAAAGAAGCAAGCTCTTACCTGGAATCAGAGTTCGAAATGAAAGATTTGGGTAAAACCAAATATTGCTTAGGCCTGCAACTCGAGCATGTCCTTGAAGGAATACTAGTGCATCAGTCAACCTATACCCAGAAGGTATTGGAAAGGTTTGACTTTGAAAAGGCGTACCCTTCGAAGGTACCAATAGTTGGAAGATCTTTGCAGCAAGACAAGGATCTATATAGACCTAGAGAAGAGGGGGAGGAAGTCCTAGGACCGGAATTCCCATACTTAATTGCAGTCGGAGCACTTATGTATTTAGCAAACTGCACTAGACCAGATATTGCATTTGCCGTGAATCTACTGGCAAGGTATAATGCAGAACCTACCAAAAGACATTGGCAGGGAATAAAGAACATCTTCCGATACCTCCAAGTAAGTAAAGATCTTGGACTGTTTTACGGAAAGAACCAGGATTTGAGTATGACTGGCTATACCGATGCAGGGTAATTGTCAGACCCACATACAGCCAAGTCATAAACAGGCTATGTTTTTCTTTGTGGTGGAGCTGCAATTTATTGAAAATCATAGTACTGTATGAAGCTATACGAGAATGTGCTTGGCTTCGAAGGATGATTCACCACATCTAGCAGTCATATGGGTTGAACATTGTGCAAACTCTCACAATTATCTATGAAGATAATGCAGCTTGTGTTGCACAAGTGTAGAAAGGTTATGTGAAGAGTCATCTCACGAAGCATATTAACCACAAGTTCTTCTATACTCATGAATTGCGAAAGATGGACGAAATTAAGGTACTGCATACTAAGTCGTGTGAAAATCTCGCAGATTTATTCACTAAGTCACTTCCAGCATCTATCTTTGAAAGATGTGTACGTGGAATTGGAATGATGAGACTTAGAGAGTGCAGAACTCAGGGGAGACTTCTCAAGCACACCGTTAAAATCTTGATCACGAAGATCAAGTACCCAAAGAATATATCCTGTAGATGAAATGAAATTGGGTGGATTGTATTCTTTTTCCCTTGACGAGTTTTCTTGAAGTTTCTCGACCAAGGTTTTTAACGAGGCAATTCGTGCGACACAACATAGCATGTATCATTAACTCTTTCTCTAAATTTTTTCCACTGGGTTTTTATAGAGTTTTGATGAGGCATGATTGAACATATCAGATGGGTGCTCAAGAGGGAGTGTTAGGAAACCTAGGCCTAGGCCTGGAAGCCTGGCCTTAGGTGGGCATCCTCCACCTCCCCTCCAGGGCTATAAATAGGAGGGAATAGCAGTCATTGTATGTACTAGAAAAGAGAAGCAATAAAGAAAAGAGTTCTCTTTATCTCTCTATGCCCATTGAATATTGTTTGTGAATATTGAGTTCGATTCATTTTCTTTTCATAGAAGAAGCCGATCGAATTGATATCGTCAGAGTCGGTTTCTCAACAGGCTTATGCAACTCCGTGACCCGGCAGCCGCACCTTTATCCTCTTCTGCTAGTTTTTTCTCTTGCCCTGGTCGGCTCTTCTGTCGTGTTGTTGCCAATTTTTCTGGCTCTCGCCAATATATGGGCGCGGTTTTCCGTGAATACGCTGTGCTTGCTCTGGTTGGACGAATGGTTTTGATTAGGATCGAAGCGAGTTTACTCCTTGAGGTTTGGCTGCTATAGCGACAATTAAGTTTTTCTAAGTCATTGAATTAAAAAATAAGAAAAATATCCTTATATCTCAACACACAGTGTAAAGGAACAAAAAAATTAAAAAACTAAAATTAAGAAATCGACATGTTTATTCTAATGTTAGAAACTAAAAGCTAAAGTCATTTAGAACAGACTGAGTTTTACTTAAGTTGGAGACCACGTATATAATTCACGTGTTTGATGTCTTAGATTACGTGGTTTGGTAACAAATGTATGCCTAGATATCAGTTATGCTTTCACCCATACATATGAGATCATCCGAGCATACATGCCTAGATAGTCTGCATATCTGTTTTCCCTCCAAAAAAATAAAAAATAAAACGTATATGTCTGTTTGCATGGTTTGAAGACGAAGGCTGTCAAATGTTTGTTGTCAAATTTTGGTCCCATTGATCGGATTTGGGATGCGTTTAGTTTATTGTCAATAAATTAATAGGAAAATTCTCGTTCTCTCCTTTGGCATCCTAGTTCATTTTCTTACCAAAACTTGATCAATTCTCCATTGATCAATTTAAAGACCAAAATTTAAGTGGTTTTTTAACTAGTTTTTGGTTTAAGTTTATGGTTATGGCTTTTAGCAAAATTACACTGTAGTGTATGTTAGCTTTTTTATTTTTTAAAAAAAACTGTTATATCGACACAGATAATATAAAAAATAAAGAAAAAGAAAAGATAAAAAAGCAAAAAAATACTAAAAATTAAAAAACTAAAATTAAAAATTGATATATTTTAAGTAGTTTCTGAGTTAAATAAACTGAACGGACAAAAGAAACTGAAGTTGAAGATGTGTAGAGCGAAGCATACTCTGCTCGTGTCATGTCAAACTCCAGGTAGGAGAGAGACTCATGGAAGAGAAGTCCATCGCTACTGCAGTGCACTAAATTTGGATAATACGCCGATCTTGATTATGTAACTTGACGCTTTGACACCATTACTGCTGTGGTGGACAAAATTCCGCAGAGCCCCAAGCTAAAAACTAATCAGCTACAACCGTGTGTTCTGACCCATTAGGCCCGACGCCCAGCTCTGCCCCTCCCTGCATGTTCTGACGAACGCGCAAAAACCTAAACCTAGCTAAGATGGTGTGTCCCCTCCACTCCATTAGAGAGGATTTCACTGAGCTGCCATTGTAGCAAAAGATGACACAAACATGAATAAACAAACAGGAGTGTTATAGTATTATGTGTCCTTCAACGTAGCAGAGCATTCCGAATTTGACTCCCCATTAATTACCGCGCAACAAAAGGATTAAAGCATCCAAACCAGGAGAAGTTCATCAAATATAGCTCCTTTCAAAAGAGAGAAAAAGAGCTGATCATGAGCTTTAGCTGGCGTTCAAGCAGAGAAACTGAAAGTTTCCATTCCACCCATCCATCCAGCTGATAGCTAGCACAAGAGGCGTGCATCAAAATATATACGTGGAGATGATCGGGTATGACCTTCATTTCATCTCGACGGAGAAGGAGCACAATTAAATTGATGGCAAGTGTAGTGCTCGAGTCTTGACTGTCTTGACGAAATTAGCACCTGCTCTTCTTGTATAGCTACAATGGCATGTGGCTTAGTTTGCATGGTACCGGAAAAGAGTTCATCCAGCTAGCTAGTATATGAAACAGATAGCCCAAGAAATGGCTCAACCAGCGACAGAACGTGGAATTAATGGGCCGTGCATGCATGCATGTGAATTGAGGAGCCTATATAATCAAGAGTTTTAGGGTCCAATGCAGTATTAATGTCACGTCGTCTCCTAATCTGGATCACGTCATTCTACGTGACTTGCATAATCCAATCTTATATAATAATTCATATGAACTAGCCGACTGCCTGTGTAATTGAGCGGTGTACTATGGTATTCCATAACATAACGTATAAAATTTTCTAGCGGTTGAGATTGAAAGGTGGTGGTTTCTTTTAACTTTTTTTATTAAGATAATAGATTAGAATAATAAAATTTTAAGTTATCAGTTTTTATTCAAATTGCTATTTTCATTCTATAGAAATGGAAAATTGGAAATGTTGAAATTCAAAATTCTCCAAAATTGCCAAAACACTATTGTAACTAATACTATAGTGGCTATTCCAGAAATCCAGAAACAGAGGTCCATTTTTAAGATCATCCAGAACACAGAGTTGAATGGTGCCCAGAAACATGAGGCAGAGAAGCCCCAAAACAAATTGTTTTAGCATTTAAATATTTTTGGAATTGCACTTCCTAGTTTATATGTATAGAAATAAAATTCCTAATTTTCAGTTAATTTTAGTTACGATTTTTGTGGAACCAAATATATAATTTTCCTTTAGTTCTTATTACGAATTTTATTATTTTTGGAATTGTAGTTTGGAATTCACACACAAATCAAATTGCCTTGACATGGAGTCTTCTTTTTTTGAAATTTAAGCTTGGATTTCATATACAAATGAAATTGTAAATTTTCATTTATATTTTATTCCATTACTATTTTTTTGGGATTTTTCTTTGGAATTCATAAAAAAACAAATTGTAAGATTTCCTTTTTACTTTTAGTTATGAATTTATGAATTTCATATTTTGCTTTACATAGAGTTTAACTTCTAAGTTAAACTAGGCTAATTTTGATGTATTTGTAATTCTTAATTTTTGGTTGTACTTGACATAGGTCTTTCATATATACAAATCAAATTTGTAATCTAATCTTAATGTTTACTCTAAACTTGCATATGTAGGATTCTAAATATGAAAAAAATAATATTTCTAATTTAGTTCTTATTTGAAATTTTAATATTTTTCTCATTTACTTTTGAATTTTGGGAATTTCTACACAACTTAAGTCTCTTCTTATCGTTTTATTTTTATTCTGAAATTGCATATTTTTGGATTGTGCTTGATGTATTTTTTTTAGGTTGGAGTTTATATACATATCTAAATGGTAATTTTCATTTTTATTTTTATTTTTTGATGGATTTTACTTTGGAATTCAAATGAAAATCAAATTACTAGTTTTATTTTACTTTTTTACTTCGAATTTCCATTAATTTGGATTATATGCATGGACTACTATAACTTGGGTTTGCTAGTGGTCGCTAGATCTTGTCCCCTTTTTTTGATTAATGTGGAAATTTCCTCATGGTTTCTAATTAGTAGTGGTATAGATCTTATTATGAATTTTAGTATTTTTGAAATTTAGGTTTTGAATTCGTATACATATCAAATACCTAATTATCATTTAATTGTTATTCTGAATTTGCATGTTCTTTGGATTGTACTTGAGTGGATTTTTGTCAGTTTTAGGCTGGAATTTATGTAAAAATCCAATTTTTGTTTTAATTTAATTATTATTCCAAATGTGACTTTTTAGGGGGTTTACTTTGAAATTAATATGGAAATCAAATCTCTATTTTTACTAAAATTTTAGTTATTTTAGAATGTACTTGACATGGACCCTTTCTTTTCACTTTCTAATTTTCATTTAACTAGTATTCTGAATTTTAGTTATTAATGGATGTAACTTTAGAAAGTCGTATGGAAATCAAATTGCTAATTTTTCCTTTTTTATTCCAAATTCTAGTTAATTTCGATTGTACCTAACATTGACTCTTTCTTTTAATCCGAGCCTATAAAATCGAGTATGATAAGTCAAAGTGCGCGCACGCGGGGGGATGGGGATGACTCTCCTAAATCTTCTCCATAGTATCGACACAACGCAGCAAAAACAGAAACTCTCAAGAACTCAAAGCCAAAAAAAAAAAACCGAGACACTCAAACTCAAACTAGTTTGACCGCCAGCCCTACTCTGGTCTGACCACCTGCATATTTGTCGATACTAGTCCATATAAAATTCAAGAATTATCCATTTTAGTCAGCATTTAGTTGATTCATTGTTGACAAATAGCAATTGGTGCGGTGGTATCTCAACGATAGCAAATCTTCAAGCAGTTTTTGCTTCGAAGGTTTTCATCAACTGCAACCCACAATCATTATGGTGAGAAGGAACATACTACATGACAAAGCAACATGCTATCATAATATTACTCCTAGAGAAGCAAATTCCTGCTCCCAATTATTTGTTTATGTTGCTTAATGTTGTAAAAAAGTAACTTTACACACATACTTTAACGTCAACAGCAGTAGCCAATGATAATCTAAATCATAAAATCACTTGCTACAGTAAAATTTATATGACCGCACTCCCGGAAGGAATTTTGATGATTTCTTCATGACAGCTAGCGTGCTTCCAAGGCATCGTGAGCGCTGACCACATGCCCACACAAAAGGAGTCTCAGATGATTTATTAGTAATTACAGACAAATATCAACATAGTGAATTGGCAGTAAAAATTACTAGTTTCTGACGAATGTTCAACAGGATAGGACATAATAACCTGTGCCAAAATCCATCCAATAAGTCAATCAATATCGCTCCGATGATTTGATATGACAAGTGTGTGTTCTTCACCTACAGAATTATTCAGATAAGCTCGTCATCAAAATCTGTATCGTTTATTCAATTGGCATTGTTGGGGGAGTGGCCTCCACCTTCACCCATTCGGCCTGCTGGGCAGCATCTAAAAGGATATTTATACCCCTACCATAGTGAGCTATAGTTGAAGTATTCTTGTAATCAGGAGTTTTCATACTTAGAGCGTGCCTCAAAGGGACCAGAGATGAGGCAGTGGCCTCTGGACCAGAGATGAGGCAGTGTGCCAGTGGCCTCTGCGGAGCCACAGACCGGGCTCGAAGATGTCATGCTGGCAAGGACCGTGGTGGGACCTATGGTTGGCGGAGGAGTACTAGCCTTGGAGCTAGAGTCCTGGTCATGCACCGTCATAGCCAGTGGAAGCGGGAACGGCTCAGGTGCAGGGACCCCTGCACTTAGCGCCGTGCAGGGGCGTCCCAGTAGCTGACACGTGTCCCTCTAAACTTAAAAAAATTTCGAAAAATTCAAAAAATACTTTAAAAATCCGAAAAATTACAAAAAGTACTTTTTGTAAAAATACTTTTATTAAAAAGTATTTTTAAGTACTTAAGTGCTAAGTGCAGGGGTCCCTGCACCTGAGCCGTTCCCGGTGGAAGCCCACCCCTGAGCATGCTTCGTGGGCTGGTCAGGTGGGAACTCCTCACGGACCACCAATGATGGGGGAGTTAGCCACCACGCCAACCCCACCCTCACCCTCTGGTGCATCGCCAAGGCCAGCCACGTCATGAAGCCAATGTCAGTGAACCTCGCTGGGCTTGCGTCAGCAGAGCCAGTGAGCCACCTCCACCATTCGACCATTGCTTGTCCTCCAAGTGGATATTCGAGCTAGTGTAGTCCACGGACTCTAACTTTGCACGATTAGCAAAATTGGTAGTCGTCATGTGGAATTTGCAAAAAAAATAGTGTCTCCACCGTACGGTCACCGCGTTGGACGACCAAGGAGCCGACACCTAAGTGATACCACATAGAAGCCATGCAGATTAGCCAAAACCGTATGGTCACCGTGCAGTGGTGCACTGTAGCACCCACCACCGCGCGACCATAGTGCGGTTTTTGACTATAGCGTCCAAAAAAGAATTTTCTTTGAAAATCATTTAAGTATACGTTTTGTAGAAATTTTTAAATATAGGAAATAAGCTTAAAAAATATAAAAATTTTGTGAATCATCTAGACATAGTTTAGTTGCTTGTATAGTTTTTCCATAATTTTATCTATTTCTATTTTTCTTGAAAATTTATTTAATTATACTATTTTAGAAATTTTCGAGAAACATTCAAAATGAATAAAATTATGGAAAATTTATACAAACTAGTGCACTATGTTAGGAGGCTTCATAAAAAATTTATAATGTTTGGAGCTCATTTGATATATTTAAAAATTTCTACAAAAAGTATATATACTTAAATAATTTTTTAGAAAATTTTTGAGAAAATTCTTTTTGGATGCTAGCTAATCTGCATGGCCACCATGCAGTATCGCTTCGGTGTTGGCTCCTCAGTCGTTCCACACGGTGACTATGTGGTAGATGCGCTATTTTTTGCAAATTCCACATGATGAGTGCTATTTTTGCTAATCGCATATCAAAAACTGCCGTTTCAGGTGAAGACTCAAAAGACGGGAGCTGCACAGTGAAGCGTATGCGTGCGCCATGGTCCACACCAGGAGAGGATGTGCCACATTGGATAATGTGTTTTTATTTTATTTCTTTAAACTATATATAACCATTTTAGATATGTTAAAGCAGCAATATTGTCTCCAAAGAAAAAGATAATGTTGTAAAAATGCACTTACACAATACCTTCCAATGCCAATATTATCATTCTGGTACAGCTACACGAACATGAGAAAATTGGGAGTAAAGTGTGCGAAACATGTGAGTAGTGACTAAGGTTGAAAAGATGGTCAATGCAATTCTTTTTTTTCATGATTTGCAAGACAGTTCTTAGATGAGTCGTGTAAAGCTCTCTAGTTGTATGGATTTACTAATCATTGGGTGGAAGTGACGTGTACGTTGATCTACAAGGTGAAAACGATACTAACAGAATTTGAAAGAAAAAACTCATAAAGAACCATTGCACTTCCTCAACAAAATCATATACTTTTCATAAAGTAATTTGTGCATTGTTAATTTGTTTCAGTTGTTTGTTAGTCTATTTAGTACTAGAAGACCCAAAAATGGCATGCGAAGCACAAAGAGAGTGCATGGTTTACTTGTTGTCAAAAAAAGAAAGAAAACTAGAATCATCCTAGCTGACAAGAAGAACCAAACTAGCTAGAATCATCCTAGTGTTGGAATATAGGTGGGCTACACTAGCACATATTAAAATTTTCTACCGCGTAAACTAGGAAGCCAAGCAAGTAAGAGATCATGGATTATTACCACTAGACGCTCAGCGCAGCGGAAGCAGGGTTGAAGTAGCTGATTCAACGAAGAGCGTGTCGGTGTAGCGGTAGTAGTCAAACATCCTCCGTCCAAACGTCTCCTTCTTGTGATCGTCCCGATCAGCGCCGCAGTCACAGCAGCGCCTCTATCGAAGTCCACACGTCTAGGGATGAAGCACTGTGTGTCGATGTGTTAGCACTAGTGTGCACGGCAGGGGATATGAGAGGTGGTGGCGAGGGTTTCGACGGATGTGTTTTTGGGATGCCTCCCTCAGCCCCCGCACCTCTCCTTATATAGCCTCCAATCGGATCCATATCCGATACGAGTAGAGATTGAATCCTACTCGAAAACTATCATCCGATCCCTTATTGTTCCAGCCCATTAAGTGTGTGACCCTGTAGGTTCATGTGTATTTGGCCATGGGCCGAAAACTCCTTTCCGACCCATAAGTCAGTAGCGGTTCCTAGCAAGACATAACTACTCCCAAACACACATAAACATCATATGGACCGGCGTCAAGGCTATCTTCCGCAACAACAAGGACGAGTGCGCCATCTCCCTCCATGTCGAGTTCTCTAACTTGTTGCAGGGAGACCTCTCCGTTTCCACCTATTGTCAGCGCCTAAAGACCCTAGCCAATGCTCTTCGTGATGTTGGCCAGCCCGTGTGCGACAGCCACCTCGTCCTTAACACCCTCCGTGGCCTCAATGAGAAGTTCTCCAATGTGGCCACCATCATCTCCATGATGGTTCCTCGCCCTTCATTCGCCAGCGCCCACTCCTTCCTCATCTTGCAGGAGTTGCATAACCACAAGAGGCCAAGGCTACCACAGCTTTAGCCCTTCTCGCCAGCACCACCTCCTACTGGTCGAGTTGCACCAAACCCTCCTGTCGTGTTGAACATGGTGACCACGGTGACTCCTCCTCCGTCCATTCCAAGGGGCACAACAAGAACCGCAAGTGATACGGATCAACTAGTAGACTAGCCGATGTGCCAAGGTGGCCCGATCTTCATGGTACAAATAGCAGTTATGCTCCTTTTCATTGTGGTAGCAATGATTTGCCTTCCTCTCCCCGCAGTTGATGATAGGATTAGGGTTTAAATTATAAAAGAAGACTGATCTCCAACCGAATAGCAAACGATTTCTTCTCTTTGCGCCAAATCAACACCTCAATTTGTTGAAGCTTGCTTCAGTCCAAGAAACTTAAAGGCAACAACACTCGTAGATAGTTGAGTAATTGCACCAATTTTGCAAAGCACAAAATAGAAGCAACCATCTGAAATCTCCCAAACCATGAGCAACCAAGATGACCACGAATCAGAAGGATGAACTGCACAAATTCAATTCCACAACTCATGAACGACAGCCTTGATTTGCACAATTAGATCAAACCCTATTCAGGAAAACCACAATACTCATGCATAGAATTGTGCCACAAAACCATGACTTTTTTGTATTTTCTCAAGCTAAAACATAACGATTCTAAGATACAAAAAGGGGGTTTGGCCTGGTTATATAATCCATGCACGCACACCCAAGGCCCAATTTGGTCCTTCCAGGCTGATAATGGCACAGAATTCATCAACCCATGTTCTCAAGTTTTTTCGCCTACACAGCATCTTCTTTCGGTTCTCTTGTCTGTACGCCTCCCGGTGGAATGGGAAGGCCGAGCGGGCTCTTCGCACACTCAACACGACATGCACCCACATTTTCCAAGCATCCATTTCTCTGCACTTTTGGGTCGAAGCCCTTGCCACCACTACATATCTTCTCAATCGTACACCATCCACCATCATCCAATAGTTCACACCATATGAATGCCTCTACCAAACTCCTCCCACGTACGACATCTTCGAGTGTTCGGCTGCCTATGCTACCCTAACCTCATCTCCAGTGCCAAACACAAACTCTCTCTCTCTCTCTCTGTTCAATAGCATGTGCCTTCATCGGCTACCCTAGGGCCCACAAGGGTTATCGTTGGCTTAACATTGCCTCTTGATGGGTCATCATCCCTCGACACATTATGTTCGATGAGTCAAATTTTCCTTTTGCTACCCAATCTGATCTGACACCCTCCTCGCTGGATTTTCTCCTTGACTTTGTCACCATGACATCAGTATCCATGCTTGCTGCTACGCACCCTTTACCAAATGCGCCTACAGCCGCTCCACCGGTAGTGTCTGTAGGATCAAGAATAACCAATTAAGGGATGAACAGGAGGTTTTTAAATTCTTTTGGCTAAACTCCAGTTTTTGAGCTAATATGAAATAAAATTACTTTTTAGACAATTAAGGCTTAAATACACTACATCTCACTAGGTGCTTCGATAACCTAAGTCTAAATAAATCTTGCAAACCTAGGGTGACAAGTAAGCAAAATAAACATTAGAAATGTAAATGTACAAAGTAAGGAGAAAGAATGTAAACCGTAAGTTGAACACAAGAGAATTTTCTTGTGGTCTCAAAGACTTGCCTGTCTCCCTAGTCTCCTGTAATTCACGTTGAGGGAGCTTAAATGAATCAAACTGGCTCGATGCACAAATGAGTCTTTTCTCAATCTACTAGAGATAGCCTTTTCCCGCTCCGAATATGTGAGCTCCATGCTTCACACAATATCAAACCCCTTCACAACATTATTTAATAGATCACTAGTTCTCACACCTCGAAGCCATCTAGGAGTCAATAATCTCTAAGAGTAACAAATCGATGATGCTTGCTTAAAGGTCCTCAAGTGTCACAAAGCTCAGTCAATGAATGCAACGCACTTGAATGCTCTCAACAACCTCAAATGATGAACTAAAAGTTTTACAGTTGAAGAGAGGAAGGCAAGGGCCTCAAGTGCATTCAAAGAGGTTCTAAGATAGTGCCCTTACTGTAGAAGAAGGGGTATTTATAGCCTGCAACCACTCAAGTAACCGTTGGGGCCAAAATTCCTCATTTATGCCAAATGGGTGCTACCAGCATTAAGAAGCCGATCAGACCGAACCTCACTGTAACTGATAGTTATAGTGTATTTAATGCACTAAAACTAACCGTTACATTTGGGTCTGATCGAACCGCCCAAACAAACCCTGGTTGCATGGCCCTGGAGAAAATTGCGAACCCAGAAAACACCCTTTTGAGAAAAAAACAGGCATCAACTAGGAATTAATTCTACCAAAAACATTGGTAGCACCGGACTTTATACGGCAATAGCATCAACCAACAAATAGAGAAAGATCGGCAAGAAGGATCATCGGCCTTAAAAAAAAGATTGGCAAGAAATATCGGTTGCACCGCTTTACCACTAGAAAAAATTTGTCTGGAGAGAATAAGCGGTGTGTTCCAACCGGCATGGGAGACCCAATAGCACCGAACATCCGGTCACACCGGCTTTTAACTGCGCTAGAAAAAATTATGGATTTGACATAAAAGTGTAGATTTTATACTGATCATCGATAACACACTCCTTTGACCGTCGGAGCGCTCAGGGTGGATGTCATTACTATTCACAGTTATTCACTAGAAAAACGTATGCAGAGACACCAGTAGCATAACTTTGGATCTCATAACATTTAATTGTAAACCTACTTTTGCTAATGGCTACGAATTGATCAATGCCTATTTGCCGATACTTGTCCATATAAAATTCAAGGATTGTCCATTTTAGTCAGCATTTAGTTGATTCATTGTTGATAAATAGCAATTGGTGCAGTGGTATCTCACCAATAGCAAACCTTGTAGCAATTTTGCTATCAATTTTGCTTCGAAGGCATTCATCAACTGCAACCCACAATCATTATGGTGACAAGGAACATACTACATGACAGAGCAACATGCTATCATAATTTTAGTCCTAGAGAAGCGAATTTCTGCTCCCAATTATTTGTTTATGTTGCTTAATGTTGTAAAAAGTAACTTACTTTACACACATACTTTAACGTCAACAGCAGTAGCAGATAATCTAAATCGTAAAACCACTTGCTACAGTAAAATTTATATGACCACACTCACCGGAAGGAATTTTGATGATTTCTTCATGACAGCGAGTGTACTTCCAAGGCATCTTGAGCGCTGACCACATGCCCACACAAAAGGAGTCTCAGATGATTTATTAGTTATTGCAGACAAATATCAACATAGTGAATTGCCAGTAAAAATTACTAGTTTCTAACGAATGTTCAACAGGATAGTATAACATGTGCCAAAATCCATCCAATAAGCCAATCAATATCACTACGATGATTTGATATGACAAGTGCGTGTTCTTTACCTATAGAATTATTCGGATAAGCTCGTCATCAAAATCTGTTAAGTTTAATAAACTGGCATGGTGAATAATGTAAGCACCAGCGATTCATATAAGAAAATCTTAAAACCTGACTCCTTATCCATTGACCGGTAAGATTCCTCGTGGCATGCAGTTGAATCTGCAGAACATGCATTGAAGTTACATGTAGACCGAATCAAGAACGAATGAGTGTTGCAATCAAGCGCAACTCTCTAATTTCCCAGCATGAATATGATATTACTTAAGTACAATGGCGGATACAACACAAATTCAATATAAACGATAAATTCAAACATAAATTCAAAAATCGTTAAATTTATACATTAACTCAAAAATCGATAAATTCATATGTAAGAAGTGGCCTCTGGCGGTCTGGCCTTTGCTCCTGCCCCCTGGTTGTGGCACGCTCGCGACCGGCGTCCCCTGGCTTGCTGGCCGCCGAGCCCCCTGGACGCCACCCGCAGGTGCGAGCGTGCCCCCTGGCTTCTGGTTTTCGCCTGGGACTGGGAGGCAGAGCTGGGGGGAGGAGTGCGAGGATCCGGCATCCGGCGGAGGAAGAGCTTAGGCAGCGGCCGAAGGGACGGGCTGCCCCCTGCATTATTGAGAAAGATCCAAAAGTAAGAAGCGGGGGCGAGGTTGAAAGAAGCATTATTGAGTTAATTAACTGGATTAAAAACAACTGGAGGTATCAGCAGGAGTAATGGTATGGAATGCTTTCACGGACTAGTCTCTTTCACCTTATTCGAATGGTGGGACTCTTGGGGTTGACGTTCGCGGCGTGCCTCAGCGCAGCCTCCGCTTCCTTCACCTCCCCATCGCTGGCGACTCCCCAGACCAGCAGATAAACTTCGACATCCTCAAGGGAGAGCAGGTTCTCGAGGCCCGTTTCAAAACCATCATTGCCGTCATCTTTTCTCTTGCGCACATGGAGAGTGAAGTAAACGCTCTCAACCTTTTGCATAACTCCTGGTTGAAACATCGGCGTTTCGCTCTCGCAAGTGAACTTTCTCAGGCATTGGAACCCATCGGCGCCAATGATCAACCTCCCGTGTGTGCTTCCCCATATGTTGAGATAACAAAGAGCCGGCAGCCTTGCAAGGATCTGCATATCCTCCTCCTGCCGCAGTCGCTTGACATGGATGGTTAAGGAGGAGAGGTCCGAGAGGTGCGTGAGATTTCTCTCTATACACGCTGGCAGCGTAGAGAAACGGCCAAGACCTGTGAACCAAAGACTTCTGAGACTTTGAGGGGGCACCCAGAGTTCCCCAAAGCAATCCGGGCATCCTAGTTTAAAATCGATATGTAGTGTGTGGATTTTGGGCAGGTTGCACAGAGACTCCACCAAATCTTCCTGGAGGTAGCCCTCCTCATCGGTTACACAACTGGCCAACCCGATGTATAGCTCCCTTAGTCCTGTCAGCTTGCGCAGCTCTTCCACAAAGTCTGGAGACTTGTTCACATCAGGAACGCCCGAAAGCACCTCAAGGGATGCCAGATTTCCCATCCCATCAGGCAGCCTTATGTCATTGGCGACATGTAGGCGCATCAATTGTCTCAGTTGAACAAGAGTGGACGGCAATTCTGGTATGCAATTTTCCCCCACGTCCAGTGTCTGCAAAAACTGTAGCCTTCCTATGTCCCCTGGGAGCTGCTCAATACCAGTCCTTCTTAGCCCTAGGTACCTCAAGTGTAATAAATTTCCAAGATTAAGATGACATGCTTCCCCGACATCACAACCTCCCAGTTCCAGCACACGTAAAGAACGAAATCTAGAAGGAGGCAGCTCCAAATTAATAGCAGGGCTACTGAAAGAACGAAATCTGGAAGGAGGCAGCTCCAAATTAATAGCAGGCCGGCTACTGAAGACAATGAGGGACCTCAACTTTTGTGGCATTCTCAGGGCATCAAGAGACGCGGTGATCCTGCTAGTATTTTGGATGGATAACCTGCGAACATTCCTTTGCAAAGATGTGTTTTGCTCAGCACCATTCAACACAATAACAAAGTTTTCTTCATTTGCTAAGGAACGGATGAGATCAAGCACCATATCATGTACACAACAAGCATTGGCCCTACCATCAGTGCCGATGTCTACTTGCTGGATCAAGCTTCTATTTATGAGCTCGTTGAAGTAATACTCTCCGAGCTCATATAAGGTCTCCCCTTGTTTCCCGTATTGGATAAAACCTTCAGCTACCCACAAACATATCAATCGAACCTTCTCAATCTCATAATCTTCTGGAAATATGCTCATATACAATAAGCATGTCCTTAGATCGGGAGGTAGACTATAATAGCTAAGAGACAATATCATCCTCATATCTTCAATATCAGTGCCATTTAAGAGTCCAGCACCAATCGAGTCGTGCACCTTATTCCACTCTCTTATATTTTTCATTTTGCTACTCAACAGACTAGCTATTGTAACGATAGCTAGTGGTACACCACCACATTTCCTTAAGATTTTGTCAGATACTTCTCTCAACTGATTATCAGGACATTCACCACCAAATACCCTTCTGTAGAATAATTTCTTGGAGTTATCATCAGAAAGGGGCTGTAGCTTATAAGCACCACCAAGTTGTTCGGCAACATCAAGAATACGGGTAGTTGCGATTATTCTATTTTCCAAATTATTGTCGGGCAAAGCACAGCTAATCATTTTTGTCCATACTGATATGTCCCATATGTCATCGATAACGACCAAGTACCTACGTGTATGTATGATAACACAAGAGCAGTGCATGGGTTAGTAAAACTAGCTAGTTAAGTAATGTTTCTACAAGAATAATTCTGGAAGACTCTAAAATGGCAATATCATTCTGCAACAAGTTGCTCGGTTGATGAAACAATGTAGATATGAAAAATAATAATGAGGAAAGAGTCTCTCAAAGGAAAATGAGAAAAGAAGACCAAAAACCATGAAAAAGGGAAATGCAGGATTCAACAATACAGTCTTATTTCAAAGTATATATCCATGGTATAATCTTTTGTTTACGATGTGCATTGCATGTACATGAGTATATATCTACTAGTTTATCTACTAATTTTACATGGAATTTATTGACGTATGTATGATGTAACTTACTTATTGCATACTCTCTATGGTTCAAAGTAGATGTCATTTTAAGAAGCTGTTTTTGGTTTTCAAGTCCTTATCGTTTTGGATTTTGAGCCAACATTTTTCACCACATGTACATGTTTCTATTAATTGCTTATGGTATGGGTGATAGGGAGATGAGTACACAAATAACTGAATAAGGCCAAACCGTGTTAGATACTAAGACATCAACTCCCTCCAACCAAATTTACTTGTTGTTTTGGATCCATGCAAATTTACTTTCAGAACGCGTACTTGATATAAAATCGGGGCTTCTAAGAGTATTGAGTTGGAAGGGAGTTGATTGCATTGGGTGTTTGTAAGGGTCTAATTTGCATCGGATATTTACCAAACAACACCATGCCGATACTAGTCTGATCCGAACACTGAAAAAAAGGGTCTTGTTCTGTATAGCTCACTAGCAAGAACGCAATTGTGTAGAGGGTTGAAAATTGCACCAATGTTTAAAATTTATAACCACAAAAGATTCATGACCTAGGTGATTTGAGTGGACCTCAGTGTCACTTATAGGTTACTCCCTCTGTTCTTTAATAGATGCTTTAGAATGAGAAATTTCGATATTTGACACTGAATACGTGCGCCTCTCAACTTTTAACCCCCAATTCGCACACCTTTGGAAATTTAACCCTGTCACTGCGAATTCTTTTGATTCAAGGGATTCTCCTCATTTTTACAGTGACAAGTATCAAAATAGAAAAGGAGAGAAAATAAGGAGAATCCCTTGAATCAAAAGAATTCGTAGTGACAGGGTTAAATTTCTAAAGGCGTGCGAATTGAGGGTTAAAAGTTGAGAGGCGCACGTATTCAGTGTCAAATATCGAAATTTCTCCTTTAGAATAAGATAATAGTCAAAATTTTTATTTTTTTGGCCACTAATACATGCAGAGATAGTTAGATTTTTCATGTTGAAGGGTATTAGTAGATTCATCTTGAAAAGTACTTTCACAATATTATATTTTTTATAAATATATAATTTTTAAATAATGGTCAAATACGAGTATTATAGACTATGATGATGTTTGAAAACAGTTGGATGTGAAGGGCTTTCTTATCCCCAAAAAGTACCTTATGAGATGAGACTCTCTCACTTTTAAATTAAAATTGGGTTACTTCCTTTCCACAATCAATATGAGACTATTAAAAAATTATATTTAGTAAACAAAGAGTATTTACTGTGCTGCAGTGTGCTCGTCTTAATTAATTGTCAAGCTCCGTGGACAGATAATCTTACGCCATTTTATGAGTATTAACTACTTCTGCTCTGGTAAAAACAAATTCTCTCGACATCTGCACTTATTTTTATTACAATAGATTAATAAAATTATAATATTACGAAAGTACTTTTTAAGAGAACTCTACATGTACTTTTTCACGTGTTCAGTATAAATAATTGTAAAGACACTAATAGCTAAAGTTAGAACGCATGACTATACGTATCACCCGACTTCCTTTTTATCTGGGGGAGTATATTATTAAAACGAGTTAAAAGATGCCACACGCTAAGTTTACTTAAGAGGCTAGAAAATATTATTATTCAAAGCAAGCACAAATTAGCTCTAAGAGGCTACAGTTAATATATCAGAATGGCTGCTATTGCTTGCCATGCACCTGAACCCTAACCGTAATCATGACCTCCATTCTCGATTTGTGGAGGATGCAGAGGCTTCCAAAGTCTATGCTTTTAAGAAATTTTGCTTGCTACTTGATATTATACTCTTTTACATATGCTCTCAATAATCTAATTACTCATTGAGAGCTACTAGCCCTCGGTATCCTGTCACGAGCTCTCCTATAACATGTTCGTGAACTGAAAGTGTAAGATATGTTGGCAAATGGTTGCCACTGGAATTTTGGAAATGGTACGAGAAATGAAAAATATTTTAGAGACAAATGGACGAATATGTATGGTTGTAAAATACAAATACATAGCAAAAAGTAAGAGGGCATAGGTGACACAAAAGAAGGTGTTGTTATTAAAGCCTAAAATGTAATGCAATTAACTTATTATATAATACAGAAACTAAAGACACTTGTAATTAAGCCGGTGACTAGCATTAGGTGGGTGATAAAAAGAAACAACTTTCTTTTTATCTGGGGAAGTGTATTATTAAAACGAGTTAAAAGAAGCCACACGCTAAGTTTGCTTAAGAGGCTAGAAAATATTATTATTCAAAGTAAGCACAAATTACCTCTAAGAGGCTACAGTTAATATATCAGAATGGCAGCCATTGCTTGCCATGCACCTGAATCCTAACCGTAATCATGACCTCCATTCTTGATTTGTGGAGGATGCAGAGGCCTCCAAGGGCTATGCCTGTAAGAAATTTTGCTTGCTCATTGATATTATATTCTTTTATATATGCTCTCAATCAGCTAGTTACTCATTGAGAGAGCTACTAGCCCCTCAGTATCCTGTCACGAGCTCTCTTATAGCATGTTTCTGGACTGAAAGTATACCATATAGCTCCGCTCGGTTGGGCTGAAAAGCTGTGGTTTATGGTTGAAATTGCACTGTAGCAGCTAAAATTTTATTGTAGCTGAAGGTGGCTTATTTCGCGTAATTAATTTTAAAAAATTTAAAAATAGAAAAAAATATGCTAGCTCATCACGGACAACGCAAACAAATACGGGAAAAAAGAACCAGCAAAAAAGCTAAAAAAAACAAAAGTTCAGAAAAAGACGAAATTTATGAATAGTGAAAAATAAGCCAGAAGCTGAAGCCGAAACGAGCAGGGCTGCCACTAGAATTTTAGAAATGGTATGAGAAATAAAAAATATTTTAGAGACAATTGGGCGAATATGTATGGTTGCAAAATACAAATACATAGCACAAAATAAGTGGGCATACGTGACACAAAAGAAGGTATTAATTTTAAAGTCTACAATGTAATGCAATTAACTTATTGTACACCTACCCAAACTAAAAGACACCTGTAATTAAGCCGATGACTAGTATTTAAGTGGGTGATGCGTACCTCCTCTTTTGAAGGAATTCTCTGAGTTCATCGATGAGCTGCTTTTCATCCAACATCGTCATGTTTAATTTCGTGTACTTTTCCTTGTCAAGACCAATGAGAATATCCCTGAAAACTTTCTTCATGTCAGGATTCTGACCGACCGGAACAAAAGCCCAGCAATCGAAACCTGCTTTAAGCTTGTCATACACTGCTTTTGCAAGAGTGGTCTTCCCCAATCCTCCGAATCCGACGACGGAGACTATTTTCATCTTCTTGTCGGACGCATCATCCCCGTCGGACAACATCTTTATGAGAGTGTCCCTTGGGCCATCAATGCCGACGAGCTGCGTCGCATCTTTGTACATAGCCAAGAGGCGAGGATCAATAGTTGATGTTGCGGCAGGCGTGGCCACAATGTCGTTGACTGTGTACCTGCCACGCCTGCTGGCCAACTCCTGGAGTTGATTATTGATGTCTTTGATCGCGTCGGCGATCTGATGGCGGGCCTTGCCCTTGCTGAAAAAGCTGACCATCTTCTCAACGAGCCATTTGAGCATGATCGGGTCGGACGTGGCCTCACGGACATCCTCCACGCGCACCAGGAAGGTGTCGATGACATCCTCCATGTCGTAGGACAGCTCCCTAACGTCACGTGCCCAGACCTTGATCAGGTCATCGAGCTGCTCATGCGGCACCTCTGCCACCTTGCGGAGAGCCGCGTGCATGATCTCAAGCTCGCTCTCAAGGGACTCGACTTGCGCCCTCACGCCCTTGTGCAGCTTGTACTCCTCTTTCAGCAGCTCGCCCAGCTTGGAGAGCAGGCTGCCCATGGCACCTGTCACAAGCTCCATGGCTTGATTGCTCGCTCTATCTCTTGCTTTGATGGACTCGCTGGTGTTGTGCGCAACTAGCAGCGTAGGTTGCTGTGTGCCTTGGCCTTCCCCTTCTATAGATCAACTAGTAGCACTGGCGTCCGGCGTCAGCTTTGATTTGCCTTCCATTCCAGCTTTCAGATTGGCTTCGATACGCTTGCTTGTCTTTTGCGCTCCAATCCATTTTCTGATTGGCAGCATCTCGGTCAGTGCCTCAGTGGCCAACGACGGCTTCACTCGAATGTTGCTTTAGTTGCGCCGAAAATATGGGCAATTCGCAAATTCGTGGGCCATATCATACAGGGAAACTTTCTCAGAATTTTTTTCATCCCCTACCGACAAATCAATTGGGAAAATCTCTGAAAATAATCGTTCGAAATTTTTAGCTTTTAAATCTGATTTTTTGAGGGAAAATAGAAAAAAATAGTGTTGGTTTTTGGGTTTCTAACTCTCAACTTTATGCTCACCAACCGTCATCCCCTTACCACTAAGATAGCTAAGTGCTTCTTGCTTGATATTGGTTATAAAATTTAGTTAAACTCTAAATTTTGAACCGAATTAACTGATTTAACCATTTTTTGGCCCCTATCGGGAAAACCGAAATTCAGCAATTTCTCCAAAATTTCGGCCGAAAATGTATTCCTTGATATCGTACCAAGCGAAGAAAGAAAACACTACTACAGAAAAGGTCATCACAGACGGCTCGAAAACGTCATCACAGACGGTTTTGTGAATCGTCTGTATTTTATGGGTCAGTGATAATCGAAGGTCATCACAGACAGTTTTCGAACCGTCTGTGATTGTTAGCTATCACAGACGGTTTTTACTCACCGTCTGTGATAGGTGATAATCACAGACGGTTTTTAGTTACAAACCGTCGTGATACTGATCATCACGAGACGGTTTTGAGTAAAACCGTGCAGTGATAGCTGATAATCACGAGCGGTTTTAACTAAAAACCGTATGTAATTATCAGCTATCACAGACGGTTTTTACTCAAAAACCGTCTGTGATATTCCCTTCAACCCCTACATATATCTCTGTTTATTGGCTAGCCTCAGGAAATGCTAGTCATGCCCTCTGAAACAAGCAGATAAACAAGTATATGTATACATACAATTCACATCTCAATTCATTTGACAAACATCCAATTCACATCACATTTCATTCACAGACATAAGGCATCCATTTCGCAAATGAATTAATTGAAATGAAATAAAATATCCATTTACAAATTCACAATTACAGAGTGATAAGAGCAATAAAAAATCAATCTGCGCAGTGGAACTCTCCATCTGATTTTATGACTTTAGTCCACAAAAACCAAATGAACTCTCCTCGAATTTTTGCTAAGTCCACCTGTTCCAATGCAGATTTAGAGATGGGCGCAACCTGTAGATAGGAATATCAACGCGCGCACATATAAAACCTGACATGTATGAAATAAATGTGGAAAGATTGACAAACCTTAGAATTAGTGATCTTGGTGGAATCGAGGAGTAGTCTCATATGGTGGCACACGTAGTATCCACACGTGTTGCCATTCTTCTTGGTGGCACTTTGCAAAAATAGAATGTGTTAAATCAAGTGGCATTACTACTAAGTGTTGTATATGATTAATTAATGTGTAGCTAGCCAATACCCGAAAATTGCGATCATGTTTCAAGGGCTTGGCAGCTGTCGTCGAGCCACTTGTTTGTTGAACGTATGTGACGAACGACCTTTGTTATTCGAAAAAGTTAGATTAGTCATTCGGAAGGAAAGAAAGAGTACAATGTACAATGTACTTACCTATCGAGTATTTTGGCGATAGTTGTGTACTTGGATTTGTTCTTACTTACAGAATCAAGGTATATAGCCTTGTTCCATTTTGGTATAATTACAATTAAAATCCAATGGAAGTGCTCATTGTATGGCATAAGAACAAATTCCTTATCGCGGTGAGCCAGCAGTGCTTTTGTAATATAGTTCTCGACAAAGGATGCATCCTCGTTGATGGTATCAATGGCGACCAAGCGTGGGTCCAGAAAACCAATTGGTGATTTCGATGATCTAGCTTCGGTCAACATGAATCTATATATATACACAGAAAAGCAACAAATTGTGACATATATCGGTATTACGTGAGCAGAGATCGTGATTATGCGGACTTACAGGCGTCGAGCATCGAGCGAGTGAGGCGTCGAGGCGTTGAGTGTGAAAAGACCAAATATATCGTCAAAGGTCACCGGGAAGACACATTCCTGAACTTCGTGCAAGAAATGTTCCGGCTTGAATTTGACAATGATACCTGAGTGCCGTTCTGCCTCTGGTCTATTGGACTGTTCCATATACCAAGCGTGGAATCTTTGGCAACCAAGTCCTAGCTTTGTGAGGTGCTCTTGCGGGAATATCATCGGCTCGCCTAGCACGAATTTGCGGGCCAATGGCAGGTACGGGATATCGTCATCATCCTTCATCTTTGATTTGTCATGGCCACTGCCTCGACTGTAGGTCGACTTCATGGTAGTCAACTGTAATGGTACAGACGGTGCAAGTTGCTTTGGCGAGAATAGCACCCGTGGAGATAGCACCGGTGCAGGTAGCTCGCCGCCTTTGCCGTGTGGAGATGGCACCGATGCATGTTGCTTTGTGGTTCGCGACTGCACTTCTGGTCCTGCCACCGGTGAAGAAGCCTCCAGGGAGATGTCGCTTTTGGGCCACTGGATGAATGTTCCAATGGCCTGTCCTAGAGTCACGATCTCATCGTTGGGGGGCTTCGGTAGCGGGACCACCTCAAAATTGACAAACACACCATCCACATTAACTTTTGTGAAGCCTGGCGCTAAAGCTTGACCGTGCACCATGACCCCGATACCAGACGAATATGCCTCGGATGTGCTATACCCTAAACCATAACAGTAAGCATATACATGAATGCAACTAACCATATACATAACAGTAAGCAACTAACAGTAAGCCCTAAACCCTAACACTAAGTATGAAGCATCAACCCTAAACCCTAACAGTAAGCATGAAGCTCGGGGAGGGATTTGATGACCTTAGGGTTTTGGGACGGAGGAGGCGGCAACGACGGAGGAGGAGGAGGCGGGAACGGAGGAGGAGGCGGCGGCGACGGAGGAGGAGGAGGCGGCGGCGACGGAGGAGGAGGAGGCGACGGGCTCGGGGAGGCGGCGACGGAGAAGGAGGAGGCTGCGGCGACGTCTTCGTCCCGGGAGGCGGCCGGCGAGGGCTCAGGGAGGCAGCCGACGAGGGCTCGGGGTTTAGATTCAGATCGAATAACTGCAGCGCACACGGAAAACCCTAGCGAGAGGGTATATATAAGGAGATTATCACAGACGGTTCTGAACTTAGAACCATCTGTGATATCATATCACAGACGGTTCTAAACTTAGAACCGTCTGTGCTATGAGACGGTTCTAAGTTTAGAACCGTCTGTGATAAGCCTTTGCCGGCTGTTATTATTAAGACAACACCAATAACTACACAGCTGCATTCATATCAACCACCAAAAAGCTGCAATCATATACAACACCAACCAGCTGCATTCACACAGTGTATTTCTTGATATATTTTGTCATTCTCAAATACATCACACATATACATCACATATACATAAATGCCCGCACATTTTTATCTCCCACACAACGTGAACAATGAGATGGACCATGATATCGAAAAACAAAGGAGGAAAATACATTTCAAGGTGACATAGAGTCATCACCACCTCGTCCTGCAGAGCATCTAGTCCTTCGGGATCGATGACCTTCTAAGCAATTGTGTTAAAGAAATAACATAGCCTCATGATTGTCTCTCGGACTTTGATCAGCAAAATATTTCTAATTGCAATAGGGAGCATCTGTGTCATCAGCACATGACAATCATGAGACTTCATGCCATTTAACTTCAAATCTTGCATCGAAACAAGTTTTTTCACGTTGCCGGAGTAACCAGACAGAACATTGACACCGTTCAAGAGCACAGTTCTGTTTTCTCAGCCTTGGACAGAGTATAACACGCAGGGGGAAGGTACGTTCGTCCATTATCAGTGCATGTCGGTGCTAACTCAGGCCTGATGTCCATGTCAGCCAAGTCAAGCCGTGCGTTGACACCATCGTTTGTTTTATCACGGATGTTCAGTAAGAGACCAATCAAGTGCCGCACACATTCTTTTCTCGTGCATGGCGTCGATGCGATCTTAGAACATCTAGGTACTCCCAATAAGGTAAGTCCCAAAATATTGATCTCTTCTTCCGGTGTTCTTCTCATGAGCCCTCAATTTACGTCCCTTCCGAGGACAATATCTAAATCCTTAACCATATCATAAACCTCGTGTCCCCTTAAATGCCTTGGAGCTGAACCGTCTTCCTTCTCTCCACAAATTGTTTCTTCATCTTGCGGTATGGGTGAGCCCTCCGAAGGAACCGGCGATGACGCATGTAGACGGTTTTGCGTGAGTGTCTCACCACACACTCTCGGTACCATCTAAGCAGTGAGTACAAGCTTTGGCACCTTTTGTACTATGGCCCGATAGGTTACCAAGGCGGGATAATCATTTATGGTGCGAGAACAATAAGGAGCGCAAAGTGAAGTTCTCTCGTTTGTATGCATCCCATACCTGTACCCCTTCATTCCACAGTACTTTTAGATCTTCCACCAACAGTGCTAGGAACACATCGATATCATTCCTAGGTTGTTTTGGCCCTTGGATAAGTATCGACAGCAAAATGTACTTTCGCTTCATACACAACCAAGGAGGAAGGTTATAGATGCAGAGTCACGGGCCATGTGCTATGTCGGTTGCTCATGCTCTTGAAAGGATTCATTCCATCTGTACTCAGTCCAAACTTTATATTCCTTGGTTCTGCACGAACTCTGCAAAACTCCTATCGATGTTTCTCCACATGCGGAATCGGCAAGGTGTCTTATCATTCCATCCTTCTTGCGCTCCTCAGAGTGCCAACGCAGCAGATTTGCCTCCTTTGGATTTGCAAAAACCTTTTCAAGCGGGAATTATAGGAAAATACCATGCCACCTTAGTAGGAGGTCCTTTCTTCGCCTCTGTTCCCTCGCCATCATCTGATTGATTGTTACGTTTGTATCGGGATGCGTTGCACACCGGACATACATGCATGTTTGCATACTCTTTACGGTAGAGGATACAGTCGTTCGGGCATGCATGTATTCTTTCTACTTCCATTCCCAACGGACAAAGAACCTTCTTAGCTTTATACGTGGTTTTAGGCAACTCATTTCCCTTCGGAAGCATGTCCGCTAAAAGACCTAGCAGCGCCGTGAAACTCTTGTCGGACCAACCGTTGCTTGCCTTCAATTTCAACAGTTAAAGCACGGCCAACAACCTCGTGTACTTGCAGCTTGTGTACAAAGGTTTCTCTGAGTCCTCCATCAAGCCACGGAATTTACCATACTCTCTCTCATCATAGTTCTCTTCTACATCACGAAGCATCTGATCCAGATTATCATCGTGCAACCTATCCGAATCCGAGCCACAATCGACATCAGCCGGCGGCATGTCATTCACTTCATCGGCGATGTCATCCGGGGGCATATCATTCACTTCACCGGCGATGTCATCCGGCGGTATATGATCATTCACTTCGCCATGACTGGTCCAACACGTATAATCCTTTTTGAAACCCCTCCGAATCAAGTGCACTTCAATTTGCCCTCGGTTCTTAAACATCTTCAAATTCTCGCAGTCAGTGCATGGACAGCACATATATTCCACCCCCTTATTCAACATATCCTCCTCGGCGACTCTTATAAAAGCAGAAACGCCATTAATGTACTCTTCACTCACACGGCTCGCGGCATACATCCAGCTTTGGTCCTACGTTACGTACATATATAACAACTTAGTATTAAAATCTAGATTAACTAATTATAACTACATATATACCGGCCACATTTATTATATTGAGACTTAATTTGCTAGCTCAATTCATATTAGAAACACAACAGCTATTATATAACCAACAATTTTGCAAATTAACTATCTTCAATAACCACTCATGGATTACTTAGACCTAAATTGTAATGCAATTAAAGAAAAAATAAATTTCATTACTAACCATATCTAGAGCAACTAGGAAAGTCTGAATCTTCAAAACTCAATCTCTGCCTCTTCCCACCAAATTAACTGGCCTGAAATTGCCTAGCTTCCTCCCGAGTGAAAAAGTGCGCGTGATGGCTAGATCTGTTCGAAATGAAGATGATGCGATCTGCATGCGCGCAATAAATGCCTTAGCCATTATCACGAGCGGTTTTTAATTAAAAACCGTCTGTGATAAATATTATCACAGATGGTTTTTTATAAAAAAACCGTCTGTCATAAGCTTCATGTCGAGCGTTTAGTGTTTGATCGTCTAATTAATGTCTCTCGATCGTTATACTGGCGTCTATATCATTAATGTTTGGGTATACGAACCGTGCATGCTAAAGGTTAAATATGCGCGCTAATCCAGTCTCTTCTACGTCGTACAATATGGCTTCTACTATTCTCGTGATCATCTCCTTCCTCTCATCTGCTCATCAAGAATTGTTCGTAGGAACCTTACACAGCGCCCAGCAATTTGCATCTGGAGCGACTTCTCCGCTGCACGCCACGCTCTCCTTCCCGACTTTCTTGCATCCGTCGGCTCGACTGATCATCCGCCGTCGACGGAGGTGTCTCGCCGCCGCTCAAGAAAGGGAAACAGCCCTTACCCTGGTTCTTCTCCACAATGTGCGCAAAGCAGAAGAAGCTCTACACGCATTGGAGAGACTGATGGATAGACTTGCCGATCAAGCAGAAACGGCAGATTTTGAGGAATCTTTTCATGCTATCCTCCACAACATTATGGGCTATGCTACGGATTATTTGCCCAGGCTGGAGGAGGAAGTGCTGAGGACAAGGACAATCTTAACGGCGTTCGAGAAGTCAGTGGCTGATCCTCCAAGTCCCAAAGTCGAAGAAGAAGCGTACGAAGCCCAAAAGATTACAATGGGAAACTCTTTACATGTATGACTTTTGTAGTAAATTTGCCTCTAATTGAAACTAATAAATTTGCCTTTAATTTGTGATCTCTTGTCTCAGTAGTTCTGTAGTTAAGTTATTAGAAGCAATGTGTACTTATATATTAACCTCTGATCATGAACAGAATATGACAGACAAAGGGACATCACAGACGGTTCTTGTTAAAAACCATCTATGAACATTCACAGACGGTTCTTAACAACAACTGTCTGTGATAGTCTACACAACACAAACGATTTTTAATAAAAAACCGTCTGTGATAATCCCAGATTATCACAGACGGTTTTTAATAAAAAACCGTCTGTGATACTTTAGCATCACAGACGGTTCATCGGTAAGAACCGTCTGTGATACTCGTTTTATCCGACGCCACTAACACAGACGGTGTCCAAATTAAAATCGTCTATGTTAGTGTCAATCACAAACGGTTTGACAAAACCGTCTGTGATTGGCCGTCTAGTATTAGGCTTTCTGTAGTAGTGAAAGCATATTATTGTCCTTCGTCCTTAGGCTCGCTCGGTGGAGCCTAGGTCTTATCAATTATTATTGCTGACACCCAATAGGTAGAAAATTCATATATACTTCAACACTCTCCTGTATATGTAGACTTCCTCTGATCTAAGACATAGAATAGAAGTGGATTGAATTATTTTAATGTGCCAACCGGGTTTTGAACTCCGAACCTTTTAGCTCTAATACCGTACTGAGTTGCATACACCAGCCAATTCTTTCAAAAGCTTAAGATGATGAGAAAAAAATGAACAATTCACTTACACTTTAACACTCCCTTCATGTATAGGCTCTCTCAGACCTAAAATATAGAATAGAAGTATACTGTAATTATTTTTTTAATTGTACCAATTGTGTTTTGAATTTAAGATCTCTTAGCTCTGATACTATATCAAGAACTTTTTCCTAGCTCATTTATAGATTGCAGTTGCTTGCAGGACTTTTTCCTAGCTTATCGCGTGGTTAGTTGAGTCGAATCTCGATTCCACACCTACGTGACCTTCGTTAGCTATCAGGCCCGCTCGTTTCAGTGATAGCTTCTGGCTTCTGCTTTTAATTCACTATTCCTTAATTTTTGTCTTTTTCTGATATTTTCATTTTTTTGTGCTTTTGTGCTTTTTCTTTTTTTCTATTCCTTCGCATTGTTCGCGATGGGCTAACCTGTTTTTTTTTCATATTTATATTTTTTAAAATTTAATTACGTCAAATAAGTTACCTCGGCTACAGTAAAAAAGCCATCATTGGGCAATGACATCGTGGAAGTTTTAAACTTTTAAATCTGATTTTTGAGGGAAAATAGAAAAACAAAAAAATAATGTTGGTTTTTGGATTTCTATCTCTCAACCTTATGCTCACCAACCACCATCCCTGACCACTAAGATAACTAAGTGCTTCTTGCTTGATATTGGTTATAAAATTTAGTTAAACTCTAAATTTCGAACCAAATTCACTGATTTAACCCTTTTTCAGACCCTATCAAGAAAACCGAAATTTGGCAATTTCACCAAAATTTTGGGCGAAAATGTATTCCCTGATATCATACCAAGCAAAGAAAGAAAAGCATATTATTGTTCTTCCAACTTAGACTCGCTCAGTGGAGCCCAGGTCTTATTAATTATTATTGCTGACACCCAAGTAAGCGCGTAATTCATGTATACTTCAATATTTTTCTGTAGGTGTAAACTTCCTCAGGTCTAAAACATAGAATAAAAGTGGATTGAATTTTTTAATTATGCTAACCGGGTCTTGAACTTAAGACTTTTTAGCTCTAATACCATATTGAGTTGCATGCACTATCCAGTTCTCCGAAAAGCTTAAGATGATGAGGAAAGATGAGCAATTCACTTATACATCAATATTTCCCTCATGTATAGGCTCTCTCAGACTTAAGACATGGAACAAAAATATATTGTAATTATTTTTTTAGTTATGTCAATCAGCTTTGAACTTAATATATCTTAGCTCTGATACTATATCAAGGATATTTTTCTACCTCATTTACATATTACAGTTGCTTGCAAGACTTTTTCCTAACTTATCACGTGGTTAGTCGAGTCGAGCCGAGTCTCGATTCCACACCTGCGTAACCTTTGTTAGCTATCAAAATCATCGGGCAACGACATCGCGAAAGTCTCGAACGCAACCATACTTTCACCGAAACATCGCCCTTGGTTAGTCACATTATATTCTTCCGGTCGGCCATGTTGTGTGGTGTGTGACTGACCCCAGAGCAAGCCTTGACCTGTGGTTTGTGGTTTGTTGCACCGGTATGATCGTCTTTGGCGTCTGGTGTTGTTCAGCTTCAATTTGCCTTTGAGCTTTCAGGCTGGCTTTTACTTGCTACCTCCTCTTCGCACGCGAATCCGTGTGTCTGTTCCATGCTGATCGTGTTGTTAGTCGAGTGGAGTCTCGATTCCACGCCTGCGTAACCTTTGTTTGGTTGTAGCATCATTGGGCAACGACATCGTGGAGGTTTGTTAAGCTTGTATCGAACGCAACCATACTTTTTCACCGAAACGTCACCCTTGGTTAGTCACATTATATTCGTCCGGTGTGTGATTGACTACAGAGTACTACTACAGAAAGCCTCATAGTAGACGCCTCATCACAGACGATTTTGTGAAACCGTCTCTGATTAACACTATTACAGACGGTTGTAATTTGGAGGCCGTCTGTGGTGTTTGTGGCGGGAAAAAGGATTATCACAGACGGTCGGTCTATATTAAGAACCGTCTGTGATAATCCCAGATTATCACAGACGGTTTTTAATAAAAAACCATCTGTGATAATTCACAGATGATTTTTAATTAAAAATCGTCTGTGATAATGGCTCTAAGGCATTTATTGCGCTGTTCAGACCGCATCCGTCTTCATTTCGATCCAGATCTAGCCACTGCTGCGCACTTTTTCACTCGGGAGGAAGCTAGGCGATTTCGAGCGATTAATTTGGTGGGAAGAGGCGAGATTGAGCTTTGAAGATTCGACTTTCTGGTTGCTCTAGATATGGTTAGTAATGAAATTTATTTTTGCTTTAATTGCATTACAATTTAGGTCTAAGTAATACATGAGTGTTATTGAAGATGGTTAATTTGCAAAATTGTTGGTTATATAATAGCTATTGTGTTTATAATATGAATTGAGCTAGCAAATTAAGTCTCAATATAATAAATGTGGCCAGTATATATGTAGTAATTATAATTAGTTAATCTAGATTTTAATACTAAGTTGTTATATATGTACGTAATGTAGGACCGAAGCTGGATGTATGCCTCGAGCCGTGTGAGTGAAGAGTACATTAATGGTGTTTCTGCTTTTATAAGAGCCACCGAGGAGGATATGTTGAATAAGGGGGTGGAATATATGTGCTGTCCATGCACTGACTACGAGAATTTGAAGATGTTTAAGAACCGAGGGCAAATTGAAGCGCACTTGATTCGGAGGGGTTTCAAAAAGGATTATACGTGTTGGACCAGTCATGGCGAAGTGAATGATCATATACCGTCGGATGACATCGCCGGTGAAGTGAATGACATGCCGCCGGATGACATCGCCGGTGAAGTGAATGACATGCCGTCGGCTGGTGTCGATTGTGGTTCGGATTCGGATAGGTTGCACGATGATAATCTGGATCAGATGCTTCGCGATGTAGAAGAGAACTATGATGAGAGAGAGTATGTTAAATTCCACGGCTTGATGGAGGACTCGGAGAAACCTTTTACACGGGCTGCAAGTACACGAGGTTGTCGGTCGTGCTTGAACTGTTGAAATTGAAGGCAAGCAACGGTTGGTCCGACAAGAGTTTCACGGCGCTGCTAGGTATTTTAGCGGACATGCTTCCGGAGGGAAATGAGTTGCCTAAAACCATGTATAAAGCAAAAAAGGTTCTTTGTCCATTGGGAATGGAAGTAGAAAGAATACATGCATGCCCGAACGACTGTATCCTCTACGGTAAAGAGTATGCAAACATGCATGTATGTCCGGTGTGCAACGCATCCCGATACAAACGTAACAATCAGTCAGATGATGGCGAGGGAACAGAGGTGAAGAAAGGACCTCCTGCTAAGGTGGCATGATATTTTCCTATAATTCCCCGTTTGAAAAGGTTTTTTGCAAATCCAAAGGAGGCAAAACTGCTGCGTTGGCACTCGGAGGAGCGCAAGAAGGATGGAATGATAAGACACCTTGCTGATTCCGCGCCGTGGAGAAACATCGATAGGAGTTTTGCGAGTTCGATGCAGAACCAAGGAATATAAGGTTTGGGTGAGTACAGATGGAATGAATCCTTTCGATAGCATGAGCGTAGACATAGCACATGGCCCGTGACTCTCTGCATCTATAACCTTCCTCCTTGGTTGTGTATGAAGCGAAAGTACATTTTGCTATCGATACTTATCCAAGGGCCAAAACAACCTGGGAATGATATCGTTGTGTTCCTAGCACCGTTGGTGGAAGATCTAAAAGTACTGTGGAACGAAGGGGTACAGGTATGGGATGCATACAAACGAGAGAACTTCACCCTGCACTCCTTATTGTTCTGCACCATAAATGATTATCCTGCCCTTGGTAACCTTTCGGGCCATAGTACAAAAGGTGCCAAAGCTTGTACTCACTGTTTAGATGGTACCGAGAGTGTGTGGCTGAGACACTCACGCAAAACCGTCTACATACGTCATCGCCGGTTCCTTCGGAGGGCTCACCCATACCGCAAGATGAAGCAACAATTTGACGGAGAGAAGGAAGACGGTTCAGCTCCAAGGCATTTAAGGGGACACGAGGTTTATGATATGGTTAAGGATTTAGATGTTGTCCTCGGAAAGGGGCGTAAATTGAGGGCTCATGAGAAGAACACCTGGAAGAAGAGATCAATATTTTGGGACTTACCTTATTGGGAGTACCTAGATGTTCGGCACTGCATCGACGTCATGCACGTAGAAAAGAATGTGTGCGACGGCAGATTGGTCTCTTACTGAACATCCGTGATAAAACAAAGGACGGTGTCAACGCACGTCTTGACTTGGCTGACATGGACATCAGGCCTGAGTTAGCACCGACATGCACTGATAATGGACGAACGTAACTTCCCCCTGCGTGTTACACTCTATCCAAGGCTAAGAAAACAGAACTGTGCTAGTGCTTGCATGGTGTCAAAGTTCCGTCTGGTCACTCCGGCAACGTGAAGAAACTTGTTTCGATGCAAGATTTGAAGTTAAATGGCATGAAGTCTCACGATTGTCATGTGTTGATAACACAGATGCTCCCTATTGCAATTAGAAATATTTTGCCGATCAAAGTCTGAGAGACAATCATGAGGCTATGTTATTTCTTTAACACAATTGCTCAGAAGGTCATCGATCCTTAAGGACTAGATGCTCTGCAGGACCAGGTGGTGATGACTCTATGTCACCTTGAAATGTATTTCCCTTCTTCGTTTTTCGATATCATGGTCCATCTCATTGTTCACGTTGTGTGGGAGATAAAAATGTGCGGGCCCGTATTCCTACGTAGCATGTATCCATTTGAGAGGTTCATGGGAATTCTCAAGTCCTACGTACGGAATCGTTCTCGTGGAGGGCGAGATCGTCGAAGGTTATGCAAGCGAAGCGGTCATTGAGTTTTGTGTCGATTATATGGCTCAGATTCAACCGATAGGTGTCCCTCAATCTCGCCATGAGGGGAGGCTGAACGGTCTCGAAACTATCGGAAGGAAAGCAATCACTCCAGATATGGACACGTATACTCAAGCCCATTTCACGGTGTTGCAACACATGACTGAAGTGGCGCCTTATGTGGACCAGCACAAGGATGTGCTTGCAACATGAAATTCGTGAGCGGCGGATGTTTGGATCATGAGGCAACACAACGATTGGTTCAACCAATGGTTGAAGGAGCAAATCGCTAGGAGCTCACCGAGTGAGACGATGACATGGTTGGCAAAAGGGCCGACATTTACGATTGTGACATGGCAAGGATATGACATAAATGGGTACACATTCTATCGCATCTCGGGATGTCAAGAGCACTAACGAACAGCGGTGTCCGCATAGATGCATTCGATGCCGATGGGTCGAGAAAGTCGTACTATGGCTTCATAGAAGAGATTTGGGAGCTCGACTATGTGGTTTTCAAGATCCCCTTATTTCGCTGCCGTTGGGTGCATCTCCCACAGGTGAAGGTTGATAAGTACGGTGTCACGACCGTGGACCTCCAACGTGTCGGGTACAAAGACGAACCATTCATACTCGCCAATCAAGTTGTTCAAGTTTTCTATGTAACCGACCCGGCAAATAAGAAACGCCATGTACTTCTTCATGGAAAAAGGAGAATTGTCGGAGTGGAGAATGTAGTGGAGAGGAGGAATACAATCAATTTGATGAGTTACCTCCTTTTGGAAATGGCATAAGGGTCGATGATGAACAACGTGACGAAACTAGTTACGTACGCATTGATCATGATGAAGGGCTAATTTTTAAAGGAAATAAGCAAGTACAATAAGAATGTATATGTGAAAATGTGTGACAATTTTGAGATGTATATGTGAAAATGTGTGATGTAGTCAATTTTGAGATGTATATGTGAAAATGTGTGACAAAATGTATATGTGAAAATGTATATGTGTATTGGCATTTATGTATATGTGATGTATATGTGTGATGTATTTGAGAATGACAAAATGTATCAAGAAATACACTGTGTGAATGCAGCTGGTTGGTGTTGTATATGAATGCAGCTGTTTGGTGGTTGATATGAATGCAGCTGTGTAGTTATTGGTGTTGTCTTAATAATAATAGCCGGCAAAGGCTTATCACAGACGGTTCTAAGTTCAGAACCGTCTGTGATAATCTCCCTATATATACCCTCTCGCTAGGGTTTTCCGTGTGCGCTTTGGTTATTCGATCTAGATCTAAACCCCGAGCCCTCGCCGGCTGCCTCCCCGAGCCCTCGCCGGCCGCCTCCCCGGACGAAGACGTCGCCGCAGCCTCCTCCTCCGTCGCCGCCTCCCCGAGCCCGTCGCCTCCTCCTCCTCCGTCGCCGCCTCCTCCTCCGTCGCCGCCGCCTCCTCCTCCTAAGGTCATCAAAACCCTCCCCGAGCTTCATGCTTACTGTTAGGGTTTAGGGTTGATGCTTGATGCTTCATGCTTACTGTGGGATTTACAGTTGCTCGATGATGATAAATTCATATACTGAGATTGGTTCATTCGGTCTTTGAGCTCTAATAGCTGTCGGTTCATGCAGTTTTCAGGTTATAGCATGTTATTTAATTGATCTGTTAGGATTTAATCTTGACAAGTTAAAAGACTGAATTATTGGGCAAAGTTAACTTGTATGGTCTTGATCTGTATGAATACTGATGTCTGAATATATGCATGTTGAATATATCTTGATCTTGAGATTGTAGAGTTTGTATCTAGAGCTCAAAATACTGAATTCATTATTTGGCATAACCAATCAAGGAAGAGTATATAATTTAGTAGCGGGACGGCCAAGATTAATCTTGTGCAACCCTACAATTTGAGAGCACAAATTAACCAATCAAGGAAGAGTATATGATCAAAGGGCATGAAGCAAGTGACACACTCTAGTGTATATGCCACATAGACCTTCAAGGGGCATGAAGCAAGTGGCACACTCTAGAATTCCCGTTCAATGAACGAGATACTCTAGTTTGTGTCATTTGCTTCATAGAACTTTGTTTAGGGACTTTGCTATTTGGTTTATAGTATTAGCAACTAAAGTAGGTGCTAAGATAGGCACATCACCCCCTCTCTATGTCCATATCACCCCCTCCCTTCTCCCCCTCCCCTCTACTCCTCTCCTCTCTTCCAATTCAATATGATCACTTTCGCATCTTATCCTAATAGACCCACAAAATGAGCAACATGTCACCCGCGCATTCTTCAACATCATCGCCGGAGGCGTCTACTCCAACATCAAGACGCCAAGGAAGAGGGCTATCGAAGAAGCTCGAGGGCGACAGGACCATCACGGATAAACACATCCGGGTCCCTATCATTCCTCAAAAAGTAGTAAACGCATTCCGAACCATGGTCGGAATAGTTGCACGAGAACGAATTGAGATCACATACAATTCGTGGAAGAACATGCCTGATACTCAGAAACGTGAGCTGTGGACCGAAATTTTGGCATCGTTCGAGTTCCCAGAAGAACACCTACACGCTGTGCAACGACAAACCTACCAAGCGGCGTGCAAAGCATGGAAGAACTTCAAGAGCACGCTTGTCAGGAAATACGTGGAGACGGACGAAACACCTTTTCATAAATACACATTCCTGGAACCACAATGGGAAGAGTTCAAGGCGATGAAGACGTCCGAAGATTTCAAAAGTATAAGTACGGCGCACAAGGCCCACGGACAAAAAACACACACCCCACGGACTTGGCACGGTGGGTATGCGGGTAAAATCTGCTGATGGAGGAAGGAGGATGACTGGCAGCGCACGAACATCGCCCGCCATTTTCCAATATCCGGATGAGCGCTCGAAATTGGATTAGAGCAAGGTCATCTACAACGACATCGGGGGCGTCTCCTTTCGAAACCCTGCAGACCAGCAAGTGTCCCAAATACCGGTAAGATATCGATAGAACTACGTAGCTTGTAATTACTCCACAACCGTGCAATTGAAATGACATTTCGTGCTCTTGCAGGAAGAGCTGAGTTTTGATTCTACCCTGGGATCGTATGATATGCTCTCCGTGGCGCTGGGAAACAAGGAGCACCCGGGTCGTACGAGAGGCCTTGGGCTTTACGTTCCTTGGAAACATGATTTCCAAGATGACTCCGGAATGTATCAGCGTAGGAAGAGAAACAAAGCCAAGCATGACGCACAGCTACAAGAAGAGATCAAGGAATCTCTTAGAGAGGAGCTAATGGGTGAGCTGGCTGGTGTAATCAGAGATGAGGTGCGGAAACAAACAGAAAGTCGATAGCCACTCACGCGCTCTGTGCTAGCTAGCCCGCACAACCATCCGAGTAGCTGCGCGTCCAATCCGACGCAAACCCAGGCCAAATTTCCTGTGGACGACATCCTGGTAACAATTATTACCTCTCGAATGCTTGCTCCATTGATAGGCCTATTCGAGTAGCTAATTTTGTATCATTATGTAGGAGCCTACGAAGTGCAAGCTCCAAGTGAGATATGGCTCCATTCCCTTGTACGCTGCTTGGGACCAGGCATATTCGTATGGTATCGGGGCCATGGTGCACGGTCAAGCTTTAGCGCCAGGCATCGCAAAAGTTAATGTGGATGGTGTGCATGTTAATTTTGAGGTGGTCCCGCTACCGAAGCCCCCCAACGACGAGATCGTGACTCTAGGACAGGCCATTGGAACATTCATCCAGTGGCCCAAAAGCGACATCTCCCTGGAGGCTTCTTCACCGGTGGCAGGACCAGATCAACATGCACTAGTGCCATCTCCATTACAAGACCAGTCGGTTCCACCACCGGATACTGCATCGGTGCTATCTCCACGGGTCATACTCTCGCCAGAGCAACATGCACTAGTGCTATCTCCATTACAAGATCAGTCGGTTCCACCACCGGATACTGCACCGGTGCTATCTCCACAGGTCCTATTCTCGCCAGAGCAACTTGCACCGCTGCTACCTTCAAAGTCGACTGCCGTGAAGTCGACCTATAGCCGAGGCAGCAAGGCCAGCAAGGGCAAAGCAAAGAAGACCAAAGATGATATACCGTACCTACCTTTGGCCCGCAAATTCGTGCTTGGCGAGCCGTTGCTCGAGCAAAAAGACCTCCAAAAGCTACCATATAGTTGCATGCAATTGCACACGTGGTATATGCAGCAGTCCAATAAGCTAGAGGGAGAACGGACTTCAAGTATCACTGTCAAATTCACATTGGATGATTTACACCACAGTCTTCAAGAGTGTATGTTCGTGGTCGCCTTTGAGGATTTATTCGATCTGTTCACGCTCAACTCTCTTGACGTCTCAATCATTCGATGCTAGACGCTGTAAGTGTGTACCATCACAGTCTCCATTAATGTCATACCGATAAATGCAATATCTAATTTGTTGCTTTCGTGTGTATATATATAGACACATGCTGACTAGAGCTAGATTATCCAACTCATCAGCTGGTTTCTTGGACCCACACTTGGTCGCCAAGGATACCATCGACCGAGATACACCCCTCGTCGAGAGGTACATTGCAGGAGGACTGCTGGGTTGCCGCAATAAGGAATATGTACTTATGCCCTTCCATCAGAACTTTCATTGGATTGTATGTCTGTGAAATGAATTGAGATGTGAAATGTATCTGAAAGGAAATGAGATGTGTGAATTGTATGTTTTTTGTCTGTGATTATCTGCTTGTTTCAGAGGGCATGGCTAGCATTTCCTGAGGCTAGCCAATAAACATAAATATATGTAGGGTCGAAGGAATATCACGAGCGGTTTTTGAGTAAAACCGCTGCGTGATAGTGATAATCACGAGCGGTTTTAGTTAAAACCGCTGCGTGAGACGGTTTTTAACTAAAATCGTCTCGTGAGACGGTTTTAACTAAAAACGTCAGTGATTATCAGCTATCACGCACGGTTTTACTCAAAACCGTCTGTGATAGTGACAATCACGCAGACGGTTGGCAAACCGCTGCGTGATGACCTCGATTATCACTGACCCATAAATACAGACGGTTCACAAAACCATCTGTGATGACGTTTTCGAACCGTCTGTGATGACCTTTTCTGTAGTAGTGGAGCAAGCTTTTCTTCTCGTTGGCATGAGCCTAAGGCAGGACTAAAATTGAGGAAAGATTTATTGCTTTAGCTTAGTATAATTGCTTAGGTCATAGTTCACCAACTGGTGCATATAATCTATAATTCTATTGTGAAGCTTATTTGGAACACGAGAATTTTATAGGAACTAACTAGATGACCCGTGCACTTGCATGGGCATCATCTTTAAAACATATTTAAATGATTTGATAATAAATATGTAATTTTACTTTTTAAAAATTAGATTGTTGCAGAACTTTATTTGTGATATTTTAATGTATTATAAGAGAAAAATATTCACTTTGTTTCTCAATACTTATCACTTGTGACCAAAACTTTCTTCCCTAGATAATTTTTGATAGAAATACTTATATAGCAAATAGTAAATATAGCATTACATAACAGTTTCCATTTATATCATCATCATTTTTTTTCATTATTACAATGCTTTATACTACATGCTCATATGTCATAACGCACATCATATAGCTTATATCGGTCAGGCCGGACCTAGACCAGCTCTTGCAGGGAGCTCTCAGCAGACTATTTAGTTCTTGGAGTTTTTTAATCTCGTGATGAGTTTTGTCGATCTAGATTAGGGTTTGTATATTGCATGAAACATATTACAACTAATATAATCAAGTTATGAAGGACTTATATTAAGAAAGCCATATTGGTTGTGATGCACGAGAGATACTATCAGTGATTGCAAATTATTTGCCAAAAAGTTTGATTCAACAGGGGAGATAGGTCTGAAATCATTGATCGGAGATGTTCTTTTTGTGTTCTTTTTGGCATCAGGGCGATGAAAGAAGAATTTATACTTGGAATGTTCCGGTCCCCATTAAAGACAGCTTTCACATTACTAATAGAAATCATGTGCCACAATGCGCCAACACTTGTTACGAAAGAAGCCATCAAATCCATTGATAAATCTATCGATGCCTAAAGTTAAAAAATACTTGACAGACGCCATATGTACAATTGAAACTAGACATCCAGTAGTCCGCACCCTACTTGTACGTGACTACGTTGTTCTCGATGAATTGGGAAAATATTGCCCGGACCTTGGCGTGTAGTAAGTGGTTTGTCCTCGCAGCCTTGTTTCACTGGACAGCGTGCATCTGCCATAAAGTCAAAAGTAGCTGTAGTTGTTGCAGCAGCTGTGGATGGATGTGATATGTTGGACCAATTTACTTGCATTATTGTACTACTGATCAATCCTACAACACTTCACTGTAGAGCCAAGTTTTCGGTACCTCCATTACTATTACACGTACTCGTACTACCTAGTAGTAAGGCCGTTGTTGTTGCTGTGAAATTCACCACACGTGAAAATTAGTTTAAGAGGGCTAATCTGGTTGGATTTATTACGGTGACATTTTACTAAAGCTAAGAGATCGTTGGCAGTAGAGTATGCTAAAGGTGATTGTTGTAATGGTAGAAATATAATGCGTCGAAATAACTCGAGTGGATGGATGGACTCGTTCATAAGTCTCCTCGCCGATCACTGGCGCTGCTCATTTATTCCCTCTCGATATCCCGCTTGCAAGAGCCTGTTTATATTGATTTTTGCTAACGACTTTTACTTACAGTGGTAGCCGATGAATAATAGTAGGCTGATAAAAATAACAGATAGAAACGGCTGATAAATAGTAGTGTTATGTAAAAAAAGACAGTGTAACGAAAGTCACTATAACATTCGAACCGCTATACGACATATAGAATTATGATATAATAAAATACAAAGTACGTTAAAATATGTGAAAGCAAAAAAGTAGAGGCTAATAAATAGTATTGGCTAATAGAAGCGGCTTATAAAAGCTTATGCGTTTTTATTGGATTTGGCTTTTTAAAGCAGAAGCCAATATGAACAGGCCATAAGGCTTCGCTTCAAATGGCTTTAGTTTCTGATTCTTTTGGCTTTTGGTTTATTTAAGCCAGAAGTTACTTTGGTCCTGTTTGTTTAGGTTTAATTTTTTGGCTTAAAGTTTAAAGCCTGTTTTTTTGCTTAAGCAGCTTAAAAATAGTCAGCTTTCAAGCTAAATCAGGCTATTTGATATCTTAACTTTTTGATGGATTGAATTGTGTAGTTTATACCCCTATCATATTGATTGGCAGCAAAGTTTCAATTATGCCTGGATATTTTGCATATGCTGCCTGTTTAATTAGTGGAGGCATGAGAGCCTACCAATTCTTATTGCATTCTGATTAAAAATAACAAAAGGATGAAAGAGCACATAATATGACACTGACTTCCACTTCACTAAGCGCCTTTCCGTTTTTTTTTCCTCTTATCAGGATACTGTATCAGGGCAAGTGTAATAGAAGAGGTAGCTGCCACCTCTAGGACTAATCAAATAAGTAAAAAGAGTACAAGTGGCTCATGGTGGAGATAGCTAATACAATAAGTTGAGTAGATGTTACCTCTACTAAAGCACTCAAACATTTAATATTTCGCTAGAGGCGACCCTAACCCTTATTGTACTTGCTCTAAGAACTAGCATCGTCTCCAAGTTCTCGTATGATGTGCTAGAGGTCACCTAGTCAGCATTATTGTACCTAGCTTGCCTCTCTCTCCTCTTGTCTCTCTCTTCCACTTAGAATTATGCTGATGTGGATTTCGCTAGAGGCAACCTAGTCAGTATTATTGTACTTGCTCTCATGACGATATGACCGCAAGGTGCAACAAGCTTTTTTTCTCTTGCCCTGGCCGGCTCTTCTGTCGTGTTGTTCCGGCTCTCTCGCCAATCTATGGGTGCGGTTTTCCGTGAATACACTGTGCTCGCTCTGGTTTTAATTGGACGAATGGTTTTGATTAGGATCGAAGCGTGTGTACTCTTTGAGTTCAGGCCCCGCTTTAAGTGGCTGCGGATGTTGTTTTTTTAACTAAAATTATATTATAGCATAGCTTTATAAGTTATTTAATTAAAAATATGAAAAAATAAAAATACCGTTATATCTCAATAGACAATATAAAAGAACAAGAGAAAAACAAGTAAAAAAGCTAAAAAACTAAAATTAAGATGTAAACATGTTTCATCCCCGTACTAGAAGTCAAAAGCCGAAGCCACTTAGAACAGACCGTGTTTTACTTAAGTTAAAGACAACGCATATAATTCATGTGTTTGATGTCTTAGATTACGTGGTTTGGTAACAGATGTATGCCTAGATATCAGGTATGCTTTCACCCACACATCAGAGATCATCCGAGTATGCATGCCTAGATAGTCTGTATGTGTGTTTTCCCTCGCAAAAAATAATAATAAATTATATGTCTGTTTGCATGGTTTGAAGACGATGGCTACCAAATGTTTGTTGTCAAATTTTGGTCCCATTGATCGGATTTGGGATGCGTTTAGTTTGCTAGCAATAAATTAATAGGAAAATTCCCGTTCTCTCCTTTGGCATCCTAGTTCATTTTCTTACCAAAACATAATAAATTCTCCGTTGATCAATTTCATGACCAAATTTTAATTGGTTTTTTAACTAGCTTTTGGCTTAAGTTTATAACTGTGACTTTTAGCTAAAATTACACTGTAACGACTATTGGCTAGCACAAGAAGCATGCATCAAAATATATATATGTGGACATGATCGAGTATGATTCATTTCATCTCGACGGAGAAGGGGCAGAATTAAATTGATGGCAAGTGCAGTGCTGAGTCTTGACTGTCTTGACGAAATTAGCACCTGCGCTGCTTTTATAGCTGCAATGGCATGTGGCTTAGGGCCTGTTCTTTATGGCTTCTAGAAGTGATTTTTGGCTTTTGTTACAGTAACTAACTTTTAAACGGAGTATTTTTTTAAAATGAGATCTACAAGTTAATTGTATTATATGTTAAAAATCCAACATTTGTATCAACCAAGTTAAGAGGCCTAATCTGGTTGGATTACTTACGGTGATTTTACTAAAGCTAAGAGATCGTTGGCAGTGGAGTATGGTAAAGGTGATGGTTGTAATAGAATAAATATAACAGGTCTAAGTAACTCGAGTGGACGGATGGACTCGTTCAAGTCTCCTCGCCGATCACTGTCACTGCTCATCTATTCCCTCGCGATTTCACACTCGCTTAATTTCGCCCTTCGGTTGCATGTGAAGAGAACCGTGCATGTGCTTGTCTTCAGAAGTATTGGCATGTCGGTGTCAGATTGCCATCATTTTCGTCATTGATTTTCGTCCTCGGTTCATATGCCATGGACCTAAACGAGTGGATGGACTCGAGTGGATGGATGAACTCGTTCAAGTCTCCTCGCCGATCACCGTCGTTGCTCATCTATTCCCTCTCGATTTCACACTCGTTTAATTTCGCCCTTCGGTTGCATGTGAAGAGAACCGTTCATGTGCTTGTCTTCAAAATTATTGTCATGTCGTGTCAGATTCCCGTCATTTTTGCTATTGATTTTTTGTCCCCGGTTCACATGCCATGGGCCTAAACGAGTGGATGGATGGACTCGTTCAAGTCTCCTCGCCGATCACTGTCGTTGCTCATCTATTCCCTCTCGATTTCACACTCGCTTAATTTCGCCCTTCGGTTGCATGTGAAGAGAACCGTTCATGTGCTTGTCTTCAAAATTATTGTCATGTCGTGTCACACTCGTTTAATTTCGCCCTTCGGTTGCATGTGAAGAGAACCGTTCATGTGCTTGTCTTCAAAATTATTGTCATGTCGTGTCAGATTCCCGTCATTTTCGCTATTGATTTTTGTCCTCGGTTCACATGCCATGGGCCTAAACGAGTGGATGGACTCGAGTGGATGGATGGACTCGTTCAAGTCTCCTCACCGATCACCGTCGTTGCTCATCTATTCCCTCTCGATTTCACACTCGTTTAATTTCGCCCTTCGGTTGTATGTGAAGAGAACCGTGCATGTGCTTGTCTTCAAAATTATTGTCATGTCGTGTCAGATTCCCGTCATTTTCGCTATTGATTTTTGTCCTCGGTTCACATGCCATGGGCCTAAACGAGTGGATGGACTCGAGTGGATAGATGGACTCGTTCAAGTCTCCTCACCGATCACTGTCGTTGCTCATCTATTCCCTCTCGATTTCACACTCACTTAATTTTGCCCTTCGGTTGCATGTGAAGAGAACCGTGCATGTGCTTGTCTTTAGAATTATTGTCATGTCGTGTCAGATTCCTGTCATTTTTGCCATTGATTTTCGTCCTCGGTTCACATGCCATGGACCTAAACGAGTGGATGGACTCGAGTGGATGGATGGACTCGTTCAAGTCTCCTCGCCGATCACTACCACTGCTCATCTATCCCCTCTCATTTCACACTCGCTTAATTTCGCCCTTTGGTTGCATGCGAAGAGAATTATGCATTTACTTGTCTTCAGAATTATTGGCACGTCTGTGTTAGATTCCCGTCGTTTTCGCCATTGGTTGATGTCCACGATTCACATGCCATGGACTTAACCGACGGTACATCATTCAATATCCTCTTGGAGATGTTTTCTTTTGGACACCAGGGCGATGGAGGAAGAATATGTGCTTGGAATGTTCAGGTCCCCATTAAAGAAAGCTTTCACAGAACTTATAGAATCACAGTACGCAAACACTTGATTAGGAATTACGCTGTGCTTGCTCTGGTTTTAATTGGACGAATGGTTTTGATTAGGAATTTAGGATCGAAGCGAGTGTGCCCTTCGAGCCAATCGTGTTCAGGCCCGTTCTAAGTGGTTGCGTCTTGTGGCTGTTTGTTTTTTTTTTACTAAAATTATAGTATACCGGCGGATAGTTTTTCTGAATCATTTAATTAAAAAATAAAAAAGATTTAATGACCAAATTTTAAGTGGTGCTCTAACTAGCTTTTGGTTTAAGGTTATAACTATAACTTTTTCTAAAATTGTACTATAGTTAGTTTTTTCTGAGAAAAAATAGGGGAAAATAGAAAGAATTGGAGTTTTTTTTTTGGAAAAAAACCGTTATATCGCCACAAACAATGCAAAGAAAGAAAAGCCAAAAAAACCAAAAAATCTATAATAAACCGAAATTAAAAGCTGATGTGTTTCAAATGAATGCTGGCTTAAATAAACCGAAAACCAAAAAAATCAAAAGCTAAAGCCGTTTGGAGCGGAACCTATACTCTTGGTACTCTACTCCTTTGATGTTGACTGTAGGTAGAAGAGAGACTCCATGGAAGAGAAATCCATAATATATTGCAGTGCACTAGCTAGTATATGAAACAGATAGCCCGATAGATGGCTCAACCAGCGTCAGAACGTGGAATTAATGGTTCGTGCATGCATGCATGTGAATTGAGGAGCCCATAATCCAGAGTTCCAGTCTCTAATGTAATATTAATGTCACGTCGTCTCCTAATCTGGATCACGTCATACTAGGTGACTTGCAGAATCCAATCTCATATGAACTAGCCGACTGCCTGTGTAATTGAGCGATGTACAATGGTATTCTATAATATAACGTATAAAATTTTCTAGCCATTGAGATTGAAACGTGGTGGTTTCTTTTAACTTTTTTATTAAGATAATAGATTAAAATAATAATTTTTAAGTTGTCAACTTTTATTCAAATTGCTATTTTTCATTCTATAGAAAGGGAAAATTGGAAATGTTGGACTTCAGAATTCTCCAAAATTGCCAAAACACTACTGTAACTAATACTATAGTGGCTATTCAAGACATCCAGAAATAGAGGTCCTTTTTTTAGATCATCCAGAAACAGATCAATGGTGCCCAGAAACATGAGGTAGAGAAGCCCCAAAACAATTTTTCTAGCATTTACATATGTTGGAATTGCACTTCCTAATTTATATATATATATATATATATATATATATATATATATATATATATATATATATATATATATATATATATATATATATATATATATATATTTTTTCTTCCAAATTTCCTAATTGGAAATGGCTCAACCAGCGATAGAACGTCGAATTAATGGGCCGTGCATGGATGCATGTGAATTGAGGAGGAGCCTATCAAAGACGTTTGGTTCTCGGCTCCCGCCACCTGTGCTCGTTTCCACGGCTCCCGCCACCAAAGCGTGGAGAAACGAAAATAATTTTCGTTTATGCGCGCCCAGGCGTATACGTGCGTTTTGCATGCACAGAGCCAGGACGAGGCACAGGCCTAGCAACCAAACGCGGTGCCTTGCATGCACAGAGCCAGGACGAGGCCTGGTGCAGGGAACCAAACGTGCTGTATATAATCTAGAGTTCCAGTCTCCAATTTAGATTAATGTCACGTCGCCTCCTAGTCTGGATCACGTCATACTAGGTGACTTGCACCAATCCAATCGAATATAATTTATATGAACTAGCCGACTGCCTTGCGTAATTGAGCGGTGTACTGTAGTACCCCATCCATTCAAATTTATAATGCATATTTTCTTTTGACATATAGATCAAGGAGACAGTAAAATTAATTAGATTACTCATAATTATTATCTCTATGCACTATATTCAATACATGCATATAGAAAATAGCAAATAAGTTATATATTTATTAGGAGTATAAAGGAAACATCACACTAATTTTATATTGGAACATGAACTACACTCTATATTTATAGTCAAAAATTTTCTAGCCTTTGAGATTGAAACGTGGTGGTTTCTTTTAACTATTTTATCAAGAATTTTTTATTCAAATTGCTATTTTTCATTCTATAGAAATGGAAAATTGGAAATGTTGAAATTTAGAATTCTTCAAAACTGCCAAAACCCTATTGTAACTAATATTATAGTGGCTATTCCAAACATCCAGAAAACAGAGGTTCTTTTTTTAGATCATCCAGAAAACAGAGTTGAATGGTGCCCAGAAACATGAGGTAGAGAAGCCCCAAAACACTTTGTCTAGCATTTACATATTTTGGAATTGCACTTGCAAATTTATATGTATAGAAATAAAATTCATAATTTTCAATTAATTTGATTTATGATCTTTGTGAAACCAAATATATAATTTTCCTTTAGTTCTGATTACAAATTTTAATATTTTTGGAATTGTAGTTTGGAGTTCATACACAAATCAAATTGCCTTGACATGGAGTCTTCTTTTTATGAAATTTAAGTTTATATTTCATATAGAAATGCAACTGTAAATTTTAATTTAGATTTTATTCTTATTATTAGGTATTTTGGGATTTTTTGTGGAATTCTAAAAAAATCAAATTGCAAGTTATGTTTTTTTACTTTTAGTTATGAATTTCATATTGTGCTTGACTAGAGTATAACTTTTAATTTAAATTAAGCTAATTTTCATGTATTTGCAATGCTTATTTTTTTTGTTGTACTTGACATAGATCTTTCATATCTAATCAAATTTGTAATCTTATCTTAGTTTTTATTCTAAACTTGCATATTTGTGAGATTCTAAATATGAAAAAATAATATTTCTAATTTAGTTCTTATTAGAAAATAATTTTTTCATTTACTTTTGAATTTTTGGAATTCCTGTACATATTAAATATCTTCTTTTCCTTTTATTTTATTCTGAAATTGCATTTTTTTATTGTGCTTGACATGTTTTTTTTAGTTTAGGTTGGAGTTCACATACAAATATAAATGGTAACTTTCATTTCTTTTTTTATTTAGTGGTGGATTTTACTTTGGAATTCGAATGGAAATCAAATTCTCAATTTTCTTTTACCTTTTTATTTTGAATTTCCGTTAATTTGGATTGTATACATGGACTACTATAACTTGGGTCCGCTAGATGGACGATAGATTTTTTCCCCTTTTTTGATTAATGTGAAATTTTCCTCATGGTTTGTAATTAGTATAGGTATATATCTTTTTATGAATTTTAATATTTTTGAAATTTAGGTTTTGAATTCACATACAAATCAAATCCTTAATTATCATTTATTTTTTTCTCTAAATTTGCATGTTCTTTGGATCGTACTTGCATGGATTTTTGTCAGTTTTAGGCTGGAATTTGTCTGAAAATCCAATTTATATTTTCATTTATTCATTGTTCCAAATCTGACTTTTTAGGGGTTTACTTTGGAATTGGTATGGAAATCAAATCGTTATTTTTACTAAAATTTTAGTTATTTTAAAATGTACTTGACTTGAACCCTTTCTTTTAACTTTCTAATTTTCATTTAGTTATTATTCCGAATTTTAGTTATTAATTGTTGTAAGTTTAGAAGTCATATGAAAATCAAATTGCTAATTTTTCTTTTTTATTCCGAATTCCAGTTAACTTAGATATTATTTGACATAAACTCTTTCTTTTAACCCAAGCCTGTAGAATCGAGTGTGGCGTGTTAGAGCAGGGGGATGACTCTCCTAAAATCTTCTCACTAGTATCAACACAACGTAGCGAAAACACAAACAATCAAGAACTCAAAGCCAAAAACACCGAGAAACTTAGACTCAAACCAGTCTGACCTCTAGCCTTGCTCCAATCTGACCGCCTAGCGGTTCGACCACTCGCATATTTGCCAATAATTGTCCATATAAAATTCAAGAATTATCCATTTTAGTCAGCATTTAGTTGATTCATTGTTGGTAAATAGCAATTGGTGCGATGGTATCTCAACAATAGCAAATCTTCTAGCAATTTTTGCTATCAATTTTGCTTCGAAGGCATTCATCAACTGCAACCCACAATCATTATGGTGAGAAGGAACATACTACATGACAAAGCAACATGCTATCATAATTTTAGTCCTAGAGAAGCAAATTTCTGCTCCCAATTATTTGTTTATGTTGCTTAATGTTGTAAAAAAAAGTAACTTTACACACGTACTTTAACGTCAACAGCAGCAGCCGATGATAATCTAAATCGTAAAACCACTTGCTACAGTAAAAATTTATATGACCGAACTCACCGGAAGGAATTTTGATGATTTCTTGATGACAGCGAGTGTACTTCCAAGGCATCCTGAGCACTGACCGCATGCCCACACAAAAGGAATCTCGGATGATTTATTAGTTATTACAGACAAATATCAACATAGTGAATTGCCAGAATCTGTTGTTCCGCTGGTATAGGCTCTTCGAGAGAGGTCTTACTGACACAAATAGGACGACCTGCAATTTTTCACATACATACGAAGACGGCCTGCAATTTTTCACGTACATACGAGCAGATCAAGAAATGTTGAGTGGTGGTTTCCTAGCATTAACAAAAAAAGATGTGGGAACCGTAATAATCTGTGTATAAAAAGATCAGATCTAAGCAAAACAGGCTCCAGGTACAAAATTAACCTACAACCCCCAACTAGCGTTCAGCAATCAAATAAAATCCCAACTAATGATGAAATAAATGGTATCCCCGAGGAGAAAAAAAGATCGAATCTTTGGGCAGCAACCAAATCAGATCACCAGAACCCCACCCCACCCCAGCCCCCCAAAAAAAAAAGAGAAATTTGATGATTTGCCCCACCTTTATTTGTAAATAGCTCATTTGCCTCATAGTTGATATTAATTGATTATTTGCCCTATCTTTTAATTTCCAGTTGATCATTTACCCTCTTTGCATTTTTAAGCCATTTTCTATTTTGGTAAAGATAAATTACTATATAAAATGACCAAACTGCCCCTGCTTTGATTCAATGAAGCTACTCAGCAACTATAGGAACTTAAACTAACTTCAATAGAAACCAACGATAAGACATCTTGAGTTGAAATCCTGCAGAGCGCTAGCCATTGAACCAAAAAATATATTCAAAACGGTGCTAACCACACGCAACCTAGAGAATTTAGTGTCAACCTAGAGAATTAAAACTCGTCATCAAGAAGCATACATTTGCAACAGCAGATCTATTAGGAAAAGGGAAATCTTTCCCTGAAATAAGGCTCTCTCTCGATTAGATGCAACTCTCCTTGGAATTCGGTTATACGAGAAGGGGCAAATGCGCATAGCACACCAAGACATTCCAAGGATCCAATCCAGCCATCGTATCCTGATCAACCAAACTTCGCCGGTCCAAGGAACCGATCAAATCCAAGAACCCTCCTACACATCAAATCAAACGTCTCCTCCCCCAAATCCGCGCCTACTCTAACATCGACCCTAACAGAGCATCCGGCCACGATCTTTGTCACCCTAACTTACGGATCGAGGCACCAAATCCAAGACCTGAATCACCACCATTCCTCGGACACTCGCGAGAACAAGAAACCGACCCAACCGAGAAAAGGAAAAATTCACCGATTAATTCTTATCCAGATCGAGAACAAACAAGCTACAGGCTACAGTGGAAGAGGAGCCTTGCTCACCTGTAGTTCTTGTGCTCGCAGGGGCAGTTTGGTTATTTCCCATAATAATTTACCTTTGCAAAATAGAAAATGGTCTGAAAATATAAACAGGGCAAATGATCAACTAGAAATTGAAAGATGGGGCAAATAATCAATTAATATGAACTATGAGTCAAATGAGCTATTTGCAAATAAAGGTAGGGCAAATCATCAAATTTCTCAACAAAAAAAAACCGGGCAAAAAAGGCAAAAGGCTTCACCAATCGAGAGGGGACTCAGGAGGGGAGGCTACCTAGATGCCGCTGACGACAAGGCCAGAGAGGAGGAAGAGGAGGCCAAGGTGGAGCACGACGAGCACGAATGGGATCGCCGTGGCCGCCCGCTGCTTGAAATCTCGGGAGCACGCGAGAGGCGAGGGGGAGGTACAAGGGAAGAGCTCGCGCCGCGCTTTCTCCTCCGGTGAGTGGTGGGTGGTGGTGGTGGTGGTGGTAGCGGTCGTGGCTCCACCGGCGACGAGACTAAACGAGACGGAGCAAGATTTGGAAGTTTACAAGGGGGTGGATGGAAAAGACGGCGCCCATAGTAATCGTATATGTGCCCCATGATTTGCACCAGGAGAAGATATCACGTCGGATAACACTTTTTATTTTATTTTTTCAAACTACATATATCCATTTTTGATATGTTAAAGCAACAGTATTGTCTCCAAAGAAAAAGATAATGTCATAAAAATGTACCTTCAGAATATCTTGTAATGCCAATATTATTATTCTGGTACAGCTAGATGAATATGAGAAGATTGGTTAAGTGTGCGAAACATGTGAGTAGTGTCTAAGGTTGAGAAGATGGGCAATGCAATTCTTTTTTTCATGATATGTAAGACTGTAAGACAATTCTTAGATGAGGTGTGTAAAACTCTCTGGTGTATGGATTTGCTAATCATTGGATTGGAAAAGACGTATACTTTGATCTACAGGGTGAAAAGGACACTAACAGAATTTAAAAGAAAAACTCATAAAGAACCATTGCACTTCCTCAACAAAATCATATATTTTTTCTAAAGTAATTTGTGCATTGTTAGTTTGTTTCAGTTGTTTGTTAGTTTATTTAGTACTAGAAGACCAAAAAATGACATGCGAAGCACAAAGAGAGTGCATGGTTTACTTGTAAAAAAGGGAAGAAAACTATAATCATCCTAGCTGACAAGAAGAACCAAACTAGAATCATCCTAGTTGACAAGAACCTGTAAATTCTATTTTTTAAAAAAGTTCTTATTTTTAAAGAGAGAAAACCCGTGAAATTAGAGTAGGTATTTGTTGGTGAGCCGTAGAGGTGAGCCCCAGCATTTACCTTGCATCTCCTATGCAAAGCAAGGTGAATTTAGAGAAGGTTTCTGGTGTAGTTGTCTGTGGTCGTTCGTTCATCGTTTCTTAAATGGAGTACTTTCATACTATGTAAATATCGCGAGTGAGAGTTTTAATTTGACGGCGGTTGCTACGAAGGGTTCAACTAAGGTTATGTATAATGGTGTGATGTCAGCTGTCTATAAATCTTGCCATATAGTATATGAGATGATGTAGAGAAGAGAGAAGGAGCATAAAAAGTTGGGTCGTCTCTTATGCAGTAATTAACTGAAACACGATAAATAAGACATTGTGTTATGAAGAAGCTGTCTATAAAGACATGCAAAAAGACTATATTGTATGAGCTATCCTTAGTGCCGTCTATAGATAACATGTAGAATGTTATAGACAGCAGTTGTCTATACCATTATATATACTCTAAGAAGGTGTTAAAAAGATGCTGATCGAATACCCTTACCTCGGGGACATGATCCAAACCGTTCAACTATTTGCTATTTGATTGGATGTCTCCTCGTAGGCCATGTTTTGTCATTTGATAGTGATATGCACCTAGGGACAATATACTTGACCTACTTCTTATTATTTTTTAAGCATTTGGCTCTTTGCTCCTAATTTCCTACTTCTAAAAGCCGCATTGTTATTAAATGTATTGTGGCCTAGGATTGACTCATCAATCAGGGGCGGACCCAGGAATTTCAGAATGGGTATTCGAAGTTACAAAAATATTGTCCAATAGAAAACATAAAAGTCCATAATAGCAAAAATTAAAGGACAAATGTTCATACTAGAGACAATGTCTTAAATAATATAAAGAAATTAAAAAATAATTACAAATTAACTCGATGATTCTTTGTGCCTTGGAGCCGATTGAAAGATTACAATTAGTTCCACCAATATGCAATTCCACTTAACTCCTATTGTCTCTTCTAAAACTATCTATATTTACTATTCACATCAGAATAGTCAAAATCGACTTAAAACTATTTGTTCACACTTATGAAATACTTGGTATTTGTTCACAGAATCACAGGTAAGAGGTGAAGAATATGTATTTCCATAATTCACAAGCAATAATTCGTCTGCTGCTAAGGATCTTATTTCACGGATTCACAGCAAAGTGTTTAGATGAAGACATGACATGAAGTTCAATAGCTCACATCTCTGAAATACTTGGCATATAGATATAGGCTACTCAGACTTAAAAGATGTGGAGAACATGGATTTCAATTCATAAGTTATAACAACTGATTTAAAGATAACTGAGCCAAATCCAGTAATCCACCATATCTAAACAAGATCTAAGCACCGAAAGTGAAACAAAGAAGAAATATATGCCAAATCCATATCTATTTAGTCATCCACAGATCTATCATCCACTTAACTCGGAAGTACAAAACTACAAACTCTAGGGGCACACAAATAGAGCAGATCTACTGTATACGCATCTAGATTCTACAGCATGGGGGTCGCCGGGTCGGAGAGGACGAAACCTGCCCCAGTGCTACAAGCCTATAGTGCGGTAGTGCCTGTTTGGCCGGTGGCCACTCTGGCCTCCAGCGCTCCTACCCCTGCGCAGTCTTCAGCCCCCTTGCCACCTACGCCGCCTCTAGAAGACCAGAATCAGGGGCACGGACACCCACCGCCGCTAGGCGCTAGCCGAGTGCCAAGAGATGGAGAGACGATCAGACACTAGATGAAGAGAGGAGAGACTGAGTGAGACACAGTCTCACAATTGGGTATGAATAGGATGACAATGGGTTTGGGCCAGTGTCTATGGGAGGGGAAATGGGCCGAAAGGATCTGGCGTCAATTTGGGGCTAACTGGGTGTGAATAGAACGAATTTAGCCTAACTACTAGTATATATATGTATTATACCTTGTATATAATGGATGTTTTGCTAAAATTTTTGGTTATTTAGTTGAATACCCATGAATTGAGCTGGGTCTGCCCATGTCATCAATTATGCTATGAAACCATCACACAAATAATTTATGAGCAGTGCTTCCATGCTTTCCACTCTAATAAGAATGGTACTAATATCAAAACATATGAAAGGGTAAGTAATCACTATCCACCATTCAGTTCTATTTTAAAAGTTGTACAACTTACTTTGAGAGAAGTATAAAAACATCTCCCATAATTTATATGCGATGTTAAGGCAACAAACAAGTCGACTAAGCTCCTAAATATGCCATTTGTAAGTCATCTTTTACTCAATATAATAAACTTACCCAGCACCGTCCTCTAAATTGATCAAAGTCCGAGCGAACGACCACGGTGTACCTACAACGCAACAACCTTTCACTAAAAATAAAGATCCAACGGCTATTACGTGGGTATTTTTAGCTACAACTAATGGCTTTTAATCCTAGCACAAGCGTTTGTGCAAACGAACTAAATGCCGATAAGCCGCTTTGAAAAGCTGTCCCGATAAGTCATTTTAAAAACGTGACGAAAAACCTTTGCTATTTGTTCGGAGGAAACCATAAACTAAAACGAATGGAGCTGGGTCCGTTTATATTAGCTTTGACTTATGAATAGTAACAACTTATAGAGAGAGACACTCATATGCGATTTTGGTCGATATAAATAAAGTCACTACAGTATATACTACAATTAACTAGTAGACCCCATCTTAAAAAGCATCTGTTTATTACTAAAGTCGATGACATGACTATTAGAGTTGCTAAGAAAAAATATGCTAGAAATTCTCATAAAAAATAAAATATTGAAAGACCCCAAAATTTCAACACCAAAATTTTTTGTGATTTTTGCTGGATTTTTGAGTGTTTCTCGGGAACTTTCCCTTTTTGGAAAGTCCTCCCCGGTTCCGCTTTCCTCTTCTGGCCAGGCGCCATTCTCTCCCGCTGGCACCCTTCTCCTTTCCGCTTCCCTCCTTCCCCGCTCCCTCTCCCGCTGGCGCCTCCTCCGCTCCCCGCCTTCTCCCTCGCGCACGCGCTCGCGATGCGCGCTGCGCCCGCACCGCCTTTGCGCCCCCGGTTTGCCCCGCGCTCACGTCAGCCCGACGCCGCGCAGTCCGAAATTGGCAGCACTTCCGCACCACGCGTCGCCGCCTTCTCCCCTTGGTCCCACCTGCCAGTCGCCGTCTCCTCCCTCTCCCGCGCGCGGACGCGCCCCACCCATGCGCGAAGCTCACCTGCTCCCTCTTCTGTCACCTCGCCATTACTCCTGTGCAGAGCCGTCACCACCTCCCCTCCACTCCGAAGCGACGCCCATCCTCTCCCTACCCACTTCTGTTGACCCCAGCGCCGCGCCCGTGCCTTCTCCCCCACGGATCCCCTTCCTCTCCGGCGGGGTATAAAACCCCCATTCCTCTCCCGCACGCTCCTTTGTTTCCCAAGCCCTCCCACTGCTCCCATTTGCCTCCCACCACTCCTAGGCAGCTTCCAGAGCCACCGATTGGAGCCGCATTGCCCGAAGCCCCGTCGCCGCTCTTCCCCTGCGCCGGCAACCCCGTGAGCTAATCCTTCCCTCCCTTTCCCCATTCCTCAATTACTTTGGCTCAGAGCATCACTTCTACTCGCTGACCCTCTTGGTGAACTGCTCTGGCCAGGTCATCGCTTGAGGAGCCTTGGCATCGAAGCTCACCGCCGGTCGAAGTACCCTCTCCATGGCCAGCCTACCCGGGAGCTTCCCCGCCGAAACCAACTCCGCCAGTGAGAACCCCAGACTCCCCTAACTGTGTAGCCGTCGCCGATTTGACCCTTTCACCGCCGATGACCTCCCTCGCCGCCAAAAAGCTGAATCCTCCCCTTCTCCCTCCTGCCTTCCCTAAGCCCCAAAATGGGTTCCCCGTGTCGAGCCCTCCACGTTGACGCCCTTCTTTGCCGCCAAGGTCCTCGCCATCGCCGGAGAGCAGGGACACCGCCGCCTCTGCCTCTCTGTCGCAGGCTCACGGCGAGAGGTAGACGAAGGGGGACGTGGCCTCATCCCGACCGCCCACTCCAGTCGTTGCCATCTCACCTGAGCCACCCGATGGCAACATATCCCAACCGTCCGATCTTCATAAACCCAGCTCCTCACATCCGTCCGATTCCATCGTACCGCTTCGCCCGCCCTCCCCTCTCCTCAGCCGTCCGATCTCCGCCCGATCGAACCGTCCGATCGGACCCACTTCGCCACCGTTCGATCCTTCCCGCACCACATCCCGTCCGTTCACCCCGCCCCTATCCTGGCCGTCCACCCGAGCCGCGTGTCACCCATCTGGGCCGCGTAGGCGCACGCGGGAGTGGGCCGCTCCCCTCTGCCTGCTTCATCGCCGCGCGCGCGCGCGTTTGGGCCGCGTTGGCCGCATCTCTGCCCGGGCTGCACTATAGCCCGAAGGCCGGCCCGTTACTGTTCAAATGATTTTCCAGTGATTTAATCATTTCCAGAAATTCAGAAAAATCCAAATAAATCCTAGAAAATCACAGAAAATTCCAAAATTCTCAAATTTCACCACTTTGCTCCATTTAATGTCCTGAACCCATTTTTGGCCCCCACTTCCCCAAATTCATCCCAGAAAAATTCTAGAAATTCCCTAGTTGCATCTTTTTGCATTTTACTCCTTTTTAAATAGTTTATTTTTCCTCGCTTGATTAGTCTCAAGCTGGACTTAATTATTCTTATGTATTTGCGCTAGTTTTGGAGATCCCGGAGGTTCAGGTGCAGTCCCAGGATCCAGGAGCTTCTACGTTTGAGCTAGCCGAGATCGTCCAGATTAATGGCAAGTCACAACACCTTGATCATATTGCTTTCCCATGTCACTTATTTATGTAATTATGCTAGTTTCATTAATGCTAGTTGTGAAATGTTAGTTTATGTAAAACAAAAATGTTTAGAATGACTTGCAATATAGATACAACCTATCACCGTTAAATGCCATGTTAAACTTGTAGCCCCGCCTTTGTAACCCTAGCTTTACCCTAAGTGTACTATTATCACATGTAGGTTATTATTATCTCATGCAAAACTTTACACTAATAAGGATGTGGCCGTGGGCCGGTAGATTTAGAAAACTCGGAGTTAGGGTAAGGTGGTATGGGACACCGTACCCTAGGGTGGCAGTACGAGCGTGCACAAGTTAGGGTAAGAGTGTTGTGGGGAACCGCGAGATGGTCTTTGCCTACAGCTTTACCCTAGGGTTGAAGTTGCGGACCTCGTGAAAATATAAGGGCTAGACCCTTATGCCAAGCAAATGACATAGTACCCGCTCAACCACGGGTGTTGATTCGTCAACCCTGGTTTAGTATCTGCTCAACTTGAGTGAAGCCCTGCATTGGGAGTCGGTCCAGATCGCAGATTTGGATCAAGACAACGGTAGGTCCCCACGACTCGGACCCGGCTATCCGTGGTGGCCAACGGATACCCGAGGGCGTGCGGATTCCGGACCTATCGGGTGGTGTGTATATCGAGGGTTGAGCAGCGAAAAGACCCGGTTCCTTAACTCAGTTATGAGGGTTAAGGGTGCGTGTGGGTAAAATTGAGCAACTCTGCAGAGTCAATTAAATGGTATTCGAATACACCGTGCTCCCGGTTAATGGAGCTGTGTCACTTGGGTGATTCCAGCTGCGAAGCTTAAGTAGTTTTGTAAATGCTTTAATTGGATTAGTTGGTTAATTATCTTTTTATGAAAACCCCTAATGTTAAGGAGTAGTTGTATCTCTTTAAAAGTTTTTGAAGACGTTTGCAAGAAAAACTGCATCCACTCAAAGTTAATAAAACAAGTATACTCCCTTCCTTTGTCAATCCGTGCAAAGTAGTAAGTTAGGTTTTCCGTTGTGATTTGCTGAGCTGGTTAGCTCACGGCTTGTTAAACCCCTCTTTAGAAGATCAAGACGTTGGAGAAGGTCTGCCCGTTGAGGAAGTCCTCGAAGATCTCTTTTTCGACGAGGACCCGTGGCTTTAGGTCTTCGCCGCGCTCAAGCTGGTCTTGGAAGTCTTTTGTGATGTAATATAAACTTTGGGCTTGCACGCCCCGCTGCTGAAAACTGGTTGTTAAACCATATGTGAAATATACGCTGGACTTTTGGTTGTTAGCATGTGATGGTTCACTCTTGCACGACATTCCATAACTGTTCATGCGTGAATAGTTGCGGGATGCCGTGTCCGTAGACGCCTCTGGAAACGGGGACGTTACAAATATCTAGCTTTTAATTTGATAGATTCAAATTATAACGGTTCGGATTAAAAAAAAGAGTTCATATTAAGTACAATTCAAATTTAACCACGACCATCTCGCCGAATCATTCACGGTAAAAAGGTTCATGATAAACAAATCTTCGAGAGATGCGTGGAAGAACATGCTGGCCGGTTCTTCCATATCCATGCTATGATCAGCTTAGGCATTTTGGAAAAGTGGCACGGGCGCTTTTCTGATCATTAGCCCGTGTGCAAAAGATTTTTTTTATCACAGTGTGATCGATCGATCGCGCGTATTGTACTACTGTGTGGCCGTGCAAGGGGAAAAGGTAGATTCAAACGCATGCATGATGTTTGCGATCAATCGAGTTGATTGCGTCTGGTGTTTCCTTCCAAAGACAGCTTTGCCATCTATGTCCTCCCCTCCTCCCCCGATCCGAATCGGCTGTACGCACGCGATATTTGTAGTGTTCTGCGTGCCATTCCGAGGATGGCATTAGTTGTCTTTCGCCTGACCTCTTGCCATGCTGCAGAGTCATCAGATACGTCTCAGTTTATCTCCCCCATAGATTCACTCTACGAGACATGATCTATAGCCTAAGCAAATGAAGTGTAACACCCCGGCCCCTCCCTGGACCCAAAGTGCTACCACCTACTCTATAAAATCACCGACTCCAACTTTTGCCGCTGGTCTTGTGAAGCAATTCTTTTAATTAAATATCAACTAAACGACAAGAGCCGATACACTTGACATTAAGCGCAGCAGAGATATAAATTCGCTAATTACCAAAAAGGTACTCAGACTATCCAAGGCTAAATATGTCAACTGTAGATGGTATGTGAATTACTATTGCACGTGAACAAATGTGTTACTCCCGTCTATGCATGTCGCCTTCAACAGATTTCCTAAAAAAAACCAACAAAGCAAGGATGAGTCCGAAGCCTCAGCAAGTACAAAGCAAAACAATAATTAACAGGTTCACGAATCAGTCCATAGTCATCATAGGTTCAATCCCTATTGGTTTCCATTTAAACTCTTTACGCTCTTATCAACCAATCATTATGCATATGCACATGCTCAACTCTTTCATGAATGAAATGCTCAAACTCCATGCCTTCTTTAGCATATACCGGTATAGCGGAGTGAGCACCTGTCGATGCTCACCCAAGTCCGCCCTCTTTCGGGCGGGGACCTCAAGCCCGTCCTTTTTCATACGGGGACCACAATCTCCACTCCCGCGGAGCGCCTACCGAAGTAGGTCTTTACCCACTCCCGTGGGATGCCTACCGAAGTAGGTCTCTGCCCACTCCCGTGGGATGCCTACCGAAATAGGTCTTTCTCCACTCCAGTGGAGGGTCCACACAAAGTAGACCATAGATGCTACAAAGGCCATCTATTTCTGGCATGAATGCAATGCCAATTCAACATTTATGCATATCAACATGTCATGTCTCAACGACCGTCATTCATAGTTCTCATCATGCATCCAGAAATAGTTAACTTACCATCACATGATAAGCAATGCATCATCAATCATATATCAATAAACATTACCCGAATTTACTGCTTTACTATGCACTTGCCTGTTAACCTGGCGGACGATGCGCAGGTGGCACCAAACTCGAACCGTCACCTGAACAAGCAATACCCAGACTCAATACATTATAGCAATACACGCACACAGACGAACGACATCGTTCCTATGCGCAAAACCAACACGAACCCACTTTTTCACTAGATACCATCCCACTATTTCGGTACTCGGACGACCATGTCTTTCTAACCCGAACCTATCACAGCAAATATTTCGGGTCTGGTAACCTGCATAACTCTACTACATATTCTTGGTTACCATAATTTAAATATCACACATCTAAAACTCCGATCTCAGCCCGAAGGCTATGCTATCTCATATCGACTGTGGCCATCCCGAAGGCATATTATCCAAATCATACCACCGAACTCGGCATTCCAACATTCTATAGAGCTCCAGCAAGAGCCGATGTTAATGTCTGAACTAATTAATCCTTAATCCTTAATCCATACCAATCATTCACTGAATACTAGTCGGTTACTCATGCACCGCCACAACACCACATGGCCAGCGTTCTTCACCTGTTCTACTCATAAGGCCACAACATCATCGCTCGGCACATAAATTCCAACCGCTAGCCATGTTCTAACCAACGTATGCATTTATTTCACTACTCGACAAATCGGCCCCTTCATGACTTAATATCAGATATTGACATTTTAGCATTTACGCAAAACGATAAATAAGCGGGGAATGGTCTCGGGGTGTTACCCTAGCTTCGAATAATTGGATCGGAGCTCCTCCTTCCTTGTCTCGGCTGGATCTGGCGGATCAAGTGCCGGATCAGCCTTCCCCTTCTCTTTCCTCTCTTTCTTTTCTTCTCTTTTCTTTTTCTTTCTTTCTTTTCTTTTCCTCTCTTCCTTCTCTCTCTTTTCTCTTTCTCTCTCTTTCTTCTTTTCTTTTTTTCTCCAGCCGGCGCTCTTCTTTTCCTTCTTAACTCGCCGGCGGCCCCCCTATTCCCCTCACGGTCGGCGCTCCTCTCCGTTTGGCCTCACTCCCACTCCCCGCACCTCCTATTCTTCTAGTCGGCCGACGCGGCCCCCTCTCCTCTTTCCCCACCGGAGCCCGGCCCTCCCCCTCGCTCCCTTGTGCGGCACGCAGCCGGCGGAGCAGGGGAGCGGCGACAGCGGCGGCCAGAGGGCGGTGGACGGCAGTGAGCCGACGGCGGCGCGCGGGCGGCGCGCGCGCACGGCGCATGTGGCGGCAGCACGCGGAAAGCGGCGGCGGCGGTTGCCGGAGGCGACGAGCGATGGCGCTGGGCTGGCCGGCGCCGACGGCAACGTGAGCAGCAATAGCAGCGCACGGGGAGACAACGGCAGCAGCTGGTGAGCACGAGGGCAGCGACGATGGCGCAACGAAGGCGGCACCGAGGGCTGGTCGACGGCGGCGCACGTGAGAAGATAGCGGCGCCCAGGTGAGCACACGGGAGGTGGCAGCAGCTCGAAAGCACGGGAGGAGAAGCAAAAGTAACTTTTGCTTCCTCCTCCACCTGGCTCTCCCCTTCTTATAGGGTTACAAGTGGGTTGGGCTGCGCTGGGCTAAGCCGGCACAGGTATTACATGAAGACCATATGAAGCTTCCTACTGTCGAGCCATGCACACAAATGAATCCAACTCTTGTATTTATAGATGCAATAAAGATCGAAGCTAAGTGCTATTTTTCACCTTCATGCGTGATCAAAGTTCCAACATATATGCACATGTAAGGGGAAATCAACAATAATTAGGGAAGCCACATACATGTGGAGATTTTTATTTGCATACATGCATGTTTAACCGAATAAAAAGGACAAGTCGATCCTAATTGATCTCCTACATATAAACATTGATGGCAATTCTAGAAAAAAAAAATAAAGCTATGAAACACACATTATTGGTAAGTGTGCATATAGAATAACTTTTCTCTAAGAATAATAAAATTACAAATTAAAAAAGAGTTCATGTCAAGTATAATCTAAATTAACTAAAATTTGGGGAAGAAAACAAACACTAGCTATTTGATTTCTATACGAATTCCAAAGTAATTCCACGAAAAAACAAAATATATCTATTATATACTAAAAGTAGATCACATGAGTTTTATATTTGCTAAAAAGAAGAAATAAGCTAGAAATAATCAAAAAAGAAAAAACATTTGTTCCCTGATTTAGTGGACCCTTATTATGGTTATTAAATGATTATCAGTGGATGTCACACATAAAATAAATCTTATAAGACAAGATTACTTATTATAGATTCTAGATGAACTTAATAAATAAAAAGAATCCTAGATGATCCGCACTAAAATTCACGCATGAGAGAAAAAGAAAGATATTGATGTGCAAAATAAATGAGTAAAAGCAAGCATAAGAAAAATAAGAAAAAAGTGGTACTCGGCAAGAAAAAAGGAAAAATAAAAAAGACAAGATCTATTCTACATGCGCACTTACCAACAATGTGTGTTTCACAACATTGATTTTTTTCTAGAATCGCCATCGATGTGGTAGATTCTAATTCAAGTTGAACTATATCAACTATTGGGTATTATCTATCATACAATAAAGGCATATAATAGCTGATTACATCGGCTGACTGAAAAGAGAAAAATTGTAGAAATTCTCCAAAAAAATAAAAAGAAATATCTTGCCTTTAATTTGGTGTACTCTAATTATATGCAGCAATCCATAACCGATGGATGTTGCCTAATAAATGAGAAAAATTGCTAGAAATTCTAAAAAAAGTATCTAACTCTTAATTAAGTGAACCCTTCTTATGATTAACAAATCATAACCAATAATTTTTCTTAATCTATGAAAGAGCGTATAAAATTGATTTACAACGAGATATACATGCATGCATAGTTGAAGAACTCTTGTATGAAGTTAAGACGTGAGATGTTAGAGATAGAATTGAACTCAAGCGATCCACGCATACGAACAAACTTGCCTATAATATTCATTATAATTTATATTTTTAATTATATTAATATGAATTCAATTATTGTCTCTATTATTGGAGATGCTGATTAAAAATTATAAAGAACAAGTATTTCCTCCCAAAAATATAATCTATATCTGTTGTTTTTAACATAGACTAGTATTTATCAATATCATAAATGAAACCAATTATATAAATATAAAAATTAAATTGAATTGATAATATTCTAAAATTCTAATTTTTTAAATTCTTTCATATGATTTACAACCTCTTATCGTACAGATAGAGTTTCTTTGTTATCATCATATATATCGATAAACTAATTAAATATACTTTAAGAATGATACTTGCGCAGATACGCAGGCCACCATGCGAGTTTTATTAACAACTAAATATAATAAAAAAACCATTTATTATGAAAAAGCAATTTTTAAAAGGCAATAATAACACGACCACTCCCTTGACGAACCAACCACGCGCCACCTGGTCTAATCGCGTCCCACCCGCCAGCCGAACAGCCCACCCGCCCGTTACTAACGGCATCAACCCCCCTCCTTATCCCCTTGGTCTTCTGCTTCCACTGCTCCCCAAATTCGCACTCCACCGCGCCAGCGCCATGGCCATAGCCTCCTCCTCGCTGCCGCCTCTCCTCCCCACCAAAACGCTAAACGATCCTCGCCTCCTCCCGCTCCCCTGCAGGGCCCCGACTGCCGCCCCTCGCGCGCTCCTCATTTCCTTCCCTCCGCGCGCGGCCACCCGCCTCCGCCGCGGACTCCGCACCGCCGCCCAGGAACGCGCTGCGGGGTACCGATACGATGATGGTGAAGAATTCGAGGATGAGGAGGAGTATTATGGTGATGAGGATGTGGGGGAGTTGGAGGAGGATGGGGTGGAGGAGATGGACGTGGAGGCGATGGAGGAGGAGGCGCGGGGCGCCGCCGCTGACCTCGCTGCCAGCCTGGCCCGCGAGCTCCGCGTCGGTGGGTATCCTTTGATTTCCCCTCTTGCTTATGGAAATTAAATTCGAACTGTGCTGCTGGTGGTTACCATTCGTGTGCTCTTAGGCAGTCAGACAAATCAGTAGGCTTTGGACTATTTGTATGGTGCATACATTGCTAGAATTGAATCCCTTAACAATAGATTTCGCGTGTCGTTTAGTAATTGTAACCGCAGATGCTAGAGCGCGGCATATAAGAAGTTTTAGTTCGAACCTAGTGTCGTGGAACAACCCCTGTTGAATATCAATGCATATTTCCATGGTATTCTGCAGCATTCTCAACATGCACAAGAGTAAGATAGTCTCTAGTAATGCTCTAGAACAGATACTTTAGAGTGCCTTCATGGCAAAAAAAATCAGAATTATCTAGAGCTAGAATGTATCTGGCTGGCTGCCCCCTTTGATTCCCTTTCTTGTTGTGTTTATGATTGCCTATTGACGGTAAGAAAAATGTGTTTTTTCAAATGAGCTCTTTTACAGTACACTTCTCACCTTCCTAGAGGTAAGAGAGATTTTAAATCACAACTATCCACTTGTGAAGATTATTTTTATCCTTATGCATGCATGGCTCATTAAATCAGGGTATGAAGCCAATCATTCCCTTCATAACAAAATGTATGTCAACTTCCAAATCCAAATTTCTCAAACTTAAAAAAAATCCAAATTTCTCAAATGGCCATACTGCTGATCAAAATAATAGTGAATCATTAGGCTACAATAATAAATGTTACTTTTAAAAAGTTAAACATGTATGCATTATACTTCCACTTCAAACTGCCACTTCAAAAAATTTGGATCCAATACTGAATTTCAGATCACTGCAATATAATCTGAACTTGTTTTCTAGATTTTTTTTTGAAGATGTTTGTTTTCTAGATGTAGGTGACATATAATTGTACATGTTGTATTTGTTCCAAAATGTTATGGTAGGGGATAGGCCAGCAAGGTTTAAGATCACCCTCCTTGCGGAGGCTCTAATATGGAAACCAACCGGTTTAGAATTTGACTGCTTTATTGCTTGATTATGAGTGGTGTGGCTTCTCTCTTTATATATATGAGGTTAGCCCCTAACAATATAAAAACTAACGCAATCTAATCCAACCAATCAACTAAAGATAATATCATATCCATACTATCTAAATATAAAAATATGCATATAACTATTCCTAATATAAAGATATGCATAATTTTTTCAAATATGAAGATATGCCTAAGATCATATCCTAAACAGCCACTACTGTACCGAGCGGTACTGTTTGTTAAGGGTATTAGAGATAGAATAGGAAACGGCATATTCCCCAGTAATATCCTTTTGTACTCCTTATATATATTGCCCATTAGGCCTCTTCAATACATGCACAATATTCATAGCACTGTTCATGCTACAGTACGCATGGTTCTACGCCGTTGCATTGCCAAGCCGTAACACTTCATCCCTCGTAGCGAGACAGCTTGTCCTCGAGCTATCAGGTGGCGGCCACGGACTAAGACCTTCATGGAACCATGTCGAGGAAAGATTAGACCATCGATGCTGCGTCAAATGTAGGGTTAGTGGCATTTGTCGGAAGGTGGTGGCGCTGGCCGATGTGGAGGAGGCCGACAGCCAGAGCGACCAGCACGAGACATCAACGATGCCCTTCTTGCCACAGGGTGTTACAAAGGTGGAAGATATGCAACGATGTCGCAATCCTCCACATGGCAACCGTTGTGCTCCACACTTGCGGAAGCACGACGTTGGCATGCAGATGGTCGTCAGATGGTAGCAAACTTCTTCCTCGATTCTGTTGCTGATGGAGTCGTCGATCCTGTTGCCGATGGAGTTGTCGTTGGTGATGGCGGCAATATGGCCGGTGACAATACTAGCGTCGGGGAAGGTGATGGCAGCGCAGCCATTGCAATGGCACACAGCGCCTCTTCTTGTGCCTTCAGCTTGTTCACCATTTCCATTGCCTTCGCAAGTAAGGCCATCAGCTCTTTGTTGCTAGCATTCAATGATTCCAGGATAGATAGTACGTCACCGGAAACTATGGTGAGTGGCTCTGATACCAAGTTGTTATGGTAGGGGATAGGCAGGAAGGCTTAAGATCGCTCTCCTTGCGGAGGATCTGATCTGGAGACCAACCGGTTTAGAACTTAACTGCTTTATTGTTTGATTATGAATGGTGCAGCTCCTTTCTTTATATAGATAACGTTAGCCCCTAACAATATGAAAACTAACACAATCTAATTCAATCAATCAACTAAAAATACTATCATATCCATACCATCTAAATGTAAAGATATGTATATAACTATTCCTAATATAAAGATATGCGTATAACTTTTTCAAATATGAAGATATGTTTAAGATCATATCCTAAACAGCCGCTACTGTACCGGGCTATAGTACCGAGCGGTATTGTTCATGCTACAGTACACATGGTTCTGCGGCGTTGCATTGCCAAGCCGGCCGTAACACAAAATTTAAAGCAATTTGAAACTCAAAGATGAAAACAAGTTCTGTCAAGTGATTTATTTCTATAATGTAGCATTCCCATTCTAATAGCTAGCTTACCTTATTAAGAACCACGTTTTAAATGAAAATCCTAAGTAGTACTCTCTCCGTTGATTTTTATATGGCGCAGTTTGACTTGGCATGGTCTCCAAAACTGAACTTTGACTGTTAGTATATTTTACAATATACTGTTATATAACTACAAAAATAATCATATGAAAGTACATTTCAATACAATCTAATGGTACCACTTTTGCGTCACTAAACCTGTATATTGTTGATCTAAATGTTGGTCAGACATTATAAAGTTTGAATCTCAATATATGTGGGCGCCTTATAAAAATCAACGTAGGGAGTATACATTTCCTTATTTATTGAGTAGTAGAAAGTATCTATTAGCCTTGGTGTGGTAATAAATGATCAATTACCTCAAATCTCCACCCTTGGAGCACACAAAATGGATGGCTCATAATAAAGCATGTGTACCATAAAAATAAATAAATGCAGTATGTTCACACAAAATGGAATGATGTTTTCATTTTTCTCTTGAAAAGCATGTTTCATCCACCTTATTAGTTCATAGACTAAATACAGTACCTCTGAAAATCTTTCAGATGATGATGTTCGGGAGAAAAGAAAAACCATCAGGGATAAGACAGCGACATCTAAACATGTCAGTATATCTTCATGCTCTAATAATCAGACACCTAGTTGGCAGGCTAACGAAGGAAGTGCAAATGTGGAACAAAGAGGTTTTTGATTTACTGTCAATCCATGATTCAGATCCCGGATAGTCTTCTTCCGAAGGTGGCAATTATTGGAAGGCCAAATGTCGGTAAATCTGCACTGTTCAATCGTCTTGTCGGGGTACGCCATCGATCAATACAAATATCACTCCAGTGTAGTGTACGATGTAGATCATCAAGTAATTTTCTGATCTTAATGCAAAATTTACTATGATATGTTATATTCTGATGTATGTCTCACAGGGCAACAGGGCCATTGTTGTTGATGAACCTGGTGTAACTAGAGATCGCTTATATGGACGATCTTATTGGGGTGATCAAGAATTTATGGTTATTGACACTGGGGGAGTTATAACTCTATCAAAGTCTCAAGCAGGTGTGATGGAAGAACTTGCTATCACAACTACTGTTGGTATGGATAGGATTCCTCTCGCCTCTAGAGAAGCTGCTATTGCTAGGATGCCATCGATGATTGAAAAACAAGCTGTTGCTGCTGTTGATGAAGCGGTTGTGATACTATTCATCGTGGATGGTCAGGCAGGTTTAGGCAATTATCATTTTTAATTCAAGTATTTGGTTCTTCTAATTGTAGTAATACTATTTACTGTAATATGAATGGATCAATTTTAGGGCTTGGTCCTGTCAAGTGTTGGTTACATACTACCATACCGAGCTTATGGTACAATTGCTAATTTATTGTAGCAAGCTAGCTTGTTATATGGGTGGCAAACAAAAGCATCTAGAATTACAAAAAAAGAGAGATATGCCTTTTAACATGTTTATTGCTTCTTTTTTTTTTTGACAGATCCACTCCATACTTTCAATTGAATAAATGATGCATTTGTATTCCAAGTTCTGGTTACTTTGTTCTGAATGCTGATATATTAGACTCCTTAATATAATAAACTGCAATTTTTCTCTGACTTCTGGTTACTTTGTCCCTGATAGTAAACATCTTCATATGTAATGCTTATTTGGTGTATCCGTTGACATGTAAAGCCTTTCGTTTTTGTTCAAATGCTAACATAGTTCCTGATTAGATCAAATTAGTTTGTACAGTATGTTAGATTTGTTGACCCCCTGATGGCTCAACTTTTTGTTTCTCTGGTGCCTTTGTGGATTCATGCTTTCCAGAATGTCTTTGTGACATGAAATGCATTACTTGCAGTAATAGTTTCCTAGGTATTGTTGGCTGTAAATTATTGTTATATACTCCCTTGTTTAAGGTTTGTTCTTAGTTCTTAATAATGGATGGTATTAAATATATTTCAGGCAGGTCTTGTGGCAGCTGATATAGAAATTGCAGATTGGTTACGTCGCAACTACTCACACAAGTGTGTTATACTTGTTGTAAACAAGTGTGAATCTCCCCAGAAAGGCCAAATGCAAGTATTAGATTTTTGGTCATTAGGGTGAGCATACAACTTACCGCATTTCCCTGTTATAGTTACATATCACTCAGTTCAGTAGCATTTCAAAAAGATTGCGCAGTATTGGATTGATTTTTATGTTATATTTTGGACAATAATGGTTGTACTGGAAATGGGACACTGGAACTGACATAATTTTGTGCTCCACACAAAGGACAAACAATCCACTTGTCTTATGTGAACTGTAAACAAGCTATGAATACATAAAGCATCAAAATTTTAGTGGTTCAGCATGTAAGATCCCAAAATTCATTTACATGGTATGTAAAAAATGATGCTGCTTTAATCCGTTGTCTCCAACACACTTCTTGTACCATGACTGTAAAGCAAAAGATATATTAATATTTAACAAGGACCTCTCTTGTTTGTTGATGGTGTGCTTTTTCTTTAACTATCTAGCAGTTGGCTTTCTAATATTGTTGGGTGCTCAGCTCATCTGTCTGCTACTTCCTGCCAGGTTTTCTCCTCTTCCAATATCTGCTATTACTGGCACCGGAACTGGAGAGCTCCTTGATCTGGTCTGTTCAGAGTTGAAAAATGTTGAGGTATTGAAATTACAATATTTATCCAGACAATGTTTTATTGCACATGCATAGCTGATGCTCTTTTCTGTTAATGATTGGAAACCTTTATGAAATGGTTTGAAATAATGATCGGACTTTACGACAATAGATACATGACTCTTGACTATGGAGGTAAAACAATTTATTTTTTGCAAAAAGACTAGGGTAATTTATTATGGATGGCCTTTTAGTAAGTGAAAGAACAAAACTGTTCACCCTGCAGTGTATTGCTCTCATTCCACAAAACTGGAAGTGTGATACAGCCACTTGAAATAATTGGGACCCACCAGTGGCTCTATCTAGCACCCTATCCAGTGATCTTCTGACCTTAGTTCAGAAACTATAGTTTTTTTTGTCTTTTTACTATATTCTTCTTTTCCTACATTACCTGACATTTCCCCCCTCCGTTATATGAAGATAGTTTATCTATTACCTCACAGCAAGTAACTTGTGGGGCTTTGCAGGGATTGGATGGTGTTGAAGAAGACGAAAACTATGTTCCTGCTATTGCCATTGTTGGAAGACCAAACGTCGGGAAAAGTAGTATTCTAAATGCTTTGGTTGGGGAAGATAGAACTATTGTGAGCCCAGTTAGTGGGACGACCCGTGATGCCATTGATACAGAGTTTACCACAGCAGATGGGCAGGTTTGTTGTTCACAGTAATTTTTTGTCAATATTTAAATCTTTAAGAGCTGCTTCCGTATTGCAGTATACACTCAAAACTATTTCCACTTACATGTACTTCTTTTATCTTCATATCAAAATAAAAATACAAATGTAAGAGAGAGGAATTGGATGCCATTGTAATTTAACACCAATTTGCTGATATGGCAATATGTTGCAGAAGTACAAACTCATTGATACCGCTGGCATCCGGCGCAGGGCAGCAGTTGCTTCTGCTGGAAGCACAACCGAAACACTTTCAGTAAAACGTGCATTTCGTGCAATCTGCCGCTCTGATGTGGTTGCCCTTGTTATTGAGGCAATGGCCTGTATTACAGAGCAGGTATCTCTGTCACAAACACATGTGCATATGCACCCACGATCAATTCATATAGTTGCCAGTTTTCTAATCTTTCATCTATGATTCTCTTATGCTTATTATAACACAATGAACTTCTTTTGTGGTGTCAAGGATTATAAAATTGCAGAAAGAATTGAGAAAGAAGGAAAGGCGTGTGTCATTGTTGTGAATAAATGGGATACAATCCCAAACAAGAACCATCAGAGTACAACATATTATGAGCAAGATGTAAGAGAGAAACTTCGCATACTTGATTGGGCACCGGTAGTTTATTGTTCTGCGACAAATGGGAGCAGCGTTGAAAAGTAAATCCCTTGTCTTGTTTTAGACACTCAATTAAGCTTTTGATACCTCGCTTCAACAGAATTTGATGCTTTTCTCTTGGCATATTTTTAGTTATTGGTTGTGGTTTCAGTATGTTCTCTTCATTCTCATTTATAATTTCACTTCTGAAATCGTGAATATGTATTTCTTTTCGTACATATATTGGACCCACAAATCATTCATTGTTGGCTTGTTGTCACTGTTTAAGTTTAAACTATGACAGTGTGTGTGCGCTCTCGTGTGCATGTGCGTGTGTGTGTGTGCGTGTGTTCTGAAATCTGGACTTGTTTCCTGTCCTTTGCATCTCCGCTCTCTGTGATAAATATGAACTAGCAATTTCCCACACAACAGGTGATGGTTAATTAATAGTTTGAGTTTAACCTCTAAAACAACTAAGTTCTGTGCTCTATCCTTTGCAATGACAAGCTGTTTGCATGGCTTTTACATACCTGAAGTTCCATATGGGTTTATTGACTCATGGGTCCACAAAGCTAAGTCCACTGTGGGTCATTATAGTGGACATACAAAATCGAGTTAATTGCATTAGAATATTTTTCTCTGGCTGTTCTTAGAACCTTCTTGGTAACCCTTTGTTTTACCCGAGGCCATTTGTAGCTTTGTCATTGTTATTGTGCCTTTCTTGCTTGCCAGAGTTATAAGACTTGTCTTTAATCCGTTAGCTTTGTTTCCCCTCAAAATGCATGCATCTCTTAGTATCTTTCTGTTGTGATCCAAACACCTGCATTGCATATATAAGATGGTCTTTCCTGTATTGCTATGCTCTAATAAGTAATATCAAATTGTCCTCAGGATAATTTCTGCTGCTTCTTTGGTTGAAAAGGAAAGAGCTAGAAGACTTGGTACCTCTATTCTTAATCAAGTCGTTAGAGAAGCTATAGCATTCAAACCACCACCACGAACAAGAGGTGGCAAAAGAGGTCGTGTTTATTACACAACACAGGTAACTTGTAACCTCTTTCTGCACCCATCAACTTTAGTTTTTAAGTCTCCAGGTTTGTGAGATGATGTTTCAGATAACTTGAAGGCCACAAAGTGCCCACTTGATATCTATCGTCGATGCGAACGGGCCTCTAGCGCAATGGCTAGAGCGCTCTAGTAGAACCCCCCAGGTCCTGGGTTCGACTCCCAGTGGGAGCGAATTTTAGGTTGGGGAAAAAAATCCCCTCGCCTGCTACCACTCCAAAGCACAGGTCTTAGAGCCCGCCCGGTCATTGGTCGTTCTCACGCAGGCGATGATGCCGCTGTGTAAGGGTGGAGCAGGGGTTCGGGGGTTTTCTCGATCTGCGTGAGAAGATCTTCTTCTTAAGCTAATGCCTGGGGGGCCGTCTTACCCCCCGCAGATCGAGTTTTATATCTATCGTCGATTTGTCGTTAAACTTACGTTTCCATTCTCTATTTAAGACCTAAACCATAAAATCAAAGACAACTCCCTTAAGTATCTGAAGATGTAAGAATGGCTGGTACCCTTTAAAAATGTTCAAATTCAGTGAAGTCCACAAGTCCCCCACTACAATGGATTATGGATAAGCTAATCATCCTAAATATCTGGGTTGTATGCAGAGAACTGAACAAACATGATGCTGATTTCGTCAGTTGAGTGTATAACACCCTTCATTGTAAATTCTTCCACATCTTAGCTCTTTTTGAAAATACGATGCTTGCATGTTTTTTTAAAAGGACCCTTCAAAACCTTCACTGCTTTCAGATTTGTAAGTTTTATTTTAAAACTAACCTTAGTACCTTACAGAATCTTCTTGTGCATTCTTTTGTGCTTAAAGAAACTTATTCTTCACTCACGTTTTCAGGCTGCTAGTCGTCCACCGACATTTGTTTTCTTTGTCAATGATGCAAAACTCTTCCCCGAGACATACCGCCGTTACATGGAAAAGCAACTCCGGTCTAACGCTGGATTTCCAGGCACCCCCATTCGGTTATTGTGGCGTAGCAGAAGGCGGCCAGATAAACAAGGTGAGACAAACATTGATGCCTATAATTTGAGTAAATTCTACTGAAAACATATTTTTTTGAAGGGATATTTAAAAGGATATATTTTTCATTAATTGAAATTGACACACATAAGGCTGATAAAATCAGTGAAATATGATATTAAATATTGTGATGTTAGTTTTGGTCAAACAAACTGAATACGATATAGCTGTCAGTAAGTGGAAATGCTGTTGCACTTCCATTAGATTTAATTTGACCAACCGTCTCTGGCTGTACAAGTAGGTGCACATGGGACATTAGGACCTTAACCAATGTGTTAGCGGCATATATAATGCCATTGTGATTTGTAGGTAGTTGACCATAAGATGATAAGACTTCAGGCCTAAGTGCCAGTAGCACATATAGTGCTGTCGTGTTATGACTTGTGTACAATTAGAGTTGATTGAAAACTAAGTGTCCGTGAAAATTCTTCAATTGATGTGGCTATCTTTAGCATCCATTAAAAAGCAGCTGATTGTGTTTTGTGATCTACCATAGTATCATACCCTATGTTATATGGTGAGGTTGAATCATACCCATATATACTTCACCTTTTTAAGTCTTTCAATGTACTTACAAATGGACAATTTGATGTGTGATTTTGAATTACACATCTAGAAAGTACATAGCTGAAATTCTTGTTTTGTCATGTTGTTCTTGTTAGGTAAATCTGCAGAAGATAACTCACAGAGTTCAGGAACCCCAAGCAGAATGGTTTTAGCCGCTTGAGTCAGTCGCACTTACTCTCTCTTTTTTACAAAGAGAAAGATTGGTTCTCTAACTTTGTGGTTAGTTGTTATTACCATGAATTGGCGGCTCAGTATTCAGAAGAAGTACCGAAGAAGAAAGAATTGGTGGTTCAGGGGTCTCCGGACCTACAATGCATCCATTTACTCGCTTATCCCCAAGAGGCCAACACTGTGTGCACAAAAGAAAACTTGCAAAATTTTATGTTTGCGTAGGCTGCAGGGGCAACGTTAGGGATGTACGCATCCACCTATCCTAGCAGTTCTACGCATTCTTATTCCCCGTTATCTCTCGTCAACCCCAGCAAAAGGATTGACCGTAATGAACACCAGAAGATCCGACACGTGCATGAATTTCTGGCGTATTTGGTGAAATGTTCAAGCCAAAGATGCATCCAGGATGCCAACAAAATAAGGTGGGATGTTTATTTACAAGGTGACATTTTTTCGTAAGCGTCAGTTATATTTTTGAATCATTGGATCAAAATATCAAACTAATCCAAAGGCCAGTAAAATCGAGAATTTTTAAGAAACTCGGATAATTTACTGAAGTTTTTATTCACAGTAATTAATAATTCCAGAAATACATAAGTAGAAACTCGGAAGCACTTTTTACGAATCTGGGAAGAACGTGGCTAGGAACAGGTGGTCGTTGAATTTAAAGGCAACCAGGGTCGGAAAACAATGTCAATAATCCCAAACAGGTCCATATGCCCATTAATATATATAAAAAACTCTTCTTTGATGAACCCTAAACAGCAGCAACAAAGAGGTTCTGGGCAAGATGAGGGGTCTCCGGCGCCGACGGTGACCGGCGCTCGCTCTCTGCGTACCTGCTGTAGCTCTCTATGCAGTGGCGGAGCCAGGATTTCTCCGAGCCTTAGGTCCAAAATTAAAAGGGCTATAAGTCTATAACTAATATCAAATACTATCAGCACTGAGATATAACAAAACTACAATACAAATGTATAATCGAAATAAAATTTGAATTCCATGTTGTACGATACGACAAAATAGATAAAACACAACCAAAAAAAGAATGTAACATACCACTAGCACAAGGTAATTTTTGCTTAATTAACAAAAATTTGGTTCATTTGAGCCTATTATATCTTCATCAACAATAGTACGAGAACCTGAATCTGCAAATATAAAATTGCATATGTAAATCAGGAAACAAGACCACAACGTTATTTTTAATGCAAATTACGAAATAAGAATGTAGCATACTACTAGCACGAGGTAGTTTCTGTTTACGCGTCCTCATACTTTGAAAACGTTGTAAAATCTCATTATCATTGATGCTTGCAAATAAATCTCACTTAATATAGCATATCATGCAATCATTCATCCATTCATCACTCATCTTATGCCATAACTCAGTCTTGATAATGTTCATATCTGAGAAAGCTCTTTCTATTGTTGTGGTTGCAACTGGCAAAATCAAGGCCAATTCAATGAGTCGATATACCAATGGAAAAACTGTGTGTCTATTGGTCTAAACCATCTTCACAGCAAGATTACCAAGATCATTACAGCTTAAGAAATTCGGATCAACCCTCACATCAGCAATGAATATCTCAAGTTGGTCCTTAAGGAGTACACAATCATATTGGGAGAAGTCGGTGGCATAAATCTTAGCAAGTTCAACTAGTTTATCCTCATTAAAGTTGGGAAAGGAATTCTTTGGATCAAGACAAGCAATGCATCTCAATAACCAAGTAGATCTTTCAGCAAATCGATTGTTTAACTCAACAATAATTTGATCATGCACCACATTAAATATTTCATAATTAAAATGATGGTAATAATTTACCAATTGGCCGCCACGACCTTTCGAACGACCCCTAACAGTTATTGTATCCAACATATTTGGCACAATGATGCGATGTTGGAGACAAAAGGTCTTTACCTCTTCAAAGAGCTCATCCCAGCCATGTTGCCTTATGTTATTAACGTTTTGCAATGTGGCCCCAACCAATCTTACAACACGAACAATGTTCTGATCTTTCTTGTGCAAGCTTTGTGACAGATCATTAGTTTTGCCCAATATTTTGATCATAAGATGTAATATAAGTACAAATTCAAAACATTCCATTTTTCTAACAAACCTGAAGTTATGGTTTTTTGTGTTGCATTAGTGGCATCATCAGAAATATTCTCTGATACCTCTAGGATCGCGTCCCACATGAGAAGAAAACGATATAAGATTTTGTAATGTGAGCCCCACCAAGTATCTCCAGGTCTTGCTAGATTAGTTTCTTGGTTTTTCCCTCTTCCTGAAAAAATTTCACCGGTCTCCAATTTGTTCACAAGATTGTCGTGGTGTTCTTGGGCTAATTGATCGTGTCTCTTGCAAGAAGCATTACAGTGTTGACTATCAAAGTGGTATAGTTAAAGGAATCCAAGATAAAACAGCAACACATGGCAACAGAAACAACCACTAATTGCAATTGATGAGCAAAGCAATGTATATAAAAAGTATATGGATTTTCATCCAATACCCATCTTTGTAGCTTATAGAATTCTCCTCTCATGTTTGATGCTCCATCATATCCTTGCCCTTACAATCTATGGAAAGATAAGGCATGACTAGCAAACATAGCATCTAGAGCTATCTTCAATGAAGATGGTGTTGTATCAGAAAAGGCTATGACTATCGACCAGCAAAGGCTATGACTATCGACCAACAGAAGCTACGACCACCAAGTCGTAGGAGCACTTGTCAACCACCAAGTCGTAAAAGACTCTGCCAACCAAGTCGTAAAAGCCTCTGCCAACCACCAAGTCGTAACATCGACTGCCGACTACCAAGTCGTAAACATGACTACCGACCACAAAGTCATAAAATCGACTGCCGACTACCAAGTCATAAAAACGACTGCCGACTACCAAGTCATAAAAACGATTGCCGACCACCAAGTCGTAAAATTGACTGACGACCACAAAATCGTAAAATTGATTGCCGACCATAAAGTCGTAGAATCGGCTCATGACCACAAAGTCATAAAAGCTTCTACGACCACCAAGTCGTAAAGACCTCTACCGACCACTACGTCATAAAAGGCACTACCGACCATCAAGACGAATGAACAGAAGTCGTAGAGTGAACAACAGTGGTCGTAGGGAGCAAACTTCTGCACAGACCTCAAAAACCAAACTAAACCACTACACAAACTATAATTCAAAGGTCAATTACTCATCACAACTATGGGGTGACCTCCACATGGTCTCACAGCGGGAGGTGGAGGTGGGGGTGGCGACGGGCAGATGGGGAGAGGAGGCGGCGGGCGAATGCGTTGGGGAGGCGGCGACAGGGGGATGCGGCACTATTGGGGGAAGTTGGGGGACTGCGACCAGACGTTGCCACGTGGGGAAGGAATTTGTGGCAACACTGAGGAGGAGGAGGTGTAGCACGAGAGTTCGAGGGAGAGGAGGTGGAGTGATTGCGGGAGGCGGAGGATGCGGGGGAAGAGAAGAGGAGGAGCGCAACCCATGCGTCGGCCTGACTTTTTCTATGAGGAGTGGAAGAGCTACCTACATGCGGATCCGGACGACTGATCTTTGATCGGACGGCTGAGAAGAGAGGAGGGAGAACGGACCGATGACCACCAACTCACATTTTTAAGTAGTAGTGATATGTTATTTCTTTCTTGCATTTTAAGTTCTATAGTTGCTAGATATTGTTTCTTTCTTGATTTTTGTACTCCGTCGATTCACTCGGATTGTAGTCTCGGCTTGCCAGTTGTATTGTTGCCGATATGGCAAATATAAGCGCATGACTCAGCACTGTGTTTTCTGCACGCTGTGCTCTGAAGTCTCATATCCCTTGTTTTTATGGTTTTCGATTACTTCCTCCCTAGAACCTACACCCACCGCTACCATGAATGGTACTTCAAGCTCCCTTGCCGACGATAGCTCCACTGTTAGCACTTTCTCTCCTGATGGCATGGCATCGTCCTCTTCCTCCACCGTCGTTTTGGTCACACACGCCATCAACGTCGTGAGCATCGAGACTCACATCCCGGTGACTCTTGATCTTAAGGCATTGAACTATACCAAGTAGCGGACCTTCTTCCTCACCATGGAGCCGACGTAGATGGCCTATGAACTATAGATCGACGTCGAGGCTAATCTTCCGCGACAACAAGGATGAGCGCGCCATCTTCCTCCATGCTGAGTTCTCCAACTTGTTGTAGGGAGACCTCTTCATTTCCACCAATTGTCAACGCCTCAAGACCCTGGTCGACGCTCTTCATGATGTTGGCCAACCTATGTTCGACGGTTGCCTCGTCCTCAACACCCTCCACGGCCTCAATGAGTTCTCCAACATGGTCACCATCATCTCCATGATGGTTGCTCTGCCTTAGTGTAGTACTCCGAAATTGGGGGAAAAACAGCAAGCCCATCTCTATCTCTAACTCTTTCTTTCTATCTCTATATATCTCTCCAATCTGTCTCTCCCATCCACCTCTATTTCCAATCTCTCTCACGTTTTCTCTTTGTGGACGATGGCGCGCTTGAGGCACAGCGGCGTGGCTATGCTGGTCGGTGGCTATAGCGCAGCACCGGAGGCGGACGGCGGTACAAGCCAGGCAGTGCATCAGCACATAGGCCGGGCACGGCAGCTCGGTGGCGACGCAGGTCGGGACGGTGGTCGACCGGAGGCGGGCGACGGGGTGGCAGCATGTCGGCCAGTGGCGGCATGGCCAGAAGGCGGTGCGTCGCGAGGCGCACGGGCGTAGGCATGTCCATGCAGGCTGGCGTGGCATGGGCCGGCTTGGGAGGCGGTGGCCAACGGTGCTAGCGCCAGCAGTGGCCGGCGGAGATAGTACGGTCGCACGGTCAGAAGCAGCTGGCTGGAGGCGGCGTGGCCAAGGTGCCGACATGCAGGCCGAGGTGGCGCTGGCGTCCAAGTGGCGGCGATCGACCGGCGACGGCTAAGGTGGCCAGGCGATCGTGGCACAGTGGCCACACAGCCGAGCTAGCCGGGGCATGGCTGAACACAGATCCACGCGAAGGTTTTGCCAACTTTTGCAGCAGGTCGTTTTCGCGTGGCCAAACAACGATTCGTGCGGAAAATCTTACTAAACGTGATCTTTTCTGACCGAATTATCTCCTACGGCCCTTTCCACAATTGTATCTTCACCCTCATCTGATTCACTTCTGTTCCATCGTGTAATTTCGCACGCAGCTGATGATGGAGCATTCGGCAATTGCACATTCCAGATCGTTTGTGCAGTGGTTCCGCTGAGCATGCTCAAGGCAAGTACCTCGCGGCCGTGACCTTTCTGTTTTGCATACCACATGTTTCCATATTACTTATCACCTTGCCATTGAGTACAATTATTATATCACTCAAGCAGTGATGAAGTCAAGAATGAAATTGAAGGTGGGCTGAACTATTAATAGGTCTAAACTAAGTTGACACAAAATTAGTCTTTTACTCCTATAAAATTTCAAATTCATATAGAAATTATAAATTGGATGGAGATAAACAATGAAAAATAGAGTAATAGAAAGTAGGTACCTCAATAATAGAAAGCGTCATGAGTGCGGAGTAGCGATAAGTCATCTATGTATAAAACATTTCAAAATTAGTGATATAATAAAAAAAATTATGAATGCCAATGAAAATTTAGATCATTTGAAACATACCAGAATTAAGCTAATTTGAATAACGAGATAATAGAAACAAAAGACGGCATCTTTTTCCACACTCTATCCAATGTTCTTATCATTTTCACAGCGGGAGGCTCAGCGGCAGCGTGCCTTCGGGGCACGTGCAGGATCACATCATCGCGGAGCAGCAGCCGAGGGAGAAGATCAACCAGAGGTTCATTGAGCTCTCCACCGTCATCCCCGGACTCAAGAAGGTTTATATATATTTCACTTTTTTTCTTCTTTTTTCTTTGATTATCTCTTCTTTAATTATTATACGTCTCACAATTGCAGTGTACTCACCACGTGCTTGAGATGGTTGAACGAGATGCACTTTCATGGTCTTGCATTTTGTAGTCCATATATACTCATGAGCTTGAGGACGGACGCTTGCTACTGCTCTTTCATCGTTATGCAACTACCATCGTCCATGTATGTATTGATTTCCAGTATTATTACCGCCATTGATCCAACATGCAAAATGTGAACAGAGCTTCCGGTGCAATGCAAAAGTACAGGCGCCACAGGGAGAGGAGAGTTCACTATTTTGGCCATTGGAGTCACACACGTCTTCCCAAGCTCCGTTTAGTAGGGCATGAGATGATCAGAAGATAACTTGTGCGCACCTATCGCGGTGTCACCCTAGCTGAAGGCGTTGAACGAAGGCTGCGTCGAATTTTTGTTGTGGCTCCAATCCAATAGGACCGTGCACAGGTGTTAGATCATGTGCTTGTGCTTATCATCTATTCATGCTTTACTACGGATAAAAAAATTACACTACCTCAATCACCTTGAGTCGATATCGTCGAGATAGATCTACCCGGCTCACGCCCTCGGCTTCAACTACATGTTTGGCTAAGCTCCGACAAATGTCATGCCATCCTCGACTCCACCGCAAGCTTAGTAGAGTTCCACTGTTTTTTCTTATTAGAGAAATTTTAGAGGGTTGGAATGTTTTTTTTTGGTAGATTACTTTTTAATTTTAGCTAGAGAATTTTTTAGGGGTGGTAGAAGGGAGAGTTGGTAGGGACAACCTACCATTGCGATCACTACCGCTGCTTATTTTTTTCTTTTTAAGTAGTAGATAAAGATATTTTGCCGACATGCACGCACAAAATGAATACCCGAAGCCCACGTCGAGCATTCCCTATTCCCCCGACCCTTCCACCTTCCCCACTCTGTCTCCAAAAATCGAGAGATCTCTTCCCTCAAAGTCGATCGAGTAGGGGATGATATACCTCATGGGGCCACTAAAAATGCATGGCGATCGAGTGACAGGTTAGGGTAAAAATGGAACCAGGCAGGTGAGGGGAGGAGACAGGCGGTGGCTCGGAATGCGGGGCACTGAGGCGAGCTCGCGGTGGGGTGTAGTGGCCGGTAAGGGAGAAGACAGCGGTGGGCTCACTGGAGGAGAATATAGGAAGGAAGTGTGTTGAGAATAAAAGCAATGCAGACTTAGGAATGTTCTAGAATATTATGGAATTGCCATGAGCGAGATATTTTGTTAGGAAGTTCATAGTTTTAGAATTATCTGAGAGTGAGCTAGATATTTTGTTAGGAAGTTCATAGTTTTAGAATTATCTGAGAGTTTAGATATTTATGAAGAGAACTCTAGTGAAGAGGTATTTAGACTTAGATTGTGCCACATGGTAACCATCCAACAGTGTTGTAACACTATAAATAGGGGTGTCATACCCCTCGGTGTGTGCCATTGATAAGCCACTATGATCACATAAGAAAAGTGCTAGGTAGGCTACCAAAGTAAGAATGAAGAGGATAGCCACATAAAGAAGTGCGTGTACACTTGTAGTGTTTTTCGTGTTTTAATAAAGTAGCAATTTGTAATTGTTAATCTCCTAGTTAGGTCGTGCTATTCTTAAGTACTTAGTGCATTATTAAGCTATGATTCAACGTGAGCGGCTTAGGCATCCGGAATCACAAATGTCCTAGCTTTTATATGAGCAGCGCCACTGTAGAAATGGCAAGTTGATGCCATAGTCGCTCCTCAAAAATTCTATTAGGATCTGCTGGCTCATCCTCATCATCCAAAAATAAAAATAGAGACAAAATAGATTTATTTCAATGACTTATGAAGCAAGCTAGAAAGAAATATGATTAAAGATTTAGCTATTATTTTTTGCCTAACCAGTTTGAGAATGATCTAGAAGCCTATGATTTGAGTGTCTTCTTTGAAGTGGCACAAAGATGAAAGTATATGTTCACAAGACTGATAATAGAAGGGCAGTCCCTAATTAATTGTCCAGGTATAGAGATGAACGAGAGGATCCATGGAGATAGCATATTGAATGGTTTGACAAAGTAGTTAAATAATAAAATATTTTTATCTCAATCAACGTGAACAAGGATATTCTTAAGAAGTTCAAAGACATTGGCTACAAGTCCACCACACCTGTACCTCCTACAATTAAGTTCATCTTTACAACACCATGTGTACACCTCTGCCGCTGAAGTTTTTTTAAAGTAAATTTGGTTGCAGTTCATGAGCTTGTAGTAATGTATCTAATGCCATGGATCTGTACTGGTGAAGAATGTTTATCTGGATCTAGATATTGGCTAATCATTAAGTATGTTTATGTTTTATCAAGCCGCTGATCAAACATCAGTTCTGCCTTTACACAGGCAATGAGATTGAATTAGATTAATTATTATGTAGTGGTTATGGTTCTTACTCTTGTTACTATCTTTTAGTTTTCTAAATTCTTTTAGAAAGAAGTGTGGTAACAAGTAATTTTACACTACTCTCACCTATGAAAAGAAATCCAAATGTGAATAATGTTTATTCCATGTTTGCATTGTCAGATGGCTCGCAGTCTTCTTTGCACAAGTACATTCCGATCTTCTTTTCATAGATCGCTATGTGAGTATTATCGCTAATGTATTTAATAATTCACAACTTTCATAGTGCTATTTCACATGATTTTGGGGGGATTATGCCTATAGTAAGTTGTGTGCCTGTCATGGTGTCACCCTAGTTGAACGCAGTGAACAAATACCAGGTCGAATTCATGGGCTGAGCACACGAGGAACCGTAGCTTGCGAGCATCATTTTTGTTGCGAAGAGTGGAAAGGGGCAGTAATCGCCAGTCGGTGAGTGATCGTTTGCGGTAGCGGTTTCTAAAACTCTAAATAAGCATCACTAAGATCTTTACCAATGCATCTTAGGTTATGGTAGTTAATTTTTAGGAACGGCCGCGTGGCAAGGTTGAGGACATTACTACTCCATTTTCTAGCAATGAAAGTTGCTAGGTTAGAGCAACTCCAAGAGATTAGCCAAAAGAAGTATCTAAATTTAGTGCTTTAGCTATTCTCTAAAATGAATCTCACCCAAAAAAAACAAGACTACTCCAACAGGCTATCTAAACTAGAGGGCGCGCGGTGGGTCGCGTACGCGCGGGAATGGGGCGCAGCGTGCGGGAAGGAAACGCCGACCGCGCCAAGAGGCTAGATGGTGAGCGAGGTAGGCTATCCAAAAATAGAGAGCGAAGGAGGAGGGATGGAGAGCTACTAAATTTGGAGAGTCATTTACAGAGTCTATTGGAGACGCTTTTTCTCCAATAATAGCCAAATTTACCTTTAGAAAATGATTTAGCTCTTCTCTTGGAGTTGCTCTTATGGTGGAAAGGGGATGATACACTCATAGCCCCACTAAAAATGCATGTTTTACATACAGAAAAAAACACACACACTCCTTTAACATAACTAAAGGTGAATTTTGTTGTATAGACTCTCAAGGTGACGAGAAAAATTAAGTCACGATGTCAGGCTCTTCTAAAAAAAAGAAAAGGAATTAGTTCGTTGAACTTTCACATATGTTCGTTTAATTTTAGATTTCACAGGTCATTATTTTGCTTAGGGAATACTTAATATAGATGATTTTAACATACCAATTCAAACAATTGGCTTGTGGTTAAGTGCTTGGGGAAAATGTGTTCTTCTGAGATAGGTGCTAGTGGTAGGTGAGGTTCAAACAATTTCGCTATATGGCAATCGCCTGGCATGCTTGATCACTATTTCTTGATGGTCATCTGGAAGTAGTTGATAAATTCACAAGTGATTAACTTTCATTGCCATTTTCAATTCTGGGTAAATCTGGGCTCTTTCTTGCTGAACCTTCTTGATGTTTTATCACTAGATGTTCTTCATGTTCGATGACTCAATTATGTCCTAAAAATATTGTTGAGTGGTGGCAGCAACTAGCAGAAAACCGAAACACCAAGTGGCACCACAGACATCTGGAGCGGCACAAAGTAGTGGCAGCTACCCGACACTTTCTCAAGCTGGCATTCCTTTACTTGAAACAAAACGATTACATTCTCGAGCTAAATATCTTGGCACAGAGTAGCAGCAACACAAAGCACATTCTGCATTTTCCTACCAATGAAACTTGCTAGAAGTAACATCGCATCGCATCATATCGCATACATCTGCTATTCCTCATCTACGACATAGGAGAAGCAAGCGATAAAACATTACACAGTGCCAATCCATGGACAACATCCCATAGGTGAACATAAAATGGCCTTATTGCAAAGAGAAATACAATTTACATCAGTAACAGCAGTCCCTCAACTATACACTCTTCGTCACAATACAAGCACAAAGGTTTTGGTCGCACTAAAAATGGGATTCTCTGGAGCTAGTGCCTGAAACCTTCAGATTGGAGGCAAGCAGCTCAGGTTCTCAAGATGGCATATGGTTATAACAAGGTACTTGCCTATCCGCAACAGAAACCACAGGTACTTGCCTATCCGCAACAGAAACCAGTCAAGTTCTCATGGAGAAAAAAAAATACAGCGATAGGCTCGTGACTATGAGAAGAGATCAGCAAGAGCTTTTTACTGATGCTCATGGCTCACACTTGGTGTGTATTGGGATGCGAAGCACGTCCAGCTTCTTTTTGCCCAATCAGTATATGACTCTGAACTTCAAGGACTGGAATACAATGCCAACTGCTCACATGAAACTAGGGATGGAAACGGATCGGATACGGTCGAATAGTCTCAAATACGAATACGAATCTATATTTTTCAAACGAATACGGATACGAATTCGAATATTCTCAAATACGGATACGAATATTCTCGAATACGAATACGGATATTCTCGAATACGGATTTTCTCGGATACGAATATCGGATAAAACGGATTCCTAGCGGTTTTTACCGATATTTCACCAGTTTTTGACCGGTTACCGGTTTTAAACCGCCTAAATTCAAATTTTGAATCACAAAATTTGTACGATTTTTTCATAAGTTCTAGAAACGGATCGAATACGAATCGAATAGTCTCGAATACGAATACGGATACGAATATTCTCGAATACGAATGCGAATACGAAAACTCTCAAATACGAATACGAATATTCTCGAATACGAATACGAATATTTTCGAATACGGATTTTTGCTTACCATATTTGTGTTTTCTCGGATACGAATATCGGATAAAACGAATTATCCGTTACCGTTTTCCACCCCTACATGAAACCATCGGTGGCATTGTCTAAGCAGTGTTCAAGCACCATACGTACTCTGAGCTGCACAAGAAAGGAGCATCTCAAGGTTTTAGGTTAAACACTAAACAACATTTTGTCAACATATAATAACCAACTACCAGCCATGATTGTCATCTTTTTCTGTTTTGTACTTTTGTTGGTTCAATTAAGATTATTGTAGCTAAGCCCGTTTTGAGTGCTTACGTGCATATCAAATTACAGGAATAACTTTCAACAAAGCATTTTCTTATCAAATATAAGAGTGTATCTCTGCTTATGTCAAATGCTTGCTAATAGGAAGGGTAAAGAACTCTGTTTCTAACACAATCAAGAATACATTTTAGTGGACAACATTGAACTAAGATAAGGCTCCAAATTGAGTCAGCAACATGTAAGCACGCGTACAGGCCAATGTGACAGAAGCAACAGTAAGGACGGATGGACATTAACAGTTAAACAGCAGTAACGAAGTGGCTATGACACTCATTATAATATGCATTATCTCAAGATCACTTTATCTAGGAACAGAATGTAGTACCTTGCAATCCAAGCAGGGGTCATTTATCATGCTTTTTACTTGCGAAATTACCCCAGCATTTTGGAGTCTGACAACTCGAGCAGATGAGGCCTCACATTTTGGGTAAATCAAGTTCAGAATACACCACAATGTTGCAACTCGCAATTGTTTATCTTTACTCTGAAGAAAGTTAACCACAAAAGATGGTTTGCGATCTGCTTGGTGAGGAAGAAGAACATCCATTACAGCTTCCTTGTTTAATTCGTTCCCAGCTGCAATATTTGCAAGCACAAACATACCCTGAAGAGAAGAAACAGAAAGATCAATGATTTATTGTACAATGATCTTTGTATTCTTTTATAAAATAATGTCCCATAGAAGAAGCACATAAGTCCCTACATATCAAAAAAAATTAGATACAGAATTATATAGTTGTCAGAAAAGATGCTCTTTTCTCCCTCCAAAGTTTGAAAAATGCATGTGGAAGCTTAAGGAAAACCGACCTGGATGCACACTCCCGGGGCAGTTGCATTGTTCAGTTGCCTTGAAATAGCATTTATAACCACACCATCTTCACCAATGACATAATTAAATGAGTCCACATATCCATCAACAAGATTGTGCACCAGTGCCAAGGTCTGTTCCTGAACAAAATGTTCAGAATCTGCAGCACATTTTGCAATTAGCAGTGAAACTAATTTATTAGTACCCTAATATCATAGCTGGGCATTTAGACGTACCACATATGAGGCTTGAAAGAGTAGATAAGGTCAGCTCCTTCAGAATGAAGTCTTTATCCTTTGGGTTCAGAAGGAACATAATATTCCTAAGAGCCCATACAGATTTTAGCCTCAATGTTGGATCCATAGACTTGGATAAATGAACAAGTTGGGAGACAACCCCAGAATGAAGAAGAACCGATTTCCTGGGTGTTAAATTCACAGCAATATTGCAAATAGCACCAAGGGCAGCAACCTGTGACAAAGATAAGTGAATGTAGCACTTTATCAATTCCTGGCGGCAGACCTAAAGTACTGATGTTTCACAACCACAATATAGCTAATTAACACCAAATTTAGTGTCACTTTAGTGACAAAAAGGGTTGCTCCAACAATGAAGCCAGGAAAAGGTAGCGGGTACTAATTACCAAAAAAAGTGCCTCCTACGTAAACCTGCAACCTTTTAAATCGTTCTTATGCAATTGACTACTTACACTGATATGTAATTTTGTAGTCTTACAACAAAACTATTAGTTCTGCAGAGCACTTTGAGGGTTCCAAGTAGAAGCAAAACATGGGTGAGAAGAAGGTAAAACTGCAGTGATAACATGCTTCAAGATTTGCATGCAAATTGATAAGTTAACACCCCCATGCACTGAAAATCCAATTTTCTTTTATAAAACCCACACAGTTCAAAACTTGACCAGCCCTCTGGAAGAAGCAAGGCACTAGGAAAGTTGGAAGTGCAGCTGCACTGCACCTTCCAGAAAAACTCCAGCTCAGAAAAATGCTTTTGAAGATTGCAGGATTCACATTACCTGGACTGAAGTAGATTAGTCATACAAAAGCTGAACTAAGGGGGCAATAACTGTATCGCAGGATAATCGGCCAGCACTAAGTACCTGGAAATTAAACACATCAACTGAATCATTTGAGATGAACACAAAAGGTCGAGATGTAAAGAAGAACCACTGAAAGATTCATTTTTCTTCGGGATTTAGCATTCTGGACAAAAATACCCCTCCCTCCCCTCCCTCACCTTCTCTCCTCCTGCGCCGCCCCATCCGCCTCCCCGCCTCCTCCTCGCCCCCGCCTCCCCGCTCCTCTCCCTCTTCTCCCCGCTCCCCTTCCTCTCCGGCGACCTCGGACGGACGAGGCGAGGCGGATCCAGCGCCGACCCCGGGCGGACGGTGGAGATCCAAGCGGAGGAGTGGAGATCCGGGTGGCCACGGGCGCCTGACGATGAAGATCCGCGACGGGCGGAGGACGGCGGCCGGAGGAGCTGCGACGACGAAGAAGAGCCTCGGCCGAAGCCTCACCGTGACACGGCGACACCATCCCGACCGCGCCGGTAAGCTCCGCTGCCGTCGCGTCGCCGGCACGTCGTCGCGCATGGCGCGCCGCCTGAGCTCGCCGCGCTCTCTCTGGGTCTCCCCCGCCTTCTCCAACCGCCTCGGTGCGCTCCCCTTGACCTGCTCATACTCCTGCTCGTCTCCAATTTCTCCCCTCCCCCGCCGGCGCCGCCACCCCCTTCCAACCTCAACGCCGGCCGCTCAAACAGCTGTCCCCGCCGACCAGCGCCGTCCCGGGCCGTGCCGCCTCCCCCACCGGCTTCCACACCTCCCCGGGGACGCATTTTTCCAACTCACCCTGCCCCTCTGGCCCCCCCTCGCCGGAGCCCCCGCCGCCGCCATGCGCCCCACACCTCCTGTTCGGCCAGCCGGCTGCGGAGGAGCTGAGGGTAAGGGCATTTTTGTCCAGAATGCTAAATCCCGAAGAAAAATGAATATTTCGATGGTAATTTTCGGAACCCCGTTTTTTTAGTGGTATTTTCCGAAAGAGGTGATCTTTCAATGCTACTGAACAAATTTTCCCAAAAAACAAACCACAGCAATACTCAAAAGTACTATCCTACAAAAACTTCACATACCTGAACTGACATAAGTTGAGATCTTGACTCTTCCAGTTTTGAGCAAAGTTCAGCTAAAGCAAGCAATATTGTCACTGCCCGCCTTGTGTCCAATGAATTTGCTAACAGATGGTTGCTAAGCTTCTCAACGGCATTTGTTGAAAAGGCTTGTTTCTGCAGTTCCACACTGTCTTTAATCAGGTTGGTTAGTGCCAAGGGAGCCTCATCTCCTACATAACCAGGTTCTTCAATGAGCTCAAGTAAGACCAGAATCAACTTGGTTTTAATTTGCCTGTCCTGAAAATGACAGGGAGAAGCATGCCCAAGTGCAATCAAGCACAGACAAGCAAGTAGTCTTGTGCATGGGTTCCGATCATGTATTAACCCAACTACTGAATGAAAAGCTTTTCCGTGGTCCATTGATGCAAATCTTGAAGCAACTTCCCAGTTATTTCTTATGATTGCAGTCAAAGAATCTAAACAAGCATCCCGTAGATTCATAGAACCTCCAAAAAGGCTAATAAGCCTCTGTGGAACTCCAGCACCACATAGTGCTAATTGTTCTGTAATGCTATCGCAAGAGTGTGATATAATATTAGCAGCCAGCTCTGTGACATTTTCGTTCTTGCTTTCCAAAAGGGAAAGAAGAAAATCCATATTTTTCTCATTATTGACATCAAATTTCGGAGCTAGTTTTGATTGATATATCATTCTGAGAGCACGTGCACTTGCATCCACAACCTATAATCAGGACGATGACCTCAGATCAGACAAAATTATTAACTAGTATGCATTAGTGGTTACAAACTATTCAATATAACATGAAACAATCAGACACGGCACCTAACCACACTACGCTTAACCTGCATTCAACAAAAAAGGTGTTTGGATCTGAATTCTTATGCATTCAAGTCTTGCTAAAAGTGCAAGAATACGAATACAAGAAGCTTAAGATGGAATCTAGTAACTACAGAGCATTATTATTTCAGTGATAACGTTGAAGCAATAGAATCATAACTATGCCATAATTAGACATATTGGGGGAATATGCTGAAGTGCAACTTTTCTGAGATCAATAAAAGTACCTGTATTTCCAAAAGAGAATGTTAAAGTGAAAAGCTCAGATGCAAGCTGGTTGGTCAAAGTGACGACTATGGATATTAGCTGAATTGGATATTGTAGCCTAACCCAATATTTATGTCAATATGCTGAAGAACCATTTTCAAAATATGACCATCAGAAAAACCTGTCTTCTTGTATACTAGACTAGAAAAGGAGCAAAACAACAACTGCCAAATCATTCTACCAGATAAATTGGCATGCCATAATGAGTCCTGAAATTATTAATGCCCAACAGCAGTGGTTAGATGTGACAATAGAGAGCTACCAAAGTGTAGTTATTTCGTCTCTTTTTTTCTTATCTCATTCACCATGTTTTGTTCCCTCACTAATAGTCACTCTGTACCACAAACAGCAACCTTTTGCCTCATAAGAGAATAACAAACAGAAATCTTGGCCAATATAAACAGTTACTGCATGTGCAGCAACACCTCCACAATCATTCACCCTCATGTATTCACCAGTTCATGGATCATGTGATCTGTTGGGGGGATGGCCCCCACCGGGGCCCACTCGGCCCAATGCGCCAGTGGCAGGGTGTGGCCAGCCCAGCATAGGGTGGTTGTATAAAATACCGGCCGCCTGGGCACACGCCAGCCTATAGGTGGCCAAATGGGCCGGGCTTAAACGGGCCGCACCACGGCCCGTTACTGTAGACCCGGCCCATTTAGGCACGGCACGGGATTTAAATGGGCCGGGCCGGCACGGCACGACGGACCGGCCGTGCACGGCCGCCGGTGCGGCGGCAGCGGGCGGCGGCGGCGGCGGCAACGCACGGCCCGTTTAGCAATTGGGCGTCTTGCGCCGGACGGGCACGCACGCGGCGACGCGACGCGGCGCACGGGCAGCACGGCACGCACGCCGCGCCGCACACGCCCGCCCGGCCGGCTAATTCAAAACTAGCCGTTTTGTGACCGTTGGGGTAAAAATTCAAAAAAATAGCAAAAATCGGAAAAATCTGAAATTTTTCTATAAATAGGGGCATCCGGCCTCCATTCTCCACACCTCAAACCTCACTCTTCTCTCTCGGTTTAGCTCTGAAAAATTCGAAAGTGTTTGCGCAAATTTGGTGAAAATTCGGGCAAAATTCAAAATTCAAAAATCTTCAAAGATTTTTGTGAGAGCTACAAAGGAGGTAATAATGCTGTCTTATACTCTTATTTGGTATTATTTATTGGTTTAATTTTTGCTAATCGTTCTTTATTATTTCAATTTGCGTTGATTTAATGGAGAACTACGATTTTCAACTCTCCGAATCGGCCTCTCGGCGGAGGATATGCAATCGTTTCAACAAGCATATCCATCCGCGGAAGGTCCACATGTACAAACCGGAGATGCCAAGAACCGACGGCCCGTGTGTGCAGGTCCAATCGATCCATCTTCTGCTGCTCAACAAGTGCATCCACGACTCAAAGCACGGTGCAAAAGATCAAGAGCTAGTACATCTACGCTTGGAATGATTTCGACAAGAAGTTCGGGACCGACGATGATGGGACTTGGTGAGGTATCTTGTTTGTAAAATTTGTGGTAATGAATTGAGTGCAAAATCTTGGTGGGACGGGTCATCTACAACGACATGCTTTAAGTGCAAGAAAAGGCAAGGAATACAAATGCGCGGACACAACTGCAATATAACCCCGACGGCTCGATGCGTGCGTGGGAGTACAACCTGAGGTAGCTCGGGAATCTCTTTGTAGATTAATTGCTTCTCAAGATTTACCTTTAAATTTTGGTGAATCGATGCTTTCAAAAATATATTACGACTGCTCATAACCCTCGATTTACTACTGTATCTAGGCAAACAACAACTAGAGATTTAATTAAATATTATAACAATTGTCGTGATAAATTGAAAGAAATGTTTCATACATGTACATTCTCTATTGCTTTGACATCCGACATATGGAGTGGTAGGGCAAGAGAGGATTATATTAGCGTTGTTGCTCATTATGTTAATGATGACTGGATAATGGAAAAAAGAATTATAGGATTTAAATTAATTAATGTTTCACATAATGCTGAAAATATTGCGAGATAGCATTATTAAAGTTATAGAAGATTTTGGTCTCACGGATAAGATTTTTCTATAACTTTAGATAATGCATTGCAAATACTAAAGCTATGGAAATTCTTACTCCTTTGTTTAATAATTATGCACGTCTTTCTTATTGCATCAACGTTGCGCTTGTCATATTATTAATCTTATTGTTAAATCCGGTTTAAAAGATTAGATGCTTGTATTAATTCTTTTAGAGATGCAATTTCATTTATTAATTGTTCTAACCAACGAATAGCCGCATATAAGAGTTTTTGCGTAGCAATGAATGTTCGTCCTAGAAAATTTGGTTTAGACATGCTGTTAGATGGAACTCTACTTATCTTATGCTTAAACATATATTGCCACATAAGAGCACTTTATCTGCTTTCCTTCACACCCAAAGTCATCAATCTCGTAGCTCCTCAAGTAGAACCCAAGTTAGAGACCCTGAACTTACTGAGGACGATTGGGATGTTGGTGAAAAATATTTTCCTTTCTAGAAATTTTTCATAAAGCTACAGTTTGTCTTTCTGGAGTATACTACCCTACATCTCCCATGATTGTTCATAATATTGTTGAAATTGCCACTCACCTAAAGGCTTTTGAAAATGATCATATACTACGGGATGCTGTAGGTGCCATGAAATCTAAGTTTTTAAAATATTGGAGCGAAATTCCTATTTTATATGCATTTGCTTTTATTTTGGATCCTAGGGCCAAATTCCAAGGATTTATAAATGTTTTACAAGTTTTAAGTGAGGTTACCGGTTTAGACTATTGTTCATACTATACACAAGTTAAGGATAAATTATATGAGATATATAATAAATATGAAAATAAATTTGGATCTGTGCGTTTACAAAGACCCCCGGTAGTCCCTAGCACCTCTAGGGGGGCTATGCAATGGGGCAAGATTTTTGGTTCTTCGTCTAGTTCTCGTGCAGGTGCAGGTACACAGCAGGTGCGACAAAGCACTGGAGACCTATCAAGCTATCTCAACAGTGATAGCGTCGACTTCGAGCAGAGTTGAACATCCTCTCATGGTGGCAAACCCGAAGGTATCATATCCAGTGCTATCCATATTAGCGCGGATGTGTTGGTATCTTCTGTCTCTACGATCTCCTGAGTCGACATTCGATCTTTCCGGAAGAATAATCGAGGAGCGACGAACAAGTCTCTCCAACGAGATGGTCGAAGTACTTATGACCGTCAAAGATCGGAACAGTGAAGCAAGACTCAACATATCTGCAGATAATAAAGATTTAGAAGAATCTTTCGAGAATTTGTATTTAGATAGCAATGAATAGTTTTCAATATTTTTCTTCACATGTGGTCACTAATGAGCTTTATAGGTCAGTACTCTTTTTCTTTACCAAGGTTTTCTCAAATTGAGTTTTTACTTGGTAAAGTTTTTAATGAGGCAGCCATCCCATGTAATTTAATAAGTTAATAAAGCTCATTATGTCATTGGAAATATTTATTTTTGTGATTAACAATGTCTACAATTTTCTACATTTTTTCTGAATTTTTTCTGAATTTTCTACAATTTTTTTACAATTTTTCTTAATTTTTCTTTTTTTTCGGACTAAACGGGCTAGCGGTAAGACGCCTGCTTAGCCGAAATCGTGCCGGGCGGCGCGCACGCGCCCGCTTAATTCACGGGCCTTAACGGCGTGCCTAAGCGGCCGTCGAGCCGAGTTCGTCGTCGCGTCTGCGGCAACACGCCCCATTGGCCGCCTATCGCCACCGCCCGACTCGAGCAAAATCGCCTGGCGCTCGACCCACCTAGGCGGTCAATGCCGGTCCCAGGCAAAGCTAGGCGGGCTGAAGCCCACAGACAGTGGTGGTGGTCGTCGTCGTGATGGTGGCGTTGGCGCCAGCAAGCATGATGGGCGAGGAGACGAGGGAGACGAGGTGGGCGGTGGGGTCGATTGGCGGGGTGGGCAGGAAGAGGAGGTAGACGATGAGGCGTGAGAAGCAGAAGCCCACGGCCATGGAGGTGGCTAAGAAAAGCGTGTGCAGGAGTAGCCACGTGACGGGCGGCGAGGGCTTGGCCAGCTCGGGCGCAGCGTCAGGCGACCCCATCGCGGGCACCCGGCCCGGCCACAGCGGCCGCACAAGCAGGAGCTTCATGTATGTTGCTTCTGTCTACATGTATCACTGCTTAGCTAAGCTAGCAGTAGGCGGCGATGGGGGTGGTGGTAATATAAGAGCGTGTTTGTTTCGCTTGTTGTGAATAATTGGGTGGGAATAGGAGGCCCGGCCGTGGGGGAGGCAGAGTGGGCAAAAGGTGCAGTGGCAGCAGCTAGTGGACACTGAGGTGAGATGGGGTTTCCCCTGGGAATTCGATAATTAGCAGCCGCGGAGGAGAGCAGTACCGGCCTAGTCTCTTCGACCACCTAGGCACCGTAAGCGCTAGGCGCCGCCTAGGCAGCCACCGCCCGCCTAGCGCCTAGGTGGACATTGGTTTACCGTTCAGTTTTCCCCACTAAAGGTACCTCCAACTGCAAGTTTAAATTTCAAACAGAAGGGCATCCAAATCTTACTTGGCAAAACAAGAAATTCAACTTCACAACAAACCAATAGATTTACAACACAAAACTGTCCAAGAAGCACTACAGCCAAATTCTTAGCTAAAGCATATAGCATGAGCTACAGTTTTACCGTGATCCATTGGAAGACATTTACAACATATTCTTATTTCGTGCTCAAACCAGGAGCACCAATTCAGTTTATCAGTTCATACGAATTCATCATGAATCCAACGCAAAACAGATAACTTTCAAGCACATTCCCCCCACCACCACACCTATCCATTAACCCACTACCAAACTCTCCACATTTCAAGCACAAATGAACAATATATTCACTACTTCAACCAAAAAATGAATAAGAAAAGAACATAGAAAAGAAAAGGAAATGATAACCACCGCCAGTACCTCTCGCTTTAACTAAACCGACAGATTCTCCAATAGTTCAGCTCAAATAATTCTCCTCATTCCAAGCACAAATCATCAAGCATGACCCCCAAACTACAGGGTTCTTTTTTACCAATTCACAAGGCAACCATCAAATTACCACAATTTATTTCCATATTCTTACCCAGCTCAAAACCCTTACTACCAAATACATTCATGGCAAATGGAATTTCTAGGCACTCTTCTCATGACGCCACTATTCTTTTCACCCCAATTACAATACTAAAAGTAAAGGGTGAAATATTTCACCAATCCAGCCACTACTTTTTACAGGAACAATTTAAGTTACCACCGTTTCTTCCCATGTTCAGTTCATAGCCAAGCATAACATACCTCCAAATTTACGCAACGAGAACAAGCAAGAAGCAGTTGCTGTCTGCTAGTTTCCACCAACTCTTCTCCACGCAATAGATATTTTCCCAATTGAACAACAAATCCACAACAGAAACGAATTTGGCTACCCAAAAGGGTTTTTGCGCCCAAAACCAAGCAGACATCATTACTATTATAAAAGAACGAGTTGATGGTCATACGTTACCCTATTCTTAACTTCTCATCACTCTCTACTTTTCGACTGATAGCACTATGGAAATCCATAGTATGGTTCTCTATGTATCCAATAAATTTCGTTGCAACGCACGAGCAGATGTCTAGTCCACAGAAACAAGCAACAAGCGAGTGAATGGAGCAGCCGAGCAGACCCTACCTTCTCGTCGGTGTGGGCGAGGAGCCGCGTGAGGTGCCCCACGGCGCCAGCGGCCACTACGGCCCGCGCGCCGTCGTCCACGCCGCACGCGAAGCTTCCCGCCGCGGCCGCCGCCTGCACGAGCGCGGCCGCTGATGCGCCGGGCTCGGCCAGCGCCGCCACGACCGCCGGCACGGCGCCGAGGCGGAGGTAGAGGAGCTTCTTGGTCCGGTTCCCGATGATCTGATTCTTGATCTCGCGCAGCGCGCGCACCCGATCGTGCTCCCCCTCCTCTCCTCCTCCGCCTCCTCCGCCGCCGCGGCTGCCACCGGGTCTCCCGGCCGGCAGCCTCGCCGTGAGCTCCTCCAGCCTTGTGCCGATGCAGGATGGCGCAGAGGACGACACCGAGAGCGCGGTTTCCTCCTCCGGCCGCGCGCCGCCGCTCGCCGTGGCTGGCATCTGGCGGCGGGGGAGGGGGGCGAGAGGTGCTCGTGCTATTGTCGCTCCGGGCATCCCTTTTTTCCGAGCTTCTTTGGTTTGGCTGGTGTTCTAGAGAGATGGCTGGGTCCGGAACCCTGGGCCAATGGGATCGCGCCACGTAGATCAAGTACTTCATTATTTATCGTATTAAAACATTTTTTTTAACTCGGAAAGCTTGTTTCCATTAGACACTATCTCCAGCCAGATCGCTGGAGACCAAACTGGAAACAAAGGTGGGGACTTGGCTCATAAACACCATCGAGCCAGAGCTAACCACGCTCGCCCCATACATTGCAAGGCGATCAGCCACCTTGTTGCAATTTCTCGGGCAATGCCAAATGCTGCAGTAATCGAAGGATGAGCCAATAAAATCTCTAATTTGCTTGAGGAGGCTTCCATGCACACTTTGATCAAGGTCCAGCGAAGTCAAGCCCCGTACCAGATCAGACGCATCAGACTCCTGTATAATTCTTAACATTCCCAATTGCGCTATCCTCTGCAGACTGTACAAAGCAGCCAGTGCTTCGGCTTGAAAAGAGTTGTCCACTCTGCACAGATTGCCACAGCCCCCCTGAAGGAACTCACCAGCACTGTCCCTCGCGATGAAACCCCATCCTCCCTGACCCGAATCAGCTTTAAAGGAGCCATCAATATTAATCTTGTAAAAATCTTCCGATGGCGGCTGCCATAATTTGAAACTGACTTGCTGCTGACTTTTCGTTGTTTTCCTTCCCTTTTCAAATTCTGACACATAGAAGGTTATTAGTGAACAGACCTCAGGACATGTGACTCATTTTTCCCCAGCATTCACCTTATTCCTCACCGACCACCACCTCCATAATAGAGCCACAATTTGTAGCTGGGTTGGCTGTGAAAAGGACTAGATTTTCCTCAGCAAATCTCGCCCAGATTGACAAGCTGCTAAGATATTGCGATATTCCTCTAAGTTTAGCCCTCTCTAGCACTCCTTTACTTCTTTACATCTGAAAAAGAGATGCCCACAATCTTCATCCAGCCTGTGACACATGGGGCGCAGGGTGTCCTCCTTCATCCCTCTACGGCTCAAATTCTGCCGGACCGCCAGACTATTATGGGCTACGCGCCACAGGAACATTTTCACTTTGTTTGGGACCTCCATACTCCAAATTTTATCCCACCTGAACAGGGAGTCCCCATCTGGGCCTGGCTCAGAACTTGCTGCATTTCTACCAAGCTCATTCTCCCTGTTCTGAATCGCCAACCTATATGCTGACTTAACTGAGAAAATCCCCTTTTTTTCAAAGTGACATGCCGGTCTATCTACCATATCTTGGTTCACTCTCAGTTGTTACCAAGCTAAAAATGTTTTAATACGAGATGAAAATAAACACAAGAATGTTTTAATGTTTTTAGCTTTTTGCCGGTTCTTTTTTTCTCATATTCGTTTGCGCTGTTCGAGATGAGCTAACATATTTTTTTATTTTTAAATTTAATTACGCCAAATAAGCCACTTTCAGCTTACAATAAAATTTCAGCCAGCTACAGTGCATTTTCAACCATAAGTCACAGTTTTTCAGCCCAACCGAGTAGGGCCTTAATTACTTTTATTGGATTTTCTTTTTCTTCAGAGGCGGCACCATTTGGATTTTGGACCTATTCTTTTTTTGACTTATGATTATAGCTTATAGATTATGATTATTAAAAATTTTAATTTTTAATTTATTCACGAGAGAGATTATGAAAAAAGAGATACTCGCTTATGATTTTGGCTAGTACAAATATTGGACTTTTAACGTGTACTACAATTAACTTGTAGATCCTGTCTTCAAAAAATACTCCGTTTGAAAGTTAGGTATTATAGAAAAATCAAAAGTTGCTTTTAGAAGCAGCAAAGAATAGACCCTTTGTTTAATCTTTCGGACTTCTTTGATCAAATTGAGATGTGTTGACGTATGTGAATTTTTCTGTAGTTTTTTCTTGTGTTTATTTTCATAATAATATGTTTATTTATGTCTTGTCTTGTTTGGATGGTGTGTTTTTGCTGCAGTTTTGAAGCATTAATTTTCAATGTCGCTTTTGTCTGTCTGCAGTCACTGTCATCCTGACCCAAGCATAAGACATATTAAACCAAGTATAAACCATAGCTATGGATAAATAATCCAACATTATAGAGGGCAAGTGTAGGTGAATTTACAGAATACGTCAAATACTCAGGGGCAAATTTAGAATGTATATATTATTTCCATTTGTGCCATCTGCCAACTTTACAACTTAAATTTTTTTCCAATACAGATTTCAGAGAAGAAGAACTGGAGATTGCACCAGTGTCAAAATTATCCAAATGTTGATTCAAGCAATCAAGCTAACTCTAGTGTTCATGACAGCCATGAGCCATCTGTTGGGACTCAGATTTGACAATTTGAATCTCCTGTGTATTTTAAGTTATTCCCTGGATCAGTAACTAACTCACACAATATAACATCAGCAAATATCACATCTATACATGTGTAACAATAAAAGGAGTACTTAATATTACATAAACATTCATAAATAGATCTTATCATCAAGTATTACATAAGAGCCGTCAGGCAAAATGAGTTTGTTCATAACAAGCAGCGAAATAGTAAGTAAACCAAAAGGGTCTCTATAATGTACTACAGGCAATCAACTAAACCTAAACTTAGTCCTAGCCTCTATCTTCCATGTCATAGCCAGAAGCGTGGACGTATCCATACACCTGGTCATCACTTCCGTCATCTAAAACCCAGGAAGTCCCTATAGCAGAACACAAGTGTATATACATATCTATATGTAAGGCTATTCAAGTGCAGGAATTATGCCTCTTTTAGCATAAAGCCAATTAGTCAAATATACTAATCTAGTTAGTTTTCAAATCTATGACTTAGCCATTTTTACATTGAAAGCAATATCAATTATTGAGTCGATTTCATCATGAGAGCGAAGTCACTCCGCTTTCATTTCCATTTCAAATAAAGTTATCGCAACCATTAATTTATAAAAACTATGCAAATGTGACGTTTCTACACTTTTGGCTGTGTCCGGGGGCATGACTATTCAAATAGATTTTTAACACTATGTAGAGGTTATATAGTTTTACCCACAAGATATGGTTAACTCATAATATTGGCCATTACACATTTTCATAGGTGTGAGATTGATAAAATCATAACAAGGTTTTTACAATCCTTAATTTCAATGCTTACTCTCATTCTAGGGTGAATACTCAATACTGGTGACAATGACTGTTCCCATCCCAAGTTACATCTCACCTCCAGAATGTTCCTTTTTCAGGCTACGTTTTCAATGAGGGACCCAATTGTTAGGGAGTTTATGACTCTTCACGTTTACAAAATCCACAAGAGCAATGATTGTTACGGGTCACTCCAAACAATCACATCAAAAAACCTGAAATCCACCTACCAATCTACTACGCAGGATTCACACCGAAGCTAAGCAAATTAGTGAGTTAGGTCTATACTATAACTAGACTTGTGCTTGCACAATTTGTGTGTACAAAGAGAAGGAAAAATTTTGGTCCTTAAACAACTCAAGCGAGACCAACCACAAACTCAGAGTTATTGCAATCCCTGCACAACTATTTTAGAAAGGACACATGCAATCCCTACACGGCCCATCCAAAAATGACTCGTGCAATCCCTGCACAGCCAATCCAATATATGAAATCCCTGCACCAGTCTTCTACCAACCACTCGTTCGAGTCTTCACCATTTTTAGAAAATATTTTCTTATTTCCAGTGGTAACCCATGTTACCATTCCATTATCATGTTTTCAAGTATCAGTTCGCAATGTTTGTGCTATATTTCATTTCATTACTAAGGTATTTCTAAGCACAACCATAATCAATAATGTTTAACCAATGGCGGAGTCATCAATATTGTAAGTATCCTAGGGCAACATGACAGGGGAATATCAATATTCAAGGAAGGGGAATATCAATATTCAAGAAGGGAGGATATTAAGTATTAAGTTCATAGTGTAACTAGGCAATCAACCTTTAACATAGAATTTAGGTACATAACCATATTAAACATGCATTTGTATCTGAAAGAAAAATATTTGTATTTGAAAATTAGGTTCAACATTATCAATTATAAGGACTTGTCTTAATCAAAATGTGGCTAGAGTGGGATCTTGTTCGTTAACGACGGTGGCATCCGAAGTCTCAAAGTCTATACACGCAAAATCATCCATATTCAACACAACATTCAAATAAAATTCAAATGAATTCTAAAAATTATGATTTTGGTTCTGATGGAAAGATTTTGAGTTTAGATGAATTTAGAAGCAAAAAATCACTATATTTGGATTTGAAATGAAGAAGGTAGGGCCATTCAAATTTGTACCGAGTTGCAATTCTAGAAATTTGAAAATTTCTGACAGATGGGTCGACTGGAGTTTCTTTTTTCTTTTTCAATTATTTTCCTTAGTAAAACCTTCGGTGGCTGACAGGTAGGGTCGACTGGGGGTTTTCTTTTCCTTATCAATTATTTTTCTTAGGGAAAATGTTGAGGGACTGACCGGTGGGGTCTAGTAGGTTTTAATTACTTTTCCTGTTATTTTTATTTGGGAAATTTGGAGAGGCTAACAGGTGGGGTAACGATTCATATAGACTTAGCCCACGCAACTATCTATAGAGAGGAAGACCCACATGTCATAGACAATGGTTCATGGACTTGGCTTATGCGACGATTTAAGGGATACGGGTCCACATGTCAGTGACTGATGGGTTTTAAACTAGGGTTAATTAGGATTCTTAACCAAACAGGGCGCACATGTCATATTAATATTAATTGCATACTTAATGGTTAACTTAAAATAATATTACTTACCTCCTTAATGGTTAATTTAATCACGAACTTAATTAACTTTCTAACAGGTGGGCCCACTGGTCAATGACACTGAGTAGAGAGGAGTTCACGGCAGAGCTCCTTGGTAAGCTTGCTGGCGGTGAGGGAGAGATAGGCATGCTCGACTAAGGACCAAAATGGAATGCGTGGCCAAAGAGCTATCTATTGGTGGTGACAGCGCTCAGCGAGGCATACTACAATGATGGCTAACTGGTGACGAGAGGTGGCGATGGCACAGAGCTACGCTCAGGCCCAGGTTAAGTGTGCAATAGGTTCAATGGGTTGTCAATAGTGTTTTGGGCATGACTCAGGGGCCTAAGGTCATCGGATTGAGGTCGGCAGCGAGTAAGGCAGTGACGACATGGTTGGTAACAGCGAACTTCAGATTTCTTATCTAGCTTCTCCAAATTGGAGGTGGTTTTATGATCTACGAGCTAAAATGAAGCTACGAAGCAATGCTCATGGCTTATCGCGCGATGTGTCATGCTATCCCTGGTGGTTGGCGGTGGCGAGGAAGGTGAACGTGGTTGTGGCGTTGTGGCCGGTTCTACGGTCCAATGGCTAGCCTAGACTTAAACTGAATTGTAAGAGGTTAGAAGGCCTTAACGAGATCTTGGGTGAGGCATGAGAACAGCGGTGGTCACAAGCTTGGTTGGCGTCAGGGAACATGAACATGTCCTGGCAACTCTGGAGCACAGCAAGGCAATTGAAGGGGTGCGTTAGCATATGAGAGTCAAGGCAAACAAGAAATGACATGATAGCAATGGCTGAAGCTCACCCGAGCAAGGGGACCGGACAACAAGGATAGTGGCAGCACTGTGCATAGTGGCGAGGAAGTCGGCGTCAGGCTTCCTGAGGGAAAAAGGTCAGGAAGAGGTCAGCACAAGATGAGGGGGATGAGACAAACTCAACGTGCATGATGGCATCATTGGAGACTCATCGTATGCCAAGGAATTGAGTGGCGAAGCTCGCAGCTAGATTGGGGAAAAGGGGGAATTCTTCCTCTCCAAAGGTATTGGGGTCATGGGAGCTTGGGGTAAACTATGAGTGAGTAAGCACTAAGGTTTTGATGCGCAAGGTCAAGCTTAAATAAGGGCGAGGAGGGAGAGAAGATGCGGGTGCCATGAATGGCCTTGGGCACCTGGTGAGAGAGCGTGAGAGAGCAGGTGATAGGACAAGGTGGCAGAGATGAGATGAGGTCATAGCACGTAAGGCTCGAGAGATAAAGCTCTTCAATGCACCGTTGCACACAAACACATGCGAAGAGATGAGCTCCGGCGCACGTGAGAGAGAGAAGAGAGGAGGAAGAAGCACAGTAGAGTGCTGATAGGTGGGACCTGGGCCCACTTGTCAATGGCGACGAGGGTGTGAGCGGGTGCTAGGCTAAGGTGAGCAAGTGAGCGCTAGGCTAGCTAGGCTTGGCCGTGGTGAAGAGGCTAGGCTAGCGCGTCACGCGGGCCGACGAGGGAGAAAAAAAAGGAAGATGGGTCAGGCTCATGAGTGGGTTTGGGCCCGATGGCAAGGAGGGAAAAGATTTAAAGATTTAAACTTAATTTTTTATTTCAATTTGAGTTTGAATGTCTAATTTGAATTTCAAGAAGTATTGCACACAAAAGTTTTAGGAAAAATTCCTCAGCATCCAATTGACTTTTAGAAATTTTGAGTTCACATTTTTGGGCCAAGGAAATCATTTTAAAAAACTTAAACTCCAAAAAGGCTTTAAGAAAAACATTAAAAATGCACCAAAGATTTTAGAAATTCATGAAAATCATGCATGGTTTAATGTGAGGCAAAATTGGGCTATTACACCATCTAATAACTATCTAAAGCAGATGTTGATAGAGAAGAGCCCTACATAGTGATGCACTGCTGTAAGTCTACAACTTATAGCCTTTTATCTTGCTTGTGTATGCTTGCATCAGTTGTTTTCATGAAGAACTTGCAAGAATTCAAGCTCCATGTGTAACACATAGGCTTCTTTCTGACAATGGGCAATTTGGCCCCGTGTAAACAAACTTCCAAACCCAATTGAAAGCATCCGGCTTCTAGATACTAAGAAAACAATAGTTCCTAATAGTAGGCCAAATTATCCAACCATTATAATATATATAGCAAAAGGACTCAAACTAAAAAGCTTTACTGCACTCCACCAACAAGGAGTTGAACTCATAATCATTGGGCAAAAGAGATCAAGAACTAGATAGACCCTCAAGCCACATTATATTCTTGAGGGCAGGTAAATCTCTTAAGACAATCTCATGATACAACTTGACTGCTTTTGGTACAAAAACCAAGGAATTGGAAGCTCTGGTGAGCAAACTCAAAATTCCATGTTTTGATTTCATCTCATCTAACTATGATTGAGATTGTCCACCTATGCGAATCAAATCCAAAATTTTGTAGTCGGTGCTGCTACATAATCCTTAACGGTGCTTTGGGTCATCTAATACCTGTTTCAACCATCATTAGTTAACTGACCGTATCTTAAGGCCCCATGATCATCTAGGAGCACCTCCCGAAAGAGAAGACAAGTCAAGTGCAAGCATGAGAAAGGGCCCAAAGATCCATAAAAGATATGGTGAGATTCAATCCATCAAATGATGAATTTACAGTATGTCATCTTATGAAAGCAAAAGACCAGATGACTTACATGCTCGCGGTTTCTTTTTCTATTTCGTTAGTACCAGGTTATAACAAAACTTCTGAATCTGTTTGGATAGAATTGTATAATATGCAGTTGCTTTGCTAGCCATAATGGTTGTTTCATGCAATGAAAATACTATCATTAGAAATCATAAATAGTAGCTTAGAAGTAGCAGTTGAACAAAGATTATATGACTTACAGTAAGAATCATCCGAATCGCCATTTCCATAATCCAAAGAAAGTAACTTCTTTAGGTTGCAAAAAACATTAAGAAGAACAATTAGAGGAAATATGATAGCGATTCATGTCAAAATAACGCATGGAAAGGCTCATGTAATTACTGAGCAAGCTCAATTACCTTCAAATTTGCATAGCATGCCTCAAGGTCATCATTCACCAAAAGGTGATAAAAAGACCTAGTGTATTGGATTGATCAAGCTCTGTCCTAGCATTTCTCAGCTACTCTTGGATTTATTTCTCAGTTTTCTGTTCCCTTGTATGACAAAAGAGTATGAATAAACATGTCTTGGTGTTATCCCACCATTGTCCCTCTCTGCTTGTCCACGCGAGGAGACACACCATGAGCACCGCTCGTAACCTCTCCCTCCCTTGACTACCATACTTGCACACCTTCAAGACCACTTGAGCACACCACCCTCTCCCCTAGCTCACCCTCATTCTAGCTCCCAAGAACCAGAGCTTCAACGCCCTTGGTTCGCTGGGAACAAAAGTGCCGTCTCTGGCACTAGCGAGCACGCAATAGAGCCATCCCTTCTCTGGCGAGCTTCTGAGCTCGATGCTCGTATCAAAACTTACCCCTGCCTCGTTGAGCTTGTTTCTCTAGGTTTGTCATAGTTGGAACTAGGCGGAATTGAGCCAGGGTCACCTTCGGAATTGAGCCAGGGTCACCTTCCTCCTCTTTGGCAAAGGCACAATCCACACTCCTGACTCTCCGGTAAGTCCCGGCCTCACCTTATCACATCACTTTGCATCCCTCGCCAATCTCAGTGATAATCTCAATTCAATTTGTGTTGCATGCAGTGTGGTCCTGTCCCTGCTCCATCTTCCTCGTCTCTGATATGAACAATGTCGTTGTCACCATCCTCCCTCCCCAATGAATGTTGGCTCGATTGCTTGTGCATTCACCTCCCCTATGCCTCGTTGAGGGCCTTGAGGCTAACCCGAGCCCCCATTGTAGTCCCACTTCGTTGTGGGGTGCTATCATTATTAAGCCCTCATCATCGTCGTGGTGCACCATTGCCAAGCTGCCTCCAACCACCTTAGCATTGACTAACCCTCGGTGAGCATCCTAGAGAACCCCCGGTGCTCATGCACTAGCTATTTTGGCCTTTGGTCGTAGTTCCTCCAGTTGCCGTTGAGGCCGAGCCTAGCGTCGCCGCTCGCTGCTGTCACACCGCTTGCTCCAGTGACCACATATCTTTGTGCTACCACCAATAGCTTTGCGATGACCTTCCTGAGTTATCGACGCAGTCATTTGCTTCTCCCTTTCCTCCTTGCACCAAAGATGTCATAGTTCTAAGCGCCATCGATGCTCCTTGTTGCCACGCTGTCGCACTGGACCTCCTCGAGCACCGCTTCCACCTCCCATGGCTTTGCCATAGACCGCTCATTCCATTTTGCCCATCCCTGGACCACGCCATCACCTCCCTCACTGCCGACAAGCTCGCTAGAGCTGCCATGGCTCACTGCTCCTCGCTCACACTCTCTCTCTCTCTCTCTGCCAGTAGGGTGCACTCATCAGTTGGGTTAAATCAGAGATAAAACCAATAAAATAGTTAATTAAGTAATTAGAAAAGCTAATGAGTCTATGACATGTGGGTCCCCTTTACTGTTTTATAATTAAAATGTGATTTAAAATATGTGAGATTAACATGCAGGGACCACTTGTAATAAAAAGAAAATTCAAAAAAATAGTTAAAATGAAAAAGGCCACTTTTAGTTCTGTGTGAGTTCGCTTTCTCCATAGGAAAGCATACTCTAGTTGAAATACATCTTCGACGTCATCTTTTCTTTTTTAGTATTATAAAACCGAGCTAAATTTAAATGCATGTAACTTTTGCATATGAACTCTAAATTTAGTGATTTTCATCTCTATTTTTAAATCATGATCTATTTTAATATGCAAAAATATTTAAATTTGGTCTCTGTTTGAATTTATTTGGCTTTTATTTATGCTCATTTGGTTTTACTGATTAAATACCGTTGCTCTAGAAAACTTCAAGAATGATCCTGAGCAACTCTCTGAGCAACCAGAGTAAGGCAAGCACCCCATTTGAATATGTTGATCATATTATTTCAATTATTCCATGTTGTTTGCAAAGAATATTATGCATGTGTGTATGTTTTAGCTAAAATCACTATATTTGTGGGTAACAACAGTTATTCCTGCTTGTATGCATTGCCCCTCTCTGTCAATTCAACATCCTTACTGTTGTAGCCCTTGAAATATAATGTGGACAGTTTCTAATGTCCTCCTGGGGAATAATTTTTACCTGTAACATTTAGACACTTAGCCTCACTTTAGTTTTTGGTAAAATTGAAAGTTTGATTTAAACTCATGGATGGAATTGGGCTATTTGAAATGTTGGACCAAAGGGGTATCCTCTGTTAGTTTGGTATAAAAATGAAATGAAAAAAAATCTAGTTTTTGATGCGGGTAAGTTATATTATAGACTAGAAAATGTGAGAGTGTGGTCATAGGGGGATATTTTCATCCGGGTCGATTAAGGACTGAACTTTGTTATTGCACATGTCCGGGGTCGATTAAGAATCGAACTTTATTGTTGCACATCTAAGTCTAACCGTACAAGCATATGTGCTATTATGGGCTCTGGCTTTAGCTAAGTTATCTAGAACTAGTGTTGCATTATAGTAGACCGTAGTAGTAAGAGAATACTAGGTAGAACGTTCATTGGGGCTCCCTTCACCGAGGTGTCGGGATCAAAGCTTGCCAATACAATAATGGATGCCTCACTAAGGGGGAAGGGTACGCCAAAGTGAGGGTTTGTTATTCACCAGGCTAGTGCAAGATTAGGTCCAGATGATGTAGTGTAAAACTATTTGAATAGCCGTGCTAGTAGTCATGAGCATGCTTGGTGCAACTACACTTGGTCTAGTTTTTATTTTTGATAAAATGATTTTGTTGAAAATAATGATATGGTATGTTGTGACATATGTGCCAAATGATAAAATGATTTACCTTATCTTCTACTACACTCTAATGGTAATTGCATTTATTTGGTCAGTCAATCTTTTTGCTATAAACTTCATGAATATCGTATAAGTATAATCTATTATTGTAAGATATATAAATGTAATATGTATGGATGTGATTTTAATATTATAGATATGTATACTAGGTATTGATTATGAGACTATTACGATACACGTAGGACTAGGAATATTCAACGACCGGGTCCGAAAGAAACATTCCGGCGATTCCGCATGAGAGAGAAAAAAATCATGGAACATAGGAAATTTTCCAGACATGCTCTTAATTATTTTTTTTGAAAGAGGGCTGCCTGGCCCAAAACAAACATGGGCTATAACATTGGCCCAAGTTAAGGATCACAGGTAAAGCCTAATAATGGCGACAAGAACCAACACCCAGTCCAGAACCAGTCGAGAAGGGGGTAAAAGGAACAGAAACGAGTGGAGTAGGGAGGGGAGGTTGAGGTGGAGCGCGATGGCGTCGTCGCTGGGGAGGCTCAAATCCGCCATCTTCGACAAGGAGGAGAGGAAGATGTATGTATCCTTCCTGCAAATCCCCATCTCATCTTATCTCCCTGTACCTCCAATTTCCTCTTCATGTTGCAGTCTTCTTTTCTTGGATTTGTGTGGCACGAATCGACTAGAAACCTTAGGTTTTTTAGCTGTAACCTTTTTTTTTTTGTTTTTACAGTTGTAGAAGAGTAGTTTTATATACTTTGGTTCTTCACCATGTGTTGGTTTCAGTGGGAATAGGCGGAATGATGCTTTCCTCGAACCCTAGTTTAGTTCTTTGGAATCTTTGCTTCGAGGAATTAGTTAAGCTAGGTTAATTTACCACTCGAAAGACACGGAACAGTGATCTGCTTTTGTTTAGTTCGCTTGTGATGTTTAGGCTGACCTCTCATCTAACGAATGTGGGTTGGATGGATGCAGGCAATACCAATCGCACATCCGAGGGCTCAACGCGTACGATCGCCATAGGAAGTTCATGAATGATTATGGTATGATTTGTTGCAGCTTCGTTTCCGGCTTAACCATTCCGTGATTGTCCTTAATTTTTGTTAATTGATTGGGGAGTGCTGTTGGTTAAAATCTTATTTTTCTAACATTGAGTGAAATGGTATCAAGAAGCAGATAGTAGGATAATGGAATTGTAATGTTAGGCGAACCAAATTAAATTTAATAGCACCAGTGCAATGCTCTGAGAAAAAGGGAACAGGACACATTTTTAACTTGCAACTCCGTAGAAGTTGCAATTTTGTTGTTGCAATACGTCGAAACGCGTACAGATGTACTAATCATGATGCTCTAAGTTTGATGCCACAGACTGCTTGCACTTTGTAATTACTAATTAGCTAAACTCTTTATGTAATTGGGTAGCCACCACATATTGACATCTGCTTGAACTCTTGGATAGCCCTTCCATAGTGAAAAGGAAACTGAGACAGTGGCTTATGATGAGCTATTTGTCTGCTTTGTCTTAGTTTCCAAAAGCAACCGGATGATGAACAGTCCCCTCTACTGTAGAAAGAATTGGGGGCTACCTTCATCCATACATGGACCATGGATACCTATATACTATATGTAACTTGCCATCTAACTTAATATGGAACAGATCCTAGTATGCTATCTGTTCCACTTGGTAATTGATGCTGTGGTACCCCAGTCTGGTGAATAATGTTGATACCAGACTAGCAGTTCGTTCTTTAATTGGATAATGAATATTCTGGAACAGCCTAACCAATACAAACTCAAGTCAAGTGACTTTGGATTTTACTGGGGTTCTCTAGCAATTGGTTTGGCTGGTATACTGCTAATGGTACAACACTACAAGACTTTCATGTGTATATATATATAGGAGACAACCACTGCAATGTATGAATAGAGAACTAGGAAAACAGGATTCCATGTAGAAAATAAACTGTTGTTTGTGGTATCCCAGTCTCTTAAAATAACGGGATGAGAGAGACACTGTCCCCTTTATGGTAGAAAGAATTGGGGATCGCAATCATCTTTACAATATTGCTGTTTCAGTTATTGGTTTTAGTATTTTTGTTGATATAGATGCCATCTGTCCTTCCTTCCTTGATACTGTATGTTGCCACTGAAAAAACAAACATGCTGTCAACAGTTCAGTTTTATGGCCATGGCAAGAATGCGGATCATAGTTTACCCATCAAAACTGATAAAGATACACTGCGAGAAGGATACAGGCAAGAACCATTAATGTCCAGTGTCCATTGTTAAGTCTTCATGGTAGAATGTGTGCCTGTGGTTTGTGGAATACTCCTAAATCCCTTTTCTTTATCCTGTAAAAGATTCATTCTTTCTGAGGAGGATGATATGGATTCTACATGGGAGAAGAGGCTGGTCAAACGATACTATGACAAGCTTTTTAAAGAGTATCCTTTTTGGTTGTGTTTATTAAAATGGTTTTTGTTTTGGGAAATGTTAATGCAGGGCATACTGTGCAATAATAAGAGTCTGGCGATATAAGAAGTAGGCATAAGGCATATGAATATGATCTTATGCCCAAAGAGCATATCTATTATTTATTGTTGTCCGCTGCATGAATATATATTTCTTGGAGAGGATATTGTAAGTTTATTCCCATTTCCCAACAGCACATAGTGCTCATTTGCAGAGGGAAAACTATTTACATGAATAGTGCACGAAGTTTATAGCATTGCCATGTCTCAATAATTGGTCACCAATATTACCTGAAAATCATTCTCTACCTTCCTCCTATAGAGCATGGTTTGGTGTTCTGAAGTACCCATTTGAGGAAATGGAAACAGGAAGCAGGAGAGAGAGAACCAGGATGGACAATGTTCTGTGTTAAGCACTAAAGTGCTATGTTCGAAAAAAAGCACTAAAGTGATTAAGCATTAAAGCACTAAAGTGCTTAACTTTAGTTTATTGTACCTAGGATCCTTAACTTGAGACAGATATTGTATCGCTGACATGTCCCAGTATAAAAAAGGCAAGGTATGGTGCTACGATTCTCAATAAGTACTAATCATTAATGTCTTTCACTGGGTATATGGTACTCTCTTGAATGATATTTTTTGCGGTATTTTCTCCTCATTAGAAAAGAGAAAAATGCTCATAGCATGACTTTTAGAAGGGTCTTTATTAAAAGAAAAGAATAATATCTAGCCAATTATGATATGCTTGTGACATTGATTTCTTTCATAAGATTGAATGTGCTTGGGCAGCATTAGCAAGGTGATTATTCTTGTCTTTGGTCATGGAATTGCATCACAGCGTAATGCACTTATTGTTGCACAAAGAACCAGGCTTAATAGCACACCCATTTTTTTATATGTTAAGGTCTGGCAGGCACACACGTGCATTTGATAGTGGGAATGGATGCAAAGGATTCCCAGTTACTTGTCCGGTTGTTGAAATCATCTGATTATCCTTAGAATTAATGAACAACAAATACTATGGATATGCCAGACGCGCATACACATGATAGGATGGTGCATGGATATCCCAATCACATTTTTGTTGTTGAAATCATCTGTGGCTATCCTTGGAAATGAATTGCAAATTGTCAGGATATCTTCTTTTTATTTGGCAGATTGGATTGAGATGGCGAACAGAAAAGGAGGTGATATCTGGAAAAGGTATTCCCTTCATAATCTCCTCTGTTAAGATTCCATTTAGAAGGATTAACCTAAGAAATGTGACTGAAATTTAAACAGTACAACTGTACAAGTATTCTGTTGTAATAGACAATATCTCTGGAAATCTGGAACATAAAAGATAAACTAAAAGAAACTGTACTAAGTATACCCAAGCTGAGAACTTCGTCTGTGTAGATTATTAGACAGCTCCATCATTTATTTAGCTGTACCTCTTAACATACACTTGGAGGCTTGCATCAAATAAACTCTGAAACAATCCAGTACTGAATTTCTAATGTTTTGAAAGCCATCGTCATAGTATTCTTCTCCTGTTGTACTTAACTGTCAGAGAATGCTAAAACGTAGTTTCTAAAAAATGTGCATTCTTTCAAACATGGTTTGTTACTTCTTTATCAACATCATGTAAATTCCTTAGCAGTGACTAGAAAATGCTCTTTTGCAGGGCAGTTTATCTGCGGCAATAGGCATTGTGATGAAAAAAAAGGGCTAGGTAGTTATGAGGTACGCTCTTAGTATTTTCCGTCTTCTTGTTGATGCTACAATGCATAAAGTCCTTTTGTTCATTTAAGAACTGTTTTCTTCTGTATATGTAATTCCCTAATTCTTAATATTTTTCTTGTTTTCAGGTGAACTTTTCTTATGTTGAAGCAGGAGAGCAGAAACAAGCACTTGTGAAGTTGGTAGCTTGCAAGAGGTTAGCTAATCCACTAATTCATATTAGGATTATGTGAACCCAGTTTTTATTCACTATTATAATATTGTATTTGCTTTGAGATCTTGCTTTCTATATTATATGATTCCCACAGTTTTGCTCTGGCTCTTCCCCTCTTTAGTCTTCTCTTGCCTTCTTTTTATTCAAGCAAACATCCAATCAATTATTTAGCTTGATTGTTGTACATTATGAAAGATGTGCAGAAAAGCTTGCTTATAAGAGGCAAAAGGAGAAGGAGAAAGAGAAGGAAAAGGAGCTTTCTGGTGAAAAGGAAATGGAGTTACAAGAAAGGGACAAGAGAAAAAGGTACCTCTAGTTCCTGTTCACCCCCAGCATTTTTATTACCTGATATTCTTTAACTTGGCTGTTCAAGCTGTAGAGAACATGAGGAAAGTGAAGATACCACAGAGGCTGAATCAACCGAGAAATATAGCAGAAGGAAAAAAGGTACAGATGATTGTATTACTTCTTTTGGAGAGAGAATATGATTGTAGTTACTTGAAACAGTAGATCTTTGTGTGTATTTATATAGTCAAATGCTATTAGCATGCAGTAGTTTGTTGGAACCTATTCCAATGTTGGGCTCTGTCAATTATGCTGTGCACATACATTAATACATATATATTATTTGGGGTTCTGCCGTTCTGGGGGATTTAAGAATGTGAAAAATTTTATAGGCTATTAGCAAGAAAACTAATGTATGTGAAATCCTACAGATCGGAAAGGAGCTTTAACGAGGAATGTGGGCAACAACGACGAAGGCTTTGAGGAGTTCCTTGAAGGCATGTTCCCTTGATCTGGTCTTAATGTCAGCACATCAGAAGAAAGGGAAGCAGCACCTCTTTAATCTTCCGTTGACATATTAATATTGAACACGATTACTTGTAAGTGTTCTGCCTGTAATGATATGGTGTATCACTGTTATTTGTTTCATTTCTAGGTATATTGTGACTTTTGAGCCCTGAAAATGTTATTTAGTCAAAAGAAAAAAAAGACTACTAGCTGCTCTGAATTTCTGATACATTGAAGGACCTGGGATGCTATATAGATGTGGATATTAATTAGGTGGTATGAAATGCACATTTCTGAGTATTGGTTACTGCTTTCTTATGCAAGAATGGCGCCGCATTGCCAGAACATGCATTGGTTAGTGGTTACGTATCTGTGTTCTATTAGCTGTGAGGTTGATTGGCCTGCTTTCCCAGTCCTCATTGTAGCCGAGTACCATGTAAGATGTCCCATTGCCTTATCGAACAGACAGAGAATAACAAACTTACGAGCCAAAGGTATTTTGTTGCACCAGTAAACAAGCTTTGGGTTCAGTTTAATAAATGCTGCAAGCAATGCAATTGATAACTTTAGAGCTTTGAAGATTCATAATTTCCTCACGATCTAAACGAATCCTGTCATGTATTTCTGAAGAAACATAAACTGGAGAGCTGACAAGTTTTGAGAATCCCACGAGTTGGCAAGCGTTTACTCTGCAGACATACAATTGAGAAGTAAACACACCCCTTTGAACGAAAGGAAGTTTGAATGCATTAGTTACTAATTCCTAATTTCGTAAAGACTTCCACAATCTAGTTTGTGTTTCAGAAAGGAAAAAAAATTCCAGTTGCAGGAACAAATCGATGACATAATATGTGCTTTTGTCGTAGGGGTTGCCCAATGCACACGATATATTCCTGTAGAACTCAGCTTGCAGCTCAACCAAAATTCTATGTATAAAATGGAAAATAACAATATATGAAATCTTTATAAAAACTTTCACCTAATGTTGGATGTTTTTGTAGCTGGAGCACATAAATATTATCGCCAGTCGCACTTGTAATGCTTCATAATTCACAGGGAAAATGTTTTTTTGGTGTTACCTATAAATCAAATTGGTGTTCGGAAACCTAGATGGCACTCTCTAGTGCAGTAATCTGGTATTTGTTATCCTTTTTGTTGTTCTATGGCCTATGGGCTCGTGGAATAGAATGTTTCTGAATATGCATGTGTAGATTGTCGAATAGCATTGTAGCAACATACTCCATGCATGGTATATGCTCCAACTAGTGTAGTGTTTTTATGTTGTGCCTAGAACAGCAACATACTCCATGGATGACATATCTATGCAGTAAAGCTCCGGATCAAAAAGGCCCTTGAGTAGTGTGTTGCAACCTGCAAGTTCATACAATATAAGTTTACTGGCCATTGATGATTGATCTGAAGATATAATTCATGAAACATGTGTCTAAGACCCACAAACAAAAGTACATGAAGTGTTCCAGCAATAAACTATCCTATTGATCTGAAGCTATAATTCACGAAAACTGTGTCTAAGACCCACAAAAAAGTACATAAAGTGTTCCAGCAATAAACTATCCTTTGTACCTCCTCTTCTGTCCAAGTATCATCAGTGCCAGAAGGCTAATATCTTATCGTTGTTTGGAGAATACATATCCATGAGCCATGAGTGAGTGCCATAACCTTGTTTCCAGGCTTGGTATTTCGAATTTGGTAGGGATCAATCTTGGTGAGAAACATGGTCTTATTCAATGGTTTCTTTGCTCTTGCTGACTGCAGTCACAAAAGATTTTCCTACAAAAACATGTCAAAAGTTACAATATGTTAAAAGTACTGCACACTGCGAGAAACCAATGCAGTCCAGAAAGCTTGGTGAGAGAAAATCTTATGCTATTTCTAGGAATATACTTTTGATGCACTTGAGCAGCCGTCCAATTGCAAAGATCAACCTAACTAAGCATGCATGCCATTGGAATTGACACGGATAAGTAAATATCCATCAAATAATGATAATAACAGTTGTCTTGCAAATATAACTCAAGAGGGAAGACTCATCAAAATTCTTTAAAAAGATTAATCTAATGCAAAGTACACTAGAGATACCTGATGATTGTGCTGACAAATTGAGCTAGGCATCTATGATTATTTTGACATCAGGATTCTGTCTCAGGCCTTAGGGAATGGATTTCAGAATAGGACAGGCAGACAGGCACAGAATTCTCAAAGGTAGGTTCTCTAGCCAAGCTGGTAAGGTCTCCAACTTGCAGCAGCTATCAATTGTCAAGCTCCTAAGGGAGGTAAGATGTTGCAAACTCTGTGGAAGGCATGTCATCTTATCGCACCCACATATCTCCAATTCCTCGAGATTACAAAGATCCTCTAGACCCTTATATCTTTCCCCTTCTGCAGATGCTCCCAGCTCTTCACAGAAACAAATGGAAAGATGCTCCAGGCTTTGCGCCACACCACCCAAGCCTCCTCCTGAACTAAACAGCTTCTTGTTGTTCATCCACAAGTTCAGCTTTTCAACTGATGGAAGCTCCACCTGCAATGCTAATTCTGGGCACTGAATGATTGTCACTTCTGCGAGACGAGGAAAGGTAGCGTTCTTGCGCACCTGTATCCAGGTTTTCAGGCTCTTCATGTAAGCAAAAGTTAGCTTCTCCAATGAGGGGAATGAGCCCTTATCTCCATAGAAATTATCATCGATGCATGTGATAGCTTCAGCTCCACATATCTCAGCAAACTTCAGGCAAGGTAATAACCCAAGTGGTGGCAATGTTTCACATGTCTTGATGTTAACTAGCCTGATCTCAACCAGTGACTTCAGATATGGATCTTTTTTCGTCATCCAAGATGGGAACTTCCCTTTTTCATATGCAACAATCTCCAAAATTTTCAAACCTTGGTTCGGCTGAAGATGTTCGAGGACCTCCGTAGCTGTTGAACTGGTTCTTTCTGCATCAGTGTTCCACTGCACTGCCAGTGACTCAAGTTCTTGTTTGTTTTGTAGCTCTGCATCTCTAGATGCTACATTTTCAGGGATTACAAGACTTAAACTTTGGAGGTTCCGCAATGATCCCAGCTCTGATATCGCACTCCCTCCATTGTTAGAAACAGCATACCGCAACAACGTCTGCAGGTTTGTCAGTTTGCCCATTCCACGGGGCATTTCAGTCAGACATGGGCATTCAAGAACATTTAGATGTGAAAGGCTCTTGATTTTACTCATGTCCTGAGGCAACCCTGCAAGGTAGTAGCAACCTTCAAGGTCTAGTTCTTGTAACTGGACAAGCTTGCTTATCTTCTCGTGCAGCTTGCAGAGCTTTCGACAATGGGAAAGTTTCAGAGTTTGTAGAAACTGAAGTTTGGAGATTGATTTTGGAATGCTACCAATGCATGTGTGTGAAAGGTTGAGGTGCACAAGGCCCCTAATTCTAGACATGTATTGAGGAAATTCTGTGATTTGATGACAACCTTCAAGGTCTAATACTTGTAAATTGACAAGCTTGCTATTAAGTTCATCCACTTTTTTAAGACTCTTGCAATGAGAGAGTTTCAGAGTTTGCAGAAAACTCAGCTTGGAGATTGAGCTGGGAATGGCTTTAATATCTGTTCTTGAAAGGTTCAGATACCTCAAGTAGGACAGCATATCAAAGTTAGAAGGCAGTTCTGTGATCTTGCAACCTTGAAGACTCAAGGTACGCAGGTTTCCAAGTGATGTGCAGAACTCCTCAGGAATATCGGTGATATCACATCTCCGGTCAGCTGACCACATTTTTTCCTCATGAAGTAACATCAGTGTCCTCAGATTTTTTAATTCAAACAGGTAGTCTGGAAAAGTTGCAGTCAAAGGAGGAACAACTAGGGACGCATACAGAATAGGAGTATCTGTTGTAGCAATATCCTTACCAACTCTGATTACTGAGGTGAACTGTCTATGGATGCACTGAGCAAAGATATGCAGTACCTTGTGCATTCTGTAGGCAATCTTCCAGCCATGTTCAGAATCTTTCACTGGACGAAAGCACTCGTCAAGGAGATGCTGGAGAATTCCTTTTCGCTCGGCTTCCGTCATGGTGGGCCGTATAAAGCCTTCGGCGGCGAGAAGATCAGCCAACTCTTGAGCATCAAAGCTGTAGTCCAGTGGGAAAACCGAGCAATACAGCAAGCATTTCTTCAGGTCAGATGGCAGATACTTGTAGCTGGCATAAGCACACAGCAGGACATCTCTCTCAACTTCACGGTGATGATCAAGTACTTGTTGCCACAAGAACTCTTTAAAAGAAAGAATGTCAAGTTTTCCCGGTGATCCCTCCCGCTTCATCTGATCAAGCAATGGGCCTGCATGCCTCAGTAGCAAGGGCACACCATCACAGTTTGCAGCAGCATGCCTCAGTAGCAAGGGCACATCATCACAGTTTGCAGCAATGTCCCTGAAAAATTTATCCACGGAGCGATCGCCGCTGTATGAATCATCCTGTAGGAATTGGGAAAGTTCAGAGAGTTGTGGCTGCAATGGCTGCAAGAGGAGTGGCTTGGTGACTGCCATTCCAATGGTGGCCATCGCATTTGCAACATCAGGGATCCTTGTGGTGAGCACAATGGTGGCATTCGGCGGCAGGGCTTGCGTCATGAGGTAGTGCAACTCCTCCACCTTCTCGTCCCACACGTCGTCCAGCACGAGCAGGTACCGCCTCCCGCGGAGGACGTCGCGGAGTCTCTCCATGGCCTCCCGGATGTGCTCCATCCACTTCTCCGGGCCCTCGTCGGGGAGCTGGGCCTCGTCGGAGCCGGCGAGGTGCCACCGCATGTACAGCGCCGACTTGATGCGCTCCCTGAGCTCCTCCTCGCCTTGCCTCACCTGCTCGAGCAGCGACGCCAGGATGCCCCACAGCACGCGGCGCAGGTCGTACCGCTGCGAGACGTGCACCCAGGCGCGCACGGCGCCGAACGCACTGCAGACGCCGGCGTCTTCGAACAGCGCCTGCGCCAGGCGGGTCTTGCCGGTGCCGGGGCCCCCGACGATGGGCATGACCACCAGTGGCGACGCCGGCGGCGGCGATGACGACGATGGCTGGTCTACCTTGGTTGCTGCCAGCAAAGACTTCACCATCTTCTTCACGAGGTCTGATGTGCCGACCATTGGTTGCTCGAACTGCGAGCTCGTCCGGCGGTCCACGGCGAGCTCTTGCACCCGCTCGGCGACCTCGTCGTGGCGGTGCTTGGGGTTGAGGTGGAACTCTATCACCATGAACTCCCACAGCGACCTCCAGAGCTTGCCGACGACCAGGCGGCGGTGGATGAGGCGCTTGAGGAAGGAGCCAGCGGTGGGGCGCAGCCGCAGGACGAGCACCCGCTCGAGCGCCTCGCGGAGGCCGGCGCTGGCCGGGGTCAGGAGGCGCTCGTAGAGCTTGCCGTACCGCATGCCGTGGGAGGTGAGCACCGCGCGGTGGACGCGGGCCACGGCGTCGCGCAGGTCCTCGAGCAGGCCGCCGACGCGCAGCAGCCGGCCCTGCTCCTCCGCGCCCACCGAGCCGAGCATCACCATGCACCGCTGCAGGTCGGCCTCCATGGCCGCCGCCGACCGTCGCATGTCCGCCGACTCATCCGCCATCACGACCGCCTCCTTTGCTTTGCTTGCGCTCCTCAGCGAATTGGATGCAGCCAGCAATGAGCTTTAACCACCTGCCTACTCGAGTTCTTGGCCATTTTTGAGCTGCATCCGCATGCTTTTCCCGCCACGCGACTCCGCATCCGATTCGTCTCCTCCCCTCGCAAGCAAAGCAAAACAAAGCAAAGCAAAACAAAGCAAAGCAAAGCAAATCAGCTCCCACCACTTTCCCGCCGCGCGCGAACCCAACAAACACCTCCCGTCGCACCGCGCTGCCTGCCTGCCCGTCCAACCTCGCCGGTGCGCGCCATGTCCACCGGCAAGCGCACATTCCGCGGCGTCGACGAGGACATCCTCGTCCCGATCCTCGCAAGGCTCGACACCATCCGCACCTTGCTCGGTGCCGATGGCCCGAATGCGCCGGCGCCGGCGTCCGAGGCCGCGACGCCTTCCCGGGAGCGCGCGCTGCTGGAGAAGATCGAGCGGGAGATGTCAGACCTGCGCAACCGCTTCCGCCGCATCGACTGCCACGAGAAGGAAATACGGCAGAGCTTCGACCCCGTCGAGGAGCGCATCGATGAAGCACTCCACCACCTCCACCAACTCCAGGACCCAAGCCGGCCGGACGGCCACCTCGTTTACGGTGAGCTGCGCCGCGTCGAGGCGCTCGTCGAGAGAATCAAGGACATGGTAAACAAGCACTACAACCTCCCGCCGGAAGGTGAGGCAGGAGAACAAACGTCACAGAAGATGGCCTCGGCGGCCGCGACGACGAGGACTATCACGAAGCGAATGCAGGAGATCCGGCACGGCCCGCAGATGCGCCTTCTTCGGCTCTCTGTGGGCGGGCTGGAGGCGCGGCTGCGGGGCTGCGTGCTCTGCCTCGCCGCCTTCCCGGAGGGCGCCGAAATCAAGAAGCGCCTCCTCATCCACTGGTGGATTGGCGAGGGGTTCGTCAGTTCCGCCGAGGAGGGCAAGAGTCGCTTCGACGAGCTCGCCGACAAGGGGTTCCTCATCCCCGTCCGGAGAGGCCTCTGCTGCACCGCCCACCGGTGCGTCGTGCGGCCGTGGATGCGGGACCTGCTCGTTGACGTCTCCCGGAGCGCCGCGTTCCTCGAGCCGGACTCCGGCAACGACTTCGACGTGGCCCGCCGTGCGTGCCTGCGCCACGGCAAGATCACGTCGCTCAAGTTCGACGACGAGCTGAGAGCCATCTATAACATCGACAATAAGTACGTCGAGCTCGATGAGGGGTGGTTCGCCGGCAAGAAGGAGCTGCGCACGCTGCAGCTCGGGCAATGGCGCGAGCTCGACCCGCGCGAGCAGATCGGAAACCCCAAGGAGGGCCACGTCGAGGTCAGCGGCACGGAGCACTTCGCCGACATGGCCGAGAGCTGCAAGAACCTCCGGTACATCAGCCTCCGGGGCATCTCGAGGATCGACTCGCTGCCCGACGCCATCGGCCGGTTGCGGGAGCTCGTCGTGCTGGATCTCCGGGCGTGCCACAACTTGGAAAAACTTGGAAAAGGCATCGTCAAGCTGGAGAAACTCGAGTACCTCGACGTGTCGGACTGCCACCTCCTCGTCGGCATGCCGACAGGGCTCGGCAACCTCAGCCAGCTCGAGGTGCTCAAGGGGTTCGTGGTCGCCAGCTCCGACACCTGGGATGTCTATTGCAATCTCAGTGACATGAATGTGGCGATCAAGCTCAGGAAGCTCAGCATCAGCATCAGCAAGATGGACAATACAACGGAGCTTGAGCTGCAGAGTCTGGTCGATTTCAAGGCCGTCGAATCGCTGACCATCACATGGGGAGTGGTGGAGTCCAAGAAGGAAGGTGACGATAAAACACAGGGGGAATCGAAGAGGAAAGGCGATAAAGAATCACCGTTGGCATTGAAGGAGGAGCCTGATGAAGAAGCATCTAAGGTGAGCTCAAAGAAGGGAGATGATGAGGCAGCATCAGTGGTCGATGGAGAATCCATGGAGAAGGAAGGCGGTGAAGAATCACCGTTGGCATTGAAGAAGGAGCCTGATGAAGAAGCATCTAAGGTGAGCTCAATGAAGGGAGATGATGAGGCAGCATCAGTGGTCGATGAAGAATCCATGGGGAAGGAAGGCGGTGAAGAATCACCGGTGGCATTGAAGCAGCCTGATGAAGAAGCATCTAAGGTGAGCTCAAAGAAGAGAGATGATGAGGCAGCATCAGTGGTCGATGAAGAATCCATGGAGAAGGAAGGCAGTGAAGAATCACCGGTGGCATTGAAGAAGGAGCCTGATGAAGAAGCATCTAAGGTGAGCTCAATGAAGGAAGATGATGGGGCAGCATCAGTGTCCTTTAGGAAGGACGATGTTGAAAATGCACTGGTGAGCACGGATAACAAAGTCGAGAAAGGATCCCCGAAGAAGGACGGTGACGAGGAATCACCGGTGGCATTGAAGGTGCCTGATGAAGGAACATCTAAGGTGAACTCAAAGAAGGAAGATGGTGAGGCAGCATCAATGTCCTTCCAGAAGGAGGTCGTTGAAGATGCACTAATGGCCACAGATAACAAAGTCGACGAAGAATCCATGAAGAAGGAAGGAGATAAAATATCACCGGTGACACTAGAGACGAAACCTAAGGAAGAAGGATCAGTGACCTTCAAAGAAGCAGGCAGTGAAGGAACATTAGCAGTGACCTCGAATAAAGAACATGGTAAACAACCATCGGTATCAGTCGATCATGACGAAGCATCAAAGAAGAATGGTAACGGACAAGTATCTCCAGCGTCAAAAGGGGGTGGCGATGGATCGATCGCCAAAATGAAGTTTAAACTTCCTCCCAAGCTCAAGAAACTTGACCTCCGTTGCTTCCCACTGACAGAGGTACCGAATTGGGATGGACTCAAGAGTACTGTCCGGAAGCTGTACGTTAGAGGAGGGAAGTTGACGTCACTCGGCGATGGAGAGACTTGGGAGGTAGAAGTACTACGTTTGAGGTTCCTGAAGGATCTTCGTTATGATCATGACAAGTTTAGTGGATCATTTAAGAAGCTCAAACCTGAACGCGTTGAGATACATGGATGTCCGAAATTCAATCCTCCATGGAAACAGCAGGTACGTTTACTATGTTTGATCAATGTGTGGACTCCTTTCTTCCTTTCGGTTTCTTCTTCCATTCTAAGCCATTTACGCCTTACTATGGCGGTATGAACTCTTCTTAGGTATGAAACTTCCCTCCTAATAATAGATTTCCCTATCAAGAAAGTTGCAAAATCACCTTTGCGATAGTAATCATATTTGAAAGGCCCTCGTTTGAAGGAAATTGTTTGGACAGTAGTAAAAACATTTGAAATGTATCTAGAAGTATTAAGAACTGAAACCCAGTTGTCTATCCTATTCTGTCTATTCATCGTGCATGCGCCCTACTGTTGAAGCTGAAACTATTATTTTCTAAATCATTTTAGTGCTAGTTAGATAATACTACTACAGAAAAAAAATGCTCGTAGTGCTGGATATAGCCTACGCATGGAACTGGTAGTTCCTAGATTTAAATTTCTGTAATGAACTCTGTAGTGTTCTGGTTTCCTTAAAAGCTGGAGGGAGGTTTTCCGCCTTCTGTTTCAAAAAAAGAAAAGAAAAGAAAAGTAGTACGATTCAGAATTTAGATATAGGATCCTTGATTTTTTTGAGTATTTGGTCAATGTTCTATTTGTTCAGGATGGTACTGCATCTCAGGGTGGTGCCACACAAGCTGAAGCAAAAAGGAGCTCTGCCATTCAATAAAAGTGAGAGAAGCAAGAAAACGATTATCACAAGAGTCTGTAATACACTGAACTCTGTATGCTGTATTTTCTACTAAAACATGCATGCTCCATGGATCAATTTATATATGTTACGCGTCCTATGTGATCAGAATAAATCGAGCTGTTCTTTTTTTGAGACTACTGTTCACCAACAATCTGTCTTGTGGAGCGATCTTTCGATGAGATTTTGACGCTTCATTTCTGAATGAAGGCTCATAGAAATGAAGCACTTAACTAATTTATTGATACACAGTGATACTTATACAATGGTAATACTAATGTGAATACATGCAGTAATAGTAATGTGAATACATGGCTATTGTGAATACATGTAGTAATGGTAATGTGAATAAATGCAATATCATCTGGAACCGAGGCATCACCATCAACTGAGGCGTCATCTTGAATGCAGATAGCACAGTGCATGGTAAGCTAACATCCCCTGCAGTTGGAACGGGAGTGGGTCAGACATCCAAACTGGAGTAGAATTTCTTAAAGGTCGTCAGTCGGCAAGCACGTGCTTGCTGATGCCGATGAAGGCGGGGACGAAGAAGAAAGGTCGATGACGGTAGTCACCGATATTGATAGATCACGCCAGCGATGCAAGTAGAGGGAAGGGGAGAGAGGTAGGGGAGGAGTGAGTAGAGTAGGTGAGGTGCCATCAGTGAGGTAGGCAGCAGGAGGCAGCGGATAGAGTTGGTGATGCCTAGAGAAGGAAAGGGCGAGGGCGTGATAGAGAAGAGTGATGGCTTTGAGGTGGAAGAAGAGGAGGAGGGGCAGCCTGAGGAAGGGACACCAGTGGCGAGGAAACCACCAGGGGTAGTGGATCTAGAGCGATAGCGGGCCGAGACCAAGAGAGAGGAAGAGAGAAAAAGCGCAAGAGAATGGGAAGAAGGGGGAACGCGGCGATGGCAGAGGAAGGTGGAGGAGGCCGTCAACAGCGGGGATGGCCATCGGCGTCGGCAAATTTGAAGGCGATCCGGGCGGAGAAGGACCAGTCTAAGTAGGGGCGGCAGGATCCGGTGACCCGAGTAGGGCGCACAGCAGCGGGAGACAACGACCGGAGGAGTAGGCGGCCCAGCGCGACGTAGCGGCATGGAGGAAGCCAGATCAGGCTCAAAGGAAGCCAGATTGGGTGCGGAGTCGCTGGATCCGAGCGGGAGGCGGTTGGAAGATGACACGAAGACAACAGGGGAGCCCACATCCGAGGCGGCTCCTTGGGGCTTAGCGGCGGCGGCGCCGGATCCAGGGGAGGTCGAAGGCAGCCAGATATGGTATGGTGGCGCCATCCACACCAAATTGGCGAGGAGATAGCTACCTCCAGGAGTGGAGACGCTCCTCCCAAGGGTAGCGCAGCAGAAGACGAGCGACAGCGCTAGGATTTGGAAGGTAGAAAACATAAAGCTCTGATACCATGGAGGCTCATAGAAATGAAGCATTTAATTAATTCATTGATACACAGTGATACATATACAATGATGACGTTAATATGAATGCATGTAGCAATGATAATGTGCATACATGTAGTAATGACTGAGGTATCACCATCAATCGAGGCGTTATCTTGAATGTAGACGGCATGGTGTATGATAAGCTAACACTGAAGTCAAACCAATTGGATCAGAACCAATTTACAGTTTCTAATCATTCTAGCAAACGGGAGAGACTGCCTATCAACGAAAACAAGATTGATTAACCAGCGAAGAACAAAAGCTTATTTGGCTTGCTGTGACGAGAGGGACAGCGCTCGTCGGCGAGCCATTGCTGTCTATCTTGGTCCGCGAGTCTTGAGCAGATGTCACCCGGTTGTCTCGTACGTGTGGAACGGCGAGTAGCCACCTAGTAGGGAGTAGCCGCTGATATTGTCGAGGTGCTTACGCGTATGTGTGGAACGTACACGGTGAGTTCTGTATAGGGATGGAAAACTTGTAACAAAGACGATGGTGAAAATAAACACCTTAGGATGCAAGCATATCTTTTTTTTAGTGTGTCTATACAACATTTATATATATTTTAGCCAAAATCAGTTAAATTTTAATGCCATGTACGAAATATTTTTTGTCCATATTTACAATATTTTTTGTTTATATATGCAACATTTCACTATGTCACTGAGAAATATTGTAGACATGATGAAAGTAAAAAATATTACAAATATGAGCAAAAAATATTGCATATATGATAAAATTTTTTACTGATTTTAGCTTAAAAATCAGTTTGCTTTAGCACTTCCGTTTTTTTTGGAGAGAGAAAGCATGCAAGCATTTAACAAGTGCATAGTACTACCAGTCTAGCACACATCATGTTCTACTGCAACAGTTAGAGGTGACAAGCAATGCAAGTCTGCAACAGTTAGAGCTCTTGACGTGTCATCGGAGTTCAGGATTGGTGTTTTTAGCATGAGCCAATCTGCCAATGTTCATGATCGGCGGTGGAACATCGGAATTATTAGCCTTCGACTTCTTTGCTGAACCACGGAAGAACTTATTTTTCCTCAACGATGATTCTTCTGCCCTTGTTGGGTCGAGCCTCAACAGATTTCCCTGCAAGAACATTACAAGAATACAAGTCAACAGTACGAAACGATGAATAAAACAAGTGCAGCGCAAATGAGAAAGCTTAGGAATAAGAAATCTCGTGCTGACCCCCAGAATATTATTGTACTGTTGAACATGCACTTCGTTCAATTAACACATTACAAGAGAAACCAGACTTAACAAGGATAACCAACACGTTCAATTTAGCAAGGCTTATTGCAGCGAAAGTAGCTCACAAGAAAATCACAAAGATGGCTTTCATGCACAGTACACAACATACCTAATGATTCTTGCAAATTGGGGCAACCTTCAACAATTATGTCGATGCATATTGGGCCTTCAGGGATGGAGTGCAGAACAGGGCAGCCAGACAAACGCATGACTCGTAGAAACGCTAGCTTCTCCAGCCAATCAGGCAAAACCTCCAATTTGCTGCAGTTATCAATCTTCAAGCTTCTGAGAGAGGAAAGATGTTGCAAACCCTGTGGAAGGCATGTCAATTCATGACACCCACATATCTCCAACTTCTTGATATCATCAAGATCCTGCAGACCCTCACAGTCTGAAGAAGCTAGAAGCTCTTCGCAGAAAGAAATCGAAACATGTTTGAGGCTCTTCTCCACACCTCTCAGGCCACCTTTTGAGTTATACAGCATCTTGTTATTCATCCACAAGATCAACTTTTCAACTGATGGAAGCTCCATATGCAATGCTCTCAATTTTGGGCATTGAATGATGGCCAGTTCAGCAAGACGAGGAAACATAGCCATCTTCGGTGCCTGTTCCCAGACTTCAAGGTTAGTCATGTACGAGAAAGTTAGCTTCTCCAATGAAGGGAACATGCCATTATGACCGTAGAAATTATCATCGATACAACTGATATTTTCAGCACCACTTATCTCAGCAATCTTCAGACATGGTAATAGCCCCAGCGGAGGCATTTTTTTTCCATATGCTCTCAGATTAACTAGCCTTATCTCGACCAGAGATATGAGATATGGTTCGGTGCTTGTCATCCAAGACGGAAACTTATCCACTTCATACGCAACAATCTCCAATTTTTTTAGGCAATGGTTAGGTTGGAGGCTTTCAAGTATTCCGTGAACGCTTCTACTGGTATTTTCAGCATCCTTATTCCACCGCAACAACAATGACTCAAGTTTTTCTTTCTCTTGCAGCTTTGCCATTCTTGCATCTTCAAGTTCTGACACATTTTCAAGGCTCTCCAGGCTTAGCATATTGAGGTCTTCCAATGATTGCAACTCAAACATCGCACTTCCATCATTGCTGGGCACAAAATACCCTAGCAGTGTCTGAAGATTCGTAAGTTGGCTCACTCCACGAGGCATTTTCTTGAGTGAAGAACAATTGAGAATATTTAGATACTCAAGGCTCTTCAATTTACTCATATTCTTAGGCAATGCAACAAGATAGTGACAACCTTCAAGATCTAGCTTCTGTAATTGGACAAGTTTGCATGCATTTTCATGCAGCTTTTGGAGCTTTTCGCAATGTGATAGTTTCAGAGTTTGCAGAAGCTGCAGTTTGGAGATTGAACTGGGTATGATTTCAATATTTGTCCATGAGAGGTTGAGATATCTCAAGTGAGGCGCCAGATCAAATTTGTTAGGGAGCTTCCTGATCTTAGTAGCTCGCAAACTCAAGATCTGCAGATGTCCAAGTGATTGCCAGAGCACCCGGGGAATCTCTTTGATCTCACATTGCTGATCAGATAAGCACATTGTGCTTTCCTGAAGTAATAACAGTATCTTCAAATGTTCGAATTGATCCAGGTATCGTGGAAAGGCTGCGGTCAAAGGATGGATGATTAGCGACACATGTTGAATAGAACGCTGCACTCTAGTAAAATCCTCCTGACCAGCTGTCATTATTGTGCTCAATCCCCTTTCCATGTACGCAGCAAACATGTGCAATATCTTGTGCATCCTGTAGATAAGCTTCCCTCCATGTTCAGAATCCTTAACTGGATAAAAGCACTCGTCAAGGAGCTGCTCGAGAAATCCTATTTTTTGTGCACCTGTAACTGTGAGTGGTATAAGGCCTACGGCAGTGAAAATATCAGCTAATTCACCAGCATCGAAGTCATAGTCCAATGGGAACAATGAGCAATACACGAAACAACTCTGCAGTTTGGATGGGAGATGCCGGTAGCTATTGTAGGCGCTCTCCAAGAGTTCACTACATTCTTCCTCCAAGGAAAAGACTTCACTGCCTTCAAAGACCTTATCAAAATTTTCCAGGAACTTTTGCCAGAGGGCATGTTCTTTCTCTGCACGAAGTAATGAACCGGCGCATTGCAACAGTAGGGGCACACCATCACACTTGTTGGCAATCTTCTGACCAATGTTGAAGATATGAGAGCTACGACCGCACCCATCCCACTTCACCCATTGATTTACAAACTGCAAAGAGAATTCTTGCTCCAATGGCTGCAAGAAGAAGGGCATTGTGGTTGGCACAATAGCAGCCGTCCTGGACGCAATGGCAGGAGTTCGGGTGGTGAGAATGATTGCACCATTTGAAGGCAGGGCTCGTATCAGGCTGTCCCATTCCGGCCAGTCCTGTGCATTCTCATCCCACACATCATCTAGAACGATCAAATACCTCCCTCCCTGACCCTGTAGAGAGCTGCGGATGAATTTTTCGATGAACTCTCGATGAACTTCAGAACCAAACCACATGTTTGGAACATTCCTCTTGGAAAGGTTGTAACTTGCTGAAACATTCTCCCAGCGTCGCACAAGGAACTTCTCCGTGACCCTGGCATCGTCAAACAGCGCCTGGGCAAGACGTGTCTTGCCAATCCCAGGCCCTCCCATTATAGGCATCACCAGCGGCGTGTCCTCGTCGTCGGCGACGGTGAGCAAGATTCCCACCATCTTCTCCAGTAGCTCCGATCTCCCCACCATTGGCACTTTGAGAGCATCTTTGCTAGCCTTGGCCCGGATTGCTCGCTCAATCTCAAATGCGTCGCATCTGGGAAAATAAGGGGTACGCATCTCATTTACAAAGGAGGATAGCAATTTCACCTCATGTAAGGACCATCGGAGCTCGCGGATGATGGCACGGCGGCGCCGGCCGGGAATGATGCTTCTGAGCAGAGCAGCAGGTGCCCAGTGCCGTGCCGTTCCTCCTCCTGCTGCTGCTGCCTCCTCCCAGCCCAGTTGCGCTTGGAGGACTTCGCGGAGGGGAGCACATACTGATCTGATACGAACGATGAGCTCCACGCTGCTCCCGCCCATGGCGGTGACGTCGCCGTGGACGGCCGTGACGGAGGCGCGGAGCTCCTCGAGGAGGCTCCCAACGCGCAGCAGCTGACCCTGGAACTTGATGCGCGGCGTGTCCAGCACGGAAATCACTGCGTGCAGATCCGCGGTTTCCATGGCTCTCACCTCCTCCTCCTCCTCCTCGTCGGCGTGCTCTTCTTCTCATGCCCCTCTCTATCTTTTTTACTTGTTTTTTAAGGCAAAATTGTGTTTTTTAACTTCGATTTCCGCCCATCAGTGCGGTGGGGGCGGTGACGGTGGTCTGGTTGGGTATTGACGCAATACAGGTCGCACGCTCGATTCCAATGGTGGACTTGACGCCCACCCTCACCTCCACCTCCACCGCCCGGGGCGTCGAGAAGGACACCTCTTCCACATCGATCCTCGCCCGCCTTCCTCGATGCCGCCGCCCGCGGACGGAGGAGGTGTGCCAAGCTGTGGCGCCATGCGCACTGGGGTGTGCCAAGCTGTGTCGCCGTACAGGTGAGTAATTTTTTTCACTTACGCACGTAACTTACCCGTAAGTCCGTACATGTGAGTAATCTTTTTTCACCTACGCACGTAACTTACCCGTAAGTCTCAACTAATTGAATACTAGCTGAATGTTCATATGTTGCTATGAAATTTTAAAATTTATCATACTATATATTTTAAAACTCACGAGTGGTAAATTTTTTTAAAATATGCATATAAATATGTTCTAAATTTTTTTAAATTTGTCAAGTAAGTCAGAAACCATCGATTATACCTCGTGGTGATAAGTCAGAAGACATCAGGGGAGAGGAGGCGGCGGTTGCGGGAGGTAGAGTGGTTGTGGGAGGCGGAGGATGCGGTGGAAGAGAAGAGGAGGAGCGTGGTCCACGTGTTGGCCCGACTTTTTCTACGAGGAGCAGAAGAACTATCTACATGTGGATTTAGACAGTTAATTTTTGATCGGATGGTTGAGAAGAGAGGAGAAAGAATAAACCGACAACCACCAACTTATATTTTTAAGAAGTAGAGATATCTATCAATATATATCTAATTAGAACGAAGATCAAAAACTCATAGGTTATGACCAAGTTTTAACCACTCGACACACTTACATATGCATTTACTTTTCAGGGAAGGACATAAGAAAATCAGTAGAAAAGACTTCGTTGAACATGGATCAACGTTCGGACCGGTGGGTTCGAAGCACTGTAAGTCTGTAACCCACCATCACTAAGCTACCGCTCCGTTCTCTAGATCATGTACAAACAGTATAGATAATAGTTATCTGTAATATATTTTTATATTATTTATAGATAAAACTAAAAATAATTTATACAGTGAATTGTCTGCATAGCACTTGTGGAACTTTGATCAAAAATAGATCTTTGTAGCACATAAATATCAAATTTAGCTTCCGGAGCACCGTAATTCCGTTTCTAACCCTCTTCTAATCGCACGTTTAATTTGGCAACAACACATAACAGTCATGTGATCGCCGACCACACAACTCGCATGAACAGGATCTATTTTTAACCAAATTTCGCACTTGTGCGACAGTGCGGCGTAGACCAGCCGCTCGGCTCGGCCGTCACGCGGGGTGGAGTAAACGGGCCCCATGAGGCGTTTGGGACGCTCGGTCCATGAGAAGAGGCAAGGGTGTATTGGTCCGGCCCATTAAATAGTTGGCCCATGCGATCGGACGTCCATCTTCCGTGGGTTCTCCCACCGTGTCACCTCTTTCACCAATCAAAACGCCGCGAAGAAATCCCAGAAAAATCCAGTAGGCGCGGAGCAGGGCGGCTCAACATTGTACTTCAGGCTCGATTGATATCAGCAAAGGGAGAAATGAAAAGGAGAAATTTTACACAAATACGTAACAGCGTGCATGCATCATGCATTGGTGCATATGCAGCGGCTGTCTTTCTAATTCCCCCTTACACTCTGGCTATGCAGATAGTACGTTACAAGAACTTCTTTTAGGTGTTCGTTGCTTAGAACTTGTCATACGTGTGTGGTACGGACATACACTTCACTGCATTTTCTGCTCGTTTTATCCTACCTGACGGTGAAGAGGAAATTGTGCAAGCATCTACCACTTCTGGTTCAAGCGAGTGTGGGACGGCACGGCAGCCCGCTCTCTCCGTCGGCCCACATAATTTGTAGCTTGGCGAGTAGCCTATAGTATGTTGGGAGTGCCAGGAGTCTATAATATGTTGGAGGCCTATAATATGGTTCAATAGGCAGCACTTACTCATCTTAAATTGAACAAGCGACAGACTTGTTTACCTCTGAACTCTGGTTGCAATCTCCTGCATGACCCACATGATAGGCAACTGGGCTCTTGTCTCTTGATATCAACTTCCATGTCAGCCAGGTGTTTACAGTAAACGGATAGCCATCACCAAGCAAAATAACCACGCATGTTCTTCAGAAGAAGCTGAAGAATGAAGATATCTTTGGTTCAAAATAAGAATGAAGGTATTCCAACAGACGGTCTCTGATGGAGTGCCTTGCGGTGCATGTTTTAAGAAGATTCGAGGCACCTTTCTCTGGTGGAATGTCCTTGCAAGAGACTGGCACGTGAGGAATTGCTATACGGCGTTGCATGATGATTCATTTTGGCTGTGCAGCACTCAGTTGCTCATGTGGGGAGCCAGTCTTCCCGCACAACAGAATTGGGGAACATTTCTGCGAAACCAAGCATGAGGATGAAACTTCAATTCATGCAATGTGTATTTGTTTTTTGTATCACCACCCTTCATGGTTGGCGGAAATTAGCCTTCGCATTCAAGACTAGGTGAAATTAGCATTTCATCATCATTATCAAACCACCCAGAAACGTGATCTTCTTAATTCTTGATGATATTTTTGCCCTTGTTGACTCCAGTAGCAACATATTTTCCTGCAATAAAAAATGAGTTAAAATCACAACACATTGCATGAACCAAGTGCATATCTAGCAAATAAGAAAGCTTATCAAAAGAAAATCTCATGCCATTTCCTGGTGGAGAAATACACTTCTTGATATGGACAACATCATACTGAAAAGACTTTAGATCAACATAATTAAATAGGCATTTCATTGAAAAGTAACATATTTTTTTAAAAATAGCAATGTTACTCGCTATTTTGCAGAAAAACTAAGATAGTATTTTCAAATTGCCCTCAAAATAGCTAAAACAAAAAATTCTCATGAAATATTTCCAAATATAACTCCAATGAGAAATGCATTCAAGAGTCAAGATACCTGATGTTTCTGCCAGTAAGTTGGGACAGTCCTCAACATATATTTCGATATTTTGGTGTCGTGCAGGCCATTAGGAACAGAATGCAACACAGGACAGCCTGACAAACGCATAACTTGCAGAGAAGGTAGCTTCTCCAACCAATCCAGTAAAGCCTCCAGTTTGCTGCAGTTGTCAATTGTCAAGCTTCTGATAGAGCAAAGATGTTGCAAACCCTGTGGGAGGTTTGTTAGCTCATCACACCCAGATATCTCCAACTTCTCAAGCCTACCAAGATCCTGCAGGGCCTCACAATCTGAAGAAGCAAGCAGCTCTTCGCCAAAACAAATTGATACTTGTTCCAGGCTTTTTGCCACACCACTCAGGCCTCCTTTTGAAGTAAACAACATCTTGCTGTTCATCCACAAGATCAGCTTTTCAGCTGATGGAAGCTCCATGTGCAGTGCTCTGAATTTTGGGCATTGAATGATTGCCACTTCTGTAAGATGAGGAAACATATCTACCCTATGTGCCGGTTTCCAGACTTCAAGGTTATGCATGTAAGAGAAAGTTAGCTTCTCCAATGAGGCGAATGTGCCATTTTGGCCATAGAAGCTATCGTCAACACAGCTGATAGTTTCAGTTCCACTTATCTCAGAGATCTTCAGGCATGGTAGTAGCCCCAAAGGAGGTAATGTTTTACATGCTCTCAGATTAACTAGCCTTATCTCGACCAAAGATTTAAGATATGGTTCGGTGCTTGTCATCCAAGATGGAAGCTTATCACCTTCATACGCAACAATCTCCAGTTCTTTCAAATGTTGGTGCGGTTGAAGATTCTCAAGTAGTTCATAGGCTTTTGTATAGGTATGTTCAGCATCCATGTTCCACCTCAATGCCAATGATGCAAGTTCTTGCTTTTCTTGCAGCATGGCATCTCTTGCACATTTCAGATCCAACACCTTTTCAAGGCTTACCAGGCTTAGCCTATGCAGACGTGCCAATGGCTGCAACTCTGTCATGACACTTCCATCGCTGTTGGAGACAACATACCCCAGCAATGTCTGAAGGTTTGTAAGATGGCCTAGTCTGCGAGGCATTTGAATAAGTGATGCACATTCAAGAATACTTAAATGCTCAAGGCTCTTCATTTTACTCATGTTCCGAGGCAACTCGGCAAGACCATGGCAACCTTCAAGATCTAACTTTTTTAGCCAAGTAAGCTTGCATGTATTTCTATGCATTTTTGGAGCTTTTTACAATGGGACAATTTCAGAGTTTGCAGAGAATGCAGTTTGGAGATTGAGCTGGGGATGAATTCGATATTTGTCCATGAGAGGTTGAGATATCTCAAGTCAGAAAGTTGCTCGAATTTATTGGGGAGCTTCCTGATCTTAGTAGCTTCCAAACTCAAGACTCGAAGATGTCTATGTGTTTGACAGAATTCCTGGGGAAACTCTTTGATCTCACACTGCTGATCAGACGAGCACATTTCCCCTTCCTGAAGTAAGATTAGTTGCCTCAAATTCTTGAACTGAGACATGTAAGTTGGAAATGATTCTGTCGAAGGATGGATGAGTAGAGATGCACTTCGAATATACCGGACTTCACCTTCAACAGCATGTGACTGACCAACTCTGATTATTGAACTGGAACTGTCGATGTAGTGGGCCAAGATGTGCAATATCTTGTGCATTCTGAAGAGAAGCTTCCCTCCATGCTCACGTTCTTGCACCGGATAAAAGCATTCATCAAGGAGCTGTTGGAGAAATCGTATTCTCTGGGCTTCAGGCACTGTAGACGGTATAAAACCTTCGGCAGCCCCTGCGTGACGCGGTCCCTGCGGCGCGCGGGGTCGGGCAGCGTGGCGGAGATCTCCACGATGGTGGCGACGATGCGCGGGTCGGCGGCGTCATCGGGGAGGCGGGTGGACTCTAGGAGGACGACGCGGAGGTCGTGGCCGGCGCGCGAGAGCTTGGGGATGAGGTCGCGGGTGGTGAAGGCGAGCACGGGGCGGGCGTCGGCGACCTGCTTGGCGATCTCGCGAGTTGGTCAAGAAGCGGTGCGTGCGGGCGCGGTGGCATGCACAGGAGAAGCAGCAACTGAGCTGTGTGTTCAACAACGACGAGGGCGGAGGTTGAACGGTGAAGGAAGCAGCTGGGATGGAGAGGAACCGAGGTGAATCGTCGTTGTAACGCCCCCGTTTTCAGGGGCGCGTATGGACACGGCACTTCGCAACTATTCACGCATGAACAGTTATGAAATATCGCGCAAGAGTATACCATTGCATGCTTACAACAAAAGGTCCAACATATATTTAACATATGGAATAACATCCAGTTTTGACAGCGGGGCGTGTAAGCCCAAAGTATAATTTACATTACAAAAACTCCAAGATCCGCTTGAGCGCGGCGAAGACCTAAAGCCACGGGTCCTCGTCGAAGAAGAGATCCTCTGGGACTTCCTCAACGGGGAGACCCTCACCTTCGTCTTGATTTTCTAAAAAGTAGATTAAGCAAGCCGTGAGCCAAACAACCGGCTCAGCAAGCCCCAAAGGGACTCTATCTTACTACATGCACGGAATCACAATGGAGGGGAGTATACTTGGTTTATTACTTTGAGTGGATGCAGTTTTATTTATAAACATTTTAATAAAACGGACCCAAAACTACTTCTCAAGAGCTCAGGGGTTCTCATCAAAAGTTAATTAACCAACTAATCAAGTTAAAGCATGTACAAAACTACTTAAGCTTCACTTTGGAATCACCCAAGTGACACGGCTCCAATAATCTGGAGCGCGCGTATTCGAATACCATTTATTTGACTCTGCAGAGTTTGCTCGGCTTACCCACACGATCCCTTAACTCCGCTAAAGAGCTAAGAAAGCCGGTCGTTTCACCGCTCAACTCTCTATATAGGCTCTACCCAGTAGAATTCACTCAGTCCGGCTCACACACACACACGAGAGAAGACAAGCGTCCGCTTGAGCGAACTCTACTGTTGTTAAGCACCCGCAAAGACGGTGCGCTAACCTAGTTACACAATCACCTACTTCTCAACACTGTAGAGTTTCAATCGAGTTGAGCGGCTATTAAACCGGTGTTGACAAGTCAACTCCTGTGGTTGAGCGATCACCATGTCATTTACTCGGCGTAAGGGTCGGTCCTTATATTTTTCCCCCAGGAGTCCGCAACCCCTGCCAGGTCCATGACTTTACAACCTAGGGTAAGAACCCTTACCCTATTCTGCACATCGATGTACTCCGTCCTAGGGCACGGTATCCCATACTACCCTGCCCTACAATCGGGTTTTTTTTTCAAAGTCTATTGGCCCGCAGCCACAACCTTATTAGTGTAAGACTTTTGAATGATAATAATAATTTACAATTATCTAGGCTATCAAGTAATTATTTCTAGGGTTACAAAGGCATGGCTACAAGTGTATCATGGCAATTGTCGGTGGTAGGTTTAACTATATAACATGTCATTTTAAACATTTTATTTTACTTTAAACTAACATTTCAAAACTAGCTTAATGCAAATAACATAGTAACATAATTAAACATCATGGGATACAATATGATCAAAGGATTTGAGACTTGCCGTTGATTTGGACGATCTCGGCTAGCTCGAACGGAGAAGCTCCTGGATCCTGCGACTGTACTTGAACCTCTGGAATCTCCGACACTAGCGCAAAATAATTAAAAATAAATTAATTCCATGCCCGAAGGATTGAGCGAGGAATAAAGAAAATAAAAGAAGAAAGGAAATCCGGAAAACTCCATCAAATTGGGATTTTAGGCTTATAGGAGGGAGGTATGTGAAAATGGGCCTTGGATTTGGGTTGGCGGGCTCGAAACGAATCCGGGGAGTATAAATATGCATTTTTGGGTTCGGGTCAAGTACTGTTCCTTGGGCTCGGTGTACTATTCCTCGGGCTCGGGCGACTTGGCTGGATCGGACCACGTCGATCGGGCTCGAATCCGACGCAACGGGCGCGTCCGGCTCGGCGAAGCGGCTCGGTTTAACCCACTCGAAGCGGTGCGGCTCGGTCGAAGCACTGTGCTTCTTCCCCGTTTGAGCCGCACGCGCGCAGCGAGACAGGGGAGGAAGGCGGCAATTGGCGGCGGCGCTATGGTGACCTGCGACGGCAATGGAGAGTATGGTTGGGTTGAGGGCATTACGGGGATTCCATTTTGGGTGGTTGGAAGGTCGGCGGAGGCGGCAATCGCCGGCGACGAGGTCATCTCTCCCATGGTCGATTTTGAAAATTGGGACGACCGGGAGGTTCTTAGGGCAATTGGATTGGTTCTAGGGCATCCTTGGGGTGTGGGGAAGCTTGGAGGGAGGTTGGTCGAAGCTCGGGAGGTCTGGGTTGGGCCGGCCACGGTGGACGGTTTTGACGGTGGAGGGTGAGCAGCACTGGGAAGAAGGGTGCTTGGGAACTCAAGGTGAAGGTTGAGGGTGTTTCTATGGTCATGGGGTGCTAGAGCGGCGGGGTTGGGGAGTAGAGGGCCGGGGATAGGACATTGCATTAGGGCTCCAAATTGGGAGATTTTCGGTATTACCGGCGATGGGGCGGCGATGGGGGCTCTGAGGCGTTCGGTGAGGTGCGGGGAGGTCAGTGGATTACAATGGAGGGCCGAGGACGTTTAAATAGGCGGGGTAAGGCGGTTGGCGCCGAAGGCGGTGGGGGAGATCTTTTCTGGCGTCTCGGCTTGGAGCTCAAGGTGGCCGGCTGGCTTCGGGGCGAAGGAGAGCGGCGGTCAAGAGAGCTGTCAGAGACCGCAGGTCGACTGGGAGAGGCGCTGGTCAAGGGTGGCAGAGGGGAGGCGCTTGAGCTGGCTTGGAGGGCGTCCGCCGTGAGAGGGGGGGGGGCACTTGAGTGCCTGGCGCGGGTAGGGGTGACGGGGTACGGAGCTATGGCGGGGTGGCAGGCGCGCGGACGCTGGAAGGCGCGAGAGGGGGTGGTGGCGATAAAGATCAGAGGCGGCGGGGAGAAATATCGGCAGCGGCGGCAAAATCCCATGGGTGCACAGTGCCGGCCGTAACTCCCCCCGTTCACGCCGTTATGACAGGGTTTAAGGGTTAAGGTGCTTTGAGATTAGTGCAGAATAGTGTCAAGATTAGGGTTTTGCAATTGGATTTGGGAATTGAGCTAAAATTCAAATTTTGACAAAATTTTTGGTTGTTTCAACCTACCCTCCTTAAAAAGAATCTCGACCCCGAGATTCCTCTAGCCCAGGGAGTAAGTTGGGAAAATCCCGCTGTAAATCAGACTCTCTTTCCCAAGTGGACTCATCTGCCGTATGATTCTTCCATTGTACTCTGCAAAATCTGACATTCTTGTTTCTGAGTTGCCTTTCTGTCGTTTGAAGTATTTGTAGTGGTTCTTCAGTGTACGTGCAATCATCTTGCAATTCAATATCTGACAACGGTACTTCATCCGTGGGTTGGCGTAGACACTTTCGAAGCTGGGATATGTGGAACACGTTGTGTATTCTTGATAAGTTGGGTGGGAGCTGCACTTGATAAGCTACTTCCCCAACTCTTCCGATTATTTGAAATGGTCCCACATATCTCGGTGCTAATTTGCCTTTGACTTGAAACCTCTTGACTATCTTGAACGGGGTGACTTTGATATAGACAAAATCTCCAATTTCAAAGCTCAAATCTTTTCTACTGATTATCTGCATAGCTCTTACGCCGGTCTTGTGCCATTTTGAGTCTATCTTTGACAATTCGACATGTGCCTCTGCGTCTTGAGCAATTTGAGGTCCAATGAGTTGACGTTCTCCGATGTCGACCAGTTCAGAGGTGTCCGCATTTTCGCCATATAATGCTTCAAATGGGGCCATTTGGATACTAGCCTGATAACTATTATTATATGAAAACTGAGCAAATGGTAAACAAGTATTCCATGCTGCTCCATATACAATTGCGCAAGCTCTCAACATGTCCTCTAGAATCTGGTTGGTTCTCTCTGTCTGTCCATCTGTCTGTGGGTGATATGCTGAGCTGAAGTTCAAATCGGTACCCATAGCCTCATGGAGTTTTTCCCAAAACTTGGAGGTGAATTGTGCTCCTCTGTCTGAAACAATCTTCTTGGGGACTCCATGGAGTGTCACTATTCTTGTCAAATACAATTCGGCAAGCTTATCTTTCCCATAAGTTTGCTTGATCGGGAGGAAATGAGCTACTTTAGTCAATCTATCAACAATGACCCAGATAGCGTCATATCCTTCGCGAGTCTTGGGAAGTCCGGTGATGAAGTCCATGCCAATACTATCCCATTTCCATTCGGGGATGGGTAAAGGCTGTAACAATCCTGATGGTTTTTGGTGGTCTATCTTGATCTGCTGGCAGACATCACATTTAGCTACATATTCTGCCACTTCTTTCTTCATCAGGTTCCACCAATACTTCTTCTTCAAGTCTTGGTACATTTTGGTGCCTCCTGGATGAATTGAAAATTGAGATGAATGGGCTTCAGATAAGATCAACTCTCTTATCTCCTTCTTATCAGGTATGCAATAGCGGCCACGGAAAGTAAGGATTCCATGCTCGTCTATTGTATATTCTGGTGAATCTTCCTCTTGAATTTTCTTTTTCAGTTTTTGAATCTCTTCATCCTCATCTTGTGCTGCTTTGATTTGATCTGTCAACAATGGTTGGAGCTCTAATGCTGCCATGCTGCCTTGTTCTGTGATTACCAAATTCAGTTGCAGTATATCCCTTTGCAATTCTGGTGGATACTCTGTGGTATGGGGCTGGTCTTGTCGAACTTTTCGGCTGAGGGCATCGGCAACCACATTGGCCTTACCCGGATGATACTGAAGATCGACATCGTAGTCTTTGATTAATTCTAACCATCTGCGTTGTCTCATATTCAACTCTGGTTGTGTGAACAGATACTTCAAGCTCTTGTGATCTGAAAATATCTCACAACGAGTTCCTAGCAGGTAGTGTCGCCAAATTTTGAGAGCGTGCACCACAGCTGCTAGCTCTAAATCGTGTGTTGGGTAATTTTCTTCATGTGGCCTTAGCTGTCTTGAAGCATATGCAACGACTTTTCCGTGTTGCATGAGCACACATCCCAAACCTTGTTTTGAAGCATCACAATAGATTTGGAACTCCTTTTCAGGATTGGGCAAAATCAGTACGGGTGTCGTTGTCAACTTGGTCTTCAGTAACTGAAAACTCTCTTTGCAAGCATTTGTCCATGTGAATGGCTTGTCTTTCTTCAGTAGTTGAGTGAGCGGACGCGAAATCTTGGAGAATCCTTCTATGAATCGGCGATAATAGCTCGCCAATCCAAGAAAGCTTCTCATACATCGTCTTGGGTTGTTTCCATTCCATGATCGCGACTATCTTTTCGGATCAACTTTGACTCCATCTTCGATATGACATGACCCAAGAAAGCAACTTCTTTCACCAAAAGCTGCATTTGTCGAATTTGGCGTACAAGCGATGTTCTCTCAATCTGTTAATACCATATGCAGATGCTTCTTGTGCTCTTCTTCGTCTTTGGAGTATATCAAGATGTCATCTATGAAGACAATCACGAATCGGTCCAGTTGATCCATATGAACCAGATTCATAAGGTTCATGAAATAGGCTGGCGCATTGGTTAAACCAAAGGGCACAACTGTGAACTCATATAAGCCATATCTGGTGATAAAGGCTGTTTTCTCTCGATCTTGTTCTCGGATCTTAAGTTGATGGTAACCTGAGCGTAAGTCGATCTTAGAGAATACCTTGGCACCCTTGAGTTGATCGAACAGGTCATCAATTCTGGGCAAAGGGTACTTGTTTTTAATTGTGACAGCGTTCAGACCTCTATAATCAACACACATTCTTAGTTCTCCACTCTTCTTTTTCACAAACAAAACTGGGGCCGACCAAGGCGAAACACTTGGTCGAATGAACTCTTTTTCTTGCAATTCATCCAACTGTCTCTTGAGCTCTTTTAGTTCACTGGCTGACATTCTGTATTGATGCTTGGCAATTGGCTTTGTGCCTGGGATCAATTCTATAGCAAGTTCTACTTGTCTGTCAGGGGGTCTGCCTGGCAATTCTTCCGGGAATACATCTGGATACTCTTGTACTATTGGCACTTGCTCCGGTGTAACTGCTAGTGTGTTAATCATGCGCTTTCTTGCATCCTTCAACACTTCTCGGTCTGTCTTTACTACCACTTTTCGACCTTCGGGATTTACCAGTGATACTATTTTAATCTCACAATCTACCTTGCCTTTGTTCTTGGCTAGCCAGTTCATGCCCAAAATGGCATCTAGTCCTGACATATCTAGCTGTAACAAATCTGCTCTAAACTCTACCCCTTGGATTTGCACATTAAGTCCAGCACACCCACTGTGGGACTCCATTCTAACCCCAGGGGTTTCAACCACATAAAGTCTTGGTAATGAAACAGAAGGCAACTGGTTTCTTGAAACAAAGCTCTTCAAAATAAACGAATGCGTTGCCCCAGGGTCAAATAAAATCAATGCAGGTGTGGAGTTAATTGGGAACATACCTGCAATGACATCACTAGCTCCAGCTGCGTCCTCAGCGGACACATGATTCACCCTCGCATAGAAGGTGGGTCTGGGGCGGCCTCTGCCTCTGCCTGCAGATGTGAAGTTGGCTGTGCCTGCTGGAGATTGAGGTCCGGCTGCCTTGATCTGCAAGAGACCTCCTTTGGGGGTGCCGGAGCCTGCTTGTGTCTGTGCTTCCTGTTGCTGTTGGTTCTGGACTTGTAGCTTGGCTGCATCTGATGGCAAGTTCTTCCGGGGACACTGGTCTCTGTAGTGCCCAATCTCACCACAATGGAAACAAGCATTTGACCTCCGTGGACAGGCGCTGGCAAGATGGTTGCCACCGCAGGTAGGGCACTTGATAGCAAGTGGTAAGGGAGTGGCATACTGCGAAGACTGTCCAGACTGGGTTTTTGGTAGCATCACAAATTGGCGGGAAGGCTGGGATCGAAAGGACGACGATCCCGTAGTCTTGCTTCGCTGAGCACTGGGTGGGGAAGACTGGGATTTGTGTACTGCTTTACGCTTTCTGTAATCTTCCATCTCACCTCTAGCCTCTTCTGAGTTGATCAAGCTATCTACCATATCATGTAGGTCCTTGAATTTCATGGCTGAGATATGAAATTTCAAGGACTGTTGTAGTCCTGCTCGGAATTTGCTCATTTTCTTTTCTTCATTATCAACATCATCTGGAGCAAATCTAGAAAGGTGGTTGAATTGGTGCAAATACTCCATAATTGTGCGTCCACCTTGCTTAAGTGCCAGGAATTCCCGACGCTTGGCTTCCATGATACCATCTGGTATGTGTGCCTTGCGAAAGGCCTTTGAAAATTCTTCCCAACTGAGTTCCCTGTTCTGCAGGGTGCGCTGATAGTTGATCCACCAGGTTGCTGCAGCACCCTGTAACTGGTGGGATGCGTATGATACCTTTTCCTTATCATCACATCGTACAGTGTCAAGCTTTCTTTCCACATCCACAAGCCAGTCCTCAGCCACTAGGGGATCAGCTGAGGTAGAAAAGACTGGTGGACGTGTCTTCAAAAAGTCTGCCCATCGGGTGGAGATTGGAGAACCATCCTGAGGAACATTGCTTCCACCTTGTACGCCTGGTGATCTGGTTGCTAGTTGTTCAAGAAGTCGGGCATGCTGATCTAGTACTTTCAAAATATTCTGTTCTCCTTGGTGACGATTTTGTTCCATCATTGCCATTACGCTGGCAAGTGTGGGCGGATCGGTGGCAGGTGCACCCTGCCCGTTGGTCTGACCACTCTGCTGTCCTGGGTCCATCTGCCAATTGGGAATTAGAGATCAGCTTTGCAGCGGCTTTGGCAATCAAAAGTAGATAAGTAAAATTTCGAATTTTTCAAGGCAAGTATAGGGTGAAAAAGGTAAGAACGAGAGCGAAAGGGGATAGGAGAAAACTTTGAATACAGGGGGATTACTGATAATTAAGCAAACAACATACAAGATAATGAACATAGCTTTACAATATGCAAGTGGTACACAAACCACTTAGGGTTCATGACTACACCTGCTCTACATTACAAAAATACTATTACGACTCAGGGTCAGTCTATTCTAGCGAATACCAACTACTACTCTAACTACTGAGAAACGAAATTTTGAAGTTAGACAAGAAAAGTAATAAACATTTTGCAAAAGCAAAACTTAAGCAGAAGTAAACTAAGATAGATAAGGTAGCAACAAGAGAGGAAAAGACAGCAATATCCTTATAATTTTTGTAAAACCCTTTTTATGGCTTAAAGTAAATTTTGCGATAGAATCGCTTCCTAGTTTGCCTTAGGTCTTATCCTACGGTCAAAGAGCTCGCTCGATACCACTTCTTATAACGCCCGTTTTGGGCGCAGACGGACACTGACGCCGCAACTATTCACGCATGAACAGTTATGAAATGTCGCGCAAGAGTATACCATTGCATGCTTACAACAAAAGGTCCAACATATATTTAACATATGGAATAACATCCAGTTTTGACAGCGGGGCGTGTAAGCCCAAAGTATAATTTACATTACAAAACTCCAAGATCCGCTTGAGCGCGCGAAGACCTAAAGCCACGGGTCCTCGTCGAAGAAGAGATCCTCTGGGACTTCCTCAACGGGGAGACCCTCACCTTCGTCTTGATTTTCTAAAAAGTAGATTAAGCAAGCCGTGAGCCAAACAACCGGCTCAGCAAGCCCCAAAGGGACTCTATCTTACTACATGCACGGAATCACAATGGAGGGGAGTATACTTGGTTTATTACTTTGAGTGGATGCAGTTTTATTTATAAACATTTTAATAAAACGGACCCAAAACTACTTCTCAAGAGCTCAGGGGTTCTCATCAAAAGTTAATTAACCAACTAATCAAGTTAAAGCATGTACAAAACTACTTAAGCTTCGCTGCTGGAATCACCCAAGTGACACAGCTCCAATAACCGGGAGCGCGGCGTATTCGAATACCATTTATTTGACTCTGCAGAGTTTGCTCAGCTTTACCCACACGATCCCTTAACTCCCGCTAAAGAGCTAAGAAAGCCAGGTCGTTTCACTGCTCAACTCTCTATATAGGCTCTACCCGGTAGAATTCACTCGGGTCTGGCTCACACACACACACACGAGAGAAGACAAACGTCCGCTTCGAGCGAACTCTACCGTTGTTAAGCACCCGCAGCACGGTCTGCCTAACCTAGTTACACAATCACCTACTTCTCAACACCTGTAGAGTTTCAATCGAGTTGAGCAGCTATTAAACCAGTGTTGACAAGTCAACTCCTGTGGTTGAGCGATCACCATGTCATTTACTCAGCGTAAGGGTCTGGTCCTTATATTTTTCCCCCAGGAGTCCGCAACCCCTGCCAGGTCCATGACTTTACAACCTAGGGTAAGAACCCTTACCCTATTCTGCACATCGATGTACTCCGTCCTAGGGCACGGTATCCCATACTACCCTGCCCTACAATCGGGTTTTTTTTTCAAAGTCTATTGGCCCGCAGCCACAACCTTATTAGTGTAAGACTTTTGAATGATAATAATAATTTACAATTATCTAGGCTATCAAGTAATTATTTCTAGGGTTACAAAGGCATGGCTACAAGTGTATCATGGCAATTGTCGGTGGTAGGTTTAACTATATAACATGTCATTTTAAACATTTTATTTTACTTTAAACTAACATTTCAAAACTAGCTTAATGCAAATAACATAGTAACATAATTAAACATCATGGGATACAATATGATCAAAGGATTTGAGACTTGCCGTTGATTTGGGCGATCTCGGCTAGCTCGAGCGAGAAGCTCTGGATCCTGCGATCGTATTTGAACCTCTGGAATCTCCGACACTAGCGCAAAATAATTAAAATAAATTAATTCCATGCCCAAGGATTGAGCGAGGAATAAAGAAAATAAAAGAAGAAAGGAAATCCGAAAACTCCATCAAATTGGGATTTTAGGCTTATAGGAGGGAGGTATGTGAAAATGGGCCTTGGATTTGGGTTGGCGGGCTCAAACGAATCCGGGAGTATAAATATGCATTTTGGGTTGGGTCAAATCTTGTTCCTTGGGCTCGGTGTACTATTCCTCGGGCTCGGCGACTTGGTGGATCGGACCACGTCGATCGGGCTCGAATCCGACGCACGGCGCGTCCGGCTCGGCGGCGGCTCGGTTTAACCCACTCGAAGCGGTGCGGCTCGGTCGAAGCACTGTGCTTCTTCCCCGTTTGAGCCGCACGCGCGCAGCGAGACAGGGGAGGAAGGCGGCAATTGGCGGCGGCGCTATGGTGACCTGCGACGGCAATGGAGAGTATGGTTGGGTTGAGGGCATTACGGGGATTCCATTTTGGGTGGTTGGAAGGTCGGCGGAGGCGGCAATCGCCGGCGACGAGGTCATCTCTCCCATGGTCGATTTTGAAAATTGGGACGACCGGGAGGTTCTTAGGGCAATTGGATTGGTTCTAGGGCATCCTTGGGGTGTGGGGAAGCTTGGAGGGAGGTTGGTCGAAGCTCGGGAGGTCTGGGTTGGGCCGGCCACGGTGGACGGTTTTGGTGGTGGAGGGGTGAACGGCGCTGGGGAAGAAGGGTGCTTGGGAACTCAAGGTGAAGGTTGAGGGGTGTTTCTATGGTCATGGGGGTGCTAGAGGCGGCGGGAATTGGGGAGTAGAGGGCCGGGGATAGGACATTGCATTAGGGCTCCAAATTGGGAGATTTTCGGTATTACCGGCGATGGGGCGGCGATGGGGGCTCTGAGGTGTTCGGTGAGGTGCGGGGAGGTCAGTGGATTACAATGGAGGGCCGAGGACGTTTAAATAGGCGGGGTAAGGCGGTTGGCGCCGAAGGCGGTGGGGGAGATCTTTTCTGGCGTCTCGGCTTGGAGCTCAAGGTGGCCGGCTGGCTTCGGGGCGAAGGAGAGCGGCGGTCAAGAGAGCTGTCAGAGACCGCAGGTCGACTGGGAGAGGCGCTGGTCAAGGGTGGCAGAGGGGAGGCGCTTGAGCTGGCTTGGAGGGCGTCCGCCGTGAGAGGGGGGGGGGCACTTGAGTGCCTGGCGCGGGTAGGGGTGACGGGGTACGGAGCTATGGCGGGGTGGCAGGCGCGCGGACGCTGGAAGGCGCGAGAGGGGGTGGTGGCGATAAAGATCAGAGGCGGCGGGGAGAAATATCGGCAGCGGCGGCAAAATCCCATGGGTGCACAAAGTCTGTGAACTCCCCGTTCACGCCGTTATGACAGGGTTTAAGGGTTAAGGTGCTTTGAGATTAGTGCAGAATAGTGTCAAGATTAGGGTTTTGCAATTGGATTTGGGAATTGAGCTAAAATTCAAATTTTGACAAAATTTTTGGTTGTTTCGGTCGTCTTCGAAACATTTGTTTGAATCTCTTTCAAAATTTGAAACTTGCTTGAAATTTACATGAAACTTGAAGTTTGATTTTGAAACATGCTTGAAACAGCTTTGAATATTGTTGAAACTCACTAAAATTTATACTCCCCTTCGAAATCTTTGAAACATGAAGATGGACTTGAAACATTTCAAATTTGTTTTTTAAAATTCACTGATACTTGGTTAAAACCTGCTTGAAACTCACACATGTGAAATTTGAAACTCACTTCCTAAGGAACATAAAACTCATTCCTGAAACTTCAATATACAATTTTGATACTTAAAACTTACTTCTTAAATACAAGGTTTCGATTTAGAAACTCAAAACCTACCGCCTAAAACTTCTTTGAAATCTAAAACTTAAAACATGCTAAAATTTTCAAATCTGAAAATTGAAACATGCTGAAATTTCTATGAAATCTAAAACTTAAAACATGATGAAACTTTTCTGTATCCTGAAACATAAAGCATACTAAAACTTCTTTTTTTAATCTAGAACCTAGGTATATTTCATTATCTAAAATCTAAAACTATGAGTTTTGATTGGCCAGCACAGATGAGGATGACGATCGACATATGTGTCCGCAGAGATAGACTTGGGTCTAACGCTTGCGGACGGTTTGGAGGAAGAAGACCACCAGCTTGCGCGTGCAGAGGAAAATGGAAACATAGAGTTTGACGGACGGGTGTTTGTATCGGAGGGTAGAGACGGGCCCGAAGGCACAGTGACGTGTACTTGTGTGCGTGTGATCTCCAACTCCGAGCGTCGTGGACTCACGGTCAGAAGTCAGAACATCCTGTTACAATAGTTGAGACAAGAGGATCAAAAACAAAAGTTCCTTTATTCTGAATCTTTACAGTGTTTTATAGATGATGAGAGGGTGGGAGAAAAGGTGCCTTTATCAAAATGCATCTGTACATTTGTAACTGTACATTGGGCAGTTTCTGTAACTGGTGTTTAACACTCCCCCTTGACCAATGTATCTTCACATGATCACCTTGATTCATCATCTTGAAATAAACTCCTCCAAAACCCTGTAGGAAAAATATAAGGAGAACCGGTGGAGTAGATATGCCATGAAAAACTCCTTTAAAACCCAAATGGGAAAATTTTAAGGAGAAAAATGATATGGCATATATTTGATTATATCTCTTTAAAAACCTTTGTGGGAAAATGGAGATATATTTATGTTTACGTTGTTATATTGCCTCATTAAAAACCTTGATGAGAAACCTTAGAGGGAAAACTCATAAAGGGAAAAAGAGTACAATATTTGTATTGAACGGGTTAAGTCTTAGGAGATTTCTCCCCCTGACATCTGCAAATCACGTAGTCTTCGCAAACCAATACCATGAACACATTTTTGGTATGTGGAGGTTGGTAATGACTTGGTGAATAAGTCTGCGAGATTATCACAAGACTTAGTTTGCAGAATATTTATTTTCCCACTCTCTTGTAATTCATGTGGGTAAAATAATTTAGGTGCAATATGTTTTGTGATATTGCTCTTTATGTAACCCGTTTGCATTTGAACAACGCAAGCAGCATTATCTTCGTAGATAATGGTAGGTGATGCGATAGCACCTATACCACATGATTGTTGTATGTAGTTAATCATTCTACGAAGCTGTAACATCCTCAGAAATATAAATAATGAATTATGGAGTTTTTGGGATTATTTTATTTGTTTTCCATTTGAATTTGGAGTTTATGGATCTTTTTACAAATATGAAGGAATTTTGAATATAAAAAGGGGAAAGAAATCAACATATAAAATAATAAATGAGCGTCAAAATAAAGAATCTGGAAAGATGATCCAAAAGAACTATAAAAGTAAAAATAATAAGTATTTACAAGAATATATATATACATATATATATATACATATGTATGTATATGTATATGTAAGCATACAATTAAACATAGCAAGAAAATAATATTTATGTAACAAATATTAGCAAAATGAAAGATATAAAATTTCAGGAGGAAAGGAAGTGAATATATGTATATGTATACCTATATATACACACAAGAAAACCCAAAAGAAAAATCAAAGAAATAAAAATGGAAAAGAAGAGTAAAAGAAAAACTCGGCCGGGCCGGCCATCACCCCGGCCCAGCCTCTCCCATGCATGACGCGCGCGCCGCCCAAAGGCCGCGCCCGCAGCCCATCTCCCGCGCGCACCCCGCGCCTCACTGCTCCGTGGCCCCGCACTCCGCCCGCGCTTCTCCCTCTGCGCCGCGGGCCCTCACTCCACCCGCGCCTCCCTCTCGCTGCCCGGTGGGACCGAGCTGTCAGGCTCTTCTCCCTCCTCCCTCTCTTCTCCACGCGCCCGCGCCGCTCTCTCGCTCGCGCTCGCTCCCCTGCGCAGCAGATCCCCGCTCTCCCTCTCTCACCTCGCGGGAAAAATATCAAAGGATCTACAGGAGGGGGGAAGCACCTCTTCCGCTCTCTCTCTCCTACAAAATCCCGGCGAGATCTCGTCCATTCCCCCTCGCCGGCGTGAGCAGGGCGGAGCCAGATGTCGAGCTCACCGTGCGCGCCTCTTCCGGCTATAAAAGCCGCGCCTGGGAGCCCCAAACACGCCGCACTACTCTCCTCCACCCTTCCCCGTAAGCAATCGAGCCGAGAGCCCCCTAATCGCCGCCGGTCCTCTCCTTCTTCCCGAGCTCCGGCACCACCCTCCCCGCCGATTCCGGCTGTTCCCGAAGCCAACCCAAGCTCCTGGAGCTTCGCGGGAGCAAGGTGAAGCTATCCCCCGCCTTTCCCCGTGCCCCCGTGGACTCCACCTCGCCGTCACCGAGGCTCCTCCCCGAACCACCGCCGTCGCACGCCGCCGGCCCGCCACCGTGCCCCTCCTTCCCCGCCGACTGCATCAGGAGATTCCCCAGTGCGTGGGGATTATATATCACGCACGACCCGGACCTCTCCGACCACCGCTCGCCGCCGGCGCCACCGCTTTCTTCTTCCTCTGCCCGGCCGCCTCCGCGAGCTACCTCAAAAGGGTAAGCCTCCCTTAGGGGGTAGGCAAAGCCTCCCCGCCCACTTGGTTACCAGCGCTCGTTCTCTTCCCCCCCGCTCCCGCGGCGCGCGTTCGAGCCTCCGCTCCGCGCCTGCGGTCGAGCATTTCTTTTAAAACGCTCCTCGGCAATTGGGCCTCACTGGTCGCCGATCGCCACGCAGTCGGTGACATCCGGTCCCACCGTCGGACCGGACACGCTGACATGTGGGCCCTACCAGCCATAGAGACAAAGGAAAATAATAAAAGAAAAATATAAAAATTAAGAAAATGACATGTGGGTCCCACTGTCAGAAATTTCATATTTTATGGAATAAATTGAACTGAGAACTTCAAATGATCATATCTTCTACATTTTAACACCAAATTAAGTGGGACAAATTTCTAAATTCATCTAAAATCAAGATCTATCCAATGGAACTGAAATCATAATTTTTAGAGTTCATTTGAATTTCTGGTGTTATTTGGTTTGATTTGCTGATTTTCTTTTTGTACGAATTTTGGGCGTACGCTAAAATAGCTTACGAGGCTCAAGAGGAAGAGATCGAGGCCGCAGCACTAGAAGCCCCGGACAATCAAGCACCCGACCACTGTGACCAAGGCGAGTCAATACTTTGATCATGTTGAACCTACATTTCTACAAATTACTTTGTTTTAAATTAACAAATTGCATTGCTGTTATTTTTATGCAAATGCATGCTAAATTGATATTCTAGTTATGTGCCATTGTTTACGTTGAATAATATTATCCCTCCTTTGAGTATTTGAATGTGTGAACCTTGTCGCCCTAGCAAAGATATATTAGTAACATTTTGAAAATAAGTCCGTAACCGTATGCCATGCTTAGCATTGATTAGGAACTCGGGGCAAGAAATTGTCCCGAGCATCACTTTTATTCATAAGAAATTGGTTTGGGCAGTCATTGTGATAATGACTGGTATATGTTGGATATGATTGTTTTACACTCCCAAGATCCCCAACTGGCTTAATTATCTGGGCGGATTGGTTCGATGGTGTGTATGTGTGTGGTGCAGTGATTGCACAAGTGGGTTAGTGGTAGACCGCCTAGATACCACTAAGGATCGAATCTTGTCATGTCACCCGTGTAAAATAGTACAACCACAAGTCGGCAAAGTGTAGGCAGGGGTTTACTAATTTGTGTGGCTCTAAGTGGTTACGTGAAGGTATGACCACGAGCAAAGGGATGGATGGTCGCATCCCCGCTTTGCCCGTGATGGCTCACGAGGACCCTTCCCGAGGATGGTGGATCCTACGGAAGATAGACCTTAGCGGGCGTAACCACGATAGGACTATGCATTGTAACAATCTGTGATAGTCTACTCAACCGCATGGCTAAGGAATCATGTGGGCAACGGGTGGATTTATCTCTTGTGGGTAAAGTGTGCAAAACTCGCAGAGTCAAAACTATTCGAATAGCCGTGCCCACGGTCAAGGGCAGACATGGGAACTTAACTAGATATAGTTCTGTTTACAAAAATATTGAAAAATGGGAATGGAAGAGTGGAAGGGCAGAGGAAAGCCCTGATTTGAGTTGTCCTGGGTGTCGTCCCAGTGTGTCCTGGATGTCGTTCCAGTGGTTCCTGGGTGTCGTCCCAGTGCTAAGTTAAGCGGCTATAACGCTGAAAAATGTCATACGGTGTGATGCCATATGTATGGAGAAGTTATGGTGATATTAGGCATATGGTGTGATGCCATATGTATGGAAATTCATATTAATATTCCTTGAACATTATGCTTTTGTTCAAATGCTAGGTCTTAAGGATTTTTATATAATTGTATTCAAAAGCACTCTTCGCAAGAATAAAATAAACCAAAGCCATCCTTGATTAGCCATACATGTTATATACTGCATTCTGTGTGTTGATTCGCTGAGCACGGGGTCGGAGTGCTCACGCTCGCTTTGCGGCAAAAATCCAGAAACAGGGACGCAAGACCACTACGCCTACGAGGAAGCTCCCGCTACGGAGGAGAAGAATGACGAAGGAAACTAAGGCGTAGGCTCCGTTAAGTAGACGCGGACAAGTGGACATATGGCGTTGTGTGCACGTATGTTACTAGTTAACTGGTGACATATAATGCACACAGTACCTTCCAGTCGCTTGCCTGTGGTTTTGGGTTTGCTTTTGCTGTATTTCCGCTGTGCGTATTTGTAATAATGACATTTGGCCTAGTCGGCCCCTTTTGTAAACTCTATCACCCGACGTGGTGTATTTCAGTTTATGTAATGTAATGGTTGATTATGCGATGTATGAAATGATTCAGCAATGTACCTGTGTGCACTAACTACTGATCCAGGGATTAGTGCAGTGAAATACAGTAAGATTCGGATTGAAAAATCCGGGTCTGACAGAAGCCATGCACATTCACGTGATGCTTCATATAATGCAATTATTTCAGAATGATTAGTGGATGTAGCCACTAGAGTCTGTTTCGAAGACTTCCAAGAGATGGCTGTTCCACCATGTAAAAATACAAAGCCTGTTTGAGATCTGGCATTATGGGGATTTGATAAATAGCCAGCATCTGTATATCCTATCAAATCCACATTGTTATTCTTCTGAAAGAATAGACCAAGATCTTTAGTGCCTTGAAGATATCTAAGGATATTCTTCACTCCTACCCAATGTCTTTTGGTTGGAGCAATGCTATATCTAGCAAGTAGATTTACCGCAAATGCAATATCCGTGGGTGCAATTTGCAAGGTACATAAGCGCTCGATGGCATCGAGATATGGAACCTCGGGTCCCAATAGCTCTTCATTGTCATCTCGGGGTCTAAATGGATCTTTATCCCTGTCTAGAGATCGAACAACCATGGGGGTTTTCGATGGATATGCTTTGTCCATATTGAATTTCTCCAATATTTTCTGGACATAGGCTGATTGATGCACTAAAATGCCTGAATGAAGGTGCTCAAGTTGTATTCCTAAGCAAAATTTGGTTTTACCCAAATCCTTCATTTCAAATTTCGTCTTTGGATGATTGCATGCCTCATCAATATCTTGTGGGTTGCCGATGATATTTAAATCATCGACATACACTGATATGATGCAAAATCCTGTTTGGGACTTTTTGATGAAAACACATGGACAATCATCATTGTTAGTGTATCCCTTCTGCAAAAGGAACTCACTAAGTCGGTTATACCACATTCTTCCCGACTGCTTTAAGCCATAGAGTGACTTTTGAAGCTTTACACAATACATGTTGCGATTTGCGTTTGGATTCGGTATAGAGATTCCATCAGGGACCTTCATGTATATAACGAATCAAGTGACCCATATAGATATGCGGTCACTACGTCTATCAACCGCATAGATAGACGATTTTGAACAGCCAGAGATATAAGATATCGAATGTTATTCCACTCATAATCGGAGAATATGTTTCATTGAAATCAATGCCGTGTCTCTGCGTGAACCCTTGTGCTACAAGCCTCGATTTATGTCTCACCACCTCATTGTTCTCATTCCGTTTCCGGACGAAAACCCATTTGAATCCCACAGGAAAGATTCCTCGAGGTGTAGGTATTGCATAAGTGAATACCTCTCTTTTAGTGAGCGAGGTTATCTCTGCTTGAATTGCATCTTTCCATTGATTCCACCCGAGCGCCGCACTCGCCATGGTCTTAGGACTGGATCATTTTGGATGATTTCTGCAATTGCTTCAGAGAAATAGATGTCGACAATTGTAGACTTTCTGTCATATGATTCTCCAGATTCAATATAGTTGATGGAAATTTCAAGCACCCCTTGTGATGTATCATTATTTCCCAAAATGATTGCATCAGTATGCGTCCAATGTCCCAACATCGAATTGAGTGCACTGTTGATATGGGATGTGAAGGTTGAACCTCCACAGGTGTTTCTCAACGTGAGGTTGAGTTGCATTTATCGGGTTAGAAGAATTGTTCTTCCTTTTCCTTTGCTTGCTAGAAGTCGCATCCGTGGAAATAGCCGCATTTCTCCCCTCTTACTTTGGAGTTGAGTAGTTTTATTTGGTACCTCTACTCTTTCCGGCACATTTCTTGCAGGATTATAGGATTTTGTAACACCCTTATAATCGTGAAATGCATCCGCATGTTATTTGCGATGTGTTGCAAATTAATGATCTTCAACTTGGAGTTCGGTTTAAATACGTGGATCGAGTTGGAGATGTCTATGGCATCCCAATTGATTTCTGGCATTTTTGTGGTTTTCAATTCCTCCCTAATGCCGGGAAATGATCTTCATTGAAGATACAATCAGCGTACCGGGCAGTGAATAGATCCCCTGTAAGGGGTTCCAAGTATTTAATGATCGACAAAGATTGATATCCTACGTAGATCCCCAATTTCCTGTGTGGGCCCATAGATGTATGCTGCGGTGGGGAGATCGGTACGTATGTAGCGCAAATGAACTTCCGCAGATGGGAAATATTTGGTGTATTTCCACGTACTAGTTGCAACGGGGAGGTTGCATGGTATGCAGTTGGACACAATTGAATCAAGTCAGCAGCGTGTAAGACTGCGTGACCCCAACATGATGTTGGTAGATTGCAATTTTGTAGTAAAGCTCTTGCAATAAGTTTCACCCTCTTGATGAGAGATTCTGCCAACCCATTTTGAGTATGAACATATGGGACCGAATGCTGAACTTGAATTCCTAAAGCCATGCAATAATCAGTGAAGGCACGTGAGGAAAATTCAGCAGCATTATCCATTCGGATTGATCGGATTTGATGTTCAGGATATTGTGCTTTAAGTTTGATAACTTGTGCAACAATTTTAGCAAATGCATGGTTCCGTGTGGAAAGAAGGCACACATGAGACCATCGTGTAGATGCGTCTATTAGAACCATGAAATACCTGAACGGGCCAGATAATGGTTGAATGGGACCACATATGTCACCTTGAATGCGTTCAAGGAACTTTAGAGGTTCGGCATGAATTTTGAGGTAAGAGGGCCTCAAAATTAATTTCCCAGTGGCACATGCGGTGCACATAAAATCTGAGGATTGGGGAAATTTTGCATCACTTAAAGTGTGACCAACAGAATTGCTTATAATTTTCCTCATCATCCCTATTCCAGATGGCCAAGACGATCATGCCAAGTTTGGAATGCGTTAACATTCGGAAAATTACTTTGTAAGCAACATGTGGTACGGGGTTGATGTATGTGTAGTACAATCCAGACGGGAGTGAGGGAAACTTTTCAAGTGTCTCTTTGCCATATCTGTGATCTTTTGTTATGAGAAGAAACTCCTCATTGTTGTCCTCATGAGTTTCAACATGAAACCCATTCTTACGGATATCTCTATAACTCAATAGGGTACGAGTTGAATCGGGATACAAGAGTGCATCCTCAATTGTTATCGATGTACCCATAGGGAGCATAATAGTGGCCCGACCGTGCCAACTATTACAAGATCGCGTCAGCGATTGTTAAAATATTTCCTTTGTTCTTTGTGAGAGTTTGGAAATATTTTATCTCCTGAGTATAGAGTTAGTAGTACCGCTATCCACTAGGCACATTTCTCATCCATCGATCGACTCTGCATAATCTATACAAAATGAAGAATTTGAATATGTAATTCTCAACAAATATATATAGAATACATACAATATATATATAGGTATCAATTGTGCTTAATACAAATTACAATACCCATTGTGCTTAAATGAAGTACGGACAACAACTAGCTTATGACAACATTCACAATTAAACGACATCCACATTTAAGGCATAATTAAATAAGGTATCTCAAAGTGTAGGAGCCTAGTTAAAGTCTCCAAACGGATCGTTAGAAGTGAACTCCACGATCATGTTCTCTGTATCGTCAACGTTCCCATCAAGTGGAGGTAGTGCCTTGGTGTTGCTTGGTCCCGCAGCTGTAGGAGCAGAGTAGGAGCACCCAGGGGTATCTTTCTTAGTAATGTCAGGTTGGAGGAATTCTTCCATGTTGACATCAGGTTGGAAGTTGAAGTGTGCTTCAAATTGTCCACTTTGATTGGAACGTCCTTGATTGGAGCGTGCTCGTCCCACGGAATTCAAGTACAAAGCCACCAAGTGCTTGGGAGTACGACATTTCTCAGTCGGATGGTTGTAACAGCCACACTTGTTACAAGTGTTAGACTTGTTCTTTTTTGACTTAGAAACATCCTTTCCCTTGTTAGCACCACGAGACTTCCACTGTCTCTTGAGTTTGTTCTGCCCTTTAAAGTTTCCAGGATTGCTAGAGTTAGTAGCATTCTCTTGAGGTTTGTTCTGAGTGTTAGCATGTACTTCTGGCAAAGGCTTAGTGCCCAAAGGGCGCAGATTAGAGTTCCAAAGTAGGAGCTCACTATGCCTTTCTGCCTGAAGTAATGTTTTAATCAACTCAGAATAAACGGTGAAACCTCTTTCACGGTATTGTTGCTGAAGGATCATTTGTGCGGGGAGCATGGTAGACAATGTCTTCTCAATTTTCTCCGCATCAGATGGTTCTTTCTCGCAAAACTGCAGTTTAGAACTGATTTTATGAACAGCATGGTTGAACTCTCCCACAGATTTACAATCTTGTATGCGGAGGTGGTTCCACTCATTGACACCTCCAGTGGATGACCGCTTCTGCTGCTTCATACCGTGTTTGAAGAGCAAGCCACGAGGCGCGTGGGTCTTCTTCCATCAGATACTCAGCCTTGAGATCAGGATGGATGTGGTTCCTTATAATAAATAAGGTATTGTACTTGAGAGTCTCAGTCAAAGGAGCTACACCCTCTTGGGGAGCTGCAATTGCCTGGTACATTCCGCGCAACGATAGACTCACTTTGAGATCCATCGCCCATGTGGGGAAGTTGTGGCCGTCAAGAGCGAGGGCCTCAAACTCTTTAGTAGCCATTGTGCCTACATATGTAGGGCCACAGATTTGTTAAAATCTTTGGCAATGTTAAATAAGCAATGCGAAATGCAAGTAATCAAGGTAAACTTGAAATACATAAAGGGACATTCTCCTATTGTGGAACAACATAGTTAATCACCAATGGTATTAACATTATTTAATTCATTTTTCAACATTGAGTGCGCACTTGGAGGATGATAATCCCACCGTAGTACTTTGATACTACCGTGTGTATGGCCAATGTGAAAAAGAACCATGGTAATCACTTAGGTGTAGACCTTGTATAATTTATAATTAAATTGGGTACGCACGTTGAGGATGAAATCCCACAGTAGTACCATGGTACTACCTTGTGTATGGCCAATTTGAAAATAAATAAAGGTAGTCACCCAAAAGTGTAGACTAAAATGTTTCAAAACTTGATATTGGGTACGCACGTTGAGGAATAAATCCCGCAGTAGTACTATGGTACTACCTTGTGTATGGCCAATATCAAATTTAAGAAACTTTGTGTTATTCCAAAATGAGAGAAAATCAACCTAAAGCATTTGCATAAAAAAAATATTAAGTGCTTGTATGGTAAGCTAGTAAACGTAATATTTAAATTGCATAAGATAGAATGCAATAATTGATGTATAATACATTGCATGGAAACACATATGTATAATACAAGGTTACATCAGGGGTCTATATTGCAAATATTTACAATAGAAATTTATTTAACATAAAATACTGCATTTGCCATAAAAGGGAGGGGGATTTTTGCAATCTTTCGGCAACCTGGGCTGCAGCCCGATCGGCCTTTTGGCCCATGAGGGAGGTGGGGGGTTAATGGGCTAAAAACCCATATGGGGGGCAGCATATAAAAACAAGGAGGTGGGGTGGTTAGGGTTTCTAACCCTAACCCCATAGCCAGCCGCTGCATGGGGCTCCTCCATGGGGAGCCGCCGCCCCTGCCCTAGGCGCCACCGCCGCCGGCGTCGCCGGCCGCCGCCTCGAGCCGCATCCTCCCGCCGCCACCTCCCGCGCGGATCTAGCGCCGCTGGCGCAAGGCGCCGCGGCCGCCGGGCTCACCGGCCTTGCCGACGCGCCACGCCCATGGGGCCGCCGCCGCTGGGCTCCGCCCACGCCGCCGCGTGTTTAGGCCGCGACGGCGCCTTGCCGCGCGCTGCCGCCACGGACGCCGCCACGCCGCCGCGCCACCGCGCCGGCTCTGCGCGCGCCGGTCGCGCCGTGTGCCGCACCGAGCCGCGCGTGCTGCTGCCACGCCATGTCGGGCCGCGCCGCCACCACGCTGCGCCGCAGACGCCGCCGTCGGCCGCTGAGCGCGCGGCCTTGGCGCTGCCGCCGTGAGCCGCCGCTTGGGCGCGGCTGCGCCGCTTTGTGCGAGCCGGCCGTGTGCCATGCTCGCCTCGTCGGCGCCACCGCCGGCCGTGGGCTGCACCGCGCCAAGCCACGCGCCGGCAGCGCTCCACGCCGAGCCGCATGCTCCTCCTCTCCCTCGCTTTTGATTCAAGAGAGAAGGCGCCTCGCGGAGGAGGCCGGTGGAGGAGTTCGATCCGAGGCCGGACGACGGTTTGCCGCCGCAGGCGCACCCGCCGCCGTAAGGACCGTAGCGCGAAGGCCGTGCGGAGGAGAAGACGCCGTGCGCCTCCCATGGACGACGGCGAACCAGCCGAGAGCCATGACCGGTGGAGATGATAGTGGTCGCCGGACGTGGTGGTGGTGGAGGTTGTGCATGGAGAGGGGCAAGAAGTGTGTGTAGCGCATCATGCAGGGAGTCCACTATTGCCAAGATCTCCAGAAAAAGTTGTTTATGGTTTGCACAAAGTGCCATTACCTGTCTCTGTTGTGTGTATGGTTTGAGCGTGCTGATAACGTGTTACAATAGTTGAGACAAGAGGATCAAAAGCAAAAGTTCCTTTATTCTGAATCTTTACAGTGTTTTATAGATGATGAGAGGGTGGGAGAAAAGGTGCCTTTATCAAAAGGCATATGTACATTTGTAACTGTACATTAGGCAGTTTCTGTAACTGGTGTTTAACACATCCCAAGGTGGGTCTAGTGAGGTCGGCCCACATGCCGTGCTGTCAAACCTGCCCACTGCACCTGGCCGGCCATGGAAAGGAAACCGGCCACTGGATTTTTTACATCCGACGGCCAGAAACTTGGGAGCACCAGCATCATTCATGGGTCTTGTAGTGGAGTCCATAGCTCTCTCTCTCTCTCTCTCCCTCTCTCCCCCCGAATGTCTGACTAAATGACAGATTTTGACTTGAACAGAAATCTATGACTGGGTTAGCTACGTACAAACAGGGGCGGAGATGGGCCTCGGATCGGTTAGGCAACGGTCCGAGGCCCAGAGAAAATATTAATGAAAAGTTTTAGTAAATACATGTAAAAAAATATTACACAGTAGTTAAGCCCGAGTCTTCTTAGCGGGCTCAAAGTTATCCAGCCGGCCCAGCGACCCAATGAAGCGAATTAGCGAAGCCAGAGCGACATCAGCCCAATCGACAAAATCAAATTCACCAGAGGCAGAGCGGCAGCGGCCCAATGCTCCAATGGAAGCGGAATGGCAGCCCAATGCCGCGACGTCGCCCCTCGTCGGATCAGCTCCTCTCCGTCGCGACAACGCCCCCCCGGCCATCACGTCCTCTCCGCCGCGACGCCGTCCCCACGCCTCATCTTCGCCGCGACGTCGCCCCCCGCCTCCTCTTCTTCGCCGTGGCCCGTGGCACCACCCCCCGCCTCCTCTCCGCCAGTTCGCCACGGCACCGCTCCTTGCCTCCTCTCCGCCGCGACGTCACCCCTCACCTCCACAGCTTCTCTCCGCCACAACGCCGCCCCCGCTTCCTCTCCATCGTGGCCCGCGCCCCCCCGCCTCCTCTTCGCCAATACGCCACGACCCCGCCCCCATTGTTCACCGGCCTCAATCGCCGCCGCCGGTGCTGACTCCCGTGAGTGGATGAGGACGTGAGGTGGTATGTTACATATGCAATTTTATCTTTGCAGATTCAAGTTCTTGTACTATTGTTGATGAAGGTATGATAGGCTCAAATGAACTAAATCTTTGTTAATTATGCAAAAATTACCTCGTGCTAGTGGTATGTTACATTCTTTTTTGGCTATGTTTTATCTAATTTGTCGTATCGTTCAATATGGAATTCAAATTTTATTTCGATTATGCATTTGTTTTGTACTTTTGTTATACCTCAGTGCTGATAGTATTTGATGTTAGTTATAGACTTATAGCCCGTTAGTTTTGGGCCCGAGGCTCTGAAAAATTCTGGCTCCGTCACTGCGTATAAAGGTCTGATGACAGTTTCATCAGGTTGGTGATCTCATTTAGAAAAAGGCAAATATAGTTTTTTATGACTTTCATCAGATGTAAAGTCTGAGGCTACGAGTAATACCTGGCCAAGTGTTTTTTTACCGGAAGACCTTAACAACTCCAACTATAACTCGTGAAATTTGAAGTGGAAAAACAAACAATGCATATACCTTCCGTCGAGCTTTCTCTTCAATTTGCATCTTGTTGTAGTGTTCGTTCAATTCCCCTTCAATTTGATCGATAACTAGCGTGCGGCATTTTTTTCCCAATGAGTTTCTCTTTTTCTCATGCATCACATAATGCATCCTTACCATTCTATTTTGAGCGCTTCTAAGAACTTCCTTCCTCTGAACTTACAAAGAACTAGCAAGGTAGCCCACGTATTTGCAGTGTTGGAACTGATATAACTTATATATTTGAGAATATATTTATGTATCTTGTAGACTATTTTAATTTTTAAGATATCATAAATATTGAAAATGACAATATAGCAGCTTGAAGGAAAATACAATTTGAGAAATATAATTGAAGCATGAGCTTTAATTGAAGAAAATCACTGAGCATAATAAGTTGTTATGGTTCTTAAAAACATAACAACTCTCCATCATGCATAGATCATGTAACTGTATGCCCCTATTCTATTTCCATTAGCTACTCTTTTTTCAAAATATATGCAAACATATGTACTACTGTTTAATCTCAAGCAACATGTTAATTATGTGTGAGGCAAATTATCTTATTACTGCTTTGCTCACGCATACAACAATGTACCATGGGTGATCTATCTTGAACTTAGCTTCCCTCATATGGCCACTGGCTGCCCTATCGAACTGTGTGTCTTTTATCACTTCTCGCTGTCACAACTTTTATGCTTCAATCTCCAACAGCAAGCCAATTCTTAATCGATCCCTTTCAGTTGCTACCTCTTCCAATGTAATACTCTACCACATAGTTATTTTCTACTTCTCTTCAATTATTGCTTATTGTTGACCGTTGTGACATCAAACACACATACGTATGCAACCATCATCGATCCCTATCAGGGACACCCATCACGCTCTCTCCAGTGGCCCTAAGTCTATTCACTACAACAGCACCATCTCTACCCCCGAACTCTTTACTTCTCTACTTTTGCTGTACTTTGTACAGATGCATGCATGTGTATACATATGCATGATGTTATACATGCTCGATGCTCTCTTCTCCAGTGTTGGCCATTCCTCTTCTTCATCTTTGGCCAACTCAACGCTATGGCTTCCTCACTAACCGCGGTGACCTCCTATTTTCACTAATGTCGGTATGTTTACTTTAGTCATTGTCTAACGATACAGATAACCTTCTCACCATCACCAATGACACCGTATCCTTCACTGGTGATGACACAGTCTTAGATACCCGATAGCCTCATATCATCCATAGCGAGCATTCAATGTAAAGTTTCATCTCCTCTTTGTCATGGCTTCTCCATCATTGAGCTTCTTTGGCCACTGACTTCTTCAACAACACCGACACTCACCACTCGTTGTTGTAGCCGTAGATTTTTCGACTCTGCCTTTTTCTCTTCAATGACGTTGTCCTTCTTGAACGACTTGACTCTGGTCTTTCTTTTCAATGGCTCCCGCAAGCAGCATGACATTGTGCTTGTTGAGCAGCTAAGGTGAGCAACACGATATTGTCCTCATCTTTGACGTCACCACCTCGGCTCTTCGCTTCTCCATAGATCAATATCATCTTGCAGGGTAGATCAACGCCATTGCACTTTTTTCTGGTCTTCTCCAACACCATTCATGCTATCCTCATTATAAATTTTATTCTTATTCAAAATTGTAGTTATTTTTTATTGGAGTTTGTATGCATATCAAGTTGTTAGTTTTTTAATTTATTATTAATCTTACTTATCTTGGGATTTTACTTTGGAATTCATATGGAAATCGAATTACAAATTTTGTTTTATTTTTATTCTATTTTTAATTATTTTTGTTGGAATTCGACTGCAAATCTCATTGCTAATTTTTATTTACTTTTATTATGAAGTACATTTTTAGGGAATCAAATTGCTAATTTCATTTTTTATTCTAAATTATATTTATTTAAGGATTTTACTTATGAATTCGTATGGAAATCAAATTATTAATTTTAATTTATTCCAAATTACACTTTTTCAAGGATTTTTACAATGGAATTTGTATTTAAATCAAGTTATGAATTTTATTTTTCATTCTAAATTTTAGCTATTGTTGTTTGAATTTGTATACAAATCTATTTACTAATTTTTCTTTAATTTGTATTCTGAATTATAGTTTTTTAGGGAGTTAACTTTGGACCTCGTATTGAAATCAAATTGCTTATTTTATTTTATTTTATTTTTCTTCCAAATTACATCTATTTAACGATTTACTCAGGAGTTCGTATGAAAATCAAATTGCAAAATTTATTTTATTTTTATTCCAAATTTTATTTTTTTCGATTGTATTTGATATTGACTCTTTCGCTAATTTTATTTTTATTCCAAATTTAAGTTTTTTCTAGACTGTATTTGACATGGACTCTTTCGCTAATTTTATTTTTTTATTACAAATTTCAGTTTTTTCTATATTATATTTGATATGGACTCTTTTTGCTAATTTTATTTTATTTTTTATTTTATTTTTTTTGTATTGTATTTGACGTGGACTATTTCGTTTAATCTAGACTATTTTAATCTGGGCCCACCATGATTGAAGGTGTAGATCTTTTTCTTTTTTATTAATGTGATAATTTCTATCCTTCGAGAACGAATGTGATAGTAATTTCTATCCTTTGAGAATGCATGTGATAGCTTTTTTTGCTTCTGTTTTAATAATATAATAGATAGCACACCAAGCTACAGCATTATGCCGTGTTCACAAGGCAATTAACCAAGCTTAGGCATGTGTTATCCTTTTCCGCTTGCAATGTTTTGCTATGCATTCCTTTGTGTTGGTTTGGAACAATGCACCAAAGACTCGGTCATTTTAGATCGCTTTCCATGCCAACCTCGCGATCGCCTCTACCATAACTTGGTGGGATAGACACAATGTTCATGGCAAAGTTTCATTAGCGATGAGTGCAGCTTTTCTGCCTCAGCTTGAGCCATTTCTGTTTCTACTTCCGAGTGCGGTGTTGCACGTTTTATTTCCTAGTTTTGTGGATCACGGATTAAGTGGATCCCAGAAGTTAAGTTCCAAGTTTTACTTTGTAAGTTGATTAACTTTTGCACTTAGGAGATAGAAGAAAATTGCCCCAAAAACTCCTGCTGTCATCTGTTCTTCAGTTTTCCCGTTTCTCTGAAGAAGTACTATAGCGCGTCTGAAAATAGAACCCGAGAGAAGAATTGTGAGGCGTGAGTGAATACTTGGGCCTGATTTCCAACCACGGCCGCCAGGAGCTCGGACGCATCGGCAGCGGAGACCGGGACGCGAGGCGTGGGCACGCGCTCGGCGCTCCACCCCGAGGACCCGGTTGGAATAACTCTAGCTGTTGGATAGTTTAGTCCTTCTGTCTTGTTATTTGTTTTGCTGATCATTCGGTTTCTTGGTCAAGCGCATGATTCGGCCACGCAGCGCAGAGTCCGCTCGACGTGCGCGCGTTCGCGCGGGGCAAGTAGTGTCGTGAGAAGTGTGTTCTAGATCGTGAGTTAGCACGTTGTAGGAGTTAGTTACTTCCATTGTTTAGCTTCCTATTTAATAGCACAATGAAAACCGTAAAAGTCGCGAGTTGTTAGCAGCACAAAAATATCTCTGTCTTGCGTCTCCAGCCGTTGCCTGATTTGCTATAGCTCCTATCAAATCTAACATTTGGTATCAGAGCCCCGAGTTCTTGATCCTGATCGAGCCATGTCCGCACCGGCGCATCTCGCTGGCAGATCCCGCACTCCGCCGCGCCGCCTTGCACCACGCTCCCCATCGCCTCGCCGCGGCAGCAATGCCAGGCGCAACGGCCAGGTCGTCGTGGAAAGAGTGGTGAGGGAAGCGACAACTAGTAGCGTCGTCTACCCCATCCTTACCCGCACAAGATGAAGACGTCGACTTCCGAACAGATCGACAGGCACTCGCCGCGATACTCCGAGCGGTGCCTGCCGAGATGCTTGCTGCATTGGCCATCAAGGGAACTGCAAAACAGGCTTGGGAGGCCATCAAAGTCCGCCGCATTGGCGTGCAGCGGGTCCGTGAGGCCAATGCACAACAGCTACGACGCGAGCTCGGAGAGATTGCGTTCAAAGACGGAGAATCAGTCGATGATTTTTCGTTGCGAATCGGGGGACTCGCCAACAACTTGCGCACGTTGGGTGACCAAATCTCTTATGCGGAGGTTGTTAAGAAGTTGTTGCAAGTTGTCCCGGAGAATCTTCAGCAGGTAGCCATCTCGATTGAGACCCTGCTCGACGTCAACGAGCTGTCCCTCGAGGAAGTGACCGGGCGACTACGCGCCGTCGAACAACGATTGCTGCGCAAGCCTGGAGCAGGGGCAAATCGCGTCGACCCCAATGGCCGGCTACTCTTCACGGAGGAGGAATGGCTGGCGAAGTTCCGCAAAGGGGCTTCACTCTAGGAGAGCGGCCATGGCGGAAGCTCCTCATCTGGCAGCGGAAATGGCGGGCGTCGTGGTCGGGGCCGATGGAAGAAGCAAGCTGGGTTGTCAAAAGAAACCCATTCTGCACCGACACCAGAGGCAGACCGCAAGCCTGGCCACTGCAACAATTGTGGAAAGAAGGGGCATTGGGCCAAAGAATGCCGAAGTAAGCCCAAACACCAACAGGCGTACGTGGCACAAGAGGAAGATAATGACCCTGCACTGCTGATGCTCAGTGCGGTACCAGATGCATTCCCCCTTGCGCTACTTCCTTCTCTGCACGCTCCATCGGAAGTATCGGCGAGCACCAAGTCCGTCAACATGGATGAAGCAAAGGTGCTGGCTCAATTTGATGACCGCGAGGACCATGACCACCGGCGATGGGTCTTGGACTCCGGCGCCACCAGCCATATGACCGGGTCCAGGGCTGCCTTCGCCGAGCTAGACACAGGAGTGTGTGGAAATGTGAAGTTCGGCGACGGCTCAATCGTAAGGATTGAAGGGCGCGGCACTATCCTCTTCACGTGCCGGTCCGGCGAACATCGGGCGCTTACTGGAGTCTACTACATTCCGCGGCTCATGACCAACATGTGAGTCTCGGCCAGTTAGATGAGGCCGGAAGCGAGGTGCACATTCACGGCGGCATCTTACGGATTTGGGATCCTCAGCGTCGACTGCTGGCCCGCGTTCGCCGTTCATCAAGCTGCCTCTACACCATCGAGCTCAACATCGGTCGGCCTGTCTGCCTCGCCGCGCACAGCTCGGAGACCGCGTGGAGGTGGCACGCCAAGTTCGGCCATCTGAACTTTCCGGCGCTCCGCAAGCTAGCACAGAAGTCCATGGTACGAGGGCTACCGGTGATTGAGCAAGCCAACCAGATTTGTGATGGCTGCTTGGTGGGGAAACAACGGCGAATGCCATTCCCAGATTAGTCCAACTACCGTGCCACTGAAGCACTGGACCTTGTCCACGGTGATCTGTGCGGCCCGATTGAACCCGCAACTCCGAGAGGCAACCGGTACTTCCTCCTGCTCGTAGATGATATGAGCCGCTATATGTGGCTAACGTTGATCAGGAGCAAGGATGAAGCAGCAAGGGCAATACAGCACTTCCAAGCGCGAGCCGAAGTGGAGAGTGGGCGCAAGCTGTGAACTTTTCGGACAGATCGTGGCGGGGAATTCAACTCCATCGAGTTCACTGAATACTGTGCAGAGCAAGGTGTTCACCGACAATTGACGGCGCCGTACTCCCCACAGCAAAACGGGGTTGTGGAGCGCCGCAATCAGACGATCATCGCCACTGCCCGCAGCATGATGAAGGCCATGAAGGTGCCAGGTCGCTTCTGGGGGGAGGCCGTGTCCACCGCGGTGTTTCTGTTGAACAGGTCGCCGACGAAGTCTCTCAACGACAAGACGCCGTATGAAGCATGGTACGGTGAGCGGCCTGCCGTGCAATTCCTACGCACGTTCGGGTGTGTGGGATATGTGAAGAACACCAAGCCGAATCTCAAGAAACTGGAAGATCGCAGCTGTCCAATGGTGTTCCTAGGCTATGAGCAAGGATCAAAAGCCTATCGGTTATATGATCCTGTTAGAGATCAAGTTCATGTGTCACGGGACGCCATCTTTGATGAAGACAAGGCGTGGAATTGGAATGCAGAAGAGTCAGTCTCAGCTGGGAGTGAACCTTTCACGGTGGAACATGTGGTGAGCACAACAGCAACAACAACCTTGCCGTCCTCTGCGCCATCAACTTCCACATCCCCAGCACCAACTGCACCAACTTCACTGTCGACTGCACCGTCACCTGCACCATCCCCGTCCACACCAGTGTTGCCGACGCCTGCAGAGGTGGAGCACGTCACGCCGCCCACCCACGACTCCAACCTCGACGCAGATGCAGAGGAAGACGATGATGTACCTCATTACCGCACCGTCGACAATATCCTTGGAGGAGGATCGCCACCAGGCTATGCACCCCGTGTACTCGAACAACTCGAGTTACATGCCGTGAGTGCCGAGGAACCTGGCTCTCTGGCCGAAGCTGCATCAGACCCAAATTGGCAAAACGCCATGGAAGAGGAGCTGAAGTCAATCATCGACAACAAGACTTGGACACTCTCTGATCTCCCACCCGGGCAACGGGCGATCGGATTGAAGTGGATTTTCAAGTTGAAACGTGATGAACGAGGAGCTGTGGTGCGCTACAAGGCAAGACTTGTCGCGAAGGGCTATATTCAGCGGCAAGGGGTGGACTTCGACGAAGTGTTTGCTCCCGTCGCAAGGTTGGAGTCTGTACGGCTTCTCCTCGCTGTAGCCGCGCACCGAGCCTGGGAGGTACACCACATGGACGTCAAATCGGCGTTCCTCAATGGCGAACTACAAGAGGACGTCTACGTCAGCCAGCCGCCTGGTTTCGTCGACAACAACAACCAGGCCAAGGTGTACAAACTCCACAAAGCCCTGTATGGACTTCGTCAGGCACCTCGGGCGTGGAACAGTAAGCTTGATAGTTCTTTGATGTCACTGGGTTTCAGTCGCAGCAGCTCGGAATATGGCGTGTACACTCGGACGGGTGGAGGGAAGCGTTTGATTGTAGGGGTCTATGTAGATGATCTTATCATCACTGGAGATTGCCCCGGCAACATCGCTCGCTTCAAACTCGAGATGAAGAACCTGTTCAAAATGAGTGACCTGGGAACACTCAAATATTATCTCGGTATTGAGGTGAGTCAAAGTACTGCTGGCATCACAATCAGGCAATCCGCCTATGCCGGTAAGATACTGGAGAAGGCTGGACTACGGGGGTGCAATCCAAGCCAAACTCCTATGGAGGTCCGCCTGAAATTGAGCAAAGACTCTGCCTCTCCACTGACAGATGCAACTCAGTATCGAAGTCTAGTCGGAAGTCTACGATATCTCGTCAACACGCGACCAGACTTGGCGTATTCAGTTGGATACGTCAGTCGCTTCATGGAGGCCCCCCGGGAAGAACATCTCATTGCTGTTAGACGCATTTTGCGTTACATTGCAGGTACCATGTCCTGGGGAATTCATTACACGGCTGAAGAAATGAAGTGCCCGTATCTGCTCGGATACAGCGACAGTGATCTAGCGGGTGACATCGACGATCGTCGAAGCACCTCAGGTCAGATTTTCTTCATCAATGGAGGACCTGTCACTTGGCAATCATCGAAGCAGAAAGTGGTAGCACTGTCGTCCTGCGAAGCTGAGTATATTGCAGCGGCGGCCGCAACATGCCAGGGAGTGTGGTTGGCGCGACTATTGGCCGAAGTACTGGGAAGTAGCACAACCACACCAACTCTGATGGTGGACAATCAGTCCACGATATCACTCGTGAAAAATCCTTTGCACCATGAACGGACTAAACACATTGATGTTAAGTTCCATTATATTCGGGAATGTGCAGAGAAGAAGCTGATCAATATCAAGTTTGTCGGCACAACGGAGCAGCTTGGAGATATCTTCACCAAGTCGCTGGGCAGAGTCAGGTTCCATGAACTCTGCTCCAAGATAGGCGTCATCAACCTCAGTAACAGCAGCAAGACTTAGGGTGATTTGTTGGAATAACTCTAGCTGTTGGATAGTTTAGTCCTTGTGTCTTGTTATTTGTTTTGCTGATCATTCGGTTTCTTGGTCAAGCGCATGATTCGGTCACGTTGTGCGCAGAGTCCGCCTGACGTGCGCTGCGTTCGCGCGGGGCAAGTAGTGTCGTGAGAAGTGTGTTCTAGATCGTGAGTTAGCACGTTGTAGGAGTTAGTTACTTCCATTGTTTAGCTTCCCTATTTAATAGCACAATGAAAAACCAGAAAAGCTGCGAGTTGTTAGCAGCACAAAAATATCTCTGTCTTGCGTCTCCAGCCGTTGCCTGATTTGCTATAGCTCCTATCAAATCTAACAGGCCCGGTTGGCGACGCACCACTCCTGGATCATCCTCCTCGTGGCGTGGTTCGGGATCAGCTCCTCCAGCCGCAGCGGGCGGAAGGTCACGGGGCACGTGGCGTGGCCCCTCTCCAGCCACCCCTCCACGCTGTCCCGGTCGTACGTGATCCCCGTCGGCGCCGTCACGGGGTCCCTCATCATGTCCAGCGAGATCGGGCACAGGAAGTGGGCCGGCACGACTGGCTCCGGCTCCGCAGGCGCCGCGGGCTGCCTCGTCCGCCTGATGGCGAGCGGTATCTCGGACACAACACGCGCCGCGCCGCGGGACGCGCGAGGGCGCGGGCGAGCCACCGGCGTGACCATCGATCCGCACGGTAAAAGACGTGTACGATTTGCTGTTTTTTCGTGCGGGTCGCGGCAAGTGGGTGAGGCGTCAAGCGGGGTGGAGTAAACTGGCCCAATGAGGCGTTTGGGACGCTAGGCCGATCAGAAGAGGCACGGGTGGATTGGTCCGGCCCATTAAATAATTGGCCCATGCGATTGGACATCCATCTTCCATGGGTTCTCCCACCGTGTCACCTCTTTCACCAATCAAAACGCCGCGAAAAAAAGTCCCAGAAAAATCCAGGAGGCGCGGAGCAGGGTGGCTTACTTCAGGCTCGATTGATATCAGCAAAGGGAGAATTGAAGAGGAGAAATCTTACACAAATACATAAAGGCGTGCATGCATCATGCATTGATGCATATGCAGCGGCTGTCTTTCTAATTCCTCCATACACACTGGCTATGCAGATAGTACGTCACAAGAACTTCTTCTAGGTGTTCAATGCTTAGAACTTGTCATACGTGTGTGGTACGTGCGTACACTTCACTGCATTTTCTGCTCGTTTTATCCTACCTGACGGTGAAGAGGAAATTGAGCAAACATCTACCTCTTCTGGTTCATACGTGTGTGGGACGGCACGGCAGCCAGCTCTCTTCGTCCTCCCACACAACTTCAGCATCACTATCAAACCACCCAGAAACGTGATCTTCTTCAGTGATGATATTTTTGCCCTTGTTGACTCCAGTAGTAACATATTTTCCTGCAATAAAATTGAGTTAAAATCACGACACATTGCATGGACAAGTGCATATCTAGCAAATGAGAAAGCTTGTCAAAAGAAAATCTCATGCCATTTCCTGGTGGAGAAATACACTTCTTGATATGGACAACATCATACTGTAAGACTTTAGATCAACATAATTAAATATGCATTTCATTGAAAAAGTAACATATTTTTTTAAAAAAACATAGCAATGTTACTCGTTATTTTGCAGAAAAACTAAGATAGTGTTTTAAAATTGCCCTCAAAATAGCTAAAACAAAAAATTCTCATGAAAATATTTTCAAATATAACTCCAATAAAAATACATTCAAGAGTCAAGATACCTTTTTGCTGGTAAGTTGGGACAGTCCTCAACATATATTTCGATATTTTGGTGTCGTCCCAGGCCATTAGGAACAGAACGCAAAACAGGACAGCCTGACAAACGCATAAATTGCAGAGAAGGCAGGTTCTTCAACCAATCTGGTAAAGCCTCCAGTTTGCTGCAGTTGTCAATTGTCAAGCTTCTGATAGAGTAAAGATGTTGCAAACTCTGTGGGAGGCTTGTTAGCTCATCACACCCACATATCTCCAACTTCTCAAGCATACCAAGATCCTGCAGGGCCTCACAATCTGAAGAAGCAAGCAGCTCTTCGCCAAAACAAATTGATACTTGTTCCAGGCTTTTTGCCACACCTCTCAGGCCTCCTTTTGAAGTAAACAACTTCTTGTTGTTCATCCACAAGATCAGCTTTTCAACTGATGGAAGCTCCATGCGCAATGCTCTGAATTTTGGGCATTGAATGATTGCCACTTCTGTAAGATGAGGAAATATATCTATAAGATGAGGAAACATATCTACCCTATGTGCCTGTTCCCACACTTCAAGGTTATGCATGTAAGAGAAAGTTAGCTTCTCCAATGAGGCGAATGTGCCATTTTGGCCATAGAAACTATCGTCAACACAGCTGATAGCTTCAGCTCCACTTATCTCACAGATCTTCAGACATGGTAGTAGCCCCAAAGGAGGTAATGTTTTACATGCTCTCAGATTAACTAGCCTTATCTCGACCAAAGATTTAAGATATGGTTCGGTGCTTGTCATCCAAGATGGAAGCTTATCACCTTCATACGCAACAATCTCCAGTTCTTTCAAATGTTGGTGCGGTTGAAGACACTCGAGTAGTTCATAGGCTGTTGTATAGGTATGTTCAGCATCCATGTTCCACCTCAATGCCAATGATGCAAGTTCTTGCTTTTCTTGCAGCATGGCATCTCTTGCATATTTCAGATCCAAAACCTTTCCAAGGCTTACCAGGCTTAGCCTATACAGGCGTGCCAATGGCTGCAACTCCGACATGACACTTCCATCGCTGTTGGAGACAACATACCCCAGCAATGTCTGAAGGTTTGTAAGATGGCCCAGTCTGCGAGGCATTTGAATTAGTGATGCACATTCAAGAACACTTAAATACTCAAGGCTCTTCATTTTACTCGTGTTCCGAGGCAACTCAGCAAGACAATGGCAACCTTCAAGATCTAACTTTTGTAACCGAGCAAGCTTGCATGTATTTCTATGCATTTTTTGGAGCTTTTTACAATGTGACAGTTTCAGAGTTTGCAGAAGTTGCAGTTTGGAGATTGAGCTGGGGATGAATTCGATATTTGTCCATGAGAGGTTGAGATATCTAAGGTGGGTAAGTAGCTCGAATTTATTGGGGAGCTTCCTGATCTTAGTAGCTGCCAAACTCAAGACTTGAAGATGTCTAAGTGTTTGACAGAATTCCCGGGGAAACTCTTTGATCTCACACTGCTGATCAGACGAGCACATTTCCCCTTCGTGAAGTAAGATTAGTTTGCTCAAATTCTTGAACTGAGACATGTAAGTTGGAAATGATTCTGTTGAAGGATGGATGAGTAGAGATGCACTTCGAACAGACAGGACTTCACATTTAAAAACACTGGACGGCTCAACTCTGATTACTGAACTGGAACTGTCGATGTAGTGGGCGAAGATGTGCAATATCTTGTGCATTCTGAAGACAAGCTTCCCTCCATGCTCACGTTCTTGCACCGGATAAAAGCATTCATCAAGGAGCTGTTGGAGAAATCGTATTCTCTGGGCTTCAGGCACTGTAGAAGGTATAAAGCCTTCGGCAGCCAAATGATCAGCCAGTTCTTCAGCATCGAAGCTGTAGTCCAATGGGAACACGGAGCAACAAAGAAAACAAGTCCTCAATTCGGACGGGAGATGCTGGTAACTGGCGTAGGCTCTGTCTAGGATTTCATTGGGTTCTTCGTCTGAGTCAAAAAACTGACTTTTTCCGTGGAGCCTATCTTCCAGACAGTGTTCCCAACGGATCAAAAGTTCCTGCTTCCGCCGAAGTAACAGAAAGGCTGTATATTCCATTAGTAGGGGCACACCAGCACATCTTTTGGCAATCTTCATACCGGGCGCACCGCGCTTGCCATTTAGGAAAAGGTATTGATCCATGAACCGTTGGCTGAATTCCTGGTCCAGTGGCTGCAAGAAGAAGGGCTTTGTGGTGCGCACAATGGTGGCCGTCCTCGGTACTATAGCGGGAGTTCGAGTCGTGAGAATGAATTTGCCATTTGGAGGGAGGGCCTGCATAAGGGTGTCCCATTCAGGCCATTCCTGCCCGTGACCAACGTCCCACACATTATCCAGGACGATCAAGTAGCTCCCTCCTTGTAGACGTCCGTGAAGGGCTAGCCGCAAATCCTTGTTATCCTCCTGGTGTTCGGCGATGTTGAACGGCCTGCTTAGCAATCTCGCCAGGACCTTGGAAAGATCAAAAGGCGGTGAAACATCCACCCAGAGCCGTACATCTCGTCGTTGAACAGGAACCGGGCTAGATGGGTCTTGCCAATCCCAGGCCCTCCGACGATCGGCACAACGACCAGAGGCCCGTCCTCTTCACGGGCGAGCAGGATCCTTACCATCTTCTCCACCAGCTCCGCTCTCCCCACCCCCGGACCTTGAACGCCATCTGCACCCATAAGGATCGTACGGCTTGTACTGGCCTGCGCCTTGCGGAGGAGATCAAAGGTGTCCATCCTAACAAATCGACGAGCGGTGGCCTCTAGTTCCACAAAATGCTCCAACGACAGCCTGAGCTTACGGACGATGGCACGGCGGAAGATGACGTTGCTAATGGAGAGAGCGGGTACCTGATACCATGCCTCTGCTCTCGCCTGCCTGCGCAGGACCACCTCGAGCACGTCGCGAAGCTGAGCGATGTCTGTTCTCAGCCTGGGAATCGGAAAGTTCTCCTCCAGCCTCTCGATACTACTAGACTCGATTTTGGCGTGGAAGCTCGTGGCAGCGGCACGCAGTTTGTGGAGCAGGGAACCGATGCCCAGCAGCCGCCCCTGGCTCTCCATGCGCTCCGAGCTCAGCATGTCCACCACTCCCAGCAGACCAGCAGCGGCATCCATGGCTCTCTATCTTCCTGTTGCTCCCTTCTATTCAGATCTGTGCTACTTCCTAGGCTTTGCCTTTTCAGATCTGCGCTACTTCCTGACAGACAACATGGGTTTGACATGCCCTCCCCTCTGTGTTAGGTTATCGGGACATATAAAATTTTAAAAATATACAGGTCTAATTTTTAGATCAAAGGAAAAATTTCATTAAGTGAATGAAAAAGATCACAGCCTCTACAATCCGAAGATCGTACGCAGCTTAAAAGTTACATCCAACTTGATTCTCATACGAGAGCACAAGAACTAACACAAAACAAAAGACACAAGATACGTGAAAAAACAGACACTATGCCTCAATCCTATTCCGGAACTTCCATCCAAATTTTGCAAAGACCTCCATGATGACCGTCTCCAAAATCTGGCATCCATTCTTGAAGATTGGTTTGTCTCCTTCTTTACTTAACAAGGACTAATGCCGGATCCAATATGTTGCCCTGAAAATGACATGCAGAAAGGTGTTGGTTTTAGCATTATTGAACACCACGTCATTTCTATTCAACCACATTGCCCAACAGAGAGCCGCAGCACCTAGTGTCCTGGTGCTCATGCTCAGAATGGTGTCGCTGAGCGCAAGCATCGTCACCTCCTTGAGACGGCTCGTGCTCTGATGATCGCCGCCTCTATTCCACCTCACTTTTGGGCCGAGGTTGTTTCCACTGCCACCTATCTCGTCAACATCCAGCCTTCTTCTGCTCTTCAGGGAGCGATCCCTGTTGAGCATCTCTCGTGGTCTTCTTCCGACTACTCTACCCTTCATCTGCTTGGCTGCGTTTGCTCGTTCTCCTCGCCTCGAGAACGCACCAAACCGACCGCCACCTGTTGAGTGTGTCTTTCGGGATACTGATCGAGCACAAGGACTATCGGTCTTTGGGATCCCGTTGGTCGTCGGATACGGGTTTCTCGATGTGACTTTCGACGAGTCTCGCCCATTCTACCCACGCCCCGCCTCTCCTTCGGCTTCCTCTGTGGAGTCTCTGTCTTTCTTGACCTTTCCGCATACACCTATATCTGCTTTGCCTCGCCCACCGTCCCACCGAGTCTCCACATATTCCCCGCCGCCTCTCGCGCGTTGTCGCCGCTTGTGTCGTCTTCTCACGACTCGGAGGCTCCTTCCACTACAGTACCTTCTCCCCTTATCTTCTACACTCGTCGACCTCGTATTGAGGATCTTCCAGATGAGCTATCTTCTCCTGCTGTTCCATCTTCTTCTGATGCTCCATCTTCCCCTGATGGGTCATCTTCTCCTCGCTACGCTCTCCGCGATCGCCAGTCGATTCGGCCTCCTGCCCGTTTTGCTTTTGCTGGCTCAGCTACTCGTGAGCCTGTCTCCTACCGGGATGCTGTTACTCACCCTGAGTGGCAGCTTGCCATGGCCGAGGAGATTGCTGCCCTCGAGCGTACTGGTACTTGGAATCTTGTTCCTTTTCCATCTCATTCTCATCCCATCATATGTAAGTGGGTCTATAAGATTAAGACTCGCTCTGATGGCTCTCTTGAGCGCTATAAGGCGCGTCTTGTTGCTCGTGGCTTCCAACAGGAGCATGGTGTTGACTACGACGAGACTTTTGCTCCTGTGGCCCACATGACCACTGTTCGCACTCTTCTTTCGGTGGCGTCTGCTCGCCATCGTGTGCTTTCAGCTTGATGTCAAGAATGCCTTTCTTAATGGCGAGTTGCGTGAGGAGGTCTACATGCATCCGCCACCGGGTATTCTGCTCTCGAGGGCATGGTCCGCCGCCTTCGCCGCTCTCTATGGCCTTAAGCAAGCCCCTCGTGCTTGGTTTGAGCGCTTCTCCTCTGTGGTCACTGCTGCTGGTTTTTCAGCTAGTGATCATGATCTGCGCTCTTTGTCCACACTTCGCCTCGTGGTCGGACTCTTCTTCTCCCGTATGTTGATGATATGATCATTACGGGGATGATTCTGAGTACATTGCCTTTGTCAAGGCTCGTCTTAGTGAGCGCCTTATGTCGGATCTTGTTCCTCTTCGTTACTTCCTTGGGATTGAGGTTACTTCCACTCCGGATGGTTTCTTTATGTCCCAAGAGAAATATATTCAGGATCTTCTTGATCGCACCTCTCTCATCGATCAGCGTCTCGTTGAGACTCCCATGGAGCTCAATGTTCACCTCCGACTCTCGATGGCGAGCCTCTTTACGATCCGACTCGCTATCGTCATCTTGTTGGGAGTCTTGTCTACCTTGTCGTTACTCGTCCGGATATCACTTATCCAGTTCATATTCGAGTCGCTTTGTTTCAGCTCCCACTCAGTTCACTACACCACCTTCTTCGAGTTCTGCGATACCTTCGTGGGACTATCTCTCGCCGTCTCTTCTTTCCACGCCCGATTCGTTACAGCTTGTGCCTATTCGGATGCTACTTGGGCCAGCGATCCTCCGATCGCCGGTCTATCTCTCGCATCGTGTTTTTCTTGGTGGTTCTCTTATTGCCCGGAAGACGAAGAAACAGATCGCAGTGTCCTTCGAGTGCAGAGGTGAGTTGCGAGCTATGGCTCTCTTGACAGCAGAGATTACTTGGCTACGGTGGTTACTTGAGGATTTTGGTGTTTCTGTCACTACACCGACCCCTCTCTTGTCAGACAGTACAGGTGCTATCAGTATTGCCCGTGATCCTGTGAAGCATGAGCTCACCAAGCACATTGGTGTTGATGCTTCTTTCATGAGAACTTGTGTGCATGATCAGGTGATTACTCTACAGTATGTGCCTTCGGAGTTTCAAATAGCGGATTTCTTCATGAAGGCCCAGACTCGAGCACAGCATGGCTTCTACCTCTCCAAACTCAGTGTTGTTGATCCACCATGAGTTTGAGGGGGGGTGTTAGAGATATATGTATAGTTTGTTATTTCCCATTGTTATGAGGGGTTCTTTGCATATTTGTCTCCTGTACTTTGTGTATATATACCGGCCCATTGGCCTCATATTGAATACAAGCGCTATTCATAACATGTCGAAGGATGAATGAGTAGAGATGCATTTCGAATAGACCGGACTTCACCTTGAACGACACGGGTCTGACCAACTCTGATTATTGAACTGGAACTGTCGGTGTAGTGGGCGAAGAGGTGCAATATCTTGTGCATTCTGCTCACGTTCTTGCACCGGATAAAAGCATTCATCAAGGAGCTGTTGGAGAAATCGTATTCTCTGGGTTTCAGGCACTGCAGACGGTATAAAGCCTTCGGCAGCCAAAAGACCAGCGAGTTCTTCAGCATCGAAGCTGTAGTCCAATGGGAACAAGGAGCAATAAAGAAAACAACCCCTCAAGTCCGACGGGAGATGCTGGTAACTGGCGTAGGCTCTGTCTAGGACATCCTTGGGTTCTTCGTCCGAGGGAAAATACTGATTCATTCCATGGAGCCTATCTTCCTGCTCCCCCTGAAGTAATAGAAAGGCTGTATATTTCAATAGTTGGGGCACACCAGCACATCTTTTGGCAATCTCCATACCCGAAGCACCATACTCAGCGAGGGAGATGTCGCGGTTGCCATTTAGGAAAGGTATTGATCGATGAACCGTTGGTGGAATTCCTGGTCCAGTGGCTGCAAGAAGAAGGGCTTTGTGGGGCGCACAATGGTGGCCGTCCTCGGTACGATAGCGGGAGTTGGAGTCGTGAGAATGATTTTGCCATTTGGAGGGAGGGCCTGCATAAGGGTGTCCCATTCAGGCCATTCCTGGCTGTGACCAACGTCCCACACATTATCCAGAACTACCAAGTAGCTCCTTCCTTGTAGATCTCTGTGAAGGGCTAGTCGCAAATCCTTGTTATCCTCCTGGTGTTGGGCGACGTTGAAAGGCTTGCTTAGCACGCTCGCCAGGACCTTGGAAAGATCAAAACGCGGTGAAACATCCACCCAGAGCCGTGCATGAAACTCCTGCTTGACTCTATCGTCGTCGTACAGGAACCGGGCTAGATGGGTCTTGCCAATCCCAGGCCCTCCGACGGTAGGCACAACGACCAGCGGCCCGTCCTCTTCACCGGCAAGCAATATCCTCATCATCTTCTCCACCAGCTCCGCTCTCCCCACCACGGGACCTTGAACGGCATCTGCAGCCATACGGATCGTACGGCTTGTAATGGCCTTCAGCCTAGCCTTGAGGGCATCAAAGGTGTCCATCCTAGCAAATCGAGGAGCGGTGTCCAGACTGAGGGCTTGTACGGAGGACTCTGGTTCCACAAAATGCTCGAACGACAGCCTGAGCTTACGGACGGTGGCACGGCGGAAGATGAGGTTGCTAATGGAGAAAGCGGGCACCTGATACCATGCACCAGCTCTCGCCTGCCTGCGCAGGACCTCCTCGAGCACGTCGCGAAGCTGAGCGATCTCTGTTCTCAGCATGCGAAGCTGAGCGATCTTTGTTCTCCTAGCCTCGATGTTGGTGTGGAAGCTCGTGGCAGCGGCACGCAGTTCGTCGAGCAGGGACCCGATGCCCAGCAGCCGCCCCTGGTTCTCCATGCGCTCCGAGCTCAGCATGTCCACCACTCTCAGCAGATCAGCAGCGGCATCCATGGCTCTCTGTCTTCCTGTTGCTCCCTCCTGTATATGTTGGAACTGGCCCAAGATCAAATACTAGAACACGAGGATTTTTGACAGGCGACGAAACGCCCCGGCGACGTAACGCCAAGTTTTTTCCTTTTTTCTTGTGTTAACGAACGTACAGTGCTTACAGGCTTTTATTAACTCCAACCTGAGCAACTAACTCGCGAAACTCACGCCACGCATGCACACGAGGACTCCACGCTGCGCAACACACGCGCACCAACTAACACACGCAACGAACGCACTCAACGCGGAGATCACGCCACACACGCACTCAACGCGCACGCGCTTTCGTCGTGGTTTATTCCAACAATCACCCCTAAACCACGACGTTCCCACGCATTCGATCTACAGAAGAGTTGGCTCGTCGTCGGCTTCGGCGAGCAGTGCTTTCTCCTTCCTCGGCTCACGGCAATCCCTGGAGAGGTGGCCGCGTACGCCACAGTTGTAGCACCTTCCACGCCTGGCGCGGCGCGAACGCCTACTTGCACCCGAGCTCATGCTGCTCACGCCGCCGCCGTCGCCGCCCGCCACCGCCTTAGCACGGCCGCTGTTCTTGACGAAGTCCATGCGCGCTCGCTGCCTCCGTTGCCACGACGCGCGCGCGCCTCCCATCGCTCCTCGGTGAGCAGCAATCGCCCGACGCCGTCCGCATCGCCTCGGCGCCGCACCGATCTTCAGCAACTCGGAGTCGTCCAACCAGCTCTTCGAGCGACATCGTATTCAAGTCCATGAGCATCTCGATGGACACGGCGACTTGATTGTACTTCGCCGGCACCACGCGAAGCAGCTTCTTGACGACGCGCACCTCCTCGATGTTCTCCCCCAGCTCGCGCAATTCCGCAACGAGGGAGCCGAGACGCATGGCGAATTCGTCGATGGACTCACCAACGTTGAATGCCACATTCTCGAATTACTTGAGGAGCTTCTGCGCGTTCGCCTCCTGCACGCGCTTGTCGCCCATCCGCATCGCCTTCACAGCCGCCCATGCCTCCTTGGCACTTTTCTTCACGGCGAGACCCGAGCGCATCTCCGTCGGCACCGCGCGCAGGATGGCGGCCAACGCCAGCCGATCCTCGCGACGCTCGACGTCGCTCGTCTCCACGGCACGCCAGAGCCCGAGCGCCTCCAAGTTCACCTGCATCACCAACACCCACTCGTGGTAATTTGCTCGCGTCAACACCGGGAACTCCACCGATCCGCTGGACTCCTTGATGACGAGTTCCACCATGACCTCACGTCGTGTGTTGCTACCACCGGACTTCGGGTCGCCGACGCCCTTCGGAGACGATGGCGGCGTACGCTCATCACCGGCCATCGCTTGTCGCCGAACTTCACCGGCTCGATACCAAATGTTGGGCCGCCCAAGATCAAATACTAGAACACGAGGATTTTTGACAGCGACGAACGCCCGCGACGTAACGCCAAGTTTTTTCCTTTTTCTTGTGTTAACGAACGTCACGGTGCTTACGTGCTTTATTAACTCCAACACGAGCAACTAACTCGCGAAACTCACGCCACGCACGCACGCGAGGACTCCACGCTGCGCAACACACGCGCACCAACTAACACACGCAACGAACGCACTCAACGCGGAGATCACGCCACACACGCACTCAACGCGCACGCCACACACGCACTCAATGCGCACGCGCTTTCGTCGTGGTTTATTCCAACAGTATAACCTAGGCTACTTCCTGACAAGACAACATGGGTTTTGACTTGCCGTCCCCACTGTGTTAGGTGATCGGGACGGTAGGCGAGGGTTGACCTTAGCTGCTGGCTTGCCGTAAAATTTTTGCTTTTTAGCCTAAAATTTAAAAGTTTTTTACATATGGACCTCTGGAGAAAAGATTTGCAAAAATAGACCCCTATCACGACGCTAACTCACATGGCGCCCAGGGTACACGGCACGGCGCCATATGCTTTGGCGCCATGAGTGGACACGTAGGATCCACGGTGGCACACCACGGCGCCAAAGCACATGGCGTCGTGACATTCATGAACGGCGCTAACGTTCGTGGCGCCATTTCCTGGGACTTAAGACCGAGTGCAGCCCCCGGCCCCCTCACTCCACTCCTCTGTTTGAACAGACCGAGCAGATAGCAGCCTCCGCCGCCGCCCCTCTCTCCCCCCCTCAAAATCCACCCCAATCCATCGATTTTCTTCGCGATTTTTCTTCCAAACCGAGCAAGCAAGGTGAGCTCCCTCTCCTCCTTTGATTTGTTGCAGTAGATATGGATTATTTGAGGTACATTTCGTAGGGCAAAAGTTGAAACCCTAGATGAAATTAGTTGGATTTGGCTCGGTTTTAGGTTCGATTCGCAATAGATATGCATAATGTATTAGCAATAATGTGGATAGATCCGTTTCTAGGGTTTGATTATTGCGTAATGAATGACCGAGATATGTTTGTTTGTTGTGCTATAGATGGATAAGGTTGTGACTTTGCACCATAGTGGTACTGTGAAGAGAAATGACAATGGGGGTGTTGATTTGGAGGGCATGGAAGAGACCACATTGCTATTTAGTTCACGTCCGTTGTATGGTGAGGTCATTTATCGCTTGAAAGAGAGGTTGGGATGGACAGATGAGCATGGTGATGTCGTTATGCAAGGATTGATTGATGTTGGGTCGTCAAAGGGGCCGCGTATAAAGAGATTGGTTTCGATTGGCAGGGACGGTGAATGGGATAACTATGTGGCCATTGTTTTGGACTCGAGGTCGAGCACTGACTTGTTTGTGCAGAGGGTGGTGAGAGATCAATCGCCTCCTAGGGCTGCATTGGATCCCAATGACTCACCGTTGGTTGGGTCACGGATCATGAAGAGGTCGAGGTGCAAGTTGTATCCTCGGCTCAAGTATGTGAGGTTCCATTGACTCGTAGAAGTCGACTCGAGGATGTCGATGACCGCTTTGTTGGTGGATTCGATGAGGAGACAAAGTTTGAGGAACCCATGGTTTGTGTAGCATCTAACAGGGTGGATGTACAGCTTGCGTGAGACGAGGCCGATTATGAGGATACGAGGGTGTGGACTCGATGATGACAGACCATCCACGAGTTTGACGTCTAGCGAAATTGAGATGTTGAGAAGAATGTTTCGGCCGTGATCCACTAGTGTCCGATTATAATGACCGAGCAACGCACATAGGGTCTGTCGCGATGGAGGGCAAATGCAGAGGGACGTACCTAGGCCCGGGCTAGTATCATAATTCGAAGGGTCATGTCTTTGAGGATATGTCGCATCAAGATGTGGTTGAAAGAGTACTCGATCGTGCACAACCGCTCATACCGGTTAAGAACTCATACGCCAAACATCGGTACACCATCAAATGTGAGAGCACAGGTGTGCATGGAAATTCGTGCGTGAAGGTGAAGGGTACGAGAGGTTTAAGATTACAACTGTGGATGGACCGCACAGCTGTGGGTCTTCCGAGCCCAGCCAGAAACATCGTTAGTTGACTTCTCGGTTCATTGCAACCCGCCTGTACCCCATGATAAAGCACATGCCGACGATGCGCGTGACAGCAGTGATAGAGGCCGTTAAACTAAAGTGGCACTACACAATCAAGTATGGGAAAGCATGGAGGGCGCAACAACGTGCTTTGAAGTTGATTTATGGTGATTGGGAGGAGGCGTATGAGCGTTTGCCGGCCATGTTGAACGCAATGAAAGCGGCCAATGCAGAAATGTAGTATGAGTACGTGCCTAAGCCCGATGTATGGGTTAATGGAAGACAGATTTTTTTTCGAGCATTCTGGTGCTTTGGTCAGTGTGTCGAGGCTTTCAAACATTGTAGGCCTGTTCTGTCAATTGATGGGACGTTCCTGTTGGGCAAGTATGAGGGAACGTTGTTGATTTCTATTGGTTGTGATGCGGACAACTCGCTTGTGCCATTGGCTTTTGCTTTGGTGGAGAAGGAGGACAAATCTAGCTGGGCTTGGTTTCTACGGCTTGTACGGATCCATGTGGTTGGCCCGGGGAGGGAGGTATGTGTGTTGTCTGACAGGCACGCTGAGATCTTGAACGCCGTTAAGGAAGTGATACCAGGACATTTACCTGTACATCATCGTTGGTGCACAAGGCACCTTGCAGAGAACTTGTTCAAAAAAGATGGGGTGAAGGCCAACTTTGCACTTTTCGAGGAGGTATGTCGCCAGAGGGAGGTAAAGCTGTTCGATGAGAAGTTAGAGGAGTTGAAAACAAAAACTAATGCCGAGGGTCGTGATTGGATAAGGGGTTTAATGAGGGATGTGCACAAATGGTCAAGGGCTCATGACCCATTGGGAAGGAGGTATGGGTTCATGACTAGCAACATGGCAGAATGCTTCAACGGCCGCTTAAGGGGCACGTGGATTGCCAGTTACCGCAATTGCGGCGTTCACTTTCTACAAGTGTGTTGCATGGTTTGTCAACCGGCATCGGGAAGCCTCAGACATGTTAAAGGCACATGCACGTTGGCCACCTCGTCCTCATGGCTTCATTACCAAAGCGAATATGCAAGCCAATGAACAGGAGTACCACTATTTTGACCATGTGACAGGCACGTATGAGGTTGTTGAGGGTGGAGGGACAACCGAGAATGGAGAGCTCCGAGAGGCCCGAAAGCATAAGGTCATGATTACATCCTTCACATGCACATGCGGTGTTCCCGACAAGTTCCATTTTCCATGCTCCCACATGGTGACCGCATGTAGGGCCCGGAATGTCGATGTTGAGACCAAAATCCCGAGACTATTCAGCGTGGATTCGTTGGTGAGGACATGGGCCCCACGGTTCGAGCCATATCGTGATGAAAGCGAGTGGCCACTTTACTCGGGGCCCAGGTACATAGCGGACGCGGGGTTACGTTGGCACAAGAGGGGCAGCAGGAAGCGGTCAAGGTACAAAATGGACATGGATCGGATACCTGGTCGCACCAAGAGGGGTAGGGCAAATCCCTTCGTTGAGGACCCACAGGAGACACACTGCGGTATGTGTGGTCTATTGGGTCACAATTCACGGACGTGTCAATGTCGTTCCACTCAGGTTAGCAGCGTTAGGTCTAGAGAGCATAATTTTTAGATATTTTGTTATTTTTATCACTAACGTAATTTTGAATGCACAGGATGGCGAGGTACCGGCTGGTGGACGAGTTCTACGACAGAGAGCACCGCGGCAAGCTCACGATGATTCCCATACTGCGTCCTCCAACCCATGATGATGAGAGTTGTGTGTATGTGTATGTGTATGTGTATTTTATATGTGTGCATGACGATGTATGTGTGCATATATGTATGTGTATGTGTATTTTATATGTGTATGTGTGCATATATGTATGTATGTATGATTTGAGATATATATATATATGTAAAATGTATTCATCTAGACTTTATTTAGAGTTATGCGTATGTGTTTTATATGTGAATGTATGTATATACATGTGTGCATGTGTTTTGATGCAGAAACAGACAGCTCTTTGCTGTTTTTTTGTAGGTTTTCGTAGCACGGCGCCAAACACTCTGGCGCCAAGTTATTGAAAAACGGCGCCAGGAACTTTGGCGCCATGTTATGGTGCCAAAGTTTTGCGCGTCGTAGTTCAATATCTCGGCACCAAAGTGTTTGGCGTCGTGATACTTATATACGGCGCCAGGGTGTTTGGTGCCGTGAGTACTGCACTTGCATAAAACTGCAAGCTCGGCCTAGTTGTTTCGTTCCATCCGCACAAACAATACTAATTGACATTCACCAAATGAATAAGCACAGCCCAAAATAACATACTGGGTGCATACGTCCACATACATACATAGTCCACATACATAGTTTATAAATTTTCAGAAAATACATACGTCCGCATACATCAAACATTAAATATACATAGCAATAACCTACTGAGTGCATCGAGGCCACTTCCCCTTCCTCTGAGCATCAGGGTACTGCTCAAGGGCTGCCTTGGCACGCCGCGCTATCTCTAGCTTCTTCTGCCTTTCTCCCTTGCGCTTTGCCGCGGCCCTCCTACGCTCCTCCTCACGGTGTTCCCTCGCGGCCTCCTCCTGTTTCTTCTCCCTTTCCCACCTCTCCTTTCGTTCTTCATCCCACTTCTTATTGGCGTCAAGATATTTTTTGTCATCCTCAGCGATCGCAGTGTCGATCCACTGCTCAAAATCACAAAGCGGTGGAGGCTCCTGCAAATGTACGCATTCGTTAAACCAACAGAATTAATACAATTCGATGAATCGACAATACAACATACCATCTTGCCGAGAACAACGGCGGCACGTGGCGGATCGAACGCCCAGTTGGTGCACATCCAGTACCTCTGCCTATATGTATCCGGATCATCCGACCTTTCCACTTTGCAAGGATCGCCGCAATAACACATCGGCACGGGAACACCGGATGGAGGTGGCAAACGAGTGAAGCCCATGACAACCTAAAATGCGAAATGAATAAGATTTATAATTTTTCTCGTTTCTAACCCTAGGTTAGCTAGTTACCCAAATCAAACCCTAATCCAACTAATTTCAACCTAAAAACGGATCTATACACCTTATTGCTAATACATTACGCATATCTATTGCGAATCGAACCTAAAACCGAGCCAAATCCAACTAATTTCATCTAGGGTTTCAACTTTTGCCCTACGAAATGTACCTCAAATAATCCATATCTACTGCAACAAATCAAAGGAGGAGAGGGAGCTCACCTTGCTTGCTCGGTTTGGAAGCAAAATCGCGAAGAAAATCGATAGATTGGGGTGGATTTTGAGGGGGGAGAGAGGGGCGGCGGCGGAGTCTGCTCTCTGCTCGGTCTGTTCAAACAGAGGAGTGGAGTGAGGGGGCCGGGGGCTGCGCTCGGTCTTAAGTCCCAGGAAACGGCGCCACGAACGTTACCGTCGTTCATGAATGTCACGGCGCCATGTGCTTTGGCGCCGTGGTGTGCCACCGTGTATCCTACGTGTCCACTCACGGCGCCAAAGCATATGGCGCCGTGCCGTGTACCCTGGGCGCCATGTGAGTTGGCGCCGTGCTAGGGGTCCATTTTTGCAAATCTTTTCTCCAGGGGTCCATATGTAAAAAACTTTTAAATTTTGGGCTAAAAAGCAAAAATTTTACTGGCTTGCCCACCAGCCGAACACGTGTGTTGCTGGTTCCTCACCGCCTTAATATTAGAAAATATACAAAATTCAAAATATATTATAAAATAAAAAATATATAATTTGAAAATAATAAAATACAATTATTGTGACTACGGGCCAAATAGTATAAAAGAGACTATAGGAGACCGCCATGGACTGCCCAGAGCCTTGCCTATACTAGAAGTGAGCATGAGTAAAAATAAACTGTTCTCTTTCTCTCATCCTGGGGCTATATGTACATGGTCTTAAGGCTTGATTACAAGAATATTTCTACTATGGCTCACTATGCTAAGGGTACGAATATCCTTTTACATTTTTAATGGGCCACTTGGCCCAGCAGACCAAATCGGTGAAGGTGGGAGCCACTCCCCCCAACAATAGCCTCTCATGATAAAGGGCTCCGTTTAGGGGCGTAGCCAGGAAGGAGCTAGGCCTCGGGCCCAGTCCATATATAGCCTAAAAAAATTCATATTTTAGCCTGTTAGCTACAGTATAGCATAATGAAGAATTTTTGGCTGGGCCTTAGGCCATTGCCCTGGTGGCTCGAGGCCCAGCTCCGCCACTGGCTCCGTCACCCGTAGGACAAAATCATGTCGCCTGGCCTTGTGGCCCCCTCCATCTCTTCGGCCTATTGGTTGGCCGGCCTGTGGCTGATTTTTTTCCCATGGACGCAAGCCACTTCATCTCCTTGTGGCGTGAGACACATGTCCCCGTGTATGCGCTTGGTTGTGCAACGAGGCGTCGCGTTGGTGTGAGGCTTGTGCAACGTGCACCCTTGGTTCGCGCATTAAATGCTGACCTCCTTCTTAAGGCAGGCTACGTCGGCTCAGTCACCCTACTACCGGACCGCCTGTCTTCTTGCTCCTTTGTGTTGTTGCTTTGGCGGTGCTCTTCCTCTCACTCTGTCATGCTACGCTTCACATTGCCATTGGGTGCATTTGCTACTGATGCACCATCGTGCTTGCCGTTTGCTGAGGATGGTTCGTGGTAGCAACTAGCGCTCTCGTCAAGGGGCTGTAGGTAGTCCATCCGACCGTGGCGGCTCTTGCGCTACACCAAGCGGTGCTGGCATGGTCGAACGTGATGAGTCAACGTCCAACAACTAGTGGAGCATGGTGGAGAAGGTGAATGGTGCATGCGTGAACACTCTCGGGCCGACTATGGCCACGGAGGAGCTAGTTCGCTCACTAGCATGTGACGGAAAGATTCTGGGTCGTGAGGCGGTGCGGCTCCCTAACATCGGCAAGGTGGAACCACAACTGATGGAGTCATAGACTCTCATCTTCGCCGCATACTTTGATGCCAGGCTCCGCGTCCCCGTGGCAACCTTCGTCGGCAATGTCCTAAGGCTGTACAAGCTAGAGCTTGCGTAGTTGACACTGAATGCCATCATGCAGCTCACCGTGTATAGTTGGGCCACATGTACGGAGGCAGTAATGCCAAGCATGATGCTATTAGTCTCCTTCCATGATGTCTCATGTTAGTTGAAGCAATTGAACGAAGGCCAGTACTCGAATTTGGGTAGTGTGAACTTTGTACTTCAATCCGGCTACACCAAGCTATTCCCCGCGAATTCAACCAGGATGAAGTGGGAGCCAAATTGGATGCGGAGGTGGTTCTATCACCGAATGGAGCTCGGCAGCAACCTTCGATGGATGGGTCATCTAATGGATTTCAACATGCCCCCTCCGTAACCCTCATTCATGAAGGCAAGCAACGGGCCTAGAGGCTGGCAGGGGTCGCCCTCCAGTTCAATGTGCGGGATCTAGAGGAGGAGTATTACATGCCCCACCTCTCATCGTTGACCCACCTATGGCACATCCAGCCTGGTCCTGCTCATGCTGATGGTCTTTGCCCTACATTTCATCATTGCTGAAGCCCGTCAGCCCAGGTAAGCCATGTGCCTTTCACACATTGATTGCGTTCGTTGCTGGCATTCACCTCATTGCTAACCAAGTGCATTACTACATGTAGTTCTTTCTCTTGGCGAGGTGGAGTGCGCTGCCACTATCTTCCTTGGGCCATACATCTTGAAGGAGCACACCCTTCGGGCGTCAATGAATTCAAATCATGGCTAGGTTAATCAAGTGTGTGAAGCTCTTGGTATCCCCATGCTCGAGCATCCTATTTCCTTTGACAGCAGTGGTCATGCATGCGCTTGGTGATGGTCAGGAGGCTACCCCCTCATGACATGGTTCACGATCTCCCATGGTTGCTTGACCATTGTCATCAGCCCCTTGGTCCCGATGATTCAGATTCTTTGGATGAGGACTTGGCTGTAGGTAGTGAGTCGGAGTCCGCAGACTGTGCCAACTTGGAGGATGAGGAGCGATCGCATGGTAGAGGCGATTCTGTTGTTGATGCAATCCCAGCAAGGTTCACTAACACTGGCTTGCACAATGTGGCCGCTGGAAGGCAAGGTTGTGGCTTGTGTGATAGCTGTCCCCCCACCCTTTGTCGAAGTTCCGCACAATGTCTATGCCTAACTGACCCATGAAGTGTGCCTGGGTGTCACCCTAGTGGTGGCCTCAGGGGTGGGCTTCTGCCAGGCCATGATAGTGCACGACCAGGACTCCAGCTTCGAGGCTGGTACTCCTCCACCAACTATAGGTCTTGCTGTAGTCCCCGCCAACATGACATCTTCATGCCCGGTCCATGGCTCCTTAGAGGATGCTGCCCTATCACCGATCTCTCTAAGGTGTACTCCATATATGAACAATTCCTTCTTCTCTTGGGACTTCACCAAGCTCTCTCTAATTTGCTCCCTAACTCTATCGCCATTGTCAGTAGGCCCTTCTTTCCCGAGGTGTTCGTAAGGTTCCAGTAAGGAAGCTGGTCGCAGCCAGTCTGGTGTCATTACTACGAATGTATCTTCGGGGCCCACTAACTCAGAGCTCACTGGTACGAAGTCATTAATCCTTTCAATGGTGGACTTCATGCCCCGCTCATAGGCACTACATCGACTCCAGGGGGTGGTAGAATGTGTGGACACGAGGCTCGAATTACTGGGTGCTATACTCATGCGGTCCAAAGCTTCTCAAGAGTGCTTTCGAAGCTAGAGAGGTTAAGGTATGTGTCGGTTAAGTCTTATTGTTTTGTCGTTTCCCACTATCCTTAGCCTAGTTCTCATGGTCCTACAGACATTTGCCCTGGCTTGTGGACTTCATGTCGGGAAGCATTATGAACACTATGGGTTGTAGGAGAAGCTCACAGCTACAGAGGTAGACCTGTTGTCAGCGCAGAATATTGCCTCGAATGTAGCGGCGGAGGTAGAGAAGAAGATGGAGCGCATCCGGTTCCTTGAGGCCGAGGGCACGAAGGCCATCATGGACACCCATGCCACTATCTAGCAAGCTCGCTCTGCTACCATCGAGGGGCACAAGAGCTTCTTATAAAAAATTTCCACGCTAGAACTCGAGAAGGTGCAAGTGGCATTAGAGTTGTCCGAGAGGGACCATGTCCTTGGTGAAGCCTCCATGTCAGCGTGGAGGGGGTTTCCATGGAGGCCCTGGAGGTGACCCTCGAGGAATTGGTGGTGGAAGTTCCCCCTCGGGTGCATGGGCTAGAGGCCTTCTTAGCAACGTCTGGAGGATCTGTGAGGCTTTGTCTCTCACCCTCAATGCCGCCTGTGCCTACCGGAGGGCGGTCAACAAAGTACTTTTAGCATTTAAGGAGATTGATTTGAGTGATGTTGATTCTACGAACGACGATGAGGACAATGGCAAGTGTTGTAGGGGTGGCCCCCACCTAAGCCCAGCAGGCCTGTTAGAAGAATGTAAGGCCCGAAATGGGACATATGTAAGGACATAAGTGCCCCTGAGGGGAATACTCGGATGTAAGGGTATACTTGTAAAAGCACTCCCCATGTGGATATATATATACAACACAAGCCATAGGGAGAGACCCTAGGCCATTTCCCACCTAACTCTCCACTACCACATTCTCTCTTTCTGTCTGGTCTGTAACCACGACAGCAAGAAAGCAAAGGAGGTGGACTTCACAGGGATGTATTTTATGGCAAACAGTGAGGAGCTTGACAGTGATGATCTTTATAGTGATCCTGATGAGGTAAAATCTTCTTATGCTGATTTATCTCAAGCTGTGTAGGTTGTACCGCTGTGAGACGTGCACCTAGGCACGCACAGCACTGAACGCACTGCAGACGCTGTCGTCTTCGAACAGCGCCTACACCAGGTGAGTCTTGCCGGTGCTGGGTCCCCCGACGATGGGCATGACCACCAGTGGGGACGGCGGCGGCGTCGACGACGACGATGGCTGGTCTACCTTGGTTGCTGCCAACAAAGACTTCACCATCTTCTTCACGAGATCTGATGTCCCGGCCATTGGTTGCTCAAACTGCGAGCTCGTCCGATGGTCCACGGCGAGCTCTTGTACGTGCTCGGCAACCTCGTCGTGGCGGTGCTTGGGGTTGAGGTGGAACTCTATCACCATGAACTCCCACAGCGACCTCCAAAGCTTGCCGATGACCAGGCAGCGGTGGATGAGGCGCGCGAGGAAGGAGCCAGCAGTGGGCCACATGGGCCTATTCCTCATTTCTAGGCTTGGAGCGGCATTCCTTGGCCAGTGGCTGGTTTTTCCGCAGTTCCGGCATTTGTCGCCATTCCGGCTCGGCACAGACCCAGCTCCTTCCGAGCTCCCTCCGCCGCGACTTCGTCCTCTTCCGCCCCGGCGCTTGACTCGATTGCTCGAGCCGCCAGCACCGCGGAAGCCAGCTTGCTCCTTCTTCTTGTACCGCTCGAGCCACTCCTCCTCGGTGAGATAAAACTTGCCTCCAGCGCTCGAGGAAGGCGAGGACAAAGGCTGCCCGGTGTCCTTCGCCGCCTTGAGCCTGCCGGTCACCTCCTCCAACAATAGCGTGGAGATGTCAAGCAGAGTTTCAATGGAGAGAACAAGCTGGGTGAACCTGGGGCGAGCGACGCACAGGTACTTCACGACGACTTTGTTTGCAGGTTCGGGATCGCCGAGGATGGCGAGTTGGTTGACGATGGCGGTGAGTCACATGGCGAAGTCCTCCACAGACTCACCGTCGCGGAACGCGATGGACTCGTACTCCGTGCGCACCTTCTGCGCACTGGCTTTGCAGATGCGATCGTTGCCAACCTGCATTGTCTTGATGCAGTCCCACGCTTCCTGGGCAGACTCCTTGGTTGCCAGTGTCGAGATCATCTCGGGTGGGACAGCGCTGCAAATGGCATCCAAAGCCATCCTGTCTTCATGGAGCTCGACGCCGCCTGGCTCGATGGCATCCCATAGGCAGCGAGCTTGCAGCTTGATCTTCATCAATAGTGACCAGTCGTTGTAGTTCGACTTCGTCAGCAAAGGGTAATTGGCCGAGCCTCCCGCCTCCTTGACCACGCGGTGTATAACCAGCCCGCAGTCATTCCCGTCGCTGCCCGAGGCGTAGCCGCCGGAACCTCCTAGAGTGCGCCTGGGCGGTGACGCCGACTGCCGGCTGGGGAATGTGTGCGGCCTCAAGGCATGAACACGCTTTCAAGTGCACGATCTCGAGTCCAAGCCTTGAACCCCACTCTGATACCAAATGTCAGAACTCCGGCGAGGATCACCGGCAAGAACTCGAGTTCAGAATGCAGACAATCACAAATGGAACTCAGAAGATTTTTGTGCTGCAATTAATCCACAGCGTTTTCTATTTCTCATCACTTTTTAAAGCAAACAATGAAACAATGCAAATTCAAACTGAAAACTGAAGCATTAGCCATTACGACCACTACCATGCAAAACGGGAAAACTGAAGCACTTCAATGCGTCATGACTCTTAACGTTTCAACCCCCACATTGCATGCACAAACTGAAATACTAAATCAACTAACTAAATGCTTGCGTACAAGATTTAACAACCAACATCGGAAACCCTAAGGAGGGCCACGTCGAGGTCAGCGGCACGGAGCACTTCACCGACATGGCCGAGAGCTGCAAGAACCTCCGGTACATCAGCCTCCGAGGCATCTCGAGGATAAACTCGCTGCCCGACGCCATCGGCCGGCTGCGGGAGCTCGTCGTGCTGGATCTCCGAGCGTGCCACAACTTGGAAAAACTTGGGGAAGGCATCGTCAAGCTGGAGAAACTCGAGTACCTCGACGTGTCGGACTGCCACCTCCTCGTCGGCATGCCGACAGGTCTCGGCAACCTCAGCCAGCCCGAGGTGCTCAAGGGGTTCGTGGTCGCCAGCTCCAACACCTGTGATCACTATTGCAATCTCAGTGACATCAATACGGCGATCACTGACAAGCTCAGGAAGCTCAGCATCAGCAAGATGGACAAAAGAACGAAGAGTGAGCTGCAGAGTCTGGTAATTTTCAAGTCCGTCGAGTCGCTGACCATCACATGGGGAGTGGTGGAGTCCAAGAAGGAAGGTGACGATAAAACATAGGGGGAATTGAAGAGCAAAGGCGATGAAAAATCACCGTTGGCATCGAAGGAGGAGCATGATGAAGAAGCATCTATGGTGAGCTCAAAGAAGGGAGATGATGAGGCAGCATCAGTGGTCGATGAAGAATCCATGGAGAACGAAGGCGGTGAAGAATCACCGGTGGCATCGAAGAAGGAGCCTGATGAAGCATCATCTAAGGTGAGCTCAAAGAATAGAGATGATGAGCCAGCATCAGTGTCCTCTAGGAAGGACGATGTTGAAAATGCACTGGTGGGCACGGATAGCAAACTCGAGAAAGGATCCTCGAAGAAGGACGGTGATGAGGAATCACCGGTGGCATTGAAGGAGCCTGATGAAGGAACATCTAAGGTGAACTCAAAGAAGGAAGATGGTGAGGCAGCATCAGTGTCCTTCCAGAAGGAGGTCGTTGAAGATGCACCAGTGGCATTGAAGAAGGAGCCTTATAAGGTGAACTCAAAGAAGAAAGATGATGTGGCAGCATTAGTGTGCTTCAGGAATGAAGGTGTTGAAGATGCACCAATGGCCACAGATAACAAAGTCGACGAAGAATCCATGAAGAAGGAAGGAGATGAAATATCACCGGTGACAGTAGAGACGAAACCTAAGGAAGAAGGATCAGTGACCTTCAAAGAAGCAGGCAGTGAAGGAACATTAGCAGTGACCTCGAATAAGGAACATGGTAAACAACCATCGGTATCAGTCGATCATGACGAAGCATCAAAGAAGAATGGTAATGGACAAGTATCTCCAGCGTCAAAAGGGGGTGGCGATGGATCGATCGCCAAAATGGAGTTTGCACTTCCTCCCAAGCTCAAGACACTCGACCTCCGTTGCTTCCCACTGACGGAGGTGCCAAATTGGGATGGACTGAAGAGTACTGTCCGAAAGCTGTACGTTAGAGGAGGGAAGTTGACGTCACTCGGCGATGGAGAGACTTGGGAGGTAGAAGTACTACGTTTAAGGTTCCTGAAGGATCTTCGTTATGATCATGACAAGTTTAGTGGATCATTTAAGAAGCTCAAACCTGAACGCGTTGAGATACATGGATGTCCGGACTTCAATCCTCCATGGAAACAGGTACGTTTACTATGTTTGATCAATGTGTGGACTCCTTTCTTCCTTTCGGTTTCTTCTTCCATTCTAATATATTTACGCCTTACTATGGCGGTATGAATTCTTCTTAGGTATGAAACTCCCTCCTAATAATAGATTTCCCTATCAAGAAAGTTGCAAAATCACCTTTGCGATAATAATCATATTTTGAAGGCCCTTATTTGAAGGAAATTGTTTGGACAGTAGTGAAAACATTTGAAATGTATCTAGAAGTATCGAGAACTGAAACTGGTGCGCCCACAAAAAAACCCTAATCATTTCTCTCTCTCTCTCTCCCATGAACATCTCACCCGTATCTCTCTCTATCTCTCTCTTATCCCTAAGTTAACTGATCTCTCTCCCGTGGTCATCTCTTTCCTTCCTCCATCCAATCTATTCCGTTTTACTCTCTCTCTCACGTCTCTTTTATTCCTCCCCGAGCGATGACTCCCTGGAGGCGTAGCGCAGCTCAGTGCGGTGTCGAGACCCGAATATGCAAATCCAGACTCTTCTGTGTATTCTGCACTAGTCCAGGATCACGCTAGTGCACACAGTATAAACAAAGATAAATATCATACATATCACGTTAATCTAAAGAAGATCCAAATCATATTATTCAATATCAAAGTACGACCTTAAGGTCAAGCTTACAATTGTTAGCCAGAAGGGCTTAGAGTAACTAGCAGCGGAAAACAAAGATAAACTCATGAGCCATTCGACATGCCACAGACAATCGACTGGGAAGCGAAGTCCTAATCCGTGAAGTCCTCGAAATATCCTCCCTCCAAGAATTCCTGCTGGTCTGGTCCTTCCTCCTCAACTGAGCAAATATGGTTGAAGCCGTGAGTACATAGAGTACTCAGCAAGTCGTTTGTAACAAAGAATGCAATATAATATGCATGGCTTAACAAGGAATGGCTGAATGGTTACCTTTGCATAAAACAACAATTTAAGGTAAATACAATAATTTGATTGAAAAGCAAGATTTAACAAATGATAATAAGTAAGTAATCAAAGGAATTAAAGACAACCACAAGTGAACTGACCATTCACTTTCCAACTTAACCCAACCAAGATTTTATGAAAACTCTACCCCTCGTGTGAAATCACCGAGTATTGTCCATGACCGAGGACATGGCTATTCGAATAGTTTTACACTCTGCAGAGGTTGCACAACTGTACCCACACGATGTGATAATCCTCACATTAAAGATAATCACAACAAGGATTTTACAATGATCCATCTCAACCCGATCCCACTCGCTAAGGTTTCGCCGTCGAGTAGGGTAACCCCCTAGTCGATAATTGCCCCCTCTTGCGCCACAACAACATCGGTAGTGAAACCAAAGTTGAGACTTCACAAATTATTATGCCAGGTCTATCCCATACTAGACATGTGGTTTGCACGGTAAAGCTCAGATCAATGGCGCACAAAGTTAAGTCCTTAAGTATTACCCAGGCGAAACATCCCCATCCCTGAAGTGTTAACCACACTTCTCCCCTTTACTGCACGATCATTCGCCCGAGTGAAAACCAAATTTGTATAGCCAATACCAATGACACCACCCATGTCATGGCAACAAATTTTACAACTGTGGCTAACCACCACGTTCAAGTATATCATTAAGTCAAGATTAATTAACACATGTGATGATAGACCCGACGTTCTAGTCATGAGCATGGCTAAGCAACTAGACGTATACCCCATGTGACAACTAGTATTGCATCACTAGATAATTACCCATCCTGTGGTGACAATGGAATCATGGCAATCAATTAGCAAGGAGGGATTAATCAATTTGGACAATAACTACCAATACAAGGGTTTGATAATAAAATAGCGATGCATGATAATTTAAAACAAAGTAATACATAATAGATTTGAAAACTAAGTTCAACATGATCAAAGGACATGACTTGCCTTGGCCTTGCTCAGTTGATGACTCTTGATCTTCAAATCCGATGTCGGCTCCCTCGAACGCGTGATCTAACGAGAGGGAAAACGAAGCAAACACAAAAATAAAATCAAATAAAATACAAATGAACTTTAAAAATTCTCAAACCTGGACCAAAAGATAGAGCTCAATTTTAGATGAATTTAGGAAAAAGAATCGGGTCAATCGGAGTTCGGACGAGGGAGAATAGGGCTCTGGAAAATCTGGTTTTAGGAAAAAGGCTGAAATTCAGAAATTGCACTGTGCTGTGGACCCGGTGCATGGAAATATCCGGTCTACCGTGAACCCGGCGTACGGAGCAGTGCGGGCGACCAGACTGCGGGCGTGGCGGCTAGGGCTGACGCGGCGGCTGACATGGCGACACGTGGGCGTGTAGGGCTGACGTGGCAACTGACTGGGCTTGGTGACGTGGCAAGGTGACGTGGCGGCTGAGGTGGCATGGCCTACCTCTCATGCCTGACGGGTGGGTCCCACCGGCAGTGGCTCGGCGCACGGTGGACCGATTCCACCGGAAGGCGAAGCGGCGGGGCTGCTCGGTGCGGTCACCGGCGGCGGCGGCGCGAGGCGCGCGCGCGGCGGGGGCGATCGGCGGCGAGTCGCGGCAGCTGGCTCGCCGACGGTGACCGGCGGCGGACATGACCGGCTGCGGCTGAGGTGGTGGCGGGCTCACCGGCAGCGACGGCGATGGCCGGCGGACGATGGCGACAGCGGCGAACCCGACGAACGAGGCGGAGGTCGACGGCCTACGAAGACGGCGGACGGCTACTCCGACGGCGGGCGCACGGCGCTCGGTGGCTAGAGGCGGCAAAGGCGGCAGCTGCGGGACGAGGAGGACCCCGGGGGGTCGCCCCTTTTATACCCGGGCGGCGAGGTGTTCGGGGCGGACACGGCGGCGACGGATAAGGCAGGCGGCGGCGGAAAAGGAAGGCGGCGGCGGAGTCCCGCTCGGAGACGGGGACGGAGTCCAGGTCGGGGACGATGGACCTGACACGCGGGTCCCACCAGTCGGCGGCACGGCCGAGCGGACAGCCCGGATGCAGGCGCGGGCGCGGGGAGGCGCTTGGATGGGCGACGCGTGTCGGCCATCTAGCGGAGGAAGGCGGGTGCGGGCGCGGGCGCGGATGCGTGCCGCGTGGCGAAGGGGGCAGAGCAGGCCGGGCGGGTGGCTGGACTGGGCCGGCTTGGTGGGTTTCGGCCCACCGGCCGGTTAGGATTTCTTTTATGTTTTTTTCCTTTTTTCAGAAATTCAACTAAAGACTTTTGAGCTTTAGAAAACAGCAAATAAATCCATACAAATCCCAGAAAATTCCAGAAAATTCCTTGAGACTCAAGGAACTCAAATAAAATATTTTTGGTAATTGTTAATGTTTAACTTAGTCATATTAACTCCTTTTTAATTTATGAAAATTCCAGTTAAGCTTTAATTAATTCCAGAAAAATACAAATGGTGAATTTTATTTTGAAAACTTCAAAAAGGCTCTGAAAATCAGGATGTTACATGCGGGCGGTGGCGTGGTTCGGCCCTGTCAGCATGGGCGGTGGCGCGGCTCAGTGCAGGTGGCGGCGTGGCTTGGTCCAGTCGGCGTGGGCGGAGGCGGCGCAAGGCAATGTCGGCGCGGCGGCCTAAGCATAGCGCGGTCGTCGATCGAGGGCGGGCGAGCAAAGACACGGCGATGCGGGCCGGTGGCGTGGCAAGGCGAGAGGCCGGTGCGGTGGCCGGAGCACAAGGCGCGATCGGGCGCGTTGCGGGTGGAGCGGCGCACGGCAAGCGGTGAGCGGTAGCCAGGCGCGGCAATGGCTCGGCTTGGCGCAACGACATAGCGGCGGCGGCGCATGGCTGAGCGGCGCTGAGCGGCATGACTGAGGGCGTCGTGGCTGGTTATAGTGCGCTCGGCCGAGTGGCATCGGGAGCGCAGCCAAAGGCCGGCGTGGTCGAGGACGGCGCGACGACGACGGCAGCAACCGACAGGGGTGTAGCACAGCTGCACGGCCATGGCAGCCGATGGAGGCGACGCAGTGCTTGGTCACGAGTGCAGGCGGCCGTGGGCTGGCGGCGCATGACAGAAGGCGCAGGCGGCCGTGGAGCCTAGGCGGCGGCGGCCGGCGGTGGTAGTCGGAGTGGCCAGTGGCCGGCTTCTTTTGTTTCGTGGTTCTACTGGCTGGGGAGCGTGGCCGAATCTTGTTTCGCACGGTGTTCAGTGGTTGTGCAACGAGATGTATTCGCATGGCTGAATGGCAAATCGCGTGGCTAAATAGCAATGCGCACGATGAAGGTTTGACGAGCGCTATCTTCCTGGCCGAATGCACTTTCGTCCGTTATTCCACAAGTGTGTCTTAACCTTGATCTGACCCGTCTCCGTCGCACCCTGTAGGTTCGCATGCAGCCTTGAGGAGCATGTGGGCAATTGCGCACCTCAGATCCTTCGTGCAGCGGTTCTGCTGAGTGTGCTCAAGGCAAGTACCTCGCGGCCGTAACCTTTCTGTTTCACATATCATGTGGTTCCAGATTACTTGTCACCTTGTCATTGAGTATAAGGATCATATCACTTGGCTAATATCATATCGCTAAATCACATCACTAAGGTTACTTGGCTAATTTTATATCGCTAAAATTACCTGGCTGCTAGTGTATCACTAAAGCTTATCCGGTCAATATCATATCAATAATGTTGTTTGGTTATTATCATATCGTTCATGTTAGTCTGTTTATAGACGTTTAATATTGTATGCATGCCATGATGTTCTAGGTTATTTTAGTTCACCTGCTACTCTGTAATTAGGATGTTCAGTTAAATGTTCTAGAGTTCATGCTTTTAGTTAGTATGTTAGAATCTGTGCTTAAATTGTTAATGGGGGGGGGTAGCTTGTGAACATAATTTAACTTAGGATTAAATTATTGACACTCTTTTGATATTAGGGCTGCTATGTTTTAGTTTCGCATATTATGTTCCAATAATTGTTGATGTTGTATTTGAGCCATGAATGATGTATGTATTAAATCTGTTAATCTAACTAATAATCACTTATCACATAATAAAACTTGATTGGTTGATAACCTTGTATGAGCTGTATTATAATACATCTTTAGGTTAATCCCTATATCACTATCACCTTATCATTATCCCACATCGCTCTCATATCAGAAACTATGTCTTTCCATTTTCGACTCTAGCACATCTTTTCACTTCTCATAACTTTATTATAGCCTTACCCTTGCCATCTCTTTGTTCCTTAAGTTCATACTATTTAATCTATCCATGATGTATCGGTTACCTTAACACCTAGTATCACCAATCCTATCTCTTCGGTCTCATTGGATTAAATCTTTACTATCATAACTTTATCTTAATTTCGCTAAATAACGAACTAAGGGATATCACGCCGGGGCTACCCATATATAGGGGTCATTTCCACCCAACCTGGGGGCCGTACATTCTCGTTTACACAGGATATTATACCCCGTCTACGGTTAGACAGTCGAGGATAAGGTTGTGCCTGGCTATTCTCGTATAACCGGGTATGTGGGATGAGGTCGCCAGCACCCTTGCTATAACTTGCTATAACTTGTCACATAATAACTATCTTTAATACATAGTCTCCATGATATCCATCTCCCATTTATATCAGTATCTCCGATATCAGTTGTTCGTTGCTTTCATCTTGTACCCGTTGTTTACTTGTGATGCTTGTCTTTTGTTTCACGTGGTTGCATTACTTGTCTTTACTCTTGTGTTGCGACCGTTGTTGGGTACTTGCTGAGATTTTCAAATGTCACGCTTGCTCTTTTCAGTCTCAGGTAAAAAACCAGTGGAGTGATATCATTATGCATGGGTGGAAGCACTCGAGTTTTCAGCACCGTGGTTTGCCACTGTTTTGCTGTTTCGTTCGTTCTTTATTTGGTTAGAAGTGGACCGGTCCCATGTTTTAAATATTTATTCCAGCTTCCGTTGATTCTTTATTAAAGTGTTAATAAAATTTTAAACTCTTTGTGATTTCTTTTGTTGTAGTTATTTATTTTTCACTTTGGCGATGACGCTCCATAGTAATATCCCATATGGTTACGTGGAGTGTTACAGAAACCCAGTTGTCTATCCTGTTTTGTCTATTCATTGTGCATGTGCCCTACTGTTGAAGCTGAAACTATTGTTTTCTAAATCATTTTAGTGCTAGTTAGATAATACTATTAGAGAAAAAAAAATGCTCGTAGTGTGGAACTGGCAGCTCCTAGTTTTAAATTTCCGTAATGAACTCTATAGTGTTCTGGTTTCCTTAATGAAGCTGGAGGGAGGTTTTCCTCCTGTTTCAAAAAAAGAAAAGTAGTACGATTCAGAATTCAGATATGGGAGCCTTGATTTGTTTTGAGTATTTGGTCAATGTTCTATTTTTTCTGGACAGTGCTGCATCTCAGGGTGGTGCTACACAAGCTGAAGCAATATAATGTTTTTCACAAGAGTTTGTTTGTAATACACTGAAACTCTGTATGCTGTATTTTCTACTAAAACATGCATGCTCCTTGGATCAATTCATATATGTTACGCGTCCTATGTGATCAGAATAAATCGAGCTGTTCTGTTTTTAGAGACTAGTGTTCACCAATAAATATTCACGCTCAATTTCTGATGTCAAACCAATTGGATCAGAACCAATTGACAGTTCCTAATCATTCTGGCAAAATGGGGAGACTGCCGATCAACAAAAACAAGATTAACTAGCGAAGAAACAAAAGCTTGTTAGGCATACAACGCTCGTCGGCGAGCCATTGCTGACCATCTTGGTCCGCGAGTAGCGAGTAGCCGCCGATCTTGAGCAGAAGGCACCCGGCTGTCACGGTGGCGGCGATGGTCGAGGTGGCTAATTGTACGTGTGGAACATACACGGTGAGTTCTGTATAGGGATGGAAAACTTGTAACAAAGACGATGGTGAAAATACACATTTTAGGATGCAAGCATATCTTTTTTTCTGAGATAGAGAAAGGATGCAAGCATTTAACGAGTACATAGTACTACCAGTCTAGCACACATCATGTTCTACTGCAACAGTTAGAGGGTGACATGCAATGCTAGTCTATAACAGAGCTCTTGACATGTCATCGGAGTTCAGGCTTGGTGTTTTTAGCATGAGCCAATCTGCCAATGTTCATGATCGGCGGTGGAAGATGGGAGATTATTAGCCTTCGTCTTCTTTGCTGAACCACTGAAGAACTTATTTTTTCCTCAACGGCCGCGGCGCCACCGCCCGGCGAGCCTGGGCTCCTGCCCGGGCTCGCCGGTGAGCAGCCCCGCCGTCGTCTGAGCTGCGTGGCGAGCTCCTCCACCTGTGGGCGGCCAACTCTGCTCGGACTCCCACCAGCGGCTGGCTCCGCCACTGTCAACGATGATTCTTTTGCCCTTGTAGAGTCGAGGCTCAACAGATTTCCCTGCAAGAACATTACAAGAATACAAGTCAAAAGCATGATACGATGAATGAAACAAGTGCAGCGCAAATGAGAAAGCTTAGGAATAGAAAATCTCGTGCTGACCCCCAGAAGATTGTAGTACTATTCAGTATTGAAGATGCACTTCATTCAATTAAACATTGCAAGAGAAACCAGACTTAACAAGGATAACCAACACGTTCATTTTAGCAAGGTTTGTTGCAGCGAAAGTAGCTCACAACAAAATCAGAAAGATGGCTTTCATGCACAGTACACTGAACAGCGCGTCGTGCAGGAAACGAAGAGCAGCGCACTGAGAATGGTGGCCTCCGACCGGGCCACCCTGGAGAAAACCGTAAGGCGCGATGGTTCGCCGTAAGCTGTGGGAGCTCTAAGTCGTGCAAGCAGAGTGCTTCACCCACGAAGCGCGCGGCTAGGATGCAAAGCCCAATGTCGAAGTATGCAGTAAAGACAAGTGTCTCACCCTTCCGCTGTCACGGGACGACTTCATCGGCGGCCGGCCAGCGAACAAGCTGATGATTCGAGACCTTCCCGTCGTGCACGAGCGCATCGAGGAGCTCGTCGGTCACCATCAACCAGCCCAAAGCGTTGAGGCATGCCACCTCCTCCGACGCCTGCCACCACTTACCGGCGGCGAGCTTAGACTACGCGTTCTCACCACCGTGACTTGACGACGCAGCCGGTGTACGGCCGCATCTGGCCTGCTCACTCCCCCCGAGCCATCACGAACAATAAGCATGAGAGAGGCCCAGACCTTGGCGGTGAGGATTTTTGGACACTGCTGGACCCATGGACACCCAAATTTCCATTTTTGGCCTTTAAATAAAAAAAATTCCAGATTTAGACCCCTCCTAACCACGCGTTTACGAGAGCGCGACACGTGTCCCGGTCGTGCGGTCTGGTACCGCACGACCGCACTGTTCACGCGGCCATGCGGTACCAGACCGCACGACCCGCGTGGCGTCTGCGCCGGCCGCGCGACCGGCCTCCCGACCGCACGATCACCGCCCGACCGCGCGATCTCCTCCCTCACCGCACGACCGAGCGCTGGCCGCGCGCTCAAAATTCGGATAATCACGATGTTGGAACTCGCAGAGATAGCTTGGGATTGAAAGCAATGAAAATGGTAATCAATGGCCGTTTTCTACTACTCCTGCACCCAAGGTACGAAACATTATTCCATCCCCAACTCCTGCGCCACCAGTCGGCAAACTTTATTACTCGCCATAATTCGTGGGCGCAGGACAGGCGTAGCATCCACTCAAGGCTCACCAATGTACATCGTACGTGCAACAAGTTTGGGTGAAGAAATGATTGAGTGCAACTTTTGCAGTAACTGCCACAGTAGATTATGGCTCGCAAATTGCAGTAATTGCCGAGCGCGCGACCGAATTTTGAGCGTGCGGCCAGCGCTCGGTCGTGCGGTGAGGGAGGAGATTGCGCGGTCGGGCGGCGATCGTGCGGGAGGCCGGTCGCGCGGCCGGCGTAGACGCCACGCGGGTCGTGCGATGCAGCACCGCACGACCGCGTGAACAGTGCGGTCGTCGCGGTACCGGACCGCACGCACGACACGTGTCGCGCTTCCGTAAACACGCGGTGAGGAAGGGTCTAAATCTGAATTTTTTTTTTATTTGAAGGTCAAAAATGAAAATTCAGGTGTACATAGGTCCAACAGTGTCCAAAAGTCGGCGGTGAGCAATGCTGAATGGAGACGGGCAAGGCGAAAACAACAAGGGAAATGGTTCCAACCCAAGCGCCACCTCGTTTAAATATTGATGGGACAACATCATTAATGGCGATAGGGCAGGTGTGCATTTTTAGGGGCCATGTGCGCCCCAATAATTGGTGCGGCAACCCACGTCGCAAGTCTCAGGCCACGTGTATGACACAGATCGCTCCTGACGAGCACCAATGGCACCAATCGAAATAGAGTGAGCAAGCCAAAAGGACGGAGAGGGCTAGGAAGCAGGCAGAATGATTTTGGCTTATTCGTCACAAAGCTCTTGATCATGATAAGTTACTGTTAGAAAAGTGGCTCTATCTTAGATCTTAATTGGATCTCTCTATCTAAAGTTTAGTCACTAAAATTTAGATCTAAAGTCTTCGGCCCTGTTTGGATCAGTTTCAGATTCTTAAAAACCAGCTATTACTTCTAGTTTTTAAAAGCTGGTTTCTAAGTAAAAACTAGTGGGGTGTTTGGATCCCCTAGTTTTTAAAAACTGGTTTCATTTATGATTGGTGCTAATAGACTATTATACCCTTACATTTATTGCTCTTGAACAACACATTAAACAGCCATGCGTGGTCTTTAATGAGGGTAAATGGGTATTTGTGCAAAAACGGCAAAAGCGGGTATCAATGACTTCTTGGTTTTTAAGAATCTGGGTAGGTAGATTTTAAAAACTGCTCCAAAAACTGGCCTGTTTGGATCCCACCCAGTTTCCAAAAGCCAGATTCTTAAAATCTGGGTGGATCCAAACAGGCCCTTCAAACAGGTGATCTAAAGTTAGATCTAAACTTTAACTAACCCTCAAAAAACACTTTAGACCATTAGTCAACCAAAGTGAACTAAAGTGGTCTAAAGTTTTGGGTTCTTAGACACAAAGACGTATTTACCTATACATGTTGACCTCTCACCTCTCATTTAATGGCTGACGCACGAAACGAGGAAAGATAGTATGATCTTTTTGAAACTTTAGTTCTATCCATTAGTACAGGATCCAAACAGGACATTCGACTAAAATTTAGTGGCTAAAACTTAGCCAACTAAAGTTTAGTCCAAAACTTTAGACAACTAAACTTTAGACCATGGGATTCAAACAAAACCTTAGTCTAATTGGTTCATGGTGTCAAAAGTTCATTATATGTGTAATTATGTGGTAAATCCAAAATAGCTGTACTAGAGAAAAAACATATTTGTTCTTACTATTATAGATCTTAAGAGGAATATTTATGTAAACAATCTCTTCGCAGCTATAAATATGACTTTATAGAGCGTCATGGAGGGAAGAAGATTCATTTTTTTGTAAGAAAAGTTCTAAGCAGTAACCCAAGCGTGGGACATACATTCTATACCACTTTCTACCGTGAGTCTTAAGTGCCGGGTAGCCCCTCTGTGGCTTTTTCATAGCCCAATTATCTACTGTTTGGAACGTAACCATAACATCAACATAATTAAATATTCATTTCATTCAAAAGTAACATATTTTTCAAAAGAAATAACAGTGTCACTCGCTAATTTGCAGAAAAACTAAGATAGTATTTTAAAATTGCCCTCAAAATAGCTCAAACCAAAAATTCTCACGAAAATATTTTCAAATATAACTCCAATGAAAAATGCCTTCAAGAGTGAAGATACCTGATGTTTCAGCTGGTAAGTTGGGACAGTCCTCAACATATATTTCGAGATTTTGGCGTCGTCGCAGGCTATTAGGAACAGAATGCAACACAGGACAGCCTGACAAACGCAAAAGTTGCAGAGAAGGTAGGTTCTTCAACCAATCTGGTAAAGCCTCCAGTTTGCTGCAGTCGCCAATTATCAAGCTTCTGATGGAGTAAAGATGTTGCAAACCCTGTGGGAGGCTTGTTAGCTCATCACACCCACATATCTCCAACTTCTCAAGCCTACCAAGATCCTGCAGGGCCTCACAATCCGAAGAAGCAAGCAGCCATTCGCCAAAACAAATTGATACTTGTTCCAGGCTTTTTGCCACTCCTCTCAGGCCTCCTTTTGAAGTAAACAACATGTTGTTCATCCACAAGATCAGCTTTTCAACTGATGGAAGCTCCATGTGCAATGCTCTGAATTTTGGGCATTGAATGATTGCCACCTCTGTAAGATGAGGAAACATATCTACCCTACGTGCCTGTTCCCAGACTTCAAGGTTATGCATGTAAGAGAAAGTTAGCTTCTCCAATGAGGCGAATGTGCCATTTTGGCCATAGAAACTATCGTCAACACAGCTGATATTTTCAGCTCCACTTATCTCAGAGATCTTCAGACATGGTAGTAGCCCCAGAGGAGGTAATGTTTTACATGCTCTCAGATTAACTAGCCTTATCTCGACCAAAGATTTAAGATATGGTTCGGTGCTTGTCATCCAAGACGGAAGCTTATCACCTTCATACGCAACAATCTCCAGTTCTTTCAAATGTTGGTGCGGTTGAAGACTCTCAAGTAGTTCATAGGCTGTTGTATGGGTATATTCAGCATCCATGTTCCACCTCAGTGCCAATGATGCAAGTTCTTGCTTTTCTTGCAACATGGCATCTCTTGCATATTTCAGATCCAAAACCTTTTCAAGGCTTACCAGGCTTAGCCTATGCAGACGTGCCAATGGCTGCAACTCTGTCATAGCACTTCCATCGCAGTTGGAGACAACATACCCCAGTAATGTCTGAAGGTTTGTAAGATGGCCTAGTCTGCGAGGCATTTGAATAAGTGATGCACATTCAAGAACACTTAAATGCTCAAGGCTCTTCATTTTACTCATGTTCCGAGGCAACTCAGCAAGACCATGGCAACCTTCAAGATCTAACTTTTGTAGCCAAGTAAGTTTGCATGTATTTCTATGCATTTTTTGGAGCTTTTTACAATGGGACAGTTTCAGAGTTTGCAGAGAATGCAGTTTGGAGATTGAGCTGGGGATGAATTCGATATTTGTCCATGAGAGGTTGAGATATCTCAAGTCGGAAAGTTGCTCGAATTTATTGGGGAGCTTCCTGATCTTAGTAGCTTCCAAACTCAATACTTGAAGATGTCTAAGTGTTTGACAGAATTCCCGGGGAAACTCTTTGATCTCACACTGCTGATCAGACGAGCACATTTTCCCTTCCTGAAGTAAGATTAGCTTCCTCAAATTCTTGAACTGAGACATGTAAGTTGGAAACAATTCTGTCGAAGGATGGATGAGTAGAGATGCACTTCGAATAGACAGGGCTTCACCTTGAACAACACGGGACTGACCAACTCTGATTATTGAACTGGAACTGTCGGCGTAATGGGCGAAGATGTGCAACACCTGGTGCATTTTGAAGACAAGCTTCCCTCCATGCTCACGTTCTTGCACCGGATAAAAGCATTCATCAAGGAGCTGTTGGAGAAATCTTATTCTCTGGGCTTCAGGCACTGTAGACGATATAAAGCCTTCGGCAGCCAAAAGATCGGCCAGTTCTTCAGCATCGAAGCTGTGGTCCAATGGGAACAAGGAGCAATAAAGAAAACAACCCCTCAAGTCGGACGGGAGATGCTGGTAACTGGCGTAGGCTCTCTGTAGGAAATCAATGGATTCTTCGTCCGAGGGAAAAAACTGACTTTTTCCGTGGAGCCTGTCTTCCAGACATTGTTCCCACCGGATCAAAAATTCCTGCTCCCCATAAAGTAATAGAAAGACTGTATATTCCAATAGTAGGGGCACACCAGCACATCTTTTGGCAATCTTCACACCGGGCACACCGTGGTCAGCGAGGGAGATGCCGCGGTTTCTATTTAGGAAAAGGTATTGATCGATGAACCGTTGGCTGAATTCCTGGTCCAGTGGCTGAAAGAAGAAGGGCTTTGTGGTGCGCACAATGGTGGCCGTCCTCGGTACTATAGCGGGAGTTCGAGTCGTGAGAATGATTTTGCCATTTGGAGGGAGGGCCTGCATAAGGGCGTCCCATTCAGGCCATTCCTGCCCGTGACCAACGTCCCACACATTATCCAGGACGATCAAGTAGCTCCCTCCTTGCAGACGTCGTTGAAGGGCTGCCCGCAAATCCTCCTGGCGTTGCCCGATGTAGAACCTGCTTTGCACTTTCGCCAGGACCTCGGAAAGATCAAAACGCGGTGAAACATCCACCCAGAGCCGTACATGAAACTCCTGCTCGACTCTATCGTCGTTGAACAGGAACCTGGCTAGATGGGTCTTGCCAATCCCAGGCCCTCCGACGATCGGCACAACGACCAGCGTCCCGTCCTCTTCACCGGCAAGCAAGATCCTTACCATCTTCTCTACCAGCTCTGCTCTCCCCACCACCGGACCTCTAACGGCACGGCCGACGCCGTCTGCATCCATACTAGTTGTAACGATGGCCTTCATCCTGTCCACGAGGGCGAGTTCAAAGACATTCTCCTCAGCTAGCTGCTGTACGGAGGACGCTAGCCCCACAAAATGCTCCAACGACAGCCTGAGCTTACGGACGGTGGCACGGCGGAAGATGAGGTTGCTAATGGACCATGCCCCTGCTCTCGCCTGCCTGCGCAGGACCTCCTCGAGCACGTCGCGAAGCTGAGCGATCTCTGCTCTCAGCCTGGGAATCGGAAAGCCCTCTAGCATCTTGGACCTATACTCGATGTTGGTGTGGAAGCTCGTGGCAGCGGCACGCAGTTCGTCAAGCAGGGACCCGATGCCCAGCAGCCGCCCCTGGTTCTCCATGCGCTCCGAGCTCAGCATGTCCACCACTCTCAGCAGACCAGCAGCAGCATCCATGGCTCTCTATCTTCCTATTTAGATCGGTGCTACTTCCCGATTGTGTTCGGTGAGGGTTGAGCTTATCCAGGACGTGCCGGATTGGGTCGCGTTCGGCCGTGTAATGCCAGGCCTAGTACTATCAACTAGCAGCGTAAGCGCGACGATACGTCGCGCTAGCTACTATATCGGCCAAAGTACAAGAGATGATAGTTTTTTTAAAAAAAAATCGAAGACGTATGCATAATTTTGAGAAAACCGAAAGCCTTTTCCGCAAAAAACCGAAGATCCGTAAGGACCTACAAGTAACTAAACAAGGACACATACGTAATTTTAGAAAACTGCGGGTGCTATCCTGCAAAAGGATACGTAATTTCGGTGAAGTAGAGTGGGGTTTTCGGAAAAAAACGTGGCAAGGACCTATTTGCAAGAACCGAGGACCTTGATGCTATTTCGGAAAATCCCGGGGGCCTTTTCACAAAAAAATCTAGCGTGGCACGGGGTGAGACCGGGAACTCCCCCGGCTTTAATATAGTGATAATGTCCTGCTTATTAGAAATAATCTTATTGTTGGTAGTGATTTATATAAAGTATTTATGTGTTGAGTAGTGTGTAATCATATGTTGAGTACTCGTGGGTTCGAGTACTATGTAATCTTGTAGTTGTATTCGGTACGTTCCAGTACTGAGTCATGTACTCGGTGTGTTCGAGTATTATGTAGTCGGTGTGTTCGAATACGTGTAGGAGTTGAAGACCCGGAGTCGGAGACTCCGGAGTGGTCGACAAGCCATGGTTGAAGGTGTAGCACTCAGAAAAAAATAAAATAAATTAAAATTAAAATTAAATAAACAAATAATTAAATAAAAACAAAACCCTAATCTAATCAAGTCCTTAAAAGGAGACCCCCCTCTTCTCGTTCCGTGCGCATCTCCTTTTTTGAGATCCAGGTCAAATTTCTCTCTCTCTCTCTCGGTTTGCAACCGTGCGGCTGCATGGGATGGCGGCGTCGGCGGCATCGACGGCGGCGTCGGTGGTGGCATCGGCGGCGCCCGCGGCGGCACCCACCCGCGCGCCGCACGTGCTCGCGCCTTCGCGCCGCACAGCCATGGTGGCTGCGGCTGCGGCGGCGAGGGACACTGCGGCCGCAGCGTGACGGCAGCTGGTCGGCCATTCGCACGGCCGAACAGCGCTCCGCTCGGCTGAACGATCGTTTGTGCGGCCAAACATGTTTTGTGCGATCGAACGACTGTTCGCTCGGCCGAACATCTATCTCCTTTCTAGTCAATTATTTCCTATCATTCTTTTTGTCAAATTCATCATATCTTATAGGTGTTTTCCATATCACCCTGTAGGTTCTCACGCGGATGTTGCGGGAGCAGCTGGGCAGTTGCGCATCGCAGACCCATCGTGCAGCGTGTCCATCAAGCATGTTCAAGGCAATTACCTCGCGGTTGTAACCGTTTCTTGTGCATGATTATGTCACATGATTACCTGTTGCCTTAGTGTGATTTCCGATCATTGCATTTTATTGATTACCTGTTGTAGATTGTTGTAGTTTTAGTAGCTTCTGAATATGATGTTAGTTAGCATTGAATACTTGTAACTAACATAATGTTAACCACAGAATTCATGTGGGGTTAGGGATGTAAATATATGTCTAATGGTGATTAGGGTTGCGAATAAGCATGCTCCAATTTAAGGTTAACCGCTAGTAATCTTTAACACTGAACGGTTTTGGTTACGTCTTGCTTTTGTGAATCCCACCTATTGATTATTAATTGCGAGCTGTAGTTGATTTAGTTGTTGTACATTAACCTGCCTAATAATCACTTATCACCTAATAAAATTGTATGATTGACAACCCTGGTGTGTGACTCTGGTTAGTATCCTCTCTATCGATAGATCTTGTTCTCATCATCTAGTATCACCAATCTTGTCTCTTCGGTCTCATTGGACTAAATCTTTACTCTCATAACTTTACCTTAATTCAATCACAACCCTCTAATTATATCATGGATAATTCGCTAAATAACGAACTAAGGGTTATCATGCTGGGACTACCCACATATAGAGGAGATTTCCACCCAACCTGGTAACGTATGGGGAGCCGTACACTCTCATTACATAGGATATTGCACCTCGTCTGTGGTTATACAGTCGAGGACAAGGTTGTGCCTAGCTATTCTCATATAACTGGATATGTGGGATGAGGTCGCCGGCACCCTTGCTATAACTTGCTATAAGTTGTCACAAAACAACTATCTTTAATACACCGTTCTCATAATATCCATCTCTCCTTTATGACATTATTTCTGATATCAGCTGTTCATTGTTTGTATTATGTCCATTGTTTACTTGTCATGCTTGTCCTTTATTTCGCATGGTTGCATTACCTATTTTTCTCTTGGTGTTGCGACCGTTATTGGGTACTTGCTGAGATTTCTAAATCTCACGCTTGCTCTTTCCCTTCTCAGGTAAAAGGCCAGTGGATTGATAGTAGCATGCATGGGTGGAAGCACTCGAATTTCAGCACTATGGCTTGCAACAACTTTTGCCATTTACCATATTTGTCATTTGATTAGAAGTTGTTGGACCGAAATGGCGACAGGGGGTGAATGTCGATTCTTAAAAACATGCCCTTCTTCAAGAAGTTCACAAGAGGTTTCTTTTCAATAGCTATAGGAAGCTATGAAAAGAAGAGAAGCAAACTCTCTGGAAAAACCACAGCAAGCATAACAAAGAAAGGCAACAAACACCCCAAAAGAAAACAAGAAGCAGTACCAAGTGCACCGGAGGCCGGTCAGACCGTTGTGCTCGGGCAGGTCAGACCTCCAGCTCAAGGCCGGTCTGACCTCCTTAGTGCGGCTGGTCTGACCGCCGGCCGGTCTGACCGCTGGGACACCTCCGGTCTGACCGCCATAGACGCGGCGGTCTGACCGCCATGGAGAGGCCGGTCTGACCGCTCCCCTGATCCCAGCAGACTGAAAAATCTGAAACTCGGGCAGAAATTTAGATCTTCAAAAATCAAGGAAAACAGTGGATTTCTTCCATTCTTTTTGGTCCAGAGCAACACTACAACAAACTAAATAGCAAGGAGGCTTTGAGAAACAAAGAAATCAAACTTAAGAGCAATAATTTCAGATTATGACAAAAATCTGAAACTTTGCAAGAACAGGACCAAAACTCAAATTACTTCCCAACCTTTGATCCTTTGGCCATAAAACTTTGAGGATAGCTAATTAATAGCATATGGACTTTACATGCCAAGTTTCAAGCCATCTCAAAGAGGGAAACAAGATTTGCACCAAAACCCTAGAAATGAAAATGAAGAACAGAGAAGCTCAAACAACCAAATCTGAGATTAAACTTGATTTGCTCTTGGGACAACTCGATCAAATGACCTTGAGGCACTATCCCAACATAGAGCAATCCATTTTACATCTCCAAGGCAAGAAACAACGCAAAAATGAGAATCTCAGAAATCAACTACAGAGAGTATCGAAGGCAAAACAGGAGCACGGGAGAAAAACTCAGAGATTTCATTCCAAACAAAAGATGATTACATATGAGTCCCCATACGCATGGACATTAGAACAAGGGTTGATTACATGTAGTCTCAACTCATCCTCTCCCACTCCCTAAGCCTCGAGAACACACACTACATGCTTGCTTGGAGAGGAGCACTCACAAACACAACGAAGGAAGACAACAGAACATACTCTGTCTCCTCCACCCACTCTCAACCACTAAAGCCTAAAGCCAAAACAAATTCACAAAGCTTCTTTTGACTCTAGCAAACCCTAACTCTCTCCCAAAGCCATATTTCCACAAGGAGGCACCTCCTCCTTATATAGCATTCGGCTAACGGGTCTCCAACCCGTTACGCCTGCCAACTCCGAACGGAACCCGCTCCCGCCTGTGCAGCTTTGCGTTTTTACCGAAACGCCCCTCCTGCACCTTCCGGGAAGCTTCCGCGTTCCTTGTCGTCCAAGCCTCGCAACCACCTCGAGTCTCCGCCGTCTGCGACACAGACCTCGACACCGCCTGTGTCTAGTCCGGTCACCTCGTGTCTCACCACGACTCCGCCTCGACGTCCTGCAGCCATCAGAAACAAGAAACACATCAAATAGCATCGCTCGACACATGAAAGCATAAATAGCATAAAAGCATCATACTTACCCATGATGAAGTCCAAACCTGTCGAATCAAAGAATAAGCATCCTAATCCCATTCGACCAAGTTTGACCAAGTCCGACCGAGCCCGATTGCACGTCGCAACGTCAAGGTCCGAACCACCCAAATCAAACTCGACTTTCCTAAACCAATGTCAATTACTCATCATTCACACGGGATGTCCTCCACATGGTCTCTCAATCTTCCCCTTGATGAGTATATTGACAAAACCAGAAAAAACACAAAGTTGAGTTTGAGTTTGAAGAGTCCAACAATGTCCAAAGAAGGATAATGAAGCTAATTACCATGTCGACAGAAGGAACACTAGAGCAACAAAGAAAGAGCAAATTGTTCTCCAAAGCTCTAGAAAGATCCAAACGAGTTTTTCTCCAATATTCTCCCCCTTTTGGCAATAAACACATCAAGGATGCAAAAGAGAGAATATGACATGACATTGGATGAAAATGGCTGAAGTTGGTTTATTCTAAGCAATTAGAGCCATGAGAATTATCCATAATGATCATTAAGTATTACACCAAGCCATAACTCAAGAAAATGCTATCTAGATCATGACAAGATATATATATACCAGCTAAACCAAAGAGATGACAATCTGAAATGTAGTGCATTTTGTGAGTGTGTCAAGTTATCAATAAGCAAAGTCTAGCTAGAGATATCCAAGGGTGATGCAAGCCATGTCAATAAGCTAAGCGGAACCAAGAAGCTAATATTGAGTCAAAATAGAGTGCTATAAGCTCAAGAATGAGACATTAGTGCAAGTACTTGGTTCTTCTTGTAGTTAAGCAAATTGAGCACAAGTGACTTATTTTTCTTTGAAACTCATGGTTGTTTCCAACCAAAATAGCTTTTTAATATGTTGTACTAACTCATGCTGCATCAAGAGACTAAAATAGCTCAATCTAAGGCTCAATAGAGATTCAACGCTCAACTCAGCCTATTTGACATGGCATGAATCATAAAAGGATAACTCAAGAAAGACTAGTCTCAAGTGCTAACATGACAAGTTTTAGTTTAATTTGAGCAAGTTTAATTAACTTATCATGGCAAAAGCTAGTCTACACATATGAAGTCATGATAAATCTAGCAAATAAGCACAAGTCATGGCAAGGTGTAAAGCATTGTAAGCATGTCATAACAGGATAATAATCAAGGCTCAATGTAGTTATATTACAATGCGAAATGCTGAAATGCAAGAAAATCCAGCTCCCCCTCAACATGTGATGCAACTTTTAGTTCAAGTTGAGTTATGTCAATATTAAGCTCTAGAAGCTCCCAAATTAACTCCCCCTGAACCAAAGCAATAAATCGAGAAGCTGGCAAAGAAATCAGAAGATAGGCAGTCCTTAAAGCATAGACAAGATATAGAGGATACTATGGCTCAGACTGACTCTCATCTACCCCATATGACTCTAGGACTATCAACTGCCCACCTAACACACTAAGGAGCAAGCACGTACCCTATCTACCCGAGGGTGGCCCAACCCTCGCTAGAACCTACAAGCAGTGGGTGAGCTCAACCTAGTGAGAAGAGAGACAGCTAATAAGCAGTATCCTAGAATCACAAGATGAGAGAAAGAAGTCTAAGCAACTAGACAAGAGAGACACTCTAATCTATGCTAGAAGGACTAAACCCAAAGCACCCGTATGCAATGCAATCAGAAAGGAGCGTAAGCATAATAAATAGAGTAAAACAGTAAAGCACAAAGCTCCCCCTCACAGCAGTCCACAAGGACAAACCACCCCAAGCTCTCCCTGCAGAGCTGAAAACCTAGAGCTATCCAAAGGCTTGGTAAAGATATCAGCCAACTGGTGGTCACTCCCCACAAACTGGAGCACTATATCACCCTTCTCCACATGGTCTCTAAGGAAGTGATATCGGATATCAATATGCTTGGTCCGAGAGTGCTGCACTGGGTTCTTAGCAATGTTAATAGCAGAAGTGTTATCACAAAAGAGTGGAACACTGTTGATAACTAACCCAAAGTCCCGCAGGGTCGAGACCATCCAAATCACTTAACTACAGCAACTGGCAACACCGGACTACTTCCTCGAAGACCAAGAAATGAGAGAAGTGCCAATGAATTGGCAGGTGCCAGAAGTGCTCTTCCTATCTATCCTGCAGCCAGCAAAGTCTACATCTGAGAAGGCTCTCAAGGAAAGACAAAAAGAGGAAGAGTACCAGATACCATAGTCGATGGTAGCTCGAAGGTACCGAAGAATGCGCTTCACCGCCTGGTGGTGAGATACGCGAGGAGAAGCCTGAAACCAAGCACAAAGACTCACGGAGAAGTGTATGTCCGGTAACGAGGCAGTGAGGTACAAGAGGGAGCCAATCATGTTGCGATACTCCTTCTGATCAACTGGCTCGCCATCCTCATCTGGGTCGAGTGAAGCTGATGTAGCCATAGGAGTGGACACTGGCTTACCATCACTCATATCAAAGTGCCTCAGAAGGTCTCGAGTGTACTTACCTTGATGCAGGAAGGTACCCTCCCGAGTCTGCTTGATTTGGAAGCCAAGGAAGAAACTCAACTCGCCCATCATGCTCATCTCAAACTCCGAGCTCATGACATCGAAAAATTGGGAAATGAGAGCATGCGAGGAGCCGCCAAAGATGATGTCATCCACATAAATCTGGACGAGCAGAAGATCAGTGCCATGCCGACGGATGAACAAGGTTTTGTCTACTTTACCCATCTCAAAACCATGACTCAACAAATAAGACTTAAGCCTCTCATACCAAGCTCTAGGGGCCTGCTTAAGTCCATACAATACTTTGGAAAGCTTGTAGACATGGTTTGGGTATTTGGGGTTTTCGAAACCTGGAAGGCACTCTTGACATCCATCTGGTAGAGCTTGAAACCCTTAGAAGCTGCAAAAGCAAGTAGGATTCTAATGGCCTCAAGTCTAGCTACAGGGGCAAAGGTCTCCTCGAAATCTAGACCCTCAACCTGGGAGAACCCCTGAGACTACCAGTCTAGCCTTATTTCGAATAACCACACCATCCTCACTCTGCTTGTTCTTGAACACCCACTTAGTCCCAATGATATTGTGACCTCGTGGGGGCTCAACAAGCGACCAGACCTTGTTTCTCTCGAAATTCTCTAAGTCCTCATGCATGGTATTGACCCAAGACTTGTCAGAGAGAGCATAACAAACGTCCTTGGGCTCAAAGGAGGCAACAAAGGCAGAATAGAGACAGAAATGAGACATGCCAAATTTTGAACGAGTGACTCGCTCAAACAGGTCTCCAATAATCTGCTCAGAAGGATGGTCTTTTTGGATATGTCTAGGAGGTCTAGGATGAGATGAAGAAGTGGCCTCTACCTCGTGAGCTGACGAGGTAGGAACAGAGCTACTAGCTCCAGAGGAAGCAGAAGGCATGGGCTGATCACCTGGAGGTGCAATGGAGGAAGCCACCTCGAGGGGTGGATGAGGGACTGGATCGAGTAGACAACCCTCATCTCCATCGTCCTCATCATCCACAAAGATGGTCTCGGACTGCTCTAAAGAACCTGAGATATCGGGCCTAGTCCCCGGACTGGCATCGTCGAATGTCACCTCACAGGTCTCTACCATTTTACTAGACTCGCAGTTCCAAACCCTATAAGCCTGCGAAGAAGTCGAGTAGTCTAGAAAGATCCCATCACAAGAACGTGACTCGAACTTATCTAGGTTCCCGGACATCACAATAAAGCACTTGCAACCAAACACACGAAAATGAGAGATGCTGGGCTTTCGCCCATATCTCAGCTCATAAGAAGTGCGGTGCAAGTGCGCCCTCAGAAAAACTCGATTTGAGACATGGCACGCGGTGGCTATAGCCTCAGCCCAAAACTTCTACGGTGTAGAGTACTCATCAAGCATCGTCCTGGCCATCTCGACGAAGGTACGGTTCTTTCTCTCCACAACGCCATTTTGCTGTGGGACGTGCGGAGAGGAGAACTGATGCTCTACACCTGTCTCATCGCAGAACCTCTCGAAGTAGGAATTCTTGAACTCTGTGCCATTGTCACTGCGGATCACTCGTAAGGCACCCGGAAGCTCAATAGAAAGCCTACTGAAAAGACCTCAGAAATGTGAAAATGTCTCATCCTTCGAGGCTAAAAAAACACCCAAGAGTACCTCGAGAAGTCATCGACCACGACAAGAACATACCACTTTCCTCTTGCTGACTACACTCGAGCTGGTCCAACTGTGTCCATATGGAGCAGCTGTCCTGGTGCATCGGTCATAGTAACTGTGACCGGAGGATGGGAAGCGGCAACCATCTTGCCGTGCCGGCAAGGAGCACAAACTAGATCTTTAACCATCTTGAGTTTTGGCAGACCACGAATGAGATCGTGGCCGCTAACTCGGGTCAAATGGTCAAATCCGATATGACCAAGTCTCCTATGCCAGAAAGAAAGGCTACGGGACTCAGAAGCAACCAAACACCGGAGAGGATCACCAGAAGACTCAGAAAAATCAGCACGAAAGATCCTCCCATAACGAGAAATCCTGCAAACCAGACTACCCGAAGAATCAAAAATTTTGCAATTGTTTTTCTTAAAGCTCACCTCAAAGCCGTCATCGGTAAGCTGAGAAACGGAAAGCAAATTATACTGCAGCTTACTAACCAAAGCAACATCTTTCAAAATAAAAGACTCATTAACGCGCACTGTACCTTTGGCGATGACGCGCCCAGACGAAGCATCTCCGAAGGTGATCGTCTCATCACCTGGAGCACGGGCAAGGGAAGAAAACCAACGAGAGTCTCCGGTCATGTGTCGTGAACACCCGGAGTCTACGAGCCAAACCTTTCCCTTCCCTGCCCGGCGAGCCTGAGTCAACAAGAGAGTAAAGTCTCAGTACTGGGGTAAATCAAGAGTGATTTTGGCACCCAATACTGAGTAACACGTTGAGCAGATGAAGTAATCAAACACGACTGACCTTTATCTACCCTACGCTCTCTGTCACTCAAAGAAGCATACGGTCTATGTGTAGACCTGAAGCTGTTGTTAGGCTTGACTGCTACGGAGGAGCGAGTCAAGACACCAGCAACATGCTGATCACACCGCGGGTAGCTATCTCGACGGGGGAAATGAGATATACCCTCAGGACGGTGGAAGTCACGACCAGGAGCATATCGAGGACAAAAGCCAGAAAACTCAGAAAATTCAAGTCCTCGATGATGCCCAAACCCATCAGCTGAAGCAACCCTAGACCTCGTGTTGGTCTTAGGTGCACTCAAGGTCTGGGGCTGACCCTGAATACACCTAAGAGACTCAACACGGTCTCTATGCGCGATCTTGGTGCGCCTGAAGCATCAATCGATCAAGTGTCCATCCTTCTGACAGAAGGTGCAATGATACTTCACCTTCTGAGAGGTAGAAGTCGTATGATGAAGCTTCGCCTTCTAAGAGGCCGAAGCTGCAGGTGGAATCACCTTGCTGTCAGAAATCCCTTGGACAAAGCCTGCAGACTTGAATTGAACTTTCTCAGATCTGGGCTCGGTCTCGGTCACACCTGGTGCTATGGGTCTGAGCACGGCAGGTGGATGCTTCCTCATGTCCTCATAGAAATCGTATCCTAGACCCTGATTAAATCTGCAAATCTTAGATTGGTCTAGGATAAGATTGAGCTTCTTCTTGCCTCCTACAAACCTCTCGAGAGTGTTCATAAGGTACTGACACTCCCGAAAGAGAGAGGTGCAAGAAGAACAGGGAGAAGAAGAGACAGCAGAAGGTAAGAGAGCAGAAGAAGAACTAACAGTAGAGGAAAGAATGGCTTGTGCACACACAGCCGACTCTGAGGGGATAGTCCTACTACTAGCCGGTTGGTTCACGTCGCTAAGCGTCTCCACCTTACCCTTGGGCTCCTTCCCCACCTCAGCACAGACATTACAAGCAGAAGGTGGTTTCTCTAGAAGGTCCTTAGTTAGCTTCACACATTTTTCATCCAAGGCGATCAAATCAGATTTTAGTTTGTTACAATTAATGCAAGGTGAGCTAACAGGGTCCTTAGAAGCATATTGAGCCAATTTGTTGTTATCATCAACCAATTCTTAAAACTGTTTGGAGACAGATTCAAGTTCAGCAGTAAACTTGGGACAGTTCACACATGAAGCAATAGGCTCAAGTAGAAAAGCTTGTAATTCAGCAATTTTATGATCTGCCCATTTTAGGTTCATCTTCAATTTATTACAACTTTCACAAGTCTCGGGCAGATCGAGCAACATAGTGTAAAGACCTCTAGACGCATTGTCCTTATCCTCACATGAGGTGCAAGAAGGAGTCTCAACAGTAGTAGATGTAGGAGGAACTACCCTACTCATCTCAAGTTCAGCAATAAGACTAATATTCTCCACCTTAAGCATGTCAAGCTCAGAAGACAGACTATCATGCGAGGTCCTTAATTTCTCCATGTCACCCAACAGAGCACAGCATGTATCACATTCATCACGGGAGGGAGCATATGTAAGTGAAGTAAGCTCATGTGACAATCTATCTACTTCCTTCTCCAACTCGCTACACCTAGCTCTAGATCTAGCATGGAATCTACCTAGCTTAAGAAAAGCATCATTAAGCTGGTCGTAGGTGGGGGATACCTCGTCGGAGTCGGAGTACAGCTCACTGTCGCTCAGTTCGCCCTCAAGGGCCATGAAGCACATGCCGGAGAAGTCGTCGCCGCCCTTGGGGTTTTGGTCACCCGTCTCGTCGTCGTCGCTCCATCCCTCCACCTCGCTGAGGTCGAGGTCGTCGAAAGTAGTAAGGACGCGGTGAAACAGCTTCTTGGCTTTGCCAAAGTCGCGGAACTTCTTCTTTCCTTAGGCATGGACTAGAGGCTTCTTGTTGCGGTTCTTGTCGGTGTAGTCGTTCTTGCCTGAACCGCCGTAGTCGTTCTTGCCCTTCTCCAGCTTGGGGCAGTTTGCCCGAATGTGGTTGGGGCCACCACACTCGAAGCAAATCACAGGTCCTCCTCTCTTTCCATCCCTCCTCTTGTAAGCATAGGAAAATCTCCGAGCTAGGAGGGCTAACTGCTCATCCGCAAGCTGCTCTAACTGATCATCAGTTATGTCACAGAGAGCAGCAAGGGAGAATCCACCAAGCGAATCAGAAGAAGAAAGACCAGAAGCCAAGGTGGGATCAGTGACTAAGGCCATCGACTGCGACTTCGACTTGCGAGAGACAATGTCAATCTCGTGAGTCTTGAGGAGTGAGTACAACGCATCAAGAGTTAAAGTCGAGAGGTCCGTGGTGTCCTTGATGGTAGTCACTTTCATCTCCCAAACACGTAAGTCGAGAGCCGCGAGCATCTGTCGAGCATTATCCGAGTCGGGGTATGTGAGACCGACCGCTCGGAGGTTGCTTAAGATCTTGTGGAAGCGTGCAAAGCACTCATCGAGGGACTCACCAGCGAGCATTTCAAGCTTGTTGTAATCTCGCTTGAACTGATCCTGTCGGGCTGTCTTGATCTGGGAGGTGCCCTCATGGTATTCGTCGAGGGTCTCCCAGATGTCAAAAGCCAACGAGAGATGAGAGATGCGATCGAACTCGCTTCGGCTCAACCCCTGGATTATGATGTTCCTTGCCTTAGCGTTTGCCTTAACATCAGCCATATTCCCGGCGTTGATGTTCTCATCGGCAGGAACAACATAGCGTACTTTGACCTTACGCCAGATGGCGTAGCCCTGAGCCTGGATGTAGGTCTCCCATCGAAGACCGGGGGCTTGGTTGAGTATTTATCCGTCGCCATGGCTCTAGAGACCGGTTAAGATCTATGAAGAAGAGCTAACCGGCTCTGATACCAATTGTTGGACCGAAATGGCGACAGGGGGGTGAATGTCGATTCTTAAAAACTTGCCCTTCTTCAAGAAGTTCACAAGAGGTTTCTTTTCAATAGCTATAGAAAGCTATGAAAAGAAGAGAAGCAAACTCTCTGGAAAAACCACAGCAAGCATAACAAAGAAAGGCAACAAACACCCCAAAATAAAACAACAAGCAGTACCAAGTGCACCGGAGGCCGGTCAGACCGTTGTGCCCGGGCCGGTCAGACCGCCGGCTCAAGGCCGGTCGATCGCTTTAGTGCGCGATCCTAACCGCCGGCGGTCGATCATTGGGACACCTCCGGTCTGACCGCCATAGACGCGGCGGTCTGGCCGCCATGGAGAGGCCGGTCTGACCACTCCCCTGATCCCAGCAGCCCGAGAGCAGACTGAAAAATCTGAAACTCGGGTAGAAATTTTGATCTTCAAAAATCAAGGAAAACGGTGGATTTCTTCCATTCTTTTTGGCCAGAGCAACACTACAACAAACTAAATAGCAAGGAGGCTTTGAGAAACAAAGAAATCAAACTTAAGAGCAATAATTTCAGATTGTGACAAAAATCTGAAACTTTGCAAGAGCAGGACCAAAACTCAAATTACTTCCCAACCTTTGATCCTTTGGCCATAAAACTTTGAGGATAGCTAATTAATAGCATCTGGACTTTACATGCCATGTTTCAAGCCATCTGAAAGAGGGAAACAAGATTTGCACCAAAACCCTAGAAATGAAAATGAAGAACAGAGAAGCTCAAACAGCCAAATCTGAGATTAAACTTGATTTGCTCTTGGGACAACTCGATCAAATGATCTTGAGGCACTATCCCAACATAGAGCAATCCATTTTACACCTCCAAGGCAAGAAACAACGCAAAAATGAGAATCTCATAAATCAACTACAGAGAGTATCGAAGGCAAAACAGGAGCACGAGAGAAAAACTCAGAGATTTCATTCCAAACAAAAGATGATTACATATGAGTCCCCATACGCATGGACATTAGAACAAGGGTTGATTACATGTAGTCTCAACTCATCCTCTCCCACTCCCTAAGCCTCGAGAACACACACTACATGCTTGCTTGGAGAGGAGCACTCACAAACACAACGAAGGAAGACAACAGAACATACTCTGTCTCCTCCACCCACTCTCAACCACTAAAGCCTAAAGCCAAAACAAACTCACAAAGCTTCTTTTGACTCTAGCAAACCCTAACTCTCTCCCAAAGCCATATTTCCACAAGGAGGCACCTCCTCCTTATATAGCATTCGGCTAACGGGTCTCCAACCCGTTACGCCTGCCAACTCCGAACGGAACCCGCTCCCGCCTGTGTAGCTTTGTGTTTTTACCGAAACGCCCCTCCTGCACCTTCCGGGAAGCTTCCGCGTTCCTTGTCGTCCAAGCCTCGCAACCACCTCGAGTCTCCGCCGTCTGCGACACCTCCGACCGTTCTGACCTCGACACCGCCTGTGTCTAGTCCGGTCACCTCGTGTCTCACCACGACTCCGCCTCGACGTCCTGCAGCCATCACAAACAAGAAATACATCAAATAGCATCGCTCGACACATGAAAGCATAAATAGCATAAAAGCATCATACTTACCCATGATGAAGTCCAAACCTGTCGAATCAAAGAATAAGCATCCTAATCTCATTCGACCAAGTTTGACCAAGTCCGACCGAGCCCGATTGCACGTCGCAACGTCAAGGTCCGAACCACCCAAATCAAACTCGACTTTCCTAAACCAATGTCAATTACTCATCATTCACACGGGATGACCTTCACATGGTCTCTCAGAAGTGGACCGGTCCCATATTTCAAACATTATTTCAGGTTATGTTGATTATTTAATAAAGTACTTTAAAGGTTTTAATTGGTGTATGAATTCTATTATTGTCTTTTATTATTGTCTTTTATTCTTGGCGATGATGTTCCATAGTAGTATTCCACATTGGTTGTATGTGGGGTGCTACAGTTGGTAACAGAGCCCAGGTTGTAGTTTTTGGAAAAAAAATCTATTTAATAAATAAAAATGGCACGTGCATAGGGCTTCAGGTTAGTTTACTCATGCATGCATGTCTAGTCACTGGTATATACTTGATTCAGGATTCCATTGTTACTCTCACTCATCATTATTCCCTGCTTTGTTTCAATCCTCCTTTCAATGCAACATTATGCCTCTGGCCAAGCGTGCCAGCCACCGGGTGCGGGAGTATGTGGACCGGGTGTGCGGACACACTAGCGAACTGGGTAATCAAGATCAGACCCCCTCAGCAGCGAACTCCTCTTCTCATGCATCAACTCTACCCCCACTAGCGGATCCTACTCCAGGCGTTGCTGGCACTCCTCCCTCGTCGACACAAGCTGCTTCGCAGAGCGAGGTGCAACAACTTTTGGCTCAGGTGCAGAGTCTGGTCACGTTGCTGCAGACTGCTCTTCCTGTGATGCTTGCCAATCAGGCTACGACAGCTCAGGCTGCGACTATTGCTATTGCACCAGCTCAGGCGCCACCTCCTCCTGCTCCTCACATGATAATGAGGGAGTGGCAGCGCTTGGGTTTGCGAACTTTCAGTGGTTTGGTGCCAGTTGAGGCCGACAACTGGCTTCGCTGCATGAACAAGAAATTCGACACCATGGAGCTCACAACCTAGGAGAAGGTGTTATTCGCCTCTCAGCAGCTTTTGGGAGAGGCGGACTTGTGGTGGGCTAAGGTACACGGCTCTCGCGGGCCTCATGCAGGGCCATCTACCTGGGAGGACTTCACTAGCGCTTTTGCCGTGGAGTACTACCCTTTTGCCCTAACTAGGGCAAAGGACTTTGAGCTTGACTCCTTGCGGCAGAAGGAAGGTCAGCTGGTGGAGCAGTACGAGAAGGCATTTCGGGAGATCTGCCATTTCCTTCTAGAGTTGAATTCTAATGAGCAGAAGAAGGCATGGCAGTTCATTGGAGGACTTCGAGAGGGGATCCATCATGTCCTAGCTGCTATAGACATACGCACCTACCAAGATGCGGTGGATTGCTCCCAGCAGATGGAGGTCCAGCTTCGTCAGACCGCGGCCCAAAAGGCTGCCAGCTCTGACAAGAAAAGGTTCATTTGTCTTTCAATTCAATCTTTAATTTATCTAAATTCCTTGTTCGACTGAGATTCCTTAAATCTCTTGCTTTTGTAGGCCCTATTCTTCTGAGTCACGGCGTGAGTCCGGTTCTTGGGATTCCAAGAAGACTCATTTTAATGGAAAGCGCCAGCGATCTCCCTCTCCTTCCCGGCGCCCCAAGGGCGGGAGCAACTCAGGAGCTAGGGGAAACTTTGGAAAGAAGCTGGTATGTTATCGCTATGGCAAAGATCACAAGGGCAGTCACTATGGCTATGATGACAAGTGCCACATTTGTGGGATTCAGGGACACAAGTCTATTGTGTGCTCCCAGAACCCTGATTCCATCCTTCCGCTGGGTTTGATCAAGAAGCGTAAGGCTCCGGCTGGCACGGTGAACTAACTGGTTTTTCCATCTGCTGATCATCAGAGAGCAGGTAAGTTATCAATGTGTTTTATGTCTTCATCGGATATTTCCTCCCTTGTGTAGCTTCATTTGTTGTCCACTTCCAGTTGTTCTAGCCGCGACTACTACTCCCATCGCTACTGCTCCTGATGGTACTGACGCACGTCTCTATGCATTACCAACTCAGGAGTCGCACCGTCGTTTCGATGTTGTGCACAATAACCTATTGTCTTCCTCACATTTCTTCGATTGTTATTTACCTATTTCCTTAGCTTGTTTTCACACTCGCTCTACTCTGTTTAGGTATGGTTACATTGCACTCTTATCCTGCTCTTGCATTATTTGACACTAGGGCTAGTTTCTCCTTCCTTGCATCTCATTTTATTCAACAGCATTCAATCCCAGTTAGTACATTGAAGCTTCCGGTGTTGGTATCTACCGCTAATGAACCTCTCTCTAGCAACTTAACTTGTCTCAATGTGGCTTTGGAGATTGAAGGTCATGTTTTTGGCATTGATGCGGTGGTTGCGCCAATTCACCCCCTTTGACCTAATTGTGGGCATGGATTGGCTATCTCGTCATCATGCTATCATTCATTGTTTTGATCGCAAGGTTATTCTTTTCCAAGACGATGGTGAAATTGTTTATCAGGGCAAGGAGCGTTACCTCAGTCCCTTATTCTTGGCCTCTTACTTTGGTCACCGTGAAATGACCAAGTCCAGGTGTCTTTTTGCCATGCTAGAGAAGCCTGCATCCGGACCTTTACCAGAAGATATGCCAATTGTTCGGAAATTTCTTAATGTCTTTCCGGCCGAACTTCTAGGCCTTCCTCTAGTCAGGGTGGTTGAGTGTGCTATTGATGTTATTCCGGGCACCACACCTATCGCCAAGGCTCCCTATCGTCTGTCGCGCACTGAGCTAGAGGAATTAAAGTGTCAATTAGATGACCTTCAGAGCAAGGGCTTTATCAGGCGCAGTACTTCAGAGTGTGCTTCTCCGATCACTTTTGTGGAGAAGAAAGATAAGAGTCTGCGCATATGCATTGATTATCGAACTCTGAAAGCAGTGACTATCAAGAACTAGTACCCTTTACCTCTCATTGATGACCTCTTCGATCAGCTCAAGGGTGCTAAGTTCTTTTCCAAGATAGATCTATAGTCTGATTACCACCAAGTGCGGATCAAGGCTTCTGATACTCCAAAGACGGCCTTTCGCTCTCGGTATGGTCTCTTAGAGTTCTTGGTGATGCCATTTGGTTTAACCAATGCTCCGGCAGTGTTCATGGATCTGATGCACTGGGGTATTTCATGAGTATTTGGATCAGTTTTTCATTATTTTTATTGATGACATATTGATCTATTCCAGTACCGCGGAGGAGCATGAGCACCACCTTCGAATTATTCTGGACCTTCTTCGTAAGCATCAGCTATTTGCTAAATTGAAGAAGTGTGCCTTTTGGCTTTCCTCTGTCAGTTTCCTTGGGCGTGTCATTAGCGGAAAAGGGCTTTCTGTGGACCCTTCCAAGATTGCAGCAGTAGTAGACTGGCCGAGACCTAGTAATGTGGTGGAGATTCGCAGTTTCCTGGGGTTGGCCGGGTATTACCATCGCTTTGTTGAAGGGTTTTCTTCCATTGCCAAACCTTTGACCAAGTTGACTCAGAAGGGGGAGCGGTTCCTTTGGACGGAGGAGTGTGAGTCCAGTTTCCAGACTTTGAAAGAGCATCTCATCACCGCTCCTATTCTAGCTTTGCCCGAGGAAGGGAAGAAGTTCACTATTTATTGTGATGCCTCTCGGTTGGGATTGGGCTGTGTCCTTATGCAAGAGGATAAGGTAATACTTATGCTTCTCAACAGCTTAAGAAGCATGAGCTCAATTATCCTACTCATGATTTGGAGTTAGGGACAGTTGTATTCACCCTCAAGATTTGGTGTCACTATCTCTAGGTGAGAAGTGCGCAATCTTCACTGATCATAAGAGTTTGAAATACCTTCTCACCTAGAAAGAATTGAATTTGAGACAACACCGCTGGCTAGAATTGATCAAAAATTATGACCTCACCATTCATTATCATCCGGGCAAGGTAAATGTGGTGGCGGATGCCCTTAACAGGAAGCGTAGTGATGGTGTACTCGTTCCTACTTCAGTCTAGAAGGAGTTGGAGGACCTTCAGACCACACTTTACTTGGCCTTTCAGCCTTGTTAGTGAGCTCATCTCCTTTGTTTGATGATGTGCTTGAGGCCCAACCGCAGGGTCGGAGATCGACATGTCTACGGGGAGGTGATTCGAGTAAAACCTCATGGGCCAGACTTTACCATGGATGATAGAGGACTTTTGCGATTCCGAAACTACCTTTGGGTGCCTTCTAAATCATCCTTAAAGAGAACATTCTTTGTGAGGCTCATAAAACTCCTTATTCTATTCACCCTGGTGAGACTAAAATGTTTAAAGATCTCCAGCGTCAGTTTTGGTGGCCAGGGATGAAGAAGGACATAGCCAAGTTTGTGTCTCAATGCGCGGTGTGCCAGCAAGTAAAAGCAGAGCATCACAGTCCTGCTGGCCTACTGCAGCCTTTGAAAATTCCCCAATGGAAATGGGAGGACATTGCTATGGACTTTGTAGTGGGTCTTCCTAAGTCGCCCTGGCGAATGGATTCTATCTGGGTCATTGTCGACCGCCTTTCCAAGACGGCTCATTTCCTTCCAGTCAGGACTACTTATTCTGCCAGTGATCTCGCTACCATTTTCATCAAGGAGATTGTCCATCTTCATGGTGTTCCTAAGTCCATTTGTAGCACCCCACGTAACCATATGGGATACTACTATGGAACGTCATCGCCAAAGTGAAGAATAAATGAGAACAACAAAAGAAATTACAAGGAGTTTAAAACTTTATTAACACTTTAATAGAGAACCAACGGAAGTTGGAATAAATGTTTAAAACATGGGACCGGTCCACTTCTAACCAAATAAAAACGAATGAAACAACAAAACAGTGGCAAACCACGGTGCTGAAAACTTGAGTGCTCCCACCCATGCATGATGCTATCACTCCACTAGTATTTTACCTAAGACTGAAAAGAGCAAGAGTGAGATTTGGAAATCTCAGCAAGTACCCAACAACGGTCACAACACAAGAGTAAAGACAAGTAATGCAACTACATGAAATAAAGGGCAAGCATGACAAGGAAGCAATGGACATAAGGCAAACAATGAACAACTGATATCGAAAATACTGTCATGAATGGAAGACGGATATTATGAGAACTGTGATATTTGTTATGTGACAAGTTATAGCAAGGGTGCCGGCGACCTCCTCCCACATACCCGGTTATACGAGAATAGCCAGGCACAACCTTGTCCTCGACTGTATAACCGCAGACGGGGTGTCCTGTGTAACGAGAATGTACGGCCCCACGTACGTTACCAGGTTGGGTGGAAATGACCCCTATATGTGGGTAGCCCCGGCGTGATAACCCTTAGTTTGTTATTTAGCGAATTATCCATGATATAATTAGAGAGTTGTAATTGAGTTAAGGTAAAGTTATGAGAGTAAAGGTTTGATACGATGTGGCCAGAGACAGGATTGGTGAAACTAGGTGATAAAGTAACCGATACATCATGGACAGATTATGTAGAAAAAAATTAAGGTAACTAAAAGATAGCGAGGATAAGGCTATAATAAAGTTATGAGAAGTGAAAGAATGTGCTAGGGTTGAAAATGGAAAGACATAGTTTCTGATAAGAGAGCGATGTGGAATAATGATAAGATGATAGTGATATAGTAATCAACCTAAAGAGGTATTATAATATAGCTCACACAAGTTTATCAACCAATCAAGTTTTATTATATGATAAGTAATTATTAGTCAAATTAACATTTATTAAGGTATAACGATCATGACTCACATAAGGAACATACCAGCAATACATCATGATATTGAGAGGATTAAGCACAGAAGCATGATACTTAAAGGACTGCTAGTGATTTTAACCTAATTCTACAACATGATCACCCACTACCCCCATTAAAGGTTTAAGCATGAACTCTAAACATTACTTAAAAGCATGAATCTTATAACATTATTAACAAAGCATTATAATAAACCTAAAGGCATGTGAAATAAGATAATCTAAAATATCGTGGCAGGAATATAATATTACGGGTATATAACCAGCAAGCATTAACAATAACCAGGCAAGCATTAACAATATGATAAGAACTAGACAAGCATTAACAACATAATCATAACTAGGAAAGCATAATAATAACCAGACAAGCATAACTACTATTATAACAACCAGGCAAGTACTAGAGAGATGATAATAACCGGGTAACTTTGGTGACAGGATATTAGCTAGGTAAATTCAGTGATATGATAATAACCAGGTAATTCAGTGATATGATAATTGTACTGAATGACAATGGTAACGAGTAATCGTGAAAGATGTGAAATGTGGAATTAAAATAATTAGAGATAAGTTCATGCACGATTACAAGAAGTGAAAAGGATTGCTGAGGTGGAGGACAGGAGATAAAATCAGATGGGAAATGAAGAAGGATAATACGATGGTGGTAGGGATCCATGAATGATTCTCACCCAGCATTACAACTTAACTCACACCAAGGGATTGTCAAACAACTAGTACATAATTCCATTGGAATAAATCAAGCAATAACATACAAGTAATGAATCAAGGAACCGGTAATTAAATATATCATTCTAAAGCTAAAGATTACTAGTGGTTAACCTTATGTTGAAGTCACTCCTATGCTACCCCAACCACAATTTAAACAACACTTATAATTAATAATTAAAGCTTGCAACTCTTTTTTTCTTTTATTTTTTTGAGGGTGCTACACCATTGTTTTGGATCGTGATGCCATGTTTGTTTCCCATTTCTGGAAGAGCTTGCATCAGAATCTAGGCACTAAACTCAATTTCAGCATTGCCTTCCACCCTCAGACGGACGGTCAATCTGAAAGGACCATTCATACCTTGGAGGACATGTTGCACTCTTGCATACTTGTGTGGAAGGGTAGTTGGGAAATCACTGACCTCTGGCAAAGTTCTCCTACAATAACAGTTTTCATTCCAGTATTGAGATGGCTCCTTTTGAGGCACTCTATAGCCGACCTTGTCGCTCTCCCCTTCATTGGGATGAGGTTGGAGAAAAAGAGTTACTAGGGCCTCAGCAGGTCAGGGATTGGAAGGAGCAGATCGATCTCATCAAGAACAATTTGCTTTCCGCTCAGAGTCGTCAAAAGAGTTACGCCGATTGTTCCTGTTGGCCGCTGGAGTTTGAGGTGGGCGATCAGGTTCTCTTAAGGGTCTCTCCAACCAAGGGAGTGGTCCGGTTTGGGGCAAAAGGAAAGTTGAACCCTCGTTACGTTGGACCATTTCCTATCACAGAGCAAATCGGGAAGCTTGCTTATCGTCTTGAGTTGCCTGCTTCTCTGGCTGGTGTCCATAATGTCTTTTATATCTCCATGTTGAGGAAATACCTGAATGACCTTGATCAAATTTTGGAGTTGCCCACTTTGGAGGTTTTGGAGGACCTATCCGTCGTGGCACGGCCAGTCCAGATCTTGGAGCGTTCAAAACATCAATTACTGCGTTGGACTCTTACTTTTGTCAAAGTGTTGTGGTCCAATCAGACTGAAGGCGATCTCTTTTCCTCAGGTTTGGTTCCTTGTTCTTTCCTAGTGATGTTCTCCATTCCGTAAATTCATTTCCGAAGTGGTCGATTCGAGGCCGAATATTTTCTAAGGGGGGAGAGCTGTAGCACTTAGAAAAAAATTAATTAATTAATTAATTATTTAAAAATAAAACCCTAATCTAATCCAGTTCTTAAAAGGAGACCCCTCTTCTCTTTTCGTGCACATCTCCTTTTTTCGGATCCAGGTCAAATTTCTCTCTCTCTCTCTCGCTCTCGGTTTGCAACCGTGCGACTGCATGGGACGGCGATGTCGGCAGCATCAGCGGTGGCGTCGGCTGTGGCCGGTGGCGGCGGCCACGTGGCGGCACCCGCCACCCGCCGCGCGTGCTCGCTGCGCGCTGGCGACCATGGTGGCTGCGGCGGCGGCGGCGACGACGACACGCACGCCGCATGCGTTTGCCCGCGCGCTCGCCGCGCGATCGCTGCGCCATGGGGCTGCGCGCGGCGATGACAGCAGCCGGTAGCGGTCGGTGCACGGCAGCGGCGGCGGCGGCCGGCGACGGTCGGAGGCGGCGGCCAATGGCCGGTGGCAAACGCGGCCGAACAGCATTCCGCTCGGCTAAACGGTCGTTCGTGCGGCCGAACGTGTTTTTTGCGACCGAACGACTGTTCGCTCAGCCGAACGGCTGTCTCCTTTCCATTCAATTATTTCCTGTCGTTCCTTTATCAAATTCATCATATCTTATCGGTGTTTTCCATATCACCCTGTAGGTTCTCACGCGGCTGTTGAGGGAGCAACTGGGCAGTTGTGCATCACAGACCCATCGTGCAGTGTGTCCGTCAAGCGTGCTCAAGGCAAGTACCTCGCGGCCATAACCGTTTCTTGTGCATGATTATGTCACATGATTACTTGTTGCCTTAGTGTGATTTTCCGATCATTACATTTTATTGATTGCCTGTTGTAGATTGTTGTAGCTTTAGTAGCTTCTGAATATCATGAGTTAGTTAGCATTGAATACTTGTAATTAACATAATGTTAACCATAGAATTCATGCGGGGTTAGAGATGTAAATAAATGTCTAATGGTGATTAGGGTTGCGAATAAGCATGCTCCAATTTAAGGTTAACCACTAGTAATCTTTAACACTGAACGGCTATGGTTACGTCTTGCTTTTGTGAATCCTGCCTGTTGATTATTAATTGCGAGCTGTAGTTGATTTAGTTGCTGTACATTAACCTGCCTAATAATCACTTATCACCTAACAAAATTGTATGATTGACAACCCTGGTGTGTGACTTTAGTTAGTATCCTCTCCATCGATAGATTTTGTTCGCATCATCTAGTATAACCAATCATGTCTCTTCGGTCTCATTGGACTAAATCGTTACTCTCATAACTTTACCTTAAATCTATTGAGTTTCATGCACCAACCAGTTCACCCAAAAGCTTAAGCTGATGAGGAAAGATGGACAATTCACTTATACTTCAACACCCCCCTCACGTATAGGCTCCCCTAGGCCTAATACGTGGAATAGAAGTGGACTGCAATTAATTTTTTTAATTGCGTCAGCCAGGTCTTGAACTCGAGACCTCTTGGCTCTGATACCATATTGAGTTTCATGCACCAATCAGTTCACCCAAAAGCTTAAGCTGATGAGGAAAGATGGGCAATTCACTTATACTTCAACAAAATCATTCAGGATAATTCGCTAAATAAAGTGAACCACCGGTGGAATTGAAGAAGGAGCCTTATAAGGTGAACTCAAAGAAGGAAGATGATGTGGCAGCATTAGTGTCCTTCAGGAATGAAGGTGTTGAAGATGCACCAATGGCCACAGATAACAAAGTCGACGAAGAATCCATGAAGAAGGAAGGAGATGAAATATCACCGGTGACACTAGAGACGAAACCTGAGGAAGAAGGATCAGTGACCTTCAAAGAAGCAGGCAGTGAAGGAACGTTAGCAGTGACCTCGAATAAGGAACATGGTAAACAACCATCGGTATCAGTCGATCATGACGAAGCATCAAAGAAGAATGGTAACAGACAAGTATCTCCAGCGTCAAAAGGGGGTGGCGATGGATCGATCGCCAAAATGGAGTTTGCACTTCCTCCCAAGCTCAAGAAACTTGACCTCCGTTGCTTCCCAACGCGAGGTACCGAATGGGATGGACTCAAGAGTACCGTCCGGAAGGCATGCGTTAGAGGAGGGAAGTTGACGTCACTCGGCGATGGAGAGACTTGGGAGGTAGATGTGCTACGTTTGAGGTTCCTGAAGGATCTTCGTTATGATCATGACAAGTTTAGTGGATCATTTAAGAAGCTCAAACCTGAACGTGTTGAGATACATGAATGTCCGGACTTCAATCCTCCATGGAAACATGTACGTTTACTATGTTTGATCAATGTGCAGACTCCTTTCTTCCTTTCGGTTTCTTCTTCCATTCTAAGCCATTTACGCCTTACTATGGCGGTATGAACTCTTCTTAGGTATGAAACTTCCCTCCTAATAATAGATTTCCCTATCAAGAAAGTTGCAAAATCACCTTTGCGATAGTAATCATATTTGAAAGGCCCTCGTTTGAAGGAAATTGTTTGGACAGTAGTGAAAACATTTGAAATGTATCTAGAAGTATCAAGAACTGAAACCCAGCTGTCTATCCTATTCTGTCTATTCATCGTGCATGTGCCTTACTGTTGAAGCTGAAACTATTATTTTCTAGGAAAGTGCTATACAACATTCGACTATTTTTTAGGAGGGCGTTAGATCTCCATCTAACGGATCCACTCATACAAGCCCCCCTCCAAAAAAAATGATCTGGGACGTTGGATCTCCATCTAACGGCTCAAAATCTGACTATTTTTTATCCTAAAAAATAGTCGAATGTTGTATAGGTACTCCCTATTTTCTAAATCATTTTAGTGCTAGTTAGATAATACTATTACAGAAAAAATGCTTGTAGTGCTGGATATAGCCTATGCATGGAACTGGTAGTTCCTAGATTTAAATTTCTGTAATGAACTCTGTAGTGTTCTGGTTTCATTAATGAAGCTGGAGGGAGGTTTTCCTCCTTCTGTTTCAAAAAAAAAGAAAGAAAAAAGAAAAGAAAAGTAGTACGATTCAGAATTTAGATATAGGAGCCTTGATTTGTTTTGAGTATTTGGTAAATGTTCTATTTGTTCAGGGCGGTACTGCATCTCAGGGTGGTGCCACACAAGCTGAAGCAAGCTAATGTTTTAAAAAGGAGCTCTGCCATTCAATAAAAGTGAGAGAAGCAAGATAATGATTATCACAAGAGTCTGTAATACACTGAACTCTGTATGCTGTATTTTCTACTAAAACATGCATGCTCCATGGATCAATTTATATGTTACGCGTCCTATGTGATCAGAATAAATCGAGCTGTTCTTTTTTTAGGGACTACTGTTCACCAACAATCTGTCTTGTGGAGCGACCTTTCGATGAGATTTTGACGCTTCATTTCTGAATGAAGGCTCACAGAAATGAAGCATTTAACTAATTTATTGATACATAGTGATATTTATATAATGATAATACTAATGTGAATACATGTAGTAATAGTAATGTGAATACATGGCTAATGTGAATACATGTAGCAATGGTAATGTGAATACATGCAATATCATCTAGAACCGAGGCATCACCATCAACCGAGGCGTCATCTTGAATGCAGATAGCACATTGCATGGTAGGCTAACATCCCCTGCAGTTGGAATGGGAGTGGGTCGGACGTTCAAACTGGAGTAGAATTTCTTGAAGGTCGCTAGTCGGCAAGCACGTGCTTGCTGATGCCAATGAAGGCGGGGACAAAGAAGAAAGGTTGATGACGGTAGTCACCGATATTGATAGATCACGCCAGCGATGCAAGTAGAGGGAAAGGGAAAGAGGTAGAGAGGTAGGGGAGGAGTGAGTACAGTAGGTGAGGTGGCAGCGGTGAGGCAGGCAAGTGGAGGCAGCGGATAGAGTTGGTGGTGCCTAGAGAAGGAAAGGGCGAGGGTGTGATAGAGGAGAAGAGTGGTGGCTTTGAGGTGGAAGAAGAGGAGGAGGGGCAGCCTGAGGTAGAGACACCAGAGGCGAGGAAACCACCAGGGGTAGTGGATCTAGAGCGATAGCGGGCCGAGACCAAGAGAGAGAAAGAGAGAAAAAGCGCAAGAGAGTGGGAAGAAGGGGGAATGCGGCGATGGCTGAGGAAGGTGGAGGAGGCCATCAGCGGCGAGGATGGCCATCGGCGTCGGCAAATTTGAAGGCAATCCGAGCGGAGAAGGACCAGCCCGAGTAGGGGCGGCAGGATCCGGTGACCCGAGTAGGGCGCACGGCAACGGGAGACAACGGCCGGAGGAGTAGGTGCAGGATCGGAAATGGCAACAGAGGGGGAGGGGGTGAATGGTGCCTTTTAAAAAAAAATTGCCCCCGAAGTATCCACAAACAAATCTTCTCCTCTCTGATAGCTACAAAAGCTACGAAGAATACAGATTCATGCTTACTGGCATCAGAGAACACTCGGCAATCAAATCTACAAAGAGATGAACATGGTAGCAAAAAGGTTTAGAGGAAACAGTGCTGGCCGGTTAGACCTCATGAGCTCGGTCGGTCAGACCGTCAGTACAAGACCGGTCTGACCATCGGCTATATGCCAGTCTGACCGCTTGGAGCATGGCCGGTTGAACCACCATTCAGGCTCCGGTCAGACCGCCTGCCTACCTCTGGTCTGACCGCCATCACCAGAGCGGTCTGATCGGGGTCGGCGAAAACAGAGTAGCAGACTGCACAGATTTTACTGAAAATGCAATTCTCAGAGAAATTGGGGGAAAATTTGCTGCTCTTCTGATTTCAAAGGATCTGAACTACGAACTAAATAGCCAGACAAACTTGCTAGAAAGAGAATGCAGCCAGAAGGCAAAGATTACAGAAATTTTCAAAACAAGACTGCAGGAAGACAAAATTCAGATTACTCAAGTTTGTCAGGTTCTTTGCTCATGAAACTTTGCATTCAGTTAAGCAATGGCATGAGGACAGGAAAACTCACATTTGGTCACATCCTATCGAAGGGAAATCACAGGCTATTACTGAGCCCTGCCTTCAAACCCTAATAAATGCAGAGTAGAGTAATTTGAGCGAAGGACAAAGAATTCACAGGAATCAATGAATCTTCCATTTGCTCTTGGGAATGGAATGGCCAAATGGCCTTGAGTATTTTCCCATCAAAGAGCAAAGAAATACTGATACACAAGCAAGACTTCAGCTCAAACTCAAGAAAACAGAAGAGAACAGAAAATCAACAGAGAGCAGAAAATAAGCTGAAATTCTCAAATGGATTCATTTCTGGGAGACGAATGATTATAAAAGGTTTACAACCACTAAGTCCCCATACGCAGTTGGGAAGAAGAGTTTGCTCACTACATGGTTCTCTCAAGAACACACGCACACACCCAGAGCACTACCCATAGCTCTCTCACTGCTTCCTTGCTTCCTTCTTCTACCTAAGCTCCTCTTCTTAAGGCCACACTCACAACCAGAAGAAGAAAATCAAGAAGTGTCATACACTCTCCACTCCCTCACCTCATACCCACATGACGCAAAAGTCAAACTGTAGGATCAAGGATACCGACTAGAGGGGGGTGAATAGGATGTTTTTAAAATTTTCTAGTTCACTTGATTAATTTCTCACAATTTAAATGGCAAAAATGTAAAGCAATTAATTCTATACTGTTGTAGCTACGGGCTAAACAGGGAAAGAGGAGACTGGTAACAGGAGAGGAAGAGAGCTAGAGCTGTGGGATGGATGGTGAGAATGAGAGGAGTCCCCCCCCTTTGCCCTTCCTGGGGGTTTATATATATGAGTGGGGTAGAATAGGAAATCCTCATTCTACCCCTTAGTGCTTACAAGGGATGAGGGTACATTGGTATATTTACACTGTTATAATCTTCTACACTATTGGGCCTATTACATGTTGGATTAGCTGCACGGCCTAGTCACGGGGGGTTGGGCCACCCCTACAACAGTACTCCCTCGACAGCAAGCGCTGAGGTCCCGATGGGCGAGCTGACGTGATCAACCCACCCCAGCCCCCCGTTCCCTGACAGCAAGCGCGAGGGTGTCGATGCAACTGGTAGCTCGTAGACCCTAGAGGCAATGCCTATGAAGAAATCTGTGAAGCGCCGAAGACATCGTCGAGCGCCGAAGCCGTGCCGTCCTGCCGAGGCAACGCCTACGAGGCGGACGGTGCAGTCGAGTGCCGACGACGTGCCGTCCCGCCGAGGCGATGCCTACGAGGCGGACGGTGGAGTCGAGCGCCGAAGACGTGTCGTCCCGCCGAGGCGATGCCTACGAGGCGGACGGCGGAGTCGAACGCCGAAGATGTGTCGTCCCGCCGAGGTGATGCCTACGAGGCGGACGGCGGAGTCGAGCGCCGAAGACGTGTCGTCGAGCGCCAAAGACGTGTCGTCGAGCGCCGAAGACGTGCCGTCCCGCCGAGGCGATGCCTACGAGGCGGACGGCGGAGTCGAGCGCCGAAGACGTGTCGTCGAGCGCCGAAGACGCGCCGTCCCGCCGAGGCGATACCTACGAGGCGGACGGCGGTGTCGAGGGTCGAAGACGTGTCGTCGAGCGCCGAAGACGCGCCGTCCCGCCGAGGCGATGCCTACTAGGCGGACGGCGGAGTCGAGCGCCGAAGACGTGTCGTCGAGCGCCGGAGACGTGCCGTCCCGCCGAGGCGATGCCTACGAGGCGGACGGCGGAGTCGAGCGCCGAAGACGGGTCGTCGAGCGCCGAAGACGTGTCGTCGAGCACCGAAGACGTGCCATCCCGCCGAGGCGATGCCTACGAGGCGGACGGCAGAGTCGAGCGCCGAAGACGTGTCATCCCGCAGAGGCGATGCCTACGAGGCGGACGGCGGAGTCGAGCACCGAAGACGTGTCGTCCCACCGAGGCGATGCCTACGAGGCGGACGGCGGAGTCGAGCGCCGAAGACGTGCACCACGCACGCGGAGGCAAGGAGGCGAGACCGCCGTTCCCCTACCTTTAAAAATATTGCCCGCGAAAAGCGGGCGCTTGCGGCGTAGGCCAAGGGCACCACGCACGCGGAGGCAAGGAGGCGAGACCGCCGTTCCCCTACCTTCAAAAAGAGTGCCCGCGAAGAGCGGGCGCTTGCGGCGCAGGCCGCGGGCACTACGCACGCGGAGGTAGAGAGGCGAAGGCGTCGTTCCCCTACCTTTAAAAATAGTGCCGGCGAAGAGCGGGCGCTTGCGGCGTAGGCCGAGGGCACCACGCACGCGGAGGCAAGGAGGCGAGACCGCCGTTCCCCTACCTTTAAAAATAGTGCCCGCGATGAGCGGGCGCTTGCAGCGCAGGCCGAGGGCACTACGCACGCGGAGGTAGAGAGGCGAAGGCGCCGTTCCCCTACCTTTAAAAATAGTGCCCGCGAAGAGCGGGCGCTTGCGGCGCAGGCCGAGGGCACTACGCACGCGGAGGTAGAGATGCGAAGGCGTCGTTCCCCTACCTTTAAAAATAGTGCCCGCGAAGAGCGGCGCTGCGCGCAGCCGAGGGCACTCGCACGCGAGGTAGAGAGGCGAAGGCGCCGTTCCCCTACCTTTAAAAATAGTGCCCGCGAAGAGCGGGCGCTTGCGGCGCAGGCCGAGGGCACTACGCACGCGGAGGTAGAGAGGGGAAGGCGTCGTTCCCCTACCTTTAAAAATAGTGCCCACGAAGAGCGGGCGCTTGCGGCGCAGGCCGAGGGCACTACGCACGCGGAGGTTGAGAGGCGAAGGCGCCGTTCCCCGACCTTTAAAAATAGTGCCCGCGAAGAGCGGGCGCTTGCGGCGCAGGCCGAGGGCACTACGCACGCGGAGGTAAAGAGGCGAAGGCGCCGTTTCCCTACCTTTAAAAATAGTGCCCGCGAAGAGCGGGTGCTTGCGGCGCAGGCCGAGGGCACTACGCACGCGGAGGTAGAGAGGCGAAGGCGCCGTTCCCCTACCTTTAAAAATAGTGCGTGAGCGAAGAGCAGGCGCTTGCGGCGCAGGCCGAGGGCACTACGCACGCGGAGGTAGAGAGGCGAAGGCGTCGTTCCCCTACCTTTAAAAATAGTGCCCGCGAAGAGTGGGCGCTTGCGGCGCAGGCCGAGGGCACTACGCACGCGGAGGTAGAGAGGCGAAGGCGCCGTTCCCCTACCTTTAAAAATAGTGCCCGCGAAGAGCGGGCGCTTGCGGCGCAGGCCGAGGGCACCACGTACGCGGAGGCAAGGAGGCGAAGGCGCCGTTCCCCAACCTTTAAAAATAGTGCCCGCGAAGAGCGGGCGCTTGCGGCGCAGGCCGAGGGCACTACGCACGCGGAGGTAGAGAGGCGAAGGTGCCGTTCCCCTACCTTTAAAAATAGTGCCCACGAAGAGCGGGCGCTTGCGGCGTAGGCCGAGGGCACCATGCACGCGGAGGCACGGAGGCGAGACCGCCGTTCCCCTACCTTAAAAAAGAGTGCCCGCGAAGAGCGGGCGCTTGCGGCGCAGGCCGAGGGCACTACGCACGCGTAGGTAGAGAGGCGAAGGCGTCGTTCCCCTACCTTTAAAAATAGTGCCCGCGAAGAGCGGGCGCTTGCGGCGTAGGCCGAGGGCACCACGCACGCGGAGGTAGAGAGGCGAAGGCGCCGTTCCCCTACCTTTAAAAATAGTGCCCGCGAAGAGCGGGCGCTTGCGGCGCAGGCCGAGGGCACTACGCACGCGGAGGTAGAGAGGCGAAGGCGCCGTTCCCCTACCTGTAAAAATAGTGCCCGCGAAGAGCGAGCTCTTACGGCGCAGGCCGAGGGCACTACGCACGCGGAGGTAGAGAGGCGAAGGCGTCGTTCCCCTACCTTGAAAAATAGTGCCCGCGAAGAGCGGGCGCTTGCGGCGCAGGCCGAGGGCACTACGCACGCGGGTAGAGAGCGGCGCCGCGCCGCACCTACCTTCAAAAGAGTGCCCGCGAAGAGCGGGCGCTGCGGCGCAGGCCGAGGGCACTACGCACGCGAAGGTAGAGAGGCGAAGGCGTCGTTCCCCTACCTTTAAAAATAGTGCCCGCGAAGAGCGGGCGCTTGCGGCGTAGGCCGAGGGCACCACGCACGCGGAGGTTTCAAGGCGAAGGCGCCGTTCCCCTACCTTTAAAAATAGTGCCCGCGAAGAGCGGGCGCTTGCGGCGCAGGCCGAGAGCACTACGCACGCAGAGGTAGAGAGGCGAAGGCGCCGTTCCCCTACCTTTAAAAATAGTGCCCGCGAAGAGCGGGCGCTTGCGGCGCATGCCGAGGGCACTACGCACGCGGAGGTAGAGAGGCGAAGGCGTCGTTCCCCTACCTTTAAAAATAGTGCCCGCGAAGAGCGGGCGCTTGCGCGCAGCCGAGGGCACTACGTCGCGAGGTAGAGAGGCGGCGCGCCGCCTCTACCTTCAAAGAGTGCCCGCTAAGAGCGGGCGCTTGCGGCGTAGGCCGAAGGCGCTACGCGCGCGGAGGCAGGGA